>CM062823.1:3316988-4722482 GCA_031772345.1 Himalopsyche anomala | reverse complement strand
GATTATCGTTCATTTTAATATAAATAAATACAATAAGTAGTTCTGGTATCATCTCGTTTACAGGAAAATCAAAGTTATGATTGTATATCATTATTGTTAATAAACTATAATATATATATTTATGTTTTTCTGACTTTATAATCTTGCTAGCTAATATTTGTTCGTAAGAGAACATTACCATTTTAATTTAATTCATGTACAATTATTATGATAATCTATAAATTCCAAACAAAACTTTTGCAATTAAGCTGTTTTCAATACCGTAGTCTTCATTGAATTATATGTATATAACTAAATTAGGATTTATAACTAACATTATATATGGTTGATAATTCTTGTGATGAAGGATACCGATTCCGATCATTATCATTTTTTTTAGAATAATTGCAAAAAGTGATGATTTATTATCAATATTTATGATACCTCTCCATTAAAATTGACAGTTAACTAAAAAGTGAATCAATTTTAATTTAATAGATGTTGTAGCGATCTCGAAATTCATTAAAAATGTGACATCTGGGCAATGATTTTTTCTGATAACATGAAAACATATTTTTAATGTTCGAAGTTAGAACAAGTCAAACAAGTTAACATAATATCGACTGTGGAAAGGAAAAAAGACGTAACCCACAGTTTTTTCAAAACAGCTCTTTTTTCGATAATTACAATGTATACAACTTGATAAAGTTCTATCAAAAGGATGTAAGCTGAAAATGCTGAATTAGTACCTAAATTTAGCTTTTAAGTTTGAAAAAAGATGAACGTTTGAAAATTGAAACCAAGAAAAAAGACTGAAAAAAAAGTTTTTCCTAGACAATTTTTTAAATTAATATTAGGTTATGTCAATTAAACACCAGTTTCGAAGTCTCCGTACATATGGTTAAAAAGGTCCACACGGGTTGTTTTAATTCAATTTAAGCGATTTTTATAAGATAAGAAAATTTAAGTAGTTTAGTATTTTAAATTACAATTGACGTAAATTTAAACGACGTAAGGAAAGAGTCTGAAAGAATCTTCAATATTACACTTTAAGAATGTTGATAACATGTACAAGAAAACTATTTGAATACCATTTAAAGGCTCCAGTGTGCATATTGCAGGAAGGCTGAAGCAGTCGAGTAAAAATAACGTTACTGAAACACTGCCTTCTTAAACCTCCCCATAAACCTTCTACAGAATTTCTCTGTAGAGCGAAGCTTCGGTGATCGGTGGACTTAAGGTGTTTTTGTGATTAACGTACTCACCGCATCAAGTGAGTTATTTTATTCAAAAAGCTATCCGTGCCAACTTAGGTAAATCAATAGGCATCTTAAATTATTGCATTTATTTGCAAATTTGTATAAAGATCAATCGTTGTTCATTTACTAACTAATAGTTTTGTTTTCGATTTGGGTTTTAACGGCTCGACGAAAGTTTTGTTTTTCGTTTACGGTTTTATTTTATAACTATTTTATATGCTCTCGTTATGGTTACGATAAACTTTCAGTATACCATTTCAAATGAAAACTGCACCAAAAATCTCGGATAAGGAACAAAACAATCATATTCAAAGATATTCATAAAAATAATTGATAAAATTTATTTAATATTTTATTATCCATACCCGCTTCCAATGTGGACCATATAACCTTCTGGAGGTATATCAGCAGAAGTTTTTCTACGAGAACTGTTTGTTACTCAGTCGCTCAACCTCTCATTTTCAAAGGGAGTGGTAAAGATAGAAGGATAATATAGTTCTGACGATGGCGAAAGCCGAAATAGCTTTCAACGCATAAAATGTAAAAAACTCTATAACTAAAATACGTTGATAGTTTTACCCTATTATTAATAGAAAGATAAGACTATGACAAGATTAGTGGTTAACTAATCGCTCTCGTTACGTTCAGTTAATAAATGATCGGAAAGTTGGAAGGGAGTTTTTAGATATTACAAACACCCATGCCTTCAAATAGAAATCGATAAATGGATCGAAATAATGCTGTTCGTACTGAGACTCGAGCCCGGCACCGAAGCTCACAATGCTAACCGCTGCGCCATAGGACCCTGCAAGGCCCAGATTTGTTTACTAATTTTTAAAAAACATACCAATAGAGGAGTCAAATCTTTTGTCATGTAACCTAGCAAAAAACAAGCCAACATAGCTACCACTTGTACCGCGTGACTTTGCTAGATAGATAGGGAGTCACAGGACCTGCGAGTGATAGAGGTCAGCGTCTGACGTAGAAGTTCAAAGAATTGAGTCGAGTGGAGGAGATTTATTGATGTGGAGAAGATTTATCCCGGGCTGTAGCACCAAGAGAAAGAAGAAGAAGCTATCACTCGACTATGGTGATCATTTTTTATTGGTTAATGTCATTTACTCCACGCCTTACCTCAAATTTTAAAAACAATACATACAAATGATATATAAGTAAGTCAAATATTAATCAATATTTATTTTATGATTATTAAAATATTTTTAATATACAATATAAATGCTATTGTGCTATTGTTTATTTTGAATTTCAAATTAATATCTTCAATTATTGAATAAGCCTCGTTGTACTGTATATGGAATTATGGAATTTACCTGTTTAAATCTCATTAATTCAGCGAGCTTGCTTCCTTCCCTGTGTTTTGTTTTTAGGTCACTCTTCATTAGTCATCTTTCAGTTTTCATTATCTTTTCAAATTTATAACGCCACCTGAAATAAAGCTCTAGGATTGCATTTAAATGGATACCGCTTCTCAATTGTATTTCGGACAGAGAACAACTTCACATTTTCTAGAAATATGAACGCGTTTATTTATCCGTGGCGTACCAAAACAAATCTATTTTGAGTATGTCTTTTTGGCCACTTATTATTTTTTTAATCATGCCACACCAAACAAGAATATTTATGAAATCATTCTAGAGTGTTTCTACGGAATAAGTGTATAAAATTAATCGCTAAAATTCACCTGTCGAGTGATATTATACTAAGAATAAAAGATGAGATCGCGAGGGCAACACTGGCGAGTTATATTATTCTGTATTTCGATTTAAAGAAGTAACTTGATCAAAATATGTTTGTTTTTATTAAAGTGTCTGTCAACTGTGCTTGTGCACGATGCACTGAGGGCAAACACTTAAAAATATTTGACGCATTGGCGTAAGCTGTAATGTCATTTTTTTTTCATTATTAAAAAAAATAAATATTTAAAATAAAATTAGATATAGAAAGAGTTTGTTGGAAAGGTACATTATAGTAAATATCATATTCGCCGTTCGTTTGATTTGGGCTAAAAAAATAATATCTGTTTAGATGTTCTATTGCTCATAAAAAGACAGAAACAGAAACTTTTTTGTTTATACAAAAAGAAATGTTGTAAAAATATTGAAACAAAAATACTACTTCTTTGACTATTTAGACGAAAAAAACATACTAATCCTCAACACTAACATACACCTAAGTAACTTGATTGTTAATGTTTTTCAAATAGCTTTTAAATATTATGTCACATTTTCAAACATTACTTAATTGCCTCCAATTATAAACAACACCATCGTTCAAATGTATGTGAATAAAGTCATGCTTGAATTATATTGTCTCAACAATGATCTAATCAAAGTATCTAAGCTGTAGTATTGAAGTGGACAAATGATTTATTCAGGTTTATCGTAAATATAATTTAATTTTTATATTTGTTGATCTCAAAAACATTTTTTACAAGCTCTAACTTTTGATTTATGGATGTGATCGATTATGGGTTAAATACACTACATTTAATTAATTATTTAATCAGGTAATTTTATCAAGTAAAGTCTAAACTTGTATAATAAATTACTTGAGAAGCACTGATATTTGATTTTGTTTTCCACTTTCTCATCACGAAATTGTTTTGTTTTGTTTCTTGTACTTTCCATCTTAATTTGATATTATTTAAATGCACCTCGGTGACAGAAATATTATATGGAAAGTTTACCGAAGTTAAATGGTTAGTATTAATATTAAAAGGTTTTGAATTTAAAATCACCATTTCTATTCGTATTTTGTAATTTGTTTGCTTAATGTAAAATGACATGGATCTTGGTGAAAAGCAACAAAATAAATAAACAACCTATGTATGTACAAAATTTCTGAGGCAAAATAAACTCATCGCTTTGTGTTAATCTATAATAAATTATATGATAAAATATAAAATAATACTCTCATACAAATTTGAATCGTTAAATACACTTTTTGACCCGAGGTTTGCATTTTGGATTCATGCAGCATTAAAATGTATAGGTTTGTTCGAACTGATGGTTGATTACTGACAGATTTAAAGGATTTATAAAGAAAATGAACGATTTATTTTAGTATTAATATTGCAATAAACACCCCCAGTTAATAAATATCTTAATTTTTATCAATATTTGTCTCAATACTGAGTTGGGTGAAATTAATTCACCGTCAAGAAAATATAACAAAGATCACGTCATATTAAAGGAATCTTATGGAACCACGTCTGATTCCAACTTGAATAAAATAAATTTTTAATAGAGCTTATCTTAACAGAAGTTGATCTACTAGGGCTGCATGCTATTCTGGTGTTGCAACTATTTTTTTGCATAAAAGAAAGAAAATAAGATACAGTTAGTTAGTTAGTTACTAGACTACGCTGTGTTCCGTTTTTAAGGATATGATAGGTGATAAAGAATTAAGATGTCATTGAAAGTCATACCTCTAAACACAAATCCTTAAATTGATTTTTCAATCAATGGCGAACACCTATCCAATCCTTAAACTCGGGCATAATGAAAGCATTTAAATAACCATCAGTTCTAGTCCAATATTTTTATGCATACTCTCTTCAAAAAAGAGACGTTGAGAAACAGAGTTACAAAATTCCACAGGGAGTCTAAATACTTCACATGATGAGCGGACATGTTTGTTTTTTTTATTTTGTGATAGTTTGTGTTGTTTGTTTTTTGCACTGTGAAACATTCTTAAATTCGTCGCATATAATTAAATACAGCATTTTAAAATAAATCCCAACACTATGAAACATTAACGGTTAAATAAAAGCTTTAAAAATGATCTATTGATGAAAACAACATTTTATTGTTAGCAAAAAAAAACATTACCGACTTAAAAATTGTTGAATAAAAATATTCGATTCATGAAAGATTCCAATTCAATATGACAGCCATTCACTGAAAGCTTTAAATGTGTTATCAAAATATGAAATAATAATAACTATTTTTTTTCACGTCACTTTGACAAGCAATTTACTACCTTTATATTTATTTCAAACAGAAAAAACGTTGAATACAAAAGTTATCAATGAACGAATGTTTCGTCTACTATTTGTCAGGTGTCAGTAAATGATTACTATGAAGGCTATTTCGATATCTTTAGATAGTTTTGTTTGTGTTATTTATAAATGAAAAAAGATATTTATTTTTAATTAAAAAAAGAATACTGCGGCCTTATGATCTGACCTTAAATATAAATAATATAGTTCTTTGGTAATTATTACGGCTCGGTAGAAATAGATCTATCAAGTTAATAAATGAACTTAATTAAGTGTATAGGCGTCTATAATTAATGGTACATCAACTCCACTTTCGATATATTCCGATCAATCTTTTAGAAGAAACACATTATTATTCTGTACACCGCCAGCAAAATCTTGCCAAATTTATGTATTGAATCCTATAACAATATTTTCTTTTATTTTTGCACTGTATTTTGGGATCTGATTTCCGAGTACCAGCATGGAGTTCCGTCGTTTTATTCATCGCTCCATGGCGGCCGTTTCCGGAAACGGAAGTTGTATCGACTTGTGTCGTCCTATGGCACATATTATAACGAAATAAATATGCAAGAGAAAACAAACACCTTCAGATCGACTTTTGACTGTAGCACAAAATCATTATTTGATTGACTAATAATGAATATTTTTTGATAATGCAGTAAAAAATCTAGAAAAAAATCGTCGAATATTATTTTTTTAGCCATTTTATACAGATAAAAAAAACTGCTGTAGTGGTCTGTGCATTGTAGCCACGCGTCCAAAGAGTAATTTACACGGTAAACTTATAACATTGGTATAGAAAATAATAGAAAAAATTAAGCTACGCAATAAATGTTTTGTAATCAAAATAATATCGAAAAAAGAGCCCTAGATTTGTTAAAAGTGGTGTAAATGACATTCGAACGGCATGGAAAATGCAACCTTAGTTCTGCATGGTGTGATATGAAATAAAGAAAATCTTCTATCGGGTATTTATTATTTATTTGTTCATTTATTGTTGAAAATGTAAAGACAGCATTACATCTAACAACAATTTGTCATGCAATTGACGCAGAAGTTTTTAAACAAATTATTTTATCTTTTGTAGAAGTTGATTATACTTTTTTTTCCATGTCCTCTCACAATGTGGAGCATATGGCCTCCTAATGGAGGCATTACAAAAGTATTTTTATACGAGAACTGCTTGTTAGTCAGTTGTTCAACCTCTCTTTTCCAAATAGAGTAGTAAGGATAGAAGGATAACGCTAGGACAGGACTTGTGGTTTACTAATCGCTTTCGATACGCCCAGTTATTGAAAGATGGGAAGGGTGGGAAGGAAATTAAGACATCTCAATCACCCATCCCTTTGAACAGAAATTGATTGAAAAAATGCTGTTTTTGCCGGGAAACTGTGGAAACTGTGAATTCGGTACTTTTTTTAGAGAAACGAACTAAATAAAATCCTCTCACATTTCTCAATAATTGTAGCATATTCGCCACTATTTCAATTCATCGAGATCAAAAAGCTCTTCGAGTTGAGAAATATTTTGGAATCTCTCAATACCTATTTTTTGGCAGTGATCAATCCCAGATTCCGAAATAATTGTGAATCCCGAAAATCCGGGATCAAAAAAAGGCTCCGGGATTAGAGGCCCTAATCTTGAAAAAATCAAACTACTGTAATCTGCTTTAAAAGCACAGGATTCGGCTACTCTGTGCTTCCGTAAGGCGACCCGTAACCGTAAAGTAGTACTGTCAAGGTGCATGCGTTGAAGAAGAGGCACTTGGTTTTGATCAAGTACAACCTTGTGTGATTATCTAGAACAGGGCTTCCCAACCTTTTTCATTCCACGGCCCCCTAAATCTGAAAAAAATCATCCGCGGCCATCCTCAATACAAAACATCTTCTGCGACGGTCCCCGGAGAAATTCCACGGCCCCCAATCAGGGAAGCACTGATCTAGAACACCACTTCTTATATATTATTTATATTTATTTGAAAGACATAATATTAGAATTATCTTTTAAATGTAATATTTGTTGGAGTTCCAAAGCTGGATAGGTCTAAGAAATCTGTAAGGGAGCTTAATGTGTCAAGGGCATGGGTCTAACTGTATCACATATTTGTAGCCAAGTTCTTCTTGTTCTCGTTATTTATGCTTTATGTAAATATTTTCAGGTCCGTTCGAAACAACTCATATCCGCTCTTGTTTTATTTATTTGCATTTTTTATTTTTATATTTTTATATTACCATGTCCCATCGTACCCCACTTTACTCCCTTGAAAGAAAACAGTGGCGTGACACAATTTTAGTTTTTTTATATTTCCTAGTCCATCACTTTGTACGCCACTCTTGTGTGGAAGTGAAGCAGTGCCGTGCCATGCATCCCTGGTGTAATTTATTTTTTAACACACTGTGCAAGTCTCTTTTCATACTTTAAACAGTGCCATTACGTTTAGTAGTATTGCAATCCTTTTTAATTTTTAATTTACCCATATCAGGTTTATGTCCTTTTTTACAAACAAAGGCGTACACCAACCCTTCTTAAAAATATATTTATGGAATTTATACTTTCTTATTAATAAAAACACAATATTCCTTTGTACTTTATTGTAATTTATTTAAAAGGTCAGAACCGGTTTCGCTCATTGCCTAATTTACAGTAAATACCATAAAAGTTATACTTTCTCGTTTTATTAAATATTAGTGATGCTATTAAGCCGTTGTATTAAAAATATAACGTCAATAACATACTTATTGTAGTATCAGGGTACAAATTAAACATTATAAAAATAGTAGCTTGCGGTATATTTAATTATTAAAATGTAATATGCTCTTAAGCCTATTATTATTGTATAATATAAGTTCAATATTGTTAGTACAGTGTTGAAAAACTTACACTTTCAAACATGCAATACCAGCTTAAATTTTAAAGTGAGAAATCTTATCATATTATTTAAATTCTTCCCCTTTGATAATTCCTTAAAGGAATATACTACCCCACCAAATTTCTTTTAGGAATGTTATCATTTCACTCTCTTGAAGCTTGAAGATCGTTTTCAAGCTTAAAGCATTTTTCTCTTCTCCTTCGGGGCCGAGTTAATAATCCTGAAATTGTCATGACTATTCGTTTACATGCATTTATTATTAAGTGGTCAAAACTATGACCAAAAATTTTCGTTTCTAAAAACTTGTTCCTCGCATATGACGTATGAGTCGCCAGTTCCATGGGCCGTTCGACTGATCAACTCATTGCCTAGAGAAGTGGACATTTTTAGTGACAGTATTTGTGAACTGTTAAGTTTTATTATTTTAGTATTATGTAGTGTATTTTTTTATTTTTTCTCATTAAATTTGTCAAGTGCATGGCGAATTAGCGTCAGCTGTAATGTCATGTACTATAATTTTAATTTCCAAACAATATATCAATTAATATAACGGGCTCAGTGGGTCTTAAGCTATTGCCATTCTGGAGTGTTCGGAAAATTCGCAACACTGTAATTATTGTATGAGGAACGAGATGTTTTTGATTCCCTCTTTATTTTTCGCTACGGCAGGTTATTAGTGTACGAAAACATAGTGACACCGTAGTGAACGCTAAAAAGGCTGGTAACTTCCAAATTTGCACTCGGACAAAAACATAGTTAATCTTTTATATGTTATTGCGTTGTCGAAGACAGCCGAAAAACAGCGGCTATAAACACATACTGGGTGGTGCTGAGATTTAATGTTTTTTAAAATATATACTTTCAATCGTTCAACAAACATGAATTTATATTTAAGCATCGCTACTGAAAAATGATATTTTTTTTGTTTTTTAATTAAGTGAAATAATAACAACCGGTAAAGGATAATTCTGATTCTATACATTCTAGACCAGTGTTCCCCGACCGGTGGTTTGCGGCCTGGCACCGTATACCAAATTTCAAGAAATTCGCCATGCAAAAATAATAAATCTTTTAGATCTTTTTTCGTCTGTACGTATACTTGTATTTTGACTTATTGTTAAAGAATATTAATTGGCAGGATGATGTCACACCGAGAAACTTAAAAATAATGGGAATTGAAATATCCAACAAATGTGGTAAAGCCGGTAACCGATCTCGAGTGTGGTTTGAATTTAAACACGTGTCAACAAAACGTCATCTCAAATTATATCCTTTATCCAATTATGTCCCTTTTTCAATATCTATAAATTATATACCCAACTAATTGTGGGTAAAAGTGTAAATAAAATACGCATGCTAATTTTAAAAACGCAGTAAATCACCAATATTAGTAATATTTATGATCCGTATAAAATCTTTCTAGTGAAAAGTAAACATCAATAATGCGGCTCTGCATTAGTGGTCTGCGATTTTTTTTGCTTTTTTTTAACGGTCCGCAGGTGTAAAAAGGTTGGGGAACACTGTTCTAGACTACGCTTCTGTTAATTTAAATCCGCAAACAACCTCTTTAATATTTGAAAATTCTTCTGATTAAATATTTTAATTATACTACTTGACTAGTGTCTAGAAAGAAAACTCTAAATTTAAAAATAAATGCTTAAAAAAATCTGAGAGTAAAATCTGCTATTGGTTTTGTCACATCACTGTAATGTTAAAAGCTGAAGCATTCAATAAAAAGAAGATGTAACGCAGAGAAAAAAGTCGTTGAAAAGTAAAATAGAGGAAGTGTGTCAGATAGATATTATCCTGTGTAAACATCCAAAGTGGGGGACATTCAAAATAAATCGAAGATTTGACCCCCGAAGGAGAGGGTACGCACCGTCACTGCGAAGAGTGGGCAGGTGCGTTTCGAGTCGCCCTCCTTTTTTTATTCAACCCTTTGTAACGAAGATAAATTTGACTCCATAGTTGACAGTCCACTTTGCAGGCCAGAAAGTATCCGTGTTACGAAAGAAGGACCCGATTAACCGCACGGTTGTGTGTACTGCGTACACCCCGGGATGTGCTGTACTTTGCTAGTGTTTTTTCGTATTTTTTTTAATACGGTCTAAGTAAAAAACGATGTCACGCTTAAAGAAATTTATTTTTTGTTTTAATTTTAAAATTTTCCGGCAGCTTGTTTAAGGAAAATACACAAACTTTTAAAATATAGTGGAACATAAAATGAATTCATAAAATATTGTATTTTATTTTTAATATATTTATGAAAAAGTAAAACTGTGTATCACAAAGTAACAAACTTTCTTAAAAGTATCTTTGGACCTTATATTTTTTTAAATAAGCTAAAAACTAGATGATACTTAAACTTAAAAACATTATGAATTTTTTTACAACGAAAATTTTTATTCAAAACGATACCAATACACATTCTGTTATTAATGAAATAAAGACAAACAATTCTTGTTATCAAACATTTTCTCTTCGCCGCTTCAATAATAGTGTATTGAAATACTAAATCGCTTTTTAAAGTTATATTATATAGCCAACCATTAATATCGTTCATTTTAAAATAAATGTTTGGCATTATTCATTTTGATTCGTTTCAATCATTCACCATCAGTCAGTTCGTTCAATAACGAATATCTACCTCGAATAGATACTTACAAGTCAATATATTTACAAAGTAAATGTGTAATACGTTTAATGTCAACTCGTTGCCAAAATAAATATAATTTAGAAGATAAGGGGAGGTAAAACGCAGTATTGGTATGTAATATAAATATTTTTTATGTTTGTTTATTATTATTTATAGTGCCAATAGTCCAATAGTGTCGCCTAATGATTATTCTATTATTATCTAAAACATGGATTTATTTAATATTTTTTAGCGGAATAGCTAATGATTATCATTATATCTATAACCTTTTTGAATATTTATTTCGAGCCAATAAAAGTAAGTATTGTGAATAGTACCAGTAACAAGGTAAGTTTAAGATTGTTGCATACTTATTAATCGTTTGAATACAGAGCATATAAATCATTAACATGTCCCAGAGACAACGTGTTTTTGAGAAAAGTAATTTTGCCTTATATACACTCGAATTCGATATTTTAAAAACCTATATTGACTCAGTATAGATGGCACTACACATATTCATCAAAATATTGCTTATATTCTATTACAATACCAAGTATTTGATTTTTTAAATGTCTTGGACATCTGTGTTTGCTTGCATATGTTCCGGACACCTGAGTCCGCTTGGGATCCAAGTGGTATTAATACTGTTCAACATGTTTATGTCTTCTATTTGATGAACGTAGGAAAACCTGCTTTTAATTTTAATAGATTTTATCAGTAAATATATAGTAAGAAGAATGCTCCAAAAAGCAAGGGTATTTAAAATTTGGGAAAACATTTTTTTTTCTAAAATTGAACAATAAAATTATTTACGGCGTGTGCTCATGCTTTTATTCAATAGATTTTACCAATTTTAGTGTCAAAAAACGTAAATAGTGAAATTATCAGAATAATACATATTTTACCCATTTCAGCAATTTATTATATTTTGCCGCATTTCATTTTGTGACATTGATTATTTAAGATTTATTCGGTTCTAGATATAGTTTAAAAAAAGCGAATTACATTATACAATCGATGATATTATAACTACCAATCCGAATGAATATATTTATGTACAGTTATTCCGCCGAGAAATCGAAATATAAAATTTATATATAAATATTTAGTTAATATTATAGATAAGGTAAAGTTCAAAATGAAAATGTTTACATTTTTCCTTTCAAATACTGATAAATTATACTAGCTTGGTCGATAAAAATATAATGTGTATATATACGCCATGACAGTATACCAGTGAAAGAAAAATACACATTGAAATAGTATGATAGTAAATAAGAGGCTCTTAATACAGGAGAAACGATACCACCCGTCCGTCCGATGTTTCTTTAGACTATTTTCACACGATTCTATTCTTATAGAGGGTGCTTAAGAGATTTACAGCAAAAAAATTATCACATTACTCGAGAAAAGCTGTGTGGAAAAATCTTACAAAAAAGTACGTATATTTTTAATAATGCTTTGGTGAATTTAGCACAATGTTTTGGTGAATAAATTGTATTTATTATCAGTTAATATATAAATACACAGTCAGTAAAACAAGTAAGTGTTAAAAGTAACCTAAATTAACAGTCAGTTTTAATTAGAAATTTCTAATCGAATCTACACAAAAATTCTTTTTCTTTCACTTATTTCACACATTATATATGGCCTTCACGCGGCACCTTCGAGATTCCCAGTAAAATGTTTTGCTTCCTACCATGACATGTCAGCATCTTTAAGTTCCACAGGATACATCTTATGGATGGCAACCAACAGTCTGGGACGCCGGAATCTCACCGGTCAGAGGAAAGGTAATCAGGATTAAGATTCTTTATCACAATGCGCTGTCTTGTACGTTCCCTATTCTCTGAATTCTTAATGAAATCAAACCACCTCTTCTTCTATATCTGACGCAACAGTTTTTTTCTTCTTCTTCGTTGGGTGTTATGATTTGCTACAGTAAAGCAGCACTAGTAGATTTGAAGCGATGAAAAATGTTATTTGTTTTTGTTTCTGTGTACAGCTGTGTGTCTCAGACAGTCCGCGTTGAAGAAAATACGGCTTTCACTAAGCGATTAGCTTTTAATTTTTAATATATTTACTTTCAAATATAGCATGGTTATGGGATATCTGTAAGAAATTTACGTATAAAATAATTATAATTTATGAAAATATAAATACTTGGTTGCATAGCAAAAGTGATTGTGACAATGAAAATGTAAAATAAACTGCTTTTAAAAAGTGTTTCATTTATTTTCTTATAAGTCCAGTATTTAAATTGAAAAGAAAAAAAGTAATGAGGTTCCCAAATGTGGAGCATATGGCCTCCTTATAGGTATCTCAATCGATTTTCACTGCTCGTTACGTAATTGGTTGAACTCACTTTTTTTAAAGAGAGTAGTGATATAAATGATTGGACTAAATCAAGACTAGTGTTTGGCTTATAGCTTTTATTGCGACTAGTTATTTTATGATTGGAATAGTGAGAAAGAATTTTTAGACATCACAAACACCCATGCCTTCGAAAAGGAATTTGATGGAACGACTGAAAAAAAATCTTTTCGTAGTGAGACTTAAAGGTCTGAGATCCGTCATGGAAAAGAATGTCATTGTACACGACACGGTAAAAGAGGACCTGTTAAAAAAAAAAAATATTTAAAAAAATATATTATGATCATTGTGTCAGCCTGTATGTGAGAAGTAACGATAATTCACATGTGAAAAAGTCTCGACTCTACAGTAACCGTTATACTGTGCTGCTGTGTGTTCGCGAAATCACGTATCGCTTTTCCGAACTCTCATTTCCATTGTCATTTTCCTTCCAGCCCTAACGACATGGACGCTCAACAGATGGCCACTTTGTCAACATAAGTGCAATATTAAAAATAATAAAAAGTATGCGTATCATATACATAAGATGTTACTTGTATTAGTTTAATTCAGTAGAACTGAATTTGATATTTTATATTTTCAATAAAATTGTTATAAACAACGTTTAAATAAATGGATTCGGCGGATTAAGTGATTATTAAATATTTGAAACAAAACGAAGTTTTATTTTTATTATACATATACCTTAAAAAAAGCAATAAGTATTATTTTGCTATTTCAATCAAATTAAAATTGTTTGTAAAATCCAATTAATAACTGAAGAAAATTTAAGCTGCCACTTTTGTTACAAACTTGATTGTAATTCTTCAAATATGTACACATTAGTTAACCACCATTTTCAGAATTGCCAGCTCTATACGATGACATATCGAACTTATTTTCTACAAAAAATGTACACTGTCGTCGTTGTTAGAAAATCTTTTAAATATCAATGTGTTTAGAATATTTGTTTTGATATTTTTACAATAGAATAGAATATAAAAGGTGAAAATTTTGGCTAAGCTCTAAAAATAAATATTATACAAAAACAATCCCAATCTTGTCGAGATTAATATTTTCATCCTGGTATTGGTTTTTCACACATAAAATTTATGCATTAGTAATTAATTCATTAGCATTTTTTGTTTGCAAATATAGACGAGTGAAGTATTAAAACTTCTAGGTGGTTTGTAGATACTTTTAAGATGAATAACATTTTATTTTAATGACAGCGACAAAAGTAACTTGCGGTTGCGACCGGAAGCTATTTCAATCCATTATTAGTTAAAGCCGTCAATTTATACCAACAACTAACTATATACGTAATACCATTTATTATACATGTTTTCAAAGAACCTCAAACTAAAATTTTTGATAGTGTTTATCTGATCGTATCTTAAAATACTGGTCAAATAAAATAAAAAATCTTTTAAATTGATATTGTGTTCATGCTGTGAAATTATGTACATTTATATTTTTTGTAGGTGGATTGACGATCGTAAGACATTATAAAAATAAAAAGATATTTCTGAAAAAAATTGAACCCCAATGTATCAGGTGGAAAAATGTGTGTTTTTATTCACAATAGAATTATGAAAACATTAAAATTATGTACCTAATAAAACTACAACGTTTAAAATCAGATCATAAATTGCATATAAACAATTGAAATATCCAATGAGTTATAGCTCTAAGGAAATTATACTGTTTTTGTTATTTCGAGTGACGTAGATTGTTTGAAATATATTTTTTAATTAGATTGTATGGTTTTAATGCATAAGTTGGGATGTGGGATTAGCCGCGATTAATTGAAAACATGATTTTTATGATTAAGATTGGTATGGCCAAGAGTAAATATAACCGCAAAAAGGTTCTCGACCACCTCATGCCACTCTCGCGCGAGGCGTCTAGACTTGAAAAATATTTACGCTACTGTGCTAAAAACAAATATATATGGAAATGTTCGCTGCATGAATATTCACTGAAAAATAATAGAAAAAAAAATGAAAAATACATACGCGGTTTTGATACATTTTTTTAATATAAATGGAAAATTTCTCTTTCTAGATGGCAATAATAATGGGCCTTTTTAATACTGACCGTGTATTTTCGCAGGTTACTTTGATATTTTCAGGTGGTTAGTTGATGGAAAAATGTGTAAATACCATACAATTTACTGTCGCAGATACCTTGTTTGAAAACAAATTTTTATAACTGAAGAAAAAAAAAACATTTACACCGAATGCCAAAACATAAAGAATTCAAAGTTATGGATTTTTTTATATTGTAATAAATATTGTGTATTCCAATAAATACATTTTTCAAATATTATTTTGACAAAGGATAGTAGGTATGCATGAGACATTTTTTTATTGAATAACATAGCTGTTGTTCAAATAAATATTTTGAAAGCGAAAGATTTTTTTTCCGAACCCTTCTTCAATCGGATGAAAAAATATAATTATTGAGATAACTAACATATAATTGGTCTTTTATTGACTATTTGTGCATGTTTTATCCAACTACTAAACTATAAAAGTATACGTCTATACACTTTCTTATATTTATGCGCTATGCAAGGTACTGTATTGCTTAAGCCAACTACTTAAAAAAATATATTAAATGCTGTCAAACATAAGAAGTTTGCCACCACATTTAAGAAAATTACATATTCTTTATTACTTATTTTTAGTAGTGTATTGTTTTTTCAATAAACTTTTGCTCATATAGTCTTCTTATTATCGGAGCAACAGCCCGGGTTGAATCTCGGCCACCTCAATCAATCTCCTCCACCCTCTTACGATAGACTACGATAGACTACGATAGTCCAGCCAGTACTCGCATCTCCTGTGACACCCCATTCATTGAGCGAAGTTGTGGTCTTCCAATGCTTTGTCTTTTTTACCAAGCTTACAACGAAACATGTTGAGTGTAAAGACAGGGTCCAGAATGAGCTCTTGAGAAACTTCCACATTTTCAATGGTCTTCGAGCACGTGCTTATTATTTAACATTGTCCTTTAAAAGCCATACGAGACAGTAAATACTACTTGTGCTCAAAATGTATATTTTTAATGGTAGAGTTTTAAAATTAAAAACAAACACATTTTTAAAAGATATACCTACATAAATACCTTTGTCTGGAAAATATGTTCACATATTATGTAGTAAAATTTAAGTGTCCGCGTAGAATCTCAAAAAGGTGCTGTCATTACCAACACTCCCCTTAAAAACTCTTTCTCACATTCGCATTAAAAACCTTACTAATTAACCCCTAGCATTACAACGAGGGTTTTTTAAGTACCAACAAACAATACAGAAACAAACAGTTTCATAACGTCAGGTTTTAAAGAGCAAGAGAGAGATGAAATGAGCTACACTAGGTTTATCAATAAAAGTGCTGAAGATTTTTTTTATTTATTTCAACAAGAAATTTTATCGTTTAATTAACAATACTGTACCGCCATATCAGCAAGTCTAATTTGAAACATCCGTGTTTTTAAATATACGCAAAATAAAAATATGCAAGATTTCAATCCGAATATAGGGTGAATTGATATTTATTTTTTTATTTAATGCACAGCGCGGATGAAATATTACCAGATATACAGCTGAAAAATGCTTATAACTAAACTAAACACAGTAAGATATGTAAAATTTATTATTTAATGATTAGAACTATTTTTCAAAGAAACGTTTTTAAATTTATTCGGATATTTGTGACAATATATAAACTGTCTTAAAAACGTACAACGGTCCTAATATTTATACTCTGTTTTGATAATAATTTGCATTCAATTATTATGATTGCTCAATTTAAAATTGTATAAGATTGTAGCCAAATAAAATAAAAATATAATCTATTTATTTACGCATAAATAAGTAACAAATTGAGCGTACTTTTTTATTTAACCATTGAGAATACAATATACTATAAAATCATGTTGTTTTGATTGTTTGAATCTTCAAACAAATATGCCTACGAATAAGCAATATTAAATGTAATAATACACAAAAGAAACATTATACATCAAAAACTTATTTTGACTTTTGTAGTTTTGTTATAATAATTACGCTTCTCTAATACTGTTTAGGACTTTACCTAGCTGAATACAATATGAGAAATAAAACATTAATATTTATGAGAACAACCGAAAATTTAGCGTTTATCAAATAAAACTAGTTTTATTTCAACAACTGTTAATCTTTAATACACATTAATTCTTTGAAAAATATACCTCGTTACATCGTAAATAAGTTGCTGTTCCTTACCTTCACTGAAAATTAAGTGAAACATCTAGGTTCGTTTTAAGACAATGATCAATTATTCCTCAATCTAAAAGACTATTAAATGTATCTAAATTAAAAGGAAAATTTTCTCACGAGCATCAGAAGCTGTAAACCGTTCGTTGGGCGGAAGATCCTGCAACAGACATTCGGTACTGTCAGCGGCGATGAAATTCATCGGCGACAACATGGCCATGAGCTTAATACTCTCGTTGGTAAATTTTGAGAGAGTAGGCTCAACTCAACACTTCGTCTAGTATAGAGAAATTACTTGCGTGGATAAGTGGAAAAATCCAAAACTTTCACATTTTTTACGCCTGAAGAAATTCAGATAGTTGTTAGATCGCGACTTTACAAGATGAGTTGGAATTAAAAATCGGATGACCGAACATAATGAAGATGATTGGTTGAGGTAGCCAAAATTGAGACTGAACAAACTTATCAGAGAAGACGAAGGACATTTTAATAAATACATTTAAAAAATCTTGCCTATGTCTCAATCTAACATATAATCTGATATTATAGTTTAATATTGAAAACTATTTATATTGCTTGAGTTTCCTCGGAGAAATTTGAACTGAATGCATAAATTTGATAGAATTGTAATTATTATTTTTTTCGGTTAATTAACTTTGGAGATGTCGTTGCAATTTGTGTCTGTCGCGCTGTGTTTTACATCGAAAAAGGATTTCCCTCTTGTCACTTTCGGTAGACGGCCGTAGTTGGGAATAATAACACTCGCTGGGAAATAAGTGCAGTCATTGAGACAGCCCCTCGTAATAAAGGATAGAGAGATGAGGGTTGTGGAAAGCTCCGGATCGTGTTGAAAAATGTTGGGTGTATATTTCCGAGAGTTTGGAGTAATTTTCCTTACCATTATTATTTTATTAGTACATTTCGTCGTCAGTAACGCATGGCTGACAATAGTTAACCCACGGAATATTTATAGTTTTTCTTTTAAGTGGGAATTTTTAGCGTTTGCTATTCAAAGCGAAGATTGGTGAAAATAATTCTGTGTAGTGAAGGTACTGATAACTAAATGAAATAAAAACAATTTTATATGTTTGCGAAAACTCTTCATTTCATACCAACTTTGAAAATATATATTTAGATAATAAATTATTAATATCGCTTAAAACAAGAAAGAAATTGATACATGTATATGTAAATGTTAAAGTTATAGTATGCGCTTATTAAATATATAAAAAAAATAGTCAGTATAACTACACGAAAGAAAAATGAACACTTTGACCAGTCAATGTGTAAATTAACTATTGCTACTGTTATCTGACGTTACACACAATCCTCAAAATATCAACTTTTTGTAGTCATTCTCGCCTCTTTCTGTTCAACATATTTAACCTTACCTAATCTTACATTACTTAACATAACCAAAACCGTAATGTCATTTATACTAGCCTTTATCAGTGAAATAATTATAATCTTTGCCGCAATGTAAATTTTGCTCTGTCTATCGCTCGAAAGTGAGGTTGTACACTTTATAGTTCATTTATACATTGACAAGTTAGAATTAATATACCCTACCATAATGTAAGCTTTAAACTAAACTGAAATTTCACAGTTTATATATAAAACTGAATTAAACGCTTGATTTACAATTTTTCGCAATTTCATATTGTTATACATTAAAGTTAAGGAATTAAAACGATAAAAATTAGACAAAACTTAAAAAATTGAAAATTACAAACAAATAGAAAATTTTCTAGATATGGAAAAAAATCTGTATCTCCATTGAAATATGTTGTATAGTGTGGATATATTTGAATTATGAATGAATTATTACGGTCCGCCTAACACAACGCATATTCCAAGAGTTGACTTTGTAACGCAGATGTTTATATTACTCAATATGACAAAAATATTGAAAATATACATCGAAACTGGAAATAAAATATGGATCGGTATTTCAAAGTCATCATTTATGAAAGCTTTTTTTTTTTTTTTTTATTCGATAAACTTTTTTCCTGTCTGCATCACTCCGAAGACGATGTCTCCTCAATGATACAGTTAAGATACATGTTAAGATAAAGGCAATTTTATAGGTAACAATAATAATTAGAAATATAAAGAGATACTAATAAAGGTTAATTAAATAATTAAATAATAAACACGGAAAAAAAAATAATTAAATAATAATAAGCAAGAATGATAGTTAATGGCACTAATGAGACAACTTTTAATTTTGAAACAGATATAATATGATTAAGGATTGAATGGTGAGGGGCAGGGAAGGTAAACTTTTTCTCCAAAAGAAGTAGCAAATTTCTTGAAGTGAGCGAAATTTTCTGGAGATGAAACTAGATCTGGATGCCCGATAGGACCATCACGGTTATTTCTACATAACGAAAACAATATACCTCTTTCAACAGACATAATCGAACAATTCCAGAGAATATGCTCTGAATCTTGATTACTGTCACCACAAGGACAGTGTGGGTTAGGTTTGATTTTAAATTTATGTAGCTTGGCATTAAACGCACCGTGTCCGGTGATAAATTGTGAGGTCCAGTGATCCGGAGAGAGCCAGGTTGCATTCTGACGAAAAACAATATCTGGGAAAAATAAATAGGTAATTCTACCACGAAGGGACTTTGACCATCGACTTTGCCAATTAGTTAAAACGGTTAGTGAGCAGAGTTTTTTCACTTTAGCTTTTAAAAAATCTTGTGAATCCAACGGGTGAAGAGTTGTGAGACCAATTTGCGCTGGTTTCCCGTGCAAAAGGTGATGAATTGCAGCTCGTCTTTGGACCTCTAGATCCAATGGAGTAAGTCCCAGCATTACGGGAAGACATTCTGTTGAGCAAGTTCGGTAAGCTTTGGAAATAGCAAGAAGGGGAAACCGTTGTCCCCGAAGAAGTATTTGACATATTTCCTGTCGTTGGGTACACCTATATGCCCAACAACTTGCAGCATGACACGCAATACCGAGAAATATGGACTTGTAATAAAGCCGAGACGTAGGGAATGTTAACCCCCAACTTACCCTAGCCATACGTGCAGCCTTTTCGAAGCTTGTCTTAGAATTAGCTATCGCCGTTTTCACGTGGTCCAAGAAAGATATTTTTTCATCTAATATCACACCGAGGTTTCTCAAGGTTCTCTGGACTGGAACTGTGATTGTATTAAACTTAACTATTGGTTTTCGCGTCAGTTTCCCTTTAAGCATTATACTACATGTTTTATGGGGTGCAAATTGTAGTTTATTGTAGTCTCCCCATGCAGCAACTTGCTTTAAACAGTCAGTTGATAGCTTTTCGAGAATGCTTCTACTATTACCATGAATAAGCATTATTGCATCATCAGCGTATGCTTGTATGTGCGTATTTTGAGGGAGAGGGAGGTCTAACAGATCATCGAATAAAATATTCCAAAGAAGTGGTCCAAGAATCGATCCTTGAGGACAACCTCGTGTGATATTTCTTTGGATTGAAGAATTTCCGGTTGAAATGATTATCTCTCGTTTATGAAAGCTAATATTCATATTTTGAATAGTATTATCATAAATCAGTGTAATTCGATAACGAAATGTACCATGATCACTGGTCCCGTACGGGACCGCCGGGCGTTTAAAGGTTAATGAATGTGTTTCTTGGTCAAGCAATCATTGGGCTTGTATCAATAGGTGATGGTTTTATTGATGTTTTGATAATTTGCATGTCACAATCTTAATTGTGTTAGACTGACTTGGTTAAGAACTCGTACAATTTTCCAGTACCTTCTGCTTTGAAGAACCTCTTGTCATGGATATATGTATAAGAAATCAAGTTCCATTAAAAAAAAGATTATCATTCGTTGAAATAAAATCTTCACTTTGAAATAATGGAATAGACCAATTAGTCTACGTTATTCTGGCATCAGTGAAAAACGTACGGCATGGAGAACGTAACGATAGGGATTACTAGATGTGATCTGTTTTTGTAAATTGAAACCAAATATTATTTGGAAGTGTATTTCTCCACAAAGGATTCAAATCCGATCAAGGCGGATAACGACGTACCCTCTGTCCCTTATTCCAATGGTTTTTAATCTCGCATCATTAATTTGAGTATCGAATATTGAAATCGGAGAGTGAAATAACTTTTTATTTCGGCTACGACCTGAAAAATGTTTTCATTTTTAAAATTTGAATTTAATGACGCCATAGCATTATGAAAATAAAATTTATATTATAAATCAGAAAAATATTCGGTATTCATATTGATTATTACTGTTAACATTTGTGAAAATGTTTTTAATTAGACTTGATGTTAAATTGAAAACAGTGGATGAAGATTTTTTTATTTTTTTATTATTCCATATTCAATATTAATGTAGAGCATATGGCCTCTTTATGTAAGTATATCATCAGGAGTTTTTCTACGAGAACTGTTTGTTACTCAGTCACTTAACCTTTTTTTTCAAAAAGAGTAGTATGATATGGTTCCCGGTAAATTGCTCGAATGGAAATTGCTCGAATAACAAGATAATCAATTTGTTTCCGTTTGTTTTGTCCGTTTGTTCTGTCTTAGCCCTAGTCTTCTATGTGTTCTGGAAATATATAGAAACAGTTTGAGTAACTAATTAATAAGCAGTTCTCGTAGAAACACTTCTGTTGAGATAAACTCCATTAAAAGATCATATGTTCCGCATTTGGAGCGAACACGGTTAAAATAAATACTTACGAAAATTATTTTTATATTTCACTCTCTAAACAAGTGTCGCACAAGATAAAAATGAAATTCGTAGAAAAAGTCGTGAAAAATCGTTTAAATAACCAAACAATTCGAATAATTTGTAATTCGAGCAATTTCCATTCGAGCAATTTACCAGCTACCGTATGATATGGCAAGGCAGGACTATCGCTACATTCCAATAATACAATATATGCATTCGTAAAGTTAATTTAATACCTGGTTATACTTTATAGGTCAATAAAATAGATTCACCATTTTGCTAATTACCTTAATTCACTTTTCAAGAGTTAATTACATATCCAAAAATGTGGATAAAAACAGTTTACCGTTTTGTTATATTTTCAGTAAAAAAAACAATTATTCACATCGTAAAGGTATGTATGATACATTAAAAAAATAGTAAAATATTATGTTTTAAATGATATCTGTGTTAATGATGCAATATTTAAAATTAAGTCAATTTGATTTAAAAACAGTTTGACAGACAGTGAAATATGCATCTTTCCGAGGCTTAAGGAAATAATCGTAATTGCTCCATTTTGATATTTATTGGCAATCATTTAAATGATTGATATACGGGATTAGGTGTCGGAAATAGACAGATGGCAACTTCTCGACTGGGTTCAGCAACCCGTGGCATGGGGGCGCCAATTTAGGGAGGGAAAATAATGTTAAATTATTAATAACCTGGTACTTAAATCATTGTCTTTATGGATCAAAATATTACGCATATTTTACAAAATTTATGTGTACGGGGGTGCATTTATGAAGTAGAGGTATGTTTCGTTACAAAGCATACTATTTTAGTAATTATAAGATGTTTTTAAAAAGGATACTTGATATGTGCTTGTTTTTGTTTTATTTTATAAAAATATAAATAAAAAATCTGAATATCTTAACAAACGTACATATTATATACTGTTAAAGAGAGTTTCTCTTTTCATTATTTTTACGGCTTTTAAAAGAAAAATCAGCCTTCGGCAAAAATGGAACGAGAAAATTAAATCAAATCAAAATTATAAGAAAATATGACAATTTTCGAGCCAAAGCAGACGCCAGTTGCTGTAAAATTTAAAAAAATACTGAAATATTCAAGTGAAATTATATATGTTAATCCATTTTAATTTATTGTATATGCAGTAACATAAACATTGTAACACATTGTATTTTGTACGGTTGGTATTTGATCTCTTACGACCAGTGGCGGCCGATCAATGTGGCATTGGATCAATGCACCCCTTGTATATGCAGGGGCGGTTATATTGCATGACATAATATTTAAACATAACACTTATACCATTCACTCATTTTAAATTCTTCATGTATTTTATTGTCTATAATAATTATTTAAGAACATTTTATTTTATTTTAGACAATAAATACTCGAAGAATTTAAAATGAGTGAATGGTATAAATGTTATGTTTGAACATTTTTCATGAAATGTAACCGCCCTTGCTAATACAAGGGGTGCATTGATCCAATGCCATATTGACCGGCCGCCACTGCTTACGACTATTATGTTAATAGACAATGGCATAAATATAAAGCTTTATACGTTACGTAAATAGATTAGTGGTAAAAATAATAACTATAATGGAAAAGTATTAATACTGACATTTCAAACATATTACTTTTTTATAATGATAAAAGTACATAAAATGCAATAGATATTAATCACGTAATCATAAAAAACATACTAAAAAAGTTTGTTAGTGAAAATCATTGCGTAAAATTATAAAATACTTTTAAGCACATTCAAAAACCCAATTTCAGAGACAAGTTAATTGTAGGCAAAAGTTTTAATTCTGCCTAAATAACCCAGATTTCGTATTCATTTACCTTGACGAAATGAAAGACGCTCCTTCATAACAAACTGACATAGGTAATTAAAATTAAAATTCTACCCAAAAAGAGGAATAATTACTATTCATTAAAACTAAAATCTTGTATTTAAGCTTGAATATTTAATACGTTATTTTGTTAGTTATGTAATAGAATTTATTTGCATAGTTTTGAGGGCAGTAGAGTAGTAAAATAAGTCAATATTGAAGAGTCTGAAGGTGTGTAAAACTCCCATGTCATATCAGAGTTGATTCTGGAGAATCTCAAATTTCAACGATATTCTAGAATGTAGAAGGTCGTTTAGTATTTATAAAAATATGTTTTTGTTCTACCATCGTTCACAGCTTGTGCTTTCAAACATTCATGCAATTTAATATGCAAATAAAAAATAATGAGGTATCTGCTACGAATCAACATCCTCGTGTTCTCCACAAAACACTGAACCCATCAGAGGTATGTTTATAAGCCATTCTTCTAATTATGACTGATTTAATTTTTTTGTAAAGTTACGTGTGTAAACATTGACTATGTATATATAATATATATGTACATGTTGTATGATCCATCTGTTATTTTAAGTTTTTTTTTTTAAATATGCTAAACTTGAAACAACCAATACTGTAAATAATGGGCTATTAAAATCACTTTTGATAATTTTATTGAAACGTTGCGTCAAATAAAGTTAAATAAAAATATGTTAAAAAAACCTTTTGTTTCTATCATTTGTAATTTTTTTTCCTTGAAGCTCATAAAATTTTACATTCACAAAAAAATAACTAGTGTCAACTATATGATTTTTAGATTAATTACTGTAAAAAATCAGAACATAAAATGTGCAGATTATATTGTTAGATATCATAAAATTGTCATGTGTCAGTAGCTTACAAAAGTTATTGTACTTCATACATACTCTATCTCTAGGAATTATTAAATTAAAAAAATAAATTGTCAGATTTGAAAGACATGGATATATGTAATGTATACAATTCCCTTGTATCTTTCCAATATTAAAAATAGAGCATAGTTAAATCAATTAGTTAATTACTAGTATTGTCCTACTATTTTCCTTTAATGCTAACACTCCTTAAAAAAAGTGTTAAGGTTTTGAAATAACTGTAGTTTTTGTAAAAAAAACTTATGTTACGATGAGCTATATAATAAGTCCATATTTTTCATATTTGATGCTGACATTGCTTGAATATATTAGTAATGTGAGTAGATAATAATATATTATACGAAATGGGTATTTTTAAACATACCATATTGACATGGCGAAGTTGATAACATCGATCAGACATGAAAATGACAGCTGAATGATTAGATATGAACAATGTGAACCGAAAGAAAGGTCTTTATCTAAAAATAGATTAACATTTTTTGATATTGACAACATTAAAGAAAGTAAATGCATAAAACGTTCATCTACATTCTACAGCACATCAAAACATTTTCCAAAGCGTTTGTAATAATGATTTGATTTAAAAACGGTTTATGAGTTTATCATTTCAAATCGAAAACTTTTCATATCTTTTCTTATATCGATCAATATTTAAGATTAACCAAATATTATTATAATTGAGTTAAATTTTGATTTTAGTCGAAGACTCGTTAGTTTTGTTTTTATGAAAAGATCATAATTTCTTTTCTTTGTTATATATAGATTAAATATACTATTTTATACATATATTCAAAATAAACAATAGTGTGTTTAATACGTGCGTTTTTTAAAAAAAAATAGTGATTGAATGTTAATTAAGACGTTTGTATTTTGAGTAATAAATTAAAAATTAATACTATTTTTTAAAAAAATATATGTTTAAGGGTATATTGGTTTATAGATTTTTTTTATCAATATTCGCTCCTAATGTGGAGCATATGATTTCCGAATGGAGAAATCTTAAAATACGTTTTTATCTACGAGAAATGTTTATTAGTCAGTTGCTTGATCTCTCTTTTCAAAGAGAGTATGGATAAAAGGATATGATAAGCTAATCGCTCTTACAACGCCTATTTTAAAAAAAGGATACGTGGAGGGAATTCATGACATCACATGTCTTTAGACAGAAATCCGTAAATAAATTTAAAATCAATGTATAAAAACTGTTCGAACCCTTGACCTCCGTAACCGAAGCTAAGGATGTTAGCAACTTGACTACGGCAGTTGGAAAATAGTATTTAAAACTAGTAAAACATTAATTATTACTGTCATTTCATGATACAGTTTTTTTCTTTTCTTGTATGTAAAATACAGCCAGACGAAATATGATTAGTTTAGTCATAATAACGAGTATATGCGCCAGTGTACCAATAAGTTTGTTAACGATCTTCATTCAAAAGACTTTAACCTCTGAGAAACCAACAAAATAAATACTTCATTATCACGTTGCAGTTCTGTAACTCAAATATAACATAGCAAGATCAAAGTGAAGAAAAGTGATGATAGCAAACCATTAGAAGTAGTGTGTAGAAGAACAAACCTCTCGAAAATCAAGAAAACCTCTGATAAATTCAAGTGTGTACCAAGCAGATATTAAAGTGTTGGGGTACGTATCTGGGATCAGAAATCGCTTGAACTCTTGTTCGAGGGGGAAGGTGTTTATTTCGGCCATCAAAAAACGTTTAAGGGGAGGGTCGGGGAATCGATTGCACCCTTTGTCGAATAATACAATGCCTTTGAGATTAACTCGCTCGGGGCTCGAGTATTTTCGGAGGCTTTTTGTATTGAAAAGGTGTTTTTTGTCGGACGGTTTGCGTATTATTTTTGTACGCCGTTTTTGTTAGGAAAAGCCGGTTTTTTTTTTAGTTTTTTACAATTTTCGAAGACTCAAATTCTGTCTGGTCTTTAAAATTACAAATAAACAACAAAAGATTCCCTAAATAAAGCTTTGCTATTTATACAACATCTTAATATTACTAAATAAGTTTTTTTTTTAAACCATGTCCGCTCTCAATGTGGAGCATATGGACTCCTTATGGAGTTTATCCCAACAGAAGTGTTTTTATGAGAACTGTTTGTTACTCAGTTGCTCAACCTATCTTTTTTCAAAGAGAGTAGGAATAGAATGATAGGGCTTGGAAAGGATTAGTGGTAAGCTAATCGCTCTCGATACGCCCCCATTCATAGGATAGGATGAGCGAGAGGGGGGAATTCAACAAATTAAATTTAAATAACCTTTACTTTATTTCAATTTAATTTGTATACATAGCACTGTTTATATATTTTTCTTATCAGTTGATAATGCTTGCGATGAGTGAAACCGGTCCTGATCAAATCAATTTTATGTAGAAAAGGTACTAAAAATCTTCTATTATTTTTATTATTAAGGTACATTTATTTTTTAATGCATTTGGTGTGCCGCGGAAAAAAATTCTATTCGCCGGTATGCCGTGAAGTAAAAAAGTTTGGCAGGCACTGCTTTACAGGGTAGTCAAAAACTTTAATTATTTTCATGAAACCCAACAAAGAAAATATCTAATGTTTAACTTTTAAAATGTATTATGTATTTTTCATCATTTATTTAGTTAAAAGAGACACACAAACAAACATGGGCAATTGTAGTACGCACATTAACATTTTATTAGGGCTTTAAAAAAACTAGAAAAGATTGTTTAAAAGTTTAAATGATAAAACAAAGAAATTTTGAAGGGGTGTAAAAAATGATACGCAACACAATGGCCCTAGATTAACAAATCGATTTGTGGTGATTTACCATCGCTCGCTTCATCGTAACAACACTCGTCAACACCAGCCGTCATTTTTTCTCACCGGGTGAAAACAAGCCAGTTATTTTTTTCACATAGAACATCTTGTACATCCAATAATCCACCAGATAAAGGATGTCAATTTTGTTGGGTGTTTATCAGCTCATATTTTTTTTGCTGGAAAACCAGATTTAAAAAAAAGCTTGCGTATGGTAAAACACTAAATTAGGTTTTGATTGAATTGGAATTAACTTGGTAGAAATCTATTTTAATTATGTGAAACAATACTTTACTAAAAACACTAGAACAACTGGAAATTAATAAACATAATATTACTTATTGGCATCTGTAATGAACAAACTAATATCAATCAATCATCGTTGCTAAAACCCGTACAAAACGCTAATGTAACAAATTATAAATAATCACTTAAATTTACGTTGATTTTATTTCAATAATCCTATATTTGTTATTGTTCCAAGAAACACTACAGTCAATTTATTAAATATAAAATATAATTTTTAATATAAATTGGGATGCTATGGTGGATGAAAGGATGTATATTTTCTAAGCCAGTTTGTATAACTAAGTAAATACAACCTTAAACATAGTTCTAAAAAAGACCTATAACAATATTTTTATAACTAAAATACTTTTTCACCTTATGTCTAAATAAGACCTATTTATACATTTGATGATACAAAATTATTGGTTTTAATTAATACATGATTTACGTATTTTTATGTAACACTCAAGATTTAGCCTTGACTGAAACACTAACAGATATTTTTTTATTTGTACATGAAAATTAGTTTTATGGAGAGTGTCGTATTAAAATAATTATTTTCACTATTTGACGAACAAAAAACATTTAATGCGATTGATTGAAAATAATTATTCTTTTAAAACTCATATCAAAGATGCATTGTTAATAATATGCTACATCGAGCTCTCCAAATAGATATCTGAATAACTTATTTTTAATATAATGGGAGAGACAATATTAAAATAGTCGAGTATTGTTCATCTGTTACGGAGACTTTTACATCCCATCAACAGGTGTATTAGGTTCTAAAGTTGGGCTTCGTAGTAGGATGTTTTAAAAATATTGTTGTATTATTCCAGAAAATATTACAATTTAGTTTCATTTAAGTTTATCAACGATAGATGTTTTCATTATTTGATTACTGGACAAGAAAGAGAGCTAAATTTTACTATAATTTGATTATTCATATCCAACTTTAATTTTGATTTAATGAACTGGCCAATCGACAAGTACAAGTATAGAAATGTGTTACGAAATGTAAAAAAATATTTTACGTACCGTAGGCACTAAGGATTCTGAAGTCTCGGCTTTTTTCATGTCCCGAGATACGAGACATATTTCATTTCCCGGGTATTTCTCGCAACCCGAGACCGTAGTACTGTAGTATTTTTTATATGAGAAAAAATATTTCTGTGCATGAAGCTGTAACATTTTTTAAAAATGTATAATTTTTTTAAGCAAAAATAATAAAAACTGTTTTAAAATTATGTTTCGATTGTATTTGAAAAATAAAACATTGGTTTTGTTATTTTATGGCTATTATCGCAAACTAGCATTGGTCACATGTCCGTGCAATGATCTTTTTTTTTTTTTTTAATAAAATTAAGATTTTAAAGTTTCATACCTTTTTTATTCTTTTGCAATTTAGAAACGTTTTTCTGTAATAAATTAATGTTTTATATATCATAGTTGTCGGGTCTTGTGGCGCAGTGATTAGCTTTGTGAGCTTCCGTGCCAGACCTCACGGGTTCGATTCCCTGTACGAACAGCATTTTTTCGATTTCTTTTCGTAGGCATGAGTGTTTGTGATGTCTAAGAACCCCTCATACCTTTTCGATTTTCGTTCTTGGGTTGTCTCCACACAAAATTTCTAGCATATATTTAATAATAAAAAATCTAATATATTTATGTAAAAAAATATCCTACGGCAGAAAGAAAAAAAAATATACCCCGCTGTGCATTTTGATAACATGTTTTTTGATTGATCGCCTGCGTCATTAACGATATATCACGCTATTTATTATTTTTATTAAGTATATCGATTTGATTAGATTTTTTTATTGCCATACTTAAAATTCTTGCACCCCTCTGTTTCGTGGAACCCTTACATTGTGTAACCACGTATTGTTATTCTTTATTTATTTATTTATTTATTTATTTATTTAATTAACATTGCAAAAGGTTGACAAATTATAAATTTAAAACTTTTACAATGGAGAAAAAAAATAGTACAATTTAATATTAAAATCAGTAGAAAAAAAATGGCAAAGAAGTCAACTGAGTAAGCTCCGACGAACTCTACTTTAATACATAAAAAATAGTATTCGTCGGAACTCACCCACGTCTACGTGGAATATGTCGACATCCGAAGCAATATTGTTGAACACCGTTAAAGCTCTCCCCAGTGGCATCCCCATTGGCAGGCTGGTTCTACACCTTGGGAGAACAAACAATTCATGTCCACGATTTCTCAAAAAATTATCAGGAACATTTAGATTCACATTCTCAAGAATGGTGGAATTCTCATTTTGGCCACGTATAAGTCGAAAGAAATATATGGCCAGATACATTTCTCTTCGAACATTCAAACTATTGAAGTTATTATGCTATGCATTTATTATGCTATGCATAGCATTATATATATTTTAAAAATATAAACTGTTTTATGGTACTTGTGTACTCATTACGATAAAGTAAATGTTTTTACGTTTTTTTGATTTTAGTGACATTTTAATTTGTTCATAAAAAATGTGAGAAATCGATAATTCAGGATAGTTTCAAATATTAACAAAAAACATGATTTTTTGAAACTTTTGTATTTATTTCGCTTATTTTGAGAAAACAATAATATATACATTTTAAAAGTTCTTAGCACTTCCCCTACGGGGCTAAAAAATACTTCTGATATGTTGCTTGCTGGTCCTTAAGGAACTAAGTGAAAAACATATTTTTTTAAATGTACGTCTTGGGTTTATTTATTTTATGAAATTCATTCCTTCGTGAGTTCGTTCATCATATATTTATAAGAAACACAAAATTATTTGTCATATGTATAGTATAAAAAGTAGATTATTTGTAAATAATGCTTTATATAATTTATGATAATCTTATATATATTTTATGCTATTTTTTTTTCATCTTTATAAACTTAATCGCAATGGCAAAATCGTCCGCCTTTCGAAGGATATTTTTTCTGAGAAATAATAATTGAAACTTCAAATAAACAAGGCTCGTTTTCCGAAGCAATTAAAAATTAATTACGACGTTACTATGTCAACGATATAGAAAATAAATTAAATTACTTTAAAGAATTTATCAACTATGAAGTAAAAAGTTACATGAGATCCCAAAACTTTACTGCGCACTCTCTGACCTTTACAAAAATTTTAGAATTATTTCTCGGTTCTCAAGTGGAAATTTATCAAATAAGTTTTACCAGTTTGATTGAATAAAAATAATGTATCACAATGTTCTATTTTACGTTATGTATTTACTAAACATTTTTTATGATACTATATTTAAGGCGACTAACAAACAATTGATTAAATCTTGAATCTTGTGGCTTAAAAATAAATCAATTGTTTTTGTTAATTGTTCAGTATAATTCTCAAAGTAATGCAATTGGATGTTATCCATCGTCAATGTTTTGCTATATTATGCAATCCAGAACAGAACAATTATATATATGTTACACTAATATTTATATTTTGTGTGTATTGCTCAATCCTTTAATAGGAGGATTGGTTGACGGTGAGTTATTGGTACGTAAGTTTACTAATTATTTTTAATTCGGTTTTCATTTCGGGAGACGTTAAATTATAATTGATTTATTTCAGTATTTTATGAAAAATGTGCGAACTGAAAGAAATCATAATTTATTAATTAATGAATATTATTTATGTTAAAATTTGTAGAAATGTAATAGAAAAAATGTATAGAGCTCTATCAAAATGCATTTCTTTGTGTTAAATAATATGTATTGATAATGAATAGCTTATCTTCAATGAGTTAAAAAATATTTCAATTTCTTAAAATCGCTTCAAATGTAGAATTAATATGCACAACTCATTTTTTTTCTGAAAAAAAAAACAAATAGAAAAATATCGAAATTTATTTATCACAATTTATAAAAGCATTAGTTTGTAAAATAGCCTGCTTAATTATGGCAACCAAACATTTTGATGAACTAAACGATTTTTATTACAACCAATTAAAATGTAATTATAATCAGTTTTAGATTCTAAATGAACCGTTTACGTGTTGTAGTTTTTAATTATTTTACTGTTTTTATTTATGATATTTCTGACATAGAAATAGTTTTCGTCTATGATATTATTAGAAATTGTTTTTAATTATAAATATAATTTATGGAAATATTCAAAATACATTTATGAATTTTTTTTTTAAAGAAGTTGGATAAAATTTTAAAAAAAACATAGATTGTGTTGTTTTATGAAATTGAAGCAAAATTCTTTAAAATCATTGATTTATTTATAGTATCATATTTATCTTAATACAATTATATAAATAAACTTTCTAGAAATATTCATAACACGTTAGATAATTTAACAAACTATAAACACTGCATTTTTGGTTATCATTCATTTGCATTTTTTTTAGCCAATCTAGTACAGGTTACTTCGTTGAGTCGTTTCGTGATTTAACAAAATTATAACTTGTTTATGTGTTAAAAGTAACTATATAGAATAATTATTTATCAATACATATTATTTGACAATAAGCTTAGCTCAGCTGTTCTCCATAAAAGGTTTTCGGAACGATATCGCCTCGATAACGTAATTAAAATTTAATAACGTCTCATAGAGCTTCCCTTAGGCAAATTACTCCAAGAAGCTTTTCAACTGATGTCTATAAAGTATAAATATTCAACATTTAAAATGAAGACATTTCAAAAATGATCAAAACCTTTCGAGGTAGCACAGCAAAATGACACATAAATACGTCATTTTTGAGATTAATTTTCAAATTTTCCACTGTTAGCCCGAATAAAGTTTGTCAGAAATAATCATATATTCACAAAATGTCGCAGATAACATATCAAATTTATGCTAAAACATCCCCTATGCATGACGTCTATAGTAAATTTATTGCCGCGAGAGTTTTTTCATGATATATTACGTTCCTTTTATCTTGTTATCACGTATGCATAAGAATATGATATGTAATATTTTATTTATGAGTCTTCGCCGATGCTTTTCCTCTTTGACGTAAGACAGGGACTCTATATTAAAGTTTCCCATAGAGTCAAAGACTTATAATATTCACACAAAAACAATTAATATAACAAATAGACTCAACTAATAATATTGTTGATATTTACCATTAATATTCATTCATTTCAAATGATATTTTTTTTCATATTAATTATGTATACATACTAGAACACTATATTAAATTTGTCTTTAAATATTTAAACAATCAGAAATTTAACATAATAAAAAATAATACTTTTTATCAGATGTTGTTGGACTAATCATTTTGATGACTTACTTAACTTTTCAATCTTTCAACAATGCAGCTGCTTATTTTTATAAATTTGTTTGATTTATCATAGTTCATGAATTTGATATCATTAATATACAGTATAAGGTTTGTTTGTAATTAAACAGCCATCTTAAAGATGACTTTTTGATTCGAGGAATGATTCAAAACCCCTGTTTCAACGCTTTGTTAAAAGTACTGCGGGCTTTTCCTTGACATATGAAAAGTTTTTATTTATCAGATCATTATACAGTAAATATATCAAATTTTGTAATAAATCTTGCCGACCAAATTTGTTTACACACAAATAATAATAATTCGGAAGCATGCCTGACGCATTGCCAAATGCTAAGTGGCAGACCGCCACATCCTTCTTGACATCATTGTATACAATATTAAACATTATTTATTGTTATGAACAAATTTGAATATTGTGACTCCAACTATTAGACGGCAATAAATAGTAAATATCCTGTTAAATATTTCAAAGTGACTTGTTAAAAAAAATGAAAATTATTTCCAGTTGAACCTTTTTTAAAATATTGAGAAAAGCTAAAATAATTTTCGAACAGTGTCAACGAAAAAAAATGTTAAAATTTAATAGCTGTATACAATTTTTAACAACTAATCACATAACTCACTCTGGTAAATTGATTATATGAACTGTGTAACTCGTAAGATGAAGCAGTTTGATGAATTCTCAGTAAGCATCAAATACAATATGGTAATGTAGAAATATTTTTCCATACCTTTCAACGTTTTACAATTTTATTTGCTTATTATGTCTTTGATACTAATATAATTACTTAATTATATAAGAAATGATTATTTATAAAATTATATACCCTTAAATCTTATCTGAAACAAAGATGAAATGATTAAGAAATTCAACCTTTAAATTCCAACAGTAATTTTATTATTTTGTAATATTTATTTTTACCAGCTACTGTCAAATCCAAAAGTTTCGTTTTGTACTAGAACAAAACTCGCAGATGAATTTTATCGTTCGATTAATTATAAATTTTTAAATTAAGAGAATCAAACGAATCTCTAAAATATTTTCTATTGTCTCTTAAGTCAAACAATAACAAATGAATTTATTAATAAAATTTTCTCCCGGACTTTTCAAAGGGTGCGATGTTATTAATAAATAATAACATTACAATGTCTTTTCATGAAAATCCCATATTTTGTAAAAGGGAATTCCCTTGACACTTTCTGACACTAACTTCACTTTGATCACATTGAAAGATTTTTGACGATTTGTGAATTTATTACAGTATAAAAACACATATGAGCAAATACAAGGAGCTATATTATGTATCAAACTTAATTATTTGACATAATTAAACAAATTTGTGATGGTTCGTTTTAAATAAATGTCTCGATAAAGGAATAAATAGACAAATAAATGGCAGTTGACAATTTATCATTAAAAACCATATCGACCGTGGAAAAGAAAAAGGACATAACTCACACATACCAAATTAAAAGGAGACATGAAAAACGTTTTTCGGTGATCTTAAGCTATAGACAAACTATGAAATATACACAAACTTGAAGTATAAATTGGTTTTTAATTGACTTTATCTGATATTAATTAAATATTGTTTTTTTTTTAAACATTTTTTAAGTATGTTTTCCTGATCGCAATTTCCACATGCCCTTCTTTTTTCAAACATAAAAGCTAAACTTAGAAACTAACTCGGCATTTTTAGCTTACATCCTTTTAATAGAACATGTATCATGTTGTATACATTGTGATTATCGAAAAAAACTGCTTTTGAAAAACTGTGGTTTACGTCCTTTTTCCAAAATCGATATGCCTAACAGCAAGACCAGAGCTTGCATCTTTTTTTATAAATATAAATAGCAATATCGTCTCAGATAGTATAAATCTCGATATTAAAGACAGTCGTTTTTATTAGCTTAATTGAAATAAATATTAGCATTGGTATTGTTATTTTAAATCACTGTATTAAACAAAAAAAATGTTTAAAAAATACAATGTATAATGGAATACCAACTTAGCTTCAAATGACCTAAAACTTATCAATGACACTATTTCAATTAATAATCAGTTGAAAGATATTGGAAAATAAAGAACTGATAGCGTGAAACATATTGACTCCTAATCGAGTATCTAAACAGGTCTTTGTCTAGATTTGCATGTCAGTCGCTTATTTTCTCTTCGGAGACGAAGAAAAAAGTTTTTGCTATTCTCAAAGCCAGTTTTCAGCATATTATGAAAGTAGAGGTGGAGAGAAATGAAAATATTTTTTTTTGGGTTCCTATTCATTTTTACGTTTAAAAATCAATGTAGAATGCGTTTATGGGGGAGGTCCAGTTTTTAGCCACGTAACTGCGTAACGTAGGAGGAAAGCTAAAAAATACTAAAAATACTAAAAAATAATAACTACGGGAATATCGATTAATGTTTTTCCCTCTCCTCTCTTTAGCTTTATAATGAAAGTATCTCAACAAATAAATTCTACGAGAACTATTTGTGACCCAGTAACTCATCTTTTTTTGTAAGAGTGTAGTAGGGATACAAATATGGGATTCGAAGGGTGAGAGGAAATTATATGAATTACTAATAACCACGCCTTTGAACAGAAATCTATAAATACTGTTCGTACTGGGACTTGAACCCGCGAGATTCGCCACGGAAGCCAACGACGTTGGCCGCCATGCCATGGACCCTACTATAAATGGTCGATGTTTGTTATTTAAAATATTATTTCTGAAAATAGATAGTTAGAATTTTTCGATAAATTAGTTGTTTTAACATAAATACTTAACTATTTTAGGTTTTAATGGAATTGTGAAAATTAAAAAATAATGTTTTTCCTTTTTTTTAATATAAATGTTTATGTTTGTAGGAGCACAAAATAAAATGTAACAACTGTTTAAAAATGAAGTACGGCCTCATATATCAATTTTAATTTTACTGTGGCATGAAAAAAATCTTCCAGAATAGTAAAATTACGCAGGAGACTTTCTAAGAAAAGAAAGGAAGACATAATTATTGGCTGATGCCAAATTCAGTAAGTAGTTGTGAATAATTTTCTAAGAACAATACGAAAAAAAAACCGCTTAGTCGATGTTTTTTTTCCCTTCACATTTTTGCCCAATCCAATTTACAGAATGAATGATGTTTTATAATAAATTTGATTAATTTGCGAACAAAGCCAAATTATGATAATTGCGTTGAGCTAGAGAAAATTGAATTGGTCCAATAGAGTATGAAATCGTCAGAGAAGTGTAATGCCTGCCTTAGCAATTTATCGCTAAGACAGAAGACGTCAAGTTGAGGGTGTGGTAAGAAATTAAGAATTATTAAATATTTACCGGAATCGTCTTATGAATACTTTACCTTTAAGTGATGATGTTTTAAATTAATTTTTCACTGACGACAGATTTATGATTTTCATAATTCGTCTTAAATCAAAAGTAGCGATTACAAAAATTAAGAAAGTTTCAGTATTAATTACAACGTAGACGCAAAAATAAAATATACCGGCTATATTTATTTTTGTATGTGAATATTTGTAACTTTTTGAACCATTGACGTAAACCGATTTATAATTTAAAAATTATATAATAGATAGACTCAAAAGTTTTTGATTTTTGTACATGCTTTTTTATTAAACTTCATGTATTTTCTTGACTAAAAAAAAATGTTATAAGAAATGGTAAGTGTAAGGGTCTCTTTAGACAGCGTGTGTTTGCATGTTACTCTTCGATTACGAGCACGTGTTTGATTTGCACGCTGCACTTGGCGCGTAGAAAATGTTGACAACTGTGGCTTTATCCAAAGCTTTTGGCTCGTATTTTTCTGGTCAGTATCTAAATAACATTGGTCAGAATTTATATTAAATGGTCATAATTTATCGGTCAGAATAAATAGTCATAATTTAAATGGAATTAAAAAAAAACTTAACCTAACCTAACCTAACCTACTGACCAAAATTGTTATTAAATATTTTTATTATGACCGTTCATATTTTTATTCTAAACAAAAATTGATTTTAATTCTGACCATTTAATTTGTTTCCAAAGTGTTTAGGCATTGAATACCAACATTGTCTTCTGTATTTTAATGATTGCTTAAATATTTACCTCAGATCATATTGTCATAAAAAAATTCAAAGTCCATATCCTTCTTCTTTGGGGCATGAGTTTTTATTCAAAAGGTTAAGCCACCTTCAATATTGTTAAGCGATATTCGGTTGCAAGTAAATATTTTAACAAGTTCAGACAATCACTATAACGATATAATTTAAGATTTCGACTAAAGATGCTTGGTAGGATTTTGATATTATATTTGAATCGTTCAAATTATGTACATTCACACAAGTTTTGTCACTATAGAACCGGGTTTCGCTTTTCGGCATCTTCAGGCGTTCAAGTGCACGGGTGAACTAGAAGAACGCCTAAAGATGCTGAAAGGTGAAATCCAGATCGTTAGTGACAAAACTTATGTGAATATACATAGTTTGAATGATACATTTTTTTTTACAAAACGACAGTTTTTTAAAATAGTTGTCCAAATCGGTTAATATATTTTTTTCAAAAAATATTTTATTTAAAATATTATTTAGACACTCAAAATGTCTGTTATCTATCAATGCCATTTATTCACCGTCTAAAAAATTCAGTTTCAATAAAATTTAACTGAATGCTTGCCCAGGTCATACAAAAATATATTTTGAACTTATTCGTTGCCGAAATGCTACAATATATCTTATATAAGGGTCACAATAATATTATTAACATTTAAATGAATCATTCTTTACATATAATAATGTATTGTATGAGGGAAACAAAGATGTAACAACATTTTGTCTTTAACAAGTGTCAAACGAGAGTTCACACTCGAAGGGAAAAATAACGAGAAGTGAAACGGCAGATATCCCTAGCTGAAAGCGATCCCGATTTTGCGTTTTGAGAGCACATGTTCCAGTGGAGACTTTGCAAAGTTGTTCGGTCGGAGTTTTCGGCGTCTGTGTTGAGCGATTACATGCTCCTGTGGTCAGAACGTTATGTATTAGGCACTGCTAAGTTCTACTTGTCAATCCGCTTATATGGAACTCTAAGAATTTAGTCTATTTCGCTGGTTGGGTGTAGGGAGCAGACGTGGCCAACTTTTCGTGTTGATATTATCTCCTATTAAATTATTTGATAAACTTAACTAAGACTCAGGAAAACCGCTCAGTTGGATACTAAGCATTGAAGATTAGTTAAAAGTTTAAATTGTGCTCTCGAAATACATAAGCCAATTTGGCAACATGGTTACTCACAACTTAACCCACAACTGTGCGTATAAAGAAATGTATGTAATTAATTACATATGTTTGTTTTATTGAACAACTTGGTACAATCATAAACGCGATAATTTTACTGTAAAATAAACTCATGAGAAGTAAAAAGAGTCAAGTGATATTTTAAGAAACAAAAATAGTTAGATGTGTTATAATATTCTTAATGTCTTTAAGTATCATAAAAGTAAAGAAGCCTTTGTAAATTACACAGAGAGCTTCTTTCTATGCGATCCGCAAAAACACTTGGTAAATATGTGTATTTTTCTACTTGGCTCATTTCACTTCTCAGGGGCTTAAATGTTACAATCTTTTCAACGATGTAAGAAAACACCCAAAAATTAGTTCACTTGGTACAAAATTGTATGAATATTGTTTATGATTTTTTTATAGTTTACGAATTATACGTTAATTACCATAAATATAGATTATAGATCATAATGACTTACAATGAAGAATCTCGACAGAAGTTGTTTTATTGAGAACTGGTATTAATTAAATCACCTCGCCTCTTTTTTGGAACGGTTCAAGGTATTAGAAAAGACCAGTAATCTGCTACCCTTTATTGATATTAAAAATCATAGGTATTATATAAAAAATCAGTAAAAAGATCCAATGTCGATTTGAACTCGTGGACACCGAAAGAGATTTTTCGTAATGTATAAGGTGCTGACGTGAATAATTCGTAAAATTCAAATCATTAATTTGTTTTTGTAAATATTATATTGTGAAGTTTATTAAATTAAATTAAATTTTCAAAACGTAGATTTACATGGTTTTCTTACAAATTAAATGAATTTTTCTTTAATAACCTCCGGCCTGGGCTTCAAATTCGTAGGAGTGCTTTGAAATTTAATTAAGCAATCACAAAGATAAAGAAATTTTGCTCGTAAATAAAATGATATTTAATGAAGAAGCATTAAAAAGACTTGATTTTCTAACGTAAATTACTTACCACGATTCACTGAATAAAACTAAATTCATTAAGTGAAATCGCAACTGTTAATTATTGCATTCATTTTCAATAAAATATTTAGCAATAAAGGTAATGTTAATGATCCTATTATTTTGAAATTGAAAAATCATACAAGATAAACTCGAAGTGAATTTTATTGGTTATTTGAAATCAATTCGAGAAGAAAAAAAATATGTTTGCACCCATTTTAAGATCTCAAAGTTAAATATATAAAAAAAAACAACTGCATTTGATATTGATCTTTGTACGACTTGAACGCCTGATCATTAAACCAAGGCTTTTAACAACTAAGTCGCAAAGGGGACCATTATAACATACGATGTTAAACAATTTAAACTATCTTAATATCTTATAATAAGACCTTCAACTGATTTATTAAATATTTTAAAAACTGCAGTGGTGATTTATTTTGCCATTCTTTAGCGGTTAGAGCATTTATATAAATGTAACAAAAAAAATATAATACCTATTGTATTAACTTATTTAATTTATTCCAGTTATTCAATTTTACTAAATAAAAAAAAATACCTTATTTATTTTAATACCACTCAATCAATCATTCACCGAATTTACTTCGTTAAAAAATAATGTTTTTTTACCAAATAATGAATTTTTCACAAACACAAATATTATTTTATTGGTATTGCAAACATCAGTCGTTAGAATTATTAAAAAAAACACAAATTGGCAAGGAATACTATCAAGCGAGCGCCGGTATTTATTTAACATAATTATTAAACTATTATTTGTTTAAATATATTATTTACTTTTGTAAAATATGTGGATACTCGAAGGAATCAATTAATATTAATTATTTCATACGTAAAAAAAAATAGAAGAAACTTGCAAATAAGAAACATTGGTTTTTTCACTTATAAACAAAATAACAACTTATAAATACATATAGCTTAGTGCTGGTAAATTTTAATTGCTACATTTCAATCATGTCTGTTAAATATTACTAAGAAACAACATAACAATCACAGATATTTAATTCAATAAAATGTTTTATGATTAAAACAAATTGCTGCGATAAATGCATTATTATTGTGAAGTTATTTTTTTTTATGTGGCAACATTAGCAAGACTACCTAGTCCTAAGGGCATATATTAAACATAATAATACTAAACTCGAAGCACACGTAACTATTTTTTCAATATTAGAGAACATATAATATTTTAAGAACGGTTTTTACTCGAATAAAGCTTGTTACTCGAAATTATTGTGCGTTCAGAGCATTTTGAGTTATTAAATAATACAAAGATCAAGATACTTGCATCAAAGAATACATTTCTAAATATTCTAATTGCCTAGTTCGAGATGTATTTTAAAGTTATAAATCTCTTAAATTTCACGAATCAATTGAACAATATTGAAAACAATTATATGAATTAACACAAGAAGTCAGCTGAAGCGGTTAATTATTAGCGACCTCGAGTTTTGTTTATTAATTAACATCAGATCAAAGTAACGTACCATTAGAGGTCTGCACGGGCCAAAAATTTTCAAAATTACCCGGTCCGAGCCCGAAAAACTCACGCCCGACCCGACCCGGGCCCGAGTCTAATACTGCACTTTTTACCCGAAGCCCGAAACTCCTTATTTTAGCTCGCCGAGGAATTTGAAATCCTCGATTTGCTATACTTTTTCCCAGATTATCTCCGAAAGTCCTTTTTTTTTTTTTTAGCTCACTAAGGAATTTGAAATCCTCGATTTACTATATTTTTTCCCAGATTATATCCGAAATTCTAAGGCCGCGCCCGTGCAGACCTCTACGTACCATAGTAATAAATGTTATATTTTAAATAAATAACATTTTTTTAGATTTATAATAATAAGCTAAATTTTGACAATGCATCAAATATTTTAAAATATGAAATTACTCGGGTAAAGTTCTGTGAGATTTTTTTTACCTCACTTCATATTAAATCAAAGATTACTTTTAGGGTGTTCACTATCAATACTTGGTGGAAAGGCATTATATTAATAAAAATACAATATTCCTTGTACTTTATTACAATTTATTTAATAGGTCAAGACCGGTTTCGCTCATTGCGAGCATTGTCAAATGGCATTGTCATAGACAAAGTGGAATAAAGTACAATGGAATATTGTGTTTTGTATTAATACAAAGATTATTGACATCATAATATGAGCTGATGTGTTGCAGCGTATTTAACCATTCCAAATTTTTGTAGGACACCTATTTAGATCCCACGGAACACTAGTCTTCCACGGTACATAGTTTGGGAAGGGCTGATCTATATTATGATCAATTGACATCGTGCGTATTTATTTGTGCGTGTATCCGTATTTTGTGAATTTGTCTTGATTTTAAGATTAGTTTTGATGAGTGTTTGTCAAGTAATATAACTTAATGTATATATATGTCTTAACTGAAAAAATATATATGTTGACTTTTTGACATTCTAACGCACCGGTCATGATTGGTGTAAACGCATTTCAATGCATTGAGCTCTACGTAGCACAACTTAACACGCCATACTGGCATTAGTCTCGAGTCTCGACATATATAAAATTTCTTTAGATTTATTATTGGTTGGCCAATTTATTCGTCGGCTCGCGTCGGACCTAGTTGAAAGAATTAGAGCTTAATTAGACGCGATCACGATAACTTCAAATGCCGGCATTAAGAAATGCTACACAGCGCTGTTGTGTTAACAAAACACGTCTGGAGAGGACAATGAATGATCAACTCGTTATCAAATTGAAGTATGGACTTCATGAAGTTTTTCAATTTAGAGAATGCACACTTTATTTACAAGACGGACACAATACCCCGAGAGGAGAGTGGGTGCTTAGTTAATTCGTTTGTTAGTCTGAAGTAAGAATAATATATTCTATTGTGTTTTTTTTTGCATAATAAAGACGTTCATTGCTCGTTAAAATACGCCAACTTTGATGCCGTGCTTACGAATTTTACACCGATACACACTTACGCACTCAAAACGATTTGACTGTAAATCGTAGTTTAGTTTCGTAGTAGTACTGACCCGATGGAATGTGCTAAGTGTACTAGTGTCTTCCCAGTGCTGTTGCAATTTTTTTTAAGTTGTTTCCATATGATATACGGTGATAGCGTTATCGATGTGTTAACAACGTCATATTTCGCCGTTTTTTTTTTTTTTTTAATGTGTAACTAGCTGTGACAAATGTTTCAGTTTGTTGATAATGCTATTGTTTGTTACGTTTCAGCAAGATAGAGAAAATCTAACCCTTCATTATTTTAATTTGAATGATTAGAATTTGAATTAATGTCTGTATGTAATGTACATATCGACTGATTCCTTTACAATAAGCCTTTTATTTATTAACAAACCACCATCGGCTTAAAACTGTATGTTGGATTTTTGAATGTGATGGTGTACTTCAATTGAAATAAATATATGAGCGTTTATTCCCTTTGTGTTATATTTGAAGCAAATTGATTTTAAATAACAAGTATTTTCCGAAAATCGTGTAATTAATTGATAATTTTGTTGATCAGAATAATATTATTTTGTACTCAAATAATTAAATTTTTAATCTCATAAAAGCTCTCCCAAAATCAGTTTTTAACTGATAGTAATTTGCAATACAAGAAAATTATTTAATAAATTTATTTAGAGGTAATTTTTATCATTTTAATAAATCAAACATTTTTTTTTATTCAAGTAGAAATAAATGCTTTTCAGCTAAAACTTTATGTTGAAAAATATTACGCTAAGGATGTTAGATATATATAAATGTAAAAAAGACGATAAATTTGTCACGTCAATTGCCTGATTGATTGAAAAATCAACAAATAATCTTTGAAATATCTTGTGAGACAGATTAAAATCATTTGTTTTTGTGTGTTGAAATTTGGCCAAATTGTAAAGAAATTTATCCTCATTCAAAGTGCTTTATCGAGAACTATTGCGTTAATATTAAATTCGTTATAGTCTGCTATTTTTAAGTAGAAATATTTATCAAACTTAAATTAAAAACACTTTAATGTCCCAACACTTTTATTTTACACAATTTATAAGTTTCACAACTCAATGTAATGGGACATACACATTTTTAATTTGTTTACGTTATTTTTACTCTTTTAAAGCAGTATTTTTTGCACATCTATTTTTCATGGAACGTATCTCTCGTGTAAAAAGTGTATTCAGTGTATAACAATTTTTTTACACATTTAAATTACAGCATGTCAGTTTATGCTGTTTTTATTTAATCTCACCCGTCTGATATTAAAAACAAGTCATAATTGTTTAACAAATAGTCTTTTAAAAGCTACAACAAGCCTTTTTGAAAAGTAGAGGCTTAGTGACTTATAAAAACTAGGTATCGCAAAAAAATACTAATCGGATAACATACAAAAGAAGCGATGAACATCGTGCTTTTTTTTCTAACGGTAAATTCTTAAGTGAATTAATTGACATGAAGTTTTATTCATCGTGTAAGCGTGCTGATATATTATGACTTAATATAATATTACATTGTTGTTGAAATGATACATGCTTTTAATGACTTGGATTGAAGGCTATATCAATTAATTGCGTTTAATGGACGGAGTTTTTGTTCAATCAACTCTGAAGTGCATTTATTACCGGTGAGGTTGTGTTAATCTGTCTTTTCAACGATTATTTTTTCATTCGTAGCTCCGTGTTAAATGAGTTGACTACTTCATATGAAGTTTTTATTATGACATCAGTATTTATATTAATAATGCTGCCTGTTTTTTTTGTTTTATGTTGTGACGAATATTATTAACACATCACTGTTTAAAACACTCATACAGCTTAAAACACCAAGCAAAATTATTTGTCAAAGACGAGCTCTTCAGAAAAAATTCACAGCAAAACGTCGTTCTAAAAAATCATCTTTACTCGTCATTATATCTGAACGGGTTTTTATTTGATTTTTGAAGGGGGAAAACTACACAAAAGTATTTAATCATTGTTTATTTTAATATTATTTATGACGGATCTTACGGGCTCGAGTCCCAGTACCAAGAGCATTTTTTCAATCGATTTCTGTTTAAAGGCAAAAATGTTTGTGGTAATCGAACCACTAGTCTTGTATCTTTTATATCCCTACTCTCATAGAAAAAAGAGAAGAGGAGTAACTGAGTAACAAAATAGCTCCATTAACCCGTAACATACCATCCTAAAAAAATACGTTCTCTGCCAAGATGGCATCTCAGTTTCACTGTTTATTGACAGTATTTAAACCTAAGTTAGCAGCTAAAAAATAATGTTAAAAATGTATATATGCTAGAATACCCAAAATGATAAATACTTATTGACAATATTAAGAGAAATATTGAATAACTTAATGGCTCAACTATTTACGGTTGCATCATGGGCGTGGAAGTGTTAAGAGGCCATATGCTCCACATTGAAAGCAGATAAAAAGCCCTTTTATAAATTAAACAAGTATAAAAAGAGTGACCTAGCTTTTTATTAGTTAATAATGCGTGTGATGAGCGAAAATAATGCTTTTCTACCAATATCATTCTCAGTGGAATTATGATAATGATATTGTTGTTTTTAATTACTTTTTATTTAAAAGAAAACAGGGAATTCACAAAACAAATATCGCAATAAATAAAAGTCAAATAAGTACATTTTGCGTAAATTAGATTAAATATATATTGTGGAACTTTTGAACAATATTCATACGTCGCATTATTAAACTTGAAGTAGTTGATGTGTCAAAAACACAATTTGTAACTTTCGCAGAGTTGGCGTATGTACTTATTTTACATGTATAGTATTTACACTGTGTCGTGGAATTCTCGTGGGTATGTCATAGAAATAACTTAGTTTTTAAGGGGGAATATTAAAGTCAACGTCACAATAAATATGATTGATTTTTTAAGTTCTCACAACAAGCAATATTCTTTAAGATTTCGACTGAAGGTGCTTGGTGGAATTTCAATATTAAATTTGAATCATTCAAATTATGTACACTCCCACAGATTTTGTCACTAACGACCCGGGTTTCGCCTTTCGGCATCTTCAGGCGTTCAAGCGCACGGATGAACTTGAACTGTCAGTTCAAGTTCATCCGTGCGCTTGAACGCCTGAAGATGCCGAAAGGCGAAACCCGGGTCGTTAGTGACAAAATCTGTGGGAGTGTACATAATTTGAATGATTCAAATTTAAGCAATATTCTTTTCAAAGAATACCTGAAGAATGACTCTAAAATATTAAATATAGCCACTGTTATATTAATGCGCATCAGCGATTGTATGTTTCGAAATTTGTACTTTATTATTTTATACCATCGAACTAGTTATCTAATTAAAAAATCCCATTGTTACTTAGAGTATTTTGTATTCAATTTTTGTTTTCTCTCGTTAAAATCTTTCTTCTTCTTTAGTTGGATTGCATCAACGTCAGGTATATCGTTGCCAACGCAAAATACTTCCCATGTAATCGATTTTACGAACGTTTAAAATGATATTTCAGACAGATTCAGCTACTCTATCGATTGATAAATTCTGTGTATATCCTTTGTGGCCATAATGAAAATATTATTTGCTTAAACTTTGAATTTCATTAATTTTCTTCAGATAGTCCCAAGTCAAGGAAAATGTATGGTTCTAATGGTAAAGAAGAAAAACTACAAAGCGTACTTTTGGGTTTTGTAAAAAAACAATCTCTCACTTTTAAAAATCATTTTTTAGTGCCACGTAAACAATTCCACTGTTGAAACATTAAAGGTATCTTAGCGTTGACCACGGTATGTCAATATCGATGAGTGTGCTGAAGCAAATCGATTTTCATCTATTGATATTACTTTAGAATACAGTCATTTATTGTGGTAGCGTTACTTGGTAAATTGAAAAAGATCACGACGATGGTAAGTAAAGGCTCAGCACAAAAAAGAACGGATTATTGTCCTCTCAAGATGGATTATCTAGTAATCAAGCCTCATCCTTACATGTTCTTATAAACAAAAAAAAATATTTATTAACTTACATAATTATGTATGTCTGAAATTTTAGCAGAACTTCTGCTGTTATCGTTAATTGCTGAATATTTAACATAAATGTAATATTTTTCAATAAAATTAAAACACAACATTTATTTGTATACCAATATAATAATTTTTCACTAATTGCAGTCTGTGGAAAGGAGGTTTGTAAGCTGCCGTATCCGGTAACAGCAAAAAGCCAAATAAACGTTATCACAAATATAGGGAAAGCAAATTCAGTTATTAAATTATTCAAAGGTTTCTAGTTTTAGCTTTTACGAAACAACATTGAACATTACACTATTTATATTGAGATCAATATTTAAAACTGAAAACAATCCATATATACTTATCATCCATAATGTGTCAATAGTTGATATCAAAAGAAAGCAAAAATAAAATTCATATTTCTTGGCTCATGCGAAGCTAAATTATTCAGCTGTCTACAAAAAGAACTTCAGACGTAAGGTAATGATGCCAAAATATGCTTTGAGCTATCTCATAATAACTTTTATATTTGATACATTACTCTAGTGAGCAACTAGAGTCTAGTCCAGGGTTTGACAAACCGCGGTTCTTCAGACATCAACTCTTGAACTTATCACGTTTTTTACTCTAAAAATCTATATATTTATGGCGCTTAGATACCTTTGTTATCCTGTTTCCTTGACAACATGACTCTTGTCACTTAAAAGTCTGCTGACCACTGGTCTAGTCCATCATTTTGAAAAGGGATAGATACTCAAATAAAAAATATATCAAACAAAATTTTGGCCAACGAATAAAAAATAAAAATTGTATCTTATGAGTTCTTGCTAAACTTTTTTACAATAAGGCCCCCTCAATCAAAAACAATAATCCCTAATTAAATATTTTGTTTCATTTTAAAACATTAATTAAAACAATACAATCATATTTTATGTGAGTATATGATTAATTATATTAAGTATACTTCTATAAATAAATATAATTTTATCATAAATAAAATACATGAGAAATTGTTGAAATACAAAATATGAATAAATTTGTATTATTTATAAATATTTGTTATACTAATATGGTGCATTAGTCAACGTCATTGGATTCCGTGACGTATCTGACGGGTTCGAATCCCTGTACAAAAAGCAACTCCACGGACCCCCCAAATGTCTGTAGCACATTAGTTTGAAAACCACTATATGGACAAAAATATAAATAATATAAGATAAACTAACACTTTTTGTCATAATCGATGATGGAAAGAAAGCGTTAAATGTTAAATATTTTATTTTTAGTGAGGAAAAGGTTAAATAAAACTTCTATCGTTAAAATTAAAAACTATATTTTTTTTAAAGCTGTCTAAAAAACACTCATTGTAATGTCTCCTGGGTTCAACATATAATATTTATTTGAAAGAAAACATTATGACAAATTACAACTTAGGTTCTATATCTAAAAGAGGATTATTTATTTAAGGCATGTCAGAGATATAAACTAACGTTATTTTTATTTATTTCGAACACAGAATCGTCCGTTTAACTTTGCTATACTTTATTTTATTGTTTAGTTATGCGACTTCAAAATATGTATTTCTTTTTAAAAGTACGCCTTATCTTAAATATTACATTTTTTTCCAATGTGTTATCTGTCAATTTTGTTGTAATTTGTGAAAAGATATTATTGTATATTAAAAAGTTCAGAATTTTCACATTTATTTATTAAGATCAGAGGACTAGTTTTGTGAGATTTTTAAGGTCTCTAAGTCAGTTTAGGGTCACTTATTCATATTATTATCATTATGGTTAAATTATTTGCGTATTTATATTATCATACCAATATGAAATTAATGGATTTGACTTAAAAGTCATATGGATTAGACTAAATGTAATTCAATATACAGTGTTTTGTAAAATTACGAAATCGTCACGTTGTCATCTGGGACAACGATATTTTCTACGGGCAAGCAGATTTTCCGAACACTTTGCTGTGCTAGCACATTTTCCGAAGGATGGGTTTGACATATCACAAAGAATATGTTATAACATAAGATATAAACGTACCCCCAAAGCGGGGACAAAACGGCTTCAACCGTATCTTTAAGATTGATGGCAGATATTTTTGAAGACCTCGACTACAACAAAAATGAAATATCGGATTATTTCATACAAAATCTAAAATCCAAAACATGACGTATATCAAAATATATCACGTGGTTTTATTTTGTTTATGTGACAAAATATGTCGATTTATTTTAAAAATATATCATATCTAAGGAATTATAAACAGGTGAATATTCCTATTTCACCATTGTGATATCCTTTAAATGTAAATATAATTAATTTTCGTAAAATAATTATGAATTCTGCAGCAATCAAAATAGTTGACACCATTACTTGCAAACTAGGCTCATTCCTAAATGGGTGAAAAATAAAACTTGAATTTCATTTTGTAAAGTAATATAGGTTTACAAAATATTTTTAGTTTTAAATTACTTTGGAATGATATTTTGTATGTTATCATATCATGATATTTTGTATGTTGTCGCCTGTGTGGTCGAGTGGTCAACATCGTTGGCTACCGCTACGGAGAGCACGGGTTCGAATCCCAGTACGGGCAGTTTTATAAATTGATTTTTCAATCGATTTATGAATTTCTGTTCAAAGGCATGGATGCATGTGATGTCTTGAATTCCCCCTCCCACCCATCCTATCCTATGAACGGGGCGTATCGAGAGCGATTAGCTAACCACTAGTCCTGTCCTAGCCCTTTCTTTCTATTCCTACTCTCTTTGGAAAAAGAGAGGTTGAGAAACTGAGTAACAAGCAGTTCTCGTAGAAAAATTTCTGTTGAGATAAACTCCATTAGAAGTCCATATTGGGAGCGGATATGGTAAAAAAAAAATGTTATCAAGCCATTTTTGAGACTACCTTCTAAAAATACTTTTAAAGTGTATTGGTATTTACTAAATTAAATTCATGGTTCACGTTTCATCAATTTTGGAATAAGCTGGGTTTGTAAATACATAGTAACCTCAATTATTAAATATACCCTTCTTTTAAATCAGTAGATATTCCCATGTAACCTTTTAAAGATACTCACGTGTAATTTTAAGGATCTACACAAATTTTATTTGTTTATGACTTTCCCAATTAATTGAACGTCGTTCGAATCAAGCCATTAGTAAAATAAATCTACATCGTCATAAATAGCTTATAATTTAGTGATAAATATTTTTTTTTCTTACGTATACACAAAACACTTATTTACCAAGCATAACATTTAGTCCAAATTCTTCAAATTTGAATCGAAAGGCGAAACCCGGGTCGTTAGTGACAAAATCTGTGAAAATGTACATAATTTGAACGATTCAAATTTAATATTGAAATTTCACCAAGCACCTTCAGTCGAAATCTTAAATTATATCCAAATTCTTTCTTGGACTTGGATGCCTGAAAGTGCCAAAAGTGGGAGTGTACTCCCACATGTTTTGTCACAATTCTACGTATTCAAATTAAATATTTAAATTCTACCAACCACCTTCAGTCGAAATCTTAAATTATAAAAATATAAGAGCTGATTTGATTACATTATCATTTTACTGTCGTTTAATGTTAAAGATCGGATATGATATTTTTTTATCATGCTACCGATTTAAAAAATAAGCCCTTAAGTCATCAATAAAAACTAATGGAAATATCATGCGATAATTTCTAAATAAAACAGTATAAAAATATTAAACATGCAAACAACGAAAAAATGTTACAAAATTCTTAAACACAAAATGACAAACTATTATTTTTTGTATTAAAAAAAGCCTTCAAAGAAGGAGTACTGGAAAAGTTACACGCAAGCAACGGAAAGAGGTATTCGAGAACGTAATTGCGTAATGGATGTATTAAATATTGTAAAATTTACCTTTTCGTTTTATTTGTAAGTGTGCTGGAAACTAATAATATATTCAAAGACCAAATTACTCAAATCTACGAATTTGTAAAAAGTATTTCATTGTCAAAAATCAAGATTGTGAAAGAATTATTTTCCAAAGAGCCCCGATTAAATAACGGTTCATTCAAATATTCAAATGATTTAAAACGAGGAATATATTATCGGCCAATATTTTCTTATCTCATCTCTCAATTCATACATTTTTAGGCTTATAATATCATACTTTTTGTTTGGCTATAAAAAAATATCATTGGATTATAATGAATTAACTTTAATGCTATTTATCAATGATATTTTTTTTAGAAAATATCATTAATTTTTATCAAATTTTGAAAGATTTCATGACACAAATACATATAAACTCTGATTAAAGCATTTTCTTGTGAAGTATTTTATAGTGGTAAGCTTTTAGTCAATCAATATTTAATATTACTTGCTTAAAAGGGTAAAAAACGGATAGATAAAGTTTAAAGAGCACTGTTGTAAGTAAATTGTTTTATTTTAAGAGTTTCACAAATAAAAAAATATGTTTATAAAAATAAATCTTCAAATTTAGTGATTGATTGGTTTTTTATGACAATAAAGCCTTGGCCACACAAAGACAGCTCGCGTGTTTATTTCTAGTCAAATTATAATTATTGTTTCCAGTAAAAAATGTACCACATTTATAACGCCTGCAAAGAATTTTAAATATATTATCAATACTTATATCGTTTGTTTTATTTATAATTTTAAATCAATTGATTTCTTCTCATTGATGATTCTATGTTATATTTGAATTGCATATCTAACAAACCATGTTTTCAATATATATATATATAAATAAGCTTCGTATAGTTGTGAAAAATTAAGTTAATACTTTAACCTTTGATATGAATTGAAAAATCTTGTGTGGAAAAATTCTAAGTCATGATTTATTCGAGCTTGAAGTATTATTCTCCAGATCCATTTTGCGACATCACTCAAATATATAAAAATGACAACTTATCTATTAAAGACTATGACCAAATATAAATTTGACTAATCCTTTTATTAATTAAACGACTAAGAAAATATTCTACTAAAAGCTGCTCAAAATAAAATGGAATGAAATATAAGAATACAACTAAAGAATACACAAGGACTCACGTTTTCTTTTATTCATATTATATCCATCACATATTAAAAAAGTAAATTTGTAAGTAACATGTAATTTGAATGAAATGTAACGTACTTCTACAAAAAAAGTGTATAAGAAAGATTTTATACGAAAAATTTAAGGTATTTTTTTATGATGGAAATTCTTTAAAAAGAGCTAAAATTTTTTCTAACGGCACTTACTTAACCAGACGTGATATCACAAAAAAGCTCAATTTTAATCCTCGCGGAAATCTAGAAAAATCCGAAGAAGCAATCTCCGGTCTTTTCATAATCTTATCTTTTAAACGGGTTCACCAAATCATTTTCTTAATTCCCTAGTTGATTGTTATTTTTGTTTCTTTTCGCTCCGGTTACGCAATCCACGAGACTAATTAAAAGTATATTTATATTTGATTTGCTGAAAAGATTGTTTTACAAAAAATATCAATTTAAAAGCTCTTTTTTATTTCCAATAAAACAGCCATAATTTGATACTCACCAAATTTATTTTGTTAATTATTTATTAAGTCACGGATACCGATAGAAAAAAAATATTTTTAAGTATTGGATAAAAAAAATAGTTTATCTTAAACTCTTTTAACTACATACAACGAAATTTAACAAAGGATCGTGAAAACGTAAGAAATATTTTATTATACTTTTATAATAAAATACAAACTTACGTCTTTGAATTGACTAAAAAATATTTTTAACAAGTGTGTATGCAAATATATATTTGAAAACGTATTTATTGAAATATCAATGTGTACCAAATCATTTTGAAGCCAGAAATAAAAATGAAATATAATGATTTTTACGCAAATTACTGTATTAAATATCTTATTTGTCGTCTAACATGTTTATTAAATTATATTTTTTATTTTATTTACAGTAAAACGCAAAATCCTCGGGTAAATAATATTGTAAATTGCTAAAAAAATACGCGTCTCTAAAAAAATAGCTATTAAAACTAAAAATGATAATGGAATAAGATTGTCAGATATATTAATGAGAGGCAGCAATGAAAATTACATATTTGAAGCTTTTGTACTATTTTGTAAACATGGTGTGTTTCATAATGAAAAAATATGTATATCTTGATATCATTTGCTTTTCATAAAAGATTTTATTTCTAACGGAAACGTTTTTAATATTTTCGACTCAACTAATAAGTCAATTGAATCAACATGAATATCACCGAATTTTATGACACCTATTGAAGGTCCGTTGCGCTGTGGCCAACGTTGTAAATTTCCGTGACGGATTTCATGGGTTCAAGTCCCAGCATTGATAGCATTGTTTTCAATGATTTAAACATTAAAGTATGAATGTAAGTTGATGGAGTATGAAAAAAAAAATCTTAAAAACGATGCAGCGAAAGCGATTAGGCTAAACACTAATTTTGTCCAAGCCCAACCTTTCTAACACTTCTTATTCAATTATAAAAAAAGAGATTGGGCAAATCAGTAATTCTGTTGAGATAACTCTATTAAAACTTGCGGATTTCCTAAAACTACCGGAATGGGACCTTTTTTGATAGCTCTTCCAAGAATTTTCAAATCCAAAATCCCAAAAATTTATCCAAGAATCCCGAAATCTCTGTCGCATTCCAGGAATTTCGGGTTCCGGGATCCCGGGATTGGATACCCTAGTGGTAACCTTGTCAGAGTTATAGAATATTATGCGTTAGAAAACGTTTGACACAAAATTGCCGCAATGAAACAAAAACCATGCCAAACCATCAACAACAACAAAAAAGAATATTCAAAAGAAGAACGGAGTAAACAAACCTGTAATAAGTATAGTCCTGGTGCGTAAACAAAACAAAAATATATGAAGTAAATTGAAATGGAATCTTGAAGTCGTTAGTCTTTGTATCATAGTCCTACTAATGAAGGTCAAACGCCCTCTTGCTTTGTTCGCTTGAGTTTTCTTACTTAAATGAACAATAACACTCACGTCAAAACACCCTGTAGGCGCAAGCACAGAAATAATCATATTATATTAATTAATCTTTTGTATCTGGCATTTCGGAAATGCCTCCGATTCATTTTGGAGCGAGAATTTAAATATGTCAATTAATTAACGCGGGAAAAGATCTCATTAATTTCATCAGTAATTATTTATGCTTAGTTATTATAAGACGGCAGTCATGCTCTGTAATAATGTACGTACGTATACAAACCGGAAGAATGAGTTCTGTTATTAAATTATTCTCACAATACAGATGTATATGTATTAATATGAAGAAATAACATAGCCAGTACATTAAGGCAACTTAATCTTTAAACACAAAATAATATTATAAAGACAAAGCAAAAAATATCTGTCACAAAAAAATAAATTGAAAAACAACAATTTGAAATATTCGATGTAAAAAGCTAGTTGTCTTTTTTCGATATTAATTTCAGCATAATTATGTATCAATCAAATTTTCTTCATTTACCCTCATTCTGCGATGCGGAATGTTTAAATGAGAGAAATTGAATTCCTTTAACTAAACTAATTTATATAATGGGACAAATACTATCATATTTTATTTTATTTATGAGATTATTACCAGCCAAAATATATAAATTATCCACTGTTGACAAAACTGAACTATTTTACATTACGTGGCTTAAAGCTATATCAATTTGAATTTATAATACGGTCCCTTGTGATTTTTACAAATTGTTTATATTACTTTCTTTATCGTTATTCTTGTCAATTTTTAAGTGGAAACGACATCTAGTGCAACTCGAAAAAGCTTTTCATTAAAAAATTTTCAAACGGACTGTAACGTAAAATATTCAAGTGTTGTAAAATGGTTCCTAAGCCAATTCTTACCATCATTTGAAAGTACTATTTATTGCAATTTTAAAGAGCTGTATTTATGTAATGTGCCCTGGACTTAAAGATGCCACACTGGAACGTCAATAATTATATTACGATTACATTTCTTAAACCACAATTCTCTTACTGATCTTAACAGTGCCGACTTAATTCTTTCCATATTGCCAATAAACTTTTATTTTCTTACTTGTCAAAAGAAACTTTTATTTAACGGATTTTCCAACGAGTTTGAAGGAAAAGTGTGAAAATAGCGTGTGCATATGAATTATAGTGCAAATTAAGAACATTTTATTTTCTCTTCTACTTTATCGTTTTTTTTTATGATTTACTTAGATTGGTAGGTTAACAAAACGATATAGATATTTCAAAATGTATGTAAATATGGCATAAACATATATGTAGTTCAACGTAATGTTTGTACGCCGTTTTCCAGTAATGTAATGTTTTAGATAAGACTAAAATATTCACAGTCTAGACGTTAAATTTGAATAGGTAGTGAAGTTGCCCTCATAAGGAAATAACTTTTTGCATTATTTTTCTTTGCTTTCTTGGTTTGCATAATGCAGCTTTGGAGCAGAAACTTTGACATTTAAAGCTTATGAAATGTTTCGTATGTAACTATTGTACTTGCTTGTGTTAGCTTGACACCAATATCATGCCTTCTTTTCGTATGAGAATACTTGATTTTGTACTTTGCATATATATCAAACAAAACTTTTGCATACATATTTGTGTTCGTTTGTAATTCATAAAAATATAAATAAAGTTTAATGTCTGTTGCGTTTTGTGATCTAGTGGTATAAACTGTACCCTAATGATCTAACATATTAAGGTTAAAATCATAACAATGTATAATTAAAGACATGAGTGTAAATAATGTCTTATTTATCGAGTAGTTCTTGAGAGACTTTTAAAATTATCATCAAGCTTATATAATGTGGCAAAATTCTGTCGCCTATTATTAGACGTAAAACCAAATGTAAGTTATGATTAAAAAAACATCATTTATTTTTCAAAGATCATTTATAATCACTTTAAAGGTGTCAATAAGTGGCGGAAAAGCATTATATTAAAGAAATAAAACATTCTTTTGGTTTATTTTCACATTTATCAATCATAACCAGAAGCGGTTTTCCTCGATTCAAATTAATTTAGTGTTGAAATCTGTCAGAAGAATTATAAACAAAGATTCTAATCTATGGATTCGTAATGACGTCAACTATTGTTAAAATTATTTTAATATACATATATTGTCTAAGCTTGAGACTTTAAAGAGTATAGTTTTTTACACCTACGGGATATTAGATGTGAATGTGTTAAAAAATAATACGTCAATGTATACTTTTCGTTTCCGTGACTTATAGATTGTATGAATCTATTTAAAAATATTAGTAAACGTTATGTCTGCTAAGATACTTTCACAATAATTATTTCAGTTGATATTTTTACCGTCATGATTATTTTAAAGAATCATACATTAAATTTTTACAGTAAGTTTGAATATAATACTTTTCCAAAAATATGTTTAATAAAATGTTCTGATTTGCTTAAAGATAAATACTGCTCTTAACTATTGACTTTAAAACGATGCAATATGTGCCCTATAAAGAATGACGCATTTTTTAAACAGATGAGAAATTTTACTAAAATGTCATAAAAATGACATTTGAAATAACAATTTTGATATGACGAACTATATATAGACCAGCCTTTGTACGGAAGGTGATTTATTGTCATTTCGTATCCGCCAATGGCATTTAATCAATGACACAGTGTAACAAGAAACTATAATAAGTTGTGCGATGACCTAGATATTGACGTCTTCGACACCTAGGTCGTGTATACACAATCGACAATTAAGCATAGGAAAACTCTGCAAAAGCCAAATGATAGAAGAAATACTGTTTAATGGTATACAAAGTGTAAAGACAATTTTAATTCCGACAAGTGTAAGCCAAAGTTTTAACCTCTTTGGTCAAATAGTAAAATTTTGTTGTTGATATAAACTGAAAACTCCGATAAAGTTTTAAAGCATCAAAATATTGATGCTTTTAGTAATTTTAAGTTATCTTTAAGGTTGGTTTGAGTTTTAAGCTATACATTTAATTCAAATTAAGCCTACGGTTTCTATGGAAACTTTTGCCTCAATACCCACCCGTATAGGATAATGCAAAGTTAGGATACACGTATTTCATCTGTTTTTCAAAACTAAAATACCGTTATTCATGTTAAACAATATTTAATAGTAATGATACTGTTTTATTACTTTTCGTACAACAAACTAGTCAATAAATAACTAGCTTTTTAAATTACTTATCACTGTAAATAATTTTCAAATCTTGGTGAATAAACATTTTGCATTTTAAAAAAGTTCTGGTCGCTCATCGCAAGCATTATCAATTGATCACTTTTAAGGTGTTTACCGTCACTAATTGGCGAAAAGACATTATGTTAAGAAAATAAACAGTCTTTTGTACTAATTCCACTATTACTTTGTACGATCAGTACCGATTTTTTAGGACCGGACGAGCATTTTTAACTGATGAATATTTAGACCAGTTGAAAATGCTCGTCATGAGCGTAACTGGTCCTGATCATTTTACATAAAAGTGGAATTAGTAAAAAAGATTTTTGTCAATTGATTAAAGATTTTACTATTTATAGCTTTTAAGTAAATATTTTTTTATGTATCTAAAGTAATCTAACTGTATGCTTATATTTGTTTTTTAAATGCTAATATTTAAAAATAAATATCGAAGATATATTATTGATGAGTTTGTCCGAAATTTTGATGAAATTTTTTTAAAATTATTTATTTAATATCGGTTTTGATATTTACGCTGAAAACCGGTATTGAAATCCCTACAATCTGGCTTTATTTGCAAAGGAGTGGAGTGTACCATATTATTTCACAAAGCATTGCGATGTTTTGTCGACGCTCTCCCGTATTTACTTGAACGACGCGACGCCAGGCAGCAGTGTAGAAACTCAACTCGCGGCACATGTGTATGTGTTATTATACGCCTGCAACAACTGCGTATCAGACGGAGTATTGTATACCGGTACGGTGACCAAAATTTTCAAAGATAATATAAAATAAATCAAAAGTATTTCATAGTTTATCTCAACGCTACTCAATTGCTTTGAGCAGCGTCCCAAATTAGGGTACACATTCTGGTTTCATGATCAGAGAAAATTTAAGAATACAATAACACATTTAAAACAAAAATAAATGTATTTAAATCATACAAAACAGAATATTGGAATCAAATTGATGTCGTTTGCGACTGATAGCAGCTAACCAAACAATTTCTTAAGAACAATAGCACTGTATATTATAGTACTGCAAAGAGTACACTTTAAACACTTAAATTCCGGGCTAAATGGCATCATCCCAAGAATATTATTTTGATAATGTTTTAATTCATAAACAAACAAAGCTAGTCGTATAAACACACAGTAAAATTATATTTCTTATCAGTTGATAATGCTCGTTGGTTCTGATCTTGGTAAATAAAATTGGAAATAAGTACAAAGGAATATTGTTTTTTTCTTAATATAATGCCATTCCACCAAGTATTGACAGAGAACACCCTAAAAGTGAACATTCATGTTAAGAAAATATTTATAACACGGCACATACACACCAATAACACCAGTGCCGCTTTTTCACCGATTGCTGCTGAGAAGTTTTAATTTAATGAGTTCAATAAAAATCATTTTGCTTTTTAAATTCATTAAACAAATGACAAACTAAGACAGGAATCAATTTTGTTGGATTGAACTTTACTGGAATTTCCACATTTAATGGTTGACAGACATTACGATTTATTATATACACTCATTTTTGGTGTAATAGTTTGCATGGCTAAACGGTCTTCAATTTTTTATTTATAGTTTATTTTTCTTGTATTTTGCTACAATTTAATTGCTGAGTTGTAATACCAATTTTTTGTCATATCTTGTTTTTCTTATCTAACTTTTGTATAAATATCACTGTTTCATTGTATTTCTTATCATTTGACAATGCTCACAATGAGCGAAACCGGTCCTGGTCCAATAAATTTTATGTGGAAAAAGTACTAAAAATGTTTTATTATTTTTATTATAATGCCATTCCACCAAGTATTGACAGTAAACACCTTAAAAGTGACAAACTTTTATAACATCATCCATTTTATAAAATGTATAAATGTTACGGGCATTGATATAAAGAACTTGTGGTTACCGTAAATGCTGTGGAAGAGGTTTTCCGCTTAATTTATACTTAATGTATTACTATCACTTGTGTGTTATTCACTACGGAATCTTGTTCCACTGACATTATGTAAATAAAACTATTGGAAAATATTAAAATAAAAAACACAATTATATTTGTAAAAGTTTCCCTCTTCGTATGTATAATGAATCTTCAATTATCGCACAGTTAAAAGTAATGGTCCGATTTTTCAAATGCGCACTTTCATTCATTGATTGAAAAAGGGTTAAATATAATATCAAATAACGTGTGTTATTTTGATATATTATATTTGACCGTTTGTGAAAACTGAATTAATGACAGCACATGCACATTATTTTGGTTATTTAAATATGATAGAGATTAAAATGTTAATGTGTTAAACTGAAATGTAAAGATTCGATTGTCAACTACTTGTTTTTAAGTATTTAATAAGCAAAGCAAACTGTATCAAAGTCATGAAAGAAAAAGTTATCGTTATTATATAACATATAAAAATATACGAATTAAAAAAACAATATCAGTAATGAGAATGCATAGTTATAAGATTGATGGCATATGCTTATAAAGTTGTTTCAGATATTTTAAGCTTTGTTGAATTCTCCTGTCTGAAGATGTTTTATATTCTTATCAACTTATGAATATAATACATTTATATGTAAATGTTACTCATACTATCTTAACCGGGCTTAAAAATTATATTGGTTTGTATACTTCCGATATCGAGACATAATCCGAGCAGTATTTTACCTTTAAGATTCAATATTTATAACAAAAATAATGTGTATACATGTTCAGGATGGAATTCGTGCAAACATTCCACAACTGACGCTCTATTTAGGCTTGCGCCCTTCATACACCCTCTTAAAAAGGAGTTTTCTCAATAATCCCTGGGTATACTTACTCCTGAGTCTTGATCCCATTGTGTGTTTATCTTATGTTTCTTTCGTACTTTAAAGCCATATTCAGCAAATTTTCGTGTTTTATCAGTTCACACAACTCTGCCATAAATGTTTTACACTCTTAGTTATAGCAAAGTAAATGCTGTATTAAATATTTATTGTTTTTGCTAGTGTGAAACATTTGTTGTATACATTTCAAAGGTGTACAAACGAAGCATCAATGATTCATAATCACTTGCAACAAAGCATCGCAAATGTCAGGCATTAATTCCTGTACCGCCATAGTCTTTTAGGGAGTTAAAATTGAAATATTAATGAACAAAGCTTATGTTCAAAATAGGTTTCAGAGTGGGCCGATTGTTTGGCCCATTGAAAGAAAGCTTGAATTGTACACTCATGAATGTGATATCCACCATGGCTTTATCATTTAAAATTTCTAGAAGACATGTTTGACTATTTTAAGGAAAACTATTAACTTGGCCACATATTTCTTTTGACTCACATTAGCAAACGTGAAAAGTCTGCATTTCTTGTAAATCTCAAAGTTATTTGAGTGTACCTTTACAGTTAAGATACGCATGATGGGGTTTAGTCTCATCTTGAAAATGCCACCTGAGACTGCGACACATCGTAACCTTTTGTATGAATCTAGCAATCGTGGTCGTTAATGCATTCCTATTTAACGATTCTTAACTACGGATTCACATAATGTGGAGTGGCGTTTTTTTACTTCGAAAACTTCATAAACAAAATTCAATTCATTGTTTTTTAATAAAACACTTAACAGACAACAATTCTTCCCAAACTGAATAAAATAGAATGGGATACGACAAAATGTATGATTTAAAGAATAGTGCGAAAACCAACTTAACACACTCTTCGTAGAAAGTATTAATTAACTCACGTACTCTTGAAAAATTCTTGAAAAATTCTCTTAATCAAACTAAAATGCTGAGTCTTCTGGACGATGAAGACTTTAATGAATACATATATTTTTCTTATGATAAAAATATAAATAACAACATATTTTTAAGTACTTGGTTTGTGAATTCGTATATAGAACATATGTACAACTTTTAAATTGTCTTTATATACAAGATTCGAAAATAAATTTACTGTTGTACAAACAATAATTCCGCATTCAAATGTCTTTGGCATAACAAACCAAATGATTAAAATTTTATTATAAGTCAAGTTAAATTAAATAAAGTCCAATTGCCTTCATATATCATCTTTCCATTGTCTTTTAGCACGCACTTAAGTGCATTCTAGAAGCAAATTGTTAGAAAGGTTTGTCCCCTGAGTCTCATCATAGTATAATTTGAAAAAAAGCTCCACCACTGCAGCACCGAGCGATAAGCCTCTGTGTTTTTATGGCTTGTTACGGTATGAAAAATTCGTACGTTTTGTGAATTAAAAGGTTATAGAAAGCTCCCGATAAGCTTACGAGATTCTTAAGCTTTCTTTTATATTGTACACGTTTTTTTAGAATATTTTATTTTGATCGTGTCTTCTTACTAACAAGATTTTTTTATGTAGGAAAGATTGTTAAGTACATTATTTTAACTACATTGATATAAAATATATTTGAAAATTTGACATTACTTATTCGACTATAAATTTGCTTAAAAGCTCGATCGATAAAAAGCATTTCTTCATTTACACGATTACTTACACTACGTTTCTGTATAATAATACTAATGAACTGTTGTAATTAAATTATAATAGAAACTACTAAAATATAAAAAACTAAGAACAATATTCAAAAAGATAACAGATTATTGGTTTGTATAATATACATTAACTTAAGTGGTGATTAATTGTAGAATTTTTACTATTATATTAACATGTTCAATTTTGACTCTTGGTTATCGCCAAGCTGAGATTTTATAATGTATTCCGTAGCCATGCATGAATATTAAATTAACAAAGCTACTAACTTTTAAGATGTAGATAGATACCCCTTCAGCGTGCAAACGCTTTTATTGAGTCAACTTTGCATAATTTATCTCGATTTTCCCTAATGAACAAAGTGAATTTTCTAACGCCTCTACGGTGAGGCTTCATTATAAAGCCTTCTAGCGCGTTTGCGCTACACACTTCTCGCAATATTGCCGTGAGAGCCTGCATTTAAAAATTCAACTACCGCTATTCGTTGTAGCGATTTATAGCCTGAGCTTTGAGCTTGCGTTAATGTTTTATAAGAAAATATATCAAGATAAGATTTTGTGACTAATTAGTGTTTTCCATTGATTCGGTTGCAATATGTTTTAAAGCTGCACGAAAAAGTCAACTACGTTCATTTAAAGTTTAGACTTTTATGAAAATAAATAACTTTTATCAACGTAGCGCATGCGATGTGAATGAAATATTCATTATTTATACACAAAAAAAATTGACTTAAGAATTCTTGACAATGTGTCATTTATAAAAACAATGCTAGGCATGCAGCAATCAATTAAATCATGTAAGGAAACGCATGTTCTAAAACACTGTACAAATAAACTTTAGAAAATATCTTAAGAATGAATCTATTATATTCAAATGTCAATTTTTTTTCCGCATAAAAATTGTCAAATTATATAAATTAAACTAACATAAAGTTCTACCGAGATGTTTTTTTATTAAATTTGTAAAGATTATCCAACGGCTTATTGGATATCTGAAAATATCAAAGAAGAACTTGTGTATTATAATAAAATTCAGCAAAACTTTAGTAAAGGTTCTTCCTATAGTATTTTTTTAATAGTATATAGTTTCAATAATTTAATCAATCATTTACCTAGTTCTTAACTTATAAATAACATAATATTTGTTAAATTACAAAATCAACTTCTTAACCAAATAAAATTAATAAATTCACGTAAGTATGAAGATAGATGGCTATTAAAGAGACAAAGCACGTGGAACAATTTTTTATCACTATCAGTGGAATAAAAATGGATTTACATAAAGTTGCCGCCGAATCCGTCAAAAATATTAAGCAAGCGATTTTTAAAACATTTTTATAATAACAGCAATATAAAAAACTTTGAATAGAAATTATTTGCTATTAGAAAGAAGATTTAACATTAAATTACTTACATTTTCAACAACATAAAGGTTAAATCGTCAATATTGTTTCTCTTGACAAAAATAATGCTTTTTTTATAGGTACTTGAATAATATTTTGTGGGTTATAGTTAACATAATTTGATAATTTATTTCAGGGTTATTTAAATTACTAGTTTTTTCTTCACTTAAAGTTTATACAATAATTTAATAAAAAAATGACGAAAAAAATAAAACTTTAATAAATAATACATAGTTTGAATTGTCAATTTTGATAATTGGATAGAAAAAGAAAAGTTTTTTCATTGTAATAATTGAAAATCGTTTATTTACCGTTTCCTTCTTGAAATTTAGAATGTATGCGAGCTTATTATCTTATTTTATTTAAATTTAACCAAAGTTGTTAATAATGGTACTTTTACACATAATTGTCATGTTAAACTATTATTATATATCTGCAAACTAATCATCCACTTTACTCATTTCAAATATTCAAATTGTATATAATACAATAAAATGTTTCAATACGTCTTTTGTTGAGTCCTCTATCTGCAAAAAGACAATGTTTTGGAATAAGCTCAATTTTATTCTCATATTAAAATAAACTTTTATTTATTAACATACATAAAATCTTAGACTACCTTATAGGGAGAAGCGTTAAAATCTAAGCAACTTAGAAGCGACACGTTGACAAAGTACTGTATGCCGTGAAAGCTTGCATTTAAAAATCCAACGACCGTTATTCGTTGTAACGATTTATCGTTATAAAGAGCTCACGTTATGAGAAAGGTGAAGTTTATACATAGCCCGCGCCCGTATGTCATGCTGACAGTTTTCCGCCGAATATTAAAGTTAGTGTGTGCAAGATTTTAGGACACAAACGCAACCTTTATCTGTCAGTCTTGATTATTTGTATAAATTTCAGTGTCGCTAAAATATTTATAATGTTGATTGTATATCATACTACTTACATGATATACAATCAACCATTATTAACTTTTACTTGATACTATTTTAATGAATTATTTTTAAGCCTAACTCCTGATATAGAGGATATATAGGATTACAGTTATTGAAGATTTGTTTGCAGTTTATGATTGTGAGTTATAATGTTTACGGACAATAGGATGGGTATAAGAAAAGGCTACAAGCTCGATAATAGTGCTTTATTGAATGCGATAAAAAAACAGATATATTATAAGTAGGCTTTGAATTTTTTTTGATTGCTTTTTTTAGATAATCATAATGTATACAAGTATACTTGTCAAGTTTTAAGGTTTGAATGAAAATGAATGGCCTGTGAAGATTGCGACCGAAAAAAGGACTTAACTTATATTATACGGCGTCAATTAAATACCAGTTAATAAATTTTCCTGCACTTCAAGGTTGTGGATATTTAATAATTTGCCTTTGGCGAAAAATCTATTTCATCTCACTGAAATTAAAATATGTAATCTACCAAAACACCGTGTAAAAACGTACTTAAAAGTCAAATTTAAAAGATTTACTATTTTACTATTTGGTTCATTCATTTCACATCTCGAGTGCTCCTATAATAATTGATTTAAAGTTCACCCTATACAAAACCAGCTACATCAATTGCATTTTTATTTGACATGATACATTGGTTAACAATATTGTTTTATATTTGATATAATGCAACTATCTTTTGAAATATTTTTTCTTGTTCTTTGTCTTAGTTCATTGTTGGGTTCTTAACAATCATGTTAGTTTTTGTAGATTTATTATGGACACGACTTGTTCGATTCCAGTTTGCCTGTGAACCTTTTCCATTAGGGGTGCGTGCTTTTAAGATTTATTCCCTTTTCATGCGAGATGTACTAAAAATGTTAAAATTAAGTAATTTATTGTAATTACGGCCATACGCCAGTGTGTTTTCACCTACAAGCTGTTGTATACGATAGTCTGGGGATCTAGTTTTAAGGGATATGACTCATAAACTCTACACTCCTGAAGTCTGCTATCCTATTTTGTATTTTTTTTAAACCAGAGTAAACTCTAGAGATTTTTTATCAATAAAAATAGAGTTTTTTCACACACCAAAAAATGAAATAAACAAACGTTTATTCCCATAGGCTACACGATTTTGTAGCCAAGCTATTTTCTGTATATTATATTGACATAGCAAGTAACAGCTAACGTAAGTAGCTTTAATTTGTATGTATCAACATAGTTAATAGTTAGGATATAAATTGTGTTCCTAATTCTCAGTAATATGGAAAAGCTGGTTGATAAATAAAAATAATTATAATACACTATCGTCAACGATAGATTTTTCCCACGTTACCGTGTGAATAAAATATATTTTTAAGTGCAATTATTATTTTTCCATATGCACAAACTAAAATACTGTCGGGCTGTGCCACAGTGATCAAAGTGGTTGGGTACCGTGACGGATCTCACGGGTTCAAGTCTTCGTAGAGCATTTATTGATTTCTGTTCAAAGACAGGTGTTTATGATGGTTGAAAATTCTCTTCTAACCTTCCAATACTAAAATGAGAGCTTATTTTGTTTTATCCATACTGTTTTGTTAAAAAGGGAAGTTGAGCAATTGAGTAGTATGCAATTCTCGTATTTTTTTTTGTTATGTCCTTTTATTATGACATGTATTTTTACATATTGGGACCAAATAAAATTTTTAAAGAAAACATAAATCTGTATGAAAAAGTATAGTATTTACTGCAGATTGTACTTATCTATGCTCTTATAATAAGGGCTGTGGGCTCTTCAAGAAACGAAACGATCCGACTCTGATCTTAGGTTACAACAAAAAAATAATTATTTTTTTAGGCTTAGTAGCAAACTTTTGATTCAAGCGATTTAAACACACATTTTTTTTATTTCGACTCCAGTTAAAACAGTCCAAATTCACGACTCCGACTTCGATTTCATAGCCTTGGTTATATCATATACACAAACAATGTTTTATCCGGTTGAGACTATACGCTTTCCACAAATTAGAAAGAATTTGACGATATGTAAATTCTTTTTTCTGCCTTTTTTTAAATTTATATTATCTATCCTCAACTCGATATAAAAAAAAATCGTAAAATTCGTTTATCAGTTACCTTTATAATATTGATATAACTTATCCGCAATAAACTTTTGTGATTTTTGTTTAATAAAATATTCATTCAAAGTAGATGATAATCAGCTTTTTTCAACCACAACGATAAAAGTTGAGATATTTTATCATGTATTTTTTTGTGTATACTTTTTTATTTTATTTCTAAGCAGATATTTTTTTATTGACATACTACCTTTTACTTGAGGTAGGAAAGATGTAGTAATCCACTTTTATGGACCAGAAAGAAAAGTTTTCTGCAAAAAGAACATGTAGATAAAAGTTAAATGGGTGTGTAGTAAAATTTGGTTTATGACTTTTTTCTCTATTTTGGGTAGCTTTATAGTGGAAGATGAACACATATATTATGTACGAAATAATTTATTCTTACTTTATATTATTATGTGTAAAAATAATTACTGATCGTAAACATTGATAACTCTAAAATAATATACTTAATTACACCGTTGTTTTTTTTGTTAAATTCAATACTGCAATCATTGTATATTTAGTTACGAATTGTAATTTCAACAATTACTTCCCGCGTACTTTTGTTTTACACTATTTAATAAAACAATACATTTGCCATCGTAGTAATATATATTGACTGAAAAATCATTTTTTTAATTCGAAAATTGTACCGAATTGGTATTAGCAGGTCCCAATGATTTTATTGCTAATAAACGAAAACGTAATAAATTTAAAAAATACTTAAACTTATTAAAACTAAAATAATTTGCTTTGATATTTTGTATTAAAACATTAAAATTACTCAAATTTATGTGTATCTATAATTTATTCAAAAAGTACACTGAATTTTATTTTACATATACTATTTCGTAGTTACTGTATATTGTATACTATAAACAAATTAAAAAATGAGGAATCCAAAAATAGCTCTTTAGTAAAACCTGGTTCTTTAATCGGATTATATAATATATATTAACGCTTTTCAAAATGAAGAGACGTAAAAAAATATTCTAGATATTTGAGCTACATTAAACCTGTACTCATGTGTTGATATGTAACACGACATCAATTATAAAAAGAAACGTAGCACAATGTCATCGATTGTAAGATGAATCCCCAATTTAAAGATACGAACGAAAATGCGACTTGTCCATCAGAGGTGAAGTGAGGCAAGTGATATTTTAGAAGAAAAACAAGTAAGATGCGTTATAATATTCCACACGTCTTAAAGTGTCTTAAAAATGAAGAAACCTCTATTAATACACATGTCAATAGTGCTATCTTCGTAAAATAAAAATATGCAATCCACCAAAACACCAAGTAGAGACGCGCTTGTACTTAAACGTCCAAGAAAAAAGTTTTACCATTTTACTAGTTGGTCCACTTCACCTCTTGAGAGTTTTTGAAAAGGAATTGACTGTTATGTGTACTTTTATTGTATTGATTTTTTGTGACTAAGGAAGTGGCAGCAAAAAGAATAAGAATTGGATTACATGCTTATTTATTATTTATGAAGAGTTTGCCAAATAAAATGCTTCTTTATTGAAGAAAAGACATTGTATTTTATATTTTTTATTTATGTTGAAGGATCAAATTGTGAAGAATTTTTAGTAAACTAAGATGCCTTAAAGTTTCAGAAAACTTAACTGTAGTCAAAGAATTGTAAAATAACCTGATAAAAATGTATGCTGTATGATTAAATGTTTAAATTTTACATCAGCATCCAATATTGAAAGCAAAAATATTATTTTACGTCCAAGTGCTGAGAGAAATTCCATCAAAAGGTAAACAAACTTTAACGAAGCCTTTGAACCCTGCGCAATAAAAACGTAACATTTAATACATACACAATAAACAGCACTTGTAAAATGATAAACTCTTTCCGCAAGTTTCGTCTCCCCCGCGAGTTATCCATCCGGCTACCTGCCTTTTCGAAAGTTCCGCTTAACTTCAGTGATCGATATCAGAGCTTTCGACGCCGATTGGCCGAGCGGTTAACTTTTAATCTCTCCCGCGGGTCTCCGACTGGAGATTATCTTCGCAATTCGATTAAGAGGTGATGAAAATGAGCTTTTTTCGCCCCCGGCTTTTATCAGCATTATTCTACGGATATTCCGTTTTGATCTGTGAAATTTTGATGTGTTTTTTTTTTGCAAGCGGTTTTGCATATTAGCGTTCGTTGTATGAAATATGAGCAAGGTTACAGTAGCGGCTTTTTGTACCGAGTTCACTCGCCTTTGGTTTGAATCGTTTTTTTTATTACAGTTTTATAAAGCAGCGTGTGACAGTAAGTTTCGAATTATTTTTAAGGTAGGTTGTAACAGAATAACAATTATTTTTAATTTAAGAAGAAACATAAAACAAACTATCAACGTATTGACAATCAATTTGCTAAGCATAATGATATTCGCGATACGTAATTTTAATTTTGTTACAACTTTAAAAACATTCGATACCAAACGATAAGTGTTTGGTATCGAATGTTTTTGCAACCTTGTTGAAAACCAATTTTTATAATCATATACCACAAATTTGAATACAGAATCCATCAGTTTACATTTTTGTAGTCAAGTTTCTAAGCTAAATACACTAGAACAATTTTAAATAAATATACATAATAAACCCTTAGGCATCTTTAATACCCACACAAATATCAATCAATTGATAACTGTTGTTATAACACTAACATGACGCTCATATATAATAACTTATTATAAATAATCACTTACATTGAAACTAATTTTCTTTGAATAATCTTATATTGGTTTTCATTCCAAGAAACGCTTAAGTCAATTTATTAGATATATTTTGTAATGTGAATTTTTGGATTTGGAGAGTGGATAAGAAGATGTGTATCTGTTCCTAGCCATTATATAAAGATATTTTAATCTTAATGGGTTAGTTAAGAAGACTGAAACCATTTACAAGTAACTTTTTAAGGTTCTATCATTTGATTTATACTAGAGCTTCGTTTTTTTTTTAAGGAAGCCAATATTATCAACAAATTATAGCAAATTTAGTTGATAAAAAGAAAACGTGCATTGATAATTGTGTTACTTTTAGGAACATTCACCCAAAGTTATTACACGCCTGTTTTACACGAGGAGCAACTCAATTCGGAAATTATTATTTATATCATTGAATCATTTATAAATTCGTATGTATTTTTTATACCGATGTAACATGTTTTATTTTAGGCGACTTATACTGTAATTTGACATGTTGTAAGCAACAAATTATCAAAAGACATACTAGAACCACAGGATTGCAGATTGCAGAACGGGAAAATTCTTACTGCTGTTCAGCTGTTACAACTCTTGATGCGTATTACAAAATTTTAAATATTCATAATATTCCTTTTCTTTTGTATGCCACTATCGCTTGCAAAATGTATGAATTCATTTACATTTTAATTCAATTAAAAACACAGTTATAATGCTAGAAAAGACTTGAAAATAAAAACATAGTAATGTACATATTTTACAAATAAATCAAGTGCCTTTAACTAAAGTTTCATACATTATCTATGCATCAATAGTTATTATTTTTACAGTATTTGGTCACTACTTTGCTTGACTGCTTGTGATTGGGCACAAAGTATTTATGATCAATTTACTAAAAACTAGTGATGCCGACATAGTGTTTTTTATCATTACTACGGTATATTATTTACTATTTGATTGAGTCAATCTTATATTTAGATATGCGAAATAAACCTCTAACTACATATTATAAAAAAAAATGTGTACAATTCCACAAATTGATTACAATCACGCGACCCATTTTCGAAGATTAATGATTGTCCCAAAATTACTCCAGAACAAGTCTACGTTTTTTTTTGTAGTTTTCACATAATATATGTGCGTTTTCTGTCCCCATGGTGTTTTAAACCATTGTGTATGTTGTGAAAAACAATTCAAATATTAAAAACTTGGGCATTGCTCGCAACATGGCGTGCTTCATAAATTATACCTGGTTTCGGAAGTCACCTATATAAAAAGAAAAAATATTCGTTTTTGAATCACAAAACGTAATAAATCATGTTATCTAAAAATATTCTTTTACACCCCGAATGTTTGAACTCGTAAATTTTTAATGTTTAACCTTTCGCAATAGTTGTAATAGGGAAAATGTCACTTCGAATTATAATCACAGCGAGTCAGTGGAAAATACTGCAGTAATAAAATATTTTATTTTTCCATTTAAAATAATCATAAATTATCATTCGTGTCAACTCACCTGTTTTTGTAATTTGTTCAAACTGAGTCATAAAAAATAGGTTATTTTGACAGGCTTTTATTAAATAAATGGTAAATGGTTAGTTTGCTTGATAGTGGTTGTGAATACAAAATACGTATACTTTTCAATTCAGTTGGAATTTCTTTGTCTAATTTTTGATTTAAGATATACTCAATGTAACATATTAACAAATATAACTTCTTTATTCTTCCCAAATTAAAAGCTAAATTAGTGTTTAATATCGTATATACATAATATTGAAATAAAACATAAAAATAATAATATGTTTTAAAATTAGCAATAAAAAATTGGTCTGTGAAGATCTGTTAAAAACAGACATTTGCTTAATTAGAATATGTAAATATAGAAGCATCAACATGATAGTTTTACAAATTCAAAACAATTAATATATACAATTATTCAGTTGGTAATATCCTTGATTAGGTAAATATTTTTAGGAGGTTAAGCGAGAGTGATAAGCTAACCACTAGTCATGTCCTAACCTTAATATTCTATCCGTACTCTCTTTGAAAAATACAGTTTAAGAAATTGAATAACAAGCTGAGATATACTTTATTAAAACTTCATATTATGTTGAGAATGGTGACGACAAATCAAGGAAAATCATTATGCTAGTATATTAAGTATACCAAAATTAATTGGTGATACTAAAACACAAACTTTATCATTTAACGTCTGCAATAGCGGCCAAACAAAACTAGAAGCATTAAACGTACTCGAAATAATGGCCTCAAACGTATCCGTATGAAATAAAAATAATGGCGCCGTACCCACGAGAGACTCCTGAAGCATGAAAAAGTTAAATATATTTTTTTTATTTCAGGCATATAAATTCCCTTTACAATTGTTCGACGCTGAAAACGGTTTCACAATTGAATTATAAAGTATGTCCAGAAATTTATATTTTCCGCGTTTCTGAAAAAAGCTCTTTTTAACGACCTTTCAAAGTAGATCGATTTATTGCTTCGTTGTAATAAAAAATAGCGATCATCGTTGCTCACTCCTACATACAGGAAAATTGTGTTTTATTTATAGTATAAATCTTATAATCACGGAAAAATCTTTTTCTTGGAAGTTTGACACTCGAAATATTTTTAAATAAATACTTTTGTTTAGTACGTAAGTTAAAAATGTCTTCTCTGGAAACTGAGAAAGAATATAAGTTATTTAAATACACACAAAAAAAGAATAAATGACAAGTGTTTTATATTAAATAGTTAATTATTGATTGTGTTTTATTACTCTAAAAACTATTATAATGAAATGTAAACGTTACTACTTTTTTAAAAAACTTTAAAAAATAATACAAAATATTTTAATTTGTTAGATTTTGATACTGTTGTAGATTTGCCTTTTCATATTACCGAATTTCGTCTATCAAATAATAAGGCGATATCTTTGTGGTGGATAGTTTTCATAGAAGGATGAATTTTTATTGGTGTTTTTTTTTAAATAATAAGTAGTTATAATTATATATATTACAAATTTAGCTGGGCCTATGATTGAAAAAACGTTATTAAAGTTAATTGCAGTGCTCACGTGTTTGAATCCCATAGATTTATATATTTTTTAAGGATTTCTGTTCAAAGATATGTGTTTATGTAATGTCTAAATTTTATACCCATACCAGTAATTCTAAAAACGAGACGCAGCAAGTGAGATTAGCTCACCATGAGTCCAGTACTAACCTTATTATTTTAATTTGATTATTTGAGAAAAAAAGATAAGAATAGAAACACATGGTCCTTCAATGATAAAAAAGTTAAGTTAAAATATAAATACTGAGTAAAAATGTTGATGTATCACGTGACAATTAAAATTTTCGTGAAAAATTAGGATACCTAGAAGAAGTTAATGAAAGAATATCGAAAATTTACAGCGCTTGTAATATAACTAAGTAAGATAGGAAAACTAAAGTGAAAGCATATGATCATTATGCTCAGTATTGAATTTAGAGAAGGATTTCCCGAATAGGGGTAAAACCCGTATCGGAGTATTCCTTTAACTTTAGAAATGAACTGAATATTGCTGATAACGATGATATTAAAAACAAAGTACAGACATTTGTTGCCTTATAATAATAATTATAAGACATTTTATTAAGCTCAACAAATTTGAGTATTATAATGCCTTGTTTACACACCAGCTAAAATCTGCCGGAAAATTACGATACAAAGGAATTGTACGCACCCCGCCTAATAGGCTTAATTTGTTAAATTTTATTCTTGTACCCTAATAGGTCACACAGAAATGGAATGAGACTGAAAATGGGGCGTAGGTGGGAGTCGTAGTAATTGTACACAATTTATTTTGAAATATTTCTCTAATTGGCGTTAGTGTGAAGAGAAAATTCCGGCATTTATCAAAAAATACGACATATTTTAATCCGCCTCACGCCTCTAACGCGCTTTTGCTTTTGACTCGGTGATACCTATGTATTTTGACGTTTTTATTACATGAATGGACTGACTAAAATATGTTTAAATACATTCACCATTTTAATATCTACCTGTTATTTTTTTTAAATAAAAAAAACTAATTTATCGCCATTGAAGGATTTTATATGACGTTCGTCCATTCATTTTTTATGTCAGGATTTCCTAATGTATGTTCCATTGAACATTTGTTTTCCACGGAACCTGAATAGGTGTTCCACCAAAATATGGAAAGGTTTTAAATATAACATGGAAACGGCAACCAGACATAAGAATTAAAGTCACAAATATGACATCAGAAGATTTGCGACCCAATGACTCAAAAACATCATAGTTATTAAGATTTTTATTTACTCATATATTGCGACATGTTTTAAAAATGATTACCTAATAAAAAATAAGTATTTTAACAACAAAATATTTTGATTTGTACTATTATGATAGTGTTGTGTTATAATTTTTGAATTTGCGAAGGGTTCAATTGCAGATTGGCTTTATGTTATTACATTTTAAATTAAAATGATCAATAAGTAAATTAATGAGTGTGAACGGAAAAACAATATGATACTGCGTAGCAGAGCTGTAACCTTTGGATGATTGATAATCGTAATGAATATTAAGTAAAAAAAGTCACTTCAACTACTTTAAAATAAAACAGAATATTTATGCCAGTATAACCAATTATAAAGTTTCCTTGTAAATATTTTATGACGTAATAATTAATTATGTAATATAATGTTTAAAAACATTTTCGGATTGACGTATACAATTTATTGAAACCTATAAGCATGTTTTCTCGCCACGAGTTTTCTTCATATTGGAGAAACAATTTATTCATTTTAAAATTAGAAATCGTCTCAATAACAAATGTCTGTCGACAAGCAGAGGTATAATCACCCGCCCGCTGTGGTCTAGTTGGTTAGAGCTTGCTCTACCGATCAGGTGGGCTATAGGTTCGATTCCCGCTAAGGTCAGTCTCAAATTGGATTTTTTAAATTTTAATTTGAGATCTAAGACATGGGTGTTTGTGAAGTTAATTCTCCTTGAGTTAATCTTATGTGACTTTCAAAAATTCTCATCGAATATATCTCGTATGATATTTCAACTTAAAAATATTTGACGCATTAGCGTAAGATGAAATGTCATTTTTTTTTTTTTTAAATTAAAATAAATAATAAATAAATTATCAGCAATCGGTTTTCGCATAGCAACCGCAACCTTCGGATGTGTTTCAATATACAGGGAAGTAGTTGTTTGATTTAAATGCCGTAGAAATGAGATTGAAAAGTATTTTGAATATGAATCTTGGAAAGCAACCAAATGTAGAGAAAAAATTGACGTATGGAGAAGGTGATTTATGTATCTTTTCTACTATTTATTTTTTGAGTTATAAAAACACGCATCAATATATTTGTAATGAATTCGTCAAGTATGCATGGCAAGCAAGCATACATTGTAGTGTTTTTCACTTATAAATTTCAGACTACCATCTTCCGTTTTGAAAGAAGTGCATTCCATCCCTCCGCGTCGCACAATGCACTAACGAATACTTCGACACGCAGTGACAAAACTCATGCGTCGGTTGTCAAAAACTACCCCTAAGGACAATATCACTTTGAAGTCACACTCGTATCGCCGCAAGGCTCAAATTCTCGTCTATTTCGACACTTGGAGTGTGAGAAAATCACTCCGAATGTCTGGAACATCGTTTCTTTAGCACGGTTGACTGGAAAAACAGTTCGTTCCTTATCAGTTTGTCATGAAGTGCATTTTTAATTTTACTTTTTGTTATCATACAAAACTGTTTTTAAATCAATTGTTACTGAGTCTTCGTTTAAATTTGATATTTTAGTGCTAACAAAATTGTTTATACTTTCTTAAAAATAAAAATAAATTATTGAATAAACGTATTTTTTCTTTTGTTACATATATTTTTTATCCACGCCGATGGATGATGGATCCTTTCCCACACCTAAAAAAATATGTGTTACGCGACTTTATTAGTACATTTTTATTTTTGTGTGAACTTTGTTTTTGATGCAGAAACCCTGTAGCAAGTGTCAGGACTTATAATTCAATATCTATATAATCAAAAGACAATTTTTTTTAAATTGAACTCTAGTTATATATTTTTAACCTAATTAAATGAGTATTGTTTTATAGTATTAACAGAATTTAGATTTTAGATTCTAATTGGGATTAACACAACTCAAATTTTATTAATAAACAGCTCTTTTATTCTTCTTCAATGGCACTCCAGCGCAAGCTTTCTCTCACCTCCTCAGTCGCTTTCCTTGATTCAATGTGTTTCTCAGATCTCCCTCTCTATTTGATATTATCAAAAGAATGCCGACATTCCTTACTGTCTTTCGATCCTGTCAGTAACATCTTAACTCGTCTTATTCACCCTTAGTCAGTTTGAGAGCTCTGAAACCAAAGCTCCGACATACACTGTAAATGTCCAGCCCAAATTAGCCTCTGCAGTTTTATGGCGATGAGTAACTTAGAATCTTGGTATGATCGTAATAATTTATAATTTTCTCCACTGTACTCTTATTAACGAGTACGTCAATCATTGCATTACGACGAAAATATAAAATATATTTTTTAAATCTATCTAAGACTATGTTTCAGTGTGTAAAAGAAAATTATGTACTTTTATTAAGGTTTAACTTCGCACAAAGCTAAGAAATACCCATTGTATGTTTGAATTATTTAGAATTTACAATTCAGAGTAAAATTTTGTGTATCGGAGACAAACTGTCCGCTAACCTTTTTGAGAGGGTTGTTGGTATTATTATGACGCTGGCATTGTTTTCGGAGTACCCCTCTTTAGAATATTGTAAGGGCGCTGATGGCGGTTGGCTTTTAATCACTTGATTCGCCACCCCTTACGTATGGGGATTCCATGCTTTGCATACAGCATGTGTGTCTGTGCCATCATTATCGTCATCATCATCAATTGTTTCTGTTTTAATATCTTACAAACAAAGATTTTTTTAATTAGTTTATAAATATGATTAGTAGAATTTGTTTTAACACCCAATTTTTTTAACGATACTATAAATTTATAAAGGTGTCTGAAGATATAAGTGTTTTAAAATAAAATAAACATTCTTTTGTACTACAGCGATGGTTGAAACTCCCGCAATCAGAATAGTATTAAAGATATGCATATATACCTTACTTTAATATGTAATAAAGACATCACATAAAGAAAATTAAAAACTTGTCGATGAAAATGCTGCTTACAATAAAAAATTTCGTAAAAAAATCCTACTTACAAAATATTATGTATACAGTATGAGTTTGCTAAAAATGTGGAAAAATTCTTTATCAGATTCATGGGGAAGATTTTCTTATCTTTAAAAAGAAAAATATTTTATATTACGGCTTATTTCACACTATGGTTCATATTGAATATTAAAGATGATTTTATGGCGTTTTCAACTGTTTTTCAAATGTAAATAAATGAAGCTTATCACATTTATTTAACGAACTTTATACATTTATTTTTTTGTATTTCATATAATAATTATTTTGCATTTCCTAATACAAATCCTTAAGGTAATTTTTACAGGTTTCATATTCTTTTTTTTACAAAAAAATAATTTTCCAATACCAACTTCTTTTACATGTTTACACTTGAAACATGTTTATTTAAACGAAACACTGCAATGAATATCTTTACGTTGACTGTACAATAAATACATGTAAATTTCTCCCCCAAAAAAATGGAAAGTTTTAACGTGGCAACATTGATATCGTGATGTGCTTATGTACTCTAGCGTCCCTCGTTTGATTATCATGTCGTCTAATATAAGAATATTTTATTTTTCTGTCTGCAAACCACTTCAAGTCGAGCTGTTTTATATTTATTCTGAAAATATTAAAAATAATATTTTTACTAATATATCAACGAAGATTTTTTTACTAAGCAGTAAATTTATTTAAGGTTATAAAATGTTCTAAAGGCTAGGAAGTACTTGAGAATACCAACTTAAAGATAATATTATTTAAAAATGAAATAAAAAAATTCCCGAAATTTAAGTTTTACAAAGTACTTTACACGATAATAATTATTGTTGAGGTCATTTGTAAAAAAGATGAAACAAAAGTCAATTTCAACTATCCACTTATTACATCTATATTACAACTACAGTCAACCATTTTTACACGGTTTTGAAATAGTGTTGCTCACTAAAAATAACAATTATTTTTTTACACGAATTACTAGTAGTAACACGATTCCCAGGCACAAAAAAATAACAGATTTCTGTTATCTCATATCAGAAATCTACTAAGAAACTGATAACTAAGAAGCTGATTTCTATTATCCACCTATCAAAAAATAGTAATAACAAACAAAAGACTTAATAAGATTCTAGCACATAAGACGTGTCAGACATTATACTAGCGATGGAATCGGCTTATGTCCAGTCCTTCATAATCTTCACATGTGTAATCAAGTAGCGATGTAATAAATAATATGTATTGTATTTTACGGTTTTGCATTCATTACGTTTTCTTTTAATTCAAGGAACCAATCTTTAATTTTTCTATGAATTCTATCAATTTTTTTACACGATTTATTGTGTAACGTATTTACCGCAAAAAGAATTGAATGTATATTACAAATAAGTTATGTATAGTATTTTTTTGGTGATACTATAATTGAGGGTATTATTTGCAAACACGGCTCTTTTCAAAATGGCTAAAAAATGAACAAAATGAATTTCATTTTGAAAAACAATGTATTATATATTTTAAAAGTATTTTTAGTTTAACATTACTTTTGAATGATATTTTGAATGTTATCAAGCCATGTTTTAAACTGATTTCTAAAAATACTTTCAAATAGTAAAATTTTTATCTAACCTTTCTGAAGAACTTACTAAATTTCACAAACGGTGCCATCTTGCAAATATAGTCAAGCCTATATTTATTGTATGTAGTAGCACGTCTGGTACATTTGAATTTAGCTCAAATAAGCAGTATACACCAAATTATGTTTATTTCTATAAAGTTAAGAGTTGAAATGAAGTCTTTATTAACTTAAGAGAAATAATACAGTCATTGTGTTATATTTAAATTAATTTAATAGCGATACTTAAAAAATGCACGTTCGACGTTGAAGCGTTAAAAACAAAAAATATTATAAAATAAAAAACGAAAGAAAGTCGCCTAAACAAAAGATAGATACACATAGGTGGAAGTGTCAAAAGTTTTCCGCGGCAGTTTTCTCTATTTATATTCTAGTAGGCTCACAACAAAACCGCCATAACTCATATTTTTATATCTCGCTCGTAGACGTGTAGCAACTTTAACATTTAACGTTTGCCATGTCGCGCTTGTGTCCCCCACATTTTTTTTCGCCACTCTTATACGTAAAACAGCGATTTGCAAATATTTCTTATGAGAAAAAAATCGAATCCTTATCGACGCCGGCGACGACATTTATTTGAAATGAAACTAAATTTTGCGTGGCGTATGAATCAATGTTTGTTTTATTTGAATTATATTAAATAACAAAACAACCAACAATCGATATATAATCAAAAAAGGAAAGAGGGTTAGATGTTTGTTTGAAATATTCCAAGAACAAATGTATTGCGATGAACTATTTATAATTTTCTGTGTTGTGTTTTTTTCAGGTAAGTCAACTAATGAACTAAAGTTGAAAATCTAAGCCTAGAAATTCATTCGTCAATCAGGTAAGTAATAATTCATATTACAAAAATAATATCAATATCTAATAATCTATATGCAATGAAGATTACATTATCAAAAATGGACATCGCAAGAAAAACCATACGATGAAAAGGCTCAATAAATATCCATAGTAGCTTAGTTATCACAAAATTAATATATTTGTGTAGAAACCAAGCACTCGACAAGTCATCGGGTAAAGTACTGGCTGGTTAAGTGGTCGAGTGTTAACGTTGTTGGCTTAAAGTACAGATGTTACGGATTTAAATCCCAGTACAGACGTATTATGGTACAGATAAATGTATGTGATGTTTTGAAATTCCCCTCTTGCCCATACCATCCTAAAAAAATGAGGCGCAGCGAGAGCGATTAGTTAACAACTAGTCCTGTCCTAGCCCAACCCTTCTGTCATTACTCCATAAGAGATGTTGAAAAACTGAGTAACAAGCAGTTCTTGTAGAAATTATCCTGTTGAGATATAATCCATTAGGAGTCCACATGCTCCACATTGGGAGCGGAAAAATATTACGAATACTTTTACTTTAAATATTTACTCTATTTGCATTTTAAACGAGGACAATACTTATTTGATGATATAATAAAAATGCTTTTAAGCAATATAAAGATAAAACTTTCTTTTTTTAATTGTATATTTTTTGACTTATCTTAATTTCACAATTGTTTTGATTACCACACAATTGTTTTGATTTTAATTGTATGTTACCGTCATTATTTTTGTATTAATTGGTGTTTTGAAATAAAATGTAATAATCGTATATAGTAATCATATTTTCATAAGCGTTTGGTATACGATAATAAACAGTAAAATTATCTTGAATAATTATTACCGCCGCGAGAATTCGCTGTGTTTTTCATTTATTTCTATTTCACGAAAAGTCATTTATTAAAATATCTTTAGAAAAAGTTGCCCAGTAAGGTGAGTCGTTGAAATAATCAAACGGTTTGATCAGCCAAACGACACCAGTTACAAAAACAAATGAAAGCGCTTTGTTTCAAAATAACTGCATTCGTCTTTATTGCGTTGCTTTGTTTCCTTAAGATTGACAATCTTAGATATTTTCTGTGCTCCGCGAATATTTTTTTTACACGCTGGGCGAAGAAAAAAAAACACGTTCCGCTTTTATACAAACAGTTGATTTTTATATTGAGTTTTTTTATCCGTTACATTTTAAGTAAACTTTATCACTTTTACAAGGGCTGAAAAAAATAAAAAAAACACAGGCTGTTCAAAAGAAAGGTGCGGTGTTATTGTTCCAGACGGAGAGTTAGTGAAAATTTGATAGTCTTCCGGAATTTTACAGTCACAAAGTAAAATTAATTATCTTATTTGAATAAACACGTTTTCATTTAGGTGTTAAAACAACAAATGAACAACCCATGATTTAAATAATTAAAACTAAAAATTAAAGTGTCATATTTTTTTTCATGACAGAATTATATATTTTTTAAATTATATGACAATAAAAAAAAATATTCACGTTGGATGTTTCTTTTGTGAGTGAAATCTTTGTTATTAAAAAAAAACACCATTCCAATTTCCGGGTGAAATACTTGGAATCTGGGATGAAAAGAATTTGATTGTCAATTTCTATTAAAATAACAGTTTTAATCCATATGAACTAGATGGCTGCCACAGATACTGATATCTCGTAATATTTGTCGTGCTAAGCACGCCAGAGACGTCAAAAACTAATTAAATTAATAATTACAAATTATAGCTGGCGTGCTAGGTATAAACGTATTTTTTTTTACGGCAGTCAGAAGACTAAAAGAATACACAACTGCATATTATTTCATATAATTATATTTTAAATATAATGATTCTTTAGAGAACGTAGAAGTTAATGCTCACTATATTTAATACAACTTATAATAACAACATCAAATAAACAAAACGCATTTTCAGTAAGATGTCATCTATGAAAATAGCTTTAAATTGAATATTACTCTTACTTCAATAAAGCAAAGAGTTAACATAACAAAATCTCATGGATTTGGGAAAAAAAGAAACAGTCAATATGTGTGTTTTTTCATTACTGACTTATTAGTTTCCAATGCTTTATTTTGCTATTTCTACCATATAAATGCTACTAGTTAGTATTTAAACAACATTTATTCAGAGATTTAATGGTTAGTAAAAACACAATATTCCTTTGTACTTCATTCCACTTTATTTAATATGTCAGGACCGGTTTCGCTCATTACGAGCATCGTCAACTGACGTTGACTCGTAATGAGCGAAACCGGTCCTGACATATTAAATAAAGTGGAATGAAGTACAAAGGAATATTGTTTTTTTACTAATATAATGCCTTTCCACCAAGTATTGACAGTGAACACCCTAAAAGTGATTTAATGGTTCTAGAATATCAGCTATAATGAAGTGCCTACAAGAACTTACATTAGGTAACTATAATATATGCCAAATTCTGAAGTCTTTTTAGTATTTAGTATTTAAGATCTGTGGTATGTGGTATTTGGCGTGTGTTTTGTTTTTAGGCGAAAAACAAGAGAGACTGCTCGATTTTAGATCAATTGATTTATGATTTTTTGGTTGTAATTTACTTACTAATTAAGGTATCAAATATTTTTTACGTTTTTTGTCTCCTTTCCTTAATTTGAATGATCTGACTATCAATTTACTTTTAAAAAGATAGATAAAACATTTCATGAGGAATTTTTTAAGTTTTAGGAAGCAATGGTAGAAAAATAATTTAAAATAAAAATAAAAACGCTATCTATCTATATGATTCTAAATGTGCTTAAAACGTTTTATACGATATATATATGGAGCCATTTTCCATAATGAATTGAATTTTCATCAATATCTGTCATTACATGTACTTATATGAATATTTCAAAGTAGTATAATATAGTTTTTATCCAAAATAATTTATTCTCCAGGACACGCTTTGTAAGAAAGAGAACTTGGTGTACAAGAAATAACTCCCGCCAATGTTATAAATCTGTTAAAAATTATCGTGTATGTCAGACGTAGACAGCATGACTGATTTTAGGATTTGATTTATCTTTTGTTTAAGTTTGTTTCATCGGGCTTTCTTGTGCTTTGGAAAAAATCGAAATAAATTATTATATAGCTATATTTTTTTGAATAAAATAAATTGTTCTCCCCCTATGTTTTCAGTTCTCTTAAATATTTATGTGAATAAAAAGAAAAATGGGGTTGATAAATTACTTTAATGATTAAATAGAAGCTGTCTTTATTGATAACTTCGGATACAAAACTGTACACAGTTTCATTGTCAAATAAAAGAAAACTGTCGTACGAAAATAACGGGTTTTTATTTAAATTCAACATAGCTTTGTGCTCAGTTGTATTATTTCATTTCGCTTTATTCTTTTAATGGAAGTTACTTATGTTAACAATGTGATGTAAAGTTAACTTATAAATAATCACAAAAAAAATATATACCTCTCTACATTTTAACGTATAAATTTTACAAAAAAGTATGACATGGAACATAAGGGAACTACAAAATTGTGAAGTAAAATATACAACGGAAATACGTAATGTTAATAAAATAAAATAGAAAAGAATGTTTTGTTATTGTGGAATATTTCTTCAGCCAGAATAAATACAATGTGTGTTGTTTTTATTTAAATTTTGATAAAAAAAAATACGTTTTTAAAGATGAAATGTTACAATTTTTAGCAGTGGATGCGATAATATTTATGTAAATAAATGGAAAAAGTATTGATAATTTAAGGTAGGTATAAAAATATAATAATGAAATGTCAATACCAATTGAAAGAAATTGGCTTTAAAACAGTAATTGAAGCATCATTGATTTGTTATGAACAAGTTTTTGTTAAAGGTGAGGTTTCATGGTTTATATATAATTAATTAACATCATTCATCAAGTTTTGTAAAAGAATATAACTAAAACATTTCGTATATTATTTTTTTTTGATAAAAATCAAGACCAGCTTTGCTCATCACGATAATTATCAACAAGTGAAAAATGAATCTTACTAAAGCTAAATTTCATCACCTGAATTAATGTTCACGGCAAGCGTCATTGTATTTATACAATTTTAACAAAATTTGAAATTCTTTCTCAGCACTTTTATGTTCAATGGTTTTATGTTCGATGCCAGTAGTGGGTATTTATTTAAGCTTTGAAATAATCACTACTCATTGTATTTTAACTTTAATTAGAATAATATACATACTTAATTGCGATAAATATAGTTAAAATCTTTATTCTAAATTGAAATGTTATCATGGTAAAAAATGTTTTTTTTTTTTATTTCGGTTATTGATAAGCAAATTGATTTTACGAAAACAATAATAAACAAAAGAAAATTGAAAATGTTTGCTATTTTTACGTCATATACATTTTTTTATTTTTCTAATATAATCAACATCGGATGTTTATGAATAGTAACTCTTGTACATAATAATATAGTCGGAAAATGGACAAAGTCCGTCGCAGTATTTTCCGAAAGTGACTGTTATTTCTTTTCTAAAATATTTCTAGCTCTTATATAATATAATATTGAAAAACAATATCAGCTTTTTTTGGAAAGCAGAGTTATTTCATAGCTTTTATTTGATAATACAAATATTTCAGAATCGTCGCATCGTAAAAAATGTACCTACCCTAAAGCTCTCGTTTTCTTATACTAATAGGATTCTCAAAATATCGTCAAAACCTTATTTATTCTATGAAGATTGAAATATTTTATTGGAAAATATTTTATCGTCATTCCAAAAAGATCATCTGTTTTTGTTGAAAGCTCAAATAGCAATCATCTGGGTAAGCTACGAGATAACCCATATCTCTAGACAAGGCCAGGAATTTTAAATTGCCAAAACAATATAAGTCAGCATCTCATAATATTTGGAAATAATACAGATCCTGCTAGAATGTCACTTGGATTAAGCATAAGAACACCTTAATCTATCACTGTGTTATTATAGATGGCTGCTGATATCATTCATTAATCAGTTTAAAATAAAAAGAAAATTTACTGTGTTTTGACAACTTTTGGTGAAAAAAATAGAAAGATCAGCATTTTTTAAAACTGAACTGGTATTAATCAACTCCTGATAATTTGTACGTTTTTTTTTGTATTTGAATGGTTTTCAATTTATTTATTTTAAACATTTATATAGTTTTATAAGCTAAATACATCGTCACCACTCATTTTAACATCCGTCCAAATGAGACGTCGGGAAAAAAAACTAAAAATACTAAAATGATGACGAATCAATTAAAAAGTTTTTTTTATTTCTAGATAAAATGTTTGAAAGAATTCATGTTAATTATTCTGAAAACTAGACTATTTTTTCATTTTAATGTAAGTCACATGGTGAAATTTTGTTATTTTAACTCTTCAAAAATGAACATGTTTGAGTGTTATTTTTTTTAAAAATAGCTCTCTTTAATATGTGGAATTGTCAACTCTAGCACGATGATATAATATCTAACTTGTTTCAAAAAAAAACATGGAGACTGCCGTCATTATTAACATTGCCTTCAAAAGTGTTTTGCTTTTAAATTTTAAATTGGTTCTTATTTTTCATTGACTTGCATGCTCGTAGTGGTTAAATCTTTTCCATAAAAACTCTTGGTTGTTCTCATTTTTTTTTGCCAAACGTATGCTTTGAGAATCAGTTGAAATGAAAATATTTGAAATCTTTGTTGTACAAAAAGTCTAATATAAGAGTGGGTCTTATTTGACATATATGGAAGAAATTTACATACATTATTGTATCGTATTCGTTTTAATATTTTCGTGCTTTTTCACGCTCTTGGCATATTATAAATAATCGAGCAATAAAAAGCATATACAACTCGAACCAATATCTTCCATGTCTCTTCCGGACATTTCAAGAACAAACTACCCATAATAAAACTAAATATGTATATTAAGCATAACAGAATTATGACAAATAACGACGCGTGAAAAATAACGAATAAAATGGTTATAAAGTAAAGATTCAACATAACTCTTAGTAATCATATCGCACTAAAATATTACTTAGTGGATTAGTTACCCCAGTTAACAGTTTTGATATCGGTAAAGTTTTCAGCATAGTTAAGTGTTTGACGTACAAATCCTAGCAATCCAATTGCTTTTTAACCCACAGATAACAGCTAGCAAATTCTGATTAAACAAATATGAAACTCAAATCAAGACGATTTTAATTGAGATATGTTATATTATCCATCGGCCCAAGGCGACTTGCAACGTCAGCAATACAGTGGCTTACATTTTATTTACCTAGCCTACGTTATTAATAAAATTTAATAAAATAAAGTGATTTACAAAACCAATTATTATTTTAAAAATAAAACAAAATATATTTATATGTAGTTGAGATAATACTCCTGATTTCTAATGTTGATATTTTTAAGTATCATGCCAAAGATGAGATACTGGAAAATATGAACACATTAACAATAAACATTTTGAAATGAATAAGTATTGCAGTCATTGAAATTCCACCATTCGCGAAAATGCGAAACTTAATGTACATGCATTGTTTGTTCTCCCAAGGCTTAAAACTAGCCTCCAAATGGCGATGCCACTGGGGAGAGCTTTTACAGTTTTTAAAAATATTGGTTTGCATGCTGAAATATTCCACGTGAACGTGAGTGAGTTCTGACGAATAATATTGTATGTATTAAAGTAACTGTCTTGAGCTTATTCAGTTGGTTGCGTTTGGTTACAAATTTCATTTTGTTTTTCTACTATTTTTAAATATTCTATTTTAATTTTTATCGTAATGGTGAAATTTTTCACCATATTACCAAATAAAATTATATATAAAATAAATACTTGAGTTGTGATGTACGTTTTTTGTTAAAAAATCAGTAATTGAGATGTTATATACTTCAAATACTCTATAAATAACAAAAAAGACATTACAAAATTGTGCTTCTTTTTTTGTTTCGAGTTATATACCGAGTTACACTTAGAACATCTATTAATACCATTGTTATTCAAATATTTTTTTAACGTCTATATGAAACAGTTAAATGGTGGTATGTATTTAAAATAAAATTAGGGATTTTTCCAACTAATTGTAATATAAATTTAATATAAGACTACATTAAACGTTTTCTTTGCATTAATTTCAACAAATATATTACTTTATTTTACTCTGGTCAAGTAAGTGGTATATATATGCTTTCAATATTTCTGAAGAAAGATCGCTACAAAAAACAAACATTTCTTTACTAATATAAGTTTTTTTTATTTGTAAAGTAGGTATGGAGTATTTATATAATCTTTATGTTTTACTGTAGTACTGTAGACATATTCTTTCGACGATTTTAAGAAATTGTCCTCATAAGCCCTATTTAGTTTCCACCAGTAGACCACTGCAAAAGTCTACCGCAGTAAGCCGGTAAATATATGCAGATGATTTACATTGTACGAAGCCTTCGAACAGTGCAAAGTTTCAATTGTTGGTACTAATTGCTAGTAGCCTGCAGGCATTTGTGAGTTGCACGATTATCGCTTGAAAGTCTCTACAGCGTGTCCTTGCTTCATTCTTAGACGATTGATTGATAGAATTTTGTTTTGTTGTATATCCATTCCAAACATATCAGTCAAAATTTAATGAAGTATAAGTACAGGTTTTGATTTAAAAAGCACCTGGCTTTCACAAAATTAGAAGATCAAATTACTCATTCGGATCATGTGACGTTAATTATTTGGAAGATTCTGAATTCTCTTGAGAAAAATTACAAAGAAATTACATTTTCAAAGTGAAATTAATAATAAATAAAAGATATTTCAGACATTTTTTGTAAATATATAGACATATTATTTCAATTAAAAGCTTGCATAAAGAGTCGTTTAATATAAAATTTATATCAATAGTGAAACTGAATTTACCTGATAGCACTGATCATTCTTATTAACTTTTAAATTTTACGAAGTATTGTCTGAAGCTACGTAAACAATAGATCACTAGTCACTTATGACTGCAATACTTCCATCAACGTTAAAAAAAATACTTATCAAATTGATTATCAATTGTAATTACTTAGAAAAATAAAGAAGATTCCCATTTATTGTAAATCTGTTATACTAAAATATGTTTTTTTGTTTGATGATGCAAACGTCCTCATATAAAAATAATGTTTTAGACTTTACCAAACTCATAGCAAATTATTTTTCAAAAGTAATGGTTGAAATTTTAAAAGCAACATAAAACGTTTGATACAGGTAGTTTTGACACCCGATGCAAGCGAAACAAAATTAATAGTTGAGAAACGAAATGAACTGAATTCTTGGAATCGCATTTCGCATGTCATCCTGTACTTTACTTGCATAGAATTTGTGACTTAATGCCACATAAAGCTAGTTCGTTTGATAGAAGGAAGGAGGAAAAGTGACTGGAATACGTAGAATCGTAGCTGCATACAAAATACATGACTACTTGGAAATTACAATTTTAAGAGCAACATCACGTACTTAACATTATTGGTTTCCGCCGTGGCCCGCAGCGTTATTGGAAGCATCCAGAAACTCGTGACAAATATAACATGATAGATTTAAACTTTGTAAAAATATACATTTATTTTATTTAAGCTTCTTATTTATTTATATTGAAAGTAAATGTAAGGATTTAAGAAATAATTCTAAAGCGTGTTTGTTAAAAAATAAAAGAAAGGTTTTCTTTTATTGCAAGATAAGTCAGTGTGCTGTTTTCAAAAGTAAGACAGCTTAAGGCAAAAGACGTAATCTCAGCAACGTAAAATGTATCGTGATTTTAATTTAATTGTTTTCTTTGTTCACTTTAAGTATTTTATTTCATTTAAAATATCACCGTGGATCTTAATTGTTAAAAATATATACCTAATTGGCATTGAAAAAAAAGCTTACGATTCGATTAGGGTTAGCTGAAGCAATCTTTAACTTGATCGGAAAGTCTAGGACTCACTGTTGTACTCGGTAAGTACTAATTGTTTCTTGTTCAAACGATACAACTTTATGGTTGCAAGTCATAGAACTTTACGAAAGCCAAAAGCCTGTGGCAAATACTATAGATTTACTAGCGAATACAAGGTGCTTGCGGCAAATAATAAGAGGTAGATAAGAGAACAACTAACCAGCCACTATAAAGTCTAAAAAAATACGACGATCAACCAGGTTTAGGCGATAGACCAAAAGAGTCTTAACCCTACCCTGCCTGTCTCTTCTACCAATCGAATGGGTCCTGTCATCGTAGAAGGCCATTGATGACCACCATAGGATGTACTCGACGGAGCTACAGGACACTGGGATAACTTGACAAGAAGCAAATATAATGACGGGGGACATAAAATCTATAAGTAACCGTATGGCATATACCAAGGAATTGATATGAATTTAAACAAAATTCTCACCGAAAATGCTTAAATATTGTGTTATAACATCTGTTATATATTGTAACTTGTTCTGTTCAGTCATATTCCGTCTTTTCTTGTTCTGTTTTATGATGAACAGCTCAGTAATGTTCTGTTGAGTCTGTTTACTCACAGAATGTATTCTTTTGTTTGTATTTGAACTAGGAAGATAGTTTACCAAAAAAAATAAGGATACAAAGTTTTTACTTTCAGATTTGTAGCGTGCTGGTTCAATTGAATTTAGTGATTTTTAATATCTCTATTGACAATCCAGCTTACAAAGAGGTTTGTTATTTCAGACATATTTATCAAAACCCTGATGTATTTTTGGTTTTCCACAAACACAAACCGAATAAAAAACAGTTTCACCCTCTTTGAAATTTCTTTTATCTGGTGATATGTGGATACACTCAATACTCAAAGTGTGCGTATAAGTGTTAGATTGTTTTGAGAGAAAAACAAACAAACATCTCACCGGTCGGGAACGTTCGACTTTTAACACTGTCACTCCCTAGCCGTCTGCCGAGCCGTAAAAAGTGGTAAAGTTTAAAAGTTTGCACTCTAGTCGAGTTACAAGTTTTATATCGGGAGACCGCGATCGCCGTTTTGGTTTCACTGGACTAAAAGGCTTGAGTTAACATTAGGGGTGTGTGAACAATGGAACGTGAACCATTCCGATGAAAACATGTTTTTGAGAATAATGAAAACCACCCTATTATTATTATGCTTGAACCTAGCATTATGAAAATATGTTTTTTTCTTTAAAATTGTATGAATAGTGTGCATTAAATATTTTTCGTAATCCCAAAACCATTTCGTTTATTTTTTCCCTTAAATGGTTATAATAACTTACCAAAATATTTTACTTCCAAAAATACGAATAGTGAATATTTTAAACACCAAAAATATAAAGTATGACACCGTCTGCTTTGATCTATTCCAATATAAATTTCTGAGTAAAAAAATGAAGCTAGACTTAAGCCTTAGATTCTTCATTATTTAAATAAAAAGCGAAGATTAAGAAAAATGCTGGAAATACACATATCTAACAGTGATTGATTTTCGTAAGAAAAATCTATTATTAAAACTAATGTGCTTATTACAATTATCATATCATCATAAATTTAGTTCAATATTATATAAGGGAAAAAAAACAAATACACCCATCTGCATAATGGTATGTTTTTCAGAAGTCACAAAAAACCGTTTAACCTTTTAACTGCCAGCAGGTGTATGTATGGCGGTACCTCGCACGCCACGAGTTTAATTCCAATTATATATATTTTTTAATTTATCGTTTTTTCAAGTAGTAAAAACGAAAACTGTTTCAATTGTGAGTATAGGACGATATTCCCAATAGATGTCGTAGTGTGTTCGACACAGTTGTATGTTTAACATAATTGATTTACGTTAGTAAAATCCCTTTCAAAGCGTGCGTCCAAAGACGTCATTTTATGTACGATTGGCGTACCGTTCACGGAAATGTTCGCGTCTTAAGACGCATGTGGCAGCCATCCGGTTAACTAATGTGGCGTTATCTACATTATTTTATTGATGTGGTTTTAAAATATATGTTTATCTGCGAATGTATTAACAACTGTTTTAAATATCATATAGTTTTATTAATTATTACAGACATCTATATTTTTTTGAAATATACTGAAGTTGGCTATATTTTTATATTTCTTATGTCTAATTTACACGTAATATACTAATCTGACATTATAAAATTAGTGTTTTCATTTCAGAGTGAATTAAGATTTTATTTATTATTAATATACTAAAGTGTAATTAATGATAAAGCGTTTTTGCTTTGTTTAATAGTGCTTAATATTTTATAAATTGAAAAAGTTTGGAGATTCATAGCGAATGTGTTTTTTAAAAATATATATAAGCATCTCAAGGTTTGATGATAACGTATACTCAAATATAATGTTGTTTAGTGATCTTTACATTCCAACACAAATTAAAAGTCTTGGATGTAAATAATTTCACGGTCCAACTGTTTTTGACCTGTTCCTGCAAGATGTAACATCCATGCCAAAAACAACAGTTTATCCTCGAAATTCGCCATTACGCATGACATCCGATAGCATTCCTTGCCCGCCTCGCGCTATTTTCTATTATTGAATTAATCTACATAATGTTCCCGGGCAGCAGAGTGGCGCCCAACGTGGGCTTCGCCAAAATCCCATCACGGTCTATGATAAAAATGGGATTCCCCGCGCGTCGTAAAAAGCAATATAAAGCTTTTACAGAAACCGGCATTAGTAGGCATGTTGTCTCATAAACATAAGAATGGCAAAGTATTATAATATTAGTCGCTTCGGGAATGCTCTGCGCTGCCTTATAAAAATCTTGACCCTTGATTTTATAAGGGTAGAAATAAACTATTAAATCTTTTACTTCTCTCATATCGCTTCATATATTAACATTCAAATGAAAAATAGAAGTATAAAAACTTGATGTTTGTTTTTTTATATACATTGTTGTAATACTGTTGTACGATTACACAGCCTCATTAACTCACTGCTAATCCACCAAAGTTATTCAATCAAAGAATTAAAATTAATATTCTATTTTTTATCATGATTGGTTTAATTTTCCGTTTATTTTAAATATTTTTCAACCGGTTCGAGTGGTTAACGATTTTAATAGATCGTCCTGTTTGGTTTCGGTAGCTATTTGTTCAGCTTCCTAAATGAAGACATTAATTTGTTATACAAATAATAGAATTGTGTTCAAATATATGGATGTTTGAGATTTTTATAATTTTCGTGTCGTAGAAAGAATTATTAGCTTACTATCAGTCATTTTATAAAATCCTCCTTCTCTCGTTACTTTCTTCACTGAGATAAGCTATTAAGAGTAATTTTTACCATCAGGAGTGTACACAGTTAAAAAATGAAATACAATGTTTATTTTGTGCTTTTAAAAATAAGGTTGAAATTTTGAATCACTCAACTTTTTATTCAGCTTTGTCTCAAAAAGTAAATAACGATATTTGTTTGATAAATTATCTATGAATAAAACAACGTATTTTTTGAAATGCACTTAGTATTTTTCTTGAGTAGTTTCTGTAACCCAAATGTTCTGAAAATGTCTCACATGCAAAAACACTCGTTTCTACGCATCGTAAAATGTAATATAAGGCTTTTACGGAAGCGACATTAGTAGAATGGTTTTGCCACTGGACGGTAGAGAAAAACACATCGTTAGAAGCGCTTAGTTGTTTGCAAAAACCACTGGTATTACCTTCATAATATCTTTAATAAAGTATTTCTTTACACTGGGTATATTAGTGAGAGTATAAATTTCAATTAAAGTATAAAACTAAATGGTGATGCAATTTATAACGTCAGAAAATGTATGGCCGAAATTATAAAGAAAACCCCAAATTACTGTTTGTTTGGCCGTGTGTGTGTTTCGCACTGACTGTTGTATTGCATAAATTGTCTTTTTTATCAATACTTTCAGAATGAAAAATTGTTATAGTGAGCAAAAATCGATTGATTATTTTTAAGATGTGTCCGTGGCTCAATGGTCAACATTGTTGTCTTCTATGTTTTCTTCTATGTTTCAACATTGACGAATCTTACGGGTTCAAGTCCCAGTACGAACAGTTATGTTTCAATCGATTTATCGATGTCTGTTCGAAGGCTTCGGTTCGGAGGCTCACCAAATTCTTGAATAGCTTTAAAAATAGACTTTATGTGAAAGCCGGTATAGAGTTATTGTAATATTTAAACGTTTGTATTTTTAGTAAATAATACACAAATACTACAATGTTCATATTGTATCTATAAAAAAAATATTCTATGTTTCGGTGTGTACAGCAATCAGCTAAATTTAAAAAAAAATAAAACAACAAATTTCGTTCGCACATTGAATCAGTGGCGGATTAAGCACATGGGAGGCCCCAGGCGCAATACAATTTGGAGGCCTTGTTTTTCGGAAAACATAAAATCGTCAGAAAATTCCTAGTAAAATATTTAAAATCTGAACGAAAATTATTATAAAAGCAATTTTTGAGGCTTTCAAGTTCGGAGGCCCCAAGCGTGCGCCTCTTGCGCTTATAGGATAATCCGCCACTGCATTGAATGATAGATTACTGTTATATTATTAAAAAAAAAAAAAAACTAGGGACTGGTTTAGCTAATCACGTATAATATCAACTGATATCGAGCGTGATGGTTCACAAGCACTGCTGTCAATGCTAGTGATGAGCGTAACTAGTCTGGATCTTTATTGAAAACTATGGAATTATTAGAAAAGTCTCTTATATTTTAACATAATGCATTTACAGTAAGACTTCACAGTGCACACTATTTAAAAAGTAAGTATTAAAAGTATTAATAAAATACTCATTTCTACTATTATTTAACTCTCGCGGCTCGGAGACTAGAAAAATACTTCTCTGCCGATGGGGGTCGTTTAGAAACCCCAGTGGTTTCCTCATTATTGGCCTTATTCTTATGAATTTCAAAAAAAAAAGTTGTCTAAGGGCTTTAAAATATCTCTCTGCATCATTCCTTATACATTTTTTTATAAAAATCCGTGGTTTTTTAACAAATAATCATATTTTAAGTTGCGCGTAAAAAATACATCATTCCAGTACAAATATGAATTTGCAACTGACGCGTTCAGCCCAGTTATCTTTCGAACGATCGCTGATAAGCGGGCGCTTATCTCGTTATCGCGTATTTATATAAACTAAAAAAAGGTCCAAAAAACTATGATATAAGAATACCTTAATTATAAACATAGTATCACCCATATTTAAATAGATATTTAAGAAAATGTGGGTATTGGGGTCGCATTTCTTGAGCTTAGAACCAGAAAAGTTAATAAATATGATTAGTTTTGGTTTCACTCATAACGAGCATTATTAACTGAGAATACATTGTTACAGTCTTATTTAAAAGTTAAGTCAAAACAGCTATGAAATCAATTAATTCCCCGAACAATTAAATAATAAATATGCATGTTTTTGTTCAATACCTTTACGATAAATTTTGCTTCGTAACCTAATTCCAATTCAAAGAATAATGTAATCGGATAAAAGTTTTCTTAAAATAAAAAGAGCTCTTATATTCAAAGAATATTGTTAAATTAATCATGCTTTCGGATCGTAACAATCGATTATTGCCAATCTATTCTTGGACCAGGGCATAAGTAAACTAAATGTGACACCATTATTCATATATTATGTGTAACAATGGAAGTCTATGTGATTTGTCCAGTTAATTACTAACCTGTATGCTGTCAGTTTGACAAAGGTAAGATGCTGGCAAATGGCCATTGATATATTATGGCAAATCACAAACCACATATTCAATCAATCGGCAACGAATTACATAAATGTTGTCTAATTGAAGAGGCGGTGTGTAAAATGTATGTAACTACCGTTTAAGGATAATTATTTTACGTCTATTGTTTTCTTGATTGATAATAGTAACAACCGTGTTAAATACCTTAGGTTCAATATGTCACTATACGATTTTTTGTATATGTGTCAACTCAATTTACATATTTAACGCACAGAAGAAATGTAAATGCTTGTTTTTAAGCTAGTAAACGTGAAAAGAAAACTTGGGGCTTGAAAAAATATTGGAGAATACATATTTATGATAAATACTAATATTATCAAATGCGACTTAAACTCTCGTGACTCGGAGACTAGAAAAATACTTCTCATCCGATGAGGGTCGTTTAGGGACCCCAGTAGTTTCCTCATTATTGGCCTTATTCTTATGAATTTCAAAAAAAAGAGTCTAAGGGCTTTAAAATATCTTTCTGCATCATTTCTCATACATTTTTTTTTATAATAATCCGTGTTTTTTTTAAAAAATAGTCATATTTTAAGTTTCGCGTAAAAAAGACGTCATCCCAGCACACATATGAAATTGCAACTGACGAGTTTAGCCCAGCTATCTCACGAACGATCGCTTATCGCGGGCGCTTATCGTGTTATCGCGTTATCGCGTATTTATATAAACTACAAAAGGTTCAAAAAACTATGATATAAGAAAACCTTAATTATTAACATTGTATCACTCATGTCAAAATAGATATTTAAGAAAATGTGGGTATTGGGGTCGCATTTCTTGAGCTTAGAACTGGAAAAGTTAATGTCACATTACAAGAATTTAGATATTTAGAGCAACGTTACAAGTATAATACATTTTCATGTACAAAATTGAAGTAAAAAAGTTGTTTGAAAAGAAATTGAATAAAACTATTTCAAAGCTCAAACCCTTTCTTGGAAAACAAAAATTACACGAAACACATGTCCGCTGCAAATCTAAAGAATATCAATTGCTAATCAGTGTCACGACCGAAGATTTTCAACGATAACTGTTTTTTAATCCGTTGTTTAAATTTCTCTTTTAGATTAGAGTAGTTATAGAAGAATCATCCGCTTAAAATGAATTATGATTGACACGTTAAAAGAGTTTTAAATATAATGATAACATAATGTCATATATATTTCTGTAATAGAAACGTGTTAATGGAGATCATGTAAGTTGTACATATATCGAACGCTACTTTTTCAACAGACAATTACTTAATATTGTTCAATGATAGTTTTTCGACAAGTACTTCATACTATTTTGAATGAACAACAACAGGAAAGTATGATGGGGATTCATAAGAAGTGTATTCACATCACAATGTGTAGGTATTTGTGGAGTGATTATAGTGAACCGATTTTTATTATTATCTTGCTATCAACCTTAACTGTGTATCCCCAATATGTAGACGACGTCTTAGCAGGAGGGTTAATAGTTCGACAGCCCCAAGTAGCAGGGTTGATGGTGGTAAAGGCATGTCCAAATGATATTGAGTCATAAATAAAAGTGTTTTACTAACGTAAGTGCAAAATAGTCAATTGAAATACATGTTAAATAAACTCATATTTTTGCCGGCCATTATATCCAAGTGCTTTTTGTCTTGTGCCTTACTCAGTTGTTTTACTGAATGTATGTAGTTATATAAAAATGCTTGGTATTTATTTTCAGATGATATCACATCTAATAAAGAAAGGTTTACGGGTATTGAGATAGAGAACAAAACTGATATTTACGGTTCTATTTTCCTATCCTTACATTCATAAAAAAGAATTTGGGTGGATGATTAGAAATAAATTTTTGATAAGCAACTTCTGTTGAAATTTAAACGCAAGAGAAATTTACAAATAATCAATTACTTCATCTATCATAATATTTAAAAAAATATTGGTAAATTATAAGGGTATTAAAAAGTAGTTATTTTTTTATCAGGTGGTAGTGCCACAAAAAGAAAAGATGCGAATTAAGAGAGAGTTAAAAAATCCTCACTTATATGAAGTCAAATATCACTAAGCTTGAGCTAATGTACGCTATTTCTCTGCGCATGCGCTAACGTACGATATTAATGTGTGTGTGTGCTGTGTTACAAGTCATAGATATATTACGACAAATTAGTATTCCTGCGTGCATATCACTTATTTTGGGCGGTCTGGAATACTCAACACGTGATTGTGTTGGACGGTGTTTATACTAAAAACGTTATTGCGTTGAGTATTTCAGAACGTCTTAAATAAGCGCTATAGACGCGGGAATAGCATGACAGCTATTTTAATTATATTATTAGTATCTGATGATGAAAGAAATTAAACTTTTATTTATTTTTAGCATTAAACTGACTTAATACTTTAGACTATCATCAATTTCATATGGTATGATCATACGATTTACCAAAGTATTTGGCGCATCGAAATTAGCTACAATTTTTAATATTTTTTATATCTTAATAAAATTTGTTTATCCGTTCAAACCAACCTTTAACCGTCTATATCCTGGGGGTGTCACACCCCTAATCCATTATTGTCTCGCGGGTACAAATCACCTCGAAATGCAACAGAAGACTTAGTAGGGTCGTCCTCTGTGAGGCAGTGCAGGGCCACCGAGTTAATGGGTTCCACTGTGATGTATTTGTGCCGTGACTAGTAAAGGTCTTTGTATTGAGTAATTGACGAGAGTTACTTAACTTTGTTTCAAAATTGTCATTTTCACCTTTTCAATTGTTCTAAATGACTTTATGATAATTTTAATTAAGTTAATTACAAAGAAATATACTATTAATTAACTCTTAACTTTACTGCCAAAACGACGTGTGTTTGTATTGCTTAAAATATTGATTTTGACAATAAGTCATCGATTTAAATTAGAATCGTTCAAATTATGTATACTCCCACAGATCCCATAGCGCTTGAACGCCTGAAGATGCCGAAAGGATAAACCCGGGTCGTTAGTGACAAAATCTGTGGGAGAATACATAATTTGAACGATTCTAATTTAATATTGAAATTCCACCAAGCACCTTCAGTGGAAATCTGAAAAGTCATCGATTTTTTTTAATATTGCATGGTAATTTGTTTATTTAAAATACAATATTTAATTTTCAAAAAGATACGGCTTAAACGATAAAAGTGATAGTGATAAAGACTTTAATTATTAAATCGTCACTGTTCTAGCAGATTTTTTAAGATACATATTGATACTTTTGAGTAAACAGCAAATGGAAATTGTCAGATTTTAGGATAAAGTTTATAGTGTCGATATTTTATGTTACATGGATAATTAAAATATCAAAATAAAGATGCATTAATACATGTTTGATGAAAATAAGAGTTGAAAATGAATAGACAGGGACAGTTGCGTACCTTTAAAACAGCATTAAAATAAATGCTTTTTTTTGGCAAACTGTTATAACAAATGCACTAACTGACTTATTCCAGACAAAGAATGTACACCAAAGAATATTTTTGTGTACTAAACAAATTTTTGACAGTTTTTCTAGTTTCAAACTTCTGGGTTAAGCAATAAAAACATTTTAAAGTTTATTTTGGTATTCCATGAAAAGATAAGGTCAACATTCGTTTACATGTTTCATATATGTTAATAATATATTACAAGTAGCTGCAGTAACTTAACACGTAATGCCGTTACAAACAGAGATTGTTAATATTATTATTAAAATATAATGCATTTAGTTGAATCTCAAAATATTTGTCACGTAGCGGCGCATTCAATATCAATTCAATTTGAATCGTATCAAATGATTCTCGTTTGACACTTGTGCGACCGTGCAGTGAATACTCACTACTAGATCCTCCTGGGGGAGTGTTCAACCCCAATCCATTACTGTCCCTGGGGCTGGGATCGCCCGCGCAGCAACAAATGACTGCGATGTGTACGAATGGGATTGTGCTTCAACCCATAAATGTCGACGTTCCCGCAAAGAAACAAGTTTATAATCTTCATTTTGCCGAAAGAATTTTATATGATTAAATTAAATTTTTATTCTTGTCAAAAAAGTTACGACTGGCAATCGTGGAGAGAATGTAACTCTGCATATACATGCGGACTAGTATTGTCTATAATACATTACCATATATTATATAATACTAGCCCTGAGATGGGTAAAGTTATAGTAACAATAAAACAGATAATGGGTTTTTCAATAAAAATAGTAATAGGAAAAAAATATCAAAATATTTCCCTCATTAGTTATAGATATTTTGGCGTGTACCATCATCAGAACTACTAGTTCATGAAAAACTCATTAAAAGTAAGTGAAATAAAATACTTCATACTATATATATGATTTTTTTATTTGAAATATGTTGTTATCATCTAATAGATACTGTAATTTAAATAATTGTAATTTTATAATGATCATTTATTTGGATTCGTAGATACTAAGTATGATAACATGAGGATGTTTCTTTTAAAACTTAAACATGTGTTGCACGCTTCAAGGTTAACCAGTGAAATGATGTAAACTTTATTGTACAAATAAAGTTCTTTAAAGCCATTTTCTGTATCTTTATAAAAAACTTATCAAATGCCTTTCTGTAACTTTGCAAACTATTGCAATAAAGTATTAAGAGTCTCGACCACAAAGGGTCACCATTTGGCGCATCGGTCATCTTGATCGATTTGTTCTTTGACATGAGGGTTCTTCAATAATATGGTTAAACCGTGTAAGCACCATACACTTTAATGCGAATACTCGATATGAGATATTTGTCACGGCGAGGAGTTCAACAAATGTGCTATCGTATATTACAAATGGTGTCATATCGATGATGGTTGAAGTAACTTTTAAAGAAATGGGTCAACTATTCAGAAAAGTTTCCTCTACATTTCGTATATTATATTATGTTATGACGCCAAATGTTTTAATATACTTTCTAATTTAAAATGGTTCGTATTTTTCCGGTCAGAATTTGTATTACATTGGTCATAATATATCGGTCAGTGTAAACAGTCATAACTTAAATGAAATGAAAAAAAAACCTAACGTAACCTAACCAAAATGGTTATAAAATATTCTGACCGTATAACATTTTTATTCTGACCAAAAATTGATTTAAATTTTGACCATTTAATTTTTTCCCATTTAAAATTAAATATAAACACAGCTATATTTGATATTATTGTTATCACAAGTAACTAATTATAAGACACGTGTTTCGGTAGTCTGAACAGAATCTTACGACTTACTCTTAGAATGTTAATACATTTCGTGAGTCTGAAAATGTTTCTTAAATAATCAGTTAATGTTTCAAAATGAGTTGAAAACAGATGTATTAGTTTTTATTTCACAGCGAAAATATAAGTGCTTAAAATGTTCGTTAAATCTATTTAACTAAGTGCCGAAAAAATATCACCGACTTTCCAAAATTTACCAGATATTTTTTGTTTGAAATATCAGATATTTGTCGTGTTTTTGCGTGTCAAATGAACTGTATTTTTAATCGATCAATGTTTTGGTAGTAAAATCATTATTTTAGCATACAGATTGTATTAAAAGAAAAAAAAATCTTCGAAGATTTTAATATACCAGTTCAATTTTCGGCAGTTGCAAAGGTTTAAGTGTAAAATATTTTTACTGAAAATTTGCGAATAACATTTATGAAATAGGTAATTGTATTTTTTATCTTAAATTAAATATTGAGTGACTTGAGTTAATTAGCAATTTTTATAACCAGAATATTTTTTTTTATTAAATGTGTATTTGAATTTTTAAAAAATCAGACAAAAAGAAAACATAACCAAATCAAATAATTTATGCATAAAAAATCTATTTAAAAAATTCAAAACACTTATATGAGTAAATTGGTTTCAAATATTTACTGAAGATATTTATCCTAATGTTTTCGTTGCATGTTATCAAAAAAATGACCTAAGATATTTATTTAAAAATAAATGTTAAGTAAATGCTAATGTTAATGACTTTAATATATGGATACAGATATTAATTACGATAAAATATAACGCAGACCGTTAATTACTTCGTAAATAATGTAGCCAGGAGATTATTATTTTAGAATTCTCACGCTTAATTTAAATGTAAAATAATAGACGCCACTTGATACCTCTGCTTTGAACATTTTCTCAGACTAGTTTGATATAAATTTTCAAAAGAACTTTACATCAAAATACACCAAGGATTCCCATTTCAAACATTCTCTCAATTGTGATTTTACATTGTTAATTGAGCTTTATGTTTATTTAATTACCTGTGTTTATTTATAGAGATTCTTCGAATTATATCAACATTATGCAGATACAATGAATAATATAAAGTTAATTATATAATAACTTTTTTATTCCACTGATATAAACTGTGGCACTCATTTTGCCACTTCGAAAAGAATCATTAGATTTTCCATCGCAATGTTATTTATTAATAAAGTAATCATTGATTTTGTTACTTAACATACAAATTACAAAATCTGGGTTGAGGTTTTTTTTCTTTCTACTGGACACATTATCAGTGGAATATCAAATATATCAATTATAATAAAAGCTACCCTCAAAATCAATTAAAAATATTGGTTTCTAATATATAAAAAAAAGTCAACGATTAATTTGTAAATGAAATATCGAGGAAAATATGATTATAACTTAGTAACAATTGGTGAAAATATTAAGATGAGTACATTCAAATAAAATTATCAATGTATTCATCAATAACTAAATTCTTAACCGTTTTGATTCTATGTAAAAAATGATTTTATTGAAAATTGATAAATATATAATCGTTAGTAGAAACAATTATTCTCAATGTCAATTTTTTATTTTTATGATTATATCTAGTCTTACGATTACGCGTATACTTGTTTGAAATCAATGAAAAAGTAAAACAGAGGAATAATATAAAGTCGTTTTAATAAAAATTTATCTCCTCCTGATTATTACATAAGCAGCCAAAGAAATTAACTATTTCTTCTCGTTAAGTGTTATATCTACTTGCGAATGGCAACGCCGTTGAAACGAGCTTTAACATTGTTTAACGTTTGATTTTTAAGAGAGTTTTAAAATGCTTTACTCTCTATGTGAAAACGTATATTATAAATAAATCTCCTTGGTTGTTTTTGGTCGACCAATTTTTTTGATTGAATTTTAAAGTTGCATATTTTGTGTGTCAATACGCTTTTGTTTTATTTTTTTGTGACAGAATATATTTGACCACTAGTCATGTCATGCTAGTATCCTTTCTATCCATATAACTCCCTTTGAAAAATAATGGTCGAGCGACTGAGTAACAAACAGTTCTCGTATAAAATCTCCTCTCGATATACCTCTCCAATACTCTCTACACCACATTTGAAGCCGACATAGATTTAAATTATATAAATATGCAGGGATGGGCTGGAAAGGGCTCGGGGAGGCTTGCGCGAGCCCCTTGTTAAATTTCGGCGCGGGCGGCGAGCCCCTTGTTAAGATAAGAAAATTATTCGTCTTAGATCAAATCATCACATAACTGCAATTTCTGTAGATGGTTAAATTTGAAAATTAGTTGTCCTTTCATTTTTTCATTCAGCGTTGTAGGCCGTGTGGGACAGCATTTTTTCGATCGATTTATCTATTTTCTGTTCGAAGTCGAAGTGTTTGTGATGTCTTAAGATTGCTTCCTAGTCTTCCGATCCTTCAATTCAACTGGGCGCTACTATTAGTTAATCACTAGTCCTCTCTTATCCTTATCATACTATCCCTATTACTCTATTTGGAAAAGAGATGTTGAGCGACTAAGTAACAAGCAGTTCTCGTAGAAAAATAACTTTTTTTGAGATACCTTCATTATGAGGCCATATGCTGGACATTGGGAGCGGACATGGATAAAAAAATGAATAAAATATGTATTTGAAGAAACGGTACTTCATATATTATTTCATTTTTGAAATAGGACATGTATCGCTAAATTGCAAAACCCACTCTGGCCGGTTTTTGACGTAAATTATTTATGATAACAGTTCAGCGCTCCATCAAAAGAGTTTTAATTTTATTAAAATTACAGTTGCAAATTTTATTCCGTTTCGTCAAAAAATCAAAATGAATATTTATTCGACTCGCAAAACCTGCTCTAAAAACGCCAAAATACGCTTTTGAGATAAATCAAACACGTTTATTGACAATTTTACGGTTTTGGTTTAATTAGAGATTTTATTTTGCTTTTATTTGTATCACGAAATGTATTAAATAACCTTTAAAACACTTAAAATCACTATATCTTCTTCTTCTTTAGCCATATGCGCTCTCTATGTAGAGCATATGGCATCTCCATGTTTCCCTGTCTCCCGCCAATTGCTTTGCTTCCTCCAATTTATGTATACGCAAAACAGTTTATCGTGATTTACTCAAAACTCAAAAAAACCTCCAGAGCGGGCTTAGCAACTCGGCGCCTCATATAAGCAAAATAAGCGGATAATCTTCTATTTACTCATTTACATGTCACTCACTTACTCAACATGTCTTACTCAATGTGCATAGATATTGTGAAAAATAAAATAAAAAATGAGATATTAAAAAATGTTGTTGGCGGAATCTTCTTTTTAATAAAACCTATCAACTTCTGTTTTCAATTTAATGTTAAAATTTTATCCCGAAAATAACGTTACTAGGAACACGTTTTCAATTATATCGTATTTATTATTAATTCGTATCTCAAATTGATACGTAATCGTAAACAGGCATCAAGCTTGTGAACTGCGTTACCTAACGCTTCACCCCCATACAGGGTGGGTGGTATCAGTAGCACGCACGTATTCTGGTGACGGGGTATTCAGTCATAATTATTATCATCATCATTGATCTGACATTCTGTGCAGACCATGGAATTGCTTCTTTGCATAACTTTACGGGCCAATACTTTTCTACTTACCAAGATCAAGTGCGTCTGCGTTCTTGCTGGTAATGTTCACGGCATTAACTCCTTAGTTTTACTTACGTTTTAGTCTTTTGTTATCACACGTTTTTGTGACATATTCCAAATAAATTGTAGACGTTTCAGGACTTCGAAAGAAGCTTTTTGTTTACAAACCTTCGATACTAAATAAAAAAAAACAACGCACAAACTTCTTACCTTTCATGAAAACACCTTATCTGCTTTGGTGATGTGGGGTTATCTTACAAAGCTTGTTATTTATTAAACACTAAATTTACATACATTTATAATTTTCCAAAACAGTTTTTGTATTTGTACTTTATGTATCTTAATATATGAATACATATTTGAAACCAGCTTACTGCCACAGTTTAAGCTGGAGATTTTTACTTTCATGTTTAACTGTACCTTTGTTCTCAAAAAACTTCAGTGATAATATAAATTGAAAATCACAATACGCCACTTCAGTACTTCACCTAAGTGAATTAAAAATAGCTATTGAATGTGGTCGCAATTTTTTTTCTGCAAAATTTCAACTGTGTACATCATAATTTTTATTTTAAACAATGGTCGTGACTTTTTTTTTAATTTAAGATTTCGACTGAAGGTGCTTGGTGGAATTTCAACTTGATGAACTCGGATGAACTTGAACTGACAGTTCATGTTCATCCGTACACTTGAACGCCTGAAGATGCCGAAAGGCAAAACCCGGGTCGTTAGTGACAAAATCTGTGAGAATGTACATAGTTTGAACGATTCAATAGGTCATGACTTTGATGAATGCTATTCAAACAAATTTAATATGCCAAAGAATATTAAAGGAAAGTAACTTATTATTGCACTTTTGAAGATGTGATTGAAACATTTTGTCCAGTTCTTACAACCGTAACATTGTACAACTTTTTTTGGCACAGTTACATTTTTTACACATAGTATAAGAACTGTATTTAGTTTAACAGTTAATTATCACTTTTAAGGTGGTTACTTTCAATACTTGCTGAAAATGCATTATATAAAAAAAATACTACTTACACATTTTTTAATGTGTTCAGGACCTGTTTCACTCATGACGAGCAATTTTTACTGATGATAATAATGATCAGCTGAAAATGCTTGTCATGAGAGAAACCGGTCTTGATCATATTGGAAAAATGTGAAGTTACTACAAAATAGTGTTTTATTTTTAAAAAATTGAGGTGTAAATAATAAATTTTAAAAACATTTAAATCAAGATGACTGGCATCATAAACGATTATTAAATTAGTGTTCGATCTTGTCGAGATTTGATCGCGGAACCATCTGACAAAGAGAAGCAAACGTAATTACGTCGCACGATCGCGGAGATGGATACTTGCCAGGGTGAGTAGAAATTATTTACTCTTATGCACCGTACGCTACTGGGTGGCAGTGGCGTAGCGAGTGTGGTGAAAACGGATCAGTTACCGCACCGCCTGATATCTACTTGGTATGCCCTCCTCATTTCGCCATCCGACAGCAGTGAGTACGCAATTATTTTCAGCCGCGGGGGTCGCTGTTTACTATGTCGTGTAATACATTATCTGCCCGGGGCGCGCCTCCTATCCTTCAAGTCGCTTTCCAATAGGGGCGGGAGTGGGAAATATATCGAACAACTACCATCTATACATTTTTCAATACTGCGGTGTCGCACAAAGAATTGTGCAATCTTCTTCCTCGAAAATGTCTTATTTATTCTTCCTTTTTTTACTACCAGAACATTTCGTGGATAAAAAAAAGAATCCAATGCGGACCTGCAAAAAAATCAGTCATTTTTATTGAAGTTTTAAGGATTCAAAAGGTCATTATACATAATAAAATAGAAAAGTTAAGCCTTGACATAAAAAAAATAATATTTTCAGTTTGTGAAATCTGTTAATGCAATTCTGTGTATTTTGCGTACATGATCTCCTCCAAATGTGGTACATATTCAATATTTTTATAATAACTGATTACAATTACAAGCTAAACATTTAACCTCTTTTAGCTTGTTGTGTGGTTAGAAAATTATGTCACTACAATAAAATGTAGTTAGAGAATAATAATATTTACATTAACGCTATTAATATAATTATTTGTTAGCATGTTAGCATAATTAGTGAAATTATTGTACCAGTTTGTAAAAAAAAACATTTGTGCCATTTATTATTAATGCTGACTTAAAGCAGGCAATTGTCCCTGCTTATTATTTTAAACTCTTATTTGTATCTATTGTAATGCATATATACTTTGATAATTTAGTTATCTATGTAACATAAAATATCGGTGCAATACACTTTATTAAAAAAGGTGAAGTTTTTCATTTAATGCTTACTCAGAACTATCAATTTGTTTCTTACCATCTTCTGCCAGAGCAGTGACGATATTAAAAAATATTTTTTTATTATATTTCACACTTTGATATAACAGTAGTCATTGCTAATAAAAAATATTTTTTGATAAACTAATGTTGCTTACTCTTGGAGTGTATAAAAAAACAGTATTTGTTTTCATAAAAACCGATTGTTAACTTGGCACATAACTTACCTTATCAGATAAAGTAAATAAAAAAATAAAGTCATAAGGAATTGTATACACTTAGTAGGCTGAACAGTATAAGACTCATTTAATATGAAATTGATCTGTTTAATTATTTATAGGAATAATCAGTTCTTCAAAAACTTAATGTAGGCAAGATATATCATCTGTCAAGAAGTATTTCTATTCTGAAGTAAGTCTTTTCTAGAACACACCAAGTGTAAATAGTTTTTAACAAATGTTAATTGGAATTAAAATACTAATTTGGCACTGTAACTTTTTAAGATACGATTATTATTTATGTATGCGAACACTTGAATTCTCGTATGTTTATGCTCAGTTATGTAAGTAAGAAAAAAACTGATATTGCTAAATTTAACCAAGCCAGACGTTTGACAGATGGAAAATTTGACTGCCTTTGTTTTCCTTTCAGCTTTTTGTTTTATTTGGTATTAAGAAATTCGACTTTGGAATTCACTAGTCGGAATATTTGAACGAATTTTATTATTTTGTAAAAATACAACATCATTTTGTTGTGCTTATTTTGTTTAATTAAAACAGTTTTGCTTGTAAGTTAGTGAGTATATGATTAAAAATACAAATTTCTGGTCCGTGGTACAGTGTTTAACGTCATTGGCTTTCGTGATGGATCTCACGGATTCAAGCCCGAATACGAACAGTAATTTGTCACTTTATGTAGGAAAATATGGGTGTTTGTGATGTTAAAAAAATCTTTTCCATCCTTCTTATCCCAAAATGTTAGCTCAATCACTCCAGGAGGCCATATGCTTCACATTAAAAGTATGTATATATAGATTTTCAAAAAAATTAAAAAAATATAGTTTAACATATTATATTGAATATTGAAATAAAATATAGTAGTTTACGATGAATAAAATAATGAAAGTGCTCGTTAAAGTGATATATTAAATATTATAACAAAATAATGGTGAAGTGTATGTATCAAATATATGTAATGAAGGAAATCTATTCCGTAAATACTTTATATTAATTAAGAACTTGAAACTGTAAATAAAAATATTTCAGGAAAAAATATTGACACTCGAAATGAGAACAAATTATGTTAAATATTTGTTTAGTTGGGAACGAAAAGTTAAATAAAAAGGCTTTTAAATTTATTTTTTAGCAAATTGATTGAGTACAGTGTTACGATCAATCACAATAAAATTGCTTATACCCATTTCCCAGCCCTATTTATCATTTTTCCATTCCATCCCTCTTCCGATGCCGCTCGCTTATTACTGTGGCGGCTGCAGAAAGCCCCTTAAAGACAAAGCAGTCAGTGGAAAACGCAGCTTTACAAGACAGACTTTGTGTCAAATTAACAAGAGCGAAGAAAATGTATAATAAACAAACAGTAGGTGTTTGCCAACATAACCTTACCCCTTGTTGTGTCCCCGTGTTAAGTAAATCAAAAATATATAGGCACTAAATTTCATTATTCAAGAGTGCGTGTTATAAAGAAACAATAAAACAAAATGATAAAAATATCCTTCATACACGAAGCACCGGTTTAAAACCAATTTTACTAAGCATTATTATATGTAGTACATCAAATAAAGCGTTTTTAAATAATTGCCAGAAGTATCAATAACCCGACACTGCATTCTATGCAATATAATGTGCTTCGTAACCACACTGTATTCATTAATTGAATTTCCATTTATTTTGTATTATATAACCCCATTGTGATAACGTGAACAATATCTAAGTATTTAACATCTACGACCATATAAAAAATAATATGTGTAGAACTAAAACACTTTGATAACTATTTACCTTACTAAACTGTACATATTCTGATGATGGAGAATATTGGGTGTTGACGAAATCATCAAATTAGTCGTCAAATGGTATCAAAAGCAGAATTATCCATTTTTCGAAGTTGCGAGAAAAGCACGAAAAACGTATTGTTGGCTTTTTGAGTTTTATCAATTTAAACTCAATTTTAAACATAGCTCATCAACGAGTGCTACTTAAAATTTGTATGGGACATCACTTAAAGTAACTCTGTGATTGGTCGAAATCCTGATTTACCAAACTGTTCTACTTTTGTTTCCAACGTCGTGGACAGTTCTGCTTTTGATACCAAGCATCATTTTCTTTTGCGTTTTTGTACCACATTTATTTGATTTTTAAACATTTTTTTTAATTTCTAGCCACAAACTATAACAGGGATGGCGAACCTATGGCATGCGTGCCCGAGGTGGCACGTTTGAGAATTTAGATGGCACGCGAACGATTTCGAAGTTTAAAAAAATAAAATTTTGATTAAACAATCTGTGAATTAAATTTGAATCGTTCAAATTATGTACACTCCCGCAGATTTTGTCACTAACGACCCGGGTTTCGCCTTTCGGCATCTTCAGGCGTTCAAGTGCACGGATTAATATTGAAATTCCACCAAGCACCTTCAGTCGAAATCTTAAATTAAATCTGTAAATTATTAATTTATTCCGTTTTATTAATTTTCAAATTTTTCCCAAGATCACAACTTTGTTTGCGTAATACCGTATTATGAACACCCGAAAATCATATTAGTTAATTCTGTGTCAGGACACAATCGTTTAAAATCATTTTTTCTATATATGAGATAGTTATGCTTTTGATACCATACGACTCAAATAACTATATTTTTTATTACACTATTTACTTTTTAAGTATTCAAATATATTTTTTTTAATTTTTGATACTTTGCTTTTGTTTTTTTTAGTGGTTTAGTTTTGGTTCATGAAGATTGCCAATATGACTCATTGTTTCATTTAACAAAATGCTGTTTTGTATCACCTGAAAATGCACCGATGCTCAATGAAAACGGACTCATTTCTTGAGAGTTTCATTTTATTATTATTTATCGTGGTATGAGATTATAAATTTGACGAGTGTATTAAAATCATGTCAAGTATAATATGTTTGTAAACGTACCTCGGGAGAAGAAAACTTTTGCCGAACTGATAAGCCGATTCAGATATGAACTTTGTTTGCGTAATACCGTATTATGAACACCCGAAAATCATATTAGTTAATTCTGTGTCAGGTATCTAAAAACTCCCGGCGCTGTTCGAACCGTGGAAAGCTACTTACGAGATGAGCACGCACGGACGAATACGTGCATTATCTGGGGTACCTCTTATTAGGGGATGACTTTATGCTCAATCTCCAAGATGTGGTTCTCTTCCCTGGGATAGTATGTTAAGTCACAGGATGATAGAAGCAAGTGAGGTATTGGGTGGATGAAGGTAGAGGAATATCCGAAAAACATTTTAGTATGAGTGAATTTTTTTTGACCTTTGGTGTACTTTTCAATCACTTCATCCCTGGGTCAATTTTGAACTGATCCAATAAAACGTGTAATAACAATGCTAGTTTGAAACGTTTGCAAGCATATACTTTTGCCACTTTTACACCTGCCGAGTAGTACGGTGTCAAAAAAGTGAGTAAAAAGTACAGCACTCGGCCCAATGAGCCGACGAGTGAAAAGAACAAGCGAGTGAATAAAACCTGTTTATTGTAAGCCATTATACCTTATTATGTACTTGGCATTTTTGAACAATAGTTAGTCGAGTGTTGGTTAGTAGTAACAGTTCACTGACAACACTATGATGACGCATCATATGTTTATTTGTTTTTAGAAAAAAGAAGAGCCACGTCGTGATATTCATCATCTTCTCCAGGTCTTCTTTTATGTCTCCTACTCATTTTATAGAAGCTTTATTATTTTAAGGATCATTCAATTGATATATTTTTGGCTGTTTTTTTAATTTTTGATGACTATTAGTGTTAGTCGTGTAAGTGAAAAGGTTTAATGGTCGCTCAATATTGGCTTGGATTCCAAAGAGACTTGGCAGAGTTCTGTTAGTAATTAAAAAAGAAAATCGTATTTTTAGCCGAAAAAAAATCTTAAGAATAATATATACAATAGGTAAATAGTTATGGATATCATAAAATATATAGAAAGTTAATTATTTCAACAACAAACAATGTTTTTAATATCAAACTGTGACAAGATATTATATTTTACTAGAAAACAAAATGATTTTATTTATTAATATCAAAGTTAACTTTGCAGACAAAATTTATTTAAGTTCGTAATTATCAGCAGGACTAACAAGTATCTCCGAAAGACATTTTTTACAAAAAAATATGTATTGTTTGAAGGAAAATATTTACATTGTTGAAACTTCTTGACTAGTTATTATTGAAAATTTTAAAATACTGATTTTATTAGTTCGCACAAGTTGAAGTTTTTCATAGGAAAGCTGACTATTGTCTCGTAGATTAATTAGATTGTCTTTGTTCCCGTTTTTAACTATATAAACTAAGATAGATAATTAATTTTATGAATATTTCATATTTCAAACAAGATGGTCAGCGCTTAAAGCGATAAAATAAAGTTTTTAAATTCAAAGCTACGTGTATTATTATAATTGTATTTATCATTAAGAACAAAAAAATAATAATAATTATTTTTCCTCAAACGGTAAACTATTGTATATTATTTTAAAAATATAAATATTACAATTTTTTCATATTATTCATGTCGTCAACGAAAATATATAGTCTTAATTCGTTCATATATGCAGGTATTAAAAATTGTGAAATGGTAGAAATCTTTGGTTTTATATTTCAGATCGAATTTAGTATACCATATTTCGTAAACCAACGGAAAATTCCTTCATAAAATCACTTTCAATATAGGTAGAGACTTTTCCTGCACACATAACTCATTAATCCGTAAGACTTGAAATCATTTTATAATATCAATACTGGTATAGCTGATAAAATTTTACAAATTTCATTACTCCCTTGTAACTTATATTTATATATAATTCTTCTAAAGACACAAAAAAAGCTCCACCTTTATATGCTATAATAAATTACTGTTTTGTTTGTTTAACTGAATCATATAATAAAGTAATTAGAGATAATATTATATTTGACCTACAATATAATATGTTATCAATTATCACTGGTTTTTTGAGCTTTTTAGATATTCACTTATCTAAAAAAGTGATTAATTTTTAAACTAAAATTGAATTGGCATTTTTATGAATATGCTTGGCTATTTATATTTTGAATTTTTTCTTGTTCAACAATGAATATAACATTTTTTTCTGGAAAGAATTGTATACAAATCATTCGACTTTAAATAACATTTGATTGGTAATATTTTATGGGTATATTTAAAGAACTCCATATGAGTCGTCTGGTATCAAAAACAGAACGATCCCATATATGTCGAAATTAAACTAATCCTGTCACATTATTCTGCTGGTTATAGTGTATGGCTAGAAATTAAAAAAAATGTTTAAAAATCAAATAAATGTGGTACAAAAACGCAAAAGAAAATGATGCTTGGTATCAAAAGCAGAACTGTCCACGACGTTGGAAACAAAAGTAGAACAGTTTGGCAAATCAGGATTTCGACCAATCACAGAGTTACTTTAAGTGATGTCCCATACAAATTTTAAGTAGCACTCGTTGATGAGCTATGTTTAAAATTGTGTTTAAATTGATAAAATTCAAAAAACCAACAATACGTTTTTCGTGTTTTTCTCGCAACTTCGAAAAATGGATAGTTCTGCTTTTGATACTATACGACTCATATATGAGATAATTTTATACAGAGATGTCACTCTTACAATGGTGTGTGCAAAATAAAGAGGTTCTGTAGAATAATTGCATTGTTATTCATTTGGTGGGTCAATATATAATTTTAAATGACTTATCCCCGTGGATTTACTTTTCAAAAATCGAGACGTTAAAGCTGTCAATGTCTTTCAATTTATTTTTATAAATAATTAATTTCGCTAAAAGTACCAGTTATTACATTATGACTTTCTGTTAGTCGTTTGTTGTTCACAGCTACTTGAAAAGTTCGACGCACAAACAACATCACCTTTACGCCCTTCATAAAAATAAATAAACTCGAACTCCTGGAAGTAGAGGTAGAAAACATTGATTCTCTCCTTTTGATACCTCTTTTCTAAACAAAATCGTAAACTATAACAATACGACCTTTAATGCTTGCTTAGGTAATTCATTAACATGAATTATTCCATTTATTTGAAAGAAACAAAACCATTTACAGCCTTAGAGGTTTACATTTTAAGCTACTATAACTGTTTTCATCGGATCGTTTCGTTAGATAATAATACAATTTAAATATCATTTGAAACACAGTTTTTCAGTATTCCACAAAATCATACTCCATCTTAAAAACTTTTTAAGACTTAAGAAAAAAATGAATTACTTACTATTACATATTGTAACTAAAACAAATTTATTGGTGTATTCATTTATAAAATCTCTACGAAAAAGGACAGACATACAGTGAATAAATTATGCATTTACTCGCTCTTATAAGCTGAAACATACTCTTTATTATATCAAATAACTGGTTTAATTAAAAAAATGTTATTTATCTAATAAATACAAAAAATAATCGAAAAAAACATGTATGTAATGACATATTCATCTGTGATATTTTTAACACTTCTTTTTTATCCATGTCCGCTCCCAACGTAGAGCATATGGCCTCCTAATGGATGTATCTCAACAGATTTTTTTTCTACGAGAACTGTTTGTTTCGCAGTCACGCAACCTTTTTTTATTCAAAGAGTTTAGTAGGGATAGAAAGATAAAGCTAGAAAATGACTAACGGTTAGTTATTAAAATATCGGAAAGGGTGGAAGGGAATTTTTAGACATCACAAACATCCATGCCTTCGAAAAGAAATCGATCGAAAATAAAATGCCGTTTGTACTGGGACACTAACCCGTGAATTCAATAGGCTATGGGACCCGGTTAGCGTTGTAGGCTTCCGTGCTGGACTTCTTCATTACCCAATAATAACATAGCGTCAACGTATCAACTGATTGTTGTATGTTCGTAATAGGATGATTTTTTTTATCCTGACGATTTTAAAGAAGACATCAATAAGGTTGACTAAAATTTAAAATTTTACATCATTTTATTTTTGTCTTCTTAACACCTCATGCCCATGATGCAATTGTAAATAGTTGAGCCATTAAATCATTCAATATTTCTCTAAATATTGTCAATAAGTATTTACCATTTAAGGTATTCTAGCATATATACATTTTTAAAAATATTTTTTAGCTGCTAACTTAGGTTTAAATACTGTCAATAAACAGTGAAACTGAGATGCCATCATGGCAGGGAACGTGATTTTTTAGGATGGCATGTTACGGGTTAACGATCAATCGAAAAATGTATAAAATTATATAATATATTGGTAGTAAATTTATACGAGCACAATATTATTTGATTTGATGTTTTCTATCGCTTTTCACAAGATACCCTTCATCTCTTTAAACTTATTTTCTTCTTTTTCTTTTCTTGGATATAAACAAGCGTTGTTCGTAGATCTCTATGAATATCCCGCTTCATGAATTACTAATATCTCATATCCGGAACCACCCGCAACCCCTCTTTCACCTTCCGTGTTACTTACTGCTTAGGCCAGAAAACATGTAATACTTGTGTTAAGTTATACCATAATCTGATAGGATTCCTTATGCTTTGGCAACGAAAAACATCAGTAAATACTCCTTAGAGAAAAGAACGTTTCTTTATTATAATATTTTCCCATATAATCACAAAAAACACGATAAACTTAATTAAGATACGTCAAAGTAAATTTAAATTTTGTTTTCGTTGTTAAAATATTTTTAAACTCCTTTAAAAGTATTTCGACTGTAGAATCGCATTCAAAGTTGTATATGAATGAAATTAATTCACTATAAACAACAAGCAGTCGTTTGAGACGATATATTCAAATAACTAGTGTGGTTAGTGACAAAGTAGTGGAGCTATTCTCAAATGTATTTAGAACTAGACGTATTTTATTCTCAAATTGTTTATTGTATTTAGTTTTTAAGATTGGCATAAATGTAATAATTGCGGTTTTGTTTACTGTTGTTATTCTCAATATGTCAAACGCTAAAGATTACGTATTTCCTTTGTACAAAAAAATATTTGACATTACAGATAATGCCAATGCACAACATATGTTTTTTAAAGTTGAAAGATCATTCGAGAAAAACTCTATGAGATTTTATTATAAGTAACTCGAGATCAATTCGAGATAAATTGACATCCACGTCTTATGTCACAAATTTAAATTGAAACATCTAAATTTGACATTGAACTTACCAGGAATTGAACCTAGACCCATCTTGTCGGTAAAAAAAGCTCCAACTAACTGGACCACAGCTGGTAACAATTTGTTTTAATCATTCAAGATTTTCATGTCTGACGTATCATATTCAGTCACTTTACGTGTAAAAGTGATTGTATTGAAATTGCTATAAAACGTGAAATTTTATGAAATTGGGGATGATTCTGACAATTCGATTAAAAATAGCGTTTATATTATATAACTTGATTGGTTATATAAATAATAAAAGACCGACTATAACCACAGTGAATATAACCGCAATTATAAATTTTAAAAACCAAACACAAAAATCATGTTGATTATTAGAGACTTCTCTTAATTAGTGTCAAGCTACTTGTAAATTTTAGAATAGCCCCTTAAGAGTAACAAGCAAGGCAGCAATAAAACTTGGCCTGTACTAGTATATAGTATATTATATATATGAGTGAAATATACATGGCCGCTTCAGCTCACGCCTGGGTCAATCAAAACCTGTGCCGCACTTGCTGTAACTTTGACAAATGTGACTAAATTAATACATACTAGACTACAGATGTTTGTATTAATTTGTATTAATACAATGTCGCTGTCAAAACATGGTTGACATTAGCTTTGTAAAATATGTTGATTTGAAATAATAATAGAGAGAAAACATACTCCAGCAACAATTCTGTCAGCTAATAATAGAATATCTTCGATTGCATAGGTAACGTTAAATTTTTTTTTAAAAAACTCAGTACAACCAGCAGTTTTACGCTACTGAGAAAATACTGAAGCTAAACTTTTTTTACACTGGTCAAGTAAGCAGAAAGCGGTAAGTGACATCAGTGACTGTCTGTTGTAATCGAGCCTTGCAAAAAGAGCATTAGTAGTTGTAGTATTTATTGAAAGTAGAAAAACGACTATTGAAGTCTAGTGATACGTAAAAAAATTCATGATTTTAAAATTGTTGGTGTCTTTAATATAAATTTTCACAGTCATCTAAAACACAAATTTTATATGACTTTAAAGTAATTTATATGTACATTTAATGTTTGTGGATATGTATTCAACGACTTTTAAAGTTACATACACTAACTAACATATATTTTTTTCCATGCCCGCTTTCGATGTGGAGCATATGGTATCCTAATGGAGGTATCTCAACATAAGTTATCAACTAGAACTGTTTGTCACTCAGTTGCTTAACCTCATTTTTAACGAAGAGAATATGTATATAAAAAGGCTAGGACTAAACTAGTGGTTGGCTGATCTCTCATTACACCCCATCGTTGTAGGATTGGAATGGTGTGGTGGAATAATAGTTGCTTACACCTTTTATTTCAATTTAAATTTGTATGAATAGCACTGTTTATATATTTTTCTTGTCAGTTAATAATGCTCGCGATGAGCGAAACCGGTCCTGATACAATAAATTTTATGTGGAAAAAGTACTAAAAACGTTTTATTTTTTTTACTTCTGAAAATATGTATTTAGATATAATAAATAAGTAGGTAAAATTTCATTACGTTCACGTTGGAAGCGGACTCTAGTGGTTTTCATATTTCAGGTGGGATAATTTAAAAAACTAAATCAATGCCGAAGAGCTTCTTATGAGAATCGTTGATAGTGCATTTGACAAGGTGCCACAACAGCGTTTGCGTTTAGGGGAATGGCATCATGTCTGTGTAAATTACATCCCCTTTTCTGACTGACTGACGTGGCATATCGTGAGTAAACAGTAACTGGCAGGTAATCCATCAGTGGCATGTCGTTCGCATGTCTTTAAAACAAAACTGTTTGTCGATTCCCTCTGTAGATTAATGAAAAAATTAAATAAATGGCTATTTGTTTGATGTAGGGGTATTTTTTTGTAACGCTTCTCAAATATACTTCAAACCAACAAAAAAAACTCATCGCAAAAATACACTTTTTCTTGAAAATTTAATTTTCTATTCCAACTTTTCTAAAATGACTGAATTAATTAAATAAACACTTCAATGTTTCCTTTATAACGTAAATATAAAACTAATCCGAAAGCCTTTCAAAACATATTTTTTAAGCGTTTTTTAAATTTATAGCTAATTAAATGTTAAAATAATAACTGACAAATGGAGAATTAAAAAAAAACATAAAAAGTAAATATTATTATTGATGTATTTGATTTTTTTAATGTTTAATCTTTTTTCATAAATAAAAAGTGCAGTTGGTTGAGATGCGTTTTTTATTGAAAAAAGATAGGAACCCACTGCTCCTTGTTCATTTTTCAATCATAATTTTATTAGAATATAATAATAAAGAATGCTTTACTCAACTAGGAAGTTAAGTAAATCCTATCTATATTTTATGAATTATATTAATGTTGAAAATTAGCCATTTAATAATTTGACTTAACTATAGGTGTCGCAGTAGATTGATAAACTCACTCACTTTGGTCGATATTACTCGCATTCGAGCATATACGAGATATAAATAATTTACCTAAAATATTTTAGCTTGATCTGTAAAAGAGAGTTATAATACTTAGAGTAAGTTTATAGTCTACAAACGTAATAATGTTAAACTAAATCATTCAAAATATAAATTCATAAAATTGTTTATTATCCGATGCTTTAAATTTTGAGCAAAAATCACAACATGAAAAATGCTTTTCACGTGAAAAGATTTCAATATCATTGTAAAACTTTTAAATGGATTTATAAATTTAAGAATGCTTAGCTGCTAAAACTATTTTCGTGTTTTCTATTAAGAGATATTTCAATATTCTCAAAAAACAACGTTGGGTTGCCAGTGCTAGAATATTATGTATAAATACAGGAGCTGTCTGATTTTCCTGTCATTACCATTTTTCTACTTGATGACCTGTCATTTTTGCGAAAGATATAGTAGACAGATAAAAATGTGTTTAGTTTTGTGTTTACCGTGCGGTTAAAAATGCGAATAAAGTTTTTTTTAGAACTTTATTTACATATTACCTGCCAAGCGGATAATGAAACGTCTGGTTACGATTAAAAAAAAAACTCAATTGTATTTTTTTTCTATTTTTAATACTTTACGCAAAAGTTTGGGTTAAACATAAATTTCATTAATATTATTGAAAATTATAAAATTTGAATGACGTTGTTTTCATGATATTCAAATTTTTTTCAAATACTCTCGTTTAAATAATATTATTTTGAGTCTTTTTTACTTTATACGACACAATTTAGAATAACTGCCAATGTGCTTAATACATATAATTAGATAAATCATACAAGCACTCAATGATAAATTTTACTTACTGTCGAGATATAATTGAAGAGCAGTTTCATCACATAGACACATATACAATTTTGAATTGAAGTTACTTAAAATTGATATTAAATCGGTTTTATAAGTTTTTTTTGCTGTGTTTTTAGATTATTGTTCTAATGTTACACCAGACCATATTAGTATATTCAAAAATATACAAATTGATATTAAAGATGGTTAAAACGTTTTGTATGTATGAATTTTGCGAATAATGAAAAAAATTACAAAATATCCATAATGAGATATTTGTATGATATAATAAATAGTATAAACAATTTGAGAAAACTTTACGTGTTTGATTTATAAATTTATTTCACTGAAAAACGGGGTTTTTTATAAAAATATTAGACTGAGAGAAAAAAAAGGTTGACATTTAAAATAGAAAAAAGGTTTAAGCGCTGTTATAGAAAAGAAAATAATGAAATGTAAAAAATCTTTTTGCAAAACAATTGACATAATACATTTTATCGTCTCTTTTACACAAAATAATGTGCTAATCAATTAAATAGAGAATTAATTTGTACTAAAAAAGCCTATTAAAGTATTTGTAATATAACATGAACAATGAAAATAGCAAACAATTTGACCTCATTATTTTAATAACGATATAATTTCAGCTAATTCAGATTACACTTTGATGAGTTTTTAACAATGTCATTATTGAGTAAGTGTTGTTTAAAATTTAACAAACAATGTCATCGTAGCACATGATTTTATATTCGATGCTTTATATAGTAAAATCTTCATACATTAAAATATATCAATACTTCACGACCGTATTGTAGATACTAGATAGTAAGGGTGTGTCTCGTCGATAAATATTTTATGACATTGCATTTAAAATGTCTGGATCTATGATATAAAATTCATGCACTTTGTTAAATTACTTCTGCAGTTTTTTAAAGAGATAAAAACGTTACCTTTTTACTACACCGAGATAGAATTTTATCTTTAGGTTAAAAAATAGCTAACGAATGATGAAACTATGCATTTTTTACATAAAAAAAAATTACCATCACCACACTATTGATTTATGACACTAACATCAGAATTCAGACTTAATCGTTATTTGAGTGTAATTAAATACACGCATATTTCTCTCAATTTGTGTCTGAAATAATCAAAATGATTCATATTCTAATGTAAAATAAAAGTTTTTAAAGATATTTAACAAACATTGATATACACATCCAAAAGTGTTTATATAAAAAACACATACATATGAACTATACCGCTTTACATGATGTTTTAAATAGATATTAAATCTACGTTTTCTTATTATTTGGATGTTTTCGTCAGTTATTCAAGTCACGTAAAAGGTAGTTTTATTGTACATAGTTTAATATTGTATTAATATTTTTTAAGCAAGTTGAAGATAAAATATTGGCTTTTTTAACATGTTTTATTTATTTGTTAAAAAAAATGGTGGAATATATTTTTTATTAAATAACTTTCAAGCTTTCATATAATATTAATCAGTCACAATAATCTCGCTGTGAAAGTTTCACTTAACAATTTTAAGCCTCGGCGTATAAGAGTATATTTTTCCATGTATTATTTGAGTTAGATTTGGTGTAAGCGGATCAATAAGCCATCTTCTAAGACGAGGAGATTAAAATGGTACTATGTCAGCAACCTAGTTAAATAAGTAGTGGAAAGCGAAAAGGGCAAAATCGAAGAACAAAACTAAGAGGTTAACAAGACTTTCTTGTCTACAGTTTGCCCTGCAATCTGTATAAAAGGAGTATATTGGGTATGGATAGTGCGTAGGGTAAAAGGTTAAATACATTGCAAGGTTCTACCTTTGTTCTAACATGGATATCAAAACAGTTGGATACTACTGTACGATAGTGACATTGTTTATTGGTGGCTGAAAAGTCAACACTCGATAATGCAATAATAAGAATAACGCAATATTCCAATGTAGACATTGAAAAATTTCTGACGTCCTTTTAAAAAATGATACAACAGAATTTTTTTAAATTTGACTAGAAAATGTTCTGTTAAATGTAAATTAACACTTTGACCATTTAAAAAATGTGTTGTCTAGTATCAAAATTGGTCAAATCCATATTAAATTAAAAATTAAAAACTAACACTCTTTTATTCTTATTCCATTTTTATTTTTTTTGATCAGAAAAGGTTTTTCTTATCAAAAGCATTATCGAATGATGATAATGCTCTTCATGGGCTTAACCGTTCATAATCATATGAAATAGTGAAATTAGTATCAAAGAGTGTTGTATTTTTTAATATAATCCCTTTCCACCAATAAATATTGACAGCGAAGTATTTTTAAAAGAAACATATACCCTTTGAATCTGAGGATTGGCATTTACAAAAATAGACTATCAGATAAATAGAGATCCAATTTTATTCCATACAAAATGAATGCTTGATATTTTATAATCAAATTTAGTTGAATCTGTCACTTTTCGTCAAAGATCGGGACTGGTTTTACGCATCAAGAACATTATCAACAGGTAATGAACGTTATAAGTGTTTTTGATTCTGAGAAATGTAACATTAATACAAAGAAAATGTTCTTTTTTATATAATTGTATTCCGCAACTCTTGACTTAAGAAACATGTATATTATATTAAACATCTTTTTCCTAATTAATTCCATTTCTTGTAAAAGAGGATTAAACTTTATTTAGTTCTAGACAACACAATTATGTTTATATATCATAAAATTTTCAAATGAAAAATCTCCAAAATGTACTAAGAGTTTTTTTTTTTTACCTTATTCGTTCTCAGTGTAGATCATATATACTTCTAATGCAGTTTATCTCACACGAGATTCTACGTGAACTGCTTGTTACTCAGTTGCTCAACTTCTCTTTTTTCCATGAGAATAAGTAATAAAAAATATGACAGAACTATGGGTTAGCTAACCGCTCTCGCTTCGTCTCGTTTTTAGTGAAAACAATCTATAAATCGATTGAAAAATCAATCCGTAGAAATTTTCCGTACTATGATTTGAACTTGTGACCTCGCTTAATATATTAACAATCAATAATTGATAGCAATAAAATATATAATAGGGCACTCTTTTGTTTTGTTTTACGAAAATTTTTGCGATAAACAAGATCAGTTGAAATTATTTCATATCTTTATACCTAATCGTTTTTCCAAAAAAAGCTTCTCTAAAAAAGTCCACAATGTGTAAATCTGATATTATTTTTGAAGACTTGATTTTTTCAGAGAATGACTTTACACTAAATCATACAAATTCTGTTAAGTTTGCACAGTTATTAAACGTGATGCTGAAAATAATATTGCTTATTAAATTTATATATTCCAGTTTAGGTAAACAATCATCTACTGGGGCGGAAGGGGATGTACTGAGAGTATAAAACACAACAACGATTAGCTACAGAGGTTATCACCATTTGTCTTTTTGACGACCTGTCATTTATGTAAAAGATATTAGAATAACACGTGTGGAATATTAAATTTTGTTCATACATCACACCTACAGGGGCTTCCAAAAATTTTAAGTACCACTCGCTGTTGTTTGTTACCCGGCTGACGAATGTTATTCGCGAATTTAATGCTAGACTTTGCTTTGCCACTAAATGTGACTAGTATTCACTCGGAGACATTTATTTTTTCGATATAAAAAATGACAATTTAATACTATTCAAATTCTATTTTCCATAAAAAAGACACAGATTTTGATTTCTATAATATTTTAGTCTATGTAAAGAACAAATTTTACTCGTTTAAGAGTTAATTATACGACGATTGTTATTTATAGTATCGTATCCATAATATTTTACGATTCGGCGGTATCTTTATGATAGTCCATTTTTAATTTTAAATTAAATTTATTAACTTTGTTACTCCACCGGGAGTAACGATGTTGCTCAATATAATTTTATATTAATATTTATTTTAAAACTTATGACAGTAAGAGTTCTTTGATGATTAAATTTTTTTAAGAATTTCGAAATAAAATGTAGCGTTGTATGTTTGATTAACTATATAACTTTAGCATCTTATGTTTTTTTTTTTTTAAATAAAAACATAGTCGACATTTTTTACAATTCAAATAGGTTTCCCTTCGTTTGCGGTTTTTCTTGTATATAAATAATCTTCTTCTGATAAAGTTTCACTCATCTCTTATTTTTAACTTATATTTTGACAATTTTCGATTTTATTTTTCACCTGAATCATAACAATCTAAAATTTGTCAAATTAAAATTAAGTACCGTTTTAAATAAGGTTTTCTTGATATAGGATTTAAGATTGAGAGTCTTTAAATATTATAATACATTCAACTCTTTTTTACATGATTTTGAAATAACACGGTTAACAAAAAAATTATAAGAGCTATATCTTAACACAACTGTTTTCGTTCCAACACGATTTACAAACACAAGAGTGGATAATGAATTTACAAATGACAATTAAATCAACAACACTAATAACAAACAAAAAGCTTCATCAGATCCTCACACATGAGACTTGTCAAACAGATTTTATTAACAGCGATTTATGTCCAGTCTTTTACAAAAGTACCCGTAGCGAAATATAATTAACCGTTGAATATAATTAAGTAGCGATAAAAAATATTTATTTTTTATAATTAATTAAAATACATATTTTGTGCAACAATTTACTTATTGAGTATTCATAATAACTTAATTTAGAATTTCGACTGAAGGTGCTTTATGGAAATTTATGTTTATATTAGAACTATTTTTATAATGTACGATTATTAATTATATTACTTATGTTACACGATTTTTTGTGGAATGTATCTACAGATTAAAGTAATTTGATTGTTTTATGGAATTCAAATTATTCTAAGGATATTCCTAAAATTAATGATGATGATGTAATGAAAACTTCAATTCAAGCCGTTGGTATTGACTTTATTCACAGAGATAATGTTTGCCTTTGCGGGTTATATTAGCTGTAGTCTATTTTCATCAGATTTTATTATAATATGAGAGTAAAATGGCCTATTTTTGTTGATACTATATACTTCATTTGAGTGTATGTCTCTAATACGCACAATTTTATTGTTCATTTTCCAGGGCAATTCAAAGTTGTATCCATGTGTTTATTTTCTCCCTACCTTATATTTATTTTATAGTCATGAACTGGGACAATATGTCCCCATAGGCTTTTTCACTAAGACCGTTTTCTGGAAATTTCCTTTTCTCGTGTCTTTTCAGGCGTGTGTATTTTACATAGCATAGGGTCTCCGGATGAATTTAAACGTATTGTTATGTAACAAATTTATCGCGTAAATACAAGTTTATTGCAATACAAACTTATCAGATACTATTTAAATGATTATTTGGCTTAAATTGAAAAACATATGAAAAATAGATTGTCCAATAAAAACTGCGAATCTTTTGCAAAATAATATGTATGTTGGTAACATAAATCATTTTATTTTGATTAATACAATGATTACAAATCTTAAAAAAATATAATATCCATACTATAAGCTATTATCGTCAACGTACTGGCATAAATTGGTAAACAGCAAAATTGAAAATATGACTTACGTAAAAAGTACACAACGAGATTTCATTGACCACATATTAAGATTATCAAGCATCATTTAAAGGAATTCTTTTATCGAACTTAGTACGAGAGTAATTTTAAAAATCCTTCTCCTGTAAAATGTATAAATTGTCGGTTACAGTTTTCTGACTATTATTAGTCGATATTACTTAGTTATATAAAAATTTGCTGAAATAAGATTTTTAATAATTAAATTGAATGTTTATCGTTTACAATAAAGACCTAACATAAATAAATAAACAAATGAAGTAAAATGTATTCTAATATACCAATAAACATCAAACACATAGTACATAAATTGTTCCTAAAATAAGATTGATAACCAACCATTAAGTTCTGGCTATATTGTAATACCTATACAAAAGACAGTAGACGACGCCGACAAGTGTCATTACGTTTTACGATTGAAAAATACATTTTTAGAATAATTTAACTACAAAATTGCATCAATTCTTGAAACTAGATCTTTTTTAAATGACTTAGAGTTTGAATTTTTACTGTTAATTTTATTGCAATGGATTTATTTTCATAAAAGCTTGAGCAATATTTTGTCAGTTGGCTAATTATCAAATACTATGTTAATCTTTTGTTACTTTATCATTCGTTGATCTTATAGAAAATATATATATATATTTTATTTAGATGAAAAATGTTGAAGATATATTTTGGGTAGATAAGATAATAAATTTAATTATTAAAAATAATAAACAATGATCTAGCAAAAAATTGGAGGAAACCAAAAATTTAAATATGCTTTTAGATAAAATATAATATTGTAGTATATATCGGTTATAAAACACCAGTCTTAAGGCTGATTAACCAACCCCTAACAGCGTTGGTCTTTCTTATTTGAATGCAGTATTCACTGGCTAGAATCCATGAATAGAAATTGCCAATAATTGATTTTTCAATCGATTTATACACCTTGTTTCTCGTTATTAAATAAAAAAAGATATAAATTAACTGTTTGAAAATGTCCTTCGGACATACAAACTCAACAAATTAGAATATATAGAGAGCGTGAGCGATGACCTGCTACTAAAACTACTTTAGGATTAGTCAAGTCCTATGGCGCAGCGGTTAGTGTTGTGGGCTTCCGTGTCGGACTGCACTGGTTCAAGTACCAGTACGAACAGCGTTTATTCGATCGATCAATCAATTTATGCTCGAAAGAATGGGTGTTTATGATGTCTCGAAACTCTCCCCCCAGCTCTTTCTAATCCTTTAATAACTAGGTGTAGTGAGAGCGATTAGTAACCAACTAGTTATGTGCTAGTCTTATCCTTATATCCCCTATGTTTTTGAAAAAGAAAAGGGTTGAGCAACTGAGTAACAAACAGTTCTTATAGAAAAAGTTCTGTTAAGATACTTATATCAGAATACCATATGCTCTACATTGAGAGCAGACATAAATAAAAAAATATTACTTTCCTTTATTTCCATATTTTCTCCATGTCCGTTTCCAATATGGAGGATAACTGTCTTTTTCAAAGAGGATAGTAGGGATAACAAGAGTTGGCTAGAACAGGACTAGTGGTTGGCTAATTACTATCACTACACCTCGTAATTATAGGATTAAAATGTTAGGGTGCATCACCATGCCAAGCCTTTGAACAGAAATCAAAAAATCGATTGAAAAAATGCTGCTTGTACTGAAATTTAAGCCCGTGAGGGTCGGAATGGAAGCCAATGACGTTGACCACTGTGCCGTGGAACCAACAAACCTTTATCTATACTCTTGATTAAATAAAAATTATTAATTATTAATTATTTCATATGCTCCAAATTATAAACGAATACTGTTGGATTTAGTTTTCTGAGATATCACAAAATATGAAAGTCAACTCATCACGAGATTGTCAAAATTTGCTTTAAAATATCTACAAGTGGGTAAATAAATATACCAGCTGTTCCCTCTCTGTGGTGTTGTTTTTGCTCGTCTTCTCTTTGCTCACCTAAAATTAAATGTTGATTCAAGTAGGGAATCAGTCGGAAAAGTTGAACTAACAACTGTTGTTTCTTTGCTAACGATTTCGCGTAACTAACTGGCACGATAGTAACCAACACATGCGTTCAACTCATCAAACAGATAACTGCTCTCTCACTTTTACTTAACCTTTTCTTGCCAACACGTTGAGGTACGGTTTTACAAATAAAATATGAAAGTTTACCTTGTTCTGAGAAACAAAACAATATCTAGACGTTGTTTAATATTCAATATTACGTAATATTATAGGAAAGTAAGTCCACTCACAATGTGAATAAGGACTTTTGCTATAATATAGATTTCTAAGTAACAAGTTGATAAAATACCAGAATATTTTGGCTCTACAACGGTTATTTTATATACGATTGATAGCTATTTTGGCTTACGACTTTATCGTAGCTATTGCTTAGAAAATACATACAATCCTAATGATATACTTGTATATATGAGAATATAAAGATTTAGTTGAAAAAATGTCTTGCAGCAATGTTAAGGTCATTAAAAGATGCGGTTTTTGAACAAGCAATTTAAAATATAGATTTTAGAATATTCATGATTTTTTTTTCAACATATTCTTTGCTGTTTATCTTCGATTCTCTACAAAGTTCTTACATGGGAGCAATCGTTGTGAGACATGTTTTTATTTGGAAACCATGAGTAATCTAATAGGGTAAAAATATCAACGTATTTCAGTTCTACATTTCTACAGAAAACTGTAGAACTGAAACACGTTGATATTTTACCCTATTAAAATGGAGTTCTACCAAGTAAATGCCAAATCAATAAACATGAGTAATCTAATTATGAGAATCAGAAAGATGTACTTAAAAAACAAGTATTTATTTTTGCATACAATGAAATAAGATTTCAATAGTGTCGTTATATGACAATGAATGTGTAAAAAAAATATTTAAATAATAACCACGTCTCAAAAGTCGGGCCATCGCGCAAAGTGTTGATGCTTAGTGTTTTTTTGTCTCGCTTAATTCTCACTCTTATTCATCCTTTTTCTTCGTAACAAGATCTTTTTTCTTTTCGGCCATTTTTTCCTAACCTCAACTTTTCCCACTTTTCAGCCGGTGGATGTACCCACCACTTGAGAGAAGTAAAGTACTCGGTAAATGTCAGTACCATAAATAAGAAAAATAATGCAAGAAGCAAAAAATTCCATAAAGGCAGGAACGTTAAAAAGCGCTGGTCGCGTTTTAAAAGCCACGCTATATTTTAATTTGACTACATTATACACATCACGGCAGGTTGTGTACTAAAAGGGCTTTGATTTGTTCAAAATTCGAGTGTCCTATATCCACACCTATATTTGCGAAGTATTTTTTTATCATTTTTATACTTAAATTTATTATTATTACGTAGTGTTAGACTTTTACAAAATTATATTTCGATCAATCACTTAAAAGTTGGTCGGTTACCAATAAATAATCATTTTAAAAATAAACACTTAATTTATGAATTAAAATTATTAATTTTACGCATATACCAATGGGGTTGGGGGGAATCATAAGTAGTGTTTGATCAATAAGTTTTATATTTCAAATATGTGTGGTAAGTTTTTAGAATGATTTTCACACCATATCTATATTCAATTTAACAAAAAAACATAATTTAGGAATCTTATATACAGTATATAATTTTAGTTATATTGTAATTATTAATAACAAATGTTTATTCTTTATAAAACTCGCAGATGTTTTCATATAATAATCAAAACCAAATAGTCAATGACAAAATAATACTTATCTTGTTAAAAACATTTTTTTAAAAAATGTGTTTTCATACTGGTATTTCAGATTATAACAACCCAACATCGTTCATTTTTATTAACTCTGACGATATGCGTTTCATCAAATAATATTTCATATTTATTTCAATGAATGCTCTGAATGTTAAATATTTAACTAATGTTTCCATCCAATATTAAATATCTTATAGGAAATATGGTTTTGCTTGAATTGCGTAACATATTTATTTTAAGCGTTAAATCTGATTTAACAAAATATTTTCTGTAACTTTTAATAAAGCTAAGTTTTTACAGATGTAAACTGTATTTTACCGTTTAAAATAGGTTTTTACATGATTAACCCTTATTGATGTACAAAATAAGTTTATTCACTCCAAGAAAATCTTAAAATATGCAAGAAATATATTCACTGAAGAAGCTTAACTTGATATTTTTACGTTATGCCTTTTCGCTTACTATGAACAAACAGAAGACTTTAAGCAAAAGATTTTTTTTTACTGAAAATACTTTGAGAACATCCATCAACTGTCTTACTTAAATACATTTTATAACGAGATGTATTATAATTGATTTTTAGTAATTTTAGTAATAGGTGTGTAAACAAAAATTGTTTTTACATTGATAGTTAGGTTTTTTTGGCTCTGAAAAAATGAAAATATATCGATATGAAAATGACTGCTAAGTTAGTCGTAAAAATAGGAAAAAAACAAAACTATACACATTGGATCGTTCAATAAGTTTGTAAAATCGGCTTATCTTATAAATAATATTGTTTTTTCTCAATCTGTATCATTATAGCGAGGTCACACTACCCTAAATACTGGCAAGCTTCCGCCAAAGAGACGGCTGAAAAAGAGCTGATATCAACACTAACCCGTATCGGGGTTGTAGGGGGATAATTCAATTATATCCAGGATATGGGGGTAAGTGGTAATCGGCTAGATACGGAAATACGTTATAAGCCTTTTAGGAAATATGACATAATGCTATTAATTTGTATTGAGTTGATTAGATATTACAACATAATGTAACGTACGATTTTTTGGAACCCGCCCTTAGCCGTCGGTTTTAGTAAAAAATATATGCTCTTTTTAATTGTTTGAAACTATTTCAGGAAAATAAATGTAGCGTAGTATTTCGTTTTATAACACTAATATACCAAAGATTATCAGTGAGCCACAGCATATCGAAGGCTTAAAGTCAAACAACACAATCTAAAAAAATGTAACTTAACAAGAGAGCCAAAGCAGAACAAAACAAGTGTTTTTTTAAAACCTAACGTTCATATTTTATAATTTATTATATATCGTACATTTATATTGCTAATAGTGATGCTAGATTTTTTAATTATCGTCATAAAACATACAAAACTAGAGCAATTTTATGTAGTTAACGTTAAACTTTACTGGTGATTTAAAAAGAAACAAGAAAAGATTAACATATTTTTTTTTACTATTATGTAGCCAAGAATGAAAAATAATATTATCAAGTTGTAGTAAACGTTACTTAAGCTTGAATTATAATTAAGATGATAAAACAGCTAATCAATTAAATTTGAATCGTTCAAATTATGTACATTTTTACAGATTTTGTCACTAACAGTTACAAACACTAAGTTACTAACACTAAGTTAATGACAAAATCTGTGAAAATGTACATAATTTGAACGATTCAAATTTAATATTGAAACCAAGCTCCTTCAGTCGAAATCTTAAATTATAGCTAATCAATTGTAAAGATATAATATTATACAGAATATAAGGCTAAAAAAATAAAATATTCCTTTGTACTAAAATGGTTAGGACTGCACCAGTTAAAAATGTTCATCATGAGCAAAATTGGTTATGATCATATTAAACAAATCTTAATTAGTAAAAAACGAGTGTTTTATTATTTGTATATATTGCCTTTTCACCGAGTATTGACAGTGTACACATTTAAAATGAAATATTAAATAGTCAACCTATTATCAAATCACTTTAATCTTACATTAAGATGAATTTAAAAAAAACCCAAGAGAATAAAATATGTAGAAAAAAAATATTAAGTAAAGTAACCATTAAGTAAATTAAGAAATAGCTGCTCTAGGCATGGTTGAATACTTTGCAATTTTAGCCCTAAAATTGTAAGCCAATCAATACTCTTCCAGTACAATTCCCGATGAAGTATATCGAACAATCTCACATCAATGGGGTATTGGAATAAAACCTGATTTGAAGTACGTTCAAGTTTCACCAAGATATAATTCATAATGTTTTCTTAAAAAGCTACATAAAAACGAAAATGGTCACTTATGAAAACGGGACCTTTTACGCTAATGGCCGTTTTCGCAATGAGATCGAGTTTTAATATTTATGGGTTTCAAAAATTTATGGCTTCATTAGTCATTGAACGATTATGGCAGATTTTTTATACATTATAGTGATCCTCTAAAAAAGAATCATTTTTTATCGATAAAATGAGCATACACATTGTTTATATAACTATAAGAATACATGGAATAAAAACGGACTGAGTACAAATAAGATATTTCTACATTCTCACTTTTTTTTTTTTGTACTCAGTGCTTTTTTTATTTTCTGTATTAATATTCTCAATTTAACTTTACGACTAAAAAATACCTTTTATTTAACATTTATGTTTAAAAAAAGTTTTACATACTTATTAGGAATGGAATTTTTGTCATTTTTAACAATCCTAAGCAATAAAATAAATTTCTAATCTACACTTTATTAAAACCAATTCTGGTAAAATTACTTATTTCGATATTTTGATTTATCCATTTAATAATTTTTAGAATGAACATAAATTAAGTTAAGTAAACAAAAGAGTTTAATGGTGAAGTTTGTGTTTTTTGTGGGAATGTTTCTCATTTCTACCACTTAAGCGTTCTAAATTTATATAAAAAAAATAATGTTAGAAAATTTTATTTCCTCCCCATGAAATGTGTTAGAATTCTATGTTTATATATTATGTTGACAATATTATATATTTGTCCGCAATAAATCTGTGTCAAACCCACTAAACGACTTCCATTTGGCGGTTCTGAAATAAATTAACAATTATTTCTCGTAATACTGTATATGATTGAAAATATCAATAATAATAACTATGGGGAGCAAAAAATGTTTGTTATTTGTGAGAACAAATATTTATAAAATATTAAATGTACATGGGACATTCGTCTATTTTGTCGTGAATTTTATAATGAACAAGAGAAGGGAGCATTAATTTTAGCGCTGAGGTTTCCGTCGATTTAGGCGGGAAGCGATACCCCACACCCCCTTCTCCTCACTGGCTGATTAACATCAATACAGCCATATAATTACTACTACTACTGTTACTTAAGTTCACGTCGTTAAATATGTATACTTAATATACCCACTGAACTTTTGTTAGTGGGTAGACACTAATTCACTATTTATTCAAAATACATTTGTAAAAGTAGACGTAAAACGAGAAGATATAAATCTGATGCAGAGAGTGCTTTATAATATGACTAAAGCAGTAGCAATTTCTTATTTAAAATTACCGTTGGCGAAGATTGATTTCTTTGAGTCATGTAAATGATTGGTGACAACAAACAAAACGTATGCATTGCTTATGTTGTTAAGATAGTGGTTTTACAAGTAATAATATTTATTATATTTTAATAAACCTTTATGAGAAAGAAAATCTTCAATAAAATATCATAACCCTACAAATATTTTATCTTCATTAAATCAATAGTTATTTCGGTTAAAGCACGTATCAGAATTATGTTTAAACTATATATATTGACTATATCTCTTATTTGCCCGACCAGAAGAGCCTGAACGAAGTACTAGTTCTACTACATGACGTCAAACCTACTCATCGCCAAACAACACCACTGACTCTCATATAACACCAGCATCATCCAAAAACAACATCACTCCGACCAGCAAACATCTTATCAATTAGACTTCTTTCAACGACACGGAGTTGAACGAACTAGTCCATTTTCCATCAAATGCCATTCAATCTACCAAGCCAAAGTCCTATCTGGCTATATCTATTCTAAGCCAGTATATTTAACTAAGTAAATGAACGTTTAAACATGATTATGATGAGAGCATAAGTCAAAATAGCTATCAACCATGTATTAAATAATATCAGTATAGCTTGATTTTTTTCACTTTAATTCAATGGAGTTCGACCGAATAATTTTCAATTCAATCAATTAGTTTTGGCTTTATGTTGTTGTAAACAAAATATTGTTTTCAATCAATTCTTCGAATATTTTGTAGGCATTCATTTTCATTACATAGCGCACTTTGTCGCCTTCTGTGGTTTACTTAGTAAGAACATTTCCGTAGCGATCAGGTTTAATTCTTAGAAAGGTTACGTCAGTTTTTGATATTGGACCTTGGTGTTTGTGGTGTATCTTCTCTTTATATTGATATGTAGTGTGTATTGGCAGTAGCTGTTATACCAAATATTATTTGAGTACTGATAACATTGTAATTGCAATTTTATTTTATTATACGTAAAACATATTTCATCTCTTTGAGAAGCATTTTTTGACAAGTAGTATTGTAAGATTATTGAACAAAGATATTAATTTAGATTCATGAGATAGTGGGATTCTTAACCGGATGCAAAGTGGTTAAAGATACAATCAAAATAAATATTAACGGAAACGTGCCACTCGTCTTGTTTCAAATGCCAATTACGACTACCAATCAACTTCTAGTGTCGCAAACGGTACGGTAAAAAAATCATTGATTAATTTTACAATTATATTTATTGAAATATAATTGTAAAATGGATGATTGCTTCAATTCTCGGCATGAAACATAATCTAATATATAAAAATGAATGTTTGTTTGTTCGTATTTTATGCGTTGCCACATCGCTTATTCGATTACAATAAAACTTTGACAAAAATTTTTGCTTGCACTTCCGAAAAGGTATAGGATAAGCATAGTAAAAGTAACTTACAGTAGGTATTATATATAAAAATCAATGTTTGTATGTCTGTTATGCAGTTCATTTTGACAACGTATGCTTGCATTTGCGCGAAGGTTATAGTACAATTAACTTACAGTAGGTAGCTCGTGTGTCGTATCGTAGACAATCGGTAGCAAACGTTAAACGTCAAACAGTCAGAAAAAGAAAACATACACTTCAATAAACACAATTAAAACACAAGCACTTTTTTCTTTGGCTGGCATTGCAACGCTTGCCGGGAACCAGCTAGTATATATATAATTATTACTGGAACTTAATCAAACTTCAAATAAGAGTAATGCGTAAGCTTATAAGACCCACGTAAAGTGGCGAAAAAGTCTCAGAAAAAATCAACAAATATTAAATAAACGTCATCAATCGTGCAGGGTAATGATTTTAAGCCCCTAAATACAATATGCATACCGTTGAAAGTTAAGGCATTCAATTTCTTTTTTACCAATTACCAATTACCAATTTTAAGATTCACGTGTAAAAATCAAAGTAAGTATCCAAACGCTTTTCAATTCACTCACATGTATTTAAATAGTACAAAAATACAGTTTGTTAATAAATATATTTTTGTAAAATAACTATGTTACAAATAAATGACTTGTGATCTTACTTCTTTTTGTATTTCAGTTTTTTTCATATTTGTATACACAATTCAGTTACATTACGATCGATTCTTTTTAAGGACGAGATAAGAATTTTTTCAATTTTAATTTGGGGTCTTGAAACACGAGTTTTTCCTAACCTAACCTAACGAAAATATTTAAATAAAAATGTCTTTTTAAAAGAAAATTTTTCACGACCAAAAAAAAAGTAAGATCAGCCGTGGCTTTAGGAAAGGGTTTCAAGTTATACTGTGCCTGACGTAACACAGAAGAAAATAAATAATTTTCGACATTTTTTTGGCATTTTTAATGACTGTAATTTCAAAATAAAAATTTTATGCGATAGCGCTGTAAACTTTATTTTATGTTTTACAAATAAATAATAATATTTAATTAAAGGAAACACCGACATATTTATAGTTTAAAACGTTTATAGTTGCTTCATTTCAATGTTTAAATTATTCAAAACAAAACAACATTAGATTAAGAAAATAATGGTGAATTAATATGATGGCTAATGACAGCTTAAAGAAAAAAAAACACTCTTACAAAAAAAGTAATTTATAGGTAACGAACTTAATAATAATCTGGAAAAAGTTCTTTATATGAAATAATCTAAGTCAGCCAAAAATAAATGAAATAAAAATGGTTTTGAGATTGATTAAAAGAGCTGAAACAGTCTACTTGGAACACTTTGCTATTTTTAACTAGGTTAATTATATTTTTTTCTTTTTACACGCATGGAATGGATACACAGACCAGAAATATGTACATATATATACATATCTACTGTGGAAAGGAAAAAGGACGTAACCCACAGATTTTTTAAAACAGCTTTTTTTTCGATAATCACAATGTATTCAACTTAATACACGTTCTATCAAAAGGATGGAAGCTGAAAATGTCGAATTAATCTATAAATTTTAAGTTTGAAAAAACTTGGGCTTGTGAAAATTTAAATCAAGAAAAAAGACGAAAAAAAAGTTTTTCCTAGACAATTTCTTAAGTTAATATAAGATTATGTCAATTAAACACCAGTATAGAAGTTTTCAAGTTTTTTTTATTTCATAGCTTGCATATGGGCGAAAATCATCAAAACACGTTTTTTGTGCCTCCTGTAAAATTTTCTATGTGTGGGTTACGTCGTGTTTACTTTCCACAGTCGATATATTATATTAAAAATTCACTGTCTTAGTCCTAAATCAAAGTAGACTCTTTCGAGCTATTTCAAAATTAATTATATAAGTTTTCCAAAATAAAAAGTGGCCAATGAGTAAACCCGGATAATTATTCACATTGCTGTATTTTAGAGCAAATATAAATTGATAAAAATGAAAAACGCCGCAAAATTACAAATTTAATTCAGTTTGAAAGACAATGATGGCCTATAAATATCTCCGAAATATCAGCTGAAATAATAATTGTCAGTTAAAATTTTAAATACCTACATACCTAGCGTGTTTTTCGCGCCGGATGCCGGAATTGAGACGTTTCCGGATTTGGGTTTTGCCGGATCGTCGAGGCGTTCCGGGTCGTAATTACAAGATAAGAAAGGCAGCAGCTTTGAAATTAGCTTTTGGCTTTTCAATGCGATCAAACAGAATGAAAATCAGTAGGTTTTTAAATGGTAACCCGGCTCTGTATAAAAGTAATTGCCGACTTCGTTACAGGAAGGCGAAGGGTGACTGCGCTTTTTTTACGCCCATTGTTAGAGTAGTAAAATTTTCACATAATTTCTTTACAGTATATCTCTTCTCATAAAAAATACATATATACCCATATGCTAATTAAGTACTTGGAAAACAAAAGCAATATTTCTCATAATCCTTAATTGTTGGAAAATCATTTTTTTACGTATATACCTTCTGAAGAAAGTAATGGTTAATATTATTAATGGATTTATTGAACATTACATTTACATTATTTTGTAAATTAAATGTAGCGTTTTCTATATAGGAATATGCTAACTGCCACTTTGTTACAAACTCGATTTTAATTTTACTACTATATGCTAAATTTCCAGATCTACACTGTGAAATATTTAAGTCATTACAAAAAAACATAGAGACTGCCCTCATTGATACCAGAATCCTCATATGTAAAAAGCAGGGCTGTGAAGTCGCGTGAAAAAAAGACGACTCCGACTCCGAGAATTTTTTTCAATAATTTCATTATAACTTAAATATATGTATACCGTCAGGTCATCTTTAGTCAACCAGGCATGAAATGTTAACACTTTTGACTATTTTGTTTAAATACACATCATTAAATATATTTTTCAAAAAAAAATCGAGCCGCTCATTCTTCACGACTCCGACTCCGACTCCACAGCCCTGGTAAAAAGTGTAAAAATCAAGCAAAATATTCATTCAATACTAATTTAACGTTTAAAAAATAATTTTACACACAATTTTGGTTTCTAAGATGTTTATCAAGCACTTACTTTTATTTTAGTTCCTCTTGCATTTTTTTTGTAGTTGACGATAATACCTTGAGTGATAAGTCTTTTTATCCAAATTTCAGCAGTTTTTCTGATTACCAAAATATTAATTTTAATATTACCGAACAAATAAACTATGTGATGACTACATAAAGAACCTAAGAATAACAAGATTTCTTATTTAAAAAAAAATGTTATGTTTTGTTGTAAAAAAATAGTTGTTGGAAATCATTTGAAACAAATGTATTGTAAAGATATCCGCAAATTTATCGACTCGCAGTTGGTCACTGTACTCTGTGACAACAAATTAAAGAAAGACGAGACGCAGCTTTCGTCATCAGCCACCAGTTAAAACTCCCTTTTACATGTACACTGATAGGCATAAAAATATTTTTACTTGACTTGAATTTAAAAAAAAATCTTCCATATAGTACATTATATTGTTGAGAACCTTTTTTATTTATTATCTCTACTTAAAAATACTATTGCATTTTTATTTTATAATCTTTTTAATTGAATGCTGTTACTAAATTATCTTTGTCTTAATTTTGTCTTGAATATATCGACCCACTTAGGCAGAAAATTTTAACTGACAATTTATAAATTTTACAGGTTTTTTTAAACTATGTACGAAAAAGAAATTCCTTAAGTGCGGTTAGTAAATAGTAATAAATGATCAATGCTTTTCTAATATAATAATACAACAGTCTGACTACATTTAGCTCTCTAGATCAGCCTTTCTCAACCGGGGATCACTTGGAACGAACGATAATAAACCAAAACACTAAAATACACATGCCCTAAAAAGATCAACGAATGAGATAACGCTCTAAATTGTTGTCATTTAAAATGCAATTTATGGAATTGTTGGTGTGTTTTAATTCTCTTCAAATTATTTCAAATTCGATCAAAATTATTGGGTCTAATAATAATTTTATGTAATCAAATGAATCATTTTTTTTTACCTTAAAAACATAAATTAATGCGAATTAAGAACAAAATCATTTTTAATATAGATATCTATCAGTTCAAACAAAACAAAAATAGTATCGAATTTTTGTAAATGGGAATCACCGGTATGTGTTTTTGATATGAACTCAAAATCGACAGCTATTTAAATGCAAGCGATGGAAGTGAACAGAAAAAAAACTCAAATTATGATTGTGTACTTGATGTACGTGTAAAAATATGTTTTTATTTATTGTCAAGCTCAGATATATTTTCGCCCGTGAGTGTATTTTTTCCGACGGTGTTTCCGGTAGCGCGAAAGCCTTTGATGTTTGACGTCGGACGTAGATGCGCGAATCCGGCGGCCGACCGTGAAATTGACAAGCGTCGGCGCCTCCCCGAAACGGGCGCCGATTTTCGGTTGAAGGACGCCGATCTTTGATTAAAACGATGCGGAATTTGTCATTGTGATGTGCTTTTTTCACAAGATTCTTTTTGACATTTTTTCCCTAAGGTCAACACGTATAATTAATTACATCTCACAAAATTTGGGAAAGAATACTCTTCAATAAATTAAAAGACATTAACTGTATTTTAAATATATCCAAAATGAATATTCCAGACAGTCTTCAATAGCAGATTATTTATTCAAAGGAAACCTTAGTTTTCATTTTGCAGTCTAGTTTTTAATCTGTAGCTGATACAAAGATAAAGTATATGAACACTACTCTTCATGTTATCATTACATTCTTGCGCTATATTTTTAAACAAAAGTAAACGAAGTTCTATTTCAATTTTTATTAACTGTAATGATTTAAATACATATATATTTCTTAAACGTTATAAAAACAATCGGATAAGTTAAATTCAACAAAATAAAGTAAACTTAGTTATTCCACAGGATGTGTTACAATTTGTTAAACTACCAGAATTATTGAGTTTTCAATTTAAGTTTAACATAAAAATGAATATCCATAAAGTCACCGCCATTCATGTCCATCAAAAATATAATCACACTCTTTTTTATTTAGAATTACATGAATATAAAATTTGCACAACTTTATTATGAAAAAGGTTTTAACGATAGTATGATACTGAAAAAAAATCTTACGTAGGTTACAGTAAATTTATTTATCTTGATATTATAAATGTTGTATAATATTTCTGTTTAGTAATAAATGTTTAATCTTAAGTCTCTTGTTAAAAAATGATTGAAATAACCAAAATAATATTCGACAAACCAATAAACATTTTGTTACGTAATAATGAGAACGTTATAGTTTTATAAAGTGTTATAGAATTCTCTTAAAAGAACCATACTAGATAAAGATAAAAATACTACATTATTTAGTTTACGTCATCTTATGATCAATAGTTTGAATCAGTGTACACTGTTGTTTTGTATGTAATTAAATTATAACTATCTAAATGTAAATCTATGTATATGATATTATTGTGAATAAACCGTTTGGTTTGTTAAGACAACAGTTTAAATTTAATCTTTGTCAGTGATTAGATAATGACGTGTTTGCTACTATTTCTACTAAAACTTAGCTATATACAAATAAAACTTACTCATGAATAATCTTCAGACATCACTATTTTAAATAAATTCTACTCTCTATCGAAATTCCATGATAATATATCATTATTATTTATAAAGCGAGTCGATTTATTCATTTCAATAACTCCATTTATCGACTCGCAAGATATCCAAAAACATTTTGACTGATGAAATTTGAAAATAAAAATCTCAAGTACATATTTAAAATCACATTTACGCCGAAAAAAATACGTTATTATAAGATTTAAACGGCTCTAGTATTAAATACGTTTTTTTTTATCTCGTTCCACTAAACTGCTCTTTCTGTCTTAGACGACGTTGATAGCAATCTTTGGTTGTGGAACTCGTTTCCTGATTACACGCGAACATCTGCTCCTTCGGTTACTTTTTGCTGCCACCCTGACACTTTTTGAAGGAAAAGTAATATTAAAAAAGGCTGCACATAAAGCCAGGATTAAAGTATTACTAGATATTTATTCGAGAGGATAATAGAAAACTGGTTCTTTTTCATTATTCATACTAATGATATGATCATGGTTGCCGAGTGGGATTGAATTTTTGCCAAAGCATTGATATGCACCTCTTTCTATGTTCTGCTTGGCGCATTGACGTCTACCGTTATTCCTTATACTAAATTTAAGTTTTTATTTTTAAATAATAATAAGAATTAATATTTTTTAATGTTGTAAACATTTTATAACTTCTTTCAGTTTTCAGGTACAACTTTTCGTTGAACACATTTTATTCTAAATATCAAGCCAGATATTTATATTATGATTTAAAACAATACTAAATTTATTTAAATATTAATACGAGTTACACCAAGAGGTACATTAACTTAATAAGGTACAGTCCAATTGTATTATTTAGTTCCCACTTATATAATAAATATATATTTAAATAAATGTTTTAGTAAAATAATATGATTTTTGACTTAAATACTAACAAATATAATTAAAATTTGACACGCTATTTTCGGGAAGAAATTTGATTAAGCAGGGCGGCTTTTGAAAAGGTCAAACGGTTAATCGTACTAAAATATCATTTGTTACATTTATCTTAAATTTTGGAAGTTATCTAAAGTTTTTTTTTGTATAAGAATGGTTTCACATAAAAATCTTTTTAATATAATATATCAATATCTGAGTCAAAATTACGTATTTCAATATATGTAACCTTTTTTATTTGATAAAAATAATTGAAAAAATGTTTTTTTATTGTATGTAAATATTATTTTAATTTATAACAAAAGTCAAAATATTTAAATCGATATGTTTATTGAGTATATACATAAATCTAAAGAAAATTTAGAAGTATAATTTTGACTGTAAAATTGTTTAGAGACAGAAATGATATAAATCAATAAATACAGTCTACTATATAGCCTTTAAAATGTTTTAGTTTATTTAGATACTAAACAAATTATACTGTGTGGATTTAAACCTATTCCCATACAACTTTGCATAAAAACACATAAATCTTCATATCAATAAAATATTGTTAACTTACTGGTCATCATTTAATGTACCTTGACGACGATCATTTACAAATGATAATGATGAGCGAAACTGGTCTTGATTACAAAGGAGTGTTTCATTTTTTTAATACAATGTCTTTCCACCAAGTATTGACAGTGACCACCATAAAAGTGAGTCCAAATCGAAAGTTTTTGATTAATAAAGAATTAAATACTGTTTTTCATTCAATTAGAAAACACTCTGTGGAATTAGTAGAAAAGAATGTTTAAAATTTTAATACAATACCTTTTTACCGAGTATTGACAGCAAACACATTCAAAGTGATAACACCTTAAGTGTACTTAAATTACAACACTAAAAATATAAACAGGTGTTAGTCTAACCATAGTCCATACACCCACATTTTCATTTAATAATACATATTAAGTCATTGTATTCTTTGAATTTACGCGATAATAAGTGTATAAATGGCATGTAAGTGTACTTAAGTGGTAGTGTTTGTGAGTTGTGGGTGTTTGTATGTGTTTTTATGTGAATGTATTGTTCTTTTATGCTTCCGATTACTATCTACCGCAGAAAGAATTGTTCTTGTTCTAACACCTTAAAGTGACGGTTTTTTCATGGGATAATTTTTAATGAAATTGTCTATGAAAGCAATAATAATTTACTATTCAATTATTCTACAAATGAAAAGTCAAACCCAATGTAACAACATGTGAAAATTAAGAATGTGGCGTTTCAAAAAACAAGAAATTAATTGATTATGTTTTTATTTTTTAGATGAAAATTGCAAAAAAATTGTCAACTATTTTTTTTTAAATAACAATGAATAAAAACAGAATACAATTCAATACAACGTGGAATTCACCCACGTCCACGTGGAATATATCGACATCCAAAACAAAAAACTGTTAAAGTTCTCTCTCATGGCATCCTCATTGGTAGGCTGGTTTTATACCTTGTGAAAATAAATAATTCATCTCCACAAAAGTCTATGAATGAGTAAAAAACGTTAGAAAAATTTACGCCAATAAAGTGTTATAAAATGCATGAAATCTAGAAGATACAGCAACTGGAATTTAAATTAGGCAATGCTTATTAAAAAAAAATACAACAACAGCCGTCACGGCGACCGATAGAACCATACCCATTTTTGACAGCGTATTTAATTACATATACTGTAAAATAGTGACCTACAGACAAATTTCAAGTATTAAATATTTTGTTGAGGGATTAAATATATTATTACTGACTCTTCAAAAACAATAACTTAATGATACTGGTTTAATAAGGCAAGGATATATATTCTGCTCTCGCGAATTTTACTTGATTTGATCAGGCTATAGATTTTTTAATTCCCGCTAATTGTCATTTTACGAAGAAGTTTTGGTTAATTTGATTTATTTCTAGTAGAGAGTATAAACTATTTCTTTGATTAACTTAGTTATTTTCAGTGAAATGTGATCCGGATAAGGAGTTTACTTGCGTTTCCATTCACTCCTGAACCTAAAGAAGTATTTATATTCAAAACTATTAAGATAGGGAAAAACAAAAAAAAATGTTATGATAAAATAACCAATAAATAACGAGTATTCAGATTGGCATAGTAATAATAAAACTATATAACCACAGTTTTGATATCGTAGCATAAAAAAATCTGTGGGGGGTGTCTAGGCCGTGCAAATCTCTTTGCCATTTCATTGCACATAACAAAACCATGGCATAACATCAGCTTTCTAACATTCAAATCCCCGAGACAAAACACGGAAAAGATATCACTGACTTTATTTCAATGAACGGTAAGAGATACATCCCACTTTTCATGGATTGGCATTGATTGATGGATTGAACAAAGAAAGGAGATGGATCGAATTTTGCTACACTTGTATTCACTCATACCTACGAGATTGATAGATATTAAGAAAGGCTTTTACCTAGAGTATCTAGATTTCAAAACTAATGTAACAATCAGTGAGATTGAAAAAAGCGGATCATTTATTAAACCTGGCGATAATATAATCCCACTTCGTAAGAATTTTCAATTCCATATATCAGATTCACACAAAAGAATTATTGAATATTTTCACTTTATTTTTGTTCTTAAGCAAAATTTTAAAGTAAACATTGAACTCTCAAAAGAATGTTGAGATTTTAAAAGTTAAACAGCGGTTATTTTAACCAGCCGTCTAGTATATTAGCTATTTGTTGAAAATGGTTCTTCAATACCTTCTGATTCATCTTAAATAGAAAATTATCATAAAAACATACACACAAAAAGAAAAGTTGTCCACTTAATCTAGTTCTGACTTATTTTGCACACAATTTCTTTTGACTATCATTATTTTTGATTTCGTATCCATTACTTTACGGCACCTAAAGTTTCTGTTCATGATAATTGTGATGAATTATTGATCTAGTTATTCCATCCGGTACACACTTATATTGTCTTGACCTGATCAACTATCATCAGCTTTACGCAGATTGATGGAACTGTATCAAAAAAACACCGCATATTATGCAAATATCGGATGATATTCAATTCACCGTTAAAAGAATAATTTTTAAAGTAATTATAAAACTTTATCGGCTACAATGATTGAAAAAACAATAAATCCGAAATGTGCTAAATTTTCGTATTAATGAAATTTTAAAAGTATTTTATATTACAACGTATACAAACATCGATTATCATACAAGTTTAATTATTTTTAATTCTCTTTATTTATATGGATTATTTATTATGCCTTAAGCCTTAGCAAAATTTCATTTTAAAAAATAGTACCTCGAGATTTGCTCTAAGTAAATGATTAATTTAACCTTGAAACATTATTTGTTTTGCAAACTTTCAAAGTATTACTTCTGAAATTTATAATCTTTGTTCAAAATATTATGGGAGGAAAATTGTACGTGAAGATATACATATTATAAAGTCTGTAGAGTGGATCTTAATGTGTCCAGACAGTGATTTGTATGGTAGATGCGAGCGTGTAGGTAAAGGCGTAGTATGAAGCGACGATTTTATCTTAAGGATTAATTAACCTCTTAAGGACTTTTGACGTGAAATCTACCAATTTTGTGAATCTCTTTTCACTAGATTTGCTTTAAGCAATTGTTTGGGTATTAAAAGGATAAAGTGCTGTAGTATTTTGGTGTCCCCAATATAGAAAAAAAGTCAGCTCTAAGATAAAGCGTAATTCTTTATGTTGTTCACCTAGAATAACGACAAGCTTTAGTTGTTTACGTAACATTTAAGTAATACCCAGTAGAAAAATAAGCTACGAACAAATATTAACGGTATTTGAAATTTACACAAAGAGAATTTCATGTAGTTGAAAAAGGGAACAAATTAAATGGTCAAAATTTAAATGAATTTTTGGTCAGAATAAAAATATAAACGGTCAGAATAATAATATAATACGGTCAGATTATTTTATAAACATTTTGGTGAGGTTAGGTTAGGTTTTTTTTTGATTTCATTTAAATTATGACTATTTTTTCTGATCGATATATTATGACCATTCAATATCAATTTTGACCAATGTAATATAAATACGAACCGTTGAAAAATATGTTTTTGACTTGAATTCAACCAAAAGAATATTATTTATGAAAGTGAGAGGAAAAAATCACGATTGTACGACAAGGTTTTAATGGAGAACTGAAAGGTCCCTAATGCATCTTACAAAGATTGGGTAGAGTATTTGAAAAACTGTTTTCAAAGTACTTAAATATATATAAAAAAAATCAGACGTATTCATATTATCAATATGTACATTTTAAATTGTTTTATTTTAAAATCAATTTCAATACAATTTTTCTACTACGATAATGCAAATAATTTAAATATGTTTTGCATTATTATGCCACTCTCAACGAAGAGAATATGAATTCTAAATATGGTAGATTAACGTTAAGAGATGTTAAGAGATACATCTTAAGACTAGTTGAAAGTGTCACAAATAGCATTAAAAAATGGTAAAATAAACAAATTATTATAATTAAATAGTTTCAGGCATACTTAATAAGTACTGAAATAACAACATACATTACGTATACATAAATAATTTTCATCTTACGTAACAAATATGATACTAAGTCTTCTTTCTGAACATGTCAGTATTTCAAAGATTACAATAAATGCAAGGTGCGCTCTACAAATCTTTTGACAAAAGCAAGTCAATAACTTTGTAAAACTTTACAAACTTTGTTTTTATCAAGAAGTTTTGAATCGGAAAATTTTCGTCATATCCAAGTTAACTTTATATTTCACAGGAAAAAGAAGACTTTGCAAAACTAGTTTGTTTTTAATAAACGAAAAAATATTCTTGTCATATATGTAACGGTTCTAACTGACATTCAAAATATTTATGTAATGCACTGCACTGAATAAAATACATTTGCTTTATTTTAACTGGACAAAACTGGCTGTTAGCCAATTACTATTCATTGTTTGATTTTAGAGTTGTAAAAAATAAATATGAGAATTTTTTATCATGGTTCTTTTATTCACATCTCATTTTATAAGTTTTTTTGTGTTAATTAACTCTTATTTTGTGTTACGTATAAATGATTACGTTGCCAAATTATAAATCAATTCAAAATTACCGCGGAAACTCAACGATTACAAAACAATGCCTCTTTGTATTAACTTAAAAAAAAGACATCAAAGACTCCCAGCGCTTTTCTAATTACTGCCCACTCCTTCTGAAACCAACTTAAAAAAGTATCTACGATTATTACAGGAGAAACATTTTTAGACGATTTTAACTAAACTATGCAGAAATAACTGAAAACACAGTTGACGTTTTAGCAAACTTATTACATGTAATATATAATAATTTGCCTTCGTGTACAGCTTGTTATGATAAGAAACCACTTCAGTTGTGGGTCAAACCAACTTGAGTAATTCTTCCTTTTCATTGGTAATCTACGTTTCGACCACTAAATATCGCTTGGGTAATAAGGTCAACTACTTTGGAAACAGGAGATAAAAGACGACACTTGACTGCAGTTAAACACAAATTCAATTATAAACTTTTTTCAATGGTATTTGATTCAAATTGGGCTTGTCGGTTTTTAAAAATCGTACTCACAAACCCGGTTTTTAGTCAAATTTGAGACATTCAAAAGACGACTTATATCTTGATAATCAGAAATATTTTAAATGTCAGAAATAACACTTGATAATAAACGTTTATATGTTGGCTCGAAACCGCATTGGAATCGAAGAAAAACGTGATCAAATGTAAAGCTTAATACTTGAAATATTAAAATATCAAGACTTATTTAGAATATATTTTTGCGGCGTATTTTGATTCTTATATAGGTAATTTGGGTCCATGGCGCAGGAGCTAGCGTTGTGGGCTTACCTGCCGGACTTTACGGGTTCGAGTCCCAGTACGGGGAGGATTTTTTCGATCAATTTTTCGATCGTGTTTGTTATGTTTGAAAATTCGTTCCAAACCTTTCCGATCCTTTAATAACTGGGTGTAGTGAGAGCGATTAATTAAACACTAGTCCTGCCCTAGCCTTCTGAGTATCAAACAGTTCTTGTAGAATATTTTTTGTTGAGATACCCCCATTAGGAGACCATATACTCCACTTTGGGAGCGGACATGGAAAAAAATAATATAGGTAATTTTAAAATACAAGACAGGTATAATTGATCCACCCCTGAATAGGAACACCATTTTTTTGTGATAGTACTTTTAATAAATAAACAATGTTTGAATTCATTAAAATGTTGTTTTCGGTATTTTAACTAAATTTAGCTTTTTGTAAATCTTTGAAAACCGGGATAAATCAAGTTTTGGAAAATTTTGGGAATTTGAAAACTGGTTTTTCCAAAAGTCGGTTTTTGTATATGTCATAGTTTCCAGTATCAATACTGTAACATCATACTTGAAACTTGATGACGCTTTTAAATAAACAGCATTCGATATAATAGGGTAAAAATATTTCAGTTCTACACTGTACTGTGAAAAACTGTAGAACTGAAATACTTTGATATTTTTACCCTATTGAAATGGAGTTCTACCAAGTAAATGCCAAATCAATAAATAAATCATTCGATATATTTAAGTTATCGTATTTTTATTGTAATAATACACATTTACTAAAAAGAAAATGATTTTTCATTGTTACTTTATTGATAAAATAAACACATACGATTCATGTTGCCTTTTATTATATGAACATAAATGGTATATATTCTTTATTTATGAGAAATAAAACAAGAATATCTTATTATGCCTACAGACAGTAAAGTTCAATAAAATAACATGATAAAGTTCAATGATACATTTCAAGTGTCTACTTATCCTTACCTTCTCCAATACAAATACTGTATCTTTTTCACTTTACTCTTCAGTATTCTTTGTGGACTTTATTCTGGTATCGAATTTTGTATTTTGCTGAGCTTTATTGCAAAAAAAAACTTTTCAAGTTTCAATTATTGTCCTCTGTGCCGAAAATAATATAGTACATTCAACAATAGGAGAGTTCGCTAAAAAATATTTTTTTCAAGAGATGACATTAAATTTACTAACAAAGTAAAACATATTTTCAGAATAAAAAAGGAATATTATATTTATACAAATGATTTTTTAACAATTTGAAATACTGAGATAACTACTTTATTCGTAAGTTGAAAAAATATCAATGAATTTTATTTCTACACTTATTTCTTAAAATATATATTTGATTGCTATTTCAGATAAAGTCCTCGTCAGAACTATGTTTTAAGTGACCTTAACTAAGCTATAGGTATATACTAGCTTAAAAAACTGAATGTAAAAATAGTTTATTAATACAGAATACGTTTTGATGAGGGCATAGCTTAAACTGAAATAGCTATATTGAATTTTAAAAATATAGAAATTAAATATATTGATACATTTTTTTTTATCATGAAGTTCTATCAAGTACATAAATGCCAATTCAATCAATAACTATATTGATAGTAATTTTGTTGTTGACAGTAAGTTGGTTAGGTTATGAACACTAAAAATATTCATGTGATAAAGTTGTCACATAAAAAAAAAAGTAGTTCAAATGATATATTTCGATAATCTAATTATGTAGATATTAAACGTGGGCTAAATCAATAAAAAAGTTGATAGTTAAGTAACTATAGAAATTGATCAACTTTTGAAAATATCAAGCTGCTTAGAGGAAACAGTTCTCAGTCTAATTAAATATAAAGTGAATGAAGTAAATACTTAAATTTAGTTGTGAATTAATAAACTGATCGGAATATCCATGTATAAAATTATAAGTTCAAATATATGACGAAGGTTTCCAAATCAATCAAATTTAAATAAAAAATATTTAAACTAACAAAAAACTTTCCGCGAAGCTCAAAATATTACTTTATTCTAATATTATACTTCAAATATTGAAACACTTTCGGTTTGAGAGTAGAGCCTTAAACAACACCGACAGATTGACTTTGGAGGTTTTGCCCAACTATATTATCAAAAAACTACTTTTACCATCAATGCTTGCTTACCCAAAGTTTATGACTAAATTTTATTAAAAATTGTAACGAAATAAAGGCAAAGTTACACGCAATTCTAGTTGTGAAAAAAATATTTATAAAAAAACTGTATCATATATTTTTATTCTACACGGTAAACAATACTGGCGTTTGTCGGCCGCTGTGGTCTAGTTGGTTAGAGCTTGCTCTTGATCAGGTGGGTCTTGGTTCGATTTCCGGTAAGGTCAGTATCAAATTAGATTTTTCCAATTTTAATTTGAAATTTAAGACATGGGTGTTTGTGAAGCTAATTTTCCTTGAGTTAATCTCATGTGACTTTCAAAAATTCTCATCGAGTATATCTCGTATGATCTTTCAACTAAAAAATATTTGACGCATTGGCGTAAGCTACAATGTCAAAAATTTAAAAAAAAAATCGTTAATATTCGTAGTATTTATTATTTGATTACTGTACGTCTCGTTTTTTTGATAACTTTGTGGCTTTACTTAACGTGGTTTTTCCCCTTAAGAAGTTCCCCTTAAGAGTAAAAATATCTCAAAGCTTACGAATAAACTAAAAAAATATATTAATTCCTAAGTTACAAATTACAAAATAAAAGTCTAGGTTTTTTTTTTATTTTTTACTGGATACTGGTAGTGTTATCGGTTTAATTCTATATTGAAAACTAAGATATTCACCACAAATTTACCGTCGAATTCATTGAAAATTTTAATGACAATTTAATCATGAATTATTTTTTAAAGTTCAAAACCGGCTTCGCAGCGTGGATAATTTTTTTTTTCAAATTATCTGCTGAATTTTTTTATTGATAACATATGGCATATTATTATAAAACATAAAATTTTATTACTTTACTCATTTTCTGTTTATTTTAATATTATATAATTTTCATTGACTATATATTTAGTTATTTGTAATTATAATAATATGGTTATTTTAATTACATATTAACACTTTAAATACATGCATACATACCGCAGAAATAAAGACAACTGCAGTAACGTAAATAAAATACACGGTGTATTACAATGATACACATATGTACTAGTCACCAATGCCATCCTGTGGATGCAAGAGAATGTTGAGAGGAACCGTCTTACGACCAATGTGGTTTTTACATTTCGTGCTAAAAATAAGATACGTAAATAATTGAAAATTGCGTACGATAAACATGCAGTCTGTAACAAGCACAAGATTTCTGAGTAAAAATAAAAAGGTACCTCACCTTTTTACGGCACACCCTTCCGAGAACGGGTCTTACAATATACTACAAGTATGTCATGTGATTGAAGTTTATATTTCTCGGAGCTTTATTGAAAATAAACTTGTCGAAAGCTTTCACTGCCTCGCTGAAAGTTTACACTCTCCCATAGTCTTGATATTTTAGTTACGACTTTTCAGGCTTTTCAGCGAAAATTACCTGTTAACGTTTCTTGGGCCGTGTTATTAAATATTGCACACAGCCATCAACGGAATTTTCTATTTGCAAATGTTGCAAAAAAAGCTTTCAATTCTTGACAGTCTTTAATAGAGGAAAATTGTAGCTTAAGCACTTGCTACATTTATTACTGCAAGGAAAGTTGAGCAAAGGTTTTGATTAAAGATCGTTACTTTGAATATATTTTTTAAAGTATCCTATATTATATATAATACGGCACTGCAAGTTTGTAAAATATAGCTCTAAGGCTAATGGTTTTTTTTTCTTAGATTCAACTTGTTTATTTATTACAATTAAACAAATATTTGATTTAATTTATCATGGTTTCGTAAAAGGTTTTTTATATGAAAAGTTGTCGTTTTATACATTTTTTAATATCCCTTATTTTTCTGGCACCATAATAATATTACAATGCTGTGTATAAAAATGGGTGGTCACAGCTATTGGAAAGTCAAACATCACAATCAACATACTGAATCAAAATGGGAAAAACTGTAACCGTAAACTGCTGTTAGACTCATCTTTCTAAAACAGAGGAAAATACACATATCTTGCAATGTGGTGACAGGTAAAAGTGATACCAGTTAAGAGATAAATTAAATTGAAACAATGTATCTTAAAAATTACCAAATGATTTACAAAAAAACATTGTGAATTTAATCAAATCGAGAGTCTTGCCGCATATTTCTAATTCCTAAGCAGGGTTCACTTTTAGATTAATGATGTGCTTAAAGTTTATAAAAAGACGTTTACAATATAATCTAGACACGTTGAGATTGTATCAAGTAGGCAAGCTCTCGTCCCAACAAAATGCCCTAAAAATCGCAACCTATTTACATAATCGAATTTTCATTGGCAGCACTAAAAACTTGACCCAAGTTTCCGAGCCGAACTTAAACGCTACCCCAAAGTTCTCACTACTACGCGCTAGGGGGAGAAGTCAGTATTGTAAATAAGTTGTGTGTATCGGATACCTTTTTTGTGTGCGAGATGATTGTGTCGATAAATAAGCGGGAACAGCGGCGGCAGTGTTATGTTTTCCGGCGTTTTTACAACTCGAGACCTGCCCCAGACCCCATTTACTACCTTCTCTCAACCCGCTAACAGTACAGGCTTCTTCGACGTATCAATTACTTAACTGAGTGAGTGTTGGCTGCTGAGCTTTTGACTTGTTCGCCCCCGTTTTGGCGGTTGTCTTACACACGTGCAATTATCTTTTCTTTCAAAACGAAAATCTTTGCACGCAATTAGAAGATCAGCCCAGTGTAACTCTGTAATAAAGAAGAACAGAGAAGTGACAACTTAATTCTTACAAAGGAATAAGAATGTTTATTCAACTGTTGCCATTATATAATGAAAAATTGTGGCATTATCAATAAATAATTATAATACTTAATGAAATTATTAGGTACTATATTACTATGCTTACCAGTTAAAACGCTTAACTGATATGATCTAGTCTGATATATTTAAAAGTGTACAAAATGTTATTACTTATATTTGATTAAAATAATAATAAAAAGAAGACTTTATGGTAAAACAGTACATCGTAGTAGTAGGTTAAAGTATTCAAATTATGATTTTCCACTGTCCCATTTCCTCACACAATGTTTAATTTGGACTAGTAGTTAGTGAGTCACTTAAATTGATTTTATCTGAACCGGAATAGAGATACAAAAATGCGATTTTTCTTTTACAAGTTTGTAGGATTAGGAATTTGATAATGTCATTAAAATTAAAATAAAAATCGTTTGTTAGTTTAAATAAAACAATGTAGGAATATTTCTATTCGAGGATCCAACCAAACCTGTACGCAACTTTGTAACATAAAAATATTATCGTGTATTTTCTCCGTTGACGGAACAGCTTGGAAATTTAAAAAATAACAATCATTGGATCACTTACATACAAGAATAAAACTATTTAATGAGGTAATAATAATTTTATCAAATACCCGCATCAATAGAATTTTGCAAAAGAAAGAAAACTCTTTACTAGGAAAAAAATCTCCACTAATATTTGCTTAAATTTAACATGGTTAAGCTTAAAAAAATATTGAGACCTTATGGAGTATGTTCGCTAAGCGTGATTTTAAAAGGTTATACTTTGACTTACACGCCACGTTTCTCTTCTAAGAAATTTGTATGTCTACAAAGCATGGCTGTAAAAAATATTTGCTAACCAGTTATTCGATGGCTTATTTTTAACTACGACGAAAAATATTTTTGGTATCATTTATAAAATTATGGTAAATATTCTACGGTAAAAAAACAAAAAATTTATAGCAGTTTCATAAACATCTAAAATGTGTGTAGGAAGTTATTTCGGAAGATCGTTTTATAGATAAATATGTATGCAGGATTATTTGCTTCAAATGGATTATCGCTTGGTTTCATTTGCTGTCGGAAACTGTCAATAAGCTTGTAAGTGTACTAAATGTTTTTTTTTTTTTGGATTAACATAATAAATGAATTAATCACGCCAAGATACACCTACATTATGTAAGTATGCACAAAATCAAAAGTCTATACTGCGTATTATACGCTTTTTTAATCTAAATAAAAATCTAATAAAAATCATTTTTTCCAGGACAGGTTTTAAATTATTTTGTTCAGAGTCAACTGTATAAATATTATTTTTGCACGTAAAAATGTGTTTATAAAAATTGAGGAAGATTTTGTAAATTAAAATACAGCGCTATTTTTGCACGAGAAAAAAATATTTTTTCAGAGATATTATGTGAAAAATATTTTTTTTTGTCAAAAATGTCAAAAAAACGTCAATTCTTATTTGTGTATTGTTGGAAGCTTGAAAAATATGAAAAAGTGTAATATTTCCTATTGCATACACAACATATTGCAAGAGAATTAAACGATTGTATTTTTACATATTATAATCATAAGAAAATGTTTCGCAAAATAGCTGTTTATGTACTTCTATTAAAAATAATTTAAAGCATTAGGTTTGTTGTAAAATTTCAGCTAATACATAATATAAGATAATATAAATTTTGAATTCATCAAAAAAATGGAGTTTTGAAACTAAATAACTTTTCCAAAAATGAAACATATCACTTTTAAAATGAATTATTAAAATCTTCCACACACTAATCTTTTTGACGAAAGTAATTTATGGTATTTTTAACTCAATTATAGAAGTACGTTAAAGGTGAGGAAAATGTCAACTAATTATGTACACGTGCCGCCAAGAAAGTTCGTTATATCGAGATGTCGAATAATATATCGAAACTGTAACGAGTCTTAACACGTTAAGTGAGCCCGCGCCAGAATTCTTAAGCATTCCCAGCTAAGTAACTTTGTTTTTCTTGTTAACCCCTAAGTTGCTACATATTATTTCTACCCGCTTTCCGGTCACGATCTTTTTTCTTCCTTCATTTCCTACTTTTTCTTCTCGTTCTCGCCAAATAGTTGGCGATAGAAAAACAATTGGCAGTGAAGGATGGTCGTTAAACAAAAGTTTATCGGCGCTAGCAAATACTTTGTGATTGCATAAAGACGTTACTTCTTCTAGTCTTCTTTGGGAGCTGATTGTAAGACTGATTAATCGATAATTTGTATCCCGAGTTAACGGGGAGATAAAAGCGAGAGATGCTGTAATTAACTGGTTTTAATTAACTGCCTTTAAATAGCAATTTCAACTTTACATCTGAAGCACCGAGTACATTTTTACTATAGAGCATTACCAAGTCACTGTTTTTTTAAGTACGACAGAAATTTGTAATATAAGAAATATTTTGCAATGGCTCTGATTAGAACAGATATTCGATAAACGATAGGTGTTTTAACTACAACAGAATAGGTAATTTATAAGCAGTGTTCAATTATTGTATTTTTCTGTATTGTTTATCGTAAAATATGTATTGCATCATTCATGTACTCATTCAAGTTTTATATACGTGTGATTAATACGTTGAAAGTTCTTATTTTTTGTTTTTATTTTGTAAATATACTAGCCGGTTCCTGGAAAGCGTTGCAATGCACTCAAAGAAAGAAAACATTTATTGTAGTGCATGTTTTCTGTTTCTGTCTATTTGACGTTTGCTGCCGATTGTCTATGGTAAGACACACGCGCTACTTACTGTAAGTTAAATTTACTATGCCTTTAACCTTTCCAAAGGTGCAAGCAAAAAGTTTGTCAAAGTTTTATTGGAATCGGATGAGTGGTTTGGCAGTCCATATAGTATGAACAAACAAACAAACATTCATTTATATATATTAGATTTCAATTTATCATTAAATCAATTTCTTTCTTCGGCAGCATAATTTGTTATTTTTAACAGCTATTTTTTATTTACAATATTAAAATCACGACATTCCAGCTAGAGACAACGGTTTATTTTTAAATATATATAGTTTTTAATCATTGTTGCTCTATTCTGATAATAGTTGACAAATTGAATAGGTATAAAAAATACGCACCCAATACTGGCGGTACTCAAATGTAATACGTATGTGAGTTGGCAACGGCATAAGTCATTTACATTTAAAATTTCCCGTAAAATATATACATTTACAAAACCCGAACTGAACGATGTACAATTCTAAAAATTCATAAGGTGACATCTTAAACATCAAATTTGATTTTTCACTCCATGATAATTTGATGTGTTGTTTGTTTCAGGTAAGTTTCATCAATACCAATCGTGAATATTCAATAACGATAACGTTTCTAAGAATGAATACAAAGGTAAGTCTCTCATATTTGAATTATGTAGGGAGTATCAAAAACACATCTCAAAATATTACTGCTAAAATCAATTGATATTGCAATATACAATCAATGGTTCATGGAATGATTGTCGCACGCTGTGCCTAGTTGGTTAAAGCTTGTTCTACCGACCAGGTGGGTCTGGGTTCGATTATTGGTAATATCATTGTCAAATTTAAATTTAAGACCTTACATGGGTGTTTGTGATGTCAATTTACCTCGATTTTATCTCGATTGACAATACAAAAATTCTCATCGCATTTTTCTCGCGTGATCTTTCAACTTAAAAATATTTGCCGCATTGGCTATAGCTGTAATGCCAAATATATTTTTTAATTATAAAAAAATATTTAAAAGAAGGCTACGGACTTCAATTATTACTTCTAAAAATTACTGAAAGCGATTCTGCGCAGTGACGCCCCATACACTGAATTATACTTTAAAAAATAATATAACTGCAAATACGACCCATTAGCATCAAGATAATTACTTTTTTCAACTGGCTATACAGGGATGTATATAAAAATACAATATCCATACAAATGTTTCTGGTTTAACGTTAATTGGCCTAACTGTGAATTGTTCACCTCTGAAGAGATCACGGCCTTCTGCCGGCAACAGTAGAGCAACGAAAATAACCAACAGCATCAGTCATGAGAGAGAATTAAAGAACTTTCACATTAACGGGCCAGAGCACTTAGAACTTGATTTAAAAAAAAACTGTAGTATTTTATTTTTTAGATAATTCCATCAGGCTCCAAACCTTGAAAATAACAGTGTTAAAAATCATTTTTTTGTATGTTTTTTCGTTACAAAAAAAATAGTATATGTATAAAAAATACTGCCTCACACCACAGCCTAGTAAGCACTTTCAAGGGGTCTGAGGTTCAAAGATTTTGAGAGTCCCTGAGGTAAATCAATAAATTTGTTTACGTATAAACAAACCACTCTAGAATATTACTGGCTATTTGAATATTTCTCGTCTAGGACCTTAATTAAACTGTTGCGTTGTAGGACATGATGGTATTTTGCCTAAATAATGGGTTTCAAAACAAAGATTCTAGAACTTAAACGGTCAAACTGTATTAAATTGCTACGAGCACTTCTCAATGAGTAATCACGAGAATAATTGGGATAAGATTTTTCAATTTAGGAATTGAGGAAATATTTTTATATAGTCTATCTAAGTCGGAAGACGGAAAAGTGTTGCTTGTGATATCCTTTCAGATTTACGAAGAAAAAAAAAAGTTTTTACGATGAATTCCGTAGTAACCTTGTAGAGAATTATTTTTAATATACAATTAAATTTGAGGAAAATACAATATATCTTCAATACCTGTTAAATCCAGTTCAAACAAGCAATGTATTTAAGTTTGATATATTTTTTTTATTCTGTAGTTGATAGCTGTTTCGGGTTTACGCTTCGTCAGATCAATTAATAGTACAGCTATCAACTATATAATCCAAAAAACTGTAGATCTAAAATATATTGATATTTTTAACATTGTAAAAATAAAGATTTACCAAGTATATACCAATTTAATCCATAAACTTGCTAAGATTTTGCATATTTGAATTCAAACGATATCAACTGTGGAAATGAAAAAGGACGTAACCTACCCATATCAAATTTTACAAGAGGTGCAAAAAGCGTGTTTTGATGATTTTGGGCCTTATGCAAATTATGAATTATACACAACCTTGAAGTGCACGGAGACTTCTAAACTGATGTTTAATTAACATAATATAATATCAATTAATGAAATTGTCGAGGGAAAACCTTTATTTCAGTCTTTTTTCTTGGTTTTAATTTTTTACAAGGTCATCTGTCTCAAACTAAAAAGCTAAATTTAGATACTAATTCGGCATTTTTAGCTTGCATCTTTTTGATAGAACGTGTATCAAATTTGATACATTGTGATTATCGAAAAAAACCTGTTTTGAAAAAACTGTGAGTTACGTCCCTTTTCCTTTCCACAGTCAATGTGAAATCAAACAAAATTTGTAAAAAGCTGCTGTATGAGGAATAATTTTATGTTTGAAAATGTATTATTTTTACTTTCCTGGGCATGTGATTTTTTTTGATAATGTGTGTTTAATGAGACAATTTAAATACCGCAGATGAATTTGCTTGTTATTGTGGGCAAGTGAGACGAGACTATAAATCTTGAGATTTCAACTTGAGAAAATAATGTCAAAAAGAGGGGTGAAATACTGTTTTATTATATTTCAAGCATTACTGATTTATAAAATTATTACAACAGTTTATTCATTGTTTATACTATTTAAATAATTTACAAAAATCTCAACAGTGTAAGCTATGTCATCAAACTTTATAATTCTTAAGTGTTATCGTTTAAATGTTTAATTTTTAATTAGCTTTTTTTAACATTCAAATATTTAAAAAAATTAAGATTTTATTATTTTGTGGATGATGTTTATACAATTGAAAACTGTCAATTTTGGTATGACAGTAGATTTGTTGCGTGCAAATGTAAACAACCTATATGTCGTTTTATCATAACAAGAAAAAGATGGGACTGCCACGGTTGTTTGGCAAAGATATTCTGGTAATTTAAAACATACATGCATCACGCGTCTCCGTAAATATCAGTTACATGTTTTAAAATCATGTAGGTATCTCGAGAGAAAGTCCAAGCTAGTCATTATGTTTGTACAATTTACTTTTTTTTAAAATTTACTGAATCTTTTAATTTATGAATAATATTATCGTAGGATTGAGTAGTTTTCTTATGGCGTTTTAACTTACAATTTAAAGAATAATTAAAATAATACAGATATCAGAGAAGTGATAAAATTTAATGGCTTGATGTTTCTCAATACAAAGATAAGCAGTGGTCTTGGTAATTAATAGGTCACTCTTTGTTTGGCTTATCGGTTCATATACAAAATGAATGTGATAAGTTGCCATTATCGAAATAGTTTAGTAATGACGGTATTTTTTGCAAACACGGCTCATTCCAAAATGGGTAAAAAGTGAAAGTTGAATTTCGGCGAAACCCGGGTCGTTAGTGACAAAATCTGTGAGAATGTACTTAGTCTGAACGATTCAAATTTGACACAATGTCATTTTAAAATTCGATCAACGTAAATATTACCTAACTGTATTAAGCATATATTATACTATGTAAAGCACAAAGCTATCGTCTGAAAACTACGATTTTTTAATTGTCTAACTGTTGCATTGGTGTAGCGAGACGTGATAGACATTTTTAATATTTGTAGTATAATTTAGTACAAGAATAATTCATGCTTAAGCCCTGGAATAATGGCATGAATGCACAGATGGATATGATGAAGAAAAAATAATCAAGCATGATTGCAGTAAGTAATACCTTGTACCACACTTGATAAAATGGTATCATGTTCGCTTTAGTAAGAAGATGCTCCTTGTATACCCATAAGCCGCTACGTAATGTATCATTAAATACTTTTCCCTACCATACGCACGATGATGATACACTTTTCAAGGGAATCAACCGCACGACATGACACGCCTAAGGATATTTGATGTAACGACCGCAAGAAGAAATATCGTAGAACATGTTACTATACAATGTGTTGTCAACAATTTACCAAGTTTTCTATGAGAATATACAAATCTCCTTTAAAGAAGTAAGTATTCATGTTTGCAGCGCAGTGGTCAACATTAGGGCATCCAATCCCGGGATCTCGTTCAATTTTCTGATCCCGAAATCCCGGGATTGACATGGTCGCGATCCCGAAATTTCGGGATTGAGAATTTTTTAGGAAATCCCGAAAATTGACACGAAATTGTGGATTTCAAATTCGACGGTGAGCTAAAAAAAAAACGAGCTGTGACAATCTGGGTAAAACTGTACTAAATCGAGGATTTCAAATTCGTCGGTGAGCTAAAAAAACCGAGCTTCCGTGACAATCTGGGGAAAAAGTATGCCAAATCGAGGATTCTAAATTCCTCGGTGAGCTAATCCCAATCCCGGGATTGAAAATTAATCAATCCCAAAATCCCGGGATTGGAAAAAGGCTCCGGGATTGGATACCCTAGTCAACATCGTTAACTTCCGTGAAGTATCACATGAGTTCGAATTCTAGTACGAACAGTATTTCTTAAATTGACGTTTGTAATATCTATAAATTTCCTCACACCATTCAAATTCTAAAATAACGGGTTGTAGCGAGAGTCTTTAGCTAACCACTAGTCCTACTATAATGCTATATTTTCTACTCTTACTCCCTTCGAAAAAAAAGATTGAGCAAATGAGTAATAAGTAGTTCTCGTAGTAAAATTTACGCTGAGATACCTCGATTAGGAGGTCATATACTCCACATAATGAGTGGACATGGATTTAAAAAATACCTCCCTTCCTGTGGTGCTTTAAAGTTATAAAATTTAAACTTAATCCAAGTGGAAAATTTTCAAACGGTATACAACCAAGCAATAAATTACAGCACGAATATATACTTATGATTATGATCAGATAAAACAGTCATTTTTTTTAGATATCAAATTTATCAAGCTTTTAATCCTAGGGCGCGTTAGCGTCAAAGTTCTTCGAGTCTCCTTCATTGCTGATGTTTTGGTTATTTGCATTCTTTTACAATCGCTGCTGACGGAAGGGCATGATTGGAAAAGAGATGAGCAACCCTCGGTGAAACCAGTTCACGAGGGACTATATGAATTCATATGCAAATCAAATTATATATACTTCCCCACAGAAATCGTTCATATTATTTTAAAAGAACAAACACTTTTTTGTACTAGTTACACAATATGTATAAGAATCACCTCTTAATGCAAGCTTTATCTAGCAATAAAAATATACATTGACACAGAATTATTCATAAAAATATAAGTAAGATAGTATAAATAAAATTGTATAAATAACTCTGTGTCGAATTATATTTTAACCAGTTGATAACTCTCACAGTGAGTAAAACTAGTTTTTAACCATGTATTTCTATCAAGAATTGACATTGAACACTTGTACAAAGCATGTACATATAATATTTTGATAGTTACTAAATAGATCAGTTAATGCTCGTCTGTATTTAATTTAAATGTCTGTACTTTGTACATAATAAAATAAATTTGTATAAAACATCAAAGCTTAAATACGTGTCCATGATATCAAATGTCAGAAATCGTATAATTTTAAAGTAGGAGCATTTATTTCAAAACATATATTTCAATTTTATGTTGTATTAGGTACCCGGAATAACTACTTTAGTTTATGAAATTATACTCTTGAATTAAGTTAAATGAACAGATGAAATTATTCATGCGTAAAAAAATAGCTACGTTACATTCCTGATGACAGTTAAATATTTTATATTCTAACTATGATGTCTTATTTTTAATATTTCTTTGAGTAAATTTTACTGCCTATCGGTAAGTTATATATTTACCCTAAGTAACGAGAGACTACCATTTTTGTAAACAGTCCACGGGGTATTACGTAGATGTTTTATCTGTGTTTTTAGAAACTTACTTTTAACAAATTCATCTCCGGTATAAACTATAGAATGAAGTAAAAAAAAAATGAATATATCATTCTCTTCAATATTGCATAAAGCTGAATAAGTAAATGGCAAAAAAATCGATGAACTATTTAGATATTTTATTTTTATCTTAAATATTATCTTGAATGGTTATCAATGTCAGTTAATAAAAATCAATACAAATAATATTCCAATATTTTTCCTTTGATGTGGCATTGGCTACTTAAGCATTTAAGTAATCGAGTACTTAGCGTGTATTTGGAAGGTTATCGGGCAAAACATAGTTATCGTCTTTACGCCAGATTTAAATAGTTTAACACCTTGGTAGTGGTAAAAGATCCGATGAGGGATCAGGAAATTCGGCCTCAAGTTGTGACAAGTTTGACATCAAATATTGCTTTTTAAATTAAATATTCAAAATCTAAGAGATGGGTCGTGTTGATATTGAGAAACGTTGCTAAATTTCCCTTAAGAAAACCTTAAGTGCTTTTATTAGGTAAGTATTTTGGCGTAATAGCAATGAATAAAATAAACTGTGTATTATTTGTGAATATATGCAGTACTGCATAAATCCTAAGAAAATATTTCATTGATTGAATTTTAATTTACTTGGTAGAAATACATGTGTTGTGCAACATGTCACATAAAAAATAGCACTTATTCAAATGTATCCTTTTTAAAAAGGGATATTTCAATAAATTCAAATGCAATGACATATTAAATTATTCAATGGTAATATCTAAAAATGGAGAAAAATGAACAAACGATCATTAGTGTTTAAATTGTCAATGTAAAAAAAATAATGCTTCCCATATGTTTCAATAATAATCAATAAGTATTTTATAAATTTAAATCCTTATTAATTCAAAAGCAAGCACTTTGCATTTATTATTATTTCTATTGTTTAAAAATTCAGTTTACTTGTCATGAAAGTCTTAAATTGTACTTGTAAGAATAGAAATATAACGGCCATTATCCGTCAGTCAAAATATTCAATCGACATTTTCCATTGGCATTCTGAATATATTAATGAATGATTGACTTCATAATACATCAATAATGGATCAAAATGAATATTTTAATCTCGTAATACATTGAAATGACAGGTAAAGAATAAACTTATCTACAAAAGAAATATTTTTGTCTGTACATTAAAATAATAATTTAGTGAATATTTTACATATGTATTTTATTCAAACTTCTGGTTTGGGCTCAATTGACCAGTCATCATACCCAAATAAGTATATTATAAAATATATAAACAGGTACTTCGTGAATTTTTTAATGACATATTGTTTGCAATTAAAACAGTTTTTTTATGTACCCGTTTACAATCAAACAGATTTAATCGTATAAATCTATAAAGTAGAAATTTTAAGAATTTTACTGTTCTATCTTTATGTTCTTCTAGCTTCACAGGCTTCTAAAATAAAAGCATGGACGTTTACGCCATCATTAATTAGATTTGATATATTTTTAAATAAAAATCAATCATATAAAATTTTAATTATATATTTAGTTGGGATGACTTCAAAAGTAAAGCAAACAAAATCAATTAATTGGATGCTGAAAAATTGATAAACAAAAGCTCGTTGGTGGCTCTGAAGCGGTCATGAAAAAATCCTTTTTATTTATTAAAGGAAACGTAGATGATTAGGATTCAGCTACTAAGGGTTGCAATAAATCCAGCTAGTCGCTTGACTTGGACCCCCCAGGGGAGCCGAGAGAGGCTCCCTAAAAGCACTCCGCTACTGCGACCTTTGCAAACAAAGAAAGAAGATTTTTGGTACTATCCTTAACTCTTTCGGAGCCCGGTCTACTTTAGAGATTAAACAGGATTACGGCAAACTGATAGGACGGAATTATTTTTTCCTCTCTTACACTTTGTCTACTTGTAAAAATATCTAAAAACCATTCACGTAACGAAAGTTTTACTGTGTGTAAAAGATGACACAAAATTATTAGGAAAAAGTTGTCTTAGCGATACAAAATAAAATATATTTTCATTGCTATTTTGTCAACAAAAAAGAACTACTTATACTATATTTCATTGAAAAAAAATCTAATGATTTTTTATTTTTCTTTCTCTTGGTCACATGTGTCAATTATCATTTTTTATGGAAAGATATTAAATGTTTACAATTAAAGCTCAATTTTATCGAACAGGTTTCAAAATTGTATAACTTAACAGGAATGACCTAAAATTGTAAATTCCACATTCAATATTTGTATAACATTCAATTCAATTTAACCTGAAATAAATAACAGTTTTACTCGGTTATTTTTATTTTATAGGTTGTTTCCATTATATTTAATAATGACCTTATTATGAATACTAATATGTAGAAGAAAAATATCAAACGGCTATCTTGTGTGTAACGATTTTAAAATCTAAGTAAATAATTCACTGCAATTATCACGCAAAAATGTATCACTCTTGTTCTTAATAATTAAAATAATTTTCACTGATTTTATGAAAATATTATTTTATCAACTATAAACCATATTTAAAATGTTTTGTCGATTTTTTTATATTTTACTTAGAAATCTTAATTCAGTCGCTACATATAAACAAGAATACAATAAGCCAAATTACGCGATACGTGAGTTAGTTCTCAAGCCGGAATACTATTGTTTCTTTTGTATTTGTATCGAAGACAGGGGAATTGAAAATAGATTGACCCGTGAGGGTTAAGTGCGCATGGGAAGGGATGATATTATGGATGGATGAGGGGTTAGATGGAAAAGCATCGATTCAGAACGAGGAGGCAGGGTCTCTTGACTCGGCTGTGTTATTTGTGGCCTCAAAGAGACGTGTCTTCGATAAGAGACCTCAGAGAAATGTTAACATTTACATAATATAGGTTAGAATACCAAAAGAAAAAGAAAGTATAATAATTGTTTCTTTTGTCTGATACTTACGTTTATTTTTAAATAACCTTTTGCTTTTTGTTGCGATAGTATTATATTTTTTAGAAATGTTTTTGTAGTTTATAAGAATATAGTAAAGTAACAGTAATAATATAAAAATACTTATATAAAAAGACTTCGATATTTAGATTTTTTTTTATTGAGCAAAACAAAATTGTTGTTGGGAAATATTTGTCAAAATTGTATAAAGATAATCGCACTTATAGTTATAAAATATTTTACTTAAAAAGTATTTTTTTCTACAAGACCTATCCGTTAAGAAGTATATGTATGCAATTATCTTAATTCCTAACAATGATAATGTAATATTCACGTCTCGATTATCTTTTAATGCTACTAATAATTAGCTTACAGCTTTTGTAATATAATTGAGTTATATAGAGTTTTGTTGGGTCGTGGTGCAGTGGTTTACGTCGTTAGCTTCCGTAACGAATCTTAAGGGTTCGATGAGACTCGATAGCAATTAGTGAACCACTAACTATATCATTATATTATCTCTACTATATTTTAAAAATATAGGTTTAGGAACTGAGTAACAAACAGTTCTTGTAGAAAAACACTTCTGTTGATAAATCTGTATTAGAATGTCATTTGCTATAGGTTGGGAGCGGATATAGATAAAAAATGCTTAGAACTTTTATAAAATCGAGTATACTAAAAATATAAGTATTATTGTAAGCTTGTATAAAATATTAAGTAATAGGTAGCACTGTTAAAATTCACACTTAAAGCACGTAACAAATTCTATACAAAAATAAGCCCAAAATTTTCCTCTTGACAATCTTAAAACCTACATAATAAATCATATTATAAACATTTTTTATAACAGGCATTTCTCAAATCAAAAAAATATTGTTGCATGATTGCTTAAATACAAAAAAAAACATGATTAAGCTATTTTATATGAGTCCATTTAGTAATGGCTTAATAGTAGGAGTTAACAATTTGCCGTATATTTGAAGTATTATATATACAATCAATATTTGAAGCCTCCCACCAATAATGATTTATGCTACAACTACACATTGTGTGGTTATCAAATAAAACTGTTTTTTTTACAAGAAATTATTAATAGTATTTAACTTGTGTTTGTGTTTCAAATCCGGCCATTTTAAGGCTTTTTTGCATCCGCAGAACTGATAAAAACTCTTGTCTTATTTTATTCTTTACATAGTATATAGTTTTTTAGTGCAAGAAGACTCATATAAAGGATTAAAGACAAACAACCTAATACTGTCAAGTCAAAAAAATAAATTTAGCAAAACAAAGATAATGTGATGTAGAATTTAAGATAAAAAAAACTGCTGAAATGTATAAAAGTATAGATAATCTATTGGTGGAGAGGCTTCATTTATGAGCTAAGAGAATGGATGTATTTGTTATTATTAAAAAAGAAAAAATACGTCTATATTCGAGTAAACACAATATAAAAATAATATTGTGTAACAATATGTAGCCATTTTGAAAACATTTTTTTTGTTTGCTTCCTTCAACACTTCATCTGGCATGCAAATTTCGTGACTCCATCGTTGAATTCACGTTACCCACTCTCGTTATATTGTTAAATATATATTTTTATCCGTGTCCCGGTCGGTGGTGTGAAAGCGTGCTCACACGCAAGGTGCCGAAGCCAACGCGTCTTGTGACACGCCCCACCGTTTAAGATTCGACCTTTACGTGCTCATAATGAGGGGTGACCACGATTCTTGCCAACGCGGGCCAGGATCGCGTCTTGCATTTTAAATCAGTTCAACCGTGCGCAAATTACGTGAATTTGAGAGTGTTTTTTTTTTGTTTTGCAAATATTTCACAGCTTAGTGGGGTGCTGTGAGATTACGGGCGATAATCTAGTACTTCAAGGCGATACAATATTTTATTTAAAACTATAAATGATTCTTGTGGTATAAATAAGAACGATATACCATTTAAAGGAAAACTTTTTTCTTTTTCAAAATAATGTTTAACATTATTGAATGAATTGACAGTCACTTGGTAGAACTCCATTGTAATACGATTCAAAATTATTGAAGTATTTTACATATTTCTAAAAATATACTGTTTTATATCTTTTAGCATAGCCTAGTTCTGATAAGAACATTAGCCGAAATAACTACCAACCATATTAAAATACTTTGATGTTTTTTTTTCAGTTTATTATGTTTAACATTGATTGTGTGAAGGATGTCCAATACATTATGCAATACAGTTACTGAATACTACTATTTTTTTGTATGCTTTTTTTAAAAATCTGCGTGTTGGTATTTTTGAAAATGGCCACCCTGCTCTTTTTTAATGAGATAGGCACCGCGGGCATTTTTTCAATGAGTGGGTGCTGACATCCTTTGCTAGTGAGGGAAAAATAATCTTGTGTGAAAAGTTTAATAATATGTAATGCATGTGGGTAAATATGTGCCATAGTCATGCACACTTTAAATGTACATATTATTGTTAAAATTTAGTTTTTTATTTTAATTTTGGTAGCCCTGATAGTATAACACAATGATCGATGTAATATGTAAAAATAAAACTGCTATCATATAAATGGATATAAACAGAATACAAAACATTAAAAAACAAAATAAAAACTCATCCTAGATAAGTGATTCATTTTTTACTCTAGTAATAACAAAAATCAAAAAATGCTTAAGACTGGACTCCGTTTCATTTAAATAACTTTTTTTGTTTAATAAAACTAAATTATAAACAGGTAAGGTACACATGTTTCTATGTATGTGTACCTACAAACAAATGTATGTCTATCAATTATAGGAACAAGTTAGGAACAAGCTCAATTGTTAAAATATTTCTTTACATGTATGTATAATAGAAAAAAAAAGAAAAATACCTTACATTTAAAATGATACATTTTAACCAATCATTAAACATCTTGTCTGATATTAAGTTTAAATGTAATTATATTTTTATTTAAGATTTTTGTAGAAAAGTACTCATGCCCATCCAAAAATAGTAAACTTTACAAGAGTCGGTACATAAGTACGTGATGAGCGTAATTATGTTAAACGTAATTACGTATCTTTCTATAGAAAAAGAAAACTGCTATGTTAGTTGTTAACCCAAATTTATATACATAACATTTGAATGAAATATTTCATCATTTAAAAAAAAGTTCTTTATTAGACTCCTGAAACTGTCTCTAGTTTATTTCCACATCTATCAAAGCTTCAGTGTCTCTTGCTTGTTAATAATGCAGTTGATAGCCGTCGGTCATAGACAAGCATTGACTACGAACAAATAATGAATACCTAGTTGCAAGGAGAAAAAAATGCATCAAACCACAAAGAGTTTCATATGTTTAATACAAGACGGGATGTTATATCAATTCGCGAAAATAGTAAAAAAAAAGTTCTTTAAATATATTTTCTGTTCAAGTATCTAAAAAGTCATAAAATAATTACGACATTATTCTTTAACGTGGTATTATCAATTATTTTAAATCAGTTGATCATGTAAGTAAAACCGGTTTGAATCATAATGTTAAATGAAGAAAAGATACTAAATCATGTATTAAATACATTTTTTTAAACTAGAATACCTTTCTTTTACAGGTATATGATTTTTTTAATGTGTTTCTTTCTGGAACAATCGAAGAATAAAAGTAAAAAGTTTAATCTTGCGAAATAAAATTTTATAAAAAACAAACAAGACCACCTTTTAAGGCGAATTTAATGGTTATATTAAATGATTACTTTTGATTATAAAATGTTTTAATCAGTTTTTCTGAAGCGTGGCTGAAGGTATTGGGAAACAATAAATCATTTTAATACGATAACCCGTTGAAGCGTTGGTCTACTATTAAATATGATTCTCAAGCAATTATCATCCAGTTATTCAATCTCTCCTTGGGTAAAATAGATTCACGGCGTAACCTCATCTCTGGCTTCTTTTAAAAAGGTCGCTCAGGTCGACTGCTGGCGCTGGTCTACGCGGAGAGCATTTCTGTGTACCCTAACGAGCGCTTCATTAAAATAATCAAATATAAATTAAGGCAAAACCCTAGCGTGTGATCAAAATTTCAAATAGGTCTTCTACCGCGATGTTGGTTTTAGCAGGGTTGCTATATTGTGGCAAGGCGATTTGTGGCAAATTATGATCATAACATATTCAAAAGTCTTCATTTTTTTCTAATTTAAATCCCTGAAAGTTACTTAATTAAATTTTTACATCACTATAAAGTAATACATATAATATTATTGATAAAAATACTACTGGATGAAACAATATTAGTTCAGTATTTATATTTAAATAAAAAGACATGTCATCACAAAATCTGAAGAAGCACAATTTATAAATTGTTATCTATCTAATCTATCTGTAAATAAACATTTTTTTTCAAAGACACAAGATATCAAAATTAGCTGACATCTTGAAAAAAAAATGGTAATGAATTAGTAACGATCAATACTTTTATATTATTAAAAGTAAAAATGACATGTTTGGATATCAAATTAAAAATATTATAATTAATTAGATTTAGCTACATACGAATATAAATAATTGATGCCAAGTATTCACGAGGGCTTCTGTTATTTTACATAATAATTTATATCTTACATATATATTATATAGACAAGGTAATCATACATATATGATAAAAAAAATATCTCTCATCAACGAACAGAGAAAATCTAATAAGTTTTCTTATTATTATAAATCTATTAAATACCAGTTTTCAAAAAAAAAATATCATATTTTCTCAAAAAACTAGTATTAATATAAAAAATAAAACTATTTGTATTAAAAAATGTATGATAAATAGATGGCATATATTTTGAATAAAATGATTTAATTACTTGCACATTTTACTACATAAAGATCAACTTATAGGCTTTATATATTAAGTTATAAACTCAACAAAATTAAATTCATTATTATTTAAGTTTGCACTCAAACCCTACTGTGTAGCTTTTTCCTGTTCCTTGGCTTAGATCTTCTTTTGCCTCTGACACAATTAAAGTTAAATTAACATTTTTTTTCTTTTCGGTGCGTTCTACTTGTAAAAAATTCTCGAACTTGAATATACTTAGGTGCTCCTTTGAAGTTTCGTCGTAAATTATTATTTTTATTTTTGACACAGAAAGTTTTATGAAAATTACTCAAAAATACGCAAGATATTATGTTCGGCGTGCTTAACTTTATCCAATCTTACTGTATTGTAATATTATACAAAGATTAGCGTGTATTTTTTTAAATATCAACACTTTTTCGTGTATCCTGGATAAATAATCATAAATTAATTATTGTAGCATAGATTTATCCCTTAAGCAGACTAGGGTATTTATTTTTCCAACCCGAATTTAAGTTTATTTCATCAAATTAGTGGTTTTAAAACTAAAAATATTTTCAATTATTTGTTTGAAATTTAAATTATAAATTAGGTTAATGCAGTCTTTTAACGAGTTCAATAATATGATAAAATTAATAAGTATATTAAAAGTGTCTTGTCGCCCGCTGTGTTCTAGTAGTTAGAGCTTGTTGTACCGATCTGGTGGGTCTGGGTTTGATTCCCGGTAAGGTAAATTTCAAATTAGATTTTTTCAATTTTAATTTGAGATCTAAGTCATGGGTGTTTGTGAAGTTAAGTCTCCTTGAGTTAATCTCATGTGACTTAAAAAAAAATTTTAATCGAGTATATCTCGTATGATCTTTCAACTTCAAAATGTTTGACGCATTGGAGTAATCTGTAATGTCCAATATTTTTTTTAAAAATCTATAAATAAAGTAAGATTATTGTGAGAACTGGTAAACCACCAACAGTTTGAGTTCATGTAAGTGTGATAAAATTTGATAAAAGCTATATTGTTAGGCGTATGCATTTTCGTTTTAATGGTCTTAGTAGCAATGCATTGTATGTTTTAACATACATCAAAAATGTTAAATTAAAGTAAAATTTGAGTGTTAAAAATATCCAATGATTTATTTTTGTCATTATATTATATTATTTTTGGAAGTCAATAATATAATTTGCACTGACTCAAATCACATTGAAAATAATGTCCAGCACGTAAAATATAGTATAATAATAATCTAGTTGATATTAATTATATTGTCGTAATATAAGTTTATTTACATTTCAATAATTTGATATTAGATACTAAGAACAATAAGTAACGTCATAAATTAAATATGGTTTGTTAAGTAGTTTGTACAAAATTTGTTGAAATGTTTTTAGACAAGCTTCATTTCAAGTATTTAAATTTTAATTTTGTAGCTAATGTATCAAAATTTTGGGTTTGTATATAAGATGGGTGAAATTAATTCGTAGCGGTTTCATTTTCAACGTAAAAAAAAACCTGAAAAAGTGTTTGTACAGAGTCGCAGTCGCTCGCTCATTTGGGAAACAACAAAAACACGAAAAACCTCTTTTCAGTTTAAATTTTCTGAAGTCTTTCAGCTGCAGGCGTCGACAACCTAAGCAAGAGCGTAGTCATACAAAGCAATTCTTACTATATTGCTTATGCCTTAAATAAAGAACTAAACTATTCATAAATAATATGTATATTTCTTTTTTATTTCTTAAATAAAATATTTTACTATTTAAAAAAAGTATTTGTCTCAAAATACTAAATTTTTTGCTTAATATTTTCTAAGCTTTCTTTCGAAGAAATATAATAGAGCTAAAAAAGTACTTACTAACATTGATTCGGGGGCTTAGCGGGACGAGAGCAGAAATGAATTTATTTGTTGTTTATTTTATCGTCCACTATTTATTTTATTTAGTATTTATTATGTAACTAGCATATTTGAAAAAAACAAAATTATTATAAACGCAGTTTTTTGATCTCTCTAATCTATTTTTTGTGAACTATAATATGTTTTTAATTTAATATTACTTAGATATAAAACAATTCCGCGTTTTTCCAAAAACATTATTTTGTACATTAGTTTCGCCCTTGTCACCACCCTAAGTCGCCAAATTTGTCGTGTTTTTTGACAAGTAAATTTATAAATACACACTTTTTTTATTACAAAATCAAAATTAACAATTATTTCAAATTAAAATTGCTATTTTATATTTATAAAAGTAGTTTTATGTTTATACATAATATATTCGAAATGTCTTCAGTTGGTTTATCATAAAATACAATCTTATGATAAAATAAGTAACGCTTGTATATTTCTGAAATTGTATTTAAACTGTTAATTTTGTTTAAAAAATGTTATAAATATATTTATTACAACAAAAAAAGTGTAACACTTTATATGAAAAAAAGCACCATTATCTTAATTTACTGAAACGCTTTTTTCCAAATGGTTGTCACTTTCTAACTCTGTGAATCGCCGAGGCAGCTCGTTCGCTTTATATTCAGGTAAAAATTAATACGCCTTCTTTCACGAAATTTAAAATATTTATAAAGGATGTAAGAGCTCAATTTTCTGAGAGGGTTGATTTATTTATCATCCACTGGAAGAGGGAAAGCATATTTAACACTGGAAACTCCGTTAAAGTAATTCTACTGCGAATCATAATCTCACATTGCGCAAACAATGAGAATATGTTTATAATAATACAGCGGAGTTTAATATAAATTTATCTGCTTACACAGTAAGAGATTTGAAAGTAAGGGAAAATTTTCTCTAAAAGTTCTAGCAAAAGACAGCTTAATATTTGAGAGAGATGAATTTTATTCATTTTTATATTGAAAATATAGTACTTTATTTGGAATCGATTAACTTACGGAAATATTTTGTAATATACATAGTTCATTTTAATTACCAGTAAATTTACTCAAAATTTGTTCTTAGTAACTTCTAAAAATATATTTACTTTATAAACAAAGGTAATATTTAAAACCATTATATAATATCATAGAGTTAAAATCATTCAGTAAAATTGCTTTTATGTCTACGAGTTACATATTGTGATCAAATAAAAGCGTCTCGATGTTTCGATAACGCGGTCAAGAACTCAAACCAATGACTGAACTGTTTAATTTTTGTACTTTTAACCGATTTGTCCATATCTAATCTAAAAATATTTGAATATTTAGGATTCAATACAAAAAATAACAATAGATAGAACAATAAGATGGATACTAGTTTTTTTCCCATTTCCATATTTTATTATTGACTAGTTTCTGACAAGAGATTTTTGATGCCCAACATCGTCGATAGTCCAGTTCTATGGAACGATTAGATAAAAATTTGATGTTTTGAGTTATATTACCTATTATATTCGAGTGCATCTTTTCTATAACTCCTCAAAGAACAACTACACAAAATCACTAGTTTTCTCTCCGCAGGCAGATTTTTGTGTATTATGAAACTTAATATAAGCAATTTTCTCTTAGTTTCATATAAATACAATTCTAAATTTTGTGCTACGGTTGATATTGTTGTCATAAACCTTAATGGAATTTAGATAAATGACTAAATGTTTCACTAAAAAGATGAGACGAATAAAAATGATTACTTTTTTAGACCTCAGCTTAGGTGCATGAAAACTTTGGTCAGCCATATCTCAAAACTAGCAACTTTTAGGCTTAGCACTATGGAACTAAGCCATCGATATAAATAATTGCCAAGACACCGTGTGGAAAAGCAAAAGGACGTAACTCACAGTTTTTTTTAAAATGGCTTTTTTTTGATAATTTAAAAATACACAATTTATTACACGTTCTGTCAAAAGGATGTAAGCTGAAATGTCGAATAAGTATCTAATTTTAACTTTTATTTTTGAAAATAAGGGCCCTGTAAAAATTGTCGTAAAAACGGCTTTTCTTAAGCAATTTATTTATTTAATATTATATTAAGTCAATTATGGCACTTGTGTACATTTTTCATAATTTTATTTTGACCCAAAATTATCGAAAAACGTTTTTTGTGTCATGTGAAATTTGTTATAAATGTGTTACTTTCATTTTTCTTTCCACAGTCGATATGCATAAGTTTTACTAAACCCATCTTGTATGTTCAAAAAATACAATTGAAACCATTCGTACGTTTCGTTTCAAACATGACAATAAAGAAAATGAGGTCCCTAATGGACCCGTAAAGGGGAAACAGCGTCAATAACAGTGATATAATTTCTCATATGAACCCATCCCCGAGGGTTTTGTAACTAGTTCAGACGTAGGACGCGGCAAGTGATAGACGAAAAGTGAATTACACTATTATCTAATAATATCGTCCCTTATTCTCGACCTCATATCGTGATTTCATTTACACACTTGTCTTAAAAGATACAAGAAACATTATTATTGATCAATTACGTAATACTGCTTTATATGTATTAAATATAGTAATGGCAGATGGGTAAATAAAAAACATTGTCATACATTTTCTCGTGTCTTAGGACATAATTAGGAGGATAATTAGGAACAACAACAGCAGTATTTTTTATTCATTGCTTCCTCAACCAATATTTTACTAGTTGCCGCAAAGAGTGTTGCCATGAATTGCCATGTTTGAATACCGCGCATATAAATTATTAATATATCCTGGATACCATGTGAATTTTGAGGAAAATTATTTTGCTTAACCCATTTTTGCCCAGTGTTCCAATGTTGGAACATTTAATGTTTTTATTTCCACTCCGTGTATGCATGACGCAATAAAAGTTTAGATTATATCAGTCTCAATCATTCTACAGCTAACACCACGGATCGTTTCGTGTAGTATTTTTTCAGATTTGAACCTGTCGGAGTGAGCAATGTTTTTTTATTTGCATCAATTACGGGCAAATTCGGGCAAAAATGGGTTAATATACACTCGAATTCGATGTATTAAAAACATATATTGACTCAGTATAGATGGCACACACATATTTATTACAATATTGCTTATATTCTATTGGAATACCAAGTATTTGATTTTTTAAAATTTTATTAGACACCCGTGTCCGCGTGGGATCAAAGCGGTTAATTTATCGTGTTTATGACAGAATCGAGGGTCTTCTGTTCAATCCTTGCATCTTAACAGTGCTGCGTTATGGTTGCAAGTCATTGCATCTCAACAAAGCACATAGTCACTTTGATAACAGATGTCTGCGGGGAATACTAAGAGTACAATAGTTTGACTTTATCAGGGAGACGGAGATTAAAGACCGGACGAATCAACTCCATATATCGTCTAAAATAAAGCAATGATAGACCTGGCTTGGACATGTGCTCTGAATGCCTCAAGAGAGCTTAAAACCTGCCTGTCTATTCTACTAACCAAATGGATCCTGACGTCGTAAAAGGTTACTGATGATTGTCCATAGGCTGTAATCGGTGAAGCTACGTGACGCCATATGATGACCTGCGAGATAAATGGTTACTGGCGGGGAATATACGTATAATCTTGGAGTTACAGTGTGGTGGTCATATGCTTCAAAAAGGGAGCGAATACGGATTTAAAAATAGGACACTTTTTCCGTTGCCAAAAAAAATCCTCTCGCTTTTGAAAGTCAAACGACTAAAATTTCAACGAAAAATTACTAATGTGTGGCTCGATTAAATTTTGGTAAACATTGCTGTGTAGTTTATTTTCAGTAGTTTGTTGTAGTTTATTATCTGAACAGAAAACTTTTAGTAGTCTTGAAAAATATTGGTTAGTGTCCAAGGATAGGAAAAAGAAAATCATTTTGGAAGCAACTTAGTCCGATAAAAAACGTAATCCTTAGCAACGAAACTACAACGACAAATATGATAAGACTTCAAAGGCATCAAATATAAATATGTGAGTGAACATATTAAGGCAATTTAATAAGATTAAAATAAAGTTACTCGGAGAAGTTCATTGAAAATTATTGTAAATTTATTGAAATTCGAAAATTCATTCGCGATGAATATATACATATAAAATGTATATTCTAAATGACTCAGTTCGGGCATAGCAATTTCACCCTAAGTTAATTTCGTTCTGCCTACCACAAGCGATAGACGAAAATACTCCATCTGTTAACAGCCCGTTTCTCTTAACCGAATGCCCCAGTTTAATTTTACGCACCCTGTGCCTACAGTATGTACAAAAGCTGCCAGTCAAAAGGTCCACTCAACGTTCAACATTGGGTTAATTTTCAACTAAAAGCCAGTAGTCTGCTACCGTATACATTATATTGTACAGGGCATTCGCAAAAATCCTGCGCTTTGACGTATAATTTAATTAACAACATTGTTCTCAATTAGTAAAGAGTAATAGGTCACTGGTTACGTAGATTTTGAACCCAAACCAAAGATCTTACAGCCTTGATATAATTATTGAGTTCTTAAAATACTTCAAATTACCAATTTATATTTGTGTAATTTATTATTCAAATATTAATTAATTTAGGCATCTCACAAATTTTCTTAATTAATAAGTTATTAGTATATTATTATAAAATAATTGCCTGTAACGAAAATTTACAAAATATTTCATTATTTTATACTGAAAAAATAAACTAGAAATTTATTCTGTTTTTTGTTTAGTTATATTGAAATAATTTCAAAATTTTAAGTGACACTCGACTGACGTTAGATACAATTCCGTTTTCCAATACAATCACTTATTTTATAATAATTCTAACGTTCTTAAAATAAGAAGAAAAATATGAGCATTAAATTTCGCACGTAATAAACAATAACTGTCATCTCACAACATTAAAGGATATGTGTTTTTGATATATTCAGCTTTATAATAAAAAAACACTTTTTAAGCCACTTGATTATCAAATTGAAACAAAGCGATTTATCACAATTATTGATACATTTAAAGATATTTTTTGCTAGTCAAGTAAGGAAAGGATAAGAAACAGAATTATTCTCACATACATGTTCAGCATTTTAGGGACTGATCTGAGATGAATTTCTATCAAACAGAATTGTTTTTATCCTTCCGTTCTCACACAAGTAGAATAAGTCACACAATAGATTGCAGCGGTAGTTAAGTTTATGGCATCTAAAAGAAATGTGTGTTTATTTAAAAAAAAAAACCTTAACCACGATGCATTACTAGGAGAATTCAAATCGAAGAGTATATGATTTATTATCAGATATATTGAGATTTGAGACAAACTTGAAAAGTGGATGGTATAGTTAAAAAATGTTTATGTTCTCTTTTTTAGCATAAACATACATAAAACTTTGAAATCAGTTCCATACAGCTCTGCCTGGGCCACAAACGCTTGAGGCGAGCGTGTAACACTAGTTGCAAATACACAACACGTGGTGGTAGAAAACTTTTTTGTTATTTTTAACATTTAAATATAAATAATATATTTTGAGAATTCATATGCATACCCTATACGCGAGCAACACACTCGCCTTGAGAACAGACTACGTACTTACCTTGGCCGAAACTAGGAGAGGAAATTTCTTGTTCGCCGAGGCCCGCAAGAAAATCTCTGAAAAATCTCCTAATTAATTTCCTTTGTGTAAGAAGCAGACGAGAATAGGGCGCTGACTTTGGACGATGTTGGATTTTCCAAAACGGTCTTAAAAGCAGAAGTATTAAATCTTTGTGATAAATTACTCAAACAAAGTAACAACTAATTTCAATTAAAACTAGTACAGAATTGTGAGAAAAAAGTAATAAACAGTTTTCCAAACAACAACGGTTAAAATGGATTCAAAACAACGTTGTATCTCTTATCGAAATGAATTTAGTCTAAGCACATAATTATTGAAAAATTAAATGTATACTAAAAATCAGTGTTTATTTATATTTACTTATGTCAGCAATGTCAGCAAAATTAACATCGTTATAAATCTATCTACACTAGGCGCAACAAATTTTGTAGGCTCTGTTTTTCGAATAACATAAAAATGTTTCAAAGCTCTTCGTAGAATAATAATGAATATTGAAAACTGTAATTAAAATATAAAGGTTTATATAGTTTATGCTATTTTTGAGGCCTCAAGCACGCGCCTCTTGCGCTAATGGGGTAATCCGCCACTGTACTTACACGATTGCATTTGTTTATTAGTTAATAGTGCTGATTGCTATTTTTTACATTACGTGGAAATATAAACAAAAAGTTGTTACCTTAATCTATAATTTCAATACGTGATTTATTACTTGAAACCATTTTTTTGTTACAGATCTTGTGTTTGATGATGTACTTCCTTAAACTAAACCTTCTATTAATATTCTTTTAATACTTGGTAATAAGTAAACATGCTTTGCGTTGGAAGCAAGCATAAAAAAAAATACACAATAAAACATTATTGTTTTAACGACTTATCCATTATATTATAACAAAATTAATAATTATGAAAATACCTTTTATGCGGGTAACTAATTATCATAAATTAACAGAAATTAATACGCACACGATTAGTATTCAGGACAATGAAGGAATTTATTTACAAAACATTCTGTTATCTGTTGAACCCGATCTGTTTCGATTATAACTTGAAAACGTGGACGTTTTAAATTTTACATAATTAAAGCGGTACACTTGGTATCCAACGCTGCTATTCACTGATCATTGGAGATTCATGAATAAGTATGAATTGAAAAAAGGCAAATTTTCTTTGTCAAATAATTATTTTTTCAGGAAACCTATTGTGTTATGGTTTGTTTCATAATATCTTGACCATGTCAGTTTAAATATAATAAGCTGCTTTTTTTAAATATTGTTCAGTGGATAATTACCAAATGCAATAATATTATACTTTTTTTCCACTCCCAAAGTGGAGCATATGGTCTCCTAATGGAGGTACCTAAATAAAAGTTTTTTCTACGAGAACAGTTTACACTCATCCGCTTAACCTCACTTTTTTTTTCAAAGTGAGTAGGGACTGAAGGATAAGTCTAGAACAGGGTTAGTGGTTGACTAATCGCTATTGCTACACACAGATATTAAAGGATCGGAAAGATAGGAGAAGAAGAAATAATGTAAATTGACATCACAAGCACCCAGTCTTCGATCACAATTTTGAATTGAATAATTCTCAAATTCACTGTGATCATACCGGGAATCGAACTCAAACATGCGTAATCGGTGGAGCAAGCTCACCGTCACCGCAGGTGACAATATTATACATACTTACAAATCTTAATAATATAAGAAATATTGCGAAAGTTTTTCTTATCGTATATAAATGGTTTATCTACGTAAATAAAAGAATATCGATTATTTAACAAACTTAAATATTGCTATAGTTTAAGATTTCGACTGAAGGTGCTTGGTGGAATTTCAATATTAAATTTGAATCGTTCAAACTATGTACATTCTCACAGATTTTGTCACTAACGACCCGGGTTTCGCCTTTCGGCATCTTCAGGCGTTCATTTACTAAGCGTCAGTTCAAGTTCATCCGTGCACTTGAACGCCTGAAGATGTCGAAAGGCGAAACCCGGGTAGTTAGTGACAAAATCTGTGAGAATGTACATAGTTTGAACGATTCAAATTTAAATATTGCTTACAACAACTAAATTGAAAAAACGTTTAATTATTTGAAAAAATGTGCGAAAAAAATGATTTTACTATAAATCGATGAACTAAGAATGTCACAGAAACAGAAACGTAAAGGTAAATATGATTAGATTAAAATTACTCTGACGGAATCGAAATCATTTTTATTTTCAATTAATTATCCCAATGTAATAAAATGACTAACTGAATTTACTCTGTAAATAGTGATTATACTCGATTCGCATTAATTGTCGTGTTTGGTAAAGCAAATATTTGGCCACGCAATGTTATAAGGTCAACTAAACGATTATGTTTTGTATGTCAAAAACGTTTAACATCAACCCATATTTAATTATTACTTTTAACGACTTTCCCCTTAAAATCTCCATCTATGATCTCGACCTTTAAAAATTAGCATATTTTAATACAAACACGGGGAATAATTAAAAACAATTTATAATAACGTAGTAATATTGTTAAAAATAATATATTCCGCACTCGACACGCGTCCTTTTAATTGACCATCCATTCACTACGTGGTGTTTTGACATGTTATCCCGAAGAGGACCAAAAATGAGCTATTATAAAAATTAAATATTTAAAAATTATATAAAGATAAAAAAGATATTCAAATTAAAGTGTTTTTAAATGAATGAATAAACTAAATTTAATGACAAAGATCGAGAGAGAAGAATTTATATTAATTATAACTGATATCTTTGTTATATATCACTCAATATTAAAAAGAAATCATGAACAGAAATCAGCATGTTGTTTTATCGAAATTGTCTAGCCAAAATGTATTATCATGGTTTATATTATTTAAATAGATAATAACGATCGTTGAGTAACATATGTATACTCTTTAAAAAAGAACCATTTCGGCAATATTGGTTGTATATTTGCGACATTTTTTTTTTTTTTTTTAATATTTTATGCGTCCATCGAACTTTTCCTTTAATAAATGGATGGCGACACGCGTTATGTGTCAGGTTGCTCCATCTTGTTGAACCCACAGCTCTTCACATTAATGACATTTAATTGAGGAACACAAATTTTAGTAATTGTGGATCTTTAACTCTCTACATTGACTGTAACGTTCTAACCAGAATTTTTTTTTGAATAAATAAATGTGAACAATTTGCAAAAGTTTGGAAACAAATATCAAAATAACGATCTATATAAACACTTACAAACCTACAACCAACTGACATCTCCTCAGATGCCAGTTGCTGATAATACAGCCTTCATAGCAATTTTAAATACTTGTGTTAAATCATCAATTAGTGTGACAGATTATTCATATCAGTATAACTAATTTAACCGGAAAAAAATAATTGCAAAAAAATATTTTTCAGCTAAGAGCTCATTCATATTGAATAGGAGTACGCGGTATAATAATAATTCAAACCATCTTTCAACCACTGACCCCCGGTAGGAAATTTGACGTAGCAGGGTTGGTTTATAATAATACAACATGATGACTTCTCGAATGATATATCCTGCTCACCTGACGCGGTATTTGGTTTATTGTTTCCATATCTCTACCCTAACAGAGAATCTAAATTCTGAAAATAAAAGATAAACTTTGTAACGATGTGGATACAAAATAAATAGCAAACAAAAATATTTAAATGTTATCTAAATGAAATATTATATTTTTATATATGCATGTGAATAAAATATGTAGATAAGACGTACTAATTTTTTTTGTTAGGTGTATACAAGAAAAAAAACACTTTATAGTTATTATATTGGTGTAGTGATTGATATTTTTAGTGATGTGACTGTAAATTATATTTTTGCTAACAATGAATGATTTTTACCGTAAACACATTAACACCATGCACTTATCCGCTATGAAAAATACAGAATTCGACTATTGTGTATTTTAAAAGATAATGTAACACGTATTCAACTGATTTATTAAACTAGAATTGTAATGAAAACTTATCTAACACGCATTTAACAGTAGCAGTAGGTCACCCTAACAAAAAATATTGTACACGTGTAGGTGAAGAGATATTACATGTTGAAACGTTATCAATTAAAAAACTTTATGAATGATATTTTTTTCATTATATATGTTAAAGTGCACCTAGATTGGTTTTTCAATATGAACATTATGACTTTTAGGGTGTTCACTGTCAATACTTGGTGGAAAGGCATTATATTAGTAAAAACACAATAATCCTTTGTACTTCATTCCACTTTATTTAATATGTCAGGACCGGTTTCGCTCATTACCAGCATCGTCAACTGATAAGAAATATAATTTAACAATGCTATTTATACAAAAATGAACTTTTTTATGAATTTAATTATGTTTGTAATTACTTTCAATCCCCATTCTAAATTTATTAATCTGAGATGACTTTTTAATTATATGTTAGATGTGTTAAACATTTTAATTTTGTGCTATTTTAGAATCACTTTTAATGTAATTGGTATTTTCTTTTCAATGCCAATTGTTGTTTATAGCTGTTCATTTTTGTATAAATAGCATTGTTAAATTATATTTCTTATCAGTTGACGATGCTCGTAATGAGCGAAACCGGTCCTGACATATTAAATAAAGTGGAATGAAGTACAAAGGATTATTGTGTTTTTACTAATGAACATTATGGTGGAAAAATGTTTTATTTAAAGATTTTATGTAATTTCAATAAATAACCAAGAACAACTTTACCTTAAATGCCGCCATTGTGGCCGAGTGGTCAGCATTGTTGGCTTCGGTTACGGAGAGCACGGGTTCAAATTCCAGTACGGACAGTTTTATAAATTGATTTTTCAATCGATTTGTGAATTTCTGTTCGAAGGCATGGATGTATGTGATGTCTTGAATTCCCCTCTCCCACCCATCCTATCCTATGAACGGGGCGTATCGAGAGCGATTAGCTTACCACTAGTCCTGTCCTAGCTCTATCCTTCTATCCCTACTCTCTTTGGAAAAAGAGAGGTTGAGCAACTGAGTAACAAGCAGTTCTCGTAGAAACACTTCTGTTGAGATAAACTCCATAAGGAGTCCATATGCTCCACATTGGGAGCGGACATGGTTAAAAAAAATAAAATCGTATGGAGCTCTTAATTTATTTAATACGTTGCTTACAAGATTTTACTATATTTTAAATATTTTCATTTGTAGTATAGGTACATAGTTGTACAGTTATACAGAGGCTAAATATAATTGCACTTGTGGATTGGATGGTTTTCACTGGTACAAGTGAACTTGATTTTTGGTTTTGTTGAAAATATAACAAAATACATATTTAATGTATATTTTTTGTATTCAAAATCACAACCATTCTTGCATATAATATTTTATTTGAATTCAAACATAAAATATTGTAGTCAAACACAGTTCTATGGGGAGCTACACTATAAGTGCAAATAATCTAATTCTAAGCCGTTATGAGGTATAATTGCTATCGATAACAACTTCAGTAGGAACTAAAACTATTGTAAACCATTTGGTGTACTTTCGAAGGAAAACATTTTATTTTTTACGTATTGTTTGAAAAATATATTAAAAAATTAGAATGTATTAAATTATCAAACTGTTTGTGTCAAGGTATCACAACTGAGCTTTTAACAAAGAAAAAAATATTTTCTTCGCATAAAAAAACACAAATTGTTTTTTAGTTCGGTGAAAAAAATAATGAGATATAAAACAATTTATGATGTTGCGGATCTGTTTATCCTAGATCAAAGCTCGAATACTGTCCCGATGGGCCGCAGTTGTGGGCGCGGTCATGAAGTTTATTGCATCAAAGCGCTCGACATTAAGGGGCGCAATTATTTGTGTAATTTGCACTACGTTAAGGTGAGCGCTCACCAATTAACTGCGTTAGAAAGAGGGCGGTGAGTATTCCTTCAGGGTGGAATGTAAACTTTTATTGTGCTTTTTGTATGTGTTTTATTTGGTGTGGAAACCGATAAAATTATACAAACAAAATAACAAATTTAATCGCTTACTCTTTGGAAATTTACTGCAATTGTTATGGAAGTTTAAACACTGCACTAAAAATTGTTTCTGTATTATGCTCATAATAATTTTTTTATAACTTACTGTTTTTTTTATTAAAATACATATCAATCTAATTTTCGAGTCACTCTCAAAAATAAGTTATTCACTTACCAAATAATTTCTAGATTTGCACTGCAATAATAAAGGTTTTTTCAGATTAACAGTTTCGATGAAATAAAAACTCCTTACGAATACTGCTTGTGGATGCTTAATGAGTAATTAAGCAATTGCATTTAATTTTTAATTTAATTTGCCCAGTCTTTAATAGACTTTCGAGAGTGAATCTTTCGGAAGGTTGTGTGCTTAATCTATTTTTAACCTTTTTTACGACATCGTTTTACTCATCAAAACTGTAATCGACTATTTACTATAAATATAGGTACGTTAATCTTTAAAAACATGTGTATGTGTGTGAACTTTGATTAACATTTAAAAAGCAATATATAGCTACCTATTTTTAAAATATTTGTTTTATATTAAGTCGATATTTTAAACTGCAGATTAATTTCGTGCAATAGATTCGTCGGATATTTTATTTTTAATATAAAATTATAACTGATATTTTTTTATTCTAAATTTTGTTACACATGTAACGTATCTGTGATTGATTGACATTTGATATTTTTTTTTGTGAATATTCTTACTTCAATTTGTCTGAAGATTCTTCTCAAAAATATGCAAAACATGTCAGAATTGTTTACGCAACTGGTGGAATAAATCAACATTATTTTATTTTGAAAATTAACTTAATATTTTTGTTAAGTAAAATAATAATTATGATATCTCCATTTAATACGTAAAGGTTATGAGAAGCGAATTTCGGCATCGCTTCTGGGCTTTGCACCTAAAAGGGCGCAGTTATTAATTTGATTAGCACCTGTAACAATCTGAGAGTGAAGCAATTAGCAGGGCCGGGCCCGTTTTTTCGCCAAATCACTCTGGTACAAGGACGAAAGGTAATGTCCAAATTTTTAATGTTTTTTCTGTTAATTTCTGAAATAAAACAAAGCCTCAATAGTATTTTATTTTATTTCATACGTACAAAAACATTGGTTTGGCAAACAATAATATAAAATGTATTGTATTTTTGTTAACATCAGAAATATTGTTTTTAATTTGTATTTTAAATAGATAAATTCCTATAAATAATAATTACAAATAATGCGCTCTTGGCAATGCATAATTAGTGTTGCAATAAGCTAATAATTTTTAGCTTTTCAAAACTGTTGACTGTAGCTTTTACATTTTCATTGGTTTCAGAAACAAAGTCACACCTTTTGAAATATGTTTCGTGAATATTTTTATTTTATCATTCTATACAAAAAATAGCATTATTTTTTCTTTGAAATCTTTATATATATTATATAATTTCAGATTTCGATTGAAGGTGCTTGGTGGCATTTTAATATTAAATTTGAATCGTTAAAATTTAGTACATTCCCACATGTTTTGTTACTAATGAGCCAGGATTCACCTTTCGGCATCATCTAGCGTTCAAGTGTACAAATGAATTTTAACTGACGTATCAAAAATGCCAAAAGGCGAATCCCGCATCATTAGTGACAAAACATGAGAATTTACAAAATTTGTACGATTCAAAAATGTTCATATTTAAAATACATTAAGATACATACAAGTTTTAAAAAACGAAAAAATAAGGGCTTTAAGGATAAAAATGTATTATTAATTTCGTCACGTAATTTTTGGTTCAATATTTCACCGATTATAATGAGGGGACAAAATTTTCAATAGGAGTTTATTAAAGGTAAAAAAAAAGCTTCATTAATTGAATGCATAGTGATAATTCAAATATTCATTAAATTCTTTTGATAATTTAAAGTGAATTTTTGTGATTTTTTTACAGTCTAAATTTTAAAAAAAGGTCTCTTTCAAGCATCAATGACATTACTTATTTTCTCTGCGTACTTTTCAATTGCTTTTAGTGATTTCGGTTCGTTTTATGTGAGCGAATTTAATTGCATGCTCAATACGATTTTATTGCATTTTTTCGTCCCAGAGCTGTATTTTTATCATAAAAAAGCCTATTTTGACGAGGGCGGGTATTGGAAAATGCTATTAGATCTCGTAAAACTCGTAAAAGTGTAATTAAAAATGACGATTGGTGTTTTTTAATTTCTACCATGATGTTTTTAATATTTAAAAATTACAAAAAATATTTTTAATAACCCTTTACAGCTGTTTTATAACCCTACACACTAATTCTGATAATAAACGTAAACATTAACAATATATTTGATTGAGAAAATTCTACGATATAAACACAACACGTTCAAATCTGATTATATATAAAACTTCTTTTCCGTGACTTCAAGTGAATTTATATTGTGAATCAAAAAATACACTTTTGTGGCATAGAAAATTCCATTCTTCTATTATTCAATTTTTTTTTTTTCAAAATTATAATTTGTATGTTCTGGTCAAAAAAGTCTATATGATACATACACAGTGTTCACTTTTCCTCGAACTTTTGATAATTTGGATCTCCGACATTTTTTGAAGGTTTGTATGGATTTCAACAATATAGGATATTAATTCAGTGCAAAAATTAAGACATTTGATTAGTGTTATATTTAATCAAGGGACATAGATATAGAAACACTTTCCGCTTAATTTAGTTTTCTTAATTATTTTTGATAGCTTAATTTACCGACTAAAAAAATGAGTAAAACTTTGATCGACTACTTACCGGCAAATATAATAGATTATTTATTTATTTAAATAGACAATAAATTGTTTTGCTTTTTCAATGAAAAAAGGGAAATAAAAATAATTTTAGATCCATAAATACAATTTCATAGTTTAACGCATTTTTGTGCTTTGAAATGTTTTAACACAGTAAATTTCATAAGACATTAAATGCAATGAAAGAAATAGCTTGGTAAATATATTTATATATAAGAAAAAAAGAAAAAAAGAAAAAGCTCAGTCTTAACACTGTTTATTAACAAAACTGGGGTGTTTTTTCCCATTGTGAAAGGTGAAAACTCTTGATTAGGAGAAAAAGTGACTGCTCTTTCTTTATATAGGGGAACAAAGGATTGGTATTATTAGTGCGTGTTTCAAAGGAAATTTGAAGAGAGTCACCTGAAGTTGTGAAGAGCAAAGAGAGATTAACGAAAAACTTTTGTTTGTTTTGATGAAAAGGAAAGAGTTTTTGTTTTAATGCAAACAATCTTTTGATATATTATAGTGCTCTGACCAGCTGGCAGATGTCAAAAAACGTCAATAGCGGTGTATTTGGCTGCTCTTTAAATATTTAGTCTATTTTAAGAGTTCGTAATTTCGTTTGTCTTTCAATACTTTTTTTTTTAAATAACAGACATAACAATGAAAGTCCGTATTTGATACGTTCAGAATATCGATTAAGTTTATAATATTTAAAAAAATATTTTTTCTAAGCATATCGACTGTGGATGGTTAAAAGGACGTAAACCTTAGTTTTTCTAAAACAGCTTTTTTTCAATAATCACAATTTATACAACTTGACACACGTTCCATCAAAAGGATGGAAGCTGAAAATGCCGAATTGGTATCTTAATTTAGCTTTTAAGTTTGAAAAAGGTAACCTTGTAAAAAGTTAAAACCAAGAAAAGAGACTGAAATAAAGGTTTTTTTAAAATTAATATTAAGTTATGTCAATTAAAGACCGGTTTAGAAGTCTCCGTGCACTTCAAGGTTGTGTATAATTCATAATTTGAGTATGGCCCAAAATCATCAAAACATGTTTTTTGTGCCTTCTGTAAAATTTGATATGTGTGGGTTACGTCCTTTTTCCTTTCCAGAGTCGATATTATTCACAACAAAATTAAGAACTTTTGACTTTTTGGTCACGTAATAAACAAGTTATAATTCTGGATCTATTTTAAACGTTAATTTTATTTCAAAAATGTAATTTTTTGTATGAATGAATGGAATAATTATTAATAGATTATACAAAAACATTGATATCTTTTTATAACTTTCCAACAATTTCCAAAAAAAATGTTATAATAAAGTGGAGATTCTGATAAAAAAATCAACTATCTTACTCTACTCTAATGTAATAAACCTAACATAAGTAGAACGTTTGACATACAATCAGTTGTAGTAAAACAATGCTATGCTGATAAATTTTATGTGTTACGCATTGGGAATAAAATTGTTGAATCAAGAACTGATGAAACTCCGATGGATGAAACAATTTTTATTGAAACTATCTATTAAGAATTTAAGCGATTCATGCTAAAAGTTTTGATTTAAAAAAAAGTACTATATTAAATCAATTCGGTGAAGTAGTGCTTAGCCAAAATAGAACGCCTTAAAAGTAGGTAATGTTGAAATGATTTTTATTTTTACGGAACGTTTAATATCAAATATTAATATCAAATCAGTCATTTTGCAGATGTCGCTTAAATCGACTGACGATTAGTTACAACGCTATTTTGGCGAAACATAATTCAACGAGAATTAATAATTTATGATGTGACATCCTATGTGACCCTAATAAATAGAATACAAAATGTAATTTACCCTTAATTTTACTGCCCTTACAACTCCTACGCTGGGATTCGATTCCAGAACCCTATGTGCTCTAATAGTCTAAAGTGATAATATTTAGTATCTCATTTTGCGAGCGAGGGAATATTAATGAGTTTGAAGTGTAATATAACTCAAAAAGAGGCGAATAATTTGCCAGTTAAATAGCCCCCATACTTTTCGAGGCGTCCTTGAAAATTTTACGCTTTTGAAAATTTAATTGCCGACTTCACTGCTATTATTTACCCTTTATAAATATTGCTTAGAGTTAGGTAACCGAATAACCCATTAAGTAAAAATGTTTTATTATACTTTTTTACAAGAATAATCCCATGATAGTTTATTACACCTTGACATAACAAGCATCTCTAATACATCTGATATTTTTTAAAGTTTTATACTTCAAAGATCAATGGAAATTTAGCTAAATACTAATATGCGTTGTTTTTTTCCTGAATCTTAGGTAAAGAACAGGCAAATAAATTAATTATTGTGAATTATTGCAAGAAGTTATAATTTCTCGAAACAATGTAAGTTAAACAACATTTAAAAATAGCTTATACAGAAATTTTGGTGATGAACAAATTGTAAAAGTCTCAATTATCGATGTTCATTCAACTTGTATTGCCTATTCATTTAAACTTTGTTGTCATTAAAAAAATCTACCTTTCTAATCATGATAAGTGTCTGAGTGATGAAGGAAGAACAAGAAGTATTGTCAAAAAATAAAATTATTGTTGATCAAAAACCATTATATTCTAAAATTATTCATAGAGTTCATACGAATTGTTTATATTATATATATTGTGCTTTTTTTTTGTTTGTGGCTGCAAAATAATCATTTATGATGAATTACCATAATTGATTGTTTAGACTGTTTAGAGCACGGTTTCTCAACGGTGGGCCATTAGGCCCTCAGGGGGCCACAGATTTATTTTTGTTTTGGGGAGCCACAACACAGTTCAGGGGGGCCACGAGCAAATTGAGGATTTCAAATTCCTCGGTGAGCTTAAAAAAAAAGGTATGGGGGCCACAGAAAAATAAAGACACTCAAAAGGGGCCGCGCTCCCAAAAAGGTTGAGAAACACTGGTTTAGAGGATTTAATTTTCATTCAATTAAAATTAAGAATTTTCCAATTGCTTAAAATATTAATTAGTATCATATTATATAACATGCAGTTTTAATTGAATTTGTAGACTTTTTGAACAATTTTGATGATATTCATTAAAAAAAATCGAATAAGTTATAGAAGCTAATTTGCATTGATAAATATTGTGTGTATCACGGATTATGTGATTTTGTATAGATTTCCTAAGTGATTATTAATATACATATGTATTAATATTTGCTTTACTACTTACAATTTTTTGACGTTGGATCTGATGTATGCCATGTGCGACGGATGCGTTTTCATTCAAGATTGTGTCTTAAGAAACAATATTAAGACCATAATGCAAATATGATAATGCCTCAAGATGTTTTCGTTGCCTTTATAGAAGCATGTAGACTAGGAGAAAGGTTAATACAGACACAAAAAAAAATATAGATATCTCAGATCCAAAGTGTAACAAATCAAAAAATTGTAGTATTGTAAATACATATATTTTTTTTCAAAAAATACTAAAAGAATTTTTCATAGGTTTTGCAGGGTTTTCGTAATTGTTCCAACGGCAACGTTTTGAGTTACAATACCCATTATGTTCAAACACCTATTTTATATAACTCCAAAAAAGTACAATTAAAAATAACAACTTGGTTTCTCTTAAAAGGCAATTGTTTGCATAATGGAAATGAAGAAATATACACATTCTCTTAATTCCGTATAAATAGATATAACATGAAATATTGTTTTATGGCTCTGTCAACGTTGCAACAAATTTAAATTGAATTGAGATAAATGACTAAATGATTACAATACAAAGACGAGACAATTAATAATGATCATTTTTTTACAATTCAGCTTAGATGCGTCAAAACTTTGGTCAGCCATATCTCAAAACTACAATTTTCTAGTCGTAGCACTGTGGAGCTAAACCACATATAATTATTACTAAATTTGTCGCAATGAAACTCTTTTAACTGCTGTAGTAAAAAGTGTTAAATCTTTTTCTTTAAGGGACTTTGTGAGGTAAACATTTTTTTTAGTATAAAAAAATGAAGATCTTTTTACTTATGTGCGAAAAGGTAATAACTAAATATATTGGTAATATGCGCAAGTGTTGAAAAGAAAGATACGTTTTTCCCCATTTTATCTCCTATCGTAAAATTAGTTCTTGGTGTATTTGAATCTTTCCATCTAAACCTTTTTCTCACAGTCTTTTTTACGGCATCTCGAATTTGATCTCGAGAAGGTTTGTATGTTCTTGAAACCTGTTCAGAACATTCTACCAGCTACCGGGCATTCTCGATGGATTGATTGATTATATCCTTCGGAACGGGCTCAAATCTGACGGTCGACACGGTGGCCTCCACAACATCTTTTCGTCACCTTCAAATACGGCTTAAATTAACAATTTAAATTTTATTCGTTGCCGATATCAACGATTATAATATAAAGGGAAAAATAAAATATAACTCATATCTTAATTTACTTATAATCAATGTTTAAAGTTAAAAATATATGAAATGCTTGAGATATCAATATTTATTAATTAATCTTTGTCTAACTTTATTTCAATTATTGCTTCAGTTGAAAAGATTCTTATTTCAGTGGCTTAAAAACGTAACACGTGTTTTACCTCTTTGAGAAGCATCAACTTTATTAAAAGATTAATAATGTAACAATCACGGAAAATAAACAAGTGAATGCAATTGCTTTTGATAATCCGCTTCAGAAAGAAGATCTTCCCATTATTTTGTTAATTCCTCAGTCTTTTGGATGTCTCGTATGCCTCATTGATAAAGCTTTTTTAGAAATTAACAATTTTGTACCTAATGTCGTAAATTTATCCTTTATTCAAAGATCTGCTGTGACGAATATTAAAAATTATATATTATCCGCCTTTATAATTTTTTAAAACATTTTCGATCCATAAAAACATTTTCGTATCACTTTCGGCCAACGCTTAAAACTCGTACTTTAAATGCCATAATTCAAAGACTTGTGATCAATAATTATACAATATATATATTTTAAATTGTGTTCTCGCTAGCATTTGCCAAATGCACTCTATTCAACCCTGTAGTACTTTGACTAGCGATTCAAATAAGTTGACTTATATAAAAGTCGTTTAAAATCAAAATCATTGTACAAGGTAAGTAAATATCGTATAAATTACTTAAAAAGTTACTCGATTAGAAATTTTCTAATAACAACAAAGAAATACGATATAAATTACACGCCGAAATACCCAATGTATAAGGCACACCTAAGTTGCGTAATATAATCAAAGTCTCTGAATACAGTATTCGGTGTGTAGGCATACAGCCTATATAGTATATAAAGACTATTGCCTGCTTCCTTTCTTTAACGTGGGACGCGTAAGTCTTTGTTCTTACGCAGGTATCGATTACCCTAATTGATATCCTGACAGGCAAAAGCCCAACAGCTCGTAAAGCGGTGTTTTCAATTTACATCGCTAGATTGAGCTCTGTATAGAAGTCACTTTAAGCGTAATTATTGATCTAATGGCAAAAACAGCACTAATGATACTCCGTTTGATGGCTTAATATAAATGGATAACCTTAACAATTACTGTCATTATACATACTATATGTAATGATTTAAACGTGTTATTTCTTAACAACAATTATATTCTAAAGATACTTCCAATTATTTATTTTAATTGTAAATATCAAAACATTATAGTTGTTTTTATATAGTAAGTTAACTATATGATTGATAAATAACGTTTTGTCTAATGAGTCAACTTTAGGGATTTCAATACCTGTATTACCAAAACCGGGATCTCAGTAATCATGATGTTTTTCAATACCGAAAAACCAGTGTATCAAAATCAAATTTATAAAGTACAAAAACCTTCACATAATCACTTTTGGCTGTTTTTTTGTTGTTGCTTGAATAAATCTTTTTTTGAAGTACCGGTATTGATATGTTTTTTAAGTATTGCAATTCCTAGTCCACTTTCATTGTAGAGCACTCGTTTTAAAGCATTTAATCAGATTGTATTTTTGAATCGATAACAATATCGGGTTAGGTGAGTAATACAAATACGAATTTCTCTCATTGTGTGAAAAGGGTTATCAATATCAGAAATAATTATTAGCGACTTAGTAAAAACACAATATTCCTTTTTACTTCATTCCACTTTATTTAATATGTTAGGACCGATTTCGCTCATTACGAGCATCGTCAGCTCGTAATGAGCGAAACCGGTCCTAACATATTAAATAAAGTGGAATGAAGTACAAAGGAATATTGTGTTTTTAATAATATAATGCCTTTCCACCAAGTATTGACAGTGAACACCCTAAAAGTGATATTAGCGACTTCTTTACTTCACGAATGATCATTGTTTATTCACTCTTCATTTTTAAATAAGTTCCCGCATATATTTTCTATGATAAAAATGTAATCTGTTAATTTTTCGTCATTGAAAAAATAACATAGATTTAAGTTTTCGACATTTTTACGTTGATGTGACGTAATAGTTCTTTTATTTCTTTATTATAAATTAGTGTTCCCTCTGTAGAATATCAAATACGTCATGAACTGAGAGTCTATTAATAAGCTGAAGATACATATTACATCAATCTCTATTATCCAATTTCTAAGTGCGATTATTGTTGATTACATATTTATATAAGATCGTCAATTGATTATAATATAATTTTATCTATATACACGTAATAAAAATGGTAATCAGAATAAATTTTCCCGTTATTATTAATTGTATTTGTTAATAGTGGGTGCTTATTCAATTCTCTTCGTGAGCTTCATCCCTACAAACATAGCTCGAATATTTTGTTATAAGGCTATCCAAATAAAACCTTTTATGACGTTATGAATGATGTATGGAGCTTTCAGCTTTTGTTTTTTTTTAAATACATTGATTAATTTTTATTAAAAGAGAAACATCGAAATGAATTTTTGAAATATTTTTGGGGTGGGGCATTCAATTATGAGTTTATTATTTAGAACGGAATTGATTTTTTGGGATTTATTATGATTGCTTTGTTATTTTTTTTTTTAATATTATATATTGCTACCGTTGTTTTGACTTTTTTCACAACGAGTTAAAGCTCAATTTATCAGATACTTTACACTGATAAGCAAGAGTTTTTATTATTTATTTTGCAACTATAAATATTGGTTTTAGAACATTTTTTAATATTTTGTTGATGAAATTGTATTTTACTGCTAAATTCAAACATTTATATAAATATTTATTTTAACTTCACATTCCAACAGTATTTGTCAATTATCGATAAAAAAGTTTAATTGTGTTTTTTATATATAATTTCTTCATCCTGATGCTAAAAAGTATCGAGCCAGATATTTATTTTTATTCGATTTATGAAAAAAATGTATACTTTATTTTTCTGATGATATATTTTTTTATCGTTGTATGAAGTTATTGATGAAATATTTTTGAACCATGTCCGCTCCCAATGTGGAGCATATGTGATAGGGCTGGAACAGGACTTGTAGTAAGCTAATCGCTCTCGATAGGCCCGTTCATAGGATGGGTGGGAGTGGAAAATTGAAGACATCACATACATCCATGCCTACGAACAAAAATTCATAAATCGATCGAAAAATCAATTTATAAAACTGTCCGCACCGGGATTTGAACCCGTGCCCTTCGTAAACGAAGCCATCGACGTTGACCACTCGACCACACAGGCGGCAATTTAAAACATTTGTATTAAATTAATACCTGATATCATTCACGCTGATGAGTTTCACAATAAAATTAAAAAAAAAAAACGATTGGTAACCTAATCGTATTTCAATATATATTAAATTGAAATCGATGAAATTTTGTATAATTCGACACGTTTTGTCACTAACGGCCTGAGGCTTTTCCTTTTGGCAACTTCAGGGATTCAAGTGCACGGATAAACTTAAACTCACGCTTGGTATCTATAACTATTAAAATTAATCCATATCGTCATTTATAACTTTTAACTTAGTTATAAATAAATTTGTTTCTTATAAATACATGTTACACTTATTTACCAAGCGTCAGTTCAAGTTCTTCCGTGCAATTTAACACCTGAAGAGGCCGAATAAAAAAACCCAGGTTCCTTGTGACAATACTTGTGGGAGTGTAAAAAATTGAGCAATTAATTTTTGTATTGAAATTTCACCAAGCACCTTTAATTGAAATCTTTAAGTTAATGTTTATGTTAAAAATAAACGTCTACTTCGCAGATATAAATACATACATAATTTTTGAATAATATTATTTGGCAATCTTAGGTTGAGAATCTTCTAGAGATGTTAATGAATAAATCATGAGTTTGCCTTTGACAACCCCTGCCAATAATGCGGTCAACCCCTTGTTTGTATAAACTGAAAACAGAAGTTTTAAATGAATGGGCGGTGGCTTTATAAATCAAAAAGGATCCCTATTCTTAGTTTTGTTGTATAGAAAAGAGAAGAGGTAAGGAATTACCTTTGTGCCACTCTAAAGTCTTAGATCAAACCCTTTGGCCTGCGTGGCTCAATTCAGTGACTCTCAAGTAACCTTATGTTTGGTTATATTCAAGTATTCGTTGTAAACATCTGCAAATCAAAATAAAACAAACCTTTTTAAGATGAGTACCGAAAAATAAAAATAATCTTACCATTTTTGTTTTCAATTTCAACATCGAGGATTTTCATTTAAGAATAATTATGAAATTGCTTATTTATATTTCATTTGCGTCCCACCCCACTCCCATGTATACAAATTGATATCATCAATCATCATGACAATTCACGCAGCTAAAATAAGGCAATACCTTCCCTTTGTATCTTTTACTCGTTTCCGTTCTATTCTAATGTCACCAATTTTTATAAACAAATGTTGCATTATGAATATGTGTGACCATTGGTAAAAATAGATTGATAACTGATCACTATGGCAATGTGGTAACATTTTATAGTTTGTGTACCAATGTTGTTTTGCGACTAATGATTTATATACATACTCTAATTTAGCAACATTTAATCTCCAATAGACATATCATTTGTTATTAAATAATATATATCACTGATTCATATGATATTACCATATTTAAAAAACAACGTAAAACTAATCATTCTAAATTGCATATAAAAAAATATCTTACTGTTTTCTATTAAAAAAATCTACTTTAATTTCGATGTGTATATTTAATTTTACAATTAATGTAGAATCCAGGGCTGTGGAGTCGGAGTCGGAGTCGCGGAGTCGCGGTGTTTTGGCCGGAGTCGGAGTCGTGAAAAACGGGCGACTCCGACTACTTTTTAAAAAAAAATGCAAATTAAAAAAAAAAAAAATTACTCACGAAATTTATGAAAATTGAATTACGTAATAATTATTGTGATATAGCTTAATAATATTAAACGTGTAGGTGTCATGAGTCACGCCGAGCCAGTGAGTCACCAAGATCCACTGCATATGAGTCCGCGCAAAAGTTGTTGTTTCTTTCTTTCCCATGTCGAAAAAGTAGATTCGATATATTTTTTTTTGTTACTCGAAGTGCATACATTTATATGCACGCATTTTTTAGTCAAGTCATAGTCGGAGTCGGAGTCAACTTCGGAGTCGGAGTCAAATTCGGAGTCGGAGTCGTGTTTTTGAAAAATGTCGGAGTCGGAGTCGGAGTCGGAGTCGTGTTTTTTTTTAACGACTCCACAGCCCTGGTAGAAATTAATCATGATAAAAAGTTTTTTTAAGTTAAAAACAACATAAAAAGTACGTAGGTACAATATTTTAAACTGCAAATAATTTTGTTGTTTTAAACTTTATAATAACTATGCGCAAAAGGTGATTGTTTATTTCAAAAAATAATATAAGCCCAACTGTTCAAAGTTAGTATGAATAAAAATTTTACCTTAGGAAGTTATTTTAATATTTCAACCACCTAAAACAGAAAACTCATATTTACCCAACGAAAAGTTAGGTTTAAGTAGACCCACTTATAGGCTTGTGTCTGTGTAAATTATTTTTAATCTCTCTTAACCCATATTTTAAGAATTCATTAGTGGTTGAGCTGTGATTCCTGTTTGCAATTAACTTTGCTGAACATTTTAATTTATTTCCAAAATTTTCCTTCGAAACTTCAAGTATTTCGGGAATTAAGGTGGATTCACATAAGTCTGCAAGTAAATATTTAATTTTATAAATTAGTACTGGCTCTGTTACTTTCAGTTTAGTTTCAAGGTCACAACAAATTTTAGTTAAGTTAGATGCTCTATTTTCTAAAATATATGTTTTTGCTCGTGAACTATATTTTTGTTATCGTAAACTTTAAATGTCACATAAAGATAACATCATTATTTTAGGGTGGTCTAAAGTGAAGTCTTAATTTCAAAAAAATAACAAAATTAAAGAAAAGAAACTTTACGAAAACAGCATATTATGTCGACTGATTCAACAGATTGTGGTATTTTTTTTCAAAGGCTTCATTGACAATACTTTTTAGTTAATCTATTGAAATACTATAATGTATGATATATTTTTTAAATGTTTATTTATCAGAATATGTGTTTTTAAGATTTAATTTAAGTTTGAAATGTATCATTTATATCCTCAACTCAATTGATTACCGTTTAAAGGTTTTTCAGTATCGTTAAAAACAATTTTACGTAAAAACATATTTTATGACACGGTGAGTTTTTAAGATAAAGCGTTTGCGATACAACGAATCTGTAATTTGTTTATATCAAAAGTTAAAAAGTCATACAGTTGGCTTATATTTAACGTTGTGCGCTCTCCACCCAATAGATAAAGACTCACAATGAGGGCATGGTAACAGACGTAGCCTAAAATTGTTTGTTACCAATACGCTAATTGCGGTGCTAGAACAGAAGAAGTGGTTAAATTATTGTTTTTGGTTTGATCGTATTCAATAATGGATAGATAAGAAAAAAATTGTTACATCACAAGTCATTTTTTTTTTAATAAGTGATAGTACTGAGATTAACTAGTAACTCGTGGACACCGCTACAAAATGAGATGACTTTGACCACTCGGCCATAGCTCTGGAAGATGTAGGCTTCTGTCTTGTACTAATATTTAATATTTGGGTTGTTGATAGCCGATTATTCATCATTCCAGTGTTTTTGTCAGAACAGTTTTGAATATAATTAAATAAAAGAAACTTACGTAATGTATAAACTAAAGAAATGAATGATTACCGTTAGTTAATAACATCTTTTATGCTGCATGTATACTTTTTTAATTTTTATCTACACAAGAGAATATTTAAACAAAATAGAATGTTTGAACACATTGTGATCAAAAATAATGAAATAAATTATTCCTTATTAATTCAGGTTAAAATAAGCCAAATTACTTTATCAATATAACTCCTAAAACTTCAACCATTGTGTATAATATATACACGCATATTCGCGATAATTAACCCCGCATCATCACCTTTACCGTGTGAATAACCGTAATAATAATATAACGCTAATACGGTGCTAAGCGTTATAATATAATGTGCCTTATTGTTAAAGTTTTAATTGATCGCTCAATTAGGGTGGCCGCCGCGCTGCGAGGCTGCCGGTGATTATCGGACTATAGACGTCGGCGGCGTTGAAAGGGTCAAAAGTGACGCTGTAGCAGAATTTCATGGTTTAACTCGTGAAGCACACGCGAATCGACTGATGGTGAATAACTTTATGAACCAAGAGTATTGATTCCAAAAAGCACTTATTCTACTTCACCAATTAGTAGTAACGTCTAGGATTGTTATGTAAAATAATTTGTTAGATATCAAACCTATTGTATGCAAATTAATATTGAAAATTGATAAACGAATCTAATTAATGTACATAAACAATAAACATAGCGTATATGGTATTTATTTAATGTTTTCATATAACGTTTATATGAAAACATCTTTATGGCATTATTATTAGAGGTTAAATTTAAGATTTCGACTGATGGTGATTGGTGGAATTTCTATATTAAATCATGTACATTCGCACAAATTTTGTCACTAACAACCCGGTTTTTGCTTCTCAGCATCTTCAGGCGTTTAAGTGCACGGATGAACTTGAACTGACGTTTATTAAATAAGTGTATCGTGCTTACATAAAAAAAAAATGTATCACTATGCTTAAAGCCATTGCTGGCGAAATGATTAGCCAATGGGATTGTCTGCAGATTTGAATGGTATAACGCAGTGGAGAGGAACCTGCGGTCTCTTGGCTACTCTGGTGCGGCCTTTTGACTTGATCAACATATTTACTGTGTACAAAAAAATATACGCAAGCGTTCGTGAATTTATTGTTTTTTTATGCTTCCGATTACTATCTACCGCAGAAAGAATTGTTCTTGTTCTAACTCATTAAAGTGACGATTTTTTACAAAGCTTAATTTCTGATGAAATTGTCTATGAAAGCTATAATTTGATGTCGAATTATTTTACAAAGTACAGTAAAACCACATGTAACAATATGAATGTAAAAATTAAGAAAGTGACGTTTCGAATGATAAATAATTTACTTGTACCATATTTTGTTAAATGAAAAATTTACCTTATTTGTTATAGTTAAATATTCAAGAATAGGTCAATACTTTCTGTTTTTGAAAGCGTTCATGACACTTGTAAAGTATTTTGATTAATAATTTCATTTCACTGAATTCATCACAAGAAATGTTGTGAGCCAAATGTTTATTTATTTTTATTTTTTTCATGAAAATCGCAAAAGACTGGCCAATTAAAAAGTTATGAAATTAACAATGAAGAAAAACAGAATATAATTTAATATTAAACGCAGTAGAAAAAATGGCAAGGAAGCCAACTGAGGAAGCTCCGACGAACTCTGCTAATAAAATAATAATTAGCATTCGTCGGAACTCACCCACGTCCACGTGAAAAATGTCGACATCCGAAAAAATATAGTTAAACACCGTTAAAGCTCCCCCCAGTAGCATCCCCATTGGCAGGTTGGTTCTACACCATAAGAGAACAAACAATTTATGTCCACGATTTCTTAAAAAAATAATCAGGAACATTAAGCTTCTCATTCTCAAGAATGGTGAAATTCTCATTTTGGCCTCGTATAAGCCGAAAGAAATATATGGCGAAGTACATTTCTCTTGGAACGTTCAACTATTAAAGTTTAGCATGCCTAAGAGTAAGTTAGTCGGATAAAGCTATGGGTTATATCAATACACCCACATATAAAGAAGTCTCAAAAAAATATTCTAAATCCTTTTCACCATAAGAATATATTTCGAACCTCTTGGGGCCCAAACAATCAACCCATTCTCAAGCCTGCTTTGAACCAAAGCGAAAGTAATGCCCTTAAAAGTTTTTCTGGGTAGAAAGTTATCTAAACATATTATATAAAATACAATAAATAGTATAAATGCATCTCATTAGATAGAGGACTTAGTCAAACAACACAGTAATAACATCTTATTTACACCAGGAAGCGATGACATTTCACTGGCGAAAAGCACATAATTATCCGCTAGGTAAAAAAGCTCTCCAAAGCTGTAAGCGTTGTTGCCGATTTCTAGATTGCTTTAAGTGGGTCAATAGGATGCAAGCCTAAGCTCCTAGATAGCACGAACTTAACGTGACAGTACAAAGAAGACTCGTAGAAGGTTGGAGCACGATAATTACTTTAAGAGACATTTTATCAGTAATTTACCTCTTTATTCCATGGACGTGCCAAATGTATTTAGTATTTTGAACTATGTAATACTAATATGTTTAATAGCTATTTTGGCTTTCATATTTTTATCTGATTGTTATGGAGATCTGCAAATAAAATACCAACTTAAATAAGAAATATTTGTCTTTTTGAATAACCATTTTTTAAAATTTAAAATGAGTTTCAGATTATACCCAGGATAAAACTCGTCTAGTGGTATGTGTTACTCTTACAGATTTCAGATTATAAGTACAAAACAAGTAAATAAGATGATACAATATCAACATATTTTATTCTACAACTACTATTTTATAATATATACTTAAAAGCTATTTCAGTTTATTCCCTCATCAGATTTTTGCTTAAGTCTGTATGTATACTGGCATAGAATTAACATCTTAACTTGCATTGAACAGTATAGTATTAAATGTAATAAATTGACTTTGTGTTTCCCGAAACGATAACAAATGTGGGATTACTTTTAAGGTGTTCACTGTCAAAACTTGGTAGAATGGCATTATAATAAAAATAATAAAATATTTTTAATACTTTTCCCACTTCAAATATTTATTTATTTTCCTTATCAGTTGATAATGCTCGTGAGAAGCGAAACCGGTCCTGATCAAATAAATTTTAAGTGGGAAAAGTACTAAAAATCTTTTATTATTTTTATTAAATAGGGGATTATTATGAAGTCTTCAAAGCAAATCAGTTTAAATTTAATTGGTTATATATTATATAATAAAAAAACATAAGCTTCTTGTAACCGTTTAAGTAACGGTAGTGGATTAATATTTGTCTCACCAGTATATACATAATATAGCTAGTATGCCATCGACTGACAGCTGCACTGTGATATCACAAAAACATAGTATTGAGATGCTATGCAATGTTGTGCTATATTTTAAGACGCGTAAAAGTAGTTTATCTTAAATAGAAAGAGATTTTTCTTTTTAATTCAGATATCACACCACAGCAGTAACATTATTGAAGGAAACGGAATCTTTCAAATTTTAAGATGTCCATGTATTTCATGCGACGATGTATAGCTAAGTCGTATTCTCATTAGATTGATTTATCGTTAGTGTGTAAGTAACATTCAATTTAATGTATTTACATTTTAAACTTTTGTACTATAGAAAAAAATTGAGGTTGAAGACTAAAACCTCTGCTAAGAATTGAATTAAAATTGTATCACATCATAGCCATTGATGGTAATCGCAACATTGTTACTCCACCCTATTGTAAATACAATAGTGTTTTCAAACTACTTGGGATGTGCATTGCATTGCTTGGATTAGGTGAGAAGCTTAATTACCGTATTGTAGTACTTCGTAGGTAAAGTAGAAAGACAAAAGGTGTTTTTGTTCAATGCTAGCGGTGTAAAAGTTTAACGTCGTTATGCTTACTGCTTGGTGAAACGATTGCAAATTGTATGGTAATAGCATAGATTTTTTCTCAATATATTCGAAGGTATTTACACGTTTTTTATTTTTAAATTATACACATTGAAAAATAAAAACGTCGAAATTATATTTTACTTTAAATAATTCTACCATAAATTAATTAAAATAGAATTGAAAGAAACTTTTCCATTTTACCAGGCAAAATTGTGCAATCAGGTTTATTTTACAAATAACACAATATACGTATACATAACAATAAATACATACTCACATTTAAGGTGTTCACTGTCAATACTTGGTGGAATGGCATTATAATAAAAATAATAAAAGATTTTTAGTACTTTTTCCAATTAAAATTTATTTGATCAGGACCGGTTTCGCTCCTCGCGAGCATTATCAACTGATAAGAAAAATAAATTAAACAGTGCTATTTATACAAGTTAAATTGAAATAAAAAGGTGTCAGCAACTACTAACAATGAAAAGGATTTACAAATTACATTATAATTACACAATTAAAATGCTTAACACCTATAACATACAATTAAAAAATCATCAATAAATATAAGTGGCAAATGATATCAATTATAAACACAATTAAAATTTGGGAATTTTTTAAACAAAATGAAACTCGATGAATTTTACAAATTCGCTAATCAGAATTATTCTCAATTAAAGTTTGCAATAAACGAAACTGGCTTAGAAAATTTCATACAATTGTAAATTTATTTGTGTTTTTTATTTAATTAATATTGTTCCTTGTCATCAAAAACTGACGTCAATCTATATTCATTTATTAATAAAATAAATTTCAAATACATTGTATATTATTATTCATTACATTATTGTTAAGAGTGAGTAATTAATTATCGCTAATGTCATATGTTATACAGGTATACTGCGACAGTTTTAATGTTTTTGTTTTTACTTAAACTATTCACGTATACTTATCAATTATTTATATTTTGATAATGAAAAATATTAAAACATCTTCCATCTAATATTTTTCTTCGCAAACTGTTTAAAAATTAAAGAATACGTCTCACTATAACATTGAACAAATTTAAATTTTCGATCTTGCGAAGTTCAAAGAAAATATTTTTTTTTGGAAAAAGGTAGATAATTTTTCGTTAAATTAAATATTATGATTTTCAAAAAGCATTATAATTTGTTATTCATAAACAAAAACATAGCTGGTGGAAGAATTTAAACTTTAGAAAGTACACATAGAAGGAGGTCGTACTAAGTCACGCTGGCTAAAACGAAAGAAACAAAAGAAAATTCTTTCTTAATATCCTCTACAAACTTTGCGTTGCGTCTTACGTTTTATATTAATAATAATAAATATGAAATATGAGGGGCTTTATTCTGTTTTCTAAAAATGTCGACAGCATGTCCTCGGAAGACTTAGCTCTAGAACAAATACCTTAAAAGTGAGGCTTACCCTCCGAGGCGTCATTAGCGATGCGGGGGATGCAAAATCTGCCCAAATCAGTACTAACGAACGTGACGTCAGTCGGCTTCTTTCGCGAATGTGTCGCCTTATGTTGACACTCCACTGATGTGCCTTTATTTTTACTTTACTCTTACGATTTGGTTTATCTAAAAATATTTTATCACTGGTATTTTTATAGAAACTCTTAACATTATAACAGAAACTTTAAAACATATTCCATTGTTGCAATTTAATTGAAGTAAAAACCAAAATAAAGTGGGTATTGATTGAATCGATATTTCCTTCACAGAACCATTAAATGTTATATTGTTTAAAATTAAGTTGATATATATTTTGGCATCTCGCCATCATCAAAACTCTTATGAATACATATAACTGAAGATGGTGAGATGAAGTATTATTGTGTAATTATCAATTAATCAATTTATCCATTTCTGTTCGAAGGTATGAATGTTTGTGATGTCTTTTTTATCCATGTCCGCTTCTAATGTAGAGCCATTTGGAGGCTATATCCTCCGAATGGAGGTATATAAGCATAAGTTTTTTTTCTACGAGAACTGTTTGTTTCTCAGTCGCTCAGCCTCTCTTTTTTTCAAAGACAGTAGTAGGGTAGAAGGATAAGGCTAGGACAGGTGGTTAACTAATCACTCTCGTTACGCCCAGTTATTAGAGGACCAGAAATTTTGCGAGGGATTTTTTTTAGACATCACAAACACCCATGCCTTCGAACAGAAATCGATCGAAAAATGCTGCTCAACACGTGAGATCCGGCACAGAAGCCCACACTGCTAATTGCTCCGTCATAAGACCCGGCTAGTTGTGATGTTTAGCCTAGCCTTAACCCTTTTTTAAATATTACTTTGTAACAAACAGTTCTTGTAGAAACTTCTATTCTTTATAAGGAGGCCATATCCTCCACAATGAGTGCCAACACGTTCAATAATATATTTCTGATTATGCAACACCACAAACTCCGTATTAATCTCTTTATAAATTTTAAACTCCCTTATTCATTTCAGTTCGTTATATTTTTAAAATTTTACATAATATATATTTTTTTATACTTGATACTTATAAAAAAAATGTTTTATTGTACCATATCAACTATTCTTACAAAACAACAATTAATACTGATTGAATTTGCAATGTAGCACGTGTTGTAACTTTGAAAAATTTACGAATACAACAAAATGGTTGATAAAATTTAAGCCCTGTAGTTTAGGGTTCAAATTATGAACCTTACCTGTTTGATCTTTCAAACCCAACGGTGCAGAAAATGCAATAATGCTTTATTTATCTAGTCTGGGTAGGCTGACTCTTATTTGGTTTTCTAATATGGGACGTGTAGAAACAATTATTGAACAGAAACTAAACTAATTATTCTAATCAAAAATGTCAAGCTATAATCAAATTAAATGAGTTATAAAGGCATGGGAACAAACTGTTAAGTTTTAAATAAAATAAGACCACCAACCACATAGAAAATAACTACTAGCTCAGATATTTGTGTGCGAGTATATTACCAAAGAGTGTTGTATTTTTTGTATTTTAAATCAAAAGAAAAAATATCTATTATTCAACTATTTTAATATATTCTTTTCAATATTTTTCTCTTTTGGTCGTAAGAAATGATCTAGGTATTCGTTGAAACATTTCAGATACAAGGGTGGCCGGATTGTGTAAAAATGTATATACTAATTTTACGTGAGGGCTATAAAGAAACGTATATACTGCCATTACACTAATTATTTTTGGTATTATAATATACATTGAAGAGTATTCTCATTTGATAATTGTGATAATGATTACTTCAGAATTAATTTTATACCGATCATAGGTACGTATCTTACGTTATGGTTTTTTTATTCGATGCAAATAAGTTGTTTACATTTATAAGAGGCCCCGAACATTTTAATTACAAATAATTAAGCGGAATCTATTATAGTAACTGTGTAGTATTTTTAAATTCTTTAATATTTCTTTTACCAAATGTTTGTGACATGTTGTTATTCAATTGTTTATAAATAACTCTGTATTTTTTTATTCTTCATACGACAATATCCTCACCATAAACAAAACTGGCCTTGATCTGAAATAGAGAATGTGGAATTAGTACAATTGTTCTATTTTTTAGCTTTAGAAACGTTTAAAGTGATCTTTAAATCCTGTTTTGTTCTGAAACAACATTTAGATTATTTTTAATTGACTAAAATAATTCAAGAAAAGTTTTAAATACTCTAATTGAAAGAAAATCATTGTGAAAAAATAAAGCGACAGATGTCAAAATCATTAAGTATAGTTTTTCTTTAATAAGAAAGGCTTCAAAAACACTCCAATCCCAGCGCTTAGCTTTACGTAATTTTCTTGCAAGTAATTAAATCTCTCTGGAGCTCATCTCGACCGGTAATTTAGTATTGATTGTTAAAATCAACCAGTTAATTTTGAGAAGCAAAGTAAAATGTTCGTTGCGCAATCTTCATAGATGATGCATAACAACAGTTAGCCATATTATTTTTTTTATCTTAGTACTGACATTATTGTATCAAGATATTTTTTAAATTTATGGATGCCTTCATGTAAACGTAAAGCATAATAATATAAAAAATTAATTTAATTTTTATCACTTACGATTTCTTGTCATGTTACATCTACATTGTATATAACAAAATTATTGCAAAACTTAACACGGTGACAAAAACAACAGCTTAAAACTCAAGAAGAAATCAAATAATAAAAATCTCGATTTGCAGTAATAATATTTGTATAAACGTTTATAATAAATATAAATTTAAGCAGAAAGTTTCATATTTTATCACATTGTCATCTCGGCTGACTTAACAGCAGTTTTTTGAACAACAAATGCTTTTGAGTTCAGCAATTGATAAAGAATTAATTTAGAATTTCGACTGGAAGGTGCTTGATGGAAATTCAAAGTTAATTTAGAATTATTTTCATAATGTACACTTCCACAAAAATCTTGGTCGAACACGACCCGGGACATCAGTTCGAGTGAATTCGCGCACTGAGTAGTACCGGAAGATGCCGAGAAGCGAAACCCAGGTCGTGTTCGACCAAGATTTTTGTGGAAGTGAACATTATGAAAATAATGATAAAGAAGTATTCGCTATTGTAAGTGGCATATTTTTTTTTACGTGGCTGTCATGCTCTGTGTTTCTCAATATTCATGTTACTACAAACAATTCTATCTAGTATCAAATGAATTAGTTTAAGCAGACAGTAAATACATTCATATATATATCTTATTAATGCATTACACGTAAAATTAAAATAATAATCATATATATGTACTGTCACCAAATCATTAACTACTCCCCGGAACAGTTGCAAGATTTTCCGTAAAATAAGGCCTACTTTCATAAAAGTATCATATCTAAAGAAGTTTTAATATCATATTTAAATATCTAACAAAGCCTTATCATTAAACTTTGTCTTTTTTGATTTAAGCAGTTAATTTGCGTTCCATAAAATTTACTTAGTTAACGAAGTAATAACTTTCAATAATCCGAGAAAATTAAGAAAATGAACAATATTATCGGCATTTTAAAACGTTTGATGTTTTGTTGTTGTTTGCCGAGAAAATCATTATTGTGCTAAAATCTTTTGTTAATTTAATATGTCACCTTTAGACTATTTCCTATATGTTTTTGATTGTAAAATTTAATATAAATACATAATCAAACAGGAGACTGTTTGTGATAAATAAACAATATTAATTTTGTATATGTAATGATACAATTTGATATTTTATTGCGAGTACCTACCAATAAGTGGTTTATTATTTCTACAAATAAGCTTTTATCAAAGACATATTCGTATATTAGGCCTAAAAAAAACTTACATTCGAAGTTTTTTCTCTCTGGAGCTTTGCTCCTGATTTCTAAGAAGTTTATGGGGCAAAGGAGAGGATGTTATGTAGGTTAGTCTTTTTTGATATAATGTTTATGCATACGTGAATTGCATTGGGATTTGTTTGGTAAGACTATATCAAACTAAGACACATATATCAAAAAAATGTAAATCTACAAAATATAAAGGACACATTTAATGCTATTTCAGCTTGATACCACTGTTTAAACTATCTATGCATACATTTGAGGGTACTGAAAACGATGACAGTGTCCATGATTTTTCGAAAATTAGTTAGATATGTAGAATTAGAAAATCTGCGAATAAGTAGTTTCAGGTTAAACATGTAATTTTTTTAAAGAACTAAAATGGAGTTTGAAACAAAAGCGACATTTTACAACAAAATCGTTGTAATTGATTTTACAACATTTATGGATAGTGAAAACTGCCACCATTGTTTCTCGATCCCTCATTAAACAACTACTACACAATGTGTATTTCTTTCGTAAAATTTTGATAAGGCAATTAAAATGTTGCTTTGGGTGGATTTCGAAATAACGGTTCATATGTTTAATGATTTGTGTTCACTCGCTTGACAAAACTATTGTGATGAGTATTTTTTAAGAAATGAGTGTTCGTAACTAAAATGATTTAATGTTATTGCCTACGCATTAATTATAACTCTGTTCATGATTGTTTTCTGATATAATTTTGACAAGCCAAATGAACCAACAATAAAGCTTAATTTATGTCAGCACACTTACGTGGTTTGGCGTGTTAAGTTGTGAAATCTAAAATACAACACTAAAAGATATGTTTCCAATATATAAGCCATTTATTGATTGTTTTCATTAAGTCATTCATTGCGTTTGCGGTTGGAACACGTCTTTATGTATACCTTCCCAACCCTCTTCCATCCCACATTTCTCCCGATAGAAGCTTTACCCGATCAACTTCCGTTTTGAAGCTTCTAAGGTACTTATGATGATTGACTTACGCTAGGCTGCAATGCCATAGCTGAAACTTATTCTATGTCTTTGTAAAACAATTATTTTCGTTCTATTTTAATTATTTATTTTTTCAATGAAATTAAAAATTCAAAACGGTGTAGATATATTAATTTCATTTATTTAATATTCTTCTTATAATTTTATATAAATTAAAAAGAAGTTATTGTTTTTTAGTAAGGAAGCTATAAAGATTTTGTAGTTGACAATTTATATATCCGGGTATATCTTCAAGATATGGAAGACACGACATTATTCACAGTGAAAATAATATGTATCGTAGCTTATATTTTATATTGACCTTAAAACTAATTGCGAAAATGGCGAAATGATATCCTGACAATGGAAAAAGAAATAATGAAACATAGAATTTGTATACCCAGTATATTAGAAATAAAAGAAACGTAACTTGTTCAATTTTCTCGGAACAGAAAACTAAGCAATGTAATCGAATTATATTTTCGCGAATAGTGGATAACGTAATGGTCCAGTTTTCATTAAGCATATTAAATATTGTTCAAAAAACCAAATTTAGTGTAGGAAAAACTTCATTTGCTCATAACTCAAAATAGTAGTTTATAATGACGATATCTACACATTCTACACTTTTCCAGAATTTCTTAAGTGAATATTTAAGTGACTATTATTATTTAAAAAAACAATGAATAAGCTTAATGCACTCAGTACCTTGACTTATCAATGTATTTATACCATGCACAGATATAATTTCATACAAAATAAATACATTGCAACTAACTTAAAAAGTGTACGTACGACTTACCATAAAATAAATTATATTGATTAGTGATGACAATAATTATTGTACTAGACTGTCAAAACAGAGAATTATTTTCAGAAAAAATGTCTGCGTAGCATCTGGTATCAGACGTATTTGTGATAGAAGATTCATCAGCCTTTTAATTTTACAACCCTCATGCGGAAAACAAAAAATTGGTTTTTCACATATCGGTAGGTTAATCTTTATGCATTGCGGCATCTGTTTAGTTGCTTAGCAATACTCCCCGTTTCCCCCTTGCCTATCTCAATATAACCTAAAGAATGTGATTTTGGAAGGGGTATTCCCCAATCAAGGGTCGTGCGTATGAGAGTGAGACGGATGTAATTTGTTTTGTTTTAATCGAATTTTGCAGAAATCAAAAACCACGCAATACTAAATGAATTACCTCACACAACCACACGTGATTGCCTAATAAATAACCGTATTGAAATTCAGTGCTGCTACATTAACGTTACTAAAATGCATATTTTTGAAAGAAGTTGATGAATATTTAAAATTCATAATGAAAAATTGTCATGTTATCATTTGAGTCCAATGATTATGGCAAGCTTACATTGTTACAAGCTTAATATTACAATATTCAGTTTTTACTCTCGTCCGACCAGTTTTAAATATGTTTTTAATTTGTGTAGTTGACAAATCGCGAGCCGAGTATTACAAGTGTGAACAGCTGCAGGAAAAAAGTTATGGGCATTTGAAATTTTGAATGCTTGTATTTTGAAAATTGTAAACGTTTCCAAGTTTCTTTTTGATTGCATATATCAATGATGGTACTGGCGTGATATAACTATTAATAAAATATTGTTAAAAATAATTCTTCGTAGTTAATTAGAAATACCTAAACTTCTATTAGAACCTTGTCCATCTGAAATTCAAGCAAACCGCCAGTGCTACAAGGTTCTAACTGAAATTTGTATGAAAGCACAGGTGATTAAAAAAACAGACTTACGCTTTTTATATTAAAATAAAAAGAATTCTATGGAAGATATTTAATGTGATCATTATTATTGGAGAAAATATATTTTTAAAAAGTGGAGGATACACAGGAAAAGGAGTTTTTTTTTTCGTAATTTGTGTTTGATATGAAGTTAATATTGTAAAATGTAATAATACCACACTGAAAAAATACAAAACATCATAATGGTAAAAAATAGCACCATTGTGTTGAAGAATAAAAATAATTGATCAAAATTAGATAATTGAAAAAAAATACAAGAATAAAATTATCAAAATATAAAAGATATTATTCAACCTGTGTACATTCAGACAAGTTTTGTCACTAACGACCCGGGATTCGCCTTTCGGCATCTTCAGGAGTTCAAGTTGAAACCACAAATATCTTGCGACTCGCACATAGAGCTACGGCTAATTGGAAATTTGAGCAAAATTTCGACTTCATATTAATACAGCATACAGATCTTGCTACGCTTAAGACTTAGTTTGGCCAAAAGTCGACACTTAGAACTTTGTAGTAGTCAGATCGTGAAATAGGTCTATGTTATTTTATTTAAAAAAATGTGTCACTTGTAAGCGAGAGCAATTAGCCTACTGATAGTCATATTTCTATCCCATCTTTTTTTAACTAAGTCATTCAAGAAAAGAGAGACGACCGACTTACAACAAGATGTTCTATTAAAATAATTATTTGACATACTCCACTCTGGAAGCGAGAACAACTGAGATAAAATAGTATAATTTTTGGAGTCAGATACTATTTTGTATACACTCTATATTTTTATTTTTGCCAATTACTACTATCATTGGTTCTGCTTATCACGAGAATTATCAATTGATATCAGTTGATAATGCTCACATATTAAAATTATTGGAATAATCACAGTAACAGTAAAAAAATGTACTGCCTCTTGTGGTCTAGTTGGTTAAAGCTTGCTCTCCGGACGAAGTGGTCCGGGTCTCGATTTCCGGTAAGTTCAATATCAAATTTGGTTTTTTCAATTTAATTTGAAACCTAAGACATAGGTGTTTATGATGTCAATTTACCTCGTCGAGTTATATCAATTGACTTAAAATAAATTCTCATCGATTTTTCCATCTTTAACATATTGGGCGCATTCGCATTAGCTGTTATGCCAAATATTTTTTATTGAAATATTTAAATTCAAATAAGTAAGTTTTGATGATGTTATCCTAATATTGGTAATTCTACAATGTTTTTTTCTGGATAGTTTTAATAACAATTGTGATGTTACTAAAATATTTTACAGTTCGGTACATTTGCACATGATTTGGATGTGTACAAATTTAAATAATCCCAAAGTCAATTAGTTTAATTTCATAGAATAATAATTATTCCGGAGTTGTTAGTTTCGTATTCCGTAGGCCACATAACTCAGATCGTTCGGTGTTTGTTTATTCCAATTGAACCCGCAAAACCTAATATGAGACGGGGTAATTTTGCCCCACCCCGGAATTGCGGGGTCGAATCATACCCCACATTGGAATGAGGGGTGAATTATACCCCAATCAACAATAATTGATCGCAATAGACTCGGAGCACTTGCGAAAAGTCAGAGATGGATTGAGTGATTGTTTCAACAAAATAACGAAGTCACTAGCGTACACCATTCAACGCCTTTTTATTTAAGATTTGACGGAAAATTATTAATGCAATTCTAAAACTATTTTATGATGTACGCTTGACTCAACATTAAAATGCTGTTCGATAATTGCTGATTGACTGAACTTTTCAATGAAAATATGACGATAAAATAAATGATTCTGATTGTATATACTTTGAATTTACTTGTATGAACAACAAAAGAGAAGAATTACTCTTTTTAAGTTTCAACAAAAGGAAGTTATTTATGTTTGTATGATAATTATTGACTATAATCGGATTTTTTAGGACGCTCTAGTGCCATCACAAAAAAGTTTTGGGTAATCGCCTTTCAGCCAATCCTGTCAATCACTTTGACGGTTTTCGCTTCTCTCTTACGATATAACTTCACAGAATATTCACTTTTATGAAACCCACACACGCTATGGATTTAAATACTAATAGCTAGAAGTTTTTTTTTATTGTTGGGGAAAAAGTTTACTTCTTGCAATCAGATGGTTATAGATTCTTGTACAGGCAATGTTAACATCAAATTTCGCATAGTTTTAATTTTTCTTTAGTGACTTAAATAATTCTGATCGTGTAAAGGTCGAACGATGTCATAAAAAGACCTCAGCTTATCTGAATTATGGATTAAAAGTATTTTTTTATATACTTCCCTGACGTTTCATTTCGGGGTGAGTTTTGACTGTTTTAGACAATCCTGCCCAATGCCCTCTAATTTTTTGGTGCCCTGACTCATACACGAATCGTTAAGCATTCCCAGGTCTTGTAGCAACTTATCAATTCAATGGAGTTGCGCATTTTTTATTGCGTTATTGTAATTATTATACAATATAAATATATAATTTTTCGTGTCCTATGTTTTTTTCCTAAAGCTTATGAATATTCATTTATAAAAGTATTATGACGTTTAAAACAGTTACTTTCCTCAGTTTGCCTCTGTAGTAAACCTTTCTTGTTTGTCATTACTCAGTAGGGTAAACGTTTGAGTTTGCAACGCAAAATCAAGCTACGAAGTGAATTTTCTAAGTGGCGGGTTGCAGGTTTGAGATTTAGTAAATAGTCAATACGCAAACCATCTATTATACGAAGACTTTGAATAATTGGCAAATTAGACGATTTTATATACGAAAATTCAAATGCAGTTTCAGCTTAATGAAAAATACACTGTATCTTCCATTATATATCTTTCTTGTATGTATCTTTCTTAAAATTATAAATTCAGTTTTTTTAAGCATTACATTACAACAAAGATCTCTATTGCGCATATCTACATTTTACAATAAGCATAAATAAATTCATTACTTTTCATGCGGTTATTTTGATACAAAAGATAGCCACTAAGCAGAAAACGTATTAAAAGTATTATAGGTATAATAGTATATCAAATTACGTGTCATTTATTAATCATTTGTTCTGCAATTTGTAAATTCTTTTCAATATCAATTGTTTATCACACCTTTTTATTTCATTTTGTTTTGTATAAATAACACTGTTAAATTTCTTGTAAGTTTATAATGCTCGTCATGAGCGAAACTGGTTTTGATCTTGCTAAATAAAAGCGGAAATAGTACAAAGGAATAATGTGTTTTTTTAGTAAATTATAACTCATGTTAAATATACAACAAACCAGTAATACAAAAATAATATTATATCTGTAATTCTTTGTATAATTATTTTAGGATTTTTCAAACGAATGTAGAAAGAACGGCTTAAATGGGAATGCTCGTGTACATACATCAAAGAGCGTTTAATCCAGGACAAGTAAAATATATAAAATTGAATCATTATTTTAACATACAATGTTTTTTAAAAGTTTTATTGTATTTAATATTATGTGTTATGTTTAAAACTAAACATAACAGTGAAAATTTAATTAAACTTAATTGGTGTGTGAAGCATTTAATTATAAAAATAATGAGTAGACGTAAAAGTTAATTTTGTTTCGTAACATACAAATAATATATACTTGCTGATACTAGTTTTCAATATAATATAGGACTCTCATTTACAAAGAGCGATAAGTTATTACTTAATAATATCTAAAGTTCCCTTGAGGTATGAAATAGGGAAAAAAACTTACAAGCTAAACTTACGATAAACCTTAGAAGTTAGGGAGAAATGCGGTAAGACTTGGCTGAAAATTCGTACAACATTTAGTGAATTTGTATGAATAACAACATCTCTTGTTTTTCAGAAAGGCTTTGTTAAGCTTGCGGTTATAACCTCTTCGGTGTTTGCAAAGTTAACCTACGCATAACGTATATAATATATTAAAATACGTTATTATATTATATATTACACTACTGTATAGTAAAGTTTGCTTGAAACTTGTTTTAATAATAACGTATTTTTTTAAACCATATCATCTAATGTCTAATATAACTATTGATTCCTGTTGAAAAATCTTTAACAACGATCAAGCAAGATATTTCTAGGTCATTCGCTTAACCCCTCTCTCTGGGAAGGTTAAAAGAAAAATTATAAGTTTATTAAAGAAGTTAAACTCTATTTCTTTAAAAACTTTTATTGATCGATTCAAACTCACAAATTAACGGTCAAATCAATGAATTTATGCGTGACTTTATTCCTGTTACTTTTGTATTATTTTGTGGAAATTAAAATGCATATCAAATTATTTATACACACTATTTGCTTACTTACTCGGCATAATCTGTTTAGGTAATTGAAACATTGTTTGGCCACTATATATTATATGTACAATACATTCTATAGTAAAAATAAATTTAAAAAAAACTATCTGAAAATTATATTGAAAAATCACAAGAAAAAGTATCCGGACAAAAGAACGCTTACATTTAGGGTGTATTTCATACATACATATGTTTCTTTGTAATCAATTAATTACTTTCTCAATGATAATTAAAAGTACCAGTCTGGAAGCTTTTCATATTTAAGCTAGATGTATGTTACGAGATTAATTTGTTCCATAAAATTAGAATCCAAAAAAAAAAGATTGAAAACATATTCTTTATAAAATTCATTTAAAAACTTTCTTGAATAACTTATTGTATAAGTATATTAAGATTATTTTTTTTACTTTCTGCTCAACATATGCTAAATCAGTTGGCTATTAGTTTGAATGTAGCACATTCTAGGCCTACGCATTTTTTATTCAGTGAAAAAAAAATGATCAAAAAGGCGACTCGAGTCATTTAAAATGTAAACTCCATTATATAAGGAGGCAGCGTGAGTCAAATAATTTGTCATTTTCAACTTTTTTCAGCGAAGCAGTTTGTAGTTGTTAGGAGAAAGTGGAATTGCGACAAAGTAATACGATACTTACCAACTCCTACATATTAAATCTTGCGAATTCCGCTTCATATTGTACTCTTTATCTTTGCTTCCACGGATTTTTATTTATGTATTTGAAGTAAAATTTCTTGTTGTTTCTATTACCAATGAAATTCTTCAAAAAACGCTTTAACTTATTTTCAAAACATGTACAACCCATACGACAAATATATTCAGAACTAGAACTAGAAAAAAGTCTTGGCTCAGATTTAGTTTGACCATCTCCAAAAAAACAATAATTATTTTTAGAACCATAAAAGTAATCAAAAATTTAAAGTTTTGGTAATAAATTATATAAATTTTACCTGTGTAAATGAATGAACTATTATAAAATTGTTTATTACTTTTAACCAGGGCTGTAGAGTAGTGTAAAAAAGACGACTCCGACTCCAAGTAATTTTTTCAATAATTTCATTTTCACTTATATATATGTACATATACCGTCAGATCATCTTTTGTCAGCCAAGCATGACATGTCAACACTTTGGTCTATTTTGTTTGAATACACATCATTAAATATATATTTTCAAAACAAAATCGAGCCGTTCATTTTTCACGACTCCGACTCCGGTCAAAATATCGCGACTCCGACTCCAACTCCGACTCCACAGCCCTGCTTTTAACAGATGTTTAGTCAATTAATATTGAAACCGTTTATTTGCAAATATGATTGAAATTGAAATATTTAGAGGCATACCACTCAGCCTTGGACGTTTTAAACTATTTTTAAGTCAAATACAATACTACTCTTAAGCCTTTCATTTATCTTTTTTCTGTGTAAAATGAGCTACCGTAACGATTATTTTTATTTTGAATCCATTATATTCTTAATTTAAAAGATCAATTTCATTCTGCTTAAAGACTTTCAGACGTATTATATATCATTTAAAGTTTCTGTTTGTCTGAGAGCACGATTCTTGCGTCTTTTTTCGCTTAAAGACAAAACAAGAAATAAAAAACAAATGTTTTTTCTGCTTAATTCTTTGATAGTTTTTTTTAGTGAAGAAATATAACACCGAAAGCCTACGCATTTTACAGCGGTACGTATTAATCAAAGACGGTTAATCCATTTTTTATTAACGTATTTTTTCCTTTAATCATTGTCTGTTAAGACGTGGGTCTTGATACTTTTTTTATTAAAATATATATTACAGTTTCATAAGATTAATATACAGATAGATTTCATAGCTGTCTCAAAATTATTATATGCATTTTTAACAATGTGTTTGACTATTTGACCTTCGACTGACGTCACTTTTTGAGCGCGTTGATAATAATTATACAATTATAATAATATTTATCACTGTTAACAATTAAAAACTCAAAAACAATTATTAAATATATTTTCAAAATTTGTATCGAATAATTGATCTAAATTTTAATTTATATGTTATTAGTATAGTCATAAGTCCCTTATTTAAATGTTAACAGAAATCAACTCATTTTTCCTCTAACGTAAATAGACTCAACTTTTTTGAGATTGTATTCTTCTTTTATCAATTTTTTTTACGGTGATCATCTTCTAGCATGAATGTTATATTACTGATTATTTATTTCTTCAAAGTAAAAATAATAATTTTAAAAGACAAAAAAATAATTATGATATTTTCTTATTCTTTTATAGACACATACATATTGGCAATCAAAGAAGATCAAAACCTTCATGCGGTTGTTCATTGTTTCAGATATAATTTTTTAGTAAAACATTTGACATTGTGTATTGACAATATTCAAATGATTCAACTATGCGAATAATAGTTTAAAATATTTAATTTAATATTAAAAATTGTATATGGTATCGACAAAATTTTGCTTTGCGATCGACTGAAAATAGTAAAAAATTACCAATCTATTTAAATCAATATCAATTGGAAAAATATTTGGAAGCCTTTGTTTATATATGTGGTACAACAAGTAGTTAAACTTTTTCATCCTAATAAATAATATTCCGATCATGCTATTTGCAGTGTCCTAGGTAGAATATAATAATGCCGTTAGATTTAAAAGATTTTTTTATGATACATCACCATATTACGAAAATGGGAGAGAAATTAACAGAACGATATATCGATACAAATAAGCTGTACAAAGTTATGCTAGTCTCTGTTTTATCATAATAATTATATGAAAATAAGTGAAACAGTAATTAGTACATAAATGTATTTGATGTCAAAAGGTTATTCTTGTGGTTTTTTGTAATGCTTTGGTTTTATGATATAACCATACAAAATAATGTCATTGGCTTTCAAACGATGTATATTGATATACTCAAAGTTTGCGCATACTAATTGTCATTGAAATGCTTTATGCGTGTGTTTATGTTTAAGTCCTAAATCATGTATTGATTTTCTTCCAAATATCTAAAAAGTTACTATACGCCAGCTAAAACTGCTCTTTTACAATTTCTTACTAAGTGTTAGAGATGAAAGATACCTTTTAATCGATTTTTAAAAAAATAATTTACTACGTTGCAAAACATTCTTGGGATATTATTTTCCAACAAAGTTATTACGTTGAGTAATTTGCAAAGTCGATAAAACAAAGTTATTTTAATTTAAGTTTGAAAGAAAAGTCGTTAAACAACTTCGTTAAGTGGCGTAGTTAAAAAAATTTATCGCCTCGTCTTTGACTGAGGTTGATTTGCGTGGCTTATGATGATTATTAATTTGCCCTAATTCGCTTACCAATTAATTAATTACCATATTCAGTCACCGGTTTAAATACACTTAACTATACATATCGTCAGTGCTCTGGCAGAAGTTGTTAAGTTACATTATGATAGTTCTTAAAAAAGTTAAGCTTTTAGTATAATGCTGGTATAATATAACAAATTGGTATAATTAATGCAAAATTCAATATAATTGGGGGAATAATATCGATGAAACAAGTGTCTATATAAATCAATATAATCTTATCAATGATGTGACACGTTTGAGACTGTTTGATAATATGAAAATATGTGAGTCCTCAAGAAGTGAAGTGAGCTAAGTTGTAAAATGATCAAAATTTTCTAATGAACTTTAAAGTGCAATCTTTTCGTGGTGTTTTGAAGGATTGCATTTTTTATGTTTGGAAGATAACACTATTGCAGTGTGTATTTATTGATGTCACTCTACCTTTAAGATAATTTAGGACATGTATAATATTATAACGGATTTAATCCATCTTTTATTAAAATAACACTTGGCTCACTTCACCTCTCAGGGGTTCATATAATACATATTTGTTTTTAATGTTGAAAAAAAATATCGCATAAAATGTTTGATACATATATAAATTGAAATCTAACCGGTACAACGATTCCAAATATTTGAATATTTTTTGAATAAGTGCTCCCCAAAGTGTAAGCATTGCTGCAATTTATCACTTCGTGATTCAGCTATTTGTTTCCGTTTACGTGAATATTAAACAGCGATCGAAAATGATAGAATAGAAGGAATTTTCTTAATTCAATAATTTAAAAAATAATATTTATACTATTTAATATACTTTCAATATATCAGATTGAAATATGTATGACTTTAAAATTATGTATAATTGTAATAAAAAACACAATGATGCAAGTCAATTGAGTTCCAATACATTGTTTTAGTATTTAAATTTATAAATAAATCGTTTTAAAAACAGTTTTAATTACGACTTTTGGTTATTATATCATTACGTGTCAACCTAAATGATGAATACACCGAATGGTTTAATTACTTTTTAATGGAAAATAATTTAGATAATAGCTCCAAAAAATTTGATCAAACCGTTTAGAACACACTCTACGAAAAACAAAGGTTAACTCGTCGTATGGGCAGGCTATAAAAAATACAACGTTTTCCACAATAAAAGCTCTTGACAAATCTGAACCAATTGTCTTTAGTAGTAGATTGCATAATTTTAAATAGCTATAACATAGCGGGTGCTTTTTTTTTTAATGCTAAGATAAGTAGATACACTGCCATGGTTAACAGCCAGTCTTCTTTAAAAGTTTTGTCAAATTGAGCTCAAAAACTTGACAATCAATTTTTATATTTATTATTACAATTCGATAATTTAAGATTTCGACTGACGGTTCTTGGTGGAATTTCAATCGTTCAAACTATGTAGATTCACACAATTTTTGTCACTAACGACCGGAGTTTTGTCTTTCGGCATCTTCAGGCGTCAAAGTTCACGGATAAATTTGAACTGACGAACACTAATTTACAATAGAGTTCAGTCAATCTTGCTGTACTAGAAATAGTGATATGATTTAAGATTTCGATATTACAATTTGAGGTAATAGGATCACAATTGCCTATATACAACTAAAACACACTTGTAAGTTTATTAAAGGTAACAGGTTATTTATATTTGTGCTTCTAATTTTATAATTGATTTTTTTTATATACCAACCCGTACATTGTAAACAGTTGCATGTACGATATATAGCGTTGGCATTGCCAAAACAGATCTTACTTTAAAACACATTTTTGTAGTTAGCCTTAGCATTTTAAAATTTACCAACTTTAAAGATTCGAATATATTTTTGTCTTTCGATTTCTCACCGCTGATTCCTTTTGTGGGTGTAAAGTTATTTTGTTAAGAGTAGGTGCGCGAACGAAAGCCGAAAACAACATCCCTTACGTCATAAATACAAATAAATACCTACAGTGCATTTATTACAAAAAGGTAACAAAATTACTTGTAGAATGTCATCCGGCATTCGACGAAGATAACTCTGCGAAATTTTTCAGTTTAACGATGAAATATCTCTCATGTTTTTTTAAGATTTCCTTATTTCCATTTTATTTGTTCATTTGAGACGGCACAGAAATATTATAACAACAAATTACCAAGCTGATGATATTGGTTATTAAGATAATACATACAGATGTCAGTAGAAAATACGAGTTTATGGAGAACTATTAAGAATCGATTTTTGTTTTAAAATTTATTGTTATTAAAATAAAATAAAGTTGTAAAAAATGTTTTGTTTATATACCTCCATTTGTAGGCCATTTGCTTCACATTGGCAGCATACGTAGATTTAATAAAAAAACAATATCTCAACAATTTTGATTCTAATGTCATTTATTGATTTTGTTGTACAGATTAAATCATTATGTTTTTATCATCAAATAAATGACAAAATCCGTTTATTCTATTACATGAAAAAGTGATAAGGGTACTTTTAAGAGGTGTTGAAAACATCAATTCGTAATATACAAATGCTTTTACAAACCTGAAAATGATGGCTTACCATCGTAAATAGGGCCGAAAATATTACATTGGATTATAACAATTGCAGTTTCTCTGTGTACACAAAGCTAAGTGTCATTATTTCTGATCCATAAGCCAAAACTGGAATAATGACGGTTGTATAAGTGTGAAGAAGTTAAGAACTATTTATGTGGTTCATAGAAGCATTAATTGCTGTTCACAATTCATCTATAGATTCCATCATTTACATTTTTATAAAATTATGTCATTGTAAAAAAAATCTTTTAACATTAATACTAGTCAATAATTACACAGTAGTGGCCGTGTGACTCAAACTCTGATGGCATAATGCAGGAATTAGCAGTGTCGTAAAATCTTTTCTGTAAAATTACTCGTTGCACGAAACAAGCCCGAATGAAAAGTTTACTTTATAATACTGTCATTTCTACCTTTGTCTTATTATGGTTCTGCTCTTAATTTATAAGTACTTACCTAACTGTTCCGCCAACTTAGCTCGCTACAAAATTTCTCAATCCGTACGAGAGTATGAAAATCTTTGTTAAATATATATTTTTCAACAGGATTACACGATTTTATCTTGAAAGAGAAAAGTGTTCACTTACTTCGTACGATTATATATTTTATTAGTTTTGAATTTAAATAAGAAGCTCTGTGGTAACTAATTATTAATATTTTAATGAAACCTGCTTTTTTTAAATAATACAAAAAAAATATTTTGCATAATTTATTAATGATATTGTTTTTTGATTAATTGTATATTAAAGTAAATTGTATTGATTAAAGAATTAAAAATTGATTAAAGTAAATTGACATTTAAATTGTTTTTTTTGACGTGAAATAACGTATTTTCCTAATATTGTAAATTGTGATCCAAATTTTCTTATTTAATTTAGGAACAGGTGTTGACAAGGGCTTTAGGATGGTGCACCATCCTTTATTTTTCCTTTCTCTTACTTCCATTGATCTATCTTTATTTAAAAAAAAAATACATATTATTGATTGAGTCTAATACATAATATGTTTATATTCGGGTCCTATGACGCAGCGGTGAGCGTTGTTGGCTTCCATGCCCGGACCTCACGGGTTCGAGTCCCAGTACGAACAGCATTTTTTCGATTGATTTATCAATTTTTTTTCGTAGGCATAGGTGTTTGTGATGTCTAAAAATCCCTCTTACCCTTCTGATTCTTCAATAACTGGGCGTAGCGAGAGCGATTAGTTAATCATTATTCCTGTCCTAGCCTTGTCTTTCTATCCTACTCTCTTTGGAAAAGAGAGGTAGAGCGGCTGAGTAACAAACAGTTGTCGTAGACAAACTTATTTTAAGATACCTCCATTAGGAGGTCATATGTTCTACATTGGGAGCGGGCATGGTTTTTTTAAAATAAGTATTAGTAATAATAAAACTAATTTGTGTTTTTACTTTATATTCATAAAATTATTTAAATATTTTTGAACGTCAATTAAAAATATCAATTCAATAAATTAATAATGTATATATTTTTTTTCTATTTCAGGTATGTTCAACTTAGACGACAAGCTTCTTCATCAACATTATATTACCAATAGAAATATGTTGGCGTCACTAGTCACTAGAATATGTTGGCGAAATCTGAAAACAACAGCAAGATCTTTATCAGCCAGTAAGTTGTTTTTGGTATTACATATAACTTTAAATGACTGTTGAAATGTGGACACATCACAGTTTGAAGAGCCGTGTCCATCCTTTTTAATGCCTCCCAAGTAGCGGCGGCAGTGTTTCGCCCAATAAGGCCATCCTCAGTCGGAAATGACAATGCGCATAACTATTCTTTACCTGAACCACAGGGGGGCAAGAACAAGAGAAAAGGTAAAAGGTGAACTCGATATTGTTATAATATATGTACGAGCGACTTCGTTGCTACACTTTTCATTACCCAATTAGTTAAAGTCATTTAAAATTTATTATGGATAAGCGGTCGTTAATACTAAATAAAAAGATTGGCTAAACTGTTAAATTATAAGAACACACACTATGTTAAAATTGAAAACAATAAATATTATATGATAGTTTTTAAAATATTTAACCGTTATTTAAGATTGTATGTATGATTATTAAATATGCAAATAATATGACAATATGATAAAAACAGAAATAGTCCGTGCGTGTATACAATCTTCTATTGATTAATCAAAGACATAAACAATTGGCTAAAACATAACCACTGATTTACATATTTAAAAATTTATACCGAGTATGATAGCTGTTAAATAAAAAAAATACATTTTTTTCTATATTTTTATAAAAAAAATCAATTTAAATTTTCAAAATTTTGAACAACTCGATTAAGTGTTTATAGGTTAAATACTTCAACGAAAACGTTTATTTGTTCATTACGACTCATGAATTTATACCTATACTATAAACATTTATTTTTACCCAATCACATCCTGGAAACTGACAAAAAATAGAGCGATTAGTCTACTACAGTGGTTCTTAACCGTTGCACCGTGAACTTATTGAAAGTGCACCGCGAAAAAAATGGTAAAAACGAAAAAATCCGCAAAATAGTAAAAACCGAAAAATCCGCAAAATAGTGAAAACCGAAAAAGTCAAAAAAAATGATGTCCACATATTTTTTTAGACCTCTTAATTTTGGTGCACCGCCACTTTTTCCCATGATCAAAAGTGCACCGTGACTTTGAAAAGGTTAAGAACCACTGGTCTACTACTTACCCTTGCCTATACACATCCCTCTATAAAAACCGTTTAAAAAAATGGTCGAGCTAATGACTAACAATCATTTTTCGTTTAAAAATTCACGATGTAATGCTTAAGTAGCCATCTAAATGATATAATGAGACTCCGATTATGTTTTTAAAATTTTAGATAAACTTATAGATTTGAAAGACCCCTATTACATAATTGATAATAATATTTAAGGGCAATAAATAATTGAATTTGAGGACACGAACCTTTTTTCTCTAATCTTTTATCACTACATTTGTATTTCTTAACATCACAATTTGCTTAATTATGTAATAAAAAAAATTGTTAACAATGTTATTGATAAATTGAAAAATAATTTCCACCAAGTTACCGCCAAATGTATTGGAAAACTATAATTTTTAACTTAAATTAAATAGTTGAGGCATTATTGTTTAATTCTTTCTCGACAATAACTAGTATGGTCTAGTTGGTAAGAACTTTGCCCGAGGGATCAGGCTAGTCTGTGTACAGTTCCCAGTACGGTAAAAATACAGATATAATATTTTTTAACAAATCGGATCGGCTAGTGAACCTTAATAAATTATATTTTGTATATTTAATTTAATTAAAAAATAATAATTAAACAGTTTATTTGAAAAAAACTTATTTAATGCACGAAATGTAAAGTTAATTGTACATTTACCAGATAAATATCAATTTAACTTAGTATTAAATCATATTGAATACTTATGTTACATGTAGTTAATTTCAGTATTCCTTAGATCGCAGCTTCCCTATTTGGCTTGATTAACTTAATAATACATAGCTAAGCATGGTAACTACTAGTAAACACCTACGTGAACACAGGTGGTAAGTATATCAGTTAACATATTGCATTAATTAGCAGTGATGTGCTTTCAACCGTATTCCCTGCATGAATTATCTCGGCGAATTTGGAATTTTGGTTAAGGAACAAATCAAAAACCATTGCAGCGTTTACTGTATTATACAAATATTTTCTATGTTATAAAAAAGGTTATAATTATACGTAACGATCTTCTTTATAAAAATTTACAATGTTATATGTCTTATATATTCGTAGATACTTGATTTGTAAAGCTGTGAATTTTCAGATGTTCTTTTTTAATCCGTCTTAATAGAAATATTCTAGATACTAACGTGTAAAAAAATGTGCTTTTGATTGTAAGTTGTATCGACACATAAATCAATAAATTATTACATACTTAATTTGATAGTAGGTATAATAAATTCAAATTCAAAGTAATACTTTTAACACTTCCCTAAAGTGTTTGAAAATACTTCTAACATGTTTCTGGCTCTTAAAGAACCACAAGTTGGTGGTTGAGTATCCCACCACCACCCGTTATGTGTATGCAGCCGCATTTTCACGGCCGCCTTCCATAACGCAATGCGATCAAGAAAAGAAAAGAATTTATTCATCATATTATTGACCCGATACAGAGCTGCACGGGACTTAACTTAACTATCTTTTAACCACTGTTGTGCTTAAAAGATAAAGATAGAAAGAAAAAAGAGAATGTGACTTGCTCAGTCATTTAGTTTAAGTGATATTAAGTATCCTGTGTATCCGTATACTGAGAATCCGCCGTGGCGGAAGAGTTTAATCTACTCCGCGTTGAATTTAAAGAGGAATCAAGAATATCCCGTTCCCCATATGATGTTGCAAATTTATCGAATGCCTCAAAATTGGCCTTGGTTGAGATCAGGTCAGCGTGGCCTATTGGGGCCGTATGAGGTCGGACCACAGCAAACAGCTCTGCTCGTTCGGCATTCATCTCCGGGCAGTCCCACAGTACGTGATTGGCGAAGAACCAAGTGAAAAATCATGTTTTACACTTATCGTTCAAAAACCCAGGACATACATTTTTAAGCAACACATTTTTCATTTGGTTCTTTAAGGGCCAGCAACAAATCGGAAGTATTTTTTAGCACCGTATGAGAAATTTTAAGGGACTCACTGTTAAAATTTGGTGAAAAGACATTACATATATAATACACAATTGTATAATAAGTATAAAAGAGTGTTTTACTTTTTATAAAATATTACATTTCAAAAAAAAGTGAATAAAAAGTGTATGTTTATTATTGAATCAGTATTTAACTTTCAAAAGGAAAATTGCGCCACAGTGAAAAATCAAGCATTCATATTGTATAACTGATGTGGAAATAAATACAATATTTTTATATCGTATGCTTCTAATATTGCCGCCTGTGTGGTCGAGTGGTCAGCGTTGTTGGCTTCGGCTACGGAGGGCCCGGGTTCAAATCCCGGTGCGGACAGTTTTATAAATTGATTTTACAATCGATTTATGAATTTCTGTCCAAAGGCATGGATGTATGTGATGTCTTGAATTCCTCCTCTCACACATCCTATCCTATAAACGGGGCGTATTGAGGGCGATTAGCTTACCACTAATCCTGTCCTAGCCCTATCCTTCCATCCCTACTCTCTTTGGAAAAAGAGAGGTTGAGCAACTGAGTAACAAGCAGTTCTCGTAGAAACACTTCTGTTGAGATAAACTCCATTAGGAGTCCATATGCTCCACATTGGGAGCGGACATGGTTTAGAAAAAAAATGCTTCTAATATGTTTGAAATCTGAAAGGACATGGAAAATGTCTAAAGCTAAATAAAATACAAAAACTCAACAATAACGAAATATTTACAAAAATAATATACAAAGGTTCATGGGTTTGGTGACACATTTATATAAATAGTTCCGTAAATTTTTAATACTCACCTAATGTGATTGAAATTTTTCATCTTAAAGTTTACATTAAAGATTTTGTATAGAGCTGGACGATAGATTGGAAAAATCTCAACCCTTTTTCAGCGTATTATAACATTTCGGTGAGGCATTTTCAGTTAGTTAGCCGGCCATAATGTAAAGGTTGAGCTCAGGGTGAGCATTACTTCTGAGATTTTCTTTTTTCGCCAGGAAAAATCCATTTCCCGGCGGCATAGTTGAGTGCCTTATGCCGGCAGCCCCATAAATACTTGATCAAACAGCCCCTCTCAAATTGTACCGCGCCGGAAACTTGGAATAAAGCTCAGGATTTTTGTTATACTTGCTACGTACTCACTTACCTAAATATTTGCTTGAGGTTTCATTTAAGTCTTTTGTATTGTTTCTTTTCTCCATCATCAATGTCATTAGTCTTCGGCACTCAATTCTTAGCATCGGAATTCTCTACATAAAATCTGATTGGTCAGGGTTTCTGAAATACAAACAAAAAACGTTTTAGTTTTATTTGTTTGTACCTAAAAAAGTTACAAGTACCCTTTAAAATACTTCGATAAAGAAATCTCCTTTGTGGTACGTGGTTAAAAATGTTTGAAAATTATTTTATTTTTATTCAAATTTAGTCTTTTGTTGACTGTAAGTCAAATAAACGAAAACATTGGATTCACCACGACATTCATTTGAATTAAATAATTTAATTCAATGACGTTACTTGAATTATTTTTACTGTAAAGAATATAGCCTACTAGAGAATAACTATTCTTGTGATAAATGGAAGGGATAGTTTTATAAATGTCTTAAACTATAAACATAAAAAATGAGCAAATAAAAAATGTTTCATTTTTTATTAGTTTATGAATATATTTGCCAAACTTATTACATAAAAAAACATATTCTATTTTCAATCGACTAAATACAAATTATCATCTTCGCAAATAGATTTATTTTTCAACGTGAACTTTTATGTAACATCGATAAATAAATTCAATATAAACTATATTGATGTAAACCAGCTTTTTTGCTAACCAAACTTCTAATTATATCTAAAAAAGTATTAAAATTTATTTATATTAAACTTATTTTATAACGCTTAATTCATTGTGCTAAAAACAACTCGAGGAGACATGACTCGAAATTTTTTAATACGCATGTACAAGAAAACCTTAAGTACGATGGTATAATCAACAGCAGCTGAAAGCTTTTTTGCGTTTAAAATAATTAAATTTATTACCAAAGTTTTGAATAGTTGAGGATTTGTTGCCTCTAGATTAGGGTTGATATTTGTGATTTTATTAGAGTGAGTGGTCGGGTCGGGTCGGGTGGGTTTTTCGATTCGCACCGCTCTCTTTCCCAAAATTCCCGTTTCTACCAAAAGTTGCCAATTATATTTATGGCACCCGTCAATACACCGCATCGATAAATCATACAAAAAATATATGAACTTAAGCCTCGTCTGCATATAATAGCAAAAGGGTTGCTTAAATATATTTTTTAAAGTTAAATAAAAAAAACATATTCATTGACATCGTTTATAATAATGTTATATTTATTTAACTTGTATACATATCTTTTCGATGCTTATGATAAAGCTACCCACTGCAATATTACTCATTTAATTTTACTGCACAAATTTATAAAAAGTAATCTTATACAAAATTCTGTTTTCTCGTTGAATTTTGTAAAAACAAAAATATTTTACCAGCCGCAGTTTTCTATTTTTAACTTAATAAATTATAATTGTTCATTTTTAGCATATTTTTTTCTAGTTAAATAGTACAAGTTTTCACGTTTTTATTGTTAGTAGAATAAGTTTAAATTTCGTTTTAACTTTAAAGTCATATCTGTAGCGCAGTGGTCAACTTCGTTTGATTTCATAACGGATCTCAAGAGTTTGAATCTCAGTACGAACAGTATTTTTTAATCGATTGTGATTTCCGAAAATTGTTTCCTACCTTCTAAATTCTAGAATAATGGAGTGTAGCGAGAGCGATTAGCTAAACACTAGTCCTGCCCTAACCTTTCCTTTCTACTCTACTCTTTTCAGAAAAAAGATAAGTTGATCAACTAATTAATAAGTAGTTGTCGTAGAAAAAAAATGTTGAGATATATATTAGGCCATATTGTTTACATTTATTTGAAACGCACATGGATTAAAAAATGAAATAACACCTTTTTTGTACTAAATTGCAATCAATAACATTTGCCTAATTCACTATGTATAATATAATAATCGCCTGTGTGGTCGAGTGGTCAACATCGTTGGCTACCGCTACGGAAGGCACGGGTTCGAATCCCGGTACGGGCAGTTTTATAAATTGATTTTTCAATCGATTTATGAATTTCTGTTCAAAGGCATGGATGTATGTGATGTCTTGAATTCCCCCCTCCCACCTATGAACGAGGGCGTATGGAGAGCGATTAGCTAACCACTAGTCCTGTCCTCGCCCTTTCCTTCTATTCCTACTCTCTTTGGAAAAAGAGAGGTTGAGCAACTGAGTAACAAGCAGTTCTCGTAGAAACTTTTCTGTTGAGATAAACTCCATTAGGAGTCCATATGCTCCATATTGGGAGCGGACATGGAAAAAAAAAAAATATAATAAATAATGTAATATGTTCATCGAATTAGCTGTGACAGCTTTTATTGTGACAAAATAAAATGTGTTTAATCTGTAATGAACTTCATACGAAGTTATGTAGCCTTACAAAAATGTTTTTTTTCTTACATTGTGTGCATCCATTAAAAACATTATTTCAACAGATTTAATATTAAAAAAAATGATTAATTTCACAATTATTTTCTGAGCCATAAGTTCTAAATGGAGCTTTATGTTTTATGGATTGGAACTCAGTAAGAGCTTTCCGTTACGACAGGTCATTTGTTAGAGGTGCCGATTTGACCAGACCGACCTGTTATCGACTCCAAAAAACATCACACGTATACACTCACACATCTAAATACGTCCATCAAATTATGACTTAGTTGATGATAAGTGAGCAGTGATTGATTGAAAAAGTTGACACGGCAAGATAATTCTTAATAAATATATTTTTAATTTAATCAAAAAAATTATGGTTATTGATTTTCAGGTCTGCTAAATAAAACATATATATCTCATTAAGCATATTGTAATACTATATTTTACATTACATGTTCAATGTTTTAATCAAATATGTCATGATTGTGAAAGTGTTAAAACTAACTGTAATGATTTCATTAGTGACGTTTGCGATGAAAGCTTCTATTTTGCAAGTTATTTTTTTGCAAGGTTGGGTACTGACTTTATTTTTCATCTTTACCCTATAGGATATACTTATTGTCTTGTAAAAGACTCATCTGAAAAATTAATAAAAGAAAAACAATAAAGCATACAACTTAACAAACCCTCACTTTTCTTATACTGACTAACTTTACATTAAAAGATGGACTCAATTTAACCACAATTGGATTTTTTGGATAATGTCTCTTGAAATATATTGTCAATCGCTTAGAAATGGCGTGGAGTAAAAGAGTAAAAACGAGAATATCAACATGATCATTTAAAAATATTTACGAAGCTTCTGTTATTAATAAAAATACTTAAGTTATAATAATAACTTAGGTACCCGTAGTTTTTTTTTAAATTAAACATTATTTTGTTGGACCCATGGTCAAGTGATTAACATTGTTGTAATCTATTAAGTGCTAGTACAGAGTGTTTTTACAAATTAAGTTTTCAGTCGGCTATGGTTTATACACATCTGTGATGATTTTAAGTTTTCCTTTAACCAAAACAAGGCCACTTTGAGATCAATTAACTTGCCACTGGTCCTGTTTTAGCCTTATTTCTATATTCCTACTGTCTTTCTAAAAAAAGTTTGAGTAACACGTAGTTCTTGTAAAAAACGTTTGGTGAGATAAACTTCATAAGACGTCAATATTCTCTACACTGATGGCGCACATTTGCCTAAAAATTCTCGAATATCGGTAATGATGTTTTTATTTAATGAAAACAAACATCTATTAATATACATCAAGGTTGTTGTTCGTCTTCAAATCATCGCTCAAACATTGTGGATTACGGTCTATTTTAGTATTATAGGCATGAACCAATACATACTTGTAGGACACTTGTGTATTATATTACAAATAAGTTTGTTCAGGGGCTTCTATTTGTAAAACACTTTTTGCTACTGTTTAACATAATTAATTAGAGAAAACAGTAATTTATTCGCATCTATGAACATTTCTGTTATCGTTATACTAAGTATATTGTATTTTTTCAAATATGAGTGAAATATGCTGGAACAAAAACAGATAGGTTTGTTGATAAAGGCGTATGTACGAATCATTTGTATCGAAAAAGTTTTCATTGAGTCAAATTGATTTAATTATTCGCATTGTCTTGTATAATATAGACGAAGCTCAAAACTTCCAACAAAGTAAACCGAAAGTCTAGAACATGGGTGGGGAACCTTTTCTTCTCTAAAGGCCGCATTAATTTTTCTGATTCGCCACAGTAAACATTGACCGGAAACAATTTCATGCCAATTTCTAAATTGAAAGAAGAAATTTGTGGATTTCCCAAAATTATTTTTTGTAGGCCTTTTCTCTCAGGAATTTACGAATTTACAAAAAACTGGCTAAAAGGCCGCAGGTTTCTCACGATTGGCTTAGAATAACTAGATAAAGGCTAGGACGGTAGCGTATTTGTTGTTATATTATATAAGACATTATTCATAATCGTGATATCAATTTTGGAAGACAGATAAAACAAATTGTAAAACATGACCAGTTTAGAAACAATATACCGCTCGCGTTATTCTGTGCGATCAGCTCTCGTGCGAGCGGAAAATATTTATTTTTCACGCCTAACGAAAATGCCCAAAGCTTTTTTTACTGACCCCATCGCTCGCTATGTTAGCTGCCCCCTTGTTATGCTGCAAATTTATGTTTGATTAGTTCACACTGTGTGTTGATTTTTGATGGATCGACCGCTGAAAGTTGATCAAAGTAATTGTTATTGAACAAAAATGCTAACACTTTATGGTAGGAAAAAGTATTGATATTGACGAAGAGAAATTCTGAAGTAAAAATAGCCGATTTAATACAAAGCGTCCATTATAGTCAAAAACAATATTTTGACACTGCTAATTTATAAACTGAGTATTTTTTTTTAAAATATATTTATATTTAGTATTCCAACTTCAAATACTTTTCATACATATCTATCTACTTTCAATGTGACTTGGGATTGTTTATTAGATTTCTTGGGAAAATAAAATAGATCATATTTTTTTAAAACAATGTCCGTTTAACCAAGTATGCGTTTTTATTTGTATTTAATGAAGTTGTTTTGTGGAAAGTGGTTTTTACTTATTTATTCAATGTACGAATTAGAGAAAACGTAAGATGTCTAAAAAACAACACTTTTTTTTCGAATTTGAAAATCATTTGATAAAAATAAAAACACAATATTCCTTTGTACTCGCAATGAATTAAACCGATCCTGAACTTTTAAATAAAGTGGAATAAAGTACAAAGGAATATTGTGTTTTTATTAATATAATGCCTTTCCATCAAGTATTGACAGTGAACACCCTAAAAGTGAAAAATAAAAATGTTGAAATACTCCATAAAGTTAGTTAAAATGGCTAAAGCAAGAATACCTTAGAGTTTGTGGAAATTAATAAAGAAATTCAAAGAAAGAAAACATTATTTTATAAACATTTTAATAAGATAGGTGGACTACCATTATTGAATTTACTTTTATTGGGATTTACCACTCCTAATGAATGTAATTAAGTCATAATAAGTGCTATCAAAGTTTGTATCTTACCCATATCCTGCGTCCTGTAGAAAATGACAAACCCCGACTTTTATTTTGTAATTTATAACTTAAGCGTTACAATCAATTTTTGATTTATTCGTAAACCTTGCGATGGTCTAATGATGCTTCTCAAAAAGGCAAAACACGTATCAAATACTTTGAAATTCAACAAGTTAAATAACAAAATTATTTAATTTAATATTGTATTGTAATTAATAAAGGGAACAAAATAAATGGTCAGAGTTTAAATCAATTCTTGGTCAAAATTCAAATAAACTTTCGGTCTGAATAAAATTCAATTTTTGGTCGGAATAAAAACGGTCAGATTTTATAACCATTTTGGTTAGGTTTGGTTTTTTTTAAATTTAATTTAAATTATGACTATTTTATATAAATTCTGAACATAAATTATTTATTCTGCCCTCTGTACACTGACAGATATATTATGACCATTTAATATAAATTCTGACCAATGTAATATAAATTCAGACCGGTTAAATACGAGCCATTAATAAATTCGTGCGCTCAATATATGAATACTTCTGTCAAACATTTACTATTAAGGTGCTTCTGAACTCACGTTATGATTTTTATCGTTTAACCAGTGGATGGCTGATGACTAAACTACTTTTCTGTCATCGCTTCACCGTGAATAAACTAAATTGGACTTAGTAGAATGTCACCAAACTGTCAAACGGCACGATAATGCCGCGAGATAACAAGTTTGTCCCGAATTTGAATGATTAATGTGTTTTGACTGACAGTCGTAAGCATGTTGTAACTTAATGAATCCGAAGTAGATGTCAGATTTAAACTATTAGAAACACAAATGCATGTTATCTGTTTGTAAAATAAAATTAACAAAATTCATATGATGGTGGTTTCAGGTCTGAATATTAACTCCAACTATTCCAATGATCGCACGATAAGCGGAAATTAAGCGAAATGAAAAATTTATGATTGGAAAATGTGAGTTTCAAGTAATAAATAACATTAAAATAAAATAATTTAAAGTGAAACATATAAAATTATAATGATTTCAACTAAACTGGTTTAACTTTGGTCGATTCTTCTCTATTTTTACAGAGGGTAAAAAAAATAATTACAAACAGCACTTGTTAAATGTTTGTGATGTCTAAAAACTTACCCCCCCCACACTTCAAATCATTAAATTTAGCAAAAGCGATAAATTAAACACTAGTTCTGTCTGGTAAAAGTACTAGACTGAGTAACAAGCAGTTCTCATAAAAAACTCACGTTTAGATATTTCCATTAGTAGGCCATATTCTTCACACTAGTATGTAATTTAATGCTGTAGTGTGTGGGTTAATTTTAATTTAAATATATTACAAACTTTTTTATTCCTTTTTATCCATCTTGCAATATCACAAAAAAGGTGTTGAAAAAATTGTCTAATTTCTTTACTATCATATTTTTTGCAACGCAGCAAACTGAAGATTTTTTTTAAAAAATCTGTCACATAGAGTAGGAAAAACATGGACCATTTCAACATGGAATCTTGTGATTTTTAAGTAAAGATTTTATCAATACTTCTTTGCAAGCCTTCATTTTAATGCAAAGGAGATGTAACTAGTTAATAACGAATTCAATCATAAAAAAACATTTAACTTTTGAATGAGTAGTTTAGAAGTATTTAAAACGGTGTAGCATAAACGTAAAATTAAAATATTATTTTTTTATCATATAAATCCTTAAACCTAATTATTTTTATACTGACATAAAAGTTTTATCCCCGAGAGATTGGCAACAGTGTCAAATAATATTTTATTTTTCTTCTGGTTTTTTTTCCCAAAGCTTTACTAATGATCCTACCAAAGCATTGGGATGATTAACTATCACAAATATATTATTATCTCGCCGCAAATTGATGCCAAAAAAAATGTCACGCCCTGAATACTGCCATTTCCAGTACATCATCACAAGACACTCCTAGCATTTGTCAGGATTTCGTCCTACTCCACGGCACCACACTTAATGCACGCCTTCAGGCTTCTAGCTGGAAAAAATAAAATAAAACAAAATACAAGATTTTCAGCGTGAGGCATAATGTATGGGAGCGTTATATCATATGTGTAATCCGTCGCCCGACAGGCGCCGACATAACTGTGTAGAATTTTTCATTTTGCAACGAAAGTGTCCTATATTTGGAAAAAAAATCTTACTGAAGTGTCCTTATACTCATATTTGGGACTCATTTTATATGATATTTTTTTTATTTGAAGAGAATTTATCGGTATGATGTATAAGTCAAAATGTGTATGAAAAATCACTAGCATCTTCGATGGATTTCAATTTTTTTATTTATTGTAAAAAAAAGGATAATACACGACATTGAAGCTGACGCCAATGCGCCATATATTTCATAGCTGTAATTTAGTATTAAATGAAAATATGTCAACAGATACTCAAATAAGAATAAAAAATAAATGGTTATAAAAAGGACTTCGCGCCATGTGTTTAACTGTCTAGTAAAAACATTCATTGTTTATTCAGAAAAACTATGTAATTGGCATATCGTAAAACAAATGCTTATAACTAAATAAGTTAGAGAAATGATAATAGTAAATCTTCAGCCCCGGTTACGTAAATTAAAACCGGGAGCATGACAACCTTTGGATTTTATAATAAAGGTATTCATATAAAAAAATATATATTATATAAGGTTCAACAGTGCATGGTTAAAATATAGGTCCCGTGCAGTTCTGTATCGGGCCAATAATATAAAGAAAAAGTCCTTTTATTTTCTTGATCGCATTGGTTGATGGAAGGCGGCCGTGAAAATGCGGCTGCATACACATAACGGGTGGTGGTGGGATACTCCACAACCAACTTGATAATATAAGGCTATGTTATTATACATAACTAGAGAACATTAAAATTAACAAGTTTCGTTTCAATGTTTCCAGACTTTCTGAAACATAAAGAAATAAATCTTTAATCTTTTATAAAAAAATAGCACCATTTAATTGTTAAAAAATGAATATATATTTAAAAGCAATGTATCATTCAATTGATATATTTCATTATTGACTATTTATTTTCTTACAAAATAATTATACACGTTCTTAAATTCTTAAATTGTAATTCTGAATAAACGTTTACTTAAATTGTTAAGCAATTTTATTTTTACACTTAAATCCAAAACACATGTTTTTTTAAATACGTTAGTAGAATAGTTAAGATTATCAGTATACTGATGACAATTCTTTTAATGTATCTCTGTGGCAGTATACAGTGACCATATGTGGGATATTTATTTTATCAATAGCTCAAACCATTTTTATGATCGTATTAATTTTTGTATTTACCATACATATACTGCGGAAAATAGAGGCCAAAAAAATTAAGAGATTAGAAGCATCCATGGAAATAAACACACATACATTTTAAAATATCCATTTGGGTATTGAACATAGGTAATGCACACTACACTATAAATAGGTAATGTTTTTTTTTTTAAATATTTTATGTCTAATGTTTTGTCTTTGAAATAAAAAAATAACACTTTATTTCTTTTGTACAAATGATGGTTTACTTAACATTTCAACTTAAAATGCTTGATAGAATTTCAATATTAAATTTCAAACGTTCAAGTTTTGTACACTTCCACACTTATCTTCACTTATGACCCGGGCATTCAAGAACACTTGAACTGACAGAGTTCGAGACGAATTGCACTTGAATGCCTGAAGATACGTAAAGTCGAAACCCGACACGTTAGTGTCGAAACATTTGTAAGTGTATACAATCTGAACGATTTAAACTAAGCATAGTTTATTGATATTACTATTATTAAAATAATTCATAATGTTAGCAGTGCAATCTAGATAAAAAAAAAATAGTTTATAACAACTGATGGTCCTAAGAGCTTGTCTTCATTAACAAAAAATGCTATTATAGATACTATTCAGTAGAATATAGTTTTTTTTTTCTCCAAAAAAGCTCTTATGATTGTAGTTCTCTATGCACGATATATTATAATCTTTCACAGATTCGGGGGCGCCGAAACGTCGGAAATGAAATTTTTCATCTTGGGACGAAACCCTCTGGCAAAAAAATAAAATAGTAATGTTTCACTTAGGCGTTTATCGAACTAACACTTTTGCTGACTTACTCATGTCACCGTCATCTATTTTGGCGGAAAGGGACCCAGTCGCCTGAATGAGCATGCCTATAAAAAGTATTGGAAAATATCCAAATATAATAACATGCGTGGGGTGTACTTGTAACTAAGTAGTTTTTATACAAGCAGATGTCAAAATTGTGTGAATACAACTAACACATAAAATGTTAAATTTTTGACATAGCCTAGAGTGCTAAACTTTTCTCATATCAATATGTACCTTTAATGTTACACTTCTCTCTAATGGTGAATATTAGGGGTTATACAAAAGTTGACTTTTGAAAAAACTGGTTTTCAATTTTCAATATTTTATAAAACTCGATTTAACCCAATTTTAAAAGTGTCACAATAAATGGATGATTCAACAAAAATAACAAAAAGTAGTATACTTGCATCGTTTATGTATGTATAAATATATAATAAATAAACACTAAAATTATTTTTGGTTCTGATTTAGAGACCTGAAAGTTGTCAGACAATTTTATTATAAAACCAGGATAGGCATTTACCATGTATTATTATTTACCAACTGCACTAAAGGAATTTCTTTTTCGAACTTAATTTAAAAATATTTTTTTACTGTAAAATTTATAAATTGTCGGTTACGATTTTTTGCTTATTACGGGTCGATATACTCCAAATAAGTTGATATCTCACTGTGGTCGATTGTTCAAAAACAATGACATCGTATTATTAATCGTTTACGGTTTGCATCATGAAAAGTGTGGAAACCTTTGTAATAGTTACTTTACATAGCTAAATCCTTTTTATGTTTTGGGTAATGATTGAAAGAAGCGACAATTTTATTTTCTCCAAGCAATATAATATAAAAAGTCATATTATGACTGATATTTATTCTCTTTTTTCAATAAGTGAAAAGGTTCAAAACTAGCAAACTCACAAACTTGACAAAAACTTCACTTATATCGACCGATAATCGATAAAAGATCTTAAGCGACACAATTTGTTCAATTGAGTTTTAAGCCAATAATTGTTCAATATCACCTAGGGCAGGGATGGCGAACAAGCGACCCGCGTGAGAAATTATCTAACCCGCTTGAACTTTTAGAAATGATTGTTTATATTTAAAACCTTAATTATTCAATCTATGTTACCCACGAAATTATTTTTTAAATTTTTTTAAATCAAATTTGACCCACTTGCTTAAAAGGTTCGCCATCCCTGGTCTAGGGCGTCAGTGACAAAAAATTTAGAACGTTATCTCACTCGCCTGATATTTTCGGAGGCCTGTACATTTTAGCGTTTTTATTTGTTATCGTTTGTTTCACATGAACACCGGTTGAGAAACGCTGATCTAGAGAACTGAAAGTAGTCAGTATAATATCAGGACAGGCGTTGACTATATATAACTATTTACTCACCGCAATTCTTTTATCGAACTTATCGAAAAACTCTTCTGTAAAATTTATAAATTGCTGTTTACGATTGTCTGCACAAGTATATATAATTACCGACTTGGATAATTATTCAAATAATAATTACCTATAAGCACGTAAGTTATTTGTTTCAAAGATTTTATAAATCTGTATTGCTACTATAAATCAAAGTAAGACTTTCAGGTTTAAAACAGCACATGTTACAAATAAATAATTGAAGCAGCGTTGTATTCGCCACACCTTTACCTGATTACTTAATAAAGGCATTTTCGGCTTCACTAACGTCTCTTTAAAAAAAAAACAAAGGGGTAAAAAAAAAGAAAATCCTACTCAAGATGTTAATTGTAACGGCTTTGTTTCATAGAATTCTTTCGTCACATTTTTTACTGCTTAAAATAAATATTTTGTTTTTTATCTTTATTTTCAAAATAAACTTATTATAGTTGAATTTTATTTTTAGTTGAATAAAAAGATTCATTTATTTACGTTTTATTATTAACATATTATCAATACAAAGATTAATTTTTGGCTGTTAACTGAATATTTACTTATTTTGATCTCGGGACTACGCGATTCACATTTTTTCAATCCCGGTAATTGACAATGTATCATAATAGTTTAATAATCAGATTTTATATGTATATCTGCTATTTTGAAACGAAAATATATGGCATATCAGCTATCTGCCGAGATGGCAGATTTTTTTTATATATCATAGTTGCTTGAGATTAATTCCAGAAAAGAAGATATCACCAAACATAAATTAACGTATTCTTAGAAGCAAGAGTTAATTTTATTTATGAAAGCTTTTTCATGAAAGAAAATCAAGATGCCGGGTTTACAGGATTGCTGAATTGATCAGGATCTCAGGAATTTGGGATCGTAAGCCTTAGTATTGACTTGTAGTAATTGTAGTGAGTTATTTAGTTTCGATAAAACATTCATATATTTTTAATAATTATTAGCATAGACAGTTATGGATAGTGGTCTAGTTAAACGGTATAAAGAACGTGTAATTATATGGTGAAGCGACTTAACGAAATAAAATAATGATTTTTCCACCATGACCTAAAGTTGACGGTATAACTATTTCAGAGGTGAAACACGTTTCGGACTCAGCTCAATTGTACAAAGATATGCGATTGTGTATGCTATAAGAAAATGTATTTTCGTTTTATTTAAAAGATATATTAATCCTTTCAAACGTAATTTATTTTACTATGCTTAGGTACATTCATACGTAATATAAATTAAGTTTACTTTCTACGTATGTTAGGATAAATATGATACAACTAGTACATCTGCTTTACTTTGCTAACTACATAAACTGGTAGTAATTTGACTTAATAATAATCTCAGGCCCTCGAAAGACAATAATATTATTTCAAGCGAGACTACGCACGTCACTGCGTGTATTATTCTTCCCATTTAGCGCCTACAGCCTGGCACCTTGAACAGTCCAAATTATCAATTAACCCTGTTTAATTGTACCGCGGTTATCTCTTGAACCGCGGTTATCTTTGGAACCATTTCTTAACTCTGTTATAGTTAAGAGATAACGCCAACTATGTATTTAAATTTAAATTTAACCAACGGAATCATTAGCCTATCTAAACATTCCCAGCGAGTGGAAGTTTCTTTAACTTTTACGCCATCGCATTGTACCTATATTTTATTGTTTAACATGCTAATGAGATTGAAATAATTAAAAGTTTTGCAGTTTGGTGGATTTTTGTTATATCACATAATCATATGAAACCAATTTTCATCATAAATAATATCATACATCATCTTTTAATATGCTCAATATTATCTTGCTTATATTTACCTTATATCTTTACAAAATAGTTCATTTGAAATCATTTTCAACTTAACTCTGAGAAAATACGTACTGGCACACTAGAATTATATTTCAATGATTATAAATAATATTTTCAAAGATCTTTAACTAGGTTTATTTTAATAAATATAGTTATTATATTAGTGTCAAAAAAAAAATTGAGAGTAAAAATTTTTGCTACCATGTGGTGTAAATTGAATTCCAATGAAACTTATCTCTACAGACGATATTATACGAAAACTGATTGGTAGTCGCTCAACTTGCCATTCTCGAAAAGAGTAAGGATAAAGGAATGGGACTGAAACATGATTAGTGGTTAGCTGATCACTTTCGCTATTTTTTTTTAGTTTTTGGTATCGGATAAATGGTAAATAATTTGGACATAAAAAACATCTCATTTAAAATCAATTTTAAAATTCGTGTGCATAGTTATGTGACAAAACCTGTGAACAAAACATATGTTAATTTTCAATATGTTAATATTTTATTTAGTTATAAAGTAAGAAGCATATAAAATAACTAAGCTTAATTAAATGCATGCAACAAATTAATTAATTTCTATATTTACCGGTAATTCATAGTAATTTTTCTATATTATCTTTTATGTTCAGAACGGAAACATTTCTACCTTTGTTTCATTAAATAAGACAATAGTTTCTAATACAGTAAAATAGAATAATGGAGTGATCCTACGGGACATTTTTCTCGAGAAAATTGCGTAAGTCGAGAAACTTGTGCCAATGATACTAGACATTAATGAAGTGAACATTGTATGAGTTTTAAACAAAACTTGCTTGCGTTACTTCAATTCTAAGTTCTTGGAAGCACTGCGATACGAATGTAATCCTTTCTATTTGCAGTGGTTCTTTAACTTCACTCCGTTTTCTGAAACATTAATAAGAAATTCTTAATTATTATAGTAATGTAATAAGTCGTACGAAAACATTATGCTATCACTCTTATGCAAAAATAAGTATTAAACTGTTAGTTTTGTAATGTAGTTAAAAGATTATCTGACAACATCAACTAGTCAAATGACATTATCGGTCCGATGTTAACTGTCATTTTATGAAAACATGTCATGAAAAATTCCGCAATAGCTAATTATGGTGCTTAATAATTCTAATAAATTAATATTTTACCTTTATTAAAGCATTTCAAATTTGAATCATTCAAATTATGTACACTCCCACAGATTTTGTCACTAACGACCCGGGTTTCGCCTTTCGGCATCTTCAGGCGTTCAAGCGCACGGATGAACTTGAACTGACGCTTAGTAAATGGATGTTTCGTGTTTATATATTAAATAAATGTATCACTGAGTCTAAAGCCATCGCTGGCGAAAAAGGGTAAGCTCATGGGAATTCCCAAAGATTTGAGTAGTGAGTGGTTTTTAGAATTATATTTATTTGTTTGTCGGCAAAGGTTTTATGATATTATTTATATAGGGTATAGAAGTGGAGACCCAGGCAGGTTTAATATCTCGTTCAAAATCGGAAGACTATGTAACTGTGCCCTATTAATTTCTAAAATTTCCTGGAAAAAGAGCTTATGACTGTCCGTATTTGGGTGTAACATTTTTATCCCCTGTTCCTGATTGAACACGTGTCCTTCCGAAATTAAGTGATTAGCAAAAGTAGACGTGTCCTTTTTCAGTCTAAAGGCTGCCATATGTTCTAATACCCTGATTTTTAAAGTCCTCTCTGTTTTGCCGATATAAAATTTATTACAACAAGAGCATTGTAATCTATAAATTCCAGATTTATTTAGGTAATGTATTTTATCTTTATTGTTAACTAATAATTTGCCTAAAGAGCTTTTACAGTAAAAGGCTGGTCTAACACTATCAGCTAGTTGTTTTTTAATTTTAAGACTAGTATTTCCTAAATAAATGATTCTACGCCAATACCTAGTATGATCTATGTCCTTTGACAATGTACCTTGAAATAACATTTTTTCTGCAAGTTTAGTTTGTTTTTTTGATAAAAGATTGTCTATAAGAGACATATCGTATCCATTGTTGATGGCGATTTGTTTGATGATTTTTAATTCGATATTAAAGTTCTTTTCATTCAAAGGAACACTCACAAGTCTATGAATTTCTGAATGAAAAGCGGCTAGTTTATAAGAAAATGGGTGCATTGAATCCTTATGTATCACGGTATCCGAAAACGTAGGCTTCCGAAATATTTTAAATTCGTTAAATTCAGTTCAAGTTCATCCGTGCGCTTGAACGCCTGAAGATGCCGAAAGGCGAAACCCGGGTCGTTAGTGACAAAATCTGTGGGAGTGTACATAATTTGAATGATTCAAATTTAATATTGAAATTCCACCAAGCACCTTCAGTCGAAATCTTAAATTAAAGCATTTCACATTATAAAATATGATGAAAACCTACAATATACGCTTCCAATTTATATTAAAAAAACACATTTTCATCGCTAAAAGAATATTGGAATACTCTCATAAATTCAACAATACTGTCTGAGCAACAACAAACAAAAGGCTTTATTAGATCCTAACACAGAAGACGTGTTAAAAATTTCTGGCTATTTAAGGGGTTTATTATGGCCAGTCCCTCATAAAATTATCCGTATTTATTCAAATAGCGATACATGGATTTTTATTTTTTAATTTACTTCATTATTAACTTTTTTACATGATTTTCTTTAATACCATAGTGTTATTTTTTTCGATTACACGGGTTTTCCGTTCAGGACACCACTGTTTTTTTCTTCCACTGTGAGAAAAGAGTGTATATCTTTATCAGTGTATTTAAAAAAATATATACAATTTAACCTAGATAAACAAAAATGTTTGCCAAAACTCTTTTTCTGGTATAATATATTTTATATATTGATAGGTTTATCTATGTGAATTGTTATATATTTTCCCATGCCAAAATATATAAATATTCCATATATTAAATCGAGCATTTGCTGAAATTGTTATGTTGTTGTTTGAATTTAACTCAATTATACCATTAAAAAAAAATAAAAGTATATTTAAAAATATAATCAAATACTGGTAGTTAATTTAGTATAAAACAAAATTTGATAACTTTACTTCACTTGTTATGTTACAATTTTGTTTGATGAAGATTGAACTTCCAAAAAGTTACCATAAAGTATTGTGGTCGATATGCACGATTATCCTTCAGGCTCTTTCCCAAATTATACTTTTTTGGACTCGGCAACATTAGACGCTTCGTCCTCTCTCGTGATGTAGTCCACCCATCCTGTTCTGAAGCGGCTTGGTGATGGAGTGTTTATGGAGGATTCTTCATAGATCTTGTATAAATGCTCTAACTCTGTTGCACCTAAAAACGTGATCAGTTAATTCGATTCTTCTTGCCCTAAAGGTATTGCCTATATTGGGACTGGATTGCTTTACAAGTTTAGTATCGGTATACGATTTTTATTAGAATTATAGTTCTCGATTACTTGGTCAAACATCCATTTCCTAACCATCACAAATCAGTTTTGTTAGCCCGGGAAAAAAAGTCAACAAAAACGTTATATATTTAATGTTATCACATTTTGTTCTTGAGGAGAAAAAATACCATAATGTTTAATATGACTGTACAATGCAATGAAAGGATTATAACTCTAAACATTTTAGCTACGAGAATGTCAGCTTTTTAATCCTTCAGATTAATCTGTTCAAAAATTAGTTGAGAAGCTTAGCTTTTCATAATATTAGAGAAGTGTAAGTGAGTAAGATTACGCCATCTCCTTTAATTGGATGCAAATGTAAAAATATGCACCTCTCTCGACAGCTTTAATGCAATTTATGGCTGTGAAATGCATTAATATAAGATGTGAGAATGACTGACTTTAGAAGATTAATATAAAGAATAATGTGAGACAAAAATCTAGCGTTTGAAAAAGCTAATCCCAGAAATCCCAGAAAGATTTTTAATAGTTAGTACAAAATATTCAACACATAATTTTTTTGATATTGTATACAGTAATTTTTAAAGAGACAATATATTTTATTTTATCAAATATTAAAATAATATATTTTTTTATGATAACTGTTGTACATACCAGCTACAGCTATAATTCTTGTAAAGATCATATTGATTTTTAATTACTAAAATTTGTTAGTAATGAATAATTTAGAATTAGTTTAATAAACTGTCTGGTAAGAAATAAACTTCCTAAAATATATTGTAGTAAAAATAATGAAAATTTTTCTATATTTTCAAAGTGCTCGCTCTCCGTATGACTCCTAAAAATATGATTTACACTCGAAGCCACAGAATAAGCATGATTAATCAAGAATCAAATATATGTACATGCTTATTATAATATCAAATAATTAATGTATGTTCAATGATAAAGTTTGGGGTGATTAATCATAAACATACATCATTATATTAAATAATATATATAATACATATTTTATGTTTTAAATTATGTAATACGTATTACATTTACAAATAAGGTATAATAATACGCAATGATAAAGGAGGGAATGAAATTACCGGAAATTTTAAATTTATAATTTGTTATTTAAACATAAGCTTAGGTACCTTCCAGAAAAAAATATTTTTCTAATAATTATTTATGTACTAAGCAATTGACATTTCTGATTTTTAAGTACCTACATCAAATTTTTAATGATATCAAAGAGATTTTTTCAGAATGTAAAAAAGTCGTAAGAAAAAAAATATAATTAAGTTCAAGCACGTAAGTGTCAATGTATTCTAATTCGAATTTTTAGATTTAAAAGTTCTCTCGTTAATTTAGAGCACACTGTATCTGAATATGAATATCATATCTAATTTTCTGCAGTAATATTTAAGTAAAAATTATACGAGAGAACAATTGTCAGGCGTGAAGATTGGAATAGAAATGTTAATCCCGTGCAATAAATTAAGATAATATTGTCTTCAAACTTAAAAGGTTATACTGATAGAAATATTTCACACAGAGCTTTGCTATACTATCTTCTTATAATTGATAAAAATAATATGTCACTCTGCTGAAACAATTGAAGTTTTGAATTATTATAAAAATATTGATAAGGCATTTAATGATATATTTTTATATGCGGGTTTGTGCCACGTTTTTGTTTTATACAGCATTGCACGTATAACGAATTTCGAATACGTTTAATTAATAATATCCGCAGTGTAGTGGTCAACGTTGTTGGTCTCTGTGACAGGATTTCAGAGGTTCAAATCCCAGTACGAACAGGTTTTTTTCAATCGATTTATTGATTTCTGTTTGAAGGCATGGATTTTTGTGATGTTTAAAAACACACTTCCACCTTAACAAGTCTAAAAAAACGGGGCGGGGCGTAAGTAAAGCGATTAGTAACCACTCGTCGTATCGTAGCCCTATTCTTCTATCCCTACTTCTCTTTGAAAAGGAGAGGTTGACCAACTAAGTTACAAACAGTTGTGGTAGAAAAAACTATTCCATCAAGAGGCTATATACTCTATATTGAGAGTGGACATGAATTATAAATATTATCATAATCAAACACCTATTGTGGTTTGAATACACATCATTGATATTTTTAATTGGTCCGAGTCGTAAGATTTTCGACTTCAACTCCGACTACGGATAAAACCCCCAACTCTATGACTCCTGACTCCAACTCCAATTCCACAGCCATGGTTATAACAGTGAATATTCTTTCAATAGCTGTTTGTACTAGCGAGCAGTCGTTTAACTGAAAGCTTTAAAAAAAATAGCTACTTCGACTTGTAATGAAGATCTTATCTATCGACCGAAAGTAAGCTTTATTCGTCCACCAATTGTCAGAAATTTTACATGTGTAGGTATTGTTTCAAGAAACAAAATATGAATAACCATAACGAATATTAAATTAAACAATGATAAATAAAAAACAACAGACTTGAGTGGAAAAATATTCTGCGCAAAAGTGGCTGATCGTCCAAGAGGGCATGTAATAAAACTGAATAGAGAAACAAAATGTAATTAGATGGACGACTATAGAAAAAATAAAATATAGTACAAAAAAATAAGAAAATAAATTACACAATATTCCTACTTTAAAATTATTTATAAAAAAAGTTTATTGACAGTAATTGTTACAAATGCCATCGTTATACAACTATATAAACCGCTAGTTTAAGTTTAAAACACGGAAATTATATATATTATATCACTGTAGTTGAAATTTAAAAATCTCTAATAATTAATTTGCAGAAACGGTTGCGTAAACAATATTCATTCTTGAAAAAAGCTGAGAAAATCTTTCTTGTTATAAGATATAAAAAGATTATAACAAATGATTTATGATGTTTCTTCTGAAGTTTTTGCTTTCGCCAAGTGGGCCCTAACAGTTAATTTTAGATATTAATGACATAATATATTGCTTCAATCTAAAAGTCTATCTATTATGCGATGTCCTTTTTTTACTTGTCAATTCAAAATCAGTAGCGGTTTTCCGCCCAGAGTGATATATCGTGACCACTTTGCTAATACGCAATATCTCATAAGAGAAAAGAACGTTTTCTGCGAGGGCCAAAAAAATCCAAAACCATACTAGAAAAAGGAGTGTACTTACTTACTGAAAAGACTCAGTTAAGTAGAGCTCCTCAAACTTAATGAATATTTTTTTAAATGTTATTCTACAAAATATTGCTTTGAATTTTCATTAAAATCATAGAAAACGTATTGAAATCGATTTTATTTTTATAATCAAGATATTATCGATTTTTAGGATACCGTAGTGCCAGATATCTCCTACTTTTTTCAACATTAATTTTATAATGCAACTTTAATAAGTCCTGGCGTATGGGTCAGAGGCCTGGACGTTTAGCTCTAAGAACTTTCACAAGCTACAACTATTTGAGTAAAAGATCCTGCGGAAGATTTTCGGTGCTGTCTGTGGAGAGGGCATCTGTCGACTTCGGCACAGCCATGAGATTAATAACCTCTTCTGTGAATCAGATATTGTAAATTTTTTAAAAAATTAACGCCTACATCGAGTCGAATATATATTACGCATGGATGAATGTAAACAAACAAAATCTCAAATTAAATACCCCTGAGGGAAGACGAAGCTTTGAAAGGTGAGGTGTCACTGGACTGGAATTGCGTAAGAGGGTGGAGAATCGAGTGTAGTGGAAGAACCGATAAGGAGAAGAAGCACATTATTTTCATTTACATCGTTGTTGAACACTGACGATCGACTTAGTATTGATTTATCTAGTTCACAAAGATAATCACTTTTTTTTGTAAATAGTCCATTTATCATCGTTGATAAAATGAGCCGTAAAAAACAATGAATCTGATTTTAATTTTTCATCAATAGGCTATTAACTGAATCTTAAAACAACAAAAAAATTGAAAAAAACAAAATAACATCTCGCTCAAATATTGCTGTAGTTATATTTTTTCTCTGTAAGTATAAACAAAATTTCATATAATAATGAAGTTTTTTAGCCAACGATAAAATACTTACCGGAAATAAGTTTGAGAATCATTGTTATCCGTGGCAGGCATGGACGATGTTATTAATCACGGTACATCAATTCGGATTGGGACGTCTTCTAGTTCGAGTCCGTACCCCATCCCTTACAATACAACGTGCCATAAATTGGAGAGTTTCCAGAGAGGTTTGGAACAACGGATCTCAAAAATGAAAAATGACCTTACCTTTTTTCTGATGGTAACCTAATTGATGATTGTATTTATAGACAGCGACATTATACATTTTTGAGGAATACGAACTATCGAAGAGGAAAAATTAGCATTAGCAAATTATATCTAGGCTTAGGGATTGCAATTTGCAACACCGGTATTTTAGTATTGTATATTAATTATCAGTTATGTATTTTTTAAGCAAATCATAACATAAGCAATAATGGGCGAGTAAATCAAAATTGGTATTTGGAAATTTCATTTAAAATACCATCATTTGAAAAAATTGTTGTAAACGGGTGTTTTCGTGTTTTTTTTAAATAATAATACACCACTGAAAAAAAAATTCAAAATTAGATTTTGGTTCATTTTCAAAATTGGAATACCGGAATTTTTGCATCTTCAAAAACTACGAATACCGGATTTTTGGTTTCTGTTATACCGATAATACCATCCCCAGGTCGTTATGAAACAAAAAACAGCTAAATTTAAAATCTTTACAATAAACTATACGCACACGTAAATATTATATATTTTTTGTAGCTATTTTATTTATTTCAGTTTAACATAAAATATTCAAATTATTTAATGAAGTGTAAAAGTATTCAAAAAAAAATTCAGCGAAATCAATTCAATTTATTATTTTGATAAAGATAATCTGAAAAAAAAATACTTGTCAAGTATATTTACAAATTTGTTTATAACTGTTTAAAAATATTGAAAAATAAACAATTTATGTGTGTATTTGTTTTGAAATTATAACTTCCAAAAGGCGACACTTGAATATTTTTTTCATATAATGTAAAACGAATATAATTCTTATAATATATTTTTATTCGTAGTGAATTAAACACGTACCAAGTACCTTTTTATATTTTTAATTTCATTCTTAATTTTTAAATTCTTAAACGATATGCGCAATAACATGAAACCCTTCATAGAACATACCCTTGTATGACGTGCATGCGACAGGGTTGAGGAAATTAATAATAATAAAAGGAAACCTTTAAGGCATACTAAACTTAGTGAACCAAACTTTGCTGAAGGCTATGGAAAAAAAAACGGCGTGAAATATGAAAGGCATATTTCGTTTTGTCACAGAGGAATTTATAACAAAAGTAGACAATTCAAATATCGTATGTCACCTTCTTTACAAAGATAGTGTTTGCTTACGAAGTGTATAATAGTATCTATATTTTAATCAGTATTTAGAAAATAAGAACATATTTTTTCTAGTGTTTATTTTAATCTTCAAAATAACACTAGCTTCGCTACAGTTTATTAATAATTTATAATAAAAAAATACAATTCAATTTTTATCTGCTGACAATTTTCGTAATAGGCTAAAAAGATTTTTTTTAATCCATGTCCGCTCCCAATATGGAACATATGGCCTCCTAATGGAGGTATCTCAACATAAGTTTTTCTACTAGAACTGTTTGTTACTCAGTCACTCAACCTCACTTTATTCCGAAGTGAGTATTAGAGAAAGAAGAATAAGGCTAGAACAGGACTAGTGGTTAACTAATCGCTATTACATCACCCAGTTATTAAAAGATCAGAAGGACAAACACCCAGTCTTCGATCACAACTTTGAATTGAATAATTCTCAAATTCACTGTGATCAAACCCAGACCTGTGTGAACAGTAGAGCAAGCTCTTACCAACTGGACCACAGCAGGCGACAGGCGACGAGTTATTTACGCAACGTTAATGCAATATTTTTTAGTTTAATGCCAGTGATTAAAATTATAACCCTTAAAATGAACACCTTAACTGTGATTACATCAATATAAATTTTCATTAAATATGCTATTTTCGATTGTGTTACAAATATATAATGAGTATAAAAATCATACAGAATAAAGATACTCCGCATTTTGTATAACCACGGTGAGTTGATCTGTTTTTAAATTTAATTATTTACACAGGCATTATTAAATGCAAAAAACACAAAATAGCTTATTAGTCTGTTAGTAGTTTGCGTAATCTGTCTTTCTTTTTTTTAAATTATGAAACACTGCAGACGAATGCCAACATCAAAATAATTAATGATGCCGACGCAAATTGTTATATTATGAAACTTTCATACAAAAAAAAATAGCTTAGGTATTTAAAAATGACAAATGAGTAAAAAATGGAAGTCAAATTAGTTTTATCAAACTCTAAAAAATATAAAGGATAAACCTTTTCCCTTCTTAACCTTTTGGCTGCCGTAGGAAAAAGTACCTAGCACACCGGCTATAATTTGCAATTATTAAATTAATAAATTATTCACGAGATAACTCGTCTGTGGCAGCCACCCTATTAAACGCTTAATACCAGTGTGGTTTCGTGGGTAATTTTATTTTACTGTTAACTGTTTTTTTCCAAAATGAGTTTTTGAAGAGTTTACAGTTTTTTTTAATATTAAAACAGTATATTTTATATATATCCATATCCATTTCCAATGTCGAGCATATGGTCTAATGAAAGTTTTTTTTCCTACGTGAACTGTTTGTTACTCAGTAACCCAACCTCAAAAATAAGGCTAGAGCAGCAATAGTTTGGTTACTTAATCGCTCTCGCTTTGCCCCGTTGTTTTAGGATTGTATGAGTGAGAGGTAATTTTTAGAAATATATTACAAACATCTTCGAACAGAAATCGATAAATCTGCAAATGTTGTTCGTACTGGGACTCGAACCCGTGGGATCTGTCTTTAAAACCGACCAAGTTGACCACTGCGCCGTGGACTCGACATAAAAAATATTTCCTCTTTACAAATTCTCTTAAATGATTTTCATCATTTAATCTGAATCACTTGTTTTATTGGCATTTTTTTCAAAATATTGTTCATTAAAACAATTTTTTCAACGGTGGGATTTATAAAAACAGAAAATTTTCACTCCATGAAAATAAAAATCATTAAGACGCGGTTAAATTCGCAAACCGCTTATAAAATAAAAATACAAAAGCTCATTTGCAAAGTGCATTGCCAAAAAAGCGTTCACTTAAGTAAAGCTTAGGGCTTTGTGAATACGTCACCACCTAACTCCTTGTGACGTCACACGGTCTTGATATATTGTAGTTGCTCAAAGGGTGTATTTACGTAATAGGGCTGTAACGTATAATGGTCGGATAGAAATGTATAGTCATTGAACGTCATTATTGTAGACGTTCCTTCGCGTGGAAAAAACTTTATTGCCCACAATTGAAGCCTTCTCTCTGACAATACAATTCTCAAGACCGAAAACTAGTGTTATTCTTCACTATTTTGGTAACGTCTGTTGTAGTATTATATTTTTATAAAGGCTTCTTTTATTTGTATTAAACATTTTAAACTATCGACACTCATCTGAATTTTTATTAAAAAAAAATTGAAACTGATAAAAAAAAAATTTAGAGATAAAAAAAAATATTGAAGAAAATTTATTAAATATTTTATATGAAAATAATTGGTATAATTACTATAGCGACCTATGAAATATATTCTAATACAAATGTAATGATTTTCCAATCGAGTTTTTTAAGTTGTTTACAATCAATTCTAAGGTATTTTCATCCGTTTTTTCTTAAACTCTATCACCGGATTGAACTTTACTTAACTGTCATGGAAGGGTTGGAAAATAGTCCTTAAACAACAGCAGTGGGTGTATATATATTTCCATGTTAAATCTGATATTGTTAAATAGTATACCGGTCATCTTGGAGCCATTTATTGAATCCAATGCTTAATTTTGAAAGTAAAGTCCAAATAAAAATTGGTTAGACAAACTTTTACAGAAATAATGTTTCCGATAGTCCTCGAAATTTTTATCAAACAAATATTAATTTTAAACATTATTTAATATGTATGATATACAATAAATTCACCAGCTGGCAGTGCCACGTGCCAATTTTCTATCAACACCCACACTAGCATAATCTCTCTCTGTCAAGCTTGTTGTTTATTGACTTTCACACACATACAAATCCAACTTGAAAAATTGATACACATAATATTTGTATATTTGGTATTCGTTAAAAATATTTATATTTTCAAATTTAATTTCAATTATTTATCTTCCGAGTGGGTTTTTTAATAAGTTTCCGAATGATCTTACAAAATTAACTATATGTCTTTCCTGTTCCAATGGCATAATTAAAATAAAATAATAATTAATATGTTATCGACTGCGCCCACTCTCAGCCCTGAAAACATAATTCTAAAATGTACCGTGCAATTACTTCGGATGAGATAGGTTAGCTTACTTCATGTGTTTATAAATAAGTTTCTCTTGTTTATGGATGCATAATAATGCTAAATTTCATGCACGAAAGTTAAGACAACAACACAGGCTGTGATATTATAATAGTAGCGGCTGGAGCAAAAGCAGTCTTTGAGGTAATTGTCTTGGGTAAGTAAAGCTGAGTGCCAGTATAAGGTTGTATGCCAGGTTGCGGCATTAAAAGGGTTATTTGTTCATTTTTTAAATAACACAATAGTAAAAAAGAACTAGTCGTGTGCTTTATTAAGTGACTGCTGAATTTTCCATAAGTGGTTGGTTCTTAAAACGACACACGCAAAAAAAAACATATTTATTTTTATAACTAAGAAATAGAAAATAGTAAACGGGTTGGCGTTTACAATGCTGGGAGTGATTTATTCTTTTGATACAATATATTTTTTTGAATGGCTCGATTAATAAAACATGTAAGATATCTGAAACAGATACATATTTACAGTATTATTTTATTTAGGACAGTATTTAATTTTTAAAAAGTCTGCAATTAAAAATTATTATTTTTTCATTTAGATAGTAAATATTTCACAATTTGTCTTATTCAAAACTATTACAAAAAAAACACAATATTCCTTTGTAGAACTAAAACTTTTATTTTTTCAATATTAGGACCTGGCTAGGCTCATGGCGAGCATTATCAACTGACGGATCAGCTTAAAATGCTCGTCCTTGCTAAAATAAAAGTGGAAGATTGTGTTTTTTTATATAACGCCTTTACATCAAGTATTGACAGTGAACACCCTAAAAGTGATGAAAATTATTGGTTTTGCCTACGATTTTAGCCTATACAAAAGGAAATCAAAATTAATATTGAAAAGTCTTACACCGTAACGTAAAAACAAAGGTTACAAATGGGTCGACGAGAAGTGAAGTGAGCCAACTAGTAAAATAGTGAAAGTTTTCTTGGGCTTTTTTCAAGTACAATAACGTTTTTATTCTTTGTTTTGGTGAATTATATATTTTTATTTTACGGAGAAAACACTATTGCAATATGTATTATCTGAAATTAATACACTTTTACAATACTCTAAGACGTGTAGAATTTTACAACGCATCAACTTCCACTTAGCTCACTTCACCTCTCATGGGCCCAATTTAATATAAAGCGTATCCATTCTTCCACGTTCTTAATCTTTTGTTAAGGTAATATGTGTAAATATTATATACAACTCACTATTATTATTAAAATAAGATTCTTAGAAAAAAGCTACATACATTTTTTTGCATAGTGCCCAATGAAATATTGGTAGAAAACGGATTCGTTTAGCATATTTTATGTAAATTCTTGAGGGAGACTTACATCATTGATTTGATAGACCAACAAAAAGAGGTTTTATATATTTTAAAGGTATTTTGAGGTTCGTAATACAAAAAAATGCTACATAAATATCATTCACAAATCCAGGTATCGTTATTACATCTTTATATGTAGTATATATTTATGACTGATCCATAAAACAGCATCAAAAAGCGATGGGCAAAAGGTAAAACACGACAATGTCCATTTGTTGTATGGGGTCTAGGCTAACAAAAGTTGCTTATCAAATTCTTTTCTTTATATATTTTATCCTAATGGAATCGAACACCTACTGCTTTTGTTCTTTATTGTTCCTACAGACGTCTTGCATACGTAGTCCCATGGCGAAGAGACCTGCGCCGAAGTCAAATAATATTTCTTACTTTGTTATGTTATTTTTATAAAACACGAAATATTCACAAGATGTTTACAATATATTTTCTATTAATTAAATTGAAAATTGGTTGGAATAACTCTATTATAATAAAGTTTAAAAGTAGCAATTTAGTACTATATTTTTAAAAATTTAGTTGATAGCTATTGTGTTTTTTAGTTCTGACGAGGACGTAAAGCAATTAATTAAAATAATGAAGATCTCAAAAACACTGACAAAACCTTTTTATATATATTTTTAACAATTTAATTTAACAAAAAAAAATATCAGATAAAAAAACTGCTGATGAAGCATATTAACATAAGTTGTTTCAAAAAATGACAGAGAATAAGGAATGTATTAGTAGAATATAGTTAGTTAATTATCTCTTATCTCGGTTTTTTAGAAGGTAAGTAGTATAGTTTGGTTGCAAAGATATGACTTCCCAGACATAATAAAAAAAACCATCTTTCACTCGCGTATGAGACAATATTTATGATTTCTATATTTGCCATCCAATTTTAATTATTGCAACTCACGTGAAAATATAATCATTTTTCAGTTAATTCGATACCACTAATGATTGACTTATGAATCTTTTAGCTATGACCTTTAATATTATATTACTAAATCAACAACAAAATATTTTTATTATTTTAACATGTTTGTGACATTCAAAATATGATATAATTATATTTTAACCCAAAAATTAAACACTAATCTTTTAATCTCTTTATGTTATATTGTGAATTGGATAGTTATTATCATTGCTTGACTTAATTATTTTTTTCTGTTTGTTTCTGGTAAGTTAAGGATTATCCTAATCTTCTACACCTGAGAATCAAATGACATTTATGTGATCGTAAGTTGATTCCGATACGAAAGCTTAAACTAACTTGGTAATTTACATGTATCAGTTTTATTTCTTTATAATACCGTATATATTAGCCAATGTTTTTTGTTTATCGTAAAAAAGGATTTTTGAAAGTACTTTCTTAAAAAAAAAATATTTTATAAGAATTGTATGGACAAAATAATAATTACTAAAAGCAAAACCAGTGTCTTTTATCAACGCACAATTCTACCCCCCTGACCGTCTGTTGTTAACTATTTCATATTTTATTACTATTTATAATATTAGTCTAGTATAGAAAAAAATCCATTATTTTACGACGTTCCACGAACATAAATCAACAGTGTGACCCTTTTTCGTTCTGCTTTTTTCGGTCCGATCTTTACGTTTTCTGGTACATTCCATAAATGAGATTTTTCATTCATAACTTATTTAACTTATATTGTTCAAGCATGATGGCAACCTTTTAGCATTATCTTTTCACGCAACTTTCTTGTTTTTTTGTTGATATATTTTACTCTTGCAAAGTTGTTATGACCTTATGCTTAATTATTCTAGATTTAGTGGCCACGGTTTAGCAATTAATGCCAAATGAATTTTAATAATTTAGCCTTTTCTCCTAATCGATATATCCATTTCAAAGCACAGATGTCTGTTATGTTTTCATCATCTCCCGTCTGTCTTATTCGATCATTAAAACAAGACCTAAAGAAGGTGCCATGGAGTCGAACCATGTGTTAAAATACAGTATCAAAATCCATAATTTATTATCGACTTCATTGCGAATTATTAAAATCCGTGTTTAAAAACGTACTAATAAAAGTAATTATATGAAAACATGTCAAACTATTTTAATTCGGTAAATATTATGTTGGATAATGTATGTTTAAGCATATGTTCATAGTTCTGAAAACAGCGCAAATCAGCTATCAACTATATATAAAATATTATTTGTAGAATTAAACTATTTTTCACTTTATTATCAGGGCTGTTAAGTTGGAGTGGAGGACAATTATGGTGATACATGCATATCTTTATTATGTATTGAAGTTCTTAACTAAAACATATTTAACCATATTATTAATAATTTTTCTTTAACAAAAGCTTTATAGTTGTTTACCTACCACTAATAATGGCCATTGAGCTGATAATGCATAGATTAGAATATACGATATTTATGTTGAAAAAATATCTTGAAAAATTTACTTATATATAACGAATAAAAATATAATTGTCTACGGATAAGTTGTAAGGATTTTTCAATAAAGTCGAAATAATATTTCCAATCTGTCCTCCTGTCCTGGATCATCTCTTTTTGGATTTATCTTTACTGTTTTTATGCTACAATTGATGACCTGTTATCCATAATATTTACCGCGGTTAGCTGACCTAACTATCTTATATAAAACAGCCAAGAAGAAATATTTCAACTCAATTTATAGATTATTATTTTTTTTCGTCTGAGTACTATGACTTTTTACCTTATTAAAATATGGTGCTTATTGTAGCATCTTTAATTTAAACATTTTGAGGAGAGGTTGTCGACATATGGCATTATACTGTAAAGAAAATTGTAACTCTTCTATTACGTACACAATACACACCAAAAAACATTCTCTAGCATTCTTTCCCGCGAGGAGCAATAATAAATAATCTACATGAAGAAAATGCGTAGGATATCTTTTATATGTCACAATAAATTGCTGGTAACTATGTATTTTGTTCGAGAAACGTGTATGAATGTACTTAGGGTGGAAGAATGGGGAAGACGACGCATAAAGAACCCCATAGACCGCTTATGAGGTTGAACTGCGCGGAACACTTGTGAAAGGAAATATATGGGAGTTAACCTTTCGCCGACGATGGGTGTGGTACGTTGTGCGGGTTTATGTGGGGGCACGTGTTATTTTTGCGGTTGGGCGTAGGTGTTGGGGTGGGATCATTTTTTTTTTGCATTTTGTTTGTCTTGTGGGGTGGTTAGACTTGTGGCATATCATTCACTTATAGTTGTTGGGTGGGTGGTGGCTTTGGTGGTGGCCTTAGGGGTTGATGGTGATGGTAATTTCATAGGACTTGTGGGTATTTGTAGTTTTGTGGTGAATGTTGGTTATTGAGCAAGTGTGTACCGAAGTGGTACGGCTTCGTCAGTATTTGCGTTTTGATGTATTTTCATTTGTTTTTCGGTGGTTTAACACGGGTTGGCGGAGGGGTTTCTTGTGGGGGGGTGGGGAGGTGACGAGGAGGAGTTGATTTTGGATTATTGATGATGGTGGGGTGGTGGGGGTTGGGTTTCTTGGGGGTCTTTCTGTTTGTGGTTGTAGGGGGGGGAGGATTGAGGTATAGGGGGAGGGGTGTTTGATTTTTGTTGTTTTTGGGTTGGGAAATGTAAGTATAATGCACGCGTCGTAATGTGTTGGAGGAGACTGGGAGAGGTATCATGCATAGAATTGTTTTATCAAATAACACAACGTCGTTATCGAATAATCCTGTGTTTTTTATTGTGTAGTTAGTATATCCGAATAACAAGAATGAAATAATTGCATTTTTATGAGTGACTATTATTTCTGAACTAGCTTATAGCTGCTCGACATTTATGGGTTAATATAAGCAAAATACAGAAGCCGTTCAAACAGGAAGTAATCTTCTATTATTATAATACCACAGTTCTTGTTTATCTTTCATCGAGTTTATTCTATTCAGAATAATAAGAAAGCATTACTTACATACAACGCAAATGTTTAATTTCATTTTTTTATCGGGAAATTTGCATTCGCATTAATTAAAAAATTTCAACTCATATCGATTACATACCATTAAGGCTTTTGGTAAAAGCAATCTTCTAATTCAAAACATATTTTAGAGGAGAACTATTCACAAAATTAACATTTTCAATATAATTTTATTTTTAATTTCAAATGCATTCATAAATTTTAACTAGGGCCTCCAATCCTGGGATTATCGTAGTACTCATGCCGGGAGATCGGGATTGAGAAAATTTACCAATATTTTTCATTTTGGCAATTTCGCAAATTCCTGGCTTTTTGAAATTTGAAATCATGGAAGAGCTAAAAAACGGTTTCATTTTGGAAATTCCGTAAATTCCTGAGTTTTTGAAGTCAAATATATTTTTTTTTTGAAAAATCCCAGGATTTCAAATTCGTCGCATACACGATTTTATTTTAAATGTTCGATCCCGGGACCACAAAAAGGGTACGGGGTTGGATGAATTTGAGAGTAAAAAATAAAAAATGATAATTTTTCTACCGGTAGTAAATATTATCGAAGTTATCGATTTAATTTTACATTGGACATTTTCATGAGCTCTAATAAAATAATGTTTAATAATATAATATTATAAAATCATCTCTGTCAAACGAAAAAGGATAGTGTTTAATTTATTTTAATTTTATTACCACATGTTTCAAAAGCATCAACCATTGTTTAAAGTGTTTTTATAATGTAATCATTGAACAGATTTTCATCCTATGTAATAAAACTAACGAAACGTAAATTTTAAAATCAAACGTAAATGTTTTACATATAGCTCCATTATTATTATTATTATTAACTTAAAGTTTTTAGTGTGATTGTTACCTTTTAAAATATAAAATACATATTATTATTGTAGTTGGTACATAGCAATAATAAATTTAATTAACTCAAACAAACAAGGGAAAAAACCGCTTTTAATTTATTAAAAAAACGTTTTTGAGTCATAACATGGTTTGTTTTTGCTTTTTAAAAAATAAGGAATACATATCGACTGTGGAAAGAAAAAACGGACGTAACCCATAGTTTTTTCAAAACAGTTTTTTTTTCAATAATCACAACGAATCAAACTTGAGACACGTTCTATCTAAAGGATGTAAGCTGAAAATGTCGAATTAGTATCTAAATTTAGCTTTTACGTTTGAAAAAATATGAGCTTGTGAAAATTGAAACCAAGAAAAAAGATTTTTCGTAGACAGTTTCTTTAATTAATATAATATTAGACTATGTCAATTAAACACCAGCTTAGAAGTCTTCTTGCACTTCAAGGTTGTGTATATTTCATAATTTGCATTTAGCCCAAAATCATCAAAATACGTATTTTGTACCTGTGCGCCTCCTGTAAATTTTTCTATGTGTGGGTTACGTCCTTTTTCCTTTCCACAGTTGCTATGTATTTTATAAATTTTAAAACTATCTTCATTATAAAATGTTATCATTTTATAAATACCGGTTCTTTAGATGTGTCAGCGTATTATTGCAGAAAGTATTTTTTCATAATAATAATTTCTAACTTTGTCCGTTTACATAATACTGTGTAATTTAATTGATAATAATGATCTATTTTACATTTTTTACTAAATATGCAGCAGTTATAGATATCATATTGACAATGTTTTGATTTGTTTGGTCTATTGATCTGGCAGTTGTAAGATGCTTGTTTTTAATTCTTTAAGACTTCCAGCAATAAGAACGTAAAGCACTGTCAAAATACAAGAGTTTATATCAGTTTGTCAGACGCATGAAGGCTGAAAACGGAGCTCGTACACATAATTTTTATTATTTCAAAAAAAAAACTTTTAAGGAATACTATCCCACCAAATTTCTTTTAGAAATGCTATAATTTCACTTTCTTGAAGCTCGAGCTTAAAGCATTTTTCTCTTCTTTTTCGGGGACCAGTTAATCATTCCGAAATTCTCATGACTACTAACTTACATTCTCTCAATTTATTCTTACGTGGGCGAAACTATTTATAACCAAAAAAAAAATTGATTCTAAAACTTGTTCCTCGCGTAGGACGTATGAGTCGCCAGTTCCAAGGGCTGTTAGACTGTTCAACTCATTGCCTAGAGAAGTGGACATTTTCAGTAACAGTATTTGTGACCTGTTTGTTAGATAATTTTTTTGATTTTTATGTACATACTATATTATGTACTGTTTTTTTATTTAAATTATATTTTTCAAGTGCATGGCGAATTGGCGTCAGCTGTTATAATAATACAAATTATAAATAATATCTTCTCAACAAAATAGTTTTATCCCAAAACGTCCAAATGTAGCATCTGTTACATATTATTGATGGGAAGACGTCAATTTTTTATTGATATTATTTTTAATTAGAAAATAATTGTTTTTTTATATTTTACTGTGTTAGGTGGAGGAAAGTTTTTATTATTAGCGATTACACTATATTTTACAAAATATTAATTTACGTGTAAAAAGCGGTCAGTTGTATGGAAAATAAATTAAATACTCCACCCACAATATAATCAGTAAACTCTGATAGAAATTTTTAGATTAAAAAAGTTTTTTTATGTACTTTGATTTTCATATTATTTGTCAGCACTTGAAATCACTAAAATATGATTTTTTATTTAGATACAAAAACAACACGACAGTAAATAAAATGTATTTTTTTAAAACCATCGATTCATCAATTTCAATAAAGTTTAGCTCGAAAATCAGTATATAATTAACCACGCGGAAACAACTATTTGGCATGCGTCAAGTTAACGACTTGAACGGCAAACCAAATTGTACAAGAATACATATAAAATTGTTTTTTTTTATTATTGACTAACTTTATCTTTTCAAGGTATTCTTCTATAAAGTAATATCTTAACCCTATCAAAAAAGATGAACGGATGAAAATGGTTTATGTAGAAACCCGAGCCATACGAAAATCATAAAGCTTTCTGGTAGAATAAAAATGAACCCATTTAGCTTTCTTAAATCATTTTGCCCATCATTTAAATGCGATTGTCTTGTGAAACACCAAACGATAGCCTTTGTGTGTCTCTTTTTCTTTGAATTTCATTTCATTATTTTCTTTTATGATCTTTAATATACACCATGGCACAGATGTTAAAATATTTTTTAACGTTACTTATAATATATTGAAATGCGTGAAAAAAGCAATTTTAATTACAACTCTTTGCAAGCATTTTCATTTAATTTAAGATACAGTTGATATGTTCAGCTTTAAAAGATAATTGTTTAGTTAAGCAAACGTAATTCAAATAAATGTGGTCATTCGTAACAATACAATATACACAAATAAATGTTTACAACTTTAAAAGACAAGAAAAAGTTGTTTGAACACATCACATACAGTTTTGAATATAAATTCAAATATATATTTACAAAAAAATGGACAAATTAATAAATATTATTGGTACGTCTGCTAAAAAAACTGATAATAAACCACTTATAATTTATTAGTCTTTGATAATTTTTTGATTGTATGTTATAGGTGTAAAGCATTTTAATTTTGTGTAATTGTAGAGTCACTTATACTGTAATTTGTAAATTCTTTTCACTGTTAATTGTTGCTTATACCTTTTATTTAAGTATTTTTTTTTTAAACAGCACTGTTTATATTTTTTATACAATGAGCGAATCTGGTCCTGGCCTATTAAATAAAGTGGAATAAAGTACAAAGGAATGAGGGATCTAACTGTTTGGAAAAAATAAAATTTAATTTGTAACAAAAGCGAAAGTTTAAATAGTTCTGTATACCAGTTATCAAAACAATATAAATAATTTTTTAATAACAAGACATTATTTAATATTTAACATCATTTTTTTGTACGTTTTATCTATATATTATGCAACACAGTTGAGTTACGAAAACTGCCACCATTTTTATTTGTAACGTCAAACAACTAATATATTTTTTTATAAGGACTATTTGAATATCTTGACAGATTAATTATTAACATAAAATAAGATATTCAACAAATTCCACACACGTTTTCCTTCTACGTCGCTCTTTCGATTCTTTTTTTTTAATATTCCTTCATTCATTCATAATAATAAACAACACATGTAGTTTTTGAAACATGTTATACAATAAACATACTACTCACACAACCATGCTTCAAATCTAAGCTATTGTCTTTTTTTATATACAAGTATCTTTTTGCCACTGATTTTTTCTCCCGAAAGGAGAGTCGTAACTCATTTTTATATGTTATTTGTCATTATTTTGTTATAATCTTGGGAGGTCCAAGGCGTTTCTTTAATATTTACGAGATCGGGTTATTTTGTAACACTTTTGGGTGGCTTTAGACTTCTATTATTATGGTGTAAGATTATTTAGCTTCAGAAAGATTAAGTTGTCATTACATTTTTAAATTCTAAAATATAAAAACCGTGTTTAGCAGATTTATTATATTGTTATGTATACTTAACACTAGACAAGTGAGAGAAATCAGTATATGTACATATAAATGGATACGTTTCTTCGTAGTTTAAGCCTCTTTGTTTATTTTATATTTCTAGACAAATATTTCGATTGATTTCTCGATTTCTGTTCGATGGCATGGGTTTTTGTTACGTCAAAATAATCCCTTTCACCATTTCCGATCTCTGAATAACTGTGCGTAGATAGAGCGATTAGTTAACCACTAGTCCTGCCTTACTAGTTTAGTCCACTAGTGGTCGAGTGGTCAACGTTGTTGGCTTTGGTTACGGAGGGCACGGGTTCAAATCCCGGTACGGACAGTTTTATAAATTGATTTTTCAATCGAATTATGAATTTCTGTTCAAAGTCATGGATGTATGTGATGTCTTGAATTACCCCTTCCCACCCATCCTATCCTATGAACGGGGCGTATCGAGAGCGATTAGCTTATCACTAGTCCTGTCGTAGCCGTATCTTTCTATCCCTACTTTCTTTGGAAAAAGAGAGGTTGAGCAACTGAGTAACAAACATTTCTCGTAGAAACACTTCTGTTGAGATAAACTCCATTAGGAGTGCATATGATCCAAATAGGGAGCGGACATGGTTTAAAAAAATGAGATAAGTGGTTAATATTTATTCTTGTAATATTATTTGAGGCTCTGCTATCAACAACTGCCCACTCACAGGTTGATTTTTAAAACCATGTATGTCTCCTTTTAATGTTTAATTTTTTTAATGGAGTTTATCTTAACACAAATGATTATGCGACAACTGTTTGTTACTAAATTATAGAATGTAAGAAAAGATAGTTAATTTATCTCGCTTTGTCTTACTTTAAGGATATGACGAGTAGACTACATACATCAATGCCTTCGAACAGAAATCGATAAACCGATTAAAAGGCCAATTAAAACGGAAACCAATGACGCCGACCACTTTACTGTGGATCCGACATCAAAAATCCGTTGAATAGTAATTCATTAAAACATCAACTCATGAAACGACTCGTTCTGGGATTTAAACTCGAAAACTCCGTGACTGAAACAAACGACGTTTAACACTCGACCACGGACACCGGAAAAACAATTGATTATACAAAATAATAATAGCACATGCGTTGTAAATATTATTTTATTTATTTCTTATAACAAATCTATACTGCATTGTATATGAGCTTTATGCCTAACTTTAAAATTAGTAAATTGTTTCTCAAATGAATACTTTCTTTCTAACTATATTAAATTAGATTTTAATTTTATTAAGATCGATGAGCAAAATTACCATTACAACGCACTGGCTTATCACTGCATCAGTTTCGTTTATTTATTTTCAAAGCTCTGAATATCAATTGAAGATTGTCTGGAAAGTTAGTGAAAATCATAAATTTGATTAAACCAATCTTGTCTGTCTGCCAGTGTGATGTTTATCCATTTGAAAAAGAATTTGAACACTAGAACAATCGACATCGTTCGGACCGAAAATAGTTCTATAACTTTGAGGTCCTTCAAATTTAAGATTGCTGTCTCAGTTGAAGTTTCAATGAGTATATTTTTGAAGTATTTATTTTAAATTAATATAATCCTGACTTTAAATCGCAATACTCTTTCGCTTTTTGTTTTTTGTATTGATTTTTGAAAGAAAGAATATCAAAGTTTCAGAAACCATTATATAAGTCGAATGGTATCAAAAGTAGAACTGTCCTGTATAGAACAGTTCTGCTATTGATACCATACGACTTATATATGAATAAATATAATATTTAAAATTATACGAACGGATTCTTTGGTATACAATGTATAAGCAATTAATTGTATTTTAAAATAGGCCTACACAATTTTATCATTAAAAGACTTGATGAATTAATTACACTTTTGAGTATTACCCTTTAATCAGATATTTCACATAATCGAAGTCATTTAAATAGGTAATAGAATGAGAATGATTTATTTTTTATTTTTTAGTTGGATAATTGAAACAGTTCGATTATGTGAAAATCGAAAAAAAGATTACAATTGTACAATAACCATTAAATTTACTTAATATTTACATTTCAGTGGTCTTAGTGAGTAGTTTGAGTGGGGACTGAGCTATCATTCCTTATCGTATTATAATGTATTTTTTTATTATAGTGTTAAATAGAAAGATAAAGTTTATTTATCTTGCTGATTTCAGACAAAAAATAGCTAAACATTGTGGTTATTGGTAACGTGTATCTTATTGAAAAAAAAAATGATCCTTCATCACTGCATCGATGGTTATGCGATAAGAATAGAAAAAGGTAAGCCTGCAGAATTTTCTATTTCATATACTGATAGAACATGCACTGTGAAAATGTAATATTTCCATATAAAAATTTACATTTAAAACGTCGCCGAACAGACTGAGGGAAATGCGTGCGACATATTTTACGCACGAACAATTTTCTGACAAATAATCATTACAGTGCCAAAGGTATGCAAGGCTATACCTGAAATATTTATGATTCTGTGAACTCTAATTTTAATATATTTTTGCTTGGCTGACCTCTTTACAGCGTAGAGAAGTGCTTTTTAATCAAATTTAGCATATTGTGAAACTATATTTTATGGTTTTAATAAATAGTAAATTATATTTTTATTCTTTCTACATTCAAATATACTTGTTATTCAAATGTAATTAGAATTGTAGAGCTATTTACCTTTATGATAAATTATAAACACGAGGTTTATCTATATTATACAATCTATTGGATTCCGTGACCAAACACTAAAAGCTTTCAAGGCAAATTCTATGAAAAAGTCCAAAAATATTTGGTGGTACAAAAACATTAGCAACTACCTCAATGTCCAATTGTTTTCATTTTATTAAAAAAACATAATTCGTTTAAAATGTTACATAAATATAATTGCATTTAACAATATTTACATTTGCAGTGTTTAATTATCTAGTATAAACTATAATGTCAGGATTTTAATATTTATTTATTAATCTATTGGATATTGTTCTATTTTATTTTTTTGTAGAAAAAATATTTAGCATTACAGCTAATGCCAACTCGAAGAAAATTGACATCACAAACACCCATGTCTGAGATCTCTAATATAAATTGAAAATATCCAAATTTGAAAGTCTATTTGAATCGATCCCAGATCCGCCTGGTTGATAGAGTAGACTACTTTTGAAATGTGTTTACGATGTTATACTATTAATAAATACGTATTATTTCTCAAAGGCCAGTAATACGTAAACCGCATTTTGGTAAATAAATATATATTCTGCAGCATCTTTAATATTTTTTTTAACATTTCACTTAAAACAAAATAGTAAAATAAAAAAATAATATTTATAATTTTGATATCTGTAACATTATACCCCCGAAGGAGAGTTTACATTGTCATAGGATAAATTCCCTGAAGACTTGCAGGAGTAACTGAAACTGAAAAAAAACGTATGACAGGAAACGGGAAAAGGAAATGGATGCGCGAAAAAGCTGTCTGGTGACGAATGGTTTAGAAAAAGTCTATATTGAAAAGTTAGTATAATTATGATATTATAAACTTACTTACTCGAAAAGTTTATTTATAAAGTTTTTGCAGAAATTTTTAAAAAATATATATATTTACTTTTTACGTCATTTATATATTGCAATTTAAGTAAATTTTCGACATTAAAAAAACAGATGTCTCCAGCTTATAATAATTTTTAAGCTATTTATTTATTTTTAAAATATATAATTTAAGACTTTACTTCACCGTGGCCCAGAAGTAACATGCTAGAGCCACTAGAGAACACGAAGAGTCATCATTGTCAACGTATTTCTTAAAATTTATATACAAAATCTAAGCAAAATCGTAAAAAAATGAATTCAACTAGTCATGTGATTATCATGTTCTTAAGTCTTTAAGAAAAGAGCACCTTTTCTTGTGGAATTTTCTTATTCAATTGAAATATAAACAATGAGAAAACGTTTTTTATACATATTTACGTTTGCTGTAGGGTATCCAATCCCGGAGCCTTTTTCCAATCCCGGGATTAGGATTAGCTCACCGAGGAATTTTAAATCCTCGATTTGGTACACTTTTTCCCCAGATTGTCACAGAAGCTCGTTTGTTTTTTTTTTAGCTCACCGAGGAACTTTAAATCCTCGATTTGGTATACTTTTTCCCCAATTTGTCACGAGAAATCGTTTTTTTTTTAGCTCGCCAAGGAATTTCAAATCCACAGTTTGCCAATTTCGTGTAAATTTTCGGGATTTGCTAAAAAAATCTCTATCCCGAAATCCCAAGATCGTGACCATGTCAATCTCGGGATTTCGGGATCAGAAAATTGAACGGGATCCTGAATCCCGGGATTGGATGCCCTAGTTTGTTACAATGTACTGAAAACTATAATAATAAAACATTTCAACATGTTAGGGACTATGACAATTAGCAAAGCATATTTCTGTTTAACTTTTCCGGTTCTAAGCTCAAGAAATGCGACCCCAATACACACATTTTCTTAAATATCTATTTTAATATAGGTGATACAATGTTTATAATTAAGGTATTCTTATATCATAGTTTTTTGGACCTTTTGTAGTTTATATAAATACGATAAGATAAGAGATAAGCGCCCGCTTATCAGCGATCGTTCGTAAGATAACTAGGCTGAACGTCGCTGAACGCGTCAGAAGCAAATTAATATTTGCACTGGAATGACGTCTTTTTTACGCAAACTTAGAATATGATTATTTATTAAAAAAACACGAATTTTTATAAAAAAAATGTATGAGGAATGATGCAGAGAGATATTTTAAAGCCCTTAGACTATTATTTTTTGAAATTCATAAGAATAAGGCCGATAATGAGGAAACCACTGGGGTCCTTAAACGACCCCTATCGGCAGAGAAGTATTTTTCTAGTCTCCGAGCCGCGAGAGTTAATTTACATTGGTTTTGATTAGTTTTGTTTGTCGAAAATACAGTTACCTAATCCGAAATACACTATCAATAAAAAATCCTCGCACTATTCAATTTTTACAGGATTTTTATTGGTATAACTAAAAACACAATCTGAATATATAATCTCATCACAATTCATATGGGGATTTGTTGAATATAACTTTTTATACTCTAAATTATTAAGGGCCTCAATTTTAATAGCGACTATTACCGTTAAAATAGCATTGATACATATTTTCGGTTATTAAAAAAAGCATTTACTGTTAGCGGATTCATTTTAGCGCTCTCTTTATAGTCGAAGTGGTGCTCTGATGAATACTAAAACCGTTATGGCGGATAAATCATTTGCAGACGTATAGGATTATAAATTAATACAATAACTTATTTTGACTGAATCCATAATTTTTGATATAATTTTCACGTATAAAACTAAAAATACAATTTACGGCTCAAATCTCGGCTTATAAATAATTACAATTACTAGTTATTACTGGCTTTTTTTGGCAGAACAATAAGTACAATTAACTGTTAAAATCTATCTCATCTAATATCAGAAATTATTAAAAAATCTTTTTGAAGTAAGAGCCATTATTAAGGGTTTATACAAAAAAACGAGTGGTCTTAGAATTATTAAATATACTGATAGTAAATAACACTTGAAGTGTGTTTGGTGTTTCTATTTGGCGGTGGACTAATCGTTTCTACCACTTACTCGAGAAGCATGCCCGAGTCAAAATATACTACAAAAATCTATATATTAACAGTCGATAATGTCCGTCCGTCCGTCCGTCTGTATGATAGTCACTGATTTCCCCTCCCCCTCCCCCTAAAATAATTTACAATTTCAATACTGCAGGGCTGTCGATATTTGCCCCGAGGTCTATTTTTGCTACTACGAAAAATTATTATTAGCAAACTTAAACATTATTCCAAAAATTAAATAGTTTACAATTTAAATACTGCAGGGCTGTCGATGTATGCCCCGAGATATATTTCTTTTACTTTTAGAATTTCTGGCTGATTCAATAAATAGGTTTGTAATTTATTTTTCACGCCAGTAAATTTTCTAATTAAAAATGCAACAAAAATCCCCCCGTTGAGGTCAACGGGCTTACAGCTAGTTAACCTAAATATAATATTTTTAGCACATTTTTTTTTCATTGCGGTTTCAAATTTACATATTAACTTTAAATAGTAATAAAAAAAAATAAACCGTTGTAAAAACCGGCATTCGAATGTCGCGAATTGACTTAAGCCACCTGATTTTTATGACAGTGGTTTTGAAAAGCGACAAGCCTTAATCATCAAAAATCATAGATTTAAATTCGTAAACAGAAAATATGTGCTTAAAACAATTCCCTTCCACGATTTAATAGCTGGGTGAAGTGAGAGCGATTAGTTTACCACTACTCCTGTCCTAGCCCTCATCCTTCTATCCCTACTACTTTCTTTCAAAAAGAGAGGTTGAGTTACTGAGTAAGAAACAGTCCTCGTATGAAAAGCTTCCGTTGCTACCTTCCATTAAAGACATATGCTCCATATTGGGAACGGACATGGATAAAAAAATCAAAAGTCAAAAAGAATAAAAAAAATACTTTTTTTTTTTACAAATCTACCGCTAAATTTATCGAAAATAATAAAATTTCTTGTAATATTATGACAGTTTGAAGGAAGTCTGCTAACCTATGTTTATTCATTGGACCTGCTAGGTTTAAGTTCGCTGGGCCTTTATTTTCAAGTTGGATAAATTTGTTCTAAGATCGGAGTTATTAAACGACAAATAGCTAGTTAATCAGGCTCTCTACAACTGCGATGTTTATAAAGTTTTGGTGAATTTCACTTTTAGGAATCTCTCAGCTTCTGCCCCATCAATTGGTTTTATATAGTACTATATTAATTATGAGAGATATTTCAATCAATCCAATGAATGTGCTCTTAGCTAACGTTATCCAAAACTTTATTTAAAAACAGCAATGTTTAGTTTACAAATGGCTTCATCTTCTTGAACAAAAAAAATACACTTATTTGATGTATTTTTTACAAACAGCGTTACGTTTTAAACACATTGAATCTTTATATTTAGTATGTAGTAAGCATAATGAGAATGTGTTACTGTTTTAATTAAAAATGAAAATATTTCATGAAGTCATTATTTAAATAGCGGTATTCAATCTGTCATATATTATATCACGGTTAATAGCTCTGTGCGTATACAATAATACGACTCCAGAATCTAGAAATAATATACAAAATCCTTCCATAATGGACTACTTTATATTTAAGATTGCACGCGGGGTATTGTTTAATACAGAATTTATATGACCGGAAAACCTTTCCGTATGAAAAATTTACCTTTTTTCAGGAGAACTCTTAACATAAGCTAATGTCCTTTGCTACCCCTTGGCTTTAAGCCATACGCCATTAGTCTGTGGATTTAGTTTACTGGAGAAGGGATTTTCTCGTTTCCTCTGGGCTGAAAAAATTGTACACTTTACGCGAATAATAAAACACAATGAACCAAAAAATGACTTATCCTCGTTCCCTCCTTTTTTTGTAGATATTTTCTTTGTCTTGGTTTTTAAATGTGACATTTCTTCCCTAAATCGAAATATCAATACATTGAGCCGATACAAACAAGAAGCTTTATAACGACCTTTTTGAAAGCCGTCATTGGGAAATCCTACTAAAATGCCGATAAATGAAGGCCTTCAGAATTATTTTCTTTCATTTTTGTTGAAGATATAAATGTTCACTTGTTGAGCTGCTTTTCATAGCGAAAGTAATTGGTGTTAATTATTCAGAAAATCGTTTGTTATTCCAGTTAATTGAACTCAAACATTACGTTAATTTTGTAACCATTTTAGCATAGGTTTGGCGCGCTACATATCATGTATTATATAATATTATGTTGATAATAACATGAACGTGATATTTAGGTTTATAATACATTGTAAATTAGATTAAACTTTATTGCCTGCGTCAATGGTAGGTGTATTCAATGTTTTTTTCGTCTTTTCATTTCTTCTATAAATATAAAGGTAAAATATGTTTTCATTGAAACAATGATGTAAAAACTAGACGGAAACATTGTTGTATACAATAACACAAGAAATTTACTAAATTTTCAAATCTCAATAAATTAGTAATCCAAAATCATCACTATCAACTTTTAGTAAAAATATTTTATTTTTGTAATTGAAAAAAGTGAGGTTGAGCGACTGAGTAACAAACAGTTCTCGTAGAAAAAAACTTCTGTTAAGATACCTCCATTAGGAGGCCATATGCTCCACATTGGGAGCGGACATGGATTAAAAAAAAAAAAAAAAAATAAGATTTCGACTGAAGGTGCTTTGTGGAATTTCAATATTAAATTGAACGATTCAAATTTTTTTTTTCAAAAAAATCAAACGTAAATTTGATTCCTTCGCTATCAAAAAAATATAACTTTCATACTCTACTTTACAAAACAAATCTTAAAAGTATTTGTTCTGTTAATTAAATGTAAATATACATTCATTATTAAGTTACGTAATATTTTTTTACTTTTAAAAAGTTTACTACTGATATTCTTGGCAAAAATTTAAAGCACGACTGACATGTATACGCCGCGGAAAAGTAATATAAAGGTGTGACATGTTGTGTGTTGAAAACCTTTAGAGAAAAAACAAATAAATTTGAGACATTTTTTTAATTGATCATCCGTACAAATATTTGGAAAATCCTCGAAAACTTAGTGCTACCATTTTGAAATATTTGTCATCTCTAACGACCAGCAGACCCGCGAGCCATTCTTTTATTTTCTTTGACTCTCGTATAATATGTCACAACGAATAATACAATATGACAGATAAATCCAGTTGTTATCGAGCAACAAGAACACGTTATCGCACAGACCACCCGTGCATCGCTCGCACATCTACCTGGACGTGAGAATGATAATAAATAATCATATTTTAATCCCAAATTTGAGCGAGAAGAATACGGCTAGGTAAATATGTCACGAGGCTGTACAGAATGAATAGCGACCCACAGAACTATCATATTATAAGTTATATTATCATAAATTTCAAACGTTATTATTCGTAAACTATTTGAACGTGAAAATTTGTACATGGTGAAGAAAGTAAAGTTACTTGATAGTACATTCTTTACTAATTTGTAAACGTGAATATTTACTGTTGATACTCTTAAAGAATAGTCTTTTTTAAATTGTATTTTAATACATATAGAACGTTACACATTACACCAGTGGTCAGGGATCCGGGGTAAATTACCCCAAATGGAGTAAAAATTGAATTTTTGGGGGTAATAAGGACATTTTTCAAAACCTGAAGGGAGAAAGTTTTTAATTAAATTTTGTTTGTTCCAATATGAGAATTTTATTTCGATTTTCTATTACGTACTATTTTCATGCAACTTTTTTTATTTTCCGTGAAAATTTCTCTTCTCTCCTTTTCAAAATGTGGTGGTAATATCGACTTACGCAACAATATTTTGGGGTAATGGTTAAAAAAGTTCCCCGACCGCTGCATTGCACCTTTTAAATTCTATCGACTGACTTAAATTTCAGTCGTATTTTTTTTATCCATGTCCGCTCCCAGTGTAGAGCATATGGCCTCCTAATGGAGGTGTCTCAACATAAGTTCTTTCTACGAGAACTGTTTGTTACTAAGATTTATCATTCATATTTCTTATATTGCTAGGTGAATAATTACTATAATACTTTATGTGCTTGATTATAATCGGATGGGAGATATAAGTCACTCATTATTTTTTTTTAAATCAATAAATGAATAGTAACAATACAGTTGTTCAAATATTTTTTGACTCTCCTTTATCCATTGAACTCTTCTTAAATGTGGGCGTCTATCAAATATTGTTACCATTGATAAAAATTGTTTTACTAAATATAAAACGACTTTTAGTCAATCGTGTTGAAATAACTAATCAAAATATTTTCTTTCGGGTATATTTTTTTTACAAAAACTGATACGATAATCATATCCCGATCCAGTAATTACATAGTGCTGTCATATTTTTAATCCTGGATGCACGAAAAACATGCACTGGGAAAGTTTTACATGTTTTATATGTGTATGTATGATTTGTTTTTTTACGTTTCGTGGAAATTCGTCGTGTGAATTTTATATGTTAGGTACAGCCATGCGATATGCCAATACCAGGTATTGTCAACTTACGTTGTTTAACTTTATATTTTATTATTGTCAGCAAAGATAAACCCCTTTCTTAGAATTAACAAAACTGTTTGATCAATGTAAGATAAAAAAAAAAACTAGCACGATTTATAAACAGCTTTATTTTGAGCAATAAACTATTTGTATTTAGAACTGATTTTTTGTCTAGATGGTTATTTAATGGGTTAAGAGAGGCAAGTAGTATCTTAGGAAGAAAATAATTAGATGCGTTATAATGTTCTACGTGCTTTAGTAAAAGTATCATGAAAATAAAGTTACCTCAGTAAATACATATTTAAATTGTTTTACTTCCTAAAAATAAAAATACTAAGTCCATCAAAACAATATGTAAAAATGTGATTGTTTTTAAAATTTAAAGTCCAATAGAAAAGTATTATCATTTTACTACTTGGCTCACTTCACTTCTCCTGGGGTCATATTACAGTTGGCATGAAAGAAAAAAACGTTGTTCCACAAAAAAGCTTTAAGCCGTGTCCGGTTTCGAATAAGGAGTTTATGGACTAAGTAACTCACCTATCTCATTTCGAACAGAGTAAGAATCGAAGGATAGTGTATGGATAGTTTTGAGCTTATCGCTCCCTCTATGTCCAATTATTATTTAATTTAGATAAATATATTTATTTAATCAACAGCAGTTTTAGCGTATTAATAAAATGGAATACAAATACCAACAATGTAAAAATTCACAAGCTTTAATTGGTGCGCTAGAACCAACTTTTCAGAAACGCTGTCGGCAAAATAAAATTTAAAAATGTTGTTCTGCAAACTTCATAAACAAATCACAAACAAAATTCGGTAAGTGACGCCTGGCGCCATGTCACTTTATTTCATTTGCTCGTAAGCCGAGTGGTTTTCCATCACTAGCATGCATGAAACTTACCGTACACGTATACCAGTACAGCCTCGCCGTAAATATGTAATTTGAATATGGATATGCTCCGCGCAGGATGGGATCCTGGAAGTGCTACCGTGAGTTGTTGTTTTTGTTTCAGTGTTGCTTTAAGTAGGGCTGGATTCGGTGCATAAAAGTTATTGCTTCACAACCGCAATTTTTTTATGCTCTTACCGTCAGATAATGTAAAATGCTATGTAAATTCACCGTCTTAACTAAACGTGTGAAGCAGCTTTACATTTTAATGTATGTAAAAATATACTAACTGCCTAGCTTAACTCTATCAAGAGCAATTATTAGTTAGATTAGTACGATTTCTATTTGAGATTATGAATTAGATAAGTAAACAAAACGTTGTTTAATCTTTTCAGTAGTATTGCCATACCGCTAGGGGGAAGTATTTTGTCATCTTTATTATTATATATTGCCATTCTAGTATTATTATTAAACTTTTAGTATTTCTTTTGATATGGATACAACACAGATATATCAATATTTTTTTACAGTCACATCACCTATATTATTTGTTGCATATTTTTAAATGGTTAATATTTGTGATAAATTAGCAGCCATATAATATTTTCTATTTAAGGTCGAGTCACATGCATACAGATGAAAGCAAAACGATGTAGGCCCGCATTTGATGTTATATATTCTAGAAAGTTTTAATGATTAAATTTACTTTACACTTTCAACTCTGCGTTTTATTTTAAAAATATATTTATTTTTTGAAACAATAATTAATATTCTTCCTAGACTGATCTGTGTCAAAATGAAAATGTTTGTTGTGTTTAGTAATAGTACCAACAGTCAAAAAATACGAAGAAAATCTAATTTAGTTAAAAATACTCTATAATTTAAAATACATATGTGCGACGACTAAAAATGAAAAAAAAAAGATTTTTCAGCATTGAGGAAAATTACAAAAAATGTTAATTTTATGTAAACATATTGGACACAATAATTTTTAAGATATTACTCATAAATATTATAAAATAATTAAGTTATTTTCTAGGTACGAAAATTAAGCATAGATAAATTACTGTAGAAGTATGAATTTTGCAAGTAATTAACTTACACGTCCTGGATAAAAATTCTACATTCTCAAAAAACAAGTTTTTTCCTCTTATTATTTTTAATTTTTAATTTGATCACCAAAGAGTAATATTAAATTTATTACTGCTAAGATTTGTAGATGTAGCATGTAACAACATTTCTAGGATTATTTTAGTAATATTTCAGTTTTTCAAAAATGTTTCATTAATGAAAGCTCTAAGTCATGAAACTGTAGCGCTTCAACAAGTATGCAGATCATTACTTGTGTAAATACTAAACTTTGCGACAAACATGGTGACAGCATTGAAGAGTTTAAATTACGAGGGAACAAAATATTAAATTCTTCACATCCATTCTACTGAAATCATGAGTACTAGACTCATTATTTAAGTTGTGGTCACCAACGACTTGCAGTTAACATGAGGCTATCAATTTGACTTGAAGAAAACATTTTCAACGACAATCTTCGGACGCGTAGTATTTAGTTTAATGGTTTTTCTTTGATATATAATATTATATCAAATATTTAGTTGTAGGTCCTATGACACAGTGGTTAGCGTTGTTGGCTTCCGTATCGGATCTCACGTACTCGATTTCCAGTACAAACAGCATTTTATCGAAGGCATGGGTGCTTGTGATGTCAAAAAATTACCTTCCAGTATTCCAATCTTTCAAAAACTGGGCATAGCAAAAACGAATAGTTAACCACTTATCCTGTTCTAGCCTTATCCTTGTATCACTACTACTCTCTTTGAAAAGAGAGGTTAAGTGACTGGGTAACAGACAGTTCTCGTAGAATAACTTCTGTTGATATACCTCTATCAAGAGTCCATATGCTCCACACTGAGAATGGACATTAATTTAAAACAAATGTATATGTGTATGCTTTCTTCTTTGGCCATATTCGCTCCCTATGTGGAGCGTATGACCGCCACGCGGCACCTCCATGTTTTCCTGTCATGTTTATACATATTTAAAATACTTGAATTAATTTCTTAAAAAAAAACACTGCACGAAAACTATCCGATTAGTAACGTTTTACAATAAGTATTTGCTTTACACATTATGTTTAAAAGCTAAACCAAGAATCCACACACTCTCTGAAAGAAGTAAGGATGGTTTTTCTAGGTTGTAATCAAAATAAAAAAAGCAAATTTTACATTTTATTATGTATAAAGTTTCCGATGACATGTAACAATTTTAGTCAAGAAACATTCCATGTGATATCTTGTGCTTCTGTCAGATGAAACATAATTCAGCCTTTTTCATCATGTCTACTCAAAATGCTGAACATGTGGACTTTTGATGGAATTTATTTCAACAGAAACTTTTCAACGAAATCTACTTTTAAATCAATTGTTCAACCTCTCTTTTTCAAAGAGAGAGAGATGATAAAAAGGATAAGACTACAGCAACATCTAATGGAAAGCTAATTGCTATTATTATGGTCCTTTTGGATGATCGGATAAGTGGGAATAAATTTAAAACATGAGAAACATCCATATCTTAAACAAAACCAATTTTTGAAACTGTCTGAGACAGGATTCAAGCTCGTGAGCTTCGAATCAGAGGCCAACGATTTTAAGCACTTGACCATAGACCCTAATATATATATATACTCAGTTATCACTAAAACGTTCATTTAGGGATAACTTAATATGGAAAAAAATGTTTTTGCTTATTATCAACATACAACTTTATCCCATTAATAACGTGTAATAAGTATACGTTACATTACAACCCTGGGAAGTCATATAAAAACGGAGATGAAAAACATTTTGTTACTTTTATATGATAGCATTGTCGCTTGGGTGTATTGTATGTACACAATGCTGAAATCACGAACAAAAATATCAAATAAAGCTTACAAATATTGCATGTATACTTCCGTTCATGAGATTTAGTATCCACCACACCATGCTCTTTACATTTCCAGTTATTTGATAAAACAATACATACTGCACATACGTAGGACCGAAAACATAGTTCCGTATAAAATTACATTGAAAATTTATTTTACATTCAAATTATTTGTATAATATATTATCATACTTTTTTATCGATGTATTGAATCCATACAAGTCATCTATGACTCGTATATTTGAACAGTATTTTGGCATAACATAATATTGTCTTCTTTTTGACGAAAAAAAAAAGAATACACAGTTATAATATATTTTTCTATCGTCGTATTTCCAGCGGTCTCTGATTAGAATTGTTTTGTTGTAAGGCGAAACAATTTTTACATTAAAAAGTTACAAACCATTTATAAAATAATAATTGTAGAACGAAATACCAATATATTATTTACTCACTTTATTACAATGGAGTTATTCTAATTAATTGCCAATTCATGCAATGAATTTTTTATACACCTCGACACCGTTCTGACATTAAACTATACTCTATATCAGTGGTCTCCAAACTCAATAAGGATGTGAGCTACTTTCAGAAATTGAAATTGTCAGGTGAGTTACCTATACATATTCCTTCTTTACATTTTTTTTATCATCGGCCCTTATCGTACCATACATAATATTATTATATTACTTAAAATAAATTAGAAAATCAGATTTTCTAATAAAATATTAATTATTTATTTATAAATAATTTAAAAATAGAAAAATAAGTGTAAGTAAAAATAAATATAAAAATAAAAGTAAAAATAACGAGTAAAAATAATTACTGAAAAGAATGGCATTCACTTCCTCCTGTACCTTGTCACTTCCTTACAAATGCAATTATCAAGATGTAGATCTGTGAGTCTGTTTCTATATTTACTCTTAACCACCTTCATATAATAAAACGTTGATTCACATAAGTAGGTAGAACAAAACAACGTCTTCGTTTGATTTTTTTTTATTTTCGGAGTTCAATAATAAAATTTTATAGGCAAATTTATAAATATGATAAAATATCCTACGCGAGCTACCGAAAAAGCCTCGGCGAGCTACCGGTAGCTCGCGAGCGACCGTTTGGCGATCACTGCTTTATATCGACTGTGGAAAGGAACAAGGACGTAACCCACAGTTTTTTCAATACAGCTTTTTTTCGATAATCACAATCTATACAACTTAATATATATTCTATCAAAAGGATGTAAGCTGAAAATGCCAAATTAGTATTTAAGTTTAAAAAAGAAGGGCACATGGAAATTGCGATCAAGACTGATTTTTTTTTTTTTTTTTTAAATATATTTGATTAATATCAGATGAAGTCAATTTAAAAACAGTGTATCAGTCTCCATGCACTAAAAGTTTGTGTTTATTGCATAATTTGCCTTTGGTCTAAAATCATCAAAAAACGCTTTTTGTGTCTCCTGTAAAATTTGTTATGTGTGGGTTACGTTATTTTTTCTTTCCACAGTCGATATGAAGTTATAAATACGATTCACTTTTAAAAAGTTCCATGTCATTTACCAATGTGGAACATATTTCATCCAAATGGAGGTTTCTTAAAATAAGATTTTTCTTAGAAGTACTCTTGCTCTTTCGAAAACAGAATGATAGAGGGATAGGTGTACTAGGAAAAGACTAGTTTTTAGATTAACTAATCTCTCTCACTACGCATATATAATATATTTGAGAATTGGTATAGTGAGAGGGATTGCTTAGACATCACAAACACCAATGGCTTCGAACAGAAATCGATAAATGAAAGGGAGTTGAACACATGAGATTCGTTACGGTACAGATGTTGATTCTAAAAACCTTGACTACTTCCTCATCGATTTGGAGATTTTTTTTTATTATGATTTAGTTCTTTATTGTATATATCGTCATCTAAATAAAATTCTTGAACTAATATTTGTGTTTTTCTATAATAATAGGTTTCGTGTGCAGCCATTTTGTAAATGACATCGTCATGTCTCGTTGCGACATTCTAGTCATGTGGGGTCCTTACCATAAAGTAATGCGTAATTTCTTTAAACCCATGTTTTTAGGACGACGACGGTTCAAGTTATTCGGACTGCGTTGTATGTAGTTACGTTGCGTAATTGTAAAAGGTACGTCCGCTGCGAAGGGGTTAATTGCTCGGGTTTTGCTGTAATTTTATTTTCAAGAAAAGGGTCGAGTCCCTGCTAAGTCTCAGTGGAAAAGTTAAATGTATTTCAGGGTTGGGTGTTTTTATAATACCGAAATTCACTTACCGGTACTCTTTTACAAATAAATATCAAGTATTGTTAAATAAAAAAAACCAAGCATATAGTAAAAATCCAAAAAATAAATTTTAAAAACTTTATAAAAAGTATTTATAAAAAAATCATGAACAATAAGGAAAATTTATTTCCGATTCCTAAAATTTGTCAACTATTCAAATAAAATATACATTATCATTTCCATAGAAAATGTTTATTCCATAAGTTTTACATTTGATTGTAAAAAGGCGATATTTTATTTTGGCTATTTAAATCAATTTACAAGAATTCATCTATTACACTTCAAAAAACAAATCACTTATTTGTACCAAATAAACTTTTTTTTTAAAACGAACTGCTTATGATGAGTATTATCAACTGATAATGCTAGTACTGATTAGTTGATAACGCTCATCATGAGAGAAACCGGTTCTTACAATTTTAAATAAAAGTGGAGTTAGTACGAATTTTTATTTTTATTTTTATGTAAATTCTTTTATTATATGTTTGTTGAATTCGACACTAACTTCTGTAGACTTTTTTTGTATTAACTTGAATTTATAACTACTAATGTTTTATACAAACCTTTGCAAAGTTTACGAATATACTAAAAAAATATGCAGATTATAAATAAATATAAGTTACAAAATAAAATTCAGGGTAGAAGAGTCTACTGAACACAGCGAGACGGTAATAAGATACTAGTTTTGATGGTAAAAATGATACATTAATTACTTTTATTAGGTATAGAAAATGCCAATTGACATAAATGAAACAATGGTGAGCCTTATATGAAATGTTTTTTTCTTATTATTTCATTTATATTTATGACTTTATTAATTTACAAAAACTCTTAGCTTTATTTAAATTCAAATTTACGACCAATCCATCAAAAATATCAATAATAATTATTTAAAGTTTACTTTAAAATGCCACTTTTACCAATTAAGCAATTTTGCTCTAAAGTGACAAGACGCTGATATAATAAGTTCAATACTTTATGTTATCATAATAAGAAATCGTCGAAACCGGTATTTTTAGCATCGTAGACGTCCCTACACTTGACTCACTTTCAGCGCTTGTGGTAGGCAAAGAGTTTAAGTAAGTCACGTCCAGAATTGAAAAAGGCTATGTTTATTGCCACAATTTAATACAGTAATGATATAGTTACACTAATGACATCTGTTTTAAAAAATACACTTTAGTATTTTAACTTTAAGCCACAACTAAATTGAAGTGGATTTAAAAAAACAGAGAAGAAATTTATCTATCAATATTTTTTTCATGATACCAATACTTATTTTTAATGGGATGTATATGAAATATACATAATTTTTCAAGAGTGGAAATTGTAGTTGGAAGAGATGTTAACATTCGATAGTTATTTGAATGGAAAGTATGTAATAACGATATTTCTACTGTCACTATAATGAAATTGATAGCCAACTGCTTTAATTTAATTTTATATGATAAGATTGGGATGTTTGAGAGTGGTTGATAACATCATACACAACCACGCATTTGCAAAAAAAAAATACTTACGGCTTGGGAAGTCAGAGCTATTTGTTATTTTTGTTTCGAATATTGAATATTGCAGAATATAAACTTATACTATATTTTTATCCAAGCAATGATGATATATAATAATACATACATAATTCAGGTGGACAATTTTGCATTGTAAATTAAAATATATGATATTAAAATAAAATAAAAATGGTTACTTCTGATTTCAGAGATTATGTTTTCAAGTTTCGTATATTTTAAATTTATCGTCTGACCAACTTATACGTTAATTAGTATGATGATGCATCTCAAAGATGCCATATAGAGAACCAGTTAAAAAAAGTTTTTTGCATTAATATTTCAACTTTTAGGGTGTTCACTGTCAATACTTGGTGTAAAGGCATTTTATTTATAAATACACACAGTAGTCCTTTGTATTAATTTCACTTTTATTAAGCAAGATCAGGACCGGTTTTTCTCATAGCGATCATTATCAACTGATAAGAAATAAAATATAACAGTATTATTTTATTTTGTATAAATAAGATAATAGATAATGCTCTTCATGAGGAAAATCGGTCCTGAACTTGCTAAATAAAATTGGAAGACGTATAAAGGAATATTGCGACTTTTTTTAAAATTTAATATTTCAAGTTGTATTTCTATAGAGTTATAGCCGAGTAAAACATACATTTTATCAATATCATCAGAACACCAAAACTTGGTAGTGATACTCCAAGCACTTTTCTTAAAAAATATTTTGAAGATTAAATTGCTACAATTTTGCCGTATTTAATATGCGTAAAATGTTTTTAAGACCCCCACAGATTAGTATTGAAGTTGATTGACAAGCAAGGCAAAGTATAAGCCTCAATGAAAAAAATATCCTACGAAAATAAACGATAGACGAACATAGATAGCTTGTTATTCTAACAACACAATTATAAAAAAAAGATATGTTAATATCGTTTACTTTTACTTCCTGGTAGATTAGAATTGTATCAATTACAAACATTTTAAACGTACCTATTAATTAATCGACATTAAATATTATCAGATATTTTTTGATTGTGCTATTTGTTAGATTCGTTTTTTTCAATGGTTTTCGCGTTGTGAAACAAATTAACTACTAGTTATAAATCATTCAAAATAGGACAGTAAAGATATATTGGCAATAAAAAAGGATAAATAATTGAATAATCACTCTCACTGCACCAACGTTTTAAGAATACGTACCTTTAAGCACACGTATGTATAAATTAGCTTAAAAATCAGTTCCTTTTTGAGAGATGTTTATCAATTAAGAAAGCGAATAAGTAAAGGCTTTAATTTATGTTTTTAGTGTAACTTGTTATTTCATTATTATAAGTAGAGATCCACGGTGCAGTGGTTAACGTCGTTGGCTTCCATGACGGATCTCACAGATTAAAATCCCAGTATGATTCTCATTTTTTAAATCTCTTTATCGATTTCTGTTTGCAGACATACTACATGTTTATGGTGTTTAAAAACATCGTTTTACAATCCTAAAATAACGAAGTAAAGCGAGAGCAATTAGCTAATCACTGTTCTGATCCTTAACCTATCTTTCATATCCTTATGCCCTTTTCATAACAATGAAAAGTTAATCAATTAACTCTCGCGGCTCGGAGACTAAAAAAATACTTCTCGGCCGATGGGGGTCTTTTAGGGACCCTAGTGGTTTCCTCATTATTGGCCTTATTCTTCAAAAAAATAAATAGTCTAAAGGCTTTAAAATATCTCTCTGCATCATTCCTCATACATTTTTTTTTATAAAAATCCGTGGTTTTTTAATAAATAATCATATTTTAAGTTGCGCGTAAAATATACGTCGTTTCAGTGCAAATATCAATGTGCTACTGACGCGCTTTGCTTAGCGGCGTTCAGCCTATTATCTTACGAACGATCGCTGATAAGCGGGCGTTTATCTCTTATCTTATCGTATTTATATAAACTACAAAAGGTCCAAAAAACTATGATATAAGAATACCTTAATTATAAACATTGTATCACCCATATTAAAATAGATATTTAAGAAAATGTGGATATTGGGGTCGCATTTCTTGAGCTTAGAACCGGAAAAGTTAATAACGAACAGTTCGTAGAAAAACTTATGTTGAGATAGCTCTGTTAAGAGGCGATATGCTCCACATAGGCAGCGGTCATGAACGTAAAAAAATACATACTTAATGCAATTTTTACTTTGAAATTCATAAGCCTTCTCAGCAGTGATCTTTTTTACACTCTTTTTATAACAGATATACATTTAATAAATCAATAATTTAAAAAGCATTATATTCAATGCGAGTGGAGTTATAAGTTACCCATCGCTGTCATCATCAAATTGAATCGCATGTTCATTGCAACAACATTCTCGTTTTACCATTATGTCACTCACAGTGTTAGTAATATATTATTCATTGAATTTACACTGACCTATGGGAATAATATATTATTGTGTATCAAATAATCGTCGCACTGCACTGCACTGGACCGCTGCAAGTGAATTTAAATGGATTTTTTATGTTTATATTGACAGCTGCCAACTGGGTGGATTATATAATGCATTACCAGTGGCGTGGGATCGTTATAAAATATTTGTTACTATTGTGTTAATGCATTATCCTTGTTGAATATAATAAAATATGATGCATTTTGATGGTTGAAATGTAAAATATTACAGGTTTCGCAGTTTAGTAAATGGTTTTCTGTCAGATATTTCAACTCGTAGGAGAGAATACTTGATTCTCTGACCGATTGATTTTTAAGCTTGTTCAGTATGAAATCCTGCTACGGGTTTATAATAAAAATCATTACCATACCCAAAGCAGTTTTTTGAAGCTACCTCAGTGAATTATTTTAAACAATTAAAAATAACAGCAAAACCTTAGTACAGTTAAACGATAACACAATCAGTTTGTCGTGAAAATTATTTGTAACGACTAGTCAAGGAAAAACGTGTTAAAATTTAAGATTTGATGGCTATAAAAAAATCTATTACAAATCATAGCTGCACCAACTTTCATGCGTGCAAACAATTATTTAACGTTAGCTTAGCTGCTTCATGCCAGTACATCAACATTTTCTTGTTTTTAAATGTATAAATAAATGTTTAAGTTACTATCTTAAATGTGTGATAGTCAATTTTTTCTTTCAGCTTAAACACATCTCAGCACTATTGTGGTATTTAACAGTTTTTATAAGCATATATTCTATGCGAATTTTTTTTATTAAATTAAGATGACGCATCAATTAAACTGAGTTAGTAAAAGTTTAAATATTGACAGTGTTTGGTTGTATGTAAATCTTAAGTGCACGATGAAACATGCCCTTGAGAAGTTAAGTGAGCCAAGTAGTAAAATGATATAACTTTTCTAATGCACGATCACGGCTGTTTTTGTGGATTAAATATTTTTAATTTAAGAAGATGACACTATTGCAATATTAATTTGTTTAACTTATTTCACTTTCACAATATTTAAAAAAAAATTGAATAATCTTACGCATCCAACTCAATATTTTCTAAAACATAACTTGGCTCACATCACCTCTCAGGGGATCAAATGATTCTTAAAGTGGGATACACGTAGATGGCATCGTGATAAATTAACTTTTCCGGTTCTAAGCTCAAGAAATGCGACCCCAATACCCACATTTTCTTAAATATCTATTTTAATATGGGTGATACAATGTTTATAATTAAGGTATTCTTATATCATAGTTTTTTGGACCTTTTGTAGTTTATATAAATACGATAAGATAAGAGATAAGCGCCCGCTTATCAGCGATCGTTGGTAAGATAACTAGACTGAAGCGCGCCAGTCGCGCATTGACATTGGCATTGGAACGACGTATATTTTACGCGCAACTTAAAATATGATTATTTATTAAAAAACCAAGGATTTTTATAAAAAAATGTATGCGGAATGATGCAGAGAGATATTTTAAAGCCCGTAGACTATTTATTTTTTTGAAATTCATAAGAATAAGGCCAATAATGAGGAAACCACTGGGGTCAAAAATGACCCCCATCGCCAGAGACGTATTTTTCTAGTCTCCGAGCCGCGAGAGTTAAGATTACATTCAGATACCATAATATTATTTTTACAATCAGTAAAGAACCTAACATAAAAAACATATTGCAATACTAAAGTTAGCAACGTTCCTCAATTACTTTTTTTTCATTCATGTCCGCTTTCAATCTGGAGCTTATGGCTTCCTAATAAAGATATCTCAACATAAGTTTATCTACAATAACTGTTTGTTACTCAGTCGCTCAACCTCTATTTTCCAAAGAGAGTAGTGAGTTTTGAAGGATAAAGCTAGGACAGGACTAGTGGTTAACTAATCGCTATCGCTACGCCCAGTTAATAAAGGATTTATGAATTTCTGTTCGAAGACTTGGATGTATGTGATGTCTTGAATGTCCCTCCTCCCACCCATCCTATCCCATAAACGGGCGTATTGAGAGCGATTAGCTAACCACTAGTCTTCTCCTAATCCTATCCTTCTATTTCTACTTTCTTTGGAAAAAGAGAGATTGAGCAACTGAGTAACGAGCAGTTCTCGTAGAAATCCTTCTGTTGAAGTAAACTCCATTAGGAGTCCACATACTCCACATTGGGATTTATTTTTTAATTTTAATTAAAAAAAAATACATGGAAAAAAAAAATATATATTTAAAAACACAATATTAATTTTAGATAAGTAGGTTTACAGTTTGGCGATCATTTTTTATCAAATATTATATAAACTAACATCGTTTGTCGGATTATTGTAAGCGCCTCTGAAATTGAAACACTTTATATCAATAACCAAATTAATAACAGTAGTCAATTATAGCTGGAATGTAAATATTTACGCCAGTGGAATGATCGTTCATGGTTCATTATTTAGGGTTCAGCGATGATGGCCGTATTAGTGCAAGATCAATACTGACATATTGGATTGTTTCCATTAATTATTTAATGCCGGTTCTGATCAATTTTATCGTTGGTAACTCACTCTTGTTGAAACAATTTTATTAATGAAGAAATCAATATACATACATATTGTAGTTTGATAATTAAATAGTTTGAACAATCCAATTATTTCAATATAGCATCAAATTACTGAAGCGGATCATACAGTCCGTTCAGTGGCGCAGTGGTGAACGTCGTTGGCTTCTGTCCTGGATGATTTAATTCCCTGAATAAACAGCATCTTTTCAAAAAGGTTTATCGGTTTATGTTCGAAGGCAAAGGTGTTTCTGATGTCTTAAAATTCCATTCTACCCTTTCAATCATAAAATAATGGGGCGTAACTTCAGCGATTAATTTACCGCTAGTATTGTCTTAGTTGTAACTTTCTATCCTTACTCTCTTTAAAAAAAATCCATTTACTAGTTGGCTCACTTCACCTCTAATAGGCACATTTATAAATGATTGAAAATTATACGGTTCATAACTAAAACCTTAAACCTTATTTAACCCTTCCCTTACTATGCAAAAAAAGCAAAAGCTCTTGAGCTGTGTATCCGCTACACATCAGGCAAACGGGAGTGAATCATGACGATTATAAAACACTACTACAGCAGTAATACATGTAATTGTCATGATTTACTCCTGTTTGCCTGATGTGTAACGGATACTCAGCTCAGGAGCTTGTTCTTTGTTTGCATAGTAAGGGAGTTGTTAAAAGTTTAATTGCAGTTTTTCAGTATCTTCAATTATTAAAAAAAACAGATGATCTTTATTTGTCAGCCAGAATATAGTTCATACATCATTTTAACTCTAAACATCATTAAAAACAGACAGGACTTCGATTCAATATTTTTTTGTGCTAGTCAATGAGATGAAGACTTAATTGTCATTATATTTGCTTAAGAGTGAAATGAAACCTAAAAAATCCAATGTCACTTATGTAATAATACTTTCAGGAAATTGAAAATTGTAAGTGAAGTTATGATAATAGTATGTAAATACACTGGCATAGACAGATCGAATCAATCAGTTTATTTCTTGAAAACATCTTTTATCCAATTCATTCATTGGCTCTGTTGTAGTATCTGCAAAGTTATCGGGATTTTTCTTTAAAAGATTCCAGATATTGTTTAAACGAGAAACGATTGTTTTCCTATCATAATCACATTTTATAAGCGGTCATGTATTCTTTTTGCTGCCATTTTTTGTTTTTATTTCTAGACGATTTTTATTTCATTCCATAATTGGGTTGAGACGTATTGGGAGAATGAGGGAAATGATACAATATACGGGATGGTACATTTATGAAATCCGTGAATGATTTTCAAAACTACAAGTTTTTGAACTCATAATATTTAATTACAACTTAGCTCACATGAATCTATTTCATAAAAGCTATTAAAATATAAACTATAAAACTATAAAAATATTTAATAGAAATAATGTTTGAATGTAGATGTCGTAAATTTATTTTTTCAAAGAATTTAAATATCCTTTCTTGAACTAAGGACCATATAAAAAAAGCATACAATACTATTGAGTCAATCTATATTATGTCAGCGTTAAGCGATGTGAGCTTACAAATTCCCTCCCACCTTTCCAATGGGCGTAGCGAGAGAGATTAGATAATCACTAGTCCTGTCCTAGCCTTATCCATATATCCCTACTACTCGCTTTGAAAAAGAGAGGTTGAGTGACTGAGTAAAAAACAGTTCTCGTAGAAAAAACTTTTGTTGAGATATCTTCGTTAGGATGCCATATGCTCCACATTTGGAACGGACATGGATTAAAATATATATATAAGTCTGCTGTTGGACGACCTATAATTATTTTATTTTTATTTTTAAAGTGTTTTTTGAGAATAAATTCTAATAAAAAATGTTAAATGTTTAAAGAAGGTTTAAGAAAAGAAATAGTTCATGAAAATTTAAATATAAAAAACATACTGAACAAAGCGTTGATACTAAATGATGAATTGATTATTTGTAAGTCTAAAAAAAAGCTGCTTAAGCTCATTGCTTTGCTGAATATTGGCACTACTCTTGTCAATGAGCATCGTTTTGATTACAACCGATCGTTAAACTACAAGTAGATAAAATATTTTTATATTATCAATCCAGCATCACTGTACCCTCCTGTATGTGTCTAGTTTGTTGAACAAATACAAAGTATAACGTATTTTTCATTGATTTGTCATTAGCGTTTGGTCATGCGTCCGCTTTATCCTTCGTACGGCTTCCGATTCTATCCCACACCCCCTCCGTCGTGTATCATCATTGATTTCTATACAAATAAAACAGTTTTTATTGGTTTTGTTTTTTTTTCTTTTTCACTTTTCCAAACAGCCCCACACAAAGCCGAAATGATGGAAGCACTTGTATAGAAGCTGCCATTGATAATATATTTTGATTGTCAATGTTATGTCTTTATATTTATAATCATTTTGGAAAATATATTACAGAGGTAGATATTTTTTCACAAATCAAATGTGTAAAAATGTTAGTAATACGATTTAAAATACTGTAATAAATTTGGAAATTATAACAAATATATCTGCAAGTTTAAAGATATGTTTTTCATTGACAGTAAAAAGTTGGTTGAAGAGTATTCACTGTATGTAGAAACACTATGAAAATTAATAGCTAATCGGACCGTGTGTTGAAAAATCTAGAAATAATCTCAGAAAAACATATAAAAAACTCTCTTATTAACGTGTTGTCATGGACAACAACCATAAACAAATTATGCGTTTTTCAGAGGAGTGATTAATAGAGAAGATAGGTTACCGAATAAAATCTGGCTGCACATCATTTTTTTTCGCTAGTGGTAACAACTACAATTAGAATAACATTTTTTTTTATTATACATCCTTATTGGATTATCATTGATAAAACGTTCTTAATGACAATTGAGGAGGACTTTAAAGGTGTATATCCAATTATATTTTTTAAGTTTCTTATGAGGATTAAATGTAACTAATAAATTTTATTGTAGTGAGTGTGAGTAGTTATATGACGATAACTGGTACACAGGTTAGTCAAATAACCATTTTACTGAAGATAAAAATCGAATTATTGATTTAATGAATATAATCAGTCCACAAAAATTGCGCCTTGTTTTTCAAGAATTAATAAAGTAGAAAAAAAAAAGTGACATTTGAGTGTTTTTTTAATTGATTGAAAATCATTTGTTGATTTTTTTTTGTTTGTTAACAAATCTTTTCCGTAGATACATGTTTTTTTTGTACAAAAAAGTTTTCAACGAGTATTTTTTTATTTCATTAATCCAATGAAACATTTTTTTGCATAATAGCCTTTCAAAATAAAAAAAAATATATATTTTTTCTCATTATTATTTGCTATTCTTATATTTTATATTATGTTTCATTGGCTTTTTTGTATTTCTTTTATAAACAATCGACATCAAATAATAAGAGATGAATGACTTCCAGAATTATTTTTAATTTTGAGAATAAATATTTATTAATTCTCAGAGAATTGACAACAAATAATAAAATAAAAACAAGTTATAAATTTATTAACATGCTCATTGCTTTTTTTTCTTTTATTATTTGTCGATAATTTAACCTTTTGTTTTTGTACCTTAAATTACGCCTTTAGCAACATATGTGTCATCAAGGATGTAATGCTTATTATATGTATAATCAATTGTTACATGCATACATGTTGACATTTCTAATCGATCGAATGTCATATTCGCAACAATAAGCTAAAAATAACAATCTCTCCGATAAGTTTTAGATCATTATGTTAAGTTTTATCACTTACAGTAAGAAATTAGTTTAAAACTGAGGAACCATGAATAAAACAATACAATAACACGGTATTAGAAATGTAAAAAGGAAATTCCCTGCATTTTATTTATTTTTTCTCTTCGTGTGTATAGGAAGTGTATTCAAATTATCTACGTCATAAAATTACTTTAATTATAACTAAACAGTACTTTTTTTCTTATTTAAAAGAATAACCACTCGAGGGTGAACCATATATATGTGCATGACGCCATGTGGTTTGCTTTCATTGTCAGGTTTTGCACCTTAGAGGTATCCAACATGCAATTGTCAATCATTATATTTAGCTTAAAAAATAATATTGACTCCACTGTTCTCCTCTAGTTATTTGCCTTTTTTATCGTTTAACTAAATAACCGATAATACTATGTTATTGTAAACATCAATGATTTAATTTGAAACCAAACAGCCTCGGCTAAAAAAGAAATTGTATTCTGAGAAACACAACTTTTGAACGATAAAAGTTTTTTACTGAATATCATTTTATCGATAATGTCATTAGTGTTATAATTCCACTCGTATTTTATTAGATATATTATTTTATATCAATAGCATATCACATTGTAAATTTGTTTTTTTGAATGAATGAATATCATTTTGAGAAATTACGTATTAAATATATGAGGCGTCTAATAGCAAAAATCGATATGTCCATCTTACCATTTTGACATTGATAATTTTGTTTTCTATCGTACTGTATTTTGAAAAAAATATTATTCGCCTTTTTTGTAGGCAGTCAACTACTTACTGCAATAAATTCATATGAGCAAAACTAAATTGGACATATCAGCATGTAATGCTTTGCTTTTGTCGGGTTTTGGAAATTAGTATTTTTCTGATATTGAAATAAAAAAAATAATAACTGAAAACATTAAGACTCAATATATTTGTATTTATTTCAAATATGAATTAATTAATTGAATATTTTAAATTATATACTGAATAGAAAACTCTAATTCCAAAAAATAGTGCTTGGTATTATTTTCAATCTCACTATAATAATAGCATGGCTCTTTTTCGTTAAATATTGGAATTTTAATAAAAATATATGAAAAATTTTTCCAAATAATGGTATACATTGAAGTGGTAAATACACAACGTTACTGTGAAAATTGGTCTAAAGTCTACGGAATTGCCGGAAAAGTGGTCATAAATTAAAATATACGAAACAGTACACAGAATAGCGGGGAAACATGGTCGTAATGCGTTTTCCTTCAGCTGGCTTGTAGATTGTAATACTTGCTATCAGCTGCTGTTATTATTGCTTGGAGGACTCTCAATTTTAAACATTTTTTTATTTTAACAAAACACAAGCCACGATATTTCGCTCATAAATAAATACAGTTTAATTAAATTTCCTTTTCAACATTTAGTGTTATTTTTTTTATTTAAGTTTTTTATTATAAATGAAACGTTCGGCCTCAAAATACTGATCAAAATATGGTATATTTGTTGTTTGGTTTCACTATAAAAAAGAAATCGTGACTTGTTATAAGACATGACGATTCTTGATATAAGACATAATGTTTGTATTGTTTTCTTTTTTAAGAATTAGTCTATTTGATTGAATTTCATGAAATTCTCTGATTCGGGTCCATAGCGCATTGGTCAACGGCGTTAGCTTGCAATACGGATCTCACGGGTTCAAATCCAAGTACGAACAACATTTTTTACTCTTACAATCCTAAAACAACGGGACTTAGCGAGAGCGATTAATTAACTACTAATCCAGTCCTAGCCTTATCATTCTATTTCTATAACACTCTTCGAAAAAAAAAGGTTTGGCAACTGATTAACAAACAATTCATAGATTTATTTGGCATACATCATACCATTCAGAGGTCTTTTGCTACACATTAGGAGCGGACATTTATTAAAAATAAAACAAACCCCAGTGATACAGATATAATATAATACACAAAAAACGATTTAAGTTTATTCCCGAAGACTGATGATAATTATGTTGAAGTTTCGGTTTAATTTTTAACTTAGAAAGTATCTAGTAAAAACGTTTGTTTTTACTTAATTTTACTTTGTATTTCCAGTAAGGAAAAACAGTAAAATGTATAAAAGTATTATAGATTCGGTGGCTAGTTTGAGACATTTTTTTTTAAATATGTTCTTTTTTCATACTATTTTTTCAATAATTAGTTTTTAGCTTATCCTGTAAAGTCAATTAAACAATTTAAACTGTATAAAATAAATTTATCGTAACAAATTTAGCATATTGGCTTTTAAATATAACTAATAAAAGAAGTAAAAACAGTTCACTTGAAAACCTTGTTTCCATTCATTGAAATTTTCAATTTATAATGATTTCGAGGCTATGATTGGTTAAACTTCTATATAAATATTTACAATAATTCCTCATGAAATATTATTAGAAATTACTTGATAACAAATAAAATAATAATGTTAAGTAAGTTTTCAATTTATTCGTTGTATGAATCAATGCTATGAAAAAGGAACGGGCTTTAACTTGGCATCGAGAAAAGTTTTGTAAACGTTTGCTTGTTGTGTTCTTTGAAATTGATTGTAGTAGGTTGTATATTATAGCAATAAGGTATCCATAAATAAAGTCAATTCAAATTAATCAATTTAAACAAAGTCATGGAAAATCTAATGTTTCCGACAAAAATTGTATGGTTTATATATAAAGTGATTGATTTGGCGTGTACTTGATAGAAATCCATTGTAATAAGTTAATAAAATATCAAAATATTTTAGATCTACAAATATTATTTTATATAGTATGGTTAATAGCTATTTCGGCGTATGTCTTCTTCAGAACTATGTTTTAACTTACATTAACTTAGCTTTATATAATTTAAGATTTCGACTGAAGGTGCTTGTTGGAATTTTATTATTGAATTTAAATCGTTCAAATTATGTACTTAAACACCTGAAAATGCTGGAAGGTTAAACCTGGGTTGTTAGTGAGCAAGCTTGTGTACATAATTTGAACGATTCAAATTTAGCTATATACTATATTATGTTTATAGAGCCTTATAAGAGATACACAGAAAATCCTCTCACATACTATATTATCCTTATTTATATTGTAAATTATGGTATTGAATGTAATATTTTGACTTCAGTGTTGCTTGAAATTATTCAAAGTAAATTAGTTTAAATAAAAGTGATTATTTATTATTACTTACATTAGCATCTTTTAAAGGTAGTAGGAATAGTGAGTGATTGATATTTTTTTGGTCACTGAGAAAGCTATTGGCATGATTACACCTTCCAATTTCTAGATATTGAAGTTTAGCTAGGAGAATTTATTCTAAAACTGTCAACAGATTGGCGCTCAATTACAATTTATACATTGATACTATTTTATGAGATCACTTACTAATTGAGAGGTTGTTGAATGTTCTTTAACTTGAGTCGATATACCTGTCGAGCTGCACGAACCACAGGAAATTTTACATATATACCTCTTCAGTCAAGTTTGTTAAATGTATCTTTATTATTCTTAAGATGTGTTCCTAAATTATAAATAAAGTTTGTACTGTGAAAATATATGTTTTTTTTTTATACAATATACTTACTTCAAAATTGTATGCTTTTCTACCACAAATCACAAGCCGTATCTTATGTCCGGTTCTATAGTCTACGGCGTAGCAGGTACCTACGACCATGTTTCGAAACCGGATGCCCATATAACAGAGCTATTTGATAAAGTTGTACGGAATCGCCGCGGGGTGGTTCCCGTTATATTGGACCTCGACATAGAACAGTGTAAAACTATTTATAATGTATGGAGTATACATATGTATATATAACAACGTAGATATACTTTTCCACGGACGAGAGTTGGGTGCCGTAAAGTTTATATATCTTCATGACTCGACAATTTTGAGTTCACTCTTCTTGTCTTAAACTTATGAATAGATACAAATTATATCACATAAAATATGTATTTTTTGACAGAAACAATACATATTTTGAAGCTTGAAAAAGGTTCAAGCCATACTTGCTTTCTTAATTACTTACATGACATCTACAAAGTATGCATTGTCAAGGATTTACGATATGAAAAATCAAAATACGAATTTTGGATATAAGCATTGGTTGTGAAATATGAACTCAACTAGAACTGTATATATTTGTTCTCTTGTAGATAAATAGTTCAAAAAACTGGGCATTCGTTCTTTTTAGTTAATCTTATTTTCATACATCAATTCTGTAACGATTACATATATGGATTTGTGTTTAAAGCTATGAATATTTGTGATTTTTACGTTTCTCTTATTTGATGCAGAAACGGGGTATTCAAAAAGCGATTAGCTAATTACTTATCATTTTTTACCCTATTCTTATAATCTTATTTTCTTATGAAGGATAAATTAAGCTAGTGAAAAAAAATATAATCTACTGAAGTACTTCATATTTAGAGCAAAGTTTTTTTGAATATTTTTATTTTTATTTAGTTATTATATTAATCGACACGGAAAAAATTAACAATTTCCGTTTTGCTACACCGAAGCACATTTAAAAAAATATATGTTAACATGTTTTTTGTTTTAAATAAATGATGAAATCGGCCTGGCAACGCATTATTTTAAATATATAAAAAGTGAGACATTTAATTTCCCGCCATCAACGTCAAAATGTGGGTGTACTAGATATTTTAATTAAAAATAGTGTAGTGATGATGAATTGACAATTGTTAAGCTTCAGTTATCAGTGTGTTTTGAAAGTTATTATCGAGTATCTAATTTCAGTTCCAATATCTTGTATGATTTCTGAACCTTCCTTTTTTTCCGAATGCGTTACGTTGCGAATGTTTTCCTGTATTGGTGTAGGAATTTTATAAGTAAATACTCATTTTATTATCTCGATCAAATTATATAATACATATTACATTAACTTTTTCATTTTTTTGTAGTGATATCATTTCTAAAGAGTACTATGGAATTCTGTATATATTATTCAATTCCGATTTCTATTTGAAATGGGATGGGAAGTATTTCCTTGTGTATTCATATTGATTTGTTTTATATTTGATATGTATTTGTTTTTAATGGGCTTTCGATATTTTTTTTCTAAAGCGAAACATCGTACTTAAGCAAGCATTTGCGAAAGTAGTTGTCTGAGGATGCCTCTGAAAGAGGCGAAACACGTGTCACAGTTTGTGATACAATACGTGGAATAATTTAATTTGGAAGTTATTTTATTTTATATTATATCGAAACATCGTCATATTTAGAAGCGGAGTCACTTGTTTAAATATTCGAAAGAACACATTGATTTTTTTTAAATTTTGATTTTGATGATTCAACTATTACATGATGCACTGTGTATCTCTTCTTAGCCAGTATATATAACGGAGCAAATTTACTTTTAGGCATATTTCTGACGATGGCGAAAGCCGAAATAGCTATCAATGCATAAAATATAAAAAACTGTAAAAATGAAATACGTTGATATTTTTACCCTATTAAAATGGAGTTCTACCAAGTAAATGCCAAATCAATAAATAAAAAAAAATTCAACTATTCGTTATCGTTTTATATTTGTCAGATATTAATATTAGGTATAATACGTATAAAAATCATTTTTTGACGTATTTTGGGTATGAATACAATATTCGAAAACGTGTTCTAATATTATGCATAGCCTGTAAAAAATCTTCATTAAAGCTATCTTTCATTTTACAAATTCTGCTTCGATCTATAAAACTTCAACACGTCAGTAGTTAATACTAACATTATATTCTTTTCTTTTTTATATGAAAAGTTACATCCATAGGGTGGCTGTATGTAGGTAATATTTGATTTTCCCCGAGCAAAGTTTGGCCCCAACTCTTACTATGGCTTTTACGTCACTGAAATCACTGATGTTTAGGGTTGAGCGGACTAACGACCCCTTTCCTCCGCCACTGGTTTTGATAACTAATGGCCCGCGGGCCAAATTGGTACCCAATTTATTCCATTTGTAGAGGCACTTTTTTGCAATATTCAGTAAAAATACAGCTCATGACTAGTGCTTTGTCATTATAATTTACTTAATTACCAGTATACTACATTATGACGAACGTCAAATTATTATTTCAACCGTTGTACTTATATGTTTACAAATGATCCCGTGAGAGATGAAGTAAGTCAGTGAGGTGTATTTAAAGAAAGATTGAGTTAGATTATCGTTAAAGTGAAGTGAACTTAGCAAATTCACACTGCAATAGTGTTATATCTTTTAAAATTAAATTCAATCCACTAAAATACAAAGTCATGATTTCACTTAAAAGTCCAATAGAAAAGTTTTACCATTTTATTACTTGGCTCACTTCACCTCTTGCGGACTCAAGTGTTCGACGCTTGTGTTTATTATACCGCAAAACTTTGTTAAGGTTTTGGCAGGCAAAATAAATAAATATATTGTTTTGCATTTTTTTTATATTTAAATCACTGTTTTGTGATACTACCTAAATAAATTTATTTGTTCCACATCTCAAAACAAGTAACAAATCATATATCATTGAGACTCAAAGAATACTTAAAATGCACATTGTCTCACAGAGAAAACATCAAAAATATGGTCAACGTTACATGCAAATAAACAATGAAATACACAATAAGATAAATCAATTATCTAATGTTTGATGCAATAGCGCGTTTTCAAATAACGCGAAATCTATCAAACGTACAAGAGGTCAACTCTAAAAACAGAATTACATACGTTTCAAACTATGTGTATATAATTTAAAAAAGAAAATACGTTTATTTGTCATATGAACTTCTCCCAAACGGTGAACAATACCGGCGTAAAATTTACTTTCATTTTAAGAACAAATATGTTTTTATCAACTATTAATTAGTACTTTAAAAAATATTAATTAGTAAGAGATGGATGATAGTTTGAGGACGTTAAATGATACCTTGTTAACAGTGATCTTTTCAAGTTAAAATTACTAATATTAGCTAGCACCAAAATTACACTATATTAACGCAGAGCAAATATTGTATTTTTTTATTTACATTGTCTGTATTTGCAAGTTCAATACACTAGAGTAAAGCAGTACATTCACATATTATATTTATATAGCTCAATCGTTATTTTTCTAAAAGTGTTGTACATATATATACATATATCTATTTCTTATAGATATTTTAAATATCATCACAGCTTATGCCAAAGCGCCAAATATGGTAAAGCTTTAAAGTTATACAAGAATTTATAAATCAATTGAGGTTAATTCAAGCAACATATCTTAAGTACCCATAATCAAGATCTCAAATTTAAAATTAAAAATAAATATTCCACTAAGATTTGAACCTATGCCTGCCTGAAAAGCTTCAACAACTAGACCTCAGAGGTCACAAAAGTTAATAATAACAATAAATAACCCAAAAAAAATAAAGAATACATAAAAAAAACTGCTTTATGTAAACAGAAATATTTTTTATATAATGTAATTAATTAGCTGATGTATTCAAATAATTGGTCACATGTAATTTGATAAAAAGTAAGCTTAGTATAAACGTATTACTGAAAAAATAATAACATTAAATCTATCCCGGATTAAGCCAGCAAATACAAGAAAACAAAATATATATTTGAACTTTAAAACATAATCAAGTAAGACTTCGTTATTATTTTAGAGTCTCACACAGTTCGTATAGGTGCACAGTCCTTAATGAAAACGTCACGGGTCGTGGTCCTTGGAAATAAACAGCTTCAAAACACCTGCTATTGCCTTCATTGCCTTGTTTTACTATACTAGAACGAGTAGAATTGCTACTACATGTGGAAGTAATTTCAGTAGAAGTGGAAGTTTCTATATGATGGCGTCTCGGATTTTATGACACGTATACCGGTACAGCAACAGTCTTGTAATTCTACCGTGTAACTCAGTCAGCCGGTGTGAAAGGGTTAAAATATTGGCATACGAATTTCTATTTTATAAACTTTCCTCACGAACCTGATTTCAATATCATTAACTACAACAAATTTTACGTGTTAAAAATATCAATCACAATATATTTTGTTATAAAAGAGTAAAAAGATATCGATTTATGTTAAGCAATTAGGTTGCAAATATTAATAAAGGAATATATTTTAAGCTCCAATAGTCAAAAGTTTTATCAGTGAAAATATGTATTAAACATAAATAACTATCAATCAAAAATATTTGATTTTGTTGAATTTGTCATGTTTATGATCTAATATTGTGGTTACAAGGCGTAGCGAAAGCATTATCCTCAAATCTTTCGTTGCTTATTCTCTTCTAAATAAGAGATGTTGAGCAGCTGAGTAAACAAAATGATCTGGTAGTAAAATCTTCATCAGAGATACCTTCATTAGTATGCCATATTCTCCACATTGGAAGTGGATGTTGATTAAAAAAAAACTTGAATTTTCAGGTAAGTAAAGTAATATTTATTAGGATAAAATGAAAAAATAAGTCCAAATAAGAAGTTACACTCAAACTTAACACTAATTGTATACATATATTGATAATTACATACAAATGCTTACTACAGCTAAATTTTATTTAAAATTTGTTGTGATTTAAAAAAAACATTATTTCAATAATCAATACATCAAAGATCAAACAATCTTTGGTCTGTATAGATCAGAGAATTTTCTTCCATCAATAATACCGCAACTTAAGACAAACAGGAGAATCTGAGAGTTTCTCCATATTTGTTTCAATATGTGCATTTGAGCTGGCATCAAACTGTAGCTTGCTCGAAGCCCTAAATCGGAAACCACTAAATTTCTTTAAAAGAGGGCATATTTGTTCCTATTGGTTGCTCAAAGATGCCAGTCGATTACATACGACGAATTGATTTTATGCGATTTTTACTTGACTGACGATTTTGTCTTAATTAGCAAGGCTATTTTTTTTACAGTGTACAGGTAGTAGTATACTTGTACGTTTTTTTTACAGATGTGAAATTTTTAGAAATTAACTTTCTGGTCCATTTTTAAACCTGTATTGAAAGCCACTGAGTTTTTTTTGTCATTTATTTTTCTTTACTTACTGAATCAACCAACATATAATAACACATCCATAAAAAAACACATGCCGTTCCTAAACACAACCTTTTCATCTCGACCATAATATATTCATTTTCCTTAAGAGAAAGGTTGAACGATTAACCATAAACTTTTTTTGAATAAATTCTACATTAAGATGTTGCATATTTTGAGCGGGCATAGATTATATTATAGACATTGAAAAGTTACATTAAGAAAACTGATATTCTAAACACATAAAAAATGCAACGTCGTAACATCATTCTTAAATAACATACCTACTTATTGTCGATTGTCTTTCATTTTCATTTTTCAGAATATCGTATGTGTATGTTGTACCTACGGCGGAATCCATTTCAAATTGAAATATATTTCAATTTTGACCGCTGCTTGTTTTCATGGATAAGGCATTGACTATGTAATGCAAATTCCGTCTATAAGGAAAACAAGAAAACTTTTGTTGAAAAGAGTCGAATTCTCGCGTATCGCCCCAAACGTTTGACTTTTATCAACAGGAAAAAGTCGCTTGTTTTTTTTTCTTTTGTAAATATGAAAATTTTCCAGAAACTTTTTCACGTCTGTGGTTGATAGTACAGGATGTTCTCGTCAACTGCAGTGCCTCAGTCAAGCTAATAATAAAATTTTGATTCTGCTTATGACTTCAAAACTTTATTTGTTTTTGTTTACATTCGATATTGTTACAGATGAAGATAAAAATCTACTACTTCGAAAGATTTTAATTCAATAAATAGTCCACCTCCAGAATTCTCATTTGCCTATTGAGAGGTAACAAATTTTTCCGTCAAACCCTTCCAACGAATAAAAATATTTTTTTACACACCCAAAACTCTAATAAATAGTGCGCTTAGTTTATAATAAAATAAAAACACTTAAATATTAACCTGGGTATCACTGTTAAAACATTATTTCAACTTAGTTTTGGTGTTGTAGCCTAAATAAATATCTTTCGCAATAATATTGAGTTGTTTAACAAAATTCGATGGAATTACATGTTATTTATATCTAAACATAATATATAACATAATTCTAAGCAATAAAGGATCAAAAACACACTAGAAAAACCAGATCTATAATTTATTGTATTTGTTAGAAAAATAAACATTTTATTTTATATCCGACAAATGTTTTGTCTTTAACTTTATTGTGTTCACACAATTTAGTTGTGTCTGTGAATGAAAGAAAAGAAAAAGAGTTAGAAGCTCTAAATGACTTAAGATTTAAGATACGAGGAAGGCAAGTACAATATAAACAGATTTAGTCAACATTTAAATAAATGTAATTAATCCTTAAAGAACGGTTATTTCGTTAGGAACACAAATCATTGTTCAACAAGAAATTGCTATCTTTGTTTTAAGCCAATGTTTATTTATAAGCCATGTACAACACGACATGGATGACCAGAATCACATGTTTATGAACAGCTGATTTCTAAACCTCCATGTTAATGAATATCATAATTTATCTGATGGTTAATTTACAATACAATGTGATTTAGTTTATATTATTTCCAAAACCAGGATAGATTTTATTCTAAGTAAATATTATTGTTTGAAAAATTAGTCTTTGTTGCGTTTATTAAAAAACGTTGTTTCATTTTAAAATGTTAAATTCATTGAGTAATAAAAATACTAAGTCACTTCTAACCAGTAAATTACTAGTGAATTAAATGTTTAATATGTTTATAGAGTAAAAAAATACATACGTTAATATTTACAATCGCTGTATTATGTTTTGATATTTACCCGATGAATAATAAATGTATAATATCCAAAATTGTAGAAAATATCACTTTTTTACAGCGCAAAGCAAACGACAAAAGTTATTAATATTTTTTCTCCATGTTCAATAAGATTTTGTGTGTATGTTTTCTTTTAAATAAACTGTACATTTTATTTCATAACATCTGTAGAATCAATACTAAGTGGAATAGCATTATATTTAAAAAATAAAATACATATTTACTTATTCCCATTTTTATTTCTTATGATCAACACCGGTTTTGCTTGTGACGAGCATTACCAACTGATTAGTGCTGATATTATTTAATAAAAAAAGAAGTAGTACAAACGAAGAGCAAACATTAAAAAGTGATTTGTCATACAAATACAGAGCTCGGTGAATGACAATTTGAGTGTTGGAGAAATCACAGTTTGCTTGAATGTGTCAACTTTATGAATTCATTTTTATGGGAATAGACTTTTTTTGAACATTTTACTTAAACAAGCATTTGTGAAAATAAGACTATCTGAGGATGCCTCTGAAAGAGGCGAAACACGTATCACAGTTTGTAGCACAGTACGTGGAATAATCTAAATTATTTTGTGATGATATGTGAAAATGAACTTCCACAAAGTTACCACCGAATCTATCGAAAGTACTAACACCCATATTGTAGATTCCCTGTATGTATAGATTTTATTGTTGACTATCAAAACTGACAATAAACTGATTTTTTTTAAATTTGTTACAAATCACTTTTTGAATGTTTGCTCCTCAAATGTGTTTGTAATTTTTTGAATTTCTTAAGGTATTGACCATTATTTGAACGGTTAAAATAGTACCTATTTCAGTATTATTAATTATCATCTATAGTGTATTTGGATACGGTCATTGGTATACCTTAAAAAGAAAGCTGCAGTGGCTGACAAAAAAATTAATACAACACCCTTAATATGTGTCTTTGGGAAATATCGTTTAAGTCAAATATAAGTTATACGACCACATTTCGGTGAGTTTGGTGCGGCGTCAGACATCAAGCATCGGTCGTGCCAACTTTTCTGCGTCCCGGCCGCCCCCAGACTGTTAAGTAGTGTGGTGGGATGCGTCGAACAAGAAAAAAAATATTACTAACTCCTCGCTGACTTTCTGTGCGTTTTCCAACGATGTGGTAGTTTCTGCGCGGCTGCAATTTGAATAGTAATGTGCTGAACCATCGAAACGGTCGTTTGCAAGTTTTCTCTCTGGCTTCTTTATCCGTGCTCCACGGACATGGGTAATTTTAATGTTGGTAGTTTTAGACTTTTAATAAGACGGTTGGAATACTATCGTTGTATAATTTTAACATAAATGTGAAATAAAAATGGCTCTAAGCAGCATTTCTTTTCAGAATTACAAATAAAAAGTAATTAAATTAACTCAAAGTGAAAGAAAACAGGGAAGACTTAACCAATATAAGTTAAAAACAATACACATATAAGCCCACGTTATTTAAATTTATAAATATTTTTTAAACTATAATTTAATAAAAAAAAAATCCCACTCCTTCCGATCCTCTAATAACTGGGCGTGGTTAGAGCAATTAATTAACCACTAGTCCTGTCCTAGCTCTAGCCTAACATTATTACTACTCATAGGATGAGCGGCTGAGTAACAAAAAATTCTCGTAGATAAACTTTTATTAAGATACTCCATTATGAGGCCATATGCTCCATATTGGGAACGGAAATGGATAAAAAAAAATACAAATTAATTTGATTATCTTGTTATTCTATCTCTTGTGTTACGAAATGTGACACGTTTCGCCTCTTTGAGAAGCATCACTAGACAGAACATTGCAAGATTTACTATTTTATATCTAAAATGAACACCCATATAGTTACCGCCGAATCCATTGAAAAATACTTGTTATAATTTGGGATAGATCTCATTTTTTTTGGCTTAAACGTTATCATTTCATGTATTATTAGAAAAAGTTGTGTTTTATTTATAAAACAATTTAAAAAAATACGATTAACGAAAACTTTAACAATTATTTACTTTTTTCTGATAATTATTATTAATAAAATCAACTCTCTTCTATCATTTTGTTTATAGTACGCTAAAATGACACGTTTTTCGTATTGATATATAGCTCAATAAAAAAAAAACGAACCAGGCGTTATCATTTTTAAATTCCTATATAACAGACCTAACGACAGATTAATAAAGATTTTTAAATTCTTCATAAATAGTATTTTGTTGATTTTTACTATTTCAATGATTTTTTTAAAACTTTAGAGTAGAAGACATTCGTATATTGTTAAGAATGGCATGATTGCCTTATGATTTTAAATACACTCATAACTCTAATATTGTATATATAATCAACTTATGTTTATTAATAAAAAATGTTTTACTAAACACGAAATCAATAGAGCTGAAGAAACAATTTACAAAGTTAAAGATCGTTCATTATATTTAAAAAAAATTATAGGTACACAAATAACGCTATCTTGTATCGTTAATATTTCCCTAATTCAAAACGCGCCTATAATATTAAACAAATATGACGTAACATTGAATATAATTGCGGAGGGCTCACGATAGTATTACATTAGGCAGAGTTGAGACATTATAATTCAAAATAGTCAGACAGGGGTCATAAATTCTTAGTTGACAAATACCCTTTTAACTGTTATGTATTGCCACATCCCTGTTATTAGTTTCTTGGCCTGAAATCCTCCTGTCTCTTCAACCGAATCCTTTTGCTACGGTGTCCGTCTGGAGCTTTCGCTCACCAACAACAATATTGACCACAAACATTCGTAGCTGGCCCAAAAAATAATTAATCTTTTAAGACAGAAAACATAAGCTCGACAATAAATACATTATTATGTTTTCAGTGTTTTTGTATTTTTTGTCCGCTCCCAATATGGCTCATAAAGCCACCAACTGGAGGTATCTTAACAGAAATTTTTCTACGAGAACTGTTCGTTACTTAGTCGCTCAACCTCTCCTTTTCAAAGAGTGTAGTAGGAATACAAGGATAAGACTAGGACAAGGCTTGTGGTAAGCAATCGCAATTATTAAAGGATCGAAAGGGTACGAGGGAATTTGTGGACATCACAAACATCCATGCCTTCGAACAGAAATCGATAAATCGGTCAAAAAAATAATGTTTGTATTGGGACTCAAACCTGCGAGATCCAGCACGGAGGCCCATGACGCTAACCGCTACGCAATAGGACCCGAAATTTTTGGACGTGTTCTTTCAAAAGTAAACGATTTTTTGTAGCTATTAACCATTATTTACTATCAATGAAATTTTCTTTTAATATTAGTAGCTTTGGATCCGGTTGACATAAGTAAGTGACTTAATCTACGTTTTCAAATTAAAGGCTAAAATCAAATTAACTTTTTAATATAGTTAAAACAATCAAGTTCATACAAGATCATAAAACCATATGTTTAAGAAACTCAATATTTTAGAAGAATTAATAAATGCAAAGTAAAACATTTGTTTTGTGCTTACTCCATAGTTTTCAACTGAATAATTTATTTCATAACCAATATTGAATGTATCTTAAAATGATTTATGTCGTTGAATTTTGAATGACAGATATTTTGTTGGCGGTGAATCTTGTGCAGTAGTTTTATTTTACTGAATTTGTGACGCTGTCAGAGTGATATCCACCGGATGTCTCTAAATCGCTTCCATTTCCTTTGCCGATGAAGGAGCGACTCTCCTTTGACCGGAAAGTGACCGCAAGCATTGCCATGACTGGCCGCTTCACTCATACATGTCAAGTTATATCGCCTTTGACATGGTTTTCATGACGTTTCACAGTATTTAAATTATTCACCACATCAAGTTTACCTTCATACAAATGTTATAAAAAAGACAATTCAATATGATTTTTTATTTAATCTTCAAGGTCATATAAATGATCATAATATGTATCACACAAAAATCCTAAACGGAATTAGGACAAGTATTTTGTTACACTAATGATTTTTTAAAGTAGACGAAATAATAGTGATTCGTTTGCTTAAAATTTACTTCATTTAAGTTCCATATTTCTCTTATTGGTTCTAACTAATTAAAGTATTATATATAGTTCATGATAATTTTTTTCATCTTTGCAAATTTAAGTATAATATTTTATAAATTAATTAATGATCTTGGTTATTTTATTAGCATTTATGATTGGTATACCAATATACTTCACTAAACTAAATTGAATTATATGTTTTTTCTTTAAGTGACTTACTTATAGGAATAGTAGAACGATAACATTATATAATAAATATAATATGAACCCCATATTTGTTTTAAGTTTACTTTGAAATCATTCATTGTCATAATCATGTGTATAACACATCATTTCGATTTTATTTTAAATATTGGTTCCATATAAATGTCAAGTTACATTTATCTACAAACACATAGTTCTATGCTCACAAGTGATTTAATTCTGTGCTTCAAACATAATAATTTAATTTGTAAATATACCCAACTATATTTTGTTAGTGGTTATATGTACAAGATATAGCTTTTTTTCACTCATAAATATTCTGATTATGCCATTGCCAAAACTAAGCTCCGCGTAAAATACGCATTTTTGTAGTAAGGACCCTGTGATCTTAAGGCCTCGATAGTAGTCAAGGAATTATAAAATTGATTAATAATGATCACTAAAACCATTTTATTTATATTTTATAATAATTGTATATAATTCAAATTTTGCCTAATTTTGCACAGTACATTAAATAATAATTTTTATTTCAGTTTATATATTGAATATATTAAAATAGTACAAAGCTGTTACTATCACCAATATAGTTTGAAAAATGATTTTATGTTATTAAATCAACTGAAGCCACATTTTTTTCTATCCCTAATAAAGTCATATTTTGCAAATCTCAACATTGTATAAATAATTAAATTTGAATAGTTCAAACTATGTACATTCTCACAGATTTTGTCACTAACGAACCGGGTCTCGCCTTTCGGCATCTTCAGGCGTTCAAGTGCACGGATAAACTTAGTTTTTTTTAGAATGTACATAGTTTGAACGATTCAAATTTAATATTGAAATTCCACCAAGCACCTTCAGTCGAAATCTTAAATTTTTTTAATAAGTTTAAACTTAAACATACTCCTGGTATATAAAAAAATTTCAACATATTCCTGGTTCACATAAAACTCCTTATTACATAGTCTGATTGTTAAGAAGAGATCAAATGTAATTATTTTCGAATGGCATCAAATTTAATACAATATTCAAATTGTAATAAATCATTCGCCCCTTTAGGGCAAACGCGTCCTATTGTAACATGGTTAAACATAAAACTATCTTCTATTATATTCTAACCTTGGTCGAAATATTAACTAATTAGTCTAATTTTAAACTTTATTACGATATTCATAATATATGAGTGTGTGCGGTCGATGAGGGGTGGCATCTTACGCGCGGCTGTAAAGTTTTTGGGTGGGTATGTTTTCTCTATGCCAAACTATAGACTTATTACAAACTTTCTGACTATACTATACACAATGTGTAAACATAGAGAAAAAAATGTGCTGTAAAATTAAATAGAGACTGGATTTATACAAAAACATATATAAAAAACTAATATATTATCTTTGCCACAAAATCTTCAGACTAAAGATGCTTCTCAAAACAGACAAAAAAACTTGTCACAATCATTGTTAACAGAATCAGTCGAATAACAATGTAATTGTTTATCAAAAATGATTTTCTGCAGAGTTACTATTAAAAATATCATAATTTTAAGCATTCAAAGTTTTCACTTTATACTTTTAAGGTATCAAAGCTATCACATAAATGATATTTTTAATTTTAAAATCTTTATGTGTTATATTTATTAAGCATTTATGAACATTTATGAATAACTGGGCTCAACGAAAGCGATTAGCCAACCACTAGTCCCGTCGTAACAATATACTTCTATGATCACTCTCTTAGAAAAAAAAAGTTGATCGGCAGAGTAACAAGTAGTTCCACAGAAACTCTTTAGTTTACAAGTCCATATGCTTTCTACATTAGGAACGGACATTGTTACAAAAAATACTTAGATCAAAATGAATATACGATGTATGAATGAAAACATTCTGTGATTATAATGTTTAACCACTCGTCTACGGATGTTTCTATTAATGTATTGGCTAGTAATAATTACATTTCAATTCGATCAACTTACATTTTACAAATGAAAACTTTGTTTTGATAATACAAAGTGTCTGAATTATATAATATGGCTGATATAAAATTAAAATAAATTTAATTTCTGTTCCGCAATCTGGTTTTGTTACAAACGTCCTGTAGTTTTAAGTTGGATGCGGTTTTAGAGGCAGTGTTTGCAACCCTTTGTCGGACGATTTCCGCCGGCCAGTGGCAGCGAAGCCTTTGAATCAACCCTGCCAAACACTACAGCCTAGCACCCACACCCTTACGCATGGCCGCTCTTTGATCGTTGACTTTCACGGTGAGCGGACACCAATGTGGATTCATACATACCTACCCCGTCCCGCTCCGTGTTTTATTCATCATCATAAGGTGCCATTATCTCTTAACTGCTCAATAAACATGTCCTCCTTTAGCCAACACAAACCGAGCGCACCAGTGTACTTTGAATTATTTGTTTTCAAAATTTAATGAACACCTTTTTTAATAAAAACATTCGCAAATTTAATTGACGTCGTATAAAAACATCAAAGCTTTCTTGTATAGAAAAATCACTAATGGTTTATTTAAAATGTAAAGCTGGTAATCTCACCTGCACTGCCAATAAGGTTTGTAAACGCTTGCTGATTAATTTCACACTCAAGAAATGAATTGACTCCCGATACCTATGGCACGATACATAACTACAAAAGACTCATCATTTCAGTATAGTTTTTAAAAAGTCAATGAATAATTAATATAAAATTGACTTGATCTGTTTAGCTTAAAGTAATATAAAGAATTTTGATTAAGCTGAGAGAGGATTTTTTACGTGGATATTTTTCTAAAACCGTTTTCATATTTATTTTTTTTACACACATGATATTTAAAATATTATATATAGTACTCTTTTTACACGGTTTTTTTTACACTATTTCATGACTTTTTGGACGGTAACGTTCCTTTTTTACGCGATTTTTACTCGAAAATTCAATAGTCCTAAATTAGATAATACATATTTTGTATACGATACGAGGATATGACAGTGGCAGTATCGAATAACTGCTAAATTAAAGAGTAACTACAATCTATATATATAAAACAAAGTGGGGTTATTTACACCACGTATATCTTGAGAATTAGAGCACGGTTTTCAATGATCTTTGCTTTATTAAATTTGTATGGGCCTAGAATAGCAGAATAAGCATTAAAACATCGGAAAAATATCACGAAAAAGAAATTATAAAGAAAATAAATATCTCAGTACAATACGTCTTTTTAAATTTTTCGAATCGAACGCGGAACATGACGTATGCAGTTTATGCTTAATACACTAGGTGGCGTTGGTTGTAAAATTCATTTGTTTCATACTTTGAATTAGAGATGTACCGACGAACTTGGACGAACGTGTCAGAATTTCGAAACTAAATCTTCAATATCCATTTAAAAAATAAACTTTTAGGAATTTATGTTTCATGTTCATCACCGTCGCTAAAATATATACTGAAATGTGAAAAGACGAATGAAAGTACATAAAATCAGAAAGTATGTAAAAAAAAATCAGTATACTTTTCATGTATATTATATTGTTATTGAATACTATCAAATCATTATTTTATTTTTGATCCCCATCTACAGTCAATCCTGTTTTTATGCAATTTCAAAGTAATGCGGTTTTTTAGAAATGCATTTTTTTAAATGTACCATATTTTACGATATATAAAAATGTTAAATATTACATTGAGAGCATATATCGTTGTATTTTGGATAGAATAGAGAGAATCTTAAACACAACCGACATTTGAAAAAAAATACGATTTCGGACTGTTTAAATCATGTTGCACCTGCCATCGCTGAATTAAGGCCACCTACTTAGGTGTGTTACAGTCGATAAAACCATTGAAACATCGGTAATATCAGCTGAAATGATTACTTTAGCACACGAGCTTGGTGAAGAAAGGCTTGATACCTTTAGCGAAAATTATATCGACGAATTACTTACAGATAAAGCTATAAGTGACAAAGATGTCAATAATTTAAATTTAATTATTGACAAAAAACCAGAAAAGAATGACGAACTGAAAGAAATTCTGCGATCATTCACTGCGAAAATAATTGAAGAAGGTCTCCGACTTTTCAGTAAATTAGAAGATCATTTCTTTCTAAATGATTCAAATTCTGATCGCGCATTCAAGTTTCAACGATAACTTTAAAAAAATTATATATGGGTATAACCAGTGCTTTTTTTTGTTGGTGCCGGAACGCACTTTTTTCGAGCATTTTCTAAGAAGGTATATTATTTATTATATATTCGAATATCATTTTGATAGAATTAATGACGGCTTTTCATATAATGCTTAGAAAATAAAACAAAATATACATATTTAAAAATAGAAAAAATAAAATTAAACATTTATTAAAATTTCGAGAAAAAAAGGTGCCGGAACGCCGTTCCACCGCGTTACAGGGTAAAAAAATCCCTGGGTATAACAAACTGCATAACCAATTAATTATCGAAAAAGAAAATCTGAACAAACTCTGATCACTAATTTTATTGTTAGAAAACAACCATACCATGTGTGGAACATTAAACAAAAAAATATTTTTTTTTTCTAATGTAAGATAATCTCATAAATATAATATTGAAGATTTGGAAAATGTTGCGTTTTTTGTTATATTGAGAATTTATATCATTTCGTAATATAAAAATATGAAAATTTAGAATGAACTTTCGTAAAATTATAAAAAATTATTATTTGAATAATTTTGAAAAGATCCCTGTCACTATGTTGGGACATGCATTGAGAACAAATTTATCCTAGACCAACACATTCCTTAGCAACGGCCTTTGTTTGACAGTTACTGTCAAACAAAGTAGTCGTTTGTCAACATTGTGAAGATGTAATTTTATTATTTAAAATACAGTGAAATAAAGAGGTACTAGCTATGCCAAGTACTTCTAAACCAATTCGTAAAAGTGCTCGGAATGGTTTTCTAAGAGTCTTAGTTCTGTGAACATGAAAAATCTGAAAAAAAAACCAATAATTCCCTTTGGGTCGACATCATTGAATCACTTCGAACTGTCAATGGCGTAGTATGCCCAACATTTTGTGCTGCATGTCAATAGCTCAATTTGCTTAAAAACTATACTCATTGGGACATGACAATCGCTGAAGCAATTGTTTCTGCATCTCCAAGTCAGATACACACATTATTTGCTATCATTATTTTGATATGCTTCCCATTGAACCTACGAGAACTGTGGAACAAGTACAAGAATGACATGTCCGAATACACTTTACACCAAATTCGCGTCAGTTCAGGGAATCCCGATCTCGAGGTGAATGAGGAGATTCATAACCAGGCGTTGCTTTTGATCGAAGATATGTGTTACCTCATGCGCTGCATGAACGACGCTTTCAATCGAGAATCGGAACGTAAACGTAAATATGATCGAGATGCATCGAACCAATCACTTCGAACGAATGTACCTTTGTTGAACCCCCAACAGAAAGTGTACGATACTTTAATGAAGGCAATTGATGAGGGAAATGGCGGCTTATTTTTCCTCCGCATTGGAAGCACTCAACTGAACTATGAAAGATCAGCGCAATGACTCAAAATGTTTTGGAGGCGCAATGATTCTACTATCTGGCGATTTTCGCCAAATACTACCAGTCATTTCAAGATCGACCGATGCCGATGAAATAAACGCTTTCCTTAAAACATCGACTCTGTGGCGCTATGTGAAGAAACTTCAGCTAACGACAAACATGCGAGTTGTATTTCGAAACGACCATCTGCCGCAGATTTCTCCAAGCATTTGCTGACTATCTGTAACGGCCGTGTTCCTGTTGACGAATCGAACGGATAGATTTCGATTCCACCGAATTTTTGCAATTTCGTCTCAACGAAGGACGGCTTCATCAACAAAATGTTCCCAAACACCTAATCACAAAAATCGCAATTGGTCGAGTGAACGAGCAATTCTTGGGGCTAAGAAAAACATATGGATCATTTAAATTTCACAATTCAAAATCAAATCGTTGATCTACTGCATTACTTCTACAATCTATCGACTGTGCCACGTGAATAACGTCAATGTAATTTAAATACTTTTCATTTTGAATTTTGAACAATTATTGAACTTAATTCATTTTGAGTATTCATTCAACTGAATTTAATTCAGCCAACACAACATTTATTGATTCTGAGGCGGTACGAAGTTCGTCGGGCCAGCTAGTTATACATATAAACATATGAATCTGTTTGTCATTGTATTTTTAATGTTTATTACGTGAAATAAAATATTTTTTTGCACTAATTTTATGAACAAATTTTAGTTTTTTTATACTTTTTGATATTTTGATTTTTGGAACCAATTTATCGAATTATATAAAAGTAAGGTTTTTGATGTGTCGATTTCTGGAACCAATGTATCACGTAAAAAAGGATTGGGTGTATGATAATTTCAGTACACTAGCTATAAAAAAAGGAAACTTGGTTTATTCATTAATTTATCAAGTATTTTAATACTGCTATACATATGTAAAAGATGTATTCAAGATAATATATTACTTATACAAAAAGTGATTGTTGGCCAATAGCCCAGCATGACGTGACATTTTTTTAAAATAAAAATAAGTAAACGTCATTTTAGTAAATACATCATATTAAATCCTCATGCGTTTTGGTAAAAAAAAACTTATATTGTTTATTGGAATGCCATTAAGACATATTTAATTTGCCATATTGTTTTTTTTATCTGTAGTAAATTTTAGTGCAATATTAATGTATGTTTATTCAAGCTTTAACTTTTTCCAGAAGATTGTTTGGATACAGCAAAAAGACATCTTCAGATAAATAAACAATTAAAAAGCTTTTAACAAGCTGTATTAACATGTTTGTGAATATTTTTCTCGGCCATGATTTTATGTTTAAAAAAACCAGTTAATTTAACAGCCAATAACGCAACATTTTCTTCTTTAGGGATGTTTTGTTGTTGTTTTTGATGGATGATAAAAAATAAATAATCCATTTTAATTTCAATCCATAACAGTCTCGATTTTCCAAAAATTGCTTCCATATTATTTATCGCTTGTCTTATTTTACTGAGGGTTCCAATATAATGTATTTGAAAAGTCTGAGTTTCATTTTTGTATACTAAGTTCGGACATCAAGGTTCTCCCATTTCAAAGTGAACCGCTGAAAAAATATCTGACGATAAAAGAAAATATCGCATTCGTTATTATTACGTTATATTAAAACAAACGTTGAACGTTATACCGGCAGATTTTTCCAAGTTTTACAAAGGTGGATTTAAAAGTTTAGATAGTCGCTTTTTTTTCGTATAACGAAGGAAAATGTTGGAAGGAAAATTTATACGATCTTTGAATTTTCACAAATTTCAGTGTTCGGTGATTGTTTTTTGTTTTATGAGTATAATGTTAAAGTTTATGATAGCTTCGCTACACTTACAGGCTTATAAATAAATATGTATACGCATATAATAAAAGATAAATAATGTTAAAAATTCAAAACAACTGGTAATGTATTATTTATGCTATATTATGAAACATACTTTTATCAATCATTTTATTGAATTCAACAATGCCACTATCCCAGTTATTGTGTTTTTTTAAATGCATATTTAATAAGAATATCGTTTATTTAACTGTGAACAATTGTACTTGCTAAAAATAAAATAAAACTGTTGTTAAAGCCTAGTTGTGAGCACGACATTAGTTTCATTCCAAAAATAGTACATATTAAAATAAAATCAGAATTGGTACTAGTTTCTCAAACTTAAATTGTTGAAAAAATAATAAAATATATCGTTTACATTATTGGCTTGTTATTAAATTACATCTTTTGTTTTTTTTAATTAATAAGTGTTCATTTTACTTATTGTTTTCAGATATTATTGCTCGCTCCCTGACAAAAATTCTCAGCATTACTACTTCACTCTTTTGGTTCGATTATTTTTAACGAACAATTATGATTTGCTTGATTTTGACATAGCAAAATTGATTAAGAAGAACTTATTTATTTTAGCGATATAATGAGTCTTGACATTATTTTATTAGGTACTGTCAGTTGATTTAATTTCTTGCGTGCCTTCAAGACATATGTCTGTTTGTGATTTTTATTTCTTGGTTATATTATTCTCTATGATAATTCATTTTTTTTGTGAGTATTGTACTAAATATATATACCTATCGGTATGGCTATACAATACTTTACCTCAAGAAACCATGAATAAATTTGCTGAAAGCAGGTCATGAAATGATAAAACTTAGTGTTTTTACAACTGAAATATTCGCTTTACTTGGCTCTAACGTATTATTGGCACAGCGGAAACGTATGAAGTAAAAAAAATCCGTTATTATGAGTTTTGGCAAGCCGTTTGACTCGCATTTACCATCGCTGCGGTAGATTACATTTTATGTTTCCTTTCAGGAATTTAAAGTGTTTTCAACATATCCGATTCGGATGAAAAACATGCATGCCTAGATAATAATAATATGAACGCTTGCTTATATTGTTTGTGCTGGATGCCTTTTAAGGGGAATATGAAAATCTTTGCCATTTCAAAGGAAAGAGTGTAATATATTACTCGAAGAAAATAGACGCTTTGATGGTTTTTTTTAGACTACTCCCTTTTTGCAGACGCTATTATTTTTTCTATTTCTTATCCTAAGACGATTTTTTTAAATTTAAATTTTAGTTTAAATGTACAAAAATCTAACATTTATTAATGCAATGCGTAATTTTGCTAGAATATAAAAAAACGTGTTAAAATGTAAAATGAACTTGGCATTGAAATAAAATAATCAATTTTAGAGTGTTCACTGTCAATATTTGGTGGAAAGGCATTATAATAAAATAAACACACAATACTCCTTTGTAATTAATTTTCACATAAATGCATCAAGAACAGGACCGGTTTCGTTAATGGCGAGCATTGACAACTGATAAGAAATACAATTTAACAGTGTTATGTATACAAAAACAAATTGTACACCTTTTCATTTCAATTTGTTTTTGTATAAATAGCACTGTTAAATTTTATTTCTTATCAGTTGACAATGCTTAACTTAAGCAAAACTGGTAGAAATTAACTACAAAGGAATATTGTCTTTTTCTTGATGAATTAAAAAAAGTTGATTATTTTATACTAGCCTATGTGGCGGAATTAAATTCGTTTATTTTTATGCTATTCCCACTGATTGTGACAAACTGTATCACGTGTTTTCCTTTTTTGAGAAGTATCTATAGACTGAAAATTCTTCTCAGATAAAGAAAACACATGTCACAATTTGAAAACGAATGTCACAAACAAAAAATACGTTCATTTTTTATGTTAAAATAATAATTCTGCCCTTATTTGAAGATCCTACGAAATATTGTAAATATTGTCTGTTTTGTTCTTCATTTCGTAGTATTATATCACATGAGACGTATTCCAATAAATGAAAAAACTCTAAATTTTTTAAAGGGAAGTGGGTAAATAAATGTTTTATTCGAAGAAAAAATACTCTCCCAATTAGGCAATAACACAAAGCTAAAACACGCTACATTTCTCAATCACTTCATAGCTTATTATAAGTAAAATATCGCTCAGAAAATTATTGACTTATGATATTTAGTTCAAATGATTTGGCCATGTTAGGGCCTAAAACAAATGTTTTTTCATTTTAATAAAATAAAAAAATTAAACATAAAAACGTTTGTGTTAAAACCTTAAAAAGATCCGAATAAATAAATTCAAAAAAGATAATTAGAATCAACAGCTTAAAAATTAAATTGAAAAAAAATGCAAGATTTCTCTTTTTTTTCCTATAGTTTACGATTACAGTGATTTAGGTGAGACGTAACGTCTACGGTGTTTTTTTTTGTTGGATCCACTTATCGTCCGTTAGTTCTGTATAGTGAAAACTCTTCACATGGATAAATGACTTAATTTCTGATAACAAAAAGTGATGAAAGTAAATTTCTTTAAATGGGCAGTCGACAGTACATATTGTGCGCAAGTTTCAGTGTATTGTTTGGGTGTCGGTTCAAATCATAATTTACAGCCATGGCAACAATAGCTGGCTTATAATTTGTGAATTTAAAATATTAAAAATCTATGTTGACTATTTTGTTTTCCAAAATCATGAATGTAGTTAAACTATTTGTTAATATTTCTGTCGTTGTAAATAATATATGTCGCGTGAAACCAGACAACTCAATTACTGGATCTTACAGTAAGTAGTCAGCTCTATATGGGAAATGGCGTCGGGTCTGCAGTTACATTTTCTGATCCAAATAAAGCAGTGATATTATGAGTTTTGGCACCGTGAACAAATTCTATTCGCCATACTTGCGGCAGATTACATTTTACGTTTCCTTTTAGTTCGACCTAACAAACGCCATGTCGACTGGGCTTTATTTGACAGTGCGACCAATGCTTTACCATATTACTGTACTGTCATATATTACTAAAACAACGAATATCACTTAGTAGCAGGGATTGAAATACCGAAAGAATATTATATTTTTTGGAACAACTTTTGTTTTCTAAACTGTTAAATATAAATATTGGTACAAAAAAATCTTAAAAATATGCAATACCGTTTGAATATGAAAAAATAATAGGCTTTAAAATATTGGCATCACAACAAGGTCGTTTTTAAGAACTGGTTTTTTAAACCTGGTTTTTAAGCGAAATTCGTGACATTCGAAAGCCGGTTTTTTCAATTTGATAACCTGGTTTCAAATATTGGAGTTATTAGATTTTTTTATACTATTATTGAATAAAAAACGCTTTTTTGTCACCTTCATAGCTGATGTTTTAGTAATTTGCATTCTTTACCGTCGCTGGCAATGGAAGGGTGTAATCTTTACAGAGGTGAACAATCATCAGTGAAGCCAGTTCACACGCAAATCGTAAACATATGCAAATCACGTTATATATATACCTCCCCACATACTATATTCATCAATGTACACACACATTCGCATACGCACATACAATGCACAAGGAATTCAACTAAAGTTAGTAATTTTCATGATTCTTTGGGTCGTGTTTATGTCTATACTAGCGTACCCAATCCCGGGATTCCAGGATTGGGCACTCAACGTGAAAACCTGTATAAATTTAGAAAACTTTTGGTGTCATGGAAATTTTCAAATTTCATTTCCAATTTCAAAAAACCAAGAATTTGCCGATTGGCCCAAAATGTGAGCTTCACTCGTTTTTTTTTAGCTCTTCCGAGAATTTCAAAAAATCTCAAAGCTCAAGAATCTAACGATTTGCCCAAAATGACAGCATGACTGGTCTTTTTTAGCTCTTCCAAATCCAAAATCCTTTAAATATCCTATACATTTTAAGAAAAAATAATTTTATAAATGTTTTTTTTAATGTTGGGTGTAAATAGTGTGCTCTAATCACAACTTAACTTAATAAATAACGAAAATATATAAATTAAATTTACTGTGATCCGATAGTAGTTACTTGTACAACGTGTGACTGAATACATGAAACATAAATTGTGCACACTTTAAACTTTGTATGTTTGGTAAAAATCAATTAAAAATATTTACTCCATTTGGCATATTATTAATTCCAGAATGCTGTTTTTTTTTGCGTTTGAAAAACACTTTAATATTTTTTTCGCATACCTTTAATCATACTACTTTAATTTAATTCGAAAAATATATTATATTCTTCTGGAAAAACCAAATACATAACCAAATAACGAACGTATTAAATTTTTAATTCAAAATAAATTTCTACGAAGTTACCGTCGAATCTATCAGAAATACTTATCTCATTTATCATATACCAATTCTTTAACTATTTTTTTCTTTTTATTTTCAGGTAAGTTTACAAAAGTTCAGACACAAGCGTATTCAATATCGATCCTGACAGGAGGTTCTTTCAAAATCTGCAAATTTTTAAGTAAGTTCTTTATATTGGTAAAATATATATTTTTTAGTAATTCTAAAAGTTCTCAATGCTTTCAATACCTGAAAACTTTACATCTTCATAACTACTTATAAATATGTAATTAAATTGAGCTTTTTCTATGCACTGAGCGCATATCTTCATATGATATGAAAATTATTTCACATTTTAAGTCTAAGTACTCCAACTTTATCAAAATTAAATCCAAGTGTGAGACTTTGTTAATTTACAGGGGTGGATTAAGGTATAAAACTGCAGCAAAATGTCGCAGGTGATATCATAAACAATTCACAACACCTGATTCACCCATTTTCCCAAAGCAAAAACTTTTCATCCTGTAATTTGCAGCTGTCTTCTATTTAGCAAACGAGAGTGATATTTAAAAGATAATTAAATATAATCGCCATTCAGAAAGCGCCACAATAAATGCTAGTATTTCAATGTCTAATTCGTTTTATAGATATACCATACCTATTTCATATATGAGCCCTCAAAAGGGGAAGTGAGCCAACTAGAAAAAAGTTAAACCTTTTTTCATAGACTTCACGTACAATCACGTCTTTACTCGCTGTTTGGGGGGATTGCATATTGTTATTTTCCAGATATAACACTATTGCAATGTGTATTAACTGAAGTTTTTTCACTGTCACAATTTAAAAACTCTGCAATTAAAGCTACATACTAATTTGTCATTTGCAACCTGCATTCTTTGGGTAAATGGTGTATTATATGTACATTTCGACTATCAAAAAAAGATATTATCTGTAGGTTACTCAAATTCTATTTTTTACATTCAATATGTTTATTATTCCGGCGTAAAATAATATATTTGATCATAAACGTACTCAGGACAAAGATGAAAACAAACTGATTCCAAAAAATCTAAAAGTATGGACAATGCTTTTTGCACCATAAAAATATAAAACAGAAAACAAACTAAAGAATCACCTTGCTGGTCAAATAGTGTGACTGACTCTTTTATTGACAGTGTGAGACTTATCTTCAAGACAAACGATAAAACCATCGTCAGGCTGGTACTAGACCCAGAGCACTTTATTTTCACCATTTTCCATTTCTATGCGGAAAATTTGAACTGAAAGTTGTAGATCTTGACAGAATTCGTTTGATTATGAGTATGGGCAACTGAACCTATCTCTGGAAAAGATAAAGATTGACAGGATTGAATACTTTTCTCCAGGACTGAACTATTGCTAGATACTAGAAAAAATGGCAGAAAAGGTGCTAAAAATACGTATGTATCGGTTTCCAATATCAGTCAAAATACAAACACAAGTTGATGGACTAACAGCCCAATATCAAATTCGTAAATATAAGACGACACCGATGTGCATGCTATTTTTAAACAATAAAAAATAAATTACCAACAGAGAGAATCCTCAATAGCCGCCTGGAGAGACGGGGTAAGGTCAAAAGGTCTTAGCCGAAGTGGTTGTTGAAGCGCCTTCGAGATGAGATAGGTACTGAAAAGAAACGAGCTTTGTTTTGTAAAGCCTAAAGTGATGAAATAGTTTACGTATGAAAAAATATCCACTGTCGTAAGTGCACCTTAATTTTTTATTTAAGAGGTACAGTTTTAAAAGTTAAAATTAATTGCACAACTTAAAACTGCCAGATTTGATATTAACAACTTTTAAAACTTGGCAACTCACTTCAAATTACGTATTATTTAAGTTATATGCCCATTTTTAGTTGATAAAAATGCAACAATATCTATTATTAGATGATTTCAACGATTCTCTGCATCAGAAAAATCAATTTTACTTTTTTAATTAATGATTTTTATTAAATAAAAATGCTGTATTTCAATGCGATAAACTTTCATATTATGAAATCTTTTGTTTTAGCTTGGTTTACTTCACGTTTCTATATAATAGGTTTTGGTAATAACACGTGTGTTGACTTTCCAATGCTTTTGGAATCATTTAAAATGTACACGAGTAATAAAGAGAGTTCAGTCAAAAAATCATGGAAACGTATTTTAAATTGCATAAATAGCTCATAGACACATTTTATAATTAATTGGCACGCTCTGAAATAGTACAACTAAAAACAAATGTCTTTCGTTTTAAACGTTTTATACGTACAAGTGATAACTGCCATATTTGAGAAAGATAATCAACAATATATTGTAATATTTCACTGATGATTATTGTATAAGTTGTGAACATGATTTTATAATATTTTCAATAGATTCCGCGATACATTTGTGAATGTATTCTTAAAATAAAAGTTAAATTTATAAATTTGTTATTTATTTGTATGTCCAGTAGAAAGGAAAAAATCCTTATCTTAATTTTGTGATTCCATAAGTTAAAAATTAGAATTAAGTCTTAATTCGTTCGTTAGTAACCGTACGATAGTTTGTCTGTAGTTGCTTCTTAAAGAAGTCAAACAAATGTCACAATTTGTAACGCAACCTGTGAAACAGTAAATTTATCAATTTTAATTGAAAATAAATTATGATTTCTTTATGAATATATATTTTTTTTTACCCAAGTACAGTTGTTATTGGAACTCACTCGGTAAGCATGGAAGTCAGTAAAAATTGATAAAACGCGTCGCATTAAAATGTATTTTTAAAAATGCAGGATGTTACAAAAGGAGGCCAACGTTTGCTACATTATACTGTCACTGAAGTCTATATGTCTTTGTCCAGTCCGCGAAGCATCACAGGTTTTCCACGACTGCATACTAAAATATGCATCCAAAAACATTTCACTCTCCATTATTCTTGGCTCGATACGTTATCAATTACCACGTCGCTCCATTTCACTCATCCCCCAGGCGACCGGAAAGCGAGTAGGCGTCGCCGATTTCTCGATCCGCAAACGCGCCGTTAGCTCTTTCTCGACGCCATCTGTTGAATAAATTATCGACTAAAGAGCTATTCCGTCTTTTCTGAAACTACTTACTACGCATCTATACACACAAATACGTGAACTACTATTATTGGAAGCGTCGCTTTATTTTTAAAAAGCTTCCTGGAACTCCCTTTGTTTATATCTACCCCAGTAAGTGAAACATAAAATTTTATATCTTGACTCCATGTAACCTTAATAAAAACATAATATTTCTTTGTACTTTATTCCACTTTATTTAAAACGTCAAGACCAGTTTCGCTCATTGCTAACATTGTCAACTGATAATATATATAAGTTAACATTGCTATTTATACAAAAATAAATTAAACCTTTACACCGTTTCATTTAAATAAAGTACAAATGAATATTGTCTTTTTTATTAAAATAATGCCTTTCCATCAAGTATTGTCAGTGAACTCCCTAAAAGTGATGCATGTTACCTCTCAATATGAATGTTTGAGAAAATACTAATTTACTTATGAATATAACTCAGAAAAAATATCAATGATCTTAAATTCGGTTAAAATTAGTTACTCGATTGAGCTTTGTATGTATATTAATTGAAAAAATACCTGATACAACTTATCTTGTAACTGATATACATATAAAAGTTTTTGGTAACATTTATTAAATTACATGTGTGCTTCAAATATATACTTAACAATTTATATTGAGTAATTGAAAAATGATATTTTGAAAACGCATTAAGGTACTCCGAATTAGTGATTTTTAAATACGCACAATTGTATGCATCTGATAAAAAGATATAATAGTTATTCATGAACATCAAATACAAAATGGCGTTGCTTTTTCAAGGTGATACTATACAAACTGATAGTTTTTTGGTCTTTCAACTAGTTCACTTTCAGTATTAGGAAGAAAAAAATAGATACTGTTGTTTTAAGCACATTTATTATTATTTTGTATGTCATATAGACTTAGTCAGTTAGCTTTTTAATAAATATATCAAATTAAAAACGTTGTTGAGTTCGGTTGCAGCACTCACTGCTTCAAATTCAAAACATGATTATGCAATCAATTTATGGATTTCTGTTTTATGAATGTATGTTATTTCTTCACACCCATCCAATCAAAAAGAACGTTATGAAGTGAAAGCGACTAGCTAACCATTTGTACTGTCTTTGCTTAATTCTAATATCCCTTCATTTTTCCTAAAGTAAAATTGATCAACTGAGTAACAAACATTAAGATCGTTAAAAAATGTATGTTTATAGTTTTGAAAAGAACCGTTTATTGGTAACATACATAGTCACCAATCTGGGATAGTATGTTATAATACACATATATCACAGACAGAGTCTATCAATTATATTGATTGAATACAAAACTTGTGTAAATTTGCATGGATTATTTTACGTCATGGATAGCAGAACGACAGTAGAGTGAATTTTGTGGCTAAATTTACACTGACTTAACCTTATTAATAATAAGTTTATGTTATTTGATCTTCCGTCGTATTCGTGGCCAATCTGTAAGACGGCTAATTTTGTATAGGAATCTCTTTTGATCTTGTAATAATTTAAAAAAATATATCACAATAGTGGATGTTACTATGCCGTGTAGTGCAGTTATTTAAATTTAACTTCCGGAGAAGCATGGCGTCGTCTAGATTAGTTCATGTCGGGCAAGAAAAATATAATCTAGAATAATAATACCATGTACAAGTAGGAAAATGAAGTGACGCATGTAAATAAAGTATATTCTGACTTTTTGAAAAGCTTTCTGGTAGGTACTCGTAAGGTTAAACGCGAAAAGTTTTTGCGACAGGGCTCGTCCTGATGAGGGTCGTGAGACTTTTACGGCCGTTTCGAAATTAAATCATTTGGTCAAAAAATCAATCACACGGTACGACCGCTCACGGACGGCTGCCTTGATGGTGTATACGAAAAACTTTATTTTTTTCGAAAAAAAAATAACGCTTTGAGAGTTGCTATTTTTTGTGTTCAGTAGTGGTATTTGGAAAAGTATCATGAGAAATTTTACGAAACATTGAGTAATTTTTAGACCGAAAATTGTCTTCATTTCATTTATAATTATTACTAAATTTTAGAAAACAATATATTTTTTATGTTAACATTGGTAGGAAAACTTATAGAAAGAACAATTTTCTACTAAAATCTATTTGTATTCAATGAAATGTTTGTTTAATAATATCAAAATTCATGCTGAACTGCCACATATGATTTCGTAAAACAACTACCTACAATCATTTGCTCATAACTCAAAATCTTAACAGATTAGTGTTTTACTTTTAAACACCGCATACATTATAACTGTGCTTTTATTAATTTAAAAAAAAAAATTGTGTATTTGTAAATACATTCAACCCATTTTTACACGGTAGATACGTTCCACACAATCTGTGTAAAAAAGGTAATAGAAAAATTGGAGATTGGTTCCCTAGATTTAAAAAAACCGTGTTATTTGTTCGTGGAAAAAAGGTAATAATGATGTGTATTTTAATTAAGAAAAATAATACTACTTATCGCTACTTGATTACATACGGTAACTTTTATGCGGGACTGGACAAAAATCGCTTGCATCGCTAGAAATTTCTTGACATATATAATGTGTTAGGATCAAATGAAGCCTTTTGTTTGTTATTTCCTTATTGTGTTGTTGAATGTCTTTTAATAAAAAAATCCGTTATCAACTTCTGTGTTTTTTTTTCGATTTCTTCTTATTAAAAAAAATATGCTGTGTTTAAATAAAGTATTGTTTCTTTTAATTGGACTGTGTTTTATCAAAACCTTACAAAAATAATGTAGTTTTTAATGGTATTTTCACTTAAATCAGTGTGATTGTGTAAATCAATATTTGTTTTATTTAAAAGGAAATGGAATTTTTACACGATCATTAGGCTTAACAATAAATATTTTTGTTATCGCCTACCTGAAAAAATACAATGGTTATAAAAGGTCGATATGCATAGAACGTTAGAACAATAATTGCTTTATTCAGATAAAAAAATAATTAAAGTCAATTGAAGTCAGCGCTTTCCAGTTATAATCAAGTTAGCATTGAATTGTGTTTATCACCCCTGTTTGACATCCAACCCCATCAACTTTCCCAGGATATTATTTGTTTTTATATTTCACCCGACATGTAGCGAAAGTTTTCGCGAGCCGCTACTGTGTTGTTTTGCATGGTTTGCGCCACAATTCGTATCCAAAGTAACGTTCACCGATATATATTATATTTATACAAAATGGCATTTTTTTATATTTCTGTCTCGTAAAGAATGTTTCGATAATTTCTTGTTTTAAACAAACTTTTTGGTATTGTTCTTCTTACGCATCGTATGAATTTTGGATTTTCGAAATACTCTCTTGAAAGTAATAAGAAATATTCTTACTCAGCCGATGATTGTCTACTTTAAATTTTAAACTGTAAATGATTTAATAAAAATATGAATTTCAGTCATGAAAGAAATAAACGATAGACAATAAAAACATATTGTTTTACATTTTGCTATACACGCTTAAAATCACAGTAAATTTAATGCTTGTTTATGCTAAAATTGTAAAATATGCGACCAAATACTAAAATCAGAAATATTTTTATTTTTTTACAGTAAAGTTATAAAAGAAAATAAAAAAATCTACCGTTAAATGCACACAGTATGTACCCCAATCTTAATTGTGACCATCTTATTTGAATTTTTTAAAGTAAATAAATTATTAAACTTGAGAGATTCTTAAATACAATTTAGATGTAACAATTCGTCCCTGAATCATCTGTAGAGTAATTTAATACCACTAACTTTAGAACTTTGTAGTTTATTGTATTATGTATATAATTTTGTTTTTATGTTTTGTGTCTGTATTTTATATATATTTTTATACTCTATGTTGTTAAACGTTAAAGTGGAAAACCAAAATCCTAAAATTAATAAAAATAGATGCATATATTCCTACATATAATATATAAGTAGAAAAAAAATGTAACTACACTGTTTCTTGCCGATGTAAAGTAATGTTTTACTAAAGTTTTTGTGATATTTATTGATTGTTTTAAGTTTATAAAAAAATCGTTTTACGTCTGTTAGATGCAGCGATTGACTTGTCTAAGTGGATTTATAAACTTACTAATGATTACTTTATAGAAACTAAAGTATCAATACTGATTGTCTGATATAATTTGATTGTCTTTACAATAATTGGAAAGTTTGCCAATATTATAATAATACATATATGCCAAATGTATCTGGCTGAAAATAAGTGGTTTAGATATGCTAGATATAAAATTGAATTATCGAATTATAAATAAATGTGAAAATCGAAATATTCAGCACAGATATAACTTTCATATTCATTCCTATTGAATACCAACTCAATTTTTCTACAAGTATATATATAATAAACAAAGCTATATCAATATTTAATAACTTAACATCATTTTCCACATTGAAAATGCTTTATTATTGGTTTTAGCTGCATTAATAACCATTTTTTATGTAAAAAAACACATATCTATATATTGTCGTGATCATATCAAATTAAAGTGGAATTAGTAGAAAAGGTGTTTAATTTTTTGAATATAATGCTTTTTTTAGTATTGACAGTGAACATATTAAAAGTGATTTTTATGATGATAAACTTATACGCTTTAGGAGAGGCAAATTGATATTACTTTTTCTATTGATTGAAATTTTAGACAAGTTTTGTTTGTGTTAAATACAATACACTCATTTAAGTCATTTTTTTTCATCAGAACTTTTTTCAAAAAAGATTTTTTTTTTGCATGTTACGATTACTGTATGTTATACAAATTTAATTTGGAATATTTTCCAGCGTATTTATAAAAAGGTTTTGAATTATTTTTTTATTTAGTTTCCACAACCATGGGCGAACTGTAAGTTATTCATAATTTTCCCTGTTCGGCAGCGCCTAGGGGAGGCAAAAAAAGTAAACACATATAACTCTTTTTTTCCCGCTTCGGTGCGTCCAATAAAAATACAATAAAATCTGTGAGTCTGCCTGCCGACATTTTTTTCATAACAGCTATGAGATTTTTATTTTTTTTATTACTACCACTGTGATGCGTCTCTCAGATTATCTGTGCGAAATTTTCCACGAATTTCGACCTTTATTGGCTAAAATTTGATTACGCGATCCAATATAATATTTAAAGATGTATTGGAATCCACTTTTTTTACAACCATGCCGCTAGAGCAGAGGTCATGAATAGTAATGAACGGCAAACAAGAAAAAGCAATAACGATTCACACTTTTACATCTAAGCTCACAGTAAAAGAGACGGTTGTTTGGTGGGTTAATAACAGAAACTCAAACATCTAATGTAGTTTTATGCCATTCAGTAAAAAAAGGTATGAAATAAATCATAATTGTTTTACATTATTGATTGAACTGACGTTAACTTAGTATTTTCCATTTTAATGATTGATAAAATAGATAAGTATAAAAAATATTTAGTCAATTTAGTCTTTGCCATGTTAACCTTAATATTATTTAAGAACTTGGCGTGTTTCATCAAAAATTGTGAATTAAGAAAAATAATCATTAACAATGCAACATTTTAGCGTGTTTTAACAATGATTTTATTCTATTGAGATTCATCAAGAAATTCATCATCTACAGAAAACACAAAAAATGATCACTCTTTGTAGTCTTATATTTTTTCCACTTTCAAGTAATAAAATCACTATAAGCTTTTACAGTTAACTGATAACTATTGGTTGATAATTTATTTTAAAGTGTTTTGTTAGTATACATTTAATGTGGAATTCAAAGAAAAATCATTCGACATCATAATTCACATTAACTTTATAATAATAAAAAACATCACAAAGTAGTATACAAGCCTAAAGTAAGTATTGAATGAATGCATACGATGGCTACAAAGAAATAATTTCGATCATTCTTAATTTGGGCAAAATATAATATACCGTATGAGCTGTCAGTTTTTGTGCAAATTCTTTTCAAGTATACAAACACACATGCTAGTTTTTGTATATTGTATGTATTTATTTATTTTTTGTCCACATGTAAAACGTAGGCGTATACCCGGGTGTCTTTTGAAGACGGATCGCTTAATTTTTTCTCGGCTTTTTCAACATTTTCGCTTTTCCATTTTCAATTATTTGGGTTCGAAGCCGCTGGGAGAGGCATTAGGCGATGATCTTTTTCTAAGTTAATTTACTCTGCCACTCTATCTAGCTAAGCCAGAGGTGGCCAACCGTATTGCGTCACTGCTTCGTTCCCCTGAACGGTAAACAAATTCACCGATTACTTTGCATGCACTTATATAATTACAGTTCACAAATACACAAATTTAAGACTCAGGTATTTATATAGAGACGACAATTAATATATTTCAAGGCTAAGCAGTGATTTTAGACTTCAATTTTAATCTCTATATATTAATACTCGATAATGTCCGTATGATTGTATGATTGTCCGCGACGAAAAAATCCTCCAGTTGGGGCCAACGGGCTTACAGCTAGTATACTTTTAAATTGGATAAAAAATTTATTGCGGAGTTCGGCGGAAAATTATTTTAACATCTGAATATGAATGGAAAGTGAAAATATCATTTTTTTGTTCCCATACAGTAAATTTTCTCTTAGTGAACATCTCGATAGTGAACTGGTTGTGGTTCATTTGCTAGAACTCTTATTTTCAGAGTGGTTTAGTTAAGAAATTTTAATTAACAAAAAGAACAGTATCGTTGTAACATTATTAGGATTGCATAAGGATATGAGGTGAAATAAACACTTACATCTTTGTCTTTGGGTAGCAATATATTATGAATTATAGAAAATTCATGTATAAAAAAAACAACATACGCGTTACAAATCGGCATAGTAATGTTTTTTGATAAAAAATGTAACTATTAAATAAATGTTATGAAAAGATATTTCACTCTACGCTTTTCATATAAATGACATTTATATCTAATACAGTGACGTGTTTTATTAATCACCATGTTATACTTAATTCGTTCGCCGGTGGTTATTTATTGCTGGGCTGGGCTTTGGCGAGGTTTTTTCGGTTTTTCTGTTTAAATTGAGTTACTTTATCTCTCTCAAGTCTCAAAAGAGGTCGTTCTTAACAGTTTCAATGCTGATTATGTCATTAGTTTTCCCTAGAGATAAATATATGTGGGTTTTTAATGCCATTCGTTCACAAAGACCAATGGCTGACTCAAGTAAGATATAATGATACTGTGCGATGTATAAATACATTATTAGGTATGACATATTAAAAATACTATATTTACATATTTAAATTCTTTAGATTTATATGTATATTTAATATAAGTCTGATTGATTCTTATTCTTAGTAGAATAATGATGAATATATGTTTGTCTTTTTAATAGTATCTAGTAAATTTAAGATTTCGACTGAAGGTGCTTAGTGAAATTTCAATATTAAATGTGAATCGTTGAATCGAATTGAGTCATCCGTGCACTTGAACACCTGAAGATGCCGAAAGACAAAACCCGGGTCGTTAGTGACAAAACGTGTGCGAATGTTCATCATTTGAAGGTTCAAATTTGGTATCTAGTAAATGTTAGTTCACATTGTAAATAAATTTTCTGTTTAAAAACTGAATTTTCTTTATATTAAACTGAGTAAAACCACTATTTTTATGTATGTTTTATAAATTAAAAAAAAACAATATTTTATACTTAATCCACATACATTTGTTAAAATGAAAATAACAAGCATTTACATTTGATTTTCAGCTATCTATCGTATTAGCAGATCTATCATTCGTAATGAGGTAATGAATATATGTGGATAAAGTACAAAGATGTGTTTTATTGTTTTCTAACCTTTCAACAAAATATTGACAGTGAACTCCAAAAAAGTCAAAAAAAATATTGAAATAATAGAATAATCTTTGAATACTTAAATTGTTACTTGACTAGACCGAATATTATTAAAAATTCAATGTTTTCGATGAGTGTTAACTTAAGACATTCATTCCGGACAAAATGCATGAGAGGTATGGGCTTAGTAACAAACCTATATTCTTGCTAAGATAATATTACTATTATTTCAAAATCGGAAGTTAAACTAAGTGCGACTCCCCATTGGGATTTGAACCTGCTTCTCCTTCCTTCTTCCGGCCCAAAGCCGTAACACCAAGCAAAATAGATGAGCGAGGGCTGTCAGAAAGAACGTTAACTATAATATACAAATATGCGATGAATGTAGCAATGAGATTGTTTCGTCGCTGATTTGGGAGTGATTATGTTTTTTTTAATAATTTTGAACACGAAAAAAGGAAATGTTGTCTTCGTTAATGCGCTTGTTTTCGATAACCTATTAACTATTTATATGTAAGTAAAAATATATACGAAAATTGATTCAGTATGCGAGTGGTCAACGTTTTTGTATTATTCAGTTAAGTGGTGAACGTTTCGAGCCCGCGAGGGTAAATATTCATAAATTGATTTTTCAATCAATTTATTTTAATTAAAAAACATGCATGTTGGTGAAAATTTAATTTTCTCTATATTGTCTTATATTTTGTGCCAACATTTAAAAACCTAGCAAAGAAAAGATTTAAAATCTATTCGTCCTTTTTTATCTCATATTTCGTTCCTCACCCTTTTCGAGTATAAATATTGAGTTTCTTACTTACAATTAGTGGTAGGTATAGTTTTATTAAACTAATACTTTAAGCTTTGTTATTTTGAGTATGAATTTATTAACCAAACGTTACAGTTTTTAATGTGATTAGTCAAAAAAAATTCAAAATAAAAGTGCCAACTTGTATGGAATTTCATTTGAATTATGTAATCGCCTACGCAAATTTATTCCTCGTCCTTCAGATTATAAAAAATTAAAAACGCATGCTAAATTTCAAAAAGTCTCACGGAAAGTATGTACTACCCTGAATTAAAAAATCGCACCAGCCTAGATCATTACACAGAGTATTGACACAAAACTAGGAACTTTGACAGAAGTATTTTAATTACAACTGTACAACTGTAACATTATATGTAAGAAAAATTGCAATACGTGTTTTATTAAGGTGTGAATTAAAAATAAATAAGCTCGAGCAACTTATCGGCAATAAGCATAATTAATTGTTTGAACTGTAGATTTGAAAACTTTTCCAATTCGTTTAATTCTAGTAAATGTTCCATGCATTTCTTCTTGTTTTAAATATGTTCAGATTGTTAATTTTTTTCTTAACATTACAAGCACAAAGTTATTTTTCTTGCAATGGTATAAATTTTGATTGGGAAAGTTGTCTAACTTTAATAAAGAAAGCTTACCAAAATGTTTTTGTTGTTGTCTTATTTTAATATTTTTAAGAACAAAAAAGTCATATACAAGATCATAAGCAGGATCACTTATTTTTAGAAGTGAAAATCATATATGTAATCATTATTTGAAAATATACCCTATTCCTTGACACCAATTAAAAAAAAATCAACGAAAATGTAGATTTTTAAGTAATCGGTAGAATGTTTAGTCATTAGTGTATGCAGATAATTAAGCGTTTTAATGAGAATTTTAATTTCATCAATCGTTTGAGTGAACAAATAAATACTTTAGGCATGCTGCTCATCTGAATTCAATAATGCAAATTAATAAACTTATAAAATTTATTATTATTTTATTGCGCAATCTTTATATATAATAATATCTCATATCCACATGTTTATTTATACTTATTATGAGTAACATAATGTCCGTGATTAGTATCATATATTAAGTTTCCTGTTTGAAGGAAATTCTCACTCCGTTCTCGTTCCATTTCATTGTTGTTCTTGATAAAAATAAAATATAATTACATTATGTAAATAACAAATATATCACATTTAGAATTTATATTCCAAAGATTGATATAAAAATCACATTAAAATTTACTCAGTAAGCAAATACTTTCGAAAGATCATAAAAAAATTATAGCTTTATGGTTTGATATTGATTTTACAATTTCAAAAAAATGAACCGATCGTGCAATAATTTCTCGTAGCGATTATCATACAAAAACAATTTGCAAACCGATTCAGTCACAGCTTTCCTCAATGAAAAATACAATTTCCTTCTAAGTTTATTGACAAATAATGAAACCCAAAGAAGAGAATAATATTTTAGAATTTTAAATAAGTACAAAGTCATAACAATGAATTTAAAAAATAAGTTCAACAATTCAGTATTCATAAAGGGTTTTAATGTACCTTTTCTCCCCGTTCAGAATATTTAATTAAAAAAGTGATAAAACTCTAATCATGCGGGAAAGGGGTAGTATGACTAAGTCAGTACGTAGTACCCACAAATAAGACAGGATTTTTTTTCAAACATACATAGTTTAAAAATGTAGGTATCTGTACATGGGAAATAAAATGGTAATTTTTCCCCATGGCTGTTTAAAGCTTCTTCGTGAACTTTAAGTTAGTATTCACTGGTCTTATTCAACTTTTTGTTATAATTATCGATTTGTTTATACTTGAGGTGCTTTTTTTTACAATATCACCAGAAGGATCGTCGCGTCTCGCAAGGTATACTAACACTATGTCAATATCTCAATTTGGTCCTAATTTACGAAGTTAAGTTTATATCCCATTTACAGATAATAAATAAGCATACAAAATATTTAATTGCTGAATAAATGAACCAGTTTAACTTGGTTAACCCTCGTGTAGGTGTGTCAATTCACAGCAAATGGATATGTATTGATTTTCAAAGACCTTTATTATGTCGCAAAAGTCTAATACAATTAAGCAGCAACCCTACCACAAAGCGGCATCTGTTTGCTAATAATAATAATAATAATTGAATGCAAAGTTTCCTAAAGTAGGCAACTAACGAAGTAAGTGACTAACTAAGTATCTACTAACAGTTGGAGAAGGACTGTTCTGGGCTAAGTTGAGCGTTATCGAAAATAAGTTTTGTATCTTACTCTGCCGCTTAGGACGTTTAAGCAGAGAAATCTGCTTGAAATAATTCCTTACTGATAACTATCATCAGCTGCCTAAAACCGACTACTTCCAAATTTTCGCCGTTTTAAAAATCAATATTTACGTTTTAAGTAATTTAATTTCATATCAGAGGCTGTGATCAAAGTATTGGGTGACTCAGTCACTAACCGCGCAATCGAGTAGAAAGGAAACAAACTCAAACATTTGTTTCCAATCAATTAACTTTGAAAAATAATTTAATTTAAGAAATCGTTTTAGCTAGCGTTAACTTTAACTACGTTTTGAACTTTCTTTTCTCCTGAATGAGGTATTATTGCTCAATATCAGGCAATATAGACGCAATTAACTTAACTATTAATGAATATTTAAGCACTCTTTGATGAATCTTTAAAAAATCTTAGCTGACGTTTTTATATTTCCAGTTTCCAATGGAGTAGCTGAAATCAAAATGGTTGGTAAAATTATTTCAAATAAAATCATCTCTGTTCATTTTTTAATGACAGTGTTTTACAATTATTCTGCGTCATAATAATAATATTTAATATAAAGTGCAGCATTTATATTTTTTAATTTTAATGTAGTAAAAGGAATGTGGTTTCGATCAGGTTTATAAACATTTAGCTAACTCTTAAATAAACATTATTTTTACGCTGAGCTCCAGAGATCTTCGAGTATAACAGAATGTTCGCATATAATAATGAAGGGCTTCAGACAATAAAGGCGACGCATGTGCTATGAGATTTAATAATTTAATCTAAACTAACGTTAAACATAAAATTTAAAGTGTATGTCCGTATTTCAGATCTGATATTAAAAATAAACATTGGTAACTACTCAAGTTGTCAATCAATTCAGAGTATGAATCCACTGCTGAGCATTTCATTTCATTATTGTTTTTTTAATTCATCTTCGAACAAGAGCGTTTATTTTCTCAAAATACGGCAGATAACTCCATAATCGAAGACATAAAACATTTTTTTTTTACTAAAATACCACTTGGCTCACTTCATCTCTCAGAGGCTCAAATCACAACCAAATGTCATATTATTTTTGTAATCCATGTCCGCTTCCAATGTGGAGCATATGGGCTCCTAATGGAGGTATCTCAACAGAAGTAGTAGGGAAAGAAGGAAAAGGCTAGAACAGGACTAGTGGTTGACTAATCGCTATTGCTACACCCAGTTAATTAAAGAACCAGAAGGATGGGAGGAGAAGAAATTATGTGAATTGACATCACAAACAACCAGTCTTTGATCACAACTTTGAATTGAATAATTCTCAAATTCACTGTGATCTGACCGAGAATCGAACTCAGACCTGCATTATCGATAGCGCAAGCTCTAACCAACTCCAAGCAGGCGACGAGTGTCATAATAAAAATGATATATTATATATAGACAAATCTTCTGTGTTTTATATTCAGTATGTTGTAAAGAAATATATATTTATGAGCAAAAAAAAATATTGAATTTAGCACCTTATCATAAATAAAATATTATACCGTAAAAAACTAAACGGCGAAAGACATTAAAAAAGTTTTTAAATGATCGAGTGATATAAATGGTTGCAATAAATCAATACCAAGTCCGCCTTTAAAAAAATCAAGGATATTTACGTCCCCCCACGTGGTGCTTAGAAAAAACTACCGCCCCTATAATAAAAATAACACTTATTGCATTTTCCAATAATACTAGCAGCGTTCAATAATACCCGAGTTTAGTGGGTAAGACGCTGCGGGGAGAGGTTCTTTTTATTTCTTATCCGTCCACTCGTTTGAGCTTTTTCGAAGCTTTCAGACGGTCAGCGGATCTGCGGTATTGTTTTGCTGACTGGCTCATATTCCTACATACTGTGACGTTGGTTCCAGTCTAGAGAAGAATGTACGTATGGATACAGCTGGTACATACCAACCGTGGAGCCATAAAAAATCGCGTTACCTCGCTAGTTTTTGCAGATCCGAACTTAATGTTTAAAAACAATATACGTACTTTTTTATCTATGTCTGCTCCCAATGTTGAGTAAATGGCTTCCTAATGAAGATATCTCAACAGAATTAGTAGAGAGTAGTACGGAAAGAAGAATAAGACTAGAACAAGACAAGAGGTTAACTAATTGCTCTCGCTACGCCCAGTTATTAGAGGATCGGAAAGGTTGGGAAGGATTTTTTAGTCATCACAAACACCCATGCCTACGAACAGAAATCGATGGATTGATCAAAAATTTGCTGTTTGTACTGGGACTCGAACTCGTGAAGTCCGGCACGGAAGCCAACAACGCTAACCTCTGCGCCATAAAATCCACCAAAAGTACTTGTACAGGTAATATTTGATGCAGTTATTTTTTAATTTACTCTCAACGGAATGCCACACTTACCTGATTTCTTTCTTTTCTTATTCGATATTGCGTTATGGAAAGCGGGTACATACACATAACGGGTGATGTTAAAACAATCAATAACCACTTTTTATAACAACTGTAAGCTCTATAAACATTAAAAAAATCGAGCCATGAAGACATTATCGGCAATATATATTTTTGAATTGCACATCAGACAAATAATTGTTAACTTTTCAATTTCTGGTCCGTTGTCTACCCACATCGATTAAAAAATAATAACTGCTTCTTTTCCATTCGTGTCAATGATTAAAAAAAAATACTCTTTAATTTTAATCATGTTCAATTAATACGGGATTAGAATCAGTAAATGTGTGATAGATTTTTTCAACAGTAATGTCACAATAACATAATATGTGTGAAGATGCTTTTTGATGAAAAGCTAAACACGTATGTAACGTGGAAAATATCAATGTTATAAATTGCATATTATATTTCAATAACCTACAATAATAATTCATGAACTATGTTTCTACGTTTTAAAAATAAAGTCGCATATAAAATTTATATCTTGAATTTAATGATGCATACCTGATAAATTAAATTTAATTGACACTCTTTACATCCATCATAAATGTGTAGAAACTGATAACTATTGTTAAGTAATAATTTAAATTCCAAACAGTCACACAGTTTTAATGTATTATTAGTTTAAGTAGAGTTTTTATAACTATAATTAAAAGAATGTGAATTAATTAGAAACGTAGGTTAAAAATTCTCAGTTGGTATCTGGAATGCCACCCTTTGCTGGGCAGGAATGTCACCCCTGTTTGGAGATTTGTGGGCACTTAAGCAAACCTGACGCCGACGCGGAGGCCCGGTTAACACGTCGCGACCACGGATAACTTACTACTGTCGTGCTAATGGATTCACTTTAAAATGCACGCGAGACAAACCATATTGTAATCATGTATAATTTTTCTCTCAAAATGTTTTTATACTGTGTAGTACCAATCATGTTTTTTTGGGTTCTTTTTCTGATCAAATTTAATACTAATGTAAAAAAGTTGATTGCAGAAAGAATATTGATTTGAGAGGTTTTTCGTTATAAAAATTACATTCTTATTGAATTATATATAACAAAATTGTATCTATGATTGATTTCAATCGAATTCACATTTATTCACACTACGGATTAAGCTAGAACATTGGTGAAAATGAATAAAGGTTTTTTTCCTTACAATGTAATATTGAGTTATTTGCACGGCTTATTTAACATCATTCTACGTGTCGAAACGTATGATATTACTGAATTATCAAAGAATTAAAAAAACAAAGCGAAAGTAATTATCGATGGGTCAGGAGAACAATCACAAATTTTCAACTTCGTCTCTATTTTGAAGTATTTCCAAATTTTTAGTTATTGACATTGTTCAAAAATAATATTCTTTAAACACACGGGTGGAATAAGCCCATAAGTTAGACATATGTGACCAGGTAAACAAAATATTTTTATTTTTAGTAATACATATTCTATGGCATATTTTACGTTTCTCTATGGTTACATTTTTCTGATTAAAACTATCATTTACTTGGTAGAACGTCATTATTACAAGGTTAAAAATAGCAACGTATTTAAGTTTCATATTATTTAAAACAAACAATATATATTTGTTTTTCTGTCATTCATTGAAATACTAAATAGAAATATTTCACGAATAATATTTGGCTTTGTCTAATTTATTTGTCATGAAAGAATGCCTTTTTATTGGAACATATATTTTGATTATTTGAGTTCTATAAAAGTTTTCATGAATACATTACGAAGTTGACATTCATCCAACCAAATTGTATGTTCAAAAACTGACCATAAAATAAGTCTATATCCGTACAAAAGGTTTTATTTGAACACCAAAAATGAAAAATAAATTGGCACTTGAAAAATCATTAATTTCAATAATTTACAGTGCGTTACGTTGATTTCGTACACATCTACAAAACGGTCCACAAAATTGCATGCGTTTGGAAAAATGCGCACTTGGGAAACGTGTACTAATTTTAGTCTCGTAAAATTCGCAGTTATTACTTTTTTACATTATCTTAGGATATCGTAAAAAAACACGCATTTCTACGGGAAAGCAGGCTTAACACGTCGCTACCACGGATGAGTTAGTGCCACGGAGTTAGCGGGCGCACACGGGTGCCGTGTATTCGTGACAATTGTACCGGGGAATGTTTAGTAGGTTGTTTTTGACAGGGCTAGAGCCGGTTTGGGATTTCACAGGAATACACATAAGGAGGTGTTTTACTGGAAATTGAGAAAAAGCTTTGTAGGAAATTTGATATTTTGATTTTCAGTCTTTAATAAAATACTACGAGTGTTATCATTCGCGAGTATTTCGTTATCCATGACTGTTTAATGTTAAAAGTAAAATATTTTGTCACATATTTACGTATTTAGTTATATTTCACAGTATTTTTCAACTGTTATAAATCGTATTAATTGCTTAAATATATAATATTTCTTCTTGTGGATGTTCTTATGAGAAAAATCAGTCTATCAAATACTGTATCAAGAGCAGAGGTATAATAAAAATATAGAATAATTAAGAAATCAGATAAGAAATAATAAAACATATTTTTTATCTATGTCCGCTCCCAATGTGGAGCATATGGCCTCTTAATGGATGTGTCTCAACAAAAGTTTTTTTCAAAGAGAGAAGTAGGGAAAAAAGGATAAGGCTAGAACAGAACTAGTGGTAAACAAATCGCTCTCGCTCCGCTCAGTAATTAAAGAACCAAAAGAGTGGGAGGGTAGGACATTTTAGATATCACAAATAACAATGTCTTCTAACAGCAATCGATGAATCGACCGAAAAAATGCTGTTCATACTGGGACTCAAACCCGTGTGATCCGGCGCGGATGCCAACGCTTACCGCTGCACCATACATAGAACCGGATAATTTTGGAAAATATACTTTTATCTAACTTTTAATGTGTTCATTGTAAATACTTTGTAGAAAGGCATTTGTAAAATTTAAAACTGCATTTAAACTGCACATATTTAAACATTCATTTTTATATATTTAGATAGATAAGTGTAATTTTGTGATTGATAACGTATATTTCACCAGTAATTTTTGTCGACAATAGTTTTAACTTTTTTCAAAGCTTACGAAACAAGCTTTGTGAACGTCAATATATAAAATCATTGAAGTGAGTGTCGTTTTCTAACAAAGTCATAAAACCTATTGATTGCAAACATAAATATATATTTGAAGCATTAGAAAATAATACTTCATATATGAGCAAAGAATTCTTCTTATTCTAAGTCGTTAGGCCTTTGCACAAACTTGTTTTAGTAAAGAGAGATTCACGTATGTAATAAGCCGCATTGTGTATTTTTCTCACTGTTGTTGTACTTGTTAAAGCAGATCCCTGCAAAATTATATCAACTGTACAAAGAAGGTCTGTTCAGTGTATTCTTTTAAATTAGACTTCATTGTTGTGAACTGGGGTGGAGTATACTCATAGTTTCAACTTACATACATTATTTCTCTGATTAAAAGTTGATTGTTACTTACTATTCGAGTCAAGAAGCAATGATAAATATATCTTTGTTTAACATTATTTATTCACCCTCTAAAAACAGTTTTAGTCGTCGTATAGACTTTGACAGGGCATTATAAGTGTATTCAATTGGATTGGCAGTGATTATTAATTAATCAGATTTCAATATAAATTTTAATTTGATTGGTTTGTTTTGTTTTGTTACTTTGGGTGAAAATTACCAAGGTAAAATTAAATGAGAAGGAATATAAAAAGTCGAGGTAAATAATACATTGAATAAGGCAAGTGACTCAATACTCTTCAATTTCTTTTTAATAGATCACCTGATCACAAAGTTATGTCTCTGTTTTACCTTTAATTATCTAGAACATACATTTATTGGAGTGTGATAATAAAATAAACACTTACGGTGTGTTATTGATATCGATGAAATAGATAAATTTTTATTTGCATTATGTCAACAAATGCTTCGAAAAGAACAAACCATCACTCAGACTTACGTCTAATGTGGAAATGAAAAAATATATGTTTCATTTAATGTAGAGTTAACTCTTAAAACCTCCTTAGTCCTTTTTGGCAAACTCTACATCGAAAATTTGATGAATTTATATCTATCTGTCGCAGAAAAGAATCACGACTTAACTAGAGTATTTGTGTATTTGTAATATTATAACACATAGATTTTGCTAAATCTTTATATTTTATAAGCTTGTACATGAATTTTTAATGGTATAAAAGCTGGGTATGAAATAAAATAATAAGTATGGGATTTTAATTATAACGGATTGATGGTTTTCTCATTTTTTTGCATTTTGTACATTTTAAAATACCTGAGTCGTCCATTTTCAGAAGCTTCCTTATTTTTAAAAATCTTTTTTGGACATACTCACAAAAAACTTTTAGGATACCTCTATATTTAAATAATAATAATATTTTCCAGAATCAAATTGAAAAAAATATCATCTATTTTAATTTGATGCAAATAAAAATGGAAATAGTGTCTAAAAAGTAACACATCAAAAGACCTTTTAATATTTATTTGGAATCAGTAAAGTCATAAATCTATATGTGAACATCTGATTTTTTTCATTAAGGTTAAAGTGTTTAACACAGCTGTTATTAGTTAGGGGTTTTGTGACTTTAGTTTTAATATGCAGATGTTACTTGTTGTAAACATAGTTCAATAAAGTGTTAATCTCTTAATTAAACGTTATGTTCTCAGTTATTATTTTTATGGTTGAACTCCGCCCGTCTGCATAGTACAGTCAACAATGTTAGCACTCTTTAAATTAGGTGGACGTGTCAAGAAAGCTCCGGGAAAAGCAAGAGAGTGTTTTTAAACCCGCTAAACTTTCACAGCACTTTGTAATTATTTGGGGTTTTATATTATGCTGACGGTCTTTTTGTCCGCTGTCGTTGTTTGTTCATTTTTTTTCGTTTAATAAATTGCCACTCCATGTTTGGTAAAAATAAACTTTCTCATGGAAAATAATTAAAAAGCAACTTGCGCAATAATAGAACAGCTTTATTTAAAAGTGCGCAGGAAAATGCTTATTGTTTTCTGAAAATATGTGTTTTATTTTTATACTTAAGTGGCGTGAAAAATGTTCACAGTTCTAATGTAACAATGATTTAATGTCATCAACTTTAAAGAGTGTCAAAAATAAAGCGTGAGAATGTTTACTAGCCAATCTCTGTATAACATTTGTAGTGAGTATGTTAAATTATAATTGTTGAAAAGAAAACCACCAATCAATTTTTTTTTGCAGTTATTATGAATAGACAAATAATTTACTATCGAAAAATTTTCATTTTTAAGCAAAACAGGTTCTGATTTATGTTTAAATTTTATAACTATGTTTCAAACTTTAAAATCCTTTATACAATTTTCGATTGCTTTTAATTTAAGAAAGTTTTTTATGGCGAAGTCGATATCAATTAATGTTGATTTTTTAAAATTAAACATTTAATATCTTAAGCAATGTTGTGTCAGTCTATCTGATTTTCTTATTGCTTGAATATCAGCTGCGTATCACGCCAGTTTTTCTAAGTTAAATTTTTTAACAAAATAAGTTCTTCTTATTGATCTGATTTTATAATATTTCAAAAATTTTAGTTCATTTATTCCTTATAACAATTGTTGTCGTATCATCTTTAATGTGATTTAAAAATACATCTTTTAATACTAACAATATTCCGACTTTGAACGACTAAAAAATATTCCGTTTCCGTATTTGAGTAGAAATGTTATCTTTACATATTATTGAAATAAGCTTTTGTTTACACCATCACTGCTCCTCCAGTAACATAATTTCTTACGGTTTTCAGGATGAACCAGCTTCCTGCATGTTAGTGATGTCAGTGGTGTTCATAAATCAAAATTTTGAGGATGACAGATATTTTATTTAGGATAAAAAAATCTACTTCTTTACTAACATGACCAGTTACAAATCAATAGTTATTAAACGGTAGCAAAAATATTTCCAATAACTCAAATGTTTTTAAGTCAGTATGTGTTATCTTTTTGTTTATTTATTGAATAAGCTTTTTTAAAAATTTTAACTGTGTTTGGGGCTACTGAAACAAAAAAGAATATTTAAACTTGTGATCAGCAAGAACTGACTATAAATAAATGAATTAAACCTAATTTTTAGATAAATTATTGCACTTATAGAATGGTAAAAAAATATGAAAAAAATTTTGATATCCCCTTTGGAAGATAAAAATCGTTTCACAGCATATTTAAAAATTTACTATTTGCGCAATTTTGTTTCAAAATTTTCTTGCATTCAGTGAAAAAACTTGAATACACCTTACAAATAGCTGTGAGTCCGTAGTGGATACACGCCTGAGTATCTAGAGAAAATTTAATTTTACTGAAGATATCTAGCTTCATAATTTGGCCACAGTTGTTACTTCGGATCAATGATAGATCATAAATAACTCAGTTTTTCGTATTATTACTCATTATTTTAGGAGGCTTGAAAAAATATATTTATATTTAAGCACAATCATCAAATTCTGTATAAAAAGAGCTCTAAGTTTTAAAAATAATCACATAATTTAATCTCTTATAACTGCGATGAAGACTCACACATGTGGTTATAAGGCAATAACACTCTCTTGTACTAGTTTAATATTTATTTCATATCGACTGTGGAAAGGAAAAAGTACGTAACCCACACATACCAAATTTTACAGGAGGCACAAAAAACGTGTTTTGATGATTTTGGGCCATATGCAAATTATGGATTATACACAACCTTGAAGTTCACGGAGACTTCTAAACTGATGCTTAATCGACATAATCTAATATTAATTAAATAAATCATTTAAGAAAAACCTTTAATTCATTTTATTGGTTTTAATTTTTTATAAGGTCATCTTTTTCAAACTTAAAAGCTACATTTAGATACAAAATAGGCATTTTCAGCTTGCATTCTTTTGATAGAACGTGTATCAAGTTTGATAAATTGTGATTATCGAAAAAAAGCTGTTTTGAAAAAACTGTGAGTTACGTCCTTTTTCCTTTTCACAGTCGATACGATCAGAATCGCTTACGCTCATGGCGAGTATTTTCAACTGATACGAATACAGTTTTATTTAAACTGAACCAAGAAAAACTATTACGGGTGTAACAAACATTTTTTTATATAAATATGAAAGAAATTGACCGATAAAGTTATCAGTAACCGTTATAATTTAATAGCGAAACTTTTTAAAACAAAATGATTTTTACAGAAATCTCTTGTTACGTTTGAACAGGTTGATTAGCATAGTTATGAAAATTAAACTGAATGTTTATACCTCATTTATCGTGCATGCACTTCTCTGGTTTATATGTGTTTAGCTCTAGTGTAGAAAAGCCCGCTGGCTTATGCAGATCAGTTTTCCTTTCTTGTTGCAGCAGCGAATAGCCGAATGTTGGAATTGTGTCCGTTTATATGCAAATTTCAGTGCAACGTATGGGGAATTTTGATAGCGCTTATGTTATAATATTGCAATAACAAATTGCCGCACCGTTCTGATAACCACGCCAAACAGAATTAACAAGCAATTACTTGCGAAGCTTCGAATTTATTTCTACATTCTTCGTCGAGGGAACCTACTCAAAACAAATAGAAAAAACTACTTCCTATCTAAAATCACACGAAATATACAACGTAAATCATATTCTTCATAACATTAAAGGTAAAAAAATAATTAAGTGCATTTGTGTATCAGAAAGAATTTATGTTGTTTGGGTTGAAGGTTATGTTTTTATTAACTGCTTTGTACAAAAAATATCCAGCTTCAAAATAAAAAATGACTCTGACACCAACTTCGATTTTTTTTCAATAATTTCATTTCAACTTAATGTATTCCATCAGATCATCTTTAGTCAGCCAAGCATGCAATGTCATCAATATGAATCATTCCGGTTCAAATACAGATCATTAAATATATTTTTTTTAATGTTTCGAGATGCTCATTTTTCACAACTCCGACTACCAGGGCTGTGGAGTCAGAGTCGGAGTCGGAGTCGTGAAAAATGAACAGCTCGATTTTTTTTTTGAAAAATACATTTAATGATGTGTATTTAAACAAAATAGACATCAGTGTTAACATTTCATGCTTGGCTGACTAAAGATGATCTGATGGTATACATATACAAGTTGAAATGAAATTAATGAGAAATTTTCTCGGAGTCGGAGTCAGAGTCGTTAATTATTTTAAAGCTGGAGTCGGAGTCGGAGTCATCTTTTTTTCACTCGACTTTACAGCCCTGCCGACTACACAACTCTGGAAAAAATAATATTGAAAAAGGCGTATTTTTTGTATCGTCTAAATATTTATTATGAATATAAATAAATATGAATTAACTTTAATATTAATGTCAATTTAAGCCTTTCCGTTTCTGAGCAGTTATCATTTCTACTATGTATGAAATATACATGACTAAATTTGATTAATTTAATAAACATAAATTTTCCAAAAACGGTATTCGTTTTGCCAGAACGGTGAAGACATTTATCTAAGAGCAAAGTTGAAATCCATCTAAACGGTGAAGGATCACCACTGAAAACGAGAAGTAAAATGTGTTAACAGCCAGTTATCTTTATATATACTATTAAAAGATACTAGCTTCACAACGGGTTATCTCACTGTGATACTATTTCGACAATTTATCAAAATAAAAAATAAAAATTTCATTTGTACGAATAATATTTATATGTACATTTCATTAGTAACGATTATTATTTCTTTTAATTATATTCAATGTTCTGATTTTATGACTGTATATTTAAAACACATTAATATAAATGATTAATATTATAACTGTGCTTAGTTAATTAAAAGAAAAAGATTTAAGTCTAAGAATTTTTTTAAGTTGTAATCGTTGACCTTTTTACAAATATGCGCACCCCGAATGCCATGATAGTGGAAAAGTAAACCACATATTTAGTTAGCGTGATGAGGGAGATTGGAGGTTGTGGCTTTATCAAAACGCTTAAATGTAATATATCTCAGGTAGTCTTTCGTATTTAATAATTGTTAAGTGTTTTAGAAATTATTATTAATTTGCATTACTATTTGAATGTTTAAATATATCAGGGAAAATAATAGTTTTGCTGGGTTATTTTTATCAAAAAAGAATTGGTTTGATATTTGAATCGATAAGCAGTTTTGGCATAAAGAAGATGATGCTTTTAGAATAGAAAATTCGGTGGCCATTAGTTTGGTTGTGAATTAAATTAAAGGTCAATGACTGCTTGCTTTAAAATACGATTTAAAACCAATTATTGCATTAGGTTTAAAACAGATAATAGTTGTAATTTAAGATTTCGACTGAAGGTGCTTGGTGGAATTTCAATATTAAATTTGAATCGTTCAAATTATGTACACTACCACAGATTTTGTCACTAACGACCCGGGTTTCGCTTTTCGGCATCTTCAGGCGTTCAAGTGCATGGATGAACTTGAACTGACGCTTAGCTAAGTTCATGTTCATCAAGTTGAATAGATTTTGACTGTTTCAATTGTGCACTATTGTTTTGAGTTTTTCAAATTAATATTAAAATATCATTCCATTAAAATTGAGTTAAATTTTATGTGGTAAAAACATGCGGCGAATAGTATATACCAATAACTATTCGTTTTATATTTACCGTATAAAATACCAGCTTTTTTCATTCTCTGTCAAAAAAAGTTCTCGATTTTTTTTCGCCAGCTAAACGACATTTCAGCATACATGAAACCATTTTCTCTTATACGCAATGTGTTAAAACGATTTTTCGCCTTTTTTATATTTATTAACGATGGTAGTTTTCCAAGTGGCGCTCGTATTTCATCCTTTGACCAGAGCATACCGATCTGTGGATCGTATTTTGATACTTCTGAATCAAGTTTTTTACCGTTTTGTAAAAATATACTTGTGTCATATTTTATATAGAGTAGATTACTTGATTACATGTGATATCATCTTAGTTTTTCACATTAAACCATGCCTTCTTTAATTTTAATTTGATAAATGTACTTATTGTTTTCACTTTTTTATGATAGTATACCGTGCAGTGGTCAACATTGTCGTTTCTGTGATATATCTCACGGGTTAAAAGTCCCGGTACGAACAGCATTTTTTATAAAAGAGTCTTGTTTGGAAAAACCGTTGTACAGAGTCTTCTTCTACGGAGAATCAGTGTTTGTATATGAATCTTGTACTGAAGTATTCGTTCACTTCTTGTGATATATCAATGGGTACTTGAATTTTGACACCTATTAGAAACTCTTATAAATGAAGGTATTATTTGGAAACACGGCTCATTTCAAAATGGTTAAAAAATTAAACTTTAATTTCATTTTGAAAAAAAATGTACATTTTAAAAGTATTTTTAGTTTTAAATTACTTTAAAATGATATTTTGTATTTTATCTAGCCACGTATGAGACTGATTTCTAATAATACATTCAAAATTTATTTTTAGCTACTAAATTACATTCATGTTTCAACAATTTCGGAATAAGCCAGTTTTGCAAATAATAGCTTTAAATATTATGTGTGCGGAGTTTTCTATATACCTACGTAAGTTTCTGTGTTTGCAAGAATCGGTGTTAGGTTTTTATTTACAGAGAATTCGTGTTATGTGTATTATTTAAATATAGTTCACCCTTTGTGATATATCAGTAGGAATGTCGACAGCTAAATCTCATAATTTTTGAAATAACTGAATTTCATTATCCTTTTGTTTTGTTGTATAGAAGCTTAAGACCATTGAACATGTCATTAAAATATGGACAATATGAATTTATACGAAATAATTATAAGAAGAATTTAGCTGTATATTCAGATTTAATATTCATGTATGGTGAATATATAAAATAATATGGTTATTTCTTTCACGACCGTGAATAAACTTTGTTTTATTAATCGCTGATTACTGAGTTTACATACTCAATGAAGTATTTAGACTCCCTGACTTCGACAAAAGCAATTTGAGTGGACGGTAAAGCACAGTCGCCCAAAGTCCATATCGACCATAACCGCTCCAACGTGCCCCACAATAAAAACTTTTATTATTTCACTGAAAGTGTATAACGATCGCATTTCACATGTCAAACAAGTTAATTATTTTACTGCTTCGGTTTACAACGGCATAGTCGATTTATAGAGGGAGGCCGGGGGAGGGCTTCAGCGTTTATTGTGCGGTTTGTTTAACGAGGGCCATTTGATAAGCGTTTCAAATATTGCGGTCCCATAAAAAAGTGTGGATTCGTTTATTTTAAATTTTGATAATAATTGTGCGTGCATAGGAGCACAATAAATTTCTCATAAGCAAAAATATTATATTTTTCTTTTTTTTACTTTTGAAGGACGAATTTATTTCAGTTAAGGAATCCCACCTTTAAGTTCAAAAACTTAAACTAATTATTATTTTTGATTGAAAATGAAAAAAATATATATTATCGGAGGGACCCTTATTTTCAATTTCTCAAAACTCTACGATAGAGGAGAAAGTAATATGAATATACATACCAAACAAAATCAAACGATGTGTGCCATCACCGATGACTGAATAAATATCGGTTATGCTTTTTTTCTTCCTCAAAATTAATACAGATTATAATCCATTAAAATGACTTTTTAGTTTACTTCTGTTTTGTACGTATGTAACATGTGTGGTTATAATAAATAAGGGTGTATTTATACAATATAATTTTTATATGAATGCATATCGTCACCATTTTAGCAGAAGTTAGTAATTTACAAAACTGTCAAATAGATTCTTTGGTATCAATTCTCCGTCTGAAATAACACCGTTGGTGCATGAATCATTTATTTTACAGGCAATTATTATTGATACTTATTAAAAAGCAGGTAATTGTCATGGCGAAAATTAATATTACAATTTGATCTTCAAGTAAAAATATAATGAAGCAGTTCTCTGATTTTTTATATCAACTACGTTAAAAAAAAACAACATTTTTTTTTTTTTTCAATAAAAGCGAGTAATCTATTTTTAGATTTTTTAATTCAATCCTAAGCTCAAGCCCACGCAGTTCTGTGGCTAGATTTCAATGATGGTTATTTTTTTAAAAATCTATTTTCGTATTTTCGTTTTCATTATATTTTCAGATGGAACGCCGAGAATTTTTTTTTACAGCTAACTAGAGAAATATTTGAAATATTTTAGCGATATTAGATTTTACCCGAAAGTTGTTTTCTTATAACAAGAGCTTATTACATTTCCATTTTGTTTGAACATAATTTAAAAATACAAGAAACTATTGTTCCTTAAAATTAAGATAATTATTTCAGAATTTTAGTTTAATTTTAACTAATTACACATAAAAAATTAAAGTATTCCATCTTTGTTAGGGTAAAAAAACGAACAATAAGATGGCTTTATTTTAATTGATATTGGAATATTTTACGTGGTCGAGACCACGTAAAATCAAGTTTTTTTACACACAATATATTCACTGTAAAAACTGTTAAATAAATAATTATAAATAAATGAAGAACTGATTCGATAATGTATTTTTTTTTTTTTTAAACTACAAAACTTTTGTATTATCAAAACAGTTTCTTATAACTTTGTAATATAGTTTCATGAAATAACATTAGTAATAATAAAAAAAAGGCTGTGAGTTTAACTACAAATACTTTTTGTGTCTCTCAAACACCATGTTATAACTAACTGCTTTTGGGCAGTTGTTGCCAAATATAATCTATAAATTTATCTTTTAAGATCACCATCTCAAATAATTCTTGAATAAAAGACAATTTTTCAATCACATCACCACACCAACTTCAATAAACAACTTTCACCAGGTAAAGTGGTCAAATTATCTGCTTACACCTCCAGACAGGAAAATCATATCTTCAATAGTTCAAGAAATTTATACAATATTTTAAACAAAATTAGGGGTTTTATGATATCTGAGGCTTATAACTTGTTATTTATAACAGTGGCACTTTATTATTGATAATAATTTACATGTTATACACATATCATTAAAATGGAATGGAAAACCAAAAAATAATTGCCACATTCGAATTAAATTTTATTTCTTGCACAGTATTTTTACACTTTTGAGATTTTTTTTAAGTTTTCTGTGATATAACAATAATTAGTTTCAGTTATTGGCGCCAAGTTACTTCTCTTATTGTCAATATTCCACTGTTACACATCCAAAACTTTTCCAATCCACCTTCATTGCTGATCTGAAATGATTGTATTTCCACATTATTTACTATAAATATGATCATCAAAATATCGATAGTAAGAATTACTTTATCCGTATAAAAATTTTGGTAAGACAACAAAATCCAGAATATAAATTTATCACTTTTGTCGAATACATCTGCATTTTTATTAAATTGCAACATTTTCTTAAGAGTTTAAATATGTGTGAGTTAAACGAAACAAAAATGTTATAGTTAAAGTGTAGTTTAAGTGAATTATCATTTTCTCTGTATTATATAACATATTTCTACAATATCCTGAAAATATTTTTCACTTGTGTTCACTAGTAAAGTTATTTTATTTTTAAAATAGTAAGTGAAATTTAATTTAACAGTTTTGAAGTCATATTATGTAGTTGACTCAACATCAATAAATCTTCACATAGAAAAGAAAATTATCCAAAACAGGAAATTACATTTTCAGCGGATCTTTTTGAAGCTTTAATAAGGGGCTTGGTTAAACAATAGTATTCCTGAAAACTACTTGATTTAAAGAGTAAATTATATATCATTATTTTACTGGGCAAAAAAACTTTACAAAGCGTTAACAAAATTACATTTACATTGTAATGTAAACAAAATTAAGTTCAAATTTTTGACATACACATACTCCAAAATTACAGGATCAATAATAACATAAGTATTACGAGAGAGTGTTCTAAGCTTATGAATATCTATTATCTATTTAAAACATTGAAGGAAGTAATCTCGGCACTTTCTTAACACCTCCTTCCGGTTCAAATATATAATATACATATATAACAATATGGATGGAAGCCTACATAGAAAACAAAGCTTTAACTAAAGTTCCAGCTGCGCTGCGGTTTAATTCTCCTTTTTGGATTAATCCCTTTCAGGGGAGGTTTAAATCTTGAGAGTCGTGTGTGCTTTTTGATAAATGCTTCACTTTTCACCTGCACGTGGTGGAAAACTGATGTATTTCCCAAGAAAATTTTCAAAAATAATAAATCTTTCTTAATAACAATCACGTATTTTTAATTACACAAAAAAACACCAATACAAATTTAATAAACAAACTTTTCCACTTTTTCTTGTGTATTATTTTAAAAACATATTTATTTGAAGAATGTCAATTTTAAATCGTTTTAAAAAAAATAATCTTCAGTAAATGGGCTCCTAATGCTCAGCAGAAATTTTTCTACGAGAACTGTTTGTTACTCAGTTGTTCAAACTCTCTTTTTTCTTAAGAGAGTAGGGACATAAAGGATAAATAGCTAGATCAGGGCTATTGATAAGCTAAATTATCTTGTTGCGCCTCGTAATTTTAGCATTGGAAGGCTGGGATGGATTTTTTAGATATCACATACATCAATGCTTTTAAATAGAAATCGATATATCAATTGAGAAAATGCTGTTCGTACTGGGATTCAAACCAGTGAGGTCTGGCATGGAAGCCAAAGGAGTTGACCACTGTTCTATGAACCCTGTTTGTGAAGGACTTCATTATTTTTCCAAAAACTATTCATTCTTACCCCTTTATTGCTTAATATAATATATAGGATATCTCAACATTTCTATTTTAAACATTACTCATAACTAGTAATTTGGTCAAACCTCATAATATATTGTAGAAATATCAATTGTACCGTAAGTATTTTAGTTTTTACTATCATAAATAATAATATTAATTTTAATTGATTATAAGATAAATATAATGTGAATTATTTTTATTTCCAATTGAAATATTATAAACAATTTGATAAATAGAGTTGTAAAAAGACTTAGTAAAGGATAAAGTTTTTGTTATTTGAAGAGTCGCTAACAAATTGATGGTTACATAATAAAATATATTTTACATTATACATAAAATCAATTATTCCAATAACATCAGTATTTTTCGATCGAGTAGTATTCAACTTTTCCCAATAAAATCCGAGATTCACTAAAGATATCCGACATTTAGAAAAGCTCTTATTAGATCCTGAAAGCAGGCCGGGTTAATGTATACACTGAATTAAGACAGTCTTATTTGATCATATAAATAATTGCATTTTTACCGAGTACTCGTGACGATAGATAGAAAGCCACATCGGGGGAAAGAATTTCGAATCGAATATAAAATATATTCTCAGATTTCCTCCCCTAACGAAATTTTCATATCGAAATCAGATTTCACGCTTTTAAATGCACCGCGCGGCCCAAAAAGGGCTTTAGTTTTTCTTTACTAAGGTTATCATAATTTATAATACTCACAAAGACTGATAAAACAAATAATACAAATAACTCTGAAGTCTTACTGCTTAGTTGTCACTAATGAGAGTTATAAAATAATTATTTTATTAAAAAGATACGATCTGTTTTCTTATCCCAACTATAATCCTAATCCAATTTAACACCTCAATATAATCTGTCTAGATCAAACTCTTCTTAAATGTTTTACATATTGTATGTGTATATATTTAAGTAATGTTCAGCGATAACAATTCATTTGAATATATTCTGTTGATATATACCATAAGAACAATTTAATAAGTCTGTTTGTTATTCAATCTCTGGGGTCTCAGTAAATTTGCTCTATTTAATTGAACGGTAAATAAATATTGCGGGCAACTATTTTAAAGTCGTTAATATATCATGGCAATCCAATCAACACTGTCCGTCACAAAGTTCATGTAATTAAAACACTTGCAAAGCTATACATTGTCACAACCAGTTCGCATTATTAAACGCAGACAAACGTATTCAAAGCATTTTCGATTATACTCGACAGTCCAAACTGGTGTATTTGTAATAATTGTCTCTGGATGTTCGTGAGTTTTAGCACTGAACTATAATTGTAATTACTGCCATATGAACGACAGTAATTTTTTTCTGGCTGAAGATGAGCGAGATTTAATCTGAAGCTTCAAATTAAATTAGTTACTGGAACAACTAATTGAAAAATTTGGAAATTAGGAAAAATAACAGGCAGCTCCCTGTTGCGTCAGTCATGAACAGAAATTACTAGAACACATAGTGTTTATTCTCTGTAGTGTTTCGACCCTGCTTATTTTTTCTTCCAAAATAAAAGTTTCCAATGTAGAGACTACAGTTGTATACTATATGAAAATTTAACATACTTTACCTATTTTCGAGCTATCCTCTAGTTTTTGCCCGCGAATGATTCCGATGCGCCCGCCAACTAATTTATCAATTGTTAAATTCCTAGGATTTTGGATCTCAAATTTAAATAAAATCAAATTTAAGTAAATTCCTGGATTTTGATATTTTGAAAAAATGTGGTGCTCGCCGCCCTACCAATATTTTAGATTGCGCTCTAGGGTCCAAAAAGGTTGTTAACCCCTGCTCTAGTTTATACTCTGAAATGTACTCAGGATAGTTTGACATAAAAATGACATTTTTTACAAAATTAAATGCTTAAAAACGAGTTTTCGAAGACACTTATGTATGTTTCACTGCAACAAACTTTGCGTCAATTTTCTTGGATAGTAATTATTGTTATTTAAAATACCGAATATTAACTATATTTCATAGAGAAAATCGTTATCTACATTTGCTTTGCAATCATGGATTAATCAGAGTAAAATCCAGCGTTCTTCTTGAACTATAGCGTTATCTGAAATTAGTTTATGATGCATAATATATATAAAATGCATATAAAATTTTTCATATTTTTTTTATTGGATTTGTACCTAGCAGTGAATTTTTAAAATAAAGTCAACTATAGTACTGAACTCGAAGCTTTCCTTATAATATTATTTGTGTACAAATTGCTTTCAGTTGGTATAAAAACATAAATTATAACACCATATTTGATGGATTACGCTTCCAACATTAAAAATCAAACTATGTTTAATGCATCTAAATTTCAAACTTCTGAATACATCACAGACCCCTGCATCGCAGTACACGTTGTTTGCAAAATTACTTCATATACTCTATTCGAACTAAGTTTGAGCTCACTTCTCGTAATTCATCGCATAAAGTTGCATGTATGGGTTGTAATTAGCGCCACCTGTACTATATTGTTCAAAGGATTGCAAAAGGGCGGCAAAAGCTGCATCGGTGGAACAGAAATCTGCTTTTTGATAAAAACGTTCGTTTGAATAAAAGGCATCAAATTAATGGACGAGTGTTTCGCTGTGATACGTATTGCGGAAATTTAGCAATCAAACTTGAATGTGTGTATATTGCAACATGACCCTGCCGATGCATATAAATAAACTATGCCAGGGTTGCAAATAACTACGTGAATCAAATATTTTGACCAAAACTCTAATTGAAAATAATTCAGTTTGACTATTTGTGAATAAATTTGTTGCTACGTCAATGATCACATTTTATTTTTAAAAAATCATTTATTTTATGTAAACACGCTCTGAAATGTATGTTTATATTCATACATACATAGCCTTTTTTCCTTTGAATAAAACCTTTATTAGAACCCAATATAAATCAAATTGAAGCTTTTCATTAGATAATGGGCCCATTAGAGGTAAAGTGAGCCATGTGGTAGTTGAGAAAAAAATACGTTGTAATATTCCACACATTTTAAAATATCGTAAAATTAAAGTGTACTCAGTTAATATAGATTGCAATAATCTTATTTCCGTAAAATAAAAAATTTTAATTCACCAAAACAACAAGTAAATACGTGGTTGTACTAGTTGTAAAGTCTAAGTTTTTTTTTTACCATTTTACTAGTTGGTTCACTTATTATTTTAATGCATCGTTGTGTTGAAAATACATTGTTTGAATCACTATTTTTATGGTATTAACATGGGCCAAATCTGCGAAGTGATTATATCTACATATGTAATGTGATTTTCATAGTGGACTGAAACACTCACAGTATGCCAATTTTACTGCCATTATTGACTCTGATGAAAGAAATACTGAAGAAGAAGTTAAAGTCTTAATACGAAAAATGTAATCTGATGTCATTAAAATACACGAAAAAAACCAATATACTTCATAATCATTGAAATCACAGTGTAATGTTTATTAATATTCCTTATGTCGTCGGTTGAAACTTTTCTATACGACGCTAGTATAAAAATTGTATAAAATTTGAGTGTATTGTATGAATGTTTCTTGTGTGTTTTTATATTTTCATTTAGTCAACTATTCCCATATAACCGTTTTTAAGACATCTGAGCCACTTTTTTTGAGTCACAGTATACTGAACGCTCTCCCAACGCTTTCAATATCCATTGTCGAGAAGTATTTGCAAAGCAAAGTGGAGGAGACGGCATGGCATAGTATGGCATCAGAAATCGATCCATCCATCACGCGCAGAATGTCCCAACTTTTGAAGGATTATATTGATATAGGACACGATGTGTTTCGCTCGGGCCCCCCGTCATCTTTTACGGGCAATTCATTCAAATATATATATTATTCGATATTTTCTTATATATGACATATTATTCGTGAGCTAGCACAAACTGTGTCAAAGTAAAGAACACAATTTTCAAAATCGAATTTCTAAAAAAATACTGTTTTACTACTATTTTTTTTATCGAAGTCGCATTTTCATCTGCTGATAGCTTATTTGCAGGGCTGTGGTGTCGTAAAAAAACGACTCTAATTCCGACCTAAAATTAAAACACAACTCCAACTTTAACTCGGATTTTCTCAATCATTTTCCTTTCTTCTAGTACACCCAGTCATAATTTCATCAATGAATGTGATAATAAGCCTAGTTTTCAAATATATTTGCCTTACTGATACACTTTATGCTTAAGGATTACATTTTTTTATGTAAATTTATCATATCAGTATTTTATCTCATTTTCTCGACAAAGAATGGAAAAATCCTTCCCTGACTTTTTTAAATGTTACAAAATACTAAACTTAAAAGAGAGTCGGAGTCGTTAGTTATCTTCCTACTCGGACTACCGTAAAAGTAGTCTAACTTGACAGCCATGCTTTTTTAATAATATACCTTCAGGTAAAAACTCTTATGGACAAATGTAGAATACCAAAGATCATGCTTTTTCTACAACAACAAAAAGACAGCCCTAAACGTCTGGTAACCGATGCTTAACTGACAACAATAATATTTTTTTCTTTCGATATAATTAACTTTACTATTCACAATTATTAACATATTAAAAAATATTCGCCATCTTTTAAACCGCGGCGCATATCATATTTCTTATGGTGAATATGCATTCATTATTTGATTGAAATAATGTTTATACTTTGCACCATCACTTATGGACTACAAGTAGTATCCTATTTTTAAGTTCCCAGTAGTTTTAATCACATTCTATTGTTGTATAGCTTCTGGTCAATGCAATCATATTTTTCATTTACAATGTGATTTTATTATATTATCAATAAATTCAAAGGTCCCTTGAGAATATTTAATTAATATTGTACAAATTTAAATACTCTAATAAATTAGGTATAGTATCTGTAAAAAAGTACAAAGGTCCTGCAAATTACATTTTTGCTGTCAGACAAAAACAAACATGCAGCTCAATTTTTTTAAAAAAGCATATCCATAAAACCCCCAGAATTATGATGAGCACTCGACATGGGGAGCATTTTTTTGTTAATATTATAGCAAACAAACATGAACAAAAGATTCATTGGACAAAGTTATTTAACAAGCGCGAACATGTCTAACTTGTCGGAAACGAGGAAAATAACAAACATTAAATAACTTTTTTTTTATTAATTCCCAAATGGCCAACTGTCTGTCAGAAAGTTTCGCGCTGGTAACACTCTTTCCTTGCCGTAATAATAATATACACCCTGTATTTCACGCGGAGATAATAATTATTATGAAGAGGCATTAAAGTCAAAATAAAAATAGGGGCGAGACATTTGCACCATGATTGTCAGACAGCCGAAATTAATATTTTTTCCCTTCATGTGAAGCCTACGAGAACCCTCCCCCATTGTAGTAAAGTTTATTTTTCTTCTATAGCAAGTTAATGAACTTACTTTAAACTATACATTATTTGTGTTATAATTAATGTTACCTTTTATATAAATATTATACTATAATAAAGCTTCTAGCTTCGCAATCAAACTAGCTACTTACTACATTCATTTACCTTGATAGGATTATTTTTTTTGCATATTCTTATAAGGGATAAATTAGTTCAATGAATAAGTATATCGTCTAAATTGTTGTATCTATTAGTCATTCACTTATTAATTACAAATATCTATACAAATATTAGAATGGGGATCACCGTTAAGTTTGATATAAATCGATAAATTAGCGTACTTTTACTGAATACGATTTAAGCAAAGCCAATATGTTTTGACAGATATCGTTTATCAGTAAGGTATTCTGCTGTACACATGGTTAGTTTATAAAATTTCGTACAAATTTTTGGTAACTTTGAAAAGCTTTTTAACAACAATATAAATAAATTAATCAAAATATTTTAAAGCTGGACTTGTCAATCGGCCATCATGCCATGTTGACAATTTGTAGTAATTTAAAAATATGTGTTATATGAATACAAGGTAGTAAGATCTAATTTAAGCATCTATAAACGCACAAACATCAAGTATTGATTAATAATCATTTCTAAGTTTTCTTTATTACCAACTAGGCATAATCAGTCAATAATGTTCCTCTGTAAATTATAACCACGACAAAAGGTAGCAGGTAGTGGTGACTACACTACTGTTATATTATTCTTCAAAAGATAATTTCAAATCCTACTAAATGATAATGCAGTTTATAAGATTATTATGAAGGCATTTGTCATCTTTCGTTTTCTATCTTATTTATATCCTCCTCTAAACGAAGGCTTTTCTTTTTATTTTATTCTCTTTTACTGTATCCTTAAGCATCCACTCTTTCTCGGCTATCTTGGAATAATCGATATCAAGTGTTGGGTGAAGGCAGAAGTATTGTATTTGCACCAAATTTTCTTTTATAGCTTTTGCGCTACCATAATATTTTTCTTAGACTTATACTTGATAAACGTTTGATTGCTTATTGAAATCAGTAGTAATTAACATTTTTATTACAACAAATTATGATTAAATTAACATTATTACTAACATAAGTATGACTTATATTGTATTCAATATATATTTTATAAATAATAATATTGATATTCCACTGTGGCTCAAATCTTCCAATCTTTTCCAATCTAATGCTTTTTAGTCGCTTATATATATATATATATATATATATATATATTTATACTAATGTTATTGTCTGTAACAAACATGTTTATTCTAATTCATATAAGTTTATTCTAATTGTACACTCTCTATGGTAAACATGAGAAAATAGAAAATAAAATGATTCAATAAAGTGAAAAATATCAACGTATTTTTAGTTCTACAATTGTGTTACATGTAAAGTTATTTTAGCTAACGCCATCGTCTGAGCTATCTTTAAATTTACAATAACTAAGTTAAATATTCTAGCATCGAACAGATGCAGATTAAATCTTCTCATATTTTGCAACATATTAGCTTATATTGTAATATTCATTATTTCATGTTATATATTAATTGAGAAATGTAGGATTATTGAGTAGTTAGTCTTCAAAGTAAATTGAATTTAAATGATGATGTAAAGTTAAATTAGCTTCTTTTAACGATCTAAGTAAAGGTGATGGATTGATATTTCTGTGGTTTAAAAGATACACGTATAAGAAATTTAATGATATATAAGTAAATTTGAATCGTTTAAATTATGTAAATTCACACAATGTGTACATGTATATACTTTGAACGATTCAAATTTATTATTGAAATTCTACCAAGCAACTTCAGTCGAAATCTTGAATTATTTAAAAGTAGCACTGATACCAGAAAGTGGATGTTCTTTTCCTTCTTACATATTGAATTTCAATACATTATTAATTATTTCTATAAGCAATATATCTCAAATTGAAAGAATTTTCAAATAAGTCATCTGTTAAAGTAGATCAACGTTAGATTTCTAAGAAAAGATGAAATAAATCACTTGATAACAAAAATATCCTATTATTAGCAAAGCCTGTCTAATAATAAAGCTTAAGAGGTAAGTTTCAAGAATTTCTTTTAATATACTACTTTTGTTAGCAAACTGCCAAAATTACAGCACCAAAACGTCGCATTTTCACGGCACTATACTTTGCGATAAGCTTTCCCATACTATCCGAGTCGAAAACATCGAACCTTAAAGTTATTGCTAAGCCCGGACATCGCATAATATCGGTTGGCAATGCACAGTGAGTGCCGGGAATGTGCCGAGAATTTACCGGGAATGTGCCAACATATGAAATTCCTTGCGGAAAAATGTGTTTTCGCTTCAAAACGTCAACTTATAAAACAGACATGTCGTACCTCTTTCACGTCTCACCTTACGTAATATAAATATAATATATTTTCTTCAAATTCGAATCATTTTTGGAAATATTGTTGTGATTTCGTCAATCTTGATTCATTAAGTATTATGTACACGTGGTTTTTTGTATTTTATTTATATACACAGACAAAGATAAACTGTAGAAGATTGTTTATATTGTTTGATTTGAAAAATATTTATTTGTTTGAAACAAAATAAATACAAGAAAGTAAAGAGATTAATGATAGTTGATGAAGTAATATATACTTTACTCTTTAAGCAAAGGTTTGGAAGAAAATTAGATTGGCAGAAATACTGTGTAAGTCTTGAAAAATTGGATATCGTATCATATTTGTTGAAAAATAATTTGAGTCAGCTTGAAAAATTACAAAACAAGCGTTGGACTTGAAAGGCGAGATTATAAGATTCTGGTTATATATAAAACCAACAAAAAAGTGATATTACGGATTTATAAAAACGTATTTCGATATTTCTTTCTGCTTTTTTAGAGTTATTATTTTTCTTCAAACATTTCTTATATGTATAATAACATATAAAATATCTAATATGTGACTGATTGTTTTTGTTTTACAATGTCTGATTCCAGTATGAGTAAGTAATAAGACTCATTATAAGCCAACTTTCATCAAATCAAACCTTTTAATTTAACAGCTATTATAAGTCACTCGATCTCCATCAAATAGAGAAAAGAGGTATAATAATGACTGGTTTAATAGCAAATTACATTATTTTAGCATTATAAAACACAAACATGTTTTAAAAACCACCTTTCATTAAGTATTTTGATATATAAAGATAAATCGTACACGGAATTTTCGAATAACTTTTTTTATTCAACAAAAAAAATAATGAATACACAACACAAAATTCCTAAAAATAAAATTATTAAGAAGTTATCACAAATCCTATATTATTACTATTTTATAACATACTGTGCTATGATAAGTTGTAATCTTCCAACGTTTTAAAACTGTCTTTTTTTTATTATTTTTATTTTAAATGTTTTAAAGTACTAACAGAAAACACAAGTATATTCATAGTAAAATACAAATACTATTAAATTCAATTAGACTCACTTCAAACAAAGACAATCGTGTATTTATTGGCCGTACTACCTACAGATAGAATTTCTCACTAAAATGAAATTGTATCTAGAATTTCTTTGTGTAATAAAAAAAACGTTCAATTGGAAACCAATCACTTGGATTGAATTTCTCGGGAAGAAAATCTTCTCACTCTTTGACACAAACACGTTTTTTTATGAGTAAAAAATGTTTTCCTCTGAAGAGTTTTTGGTCTTAAGTCAAAACGTCTCAACTGGACCAATCATTTTTTTATACAGGTGGATGTATTTTATCTTTTGAAACGTTATTTTTTAATCTTGAAATTTTTGACGCTAAATGAACTGCAAATTCCCCAACATTCTTCTTTTCACATTTTTATACATCAAGTATAAAGCTTTGAAATTGAATTTCCTTGTTTATATCATAGCTTCTATAAAAAAATCAAATATACTACACATTAATAAAACCCTTACCCTAAGTTTGGTTTATTAACCCATTAGGCATTTTTATTTTTATTATTAACGTCACGATTAAAATTTTACTTCTTTTTTTTCATAAATACATAGTCAAACAGTTTTTTTTTACCTATATTCAACACACATAATAAAACGTTATTATAATACTTGAGCGCTTGAATTTTTAACATGATAGTGTTTCAATGAGTCTTGTACAACTGATTGTTAGTGCTCTATCTGCTTCCTGTTTTTTAGTAAATATAAACAGAAAATATGACAAGCATAATTTTTAAATCGAGTGTAATAAATGCGTTGCTAGTATTTGTTAACTATATAATGGACTCTAAAACTCTTTATGACTATCTTTTTTAAAATTAACATTACTAATAGATACTATCTACGATTTTGTATTTGTATTGAAATTTTATGGCAAATATGAATTATTTTCTAACGAGGGGGTTATTAGATCTCCAATTACAAGTAATAATGTATATAAAAGCAAAACATACACTAATTTAGCTTTGCCAATGTAACAAACACACTACTTTAAAAAATGGTGCAAAAATCCATTAATATCATGAAGAGGTTTTCGAGGTGTCAATTATTGAAACTATTCCAATGCTAGTGTTAAATATTTTTTAAATAATTATTTCAAGTATATTTATTCCATGATGCTATTGACAATATAATTCTTAGCATTTTTAATTTAATAAATAGTTAGGCTAATTTTTTAGTTTTTGTATATTTTATACACTCATATATTAAATAGTTAAACACAAAAAAATAAAATCTAAGATTTGTCTTTCATTTAATATTTGTAATCTTTTAGTAAAAAACAAAGAACCTCATTGTTAAAATATTTTTTTTCAATCCTCGCTCTTGGTCAGAGTATATTGATTTATAATGAAGCTTTCCTCAACAAAATTTTTCAACGAGAACTGCTCGTTACCCATTTTTTATAGTTCTAGGGTACAGCATTAACTATAAACATTTACGGCTTCACACTCTTCTAACAGCGTGTTTAATTTTTTGCGAGGAATGTCCCAAAAGGATTTTTTACCGGTTGGTGACGTGCACTGCAATTTTAATAAAAAAAAACCGTGAATTAAAGATCTCTTTTGAATTAAGTTTCAATCGTTTTCCATATGATAAACTTTTGAAATACTTCATATTTTGCCCTAGATGTAACCAAGTTTACATGCCCGATAGGGCTGGCAGATCCTACTGATCGTCTTCATTAATTTCCGTTCGTTGTTCATGCTTGTACATTTTTAATGGACTTCATTAGAATCCTGAATCATCTCATTAATATTTTTGATTGTTTACTATCTGACCAAACTGAAAGAGCTTGTGCAGCAAAGCAACCATGATCAGTTATGAATTGGCTAGTCCAAAAATTATTGGTCAAAGCTTTGCAGATCTTTATGCATTACTCAGTTGCTCACTTTTTTTCTTTTTTGAAGAAAGTAAACAATAACAGAATAAAGGTAGCTCAGATAATCGCTGCAGCTACGTCTAATTTTTTAGGATCGGATATGTGAGAGGGAATTTCGGATATCACAGACGTACGATCTTCAACCAGAAATCCATAAACTGATTGAAATGTCTATATATATAAAAACTGTCCGTACTGGGATTTTATCCTGCGATCACCATTACCGTAGACAATGACGTTGTTCAATACACAACGGACTCACTAAATATGGCATTATGTTTCATTTAAAGATATTTATTATCTTATTGAAAAATTTGGTTGAATGGATAGTTTTTTATGCCAGATGCGTGGTCGAGTGATCAAGGTCGTTAGCTTCGGTAACGAATCCTAGTACGGAAAGTTATTATGCATTGAATTTTCAATCAAATAATTAATTTGTATTCTTCTATCCATCCTATTCTTAAAACTTACCAATAGTCTTGCCATAGTCATATTTTTCTATTCCTACTCACTTAAACAAAAAGACAGGTCGAGCAACTGGATATTAAGCAATTCTCTTAAAAACATTTCTGATGATAGATTTTATTAGGAGTTCATATACTCTCTATTGGGAGCGGACATGGTAAAATGGTGAATATTATTATACAAGGAAAAAATACTTTCTTGGAAATGATTGTTTTTGAAAGAACGGCGGCAGCAAATACTCACATTTCCTACACTTATACTTTTGCACGATCAAAAATATTTCATTCAATATATTACGTTAATGTGACATATAAACTAAAGGGAACGTGAAAAATCTTTGTTTTTTACTCCGTATCGCCATGCTGATAAAATATAATACTAACACACTGGGCCAGACGTTTGTAAGCCACGTTCATACAATATTATACTAATGGTATACATAATATTAGATCATTTAAGTAAAACATTTTAATCAAATTACTAATTATTTGTTGAAGTAACTTGATACATTGAAAATTCAAATTTACGTCAAACTATAAAAGTCACTAACATCATTTTTTGAATATGTACTAACATGTATTTTGAGTGATTTAAGTCACTGGCTTCCATTGTGGATTCCATTCTAGTGGCTCAAAGTATGGGCAGATTCATAAACAGATTTTTCTGTAGCGCCTTTTATTACCTCCTTATAAGCTAATTACCTGCCCTGACTTAGTTCTGTATATTCTTCAATCCATTTTACTAATAGTGAGTAGCAAACAGTTCTCGCATAATCTTTGTCAATATGAACTCCATAATGAGTTTAAGTGCTAGAAGTTAAGAGTTACCAAGTTTATAAAATATCAATGTTGTTTTTATTACAATTACAATAGTATTTTATTGTTTTCGTTATAACATTTACATTAAGTTTTTATATGGTTTGACTGCAGAAAAACATTTATTTAAAATATGAATACATTTAAATCAAATTATTATCGTTTTCTTTAAATATATAATAGTTACCAAATACCACTATTATGCCAACAAGGGTCAAAAAACAGCTAACGTGGAATGCATTTTTCGTGCATACTATTTGTGATAATACGGTTGAGTAAAGCATTTTTTGCAGCGTCGAAATATGAAATCACGAAAGTGAAAATATTTTTTTTTATGCTAGAAATCTGCCGTCTGATCACTTTCAATTAATTAATTTAAAATGTTAAATAGCGAAATCCTTTAAAAAATAAGTATTTATCTACTAATCTTATATCGAAATTTAATAATATGTATTTTATTTGGATAATGTGTTGTAGGTTTTTGTGTTAATATCTACATACAAAACATTAGAAGAATTTTTTGGTTGAATATGTAACAAACTTTCTTAGAACATTATGCATGGAAATAGTAAGGTGATAAATGTAATGGTTGTATAAATGAATATTCCAATTAATATTTTGCAATTGTAGTTGTCTAATAAATTTTTAAAAATTGTTTTTTATGGAAATTTATATGGATATGTTACGTTGGAAAAATATTCACACGGCAGAGAAAGGTTTACCAATATTTTACGATTGATAAGTAATACTCTTTAAGAAATTTGTGGGTCAAAAAACTTTGAATATTAAACTGTAGAAAACTCTCACACGTGTTAATTTGAGATTAAGTGTTTTGGGGCAATAATAATAAATGTACGGCGTACCAAATACTGACCGCGACGCCGACTTGACCAGCAAACCAATGCTTTGCCGGGCACAGTACATATACTCACACAGTGTTTGGAGTCATAAAAATGCGGATATGATATTTTATTTTATGTCGCTATAAACGAATTTTATGTGAGCCCCCGGCCCCTGGTGTTGGCCTGGCGGGCAAACACTCCGAGGCTAGAACCGCTCTCCTCTCGGTCTCAGGGCAGTTTCGCGAGTGATATTTGCTCGCCGTCTCCCTTCTAAGTGGGAATTATTCAAATGAGATGCCGAAGTTTTTGAGTTCTCCTGCCATTCGTGTAATGTATGTATATGACTACAGGAGTATTAAAAAAATAAAACATAATCACGCTGAAATGATTCGATTTTGTAAGACTTACAATATTGTCGTATTTCATAATTATTTAAATATGTAAACAAAATAAAAAAAGAGTCTTAATCAATTTTTTCAACGCTTGACTGATGCTGCCGTTTTTTCAGATATCACGCAGAACCACTTTCTAGGCTCTTTTTCACCAGGATTTTTAACACTTATTCATCTAAATACTATCCGCCCATCTGTTTCGGAAAATACTTAATCTCTTCCTGGGGTTTTATCAAGAGCTTTTGTAGAACTTAGCACTCAAAAAATTCGTCATATATTGATATTTTTCATCGTTTATTTTTTTTAATGATTGTGTTTAAAAAATTAGTACTTTGTATACATAGTATAAACGAGCAAACTTTATTTCTTTCTTGATATCAATCGTTTTACTCTTACACACTATTACAATGTTCGATAGAAAAAAAACAAAGCTATTTGGGTTAAGTTAAACACTGTTTTATTGTTTTTATACACATGATTAATTGCCACGCTTTTGATCACGCAAGAAAAATATTAAATACAGGAAAAATATTAAAACGGTTCAAAAAAATAGCGGCTGATATATTCGGCTAGATTTGTGAATGCTAATTTTTAAATTTAACCCAAGTCAAATAAAACATTATATACGTATAAACGAAACACTTCTTTGTTATTTCATTGCGATGTAGAATATTTATTTTTATGTCACCTTAAAACTATCTAGATATATTAAAAGTCAGTTGATTTAAGTTATCAATAGTTAGTTATCCACAGAGGCATTTGCAAAAGAAATATATTACTGTAAGCTTCATTTCCATGGGCTATTTGCCCAAAAAGTTAATATACCATCGCCATTAGTAAATCAATCAGATCATCAAAAGTATATATTTAATTATAAGCAAGCTCTACCTCTTTTTTATGAGTATATGCCTCCATGGCTATGTATTGTATTCTACCACCATCAATATGATATTCTTGGTATGTTAAAATTAAAAATAACAATTTAATCTGAATAAAAGACAATAACTATCTTATAAAATAATAAGAAAGAAACGAATTATTTTGTCTACTATTTGTTAAAAGTTTAATACTGGTTATCCTACTACATAATCGATTATACTTCATTACAATTTATACTAAATTAATGTCTTTTCATTTTTATTATTTTCCTATCAAAACGAAAGTAATACAAGGTTTCATTCTTGTTTATTGGAGGTCAGTGTGAATGCTTCTGTATTTCACAGCTTTTCATCTAACATTATTGACGATTGGAATCAGTCGTATTTTAGCAACATATAAATAAATAGGTAATATTTTTTTATGTCGTGTCCAACTTTTGTCCACAAATAAATCCGACGTTTATAGTGTCATAATTTTATAAGACTTTCTCTATTATGTAAGATTTTTTATGCGTACCTAATAAAAAAATAGTACGATTTACTCCAAAACGCCGTGTATTTTTACTCCATACACTTTAGTTTACACAGTAGCAAAAGTAAAGGCCAGAAAACGAATCGAGTGGGTAGGTCAATAGACTTACTTGAATCTGCGACATTAGTTAACTCGTCTTCTTGTGGTGTTTGCTTTGCCATTGCTCTATGTAGGACTTTTTACGACTTGCGCTAAAGTTTGCATGCCATTTTTACTTTGATTCGTTACACAAGTCGTTCGCGTAATTTTACCAGACTCGTCTTTTTCCTCTGTGATACTTAGCTTCTGAAAAAGTTTTGTGGTGTTAAAGGACTTGTACAGATTTAGTACGGCATAAAGCATTTATTTGGCGCAGTATATATGTTTATTCTTTCATTTTATGTAATTTTTGACGCAAACTTCTAAGCTTCTATCTAAGACGTCAAAATCATGAATACGTGATCTTTTGAAAATTCCATGTTCAAATTCTGACAAAGTAATATAATAAATTATGATAAACATAAAATAAATATTAAAAAAGAATAAGTTTAAAATAAATTTAATACAATTAAACAAAGTATAATACTTGGTTACTCAAAAAAAATATTAATATGCTAATATTTATTCCGGTTTTAAGCTATTTTTTTATTTGAACATAATTTAGTGTACCTGTAATATGTACTGATTTAACAAATATTTTTTAGTGGAATAGCTTGAGATCAAGCACGCTCAAATCTAGTTTTGAAAAAAAAAGTGAGATATTGCTATATTATTTGAGTATGGATTCAAAAGATCAGAATTAAATTATATGTTAATTAAATTTTAATTAAACCAAAACGTCACTAAAAACCTCGTAGCTCTCGTGAAATGGAGGATAAAGATGTTAATAAAAACACCATCTTTCTTTGTACTTACATCCAATTTTATTAATAATGATCAGGACCGGTTTCGTTCATGGCGATCATTTTCAACTGATGAGCCATTCAGGGCATTTTCATTATTAAAATGCCTTTCCACCAAGTAAGTATTGATAGTGAACACCCTAAAAGGGATAAAGATGTCTTAATTTTTTTTATATAAAAAATATGTTTTTATCTGTTTAGGAACAATTTCATTTAATAATTTTTGATCCCAAGCTCCTGAATTATCAAAACATCTAAAATGTTTGAATTAAGGATTATAGTAGTATAAGTTTTTGTGTATATTTGTAGCGTTTCTATGGGTACAAAAGTAAAAAAATAACGTATTGAAAAATGCTCTAATAATTTTAAAAGTAATATAATGTTTCCAGAAAAATATTCCGGAGAACTTTTGCTTTACAGTTCTGTGAAAGAAAAATCTTTCATAATAAATTCTAAGTAATAATTTATTATAATGATGTGCTTTACAATATGATTCCAATTACTCAAGTATTTGTCGCGATAAATTTATTTAAACATTATATTATAAGTACGTTCGCATAGATGTGACTTTCGGTAGATAATAATGACTCTTTCAAAATAATAACTTTGAGCAAATTGGGATACGGGTGTTTGAGAGAGAGATTCTTTTTTACAATTTTTCTTTTTTAAATATAATACTTGTATTATGATTTTGCCGTGTGGGCTGAGCCCGCATGGAATTTTCATGTTTTTTTAATTCACCCCATCCCATATTTTCTTTACAGCTTGCTTCGTCTAAAACAGAGGTATGCACTGCGTGGTTTTATTCTTGGTTTTGTTTTGATGAGCGATTGTATTTATGGTATAATTATTAGATATACTTATTTTAAGTAACGTACTTCTCAGCGTAATATATGATAGTTAAACGAACATATGTCTAAATTACTATCCACTTGATTTCGTGAAAGATATGATAGTAAAGAATTTATAACTTTATTTAAATTTATGTCACACTGACTGTTTAAAAATATTTGGTTTGTTCTTAAAATAATTGTATTATATTTCATTTCCCCCAAATTTAAGTAGACCAAAAAAATTGTTCTTGATATTTTTTGACAGCTGCACTATTTCTATTCGTTGTCATTTTTTGAGCATTACTAAAAACAACGATATCATATTTGTTTCGAATTTACAATATAATCTCTTAACTTGACTAGAAAATACAATGCTAAATCAGCCGCACCAATTATAAGAGTGGATAGAAAATATGGGAAGTCTATTAAAATAATTTGGAATAATATTATATGATCTAAGACATTATTTCTATAAACAGCTTAAGCTCACGTCTTGAGATGATTTATATAAAATATTTTAGTACAGACGAGTAGTAAATTCATGACTTAGTTTTTTCGATAAATGAGTTTTTATTTCGAGCAGACATCATTCAATCTGCCTTACTATTGTAATGGAACTAAAAAAATATATCAGCATTCAATAAACGTTGCTATAAACTTATATAATCCATTAATTTAGTGAAAACTGTCTTCATATTGATAATATTAAAAAAACGGATACAAAATTACGGACCATAAAATATTGGCCATTCCAAAAGGTTGGCGACACGTGTTGAAAAGCGGTAACTTTGAAATTTCCCAATCCTGATTAAATTTTTATCTGGCCGATCGTCTATAATACCTCGACGTGTGGAAATTTGATCCCGTTTATTATGATTATCATCACAAATAAGGACTGACTTCGGATAAAAGGATCGGAGGTTCTGTTAAGTCATTCTGATTATTCGCCACTTTTTTACGTCGACAGTATTTTATGGGGTCGGCATTAATATTTAAACTTTAAAATACATGTGCTCGCATCGTGTGCCTTATCACACGTTTACTTCATTATGCATTTGCAAAAATAAGAACCGATAAACGAACATTCCAAACAAGTTTCTAATGCCAAAACGCCAACAAATATGAAAAAAATATACAGTAGGAAATTATATGGAAATTCACTCAATTTAAATCTATTATTTTGTGTACTTTAAATATCAACGTCTTCAATAAACTACTCTAAAATTATTGAAAAATCAACATGAATTAAATCTTACATTACCACAAAAAAAAAACATTTAACTCGATAAACTTGTAAAGCATATTTATTTTACGCGCAATTGATTATACTTAAGTGAACTCCGATAATGCATACATACAGAAAAAATGAAATATTGATAACAACATTGTCAAGCAAGTAAATAGGAAATAGCTGTGTTAATTGAATAAAATATTATTTCTTACACGGTTTTTTTACCCGGTTTCTAAATATCACAGTTTACAAAGAAGAAATAAGGCTATATTATCACACAATTATTTGTCCCAACACGATTCTGTAAATCAAAAGTTTTAATTACGAGGACAAAGGTAATGATGAAATTCATTAACTAAGAGCAGCTTTTGGTACGACTATGGATCAGCATTTTCTTGACCATGTTATTTAGTCATAATGAGTAGAATATGAATTTCACAAGACAAAAAAGCTTTCTAAATTTATTATTCTAATTAACAAAATCCCATATTATTTATTCACAAACAAATAACGGTGTTTTACCTCTAATACCTTTTCCATTTATAAAATTATTTACCTTGTTGAATATTGATGTGATTTTAGTAATAAACAATAATTTTGTTTTTTTTTTCATTTTTTCAGGTAAGTCAACTAAGTATAATTGACAACTGACAGCCGTTAATGGAGACGTATTATTGGCCCGCTGTGTAATATTCGACCAATGAGATGAATTTCGTAAGTGCAGTTTTTTTACACTTTCCGATATTTCATCGGTAAATATTGTTTTAAATAATATAAAAAGTCTCTAAACCCAACATTAATAGACAATTTTGCAAAAAAAATATAATTAGATTCTAGGCCCGAAAACAAATTACAGCCAAAAAAATGCGTAGAAGCTAGGTAAAATATTAACATAATAATACTCGGTTGACTTGTATTTATTAGCTTTAGTCATCCACTTAAAATATTCTATGCTCAATATCTTAATATTAAGTCGGCGACGTACTCCGTAAAAACGAAAAACATTTTGTTAACTTTTTTTAAGTTTACATAAATGAGTGATATTAAACGAAAACGATTATTAGCCTATCAGCCGAAACTTCAAAATAAAATCAACTTCATTATTTTAAGGCAGTCTTGAAGTGTGATGAAAAAGTGATTTTGATCACTTACGACATAGCTCTTGAGACATAATAATTATTCGTTCATGGAATATTGCCTGAGTTTAATTTTTACTTTTTTTAAAGCACACATTTTTTTTTAAATATATGATGACATTAATTGGTAATTAAGATACGTTATTAATAAATTCATCACATCATTGGTAATTTACAAATATAAGCGGCCTATTGAACAATCATATAATTACATAATACGTGATAAGATTTTTTTTCCGATTCAATTTAGTTTTGGACAACTGTCTTTTACAAGATATATTTTTTTTTTTTTACCATTTCCGATCTCAGTATAGAGTATATGGAATTCTAATGGAGTTTGTTTCAACATAAGTGTTTCTACGAGAACTGCTTGCTACTCAGTTACTCAACCTCTCTTTTTTTTCAAAGTGAGTAGGGAAAAAATAATACGACTAGTGGTTAGCTTATCGCTCTCGCTACGCCCGTTATTAGATTGGATGAGTGGGAGGAAATTCAAAACATCACATACATCCATGCCTTCTGACAGAAATCCGTAAATCGATTGAAAACTCAATCTATAAAAGCTGTCCGTACTGGGATTCAAACCTGTGACATCCGTGTTATAAGTCAACGTTGTTGACACTTGACCACGGAGCCGGCACGTATTAATTTAATCCAACAAATTTATAAGATCAGTTCCACACAAAGTAATTGGTTTAAAATACATCTATTGCATTCTGTGGCGCAGAGGTGTTCGTCGTTTACTTAAAAATTTCAAAGGTTGAGATTTTTTTACAGTAGTACTAGTAGTACAACAGTGTCCGTGGCAAAAAAATCTGTCGACTTTCCTCCGTTAGCAGGTCATATGATCCACATTGAGAGTAGACATGGAATAAATTAATCTATACACTTTCCGATAAAAGTTTATATTCGTTAAGGAATTTATTTTAACAATCGTGTGCATATCTTTTTTTTTAATCTGTATACTCTCCATAAATGGTTTGTTTTTGCACTTTTACTCATAAGTCCATCATTAATATGACATACACAACGAAATTCGTATATAGTTATCCTCTTTCATCTGCAATACTATCTTTACATGTGTATATGTAATAAATTCCACTTTTCTTTCCATGACGTCAAAAATATATTAAAATTTATCTTCTTTTGGCAATAATGCTTGCGACATTAAAATGGAAAAAAAAGCCAGAAGACATAAACGCAGACCGTCCATCTCGTGACATATTAAATTCATCCACGCTCCAAATCAAAGCCATCAAACGCCAGATTCGACGGACAGCTGTCGTGAATTATGTATTATCGAATGAGCATATGGATTTGGGACACCATCATCTCTACCGTGTGGGACTGGTGCGGTTGGTTTAACGATCAGTAGCGCACGAAATCGTTGCTTATCTATTTTAATAAATAAAGTATACATTTGTACTAATAACTTTTATTTATTAAAATCAGGACCAGCTTTGCTGATCTTGGTAAATAAAAGTGGGAATTAGAAAAAATGCCTATTCAAAATGTCTTTTAATAGAATCACAAAAAAAATAACAATAATAGGGTAAAAATATCAAGGTATTTCAGTTCTACAGTTTTTTATTTATGTTATACGTTGAGTTAGAGTGAATAATATGATGCATTGTGTATCTCTTAGCTGAGCAAATTTACGTTTAAAGAATAGTTCTGACGGTGGCGAAAGCCGAAATAGCTATCAACGTATAACATATATAAAAAACTGTAGAACTGAAATACCTTGATATTTTTACCCTATTAAAATGGAGTTCTACCAAGTAAATGGCAAATCAATAAATACAATCACAAAAAGTAACGTTTAATGAAAATTTAAAATTCTAGCAAAAGAGTCAGTTTGAAAACGGGAAACACGTGTCGAGTCTACAAACCAGTGGAAGAATAAAGGTATTATTTTTAGTAGTAATATGAAAAATTAAACTGCCATTGTAAAAAAAATAATCTTTTAGTAAACATGTTGAATTTTGGAACTAAAATTTAAGAAGATGACTAATGTTGATATCTATCTCAGTTTCATGTGTTTGTTAGTAAGTACGCCATTGCTTAGGAACGTCCAGGATCGTTATTAATAATTCAAGTATCAATCAATTTCCCATTGGGTAGATAGGTATTTGAATTCTGTACCGAAAATGTGTGTTGTATTTCAAATATGTACGTTTTCATTGTCTACGCAGCTTTTCAAAATATATCTGAGCCGACATTTCTTTGTTAAATCGGTGATTAAATTTTTCCGAAAATCAATCCGTCGAATTAAATGGAAATTTTCAGACATTTTCGAATGGATTAATATATTATCTGTGACTACTGAATCGAACATAATGTTTAAAAGCCATTTTGAAATGTTTGGGTAGTACAATAGTGTACACGTTAATCATAGAAAACTTGGAAATAGATTCACATTTTTATTATATTTAAGGCCTCGGCTAGTGTGCTATCTTTTTTAAATATTATATTGGTGTCCAATAACCAACTCAAAACAATAAATAGTTTTACTATTATATGTTAGTAGTTCTTGCATAAATGCTTTGTCACTAATCTGAAATTCTTGGTTGTATTTTAAACGGATAAAAAATGAGCTTATGAAGCTATTTCCAAAGCTGTAAAGTCGTAGTCGGAGTCGTGAAAAATGAACGGCTCATTTTTTTTTTGAAAAATATATTTAATAATATGTATTCAAACAAAATAGTTCAAAGTGTTGACATTTTATGCTTGGCTGACTAAAGATGAGCTGATGGTACACATATATATGATATTAGTTAAAATAAAATTATTTGAAAATTTCCTCGGAGTTGGAGTCGTCTTTTTTTTACTAATTGTCTGTAGATACACTTAATCAAAATGGATTTATTTATATATATATTTACACTAAACATACGAAGTCACGGCTTTCATTAAAAAAACCAAAAAAACAGAGGTGCCGTAATCTAGTGAATAATTTGGCCAAAATCAATACATATAGTACATGCTTCATTTACTGGAGCGGTACGGTATCAGACATACTCGTAACTGAATTCGGATTTCCTCGCACGCACGCTCGCATATTAGAGGCAGGTGCCTACTAAATCTCCACATGTTTACAAGCTAGTGGAAGCACTTGAAGATTCTCAAAACATCTGCTCAATATTGTATGAATTGAACTAGATAGTTAATACCATCATGGTTGTACCAATACTTCCTAGCAAAAACGATGTGGAGCTTTATGGCTATTTTTAACTCTTGAGTGGGTAAATTTTTTGCATATATATATATATCTTTTTTCTATACGTTTGCTGATTCAATATACAAATGAAGACTAAATTTGCAATAAATTTGCGAATTATTAAAATATACTGCTTAGAAATGAAACTAAAATTTCACTATAAATTCCATGTGTATTATGTTTTTAATTTAATTTTTAAATAAGAAAAATAATTTATTAAATTATATTTTTTTAAATTTATTTATTAAAAAATCATGAATATCTATTATTTTTTCTTTAGTCCGTTTCCGCTCCCAATGAGGAACATATGGCCTCCTTATGGCGGTATCTTAACAGAAGTTTTTTCTACGAAAACTGTTTGTTACAAAGTCCCTCAACCTCTCTTTTCTAAAGAGAGTAGTAGAGATAGAAGAGCAAAGCTAGGACTGTTCTAGTGATTAACTAATCGCTCTCGCTACGCCCAGTTATCGAAGGATCGAAAGGGTTTGAGGGAATTTTTAGACATCACAAACACCCATGCCTTCAAACAGAAATCGATAAATCGATCGAAAAAATGCTGTTCTCACTGAGACTCGAAACCGTGAGATCCGATACGGAAGCCAAGAACCCTAACCGCTGCGTCATAGGACCCGACCAGTAACTAATTAATCGATGTAATTTAATCGATAATTGATTGAATATCTTACTCCCATTCAAACTTGAGTGAATTTAAATGAGATTCTGACAATAGGCTCTCCCACACGAGATACATAAAATTATTTTAGATGCTTTTCCTAAATATGACGAACGATATAATGTGATTTAAATAAATAATGATTGATATATGAAATGTTCACATTCATATATGTACATAAAAATATAGTTAACGTTAATAATCCAAAGTTCTGACAATATATAACATAAATATGCACAAAAAACTGAAACTGAAAACAAATGCAGCGAAAATCAATTAATTAAATTCAGAAGGAAACTCCACACAGAGCTCATCAACTAGGCTATGAATATTAATTTATGTCTATTTAGAAATGCTATGACGAATAAAAAACACAATTCACAATCAATTATTCATCTAGTATGAAATTGATTAATTTCATTGTGTATTTGCATCGCATTAAAAAACATCAATTTATAGTTATGGCAGCATAACAAAAAAAAAAGTTTTTATCAACGAATGAAATGCCAATGAAAATTTAAAATTTTATTCATAATAAAAATAATTTATCGTGTTTATACAATAAATAAATTTATTACTATCAACCGAGCTTCTTCAGTCGAAATCTTAAATTATGTGCTTATATTTTGTCAACGTGTGACTAGCTTCTTAAGTAGAGTATAAAAATAGTTTTTTTTCAGTATGAATCTTGAATGTTGTAAAATAATCAGATAAAAGATTGTGAACTTCACTATCTAAATGGTAAAAAAATGCATTTCGTTGGAATTCAATAAAAAGTTGAATAAAACCGTTCTTAAAATCATCAAAGTCATACAATGAAAATAGAAAGCATAAAATGTAGGTGTTTATTAACTTTCTTTGGGGAATAACCATCAAAGTTTAAAACTTCTACAGATTCAGCGTCCAATTTTTCAGAATTACAGACGCATTGTTGTCTGTGTATTCCCATAAAAAATCACCTTCTGCACCATCAAGGGCATTCACATAGATACACCATGCATAAAAAGAGTATTTCTATTACTTTATTCGAAATTTTGATTTTTAAGAAAGCGTTAACTAAAGCTAGTTTGTCTATAATTTTTACTCACATATCAAACTAAAATAATCAATGCCAAGTCAATTCAAATATCAATAATTTACAGATTGTAAGAATATTTTTGACAGTGATTATAATGAAACATTATTTTTAATCCATGTCTGCCCAAAATATTATCTCCTAAAAGCGGTATCTTCAAATAGTTTTTCTACTAGAACTCTTGGTTACTCGATGCTTAACCTCTTTTTTTATAATGGATTAGCAATTGATAGGATATGGTTATGACAAGGATAGGGAACCTTTTTATATCTAAAGACTACATTAGCTTATCTGATTCAACATAAGGCCGCAGTAAATAAAACGTCGACCCCCCTTTTTTTCGATTGTCAACCATATAATGGGTTGATTACGCTCTTTTTTCAAACGTTTGCGTATAATTTTTTGATCAAAGTGAATATTTTGATTAAGTCAAAAGGCCGCACTAAAGTAGCCAAAAGGCCACAGATTCCCTTCCACTGGGTTAGAGTATGCCTATTGGTTAGTTAATCACTCTTGCTACGCTCCGTTATTTTAAATAAAATGATAGGAGGGAATATTATTGACATCACAAACAACTTCAAACAGGAATCGATTGAAAAAATGCTGTTCGTACTATACATCGCAGAAGCCAACGATATTAACCACTGAGCTACGAACTCTACTCTGTATTAATGAAGAAATTGATATTGTATTGAATTATGATTTTGTTAACAGTATTCAATACCGATGTTATAATACCTGAAATCTCTTATTTTGCCGAGTCAACGATATTTTTTTTGCAAGCTTAAAAAACAGGAATAAGGTGAGCTGTTTTTTTGTTTATTATACAAAATAGGTGTATCTTGCTGTTTGTTGCGCGCCACGCCTTATTTGAAAATCATTAGTGATTCCTTTGACGTAAAATAAAAGCTTAAACCGATATACTGAGTATCCCGGTTCATAAAATAATCTACGCCGACCGAACTTTTTAATGGAAATGGATACACACGATACACTTCATTAAATTTCAAATATAAATTAATACCTTTACGAAATATGAAAAAACATCAAAATGAGTTATCTAAAACTATTAGGCTCATCCCACTGTACTTAACAGTGAGAACTGAATTTGACTCTATTTTTATGTTCAGAATTTTTTTAAGTATAATAAATACCAAGTCATTAAAAGGCATCAATATTTTTAACTGTCAATCGTTGATGGGCATCGATTAAGTATTTTAATGAAATCGATTTGTGTTCTGATGAGTGTAATTCACATTAAATTATACCCACTGAATAATGAACGCTTGAATAAATTCAGAAATGTAAATACTAATATATCTTTATATCAGTTTTTAGAGATTAACATTAAATAACACCTCATTGTAATCCAATTCACTGAATAGGTTTTATTTTAAAGAATACTTACTTATAATTGTATTTATTATCATTCATTTTATAAACATTACAAGAATAATAATTCTTCATATGTTATCAAATAACGCATTATTTTTATTCCCTTGAAAAATAGAGTAAAATATGTCTTGGTTACTTTTCAATGGAAACAGCATAGCTTAAAATAGATATTTGGTAAAATAAATAATGCAATGCGTTTTGAAAGTTTCTGAGAATGCTTCAATAGACAGACAACCTATTTGTTCTGCGGAAACCGCAATACAAAGTGTACTCATATCGATGTTAAAAGCAGTAAAATTCAAACAGTATGTATTATATATTGCCCAAACTGTTACTGTTGTTTTTGTCAACTTTATTCAAGTAATAATATAAATTTAGTGAAGGACTTTTAAACAAATATATTTGCATAAACTTTTAAACAACAATCTACATCATAACGTCATTATCATATTAGCACCTTGCATTAGCATTATACCTTGATATTATTTGAATAAAATGGGAAATAAAAATAGTCAAGCTTGACTCGTAAGAAATCGCAATGTATTAAATAAACTACGCAATTCATCAATACCTGTTATTTTAAATTACTTGTATGGAACTAGATATTTTGACTTTAAAATCTTTTACGTTTCTTTATAATATATAAAATATTTATTACCAATGTGGCAAATACTGTTTTATATATTTTTCTAAGAAAAACTACCGTAATGCAGAATCTTCTGACTTCTAATAAAGCGCATCTAATTATATAAGGATTTACTCGAAAACGGTTTATTAGTCAGTCTTTGAACTATTCGTTGCCTTGGGTAAACAAGGTTCCATCTGAAAAAACTTAAACTATGCAGGAGAAGAAATTTAAGATTTAGGAAGATGTAACTGTTTTAGAAACGATATTCAAATTCTTAAAAAAAAGTACAAATATAATCAGAATTAAATTTATAATAAATCACATTAATATTATTTCAATGTCGTAATTATATTAGCATATTTAGAATAGACAAAACTGCAGATAGAACTTTAATGTTCTTAAATGGATGAAAGGAATATGCAGAAACACTAATTCGTGTTGCCATCGATCATTTTTTTAAATTGTATAAACAATCCATATGAGGGTTTAAATAACTCAACACTCGACAATATTATATCTCCTTTCTCTTGTCTACGTTACATTTGTTTAATGCAACTAGAATACCCGTAAGAAACACACTTATGCATCTACGTACGTGAATGAAAGAGAAATCTTTTAGGGTGTTCACTGTCAATACTTGGTGGAAAGGCATTATATTAAGAAAATATACAATATTCTTTTGTACTTATTACCAAATTTCAGGACCGGCTTTGCTCTTGGCGAACATTGTCAACTGAGAGAAAGAAATATAATTTAACAGTGCTATTTATACAAAAACTAATTGAAATAAAAAGATTTAAACAACAATTGTAGGGTCATAATATAATGCAAGACGTACCATTTCCAAAACTCAAATTTTTCAGTAGAGTCAAATACTTTAACGAATAACACAAAAAAGTAACATTTGCATAAAAATATGATTTTCAATTTGAAAACGACAGTGTTTTAGACATTTTATCTTAAAACTAATAGGACCAGTCGATTCCTTAGGCTTAAATTCTGTTTACCTTATTCAATATCGCTCATTTTATAAATAGTACGTTTTGGATTATAATCCCACAATTGACATTGAAAAGAATTTACAAATTACAGTAGAAGTGACTTTATAATTATACAGAACCTAAATTGTCAACATCTTTAACATATAATTAAAAAATCATCAAAGAGTTATAAAGTTAAAGTAGATAATATTTTTCAAATGTTTCATTAAATGTCATATGTTTTTGTGAAATAAATAGCTTTTGAAAGTCACACCAACGGTTTTAAAATGACACAAAATTGTATAGATAAACACATCAATTGAACAAAACTCAGTACATAAAGTAAAGTAAAATTATTTTCAGTTTGTATCTAATAATCTTGTTCTCTCTGACTCTCTGAGTGTACACATACTGAGATATATCGCTGAGTTTGCCAAAACGTCTCGTACGTAAAATTTAGCTCCCCACATCTAGCGACAAAAGCCAAAAGTCGTCCTTCTATTCATCTGTCAGAAGAAATGATCGAAAAAGCAGGAGCTTTCACATATTTGTAAGCGGTCGTATCTCTTTATATTCTTTAATATGAAGTTTGAAAGGATAGTCGGCGGGCTTATATCATAACAAGTTTGTTTTGTGTGCCATGTCAGAATTGCCTTTATATTGCATATACACAACACAACAAGAGAATTCCTGGTAAACATTTGGCATAAGCAAAATTATAGGAATCATTTCAATATTCACACAAAACAGCAGCCATAATACAATAGCAAGCAAAGGAGACCTAGTTTTTCGTTAAACGCTTATCACATATGTAACTGATCTCCCAGTTAGTAAAATGTATGATCTGTCGGTTTTATAAAACTTGTTTTTTTAAGATGAACTTGCGACGTTGTAACTTGCTAACCCGCTTTGATCTTTTTTTATTATTATATTTTATTAAAATTGTTAATATTTTTACTTTAAACCACATCTATAACAAATACAACGATATGAAATATGTAGCTAAGTGGATTGGGATTGAACATTCAAATAAATTTGTGATTTAGAATTTTTTGCTTTTCCTAACTATAAATCCTTTTTCAAACGATTTTTTATCGATTTAAAAAACTCAGGAATTAATGCAATTTTTTACAGCTCTATCACTAGGGATTTCAAGATCACAAAATTGGACGGGATCCCGGGATTGGAAGCCCTAGTATACACCAATAATTGCGTTGAAAATATTTAAGTTGTGTAGTTTTGACTCAGTTACACTTCTTTTATACAACAAGGCAGATATATTTATTCCACTTCGGAATAAGAAAACAAAACAATTTTAGTATTTTTACTTTTTAACAATAAATGAAAAAAGGTAAAAAAAAATTCTTTTTGCCATTTTAATTGAATATTTTTTAGCGAACCTTCGAAAGCTGGATTAAACCCATGTTTTATGAAATATTTTAATTCGAAATCGATTTTCTTATTATTTGGTTTTTGTATAAGCCCTAGCTAAAATGTACATCAAGCTATAAGTTTTGGCAGTGACTTCTAACGACCATATCACAACACCTTAGTCATGCAATACTAAAAATGAATTTATTATTGCCTCTTAAATGACATACCAATTGGTCTAATAAATCGAATGAGAGCCGAATTTTTGTGAACACAATTATCTGTGATAATTCAATATTTTTAAGAAAAACGAATGAAACTGAAGTATTTGTCTCTGATTCTAAGTTTTCAGTCAAAAAGTTTCTTAACTCAATTTTTCAGTTAGAAAAACTTTGGAAAGTTTTAAATCGCGAAAAAATCATTTTAAGTTAAGGGTGTAGAGTTTCTATATGTATTTGTTAGTGCGTTGGTTGGAGGTTATTATTCATTATGACCTTCTCAGAAAGGTAAAAATAATATTTTACGAAAAAGGGATGTAAATTGAAAAAATATCACAATATTTTAGCTCTAGAAATATGATTGTATGTATAGCTGATAGCTATATCGGCTTACGCCTTCATCAGAACAACACTTTAACGTACACTAACTTATCTATTTTTACTGAGTTAGAAGGGATATACAGTACATTTTCTCATATATTATAACATCCTACCTTATATTGAAAAATATTGACTAATTCAATTAACAAGAAAAAATGATTCTTCACCAATATCTTATGTGTTATGTAAATTAAATTTAAAAAACGCTTCACAGAACAAAAGCATTTGTTTGGGATGTAATGATGTATGTTTAGTTAAAAACATTTAATAATTTTATTAAATTATTGGTTGTCAATCACTGTTATAAAATATATTTGATAGCGAAATGGAAACTGCTGCGGAATGTGATATTCTAGTTGCTTAGTTGCTTGTTCGCCGCTTCGTCAAATCGACCTGAAACTTGAAACGAAGCACTTTTGACACGTTGACACCCATTTATTTTATATCAATAATAAATACTTCAAATTATATTTTTTCTTGTCACTTTTTCGGAAAATACTTTTATATTTCATTTTATGCGTTTTACTCTCGTTTCGTAAGTGTAAAAGGATATCTTATCATTAAACTATAACGGGTTATAGATTTGTATAATATCACATTTATTTTGTCAGTGGAGGGAGGTACTAATAAAGTATTTTAGGGGAGCCATAGCACAATTTTGGTGAGCCACGGGCAAATATCCATTAACTCTCAGGTGTTGAGAATCGGGCAAGTCAAAATATTTGAGAGTCTTAGAAATTGGAAATTCTAGAAAGAGCTGAAAAAAGAGGTCTCAAGTCTGTTTATTTTCATATTAAACACAATTTAGAAAGTTAATCACATGTTTGTGTATATTTTGAAAATATTTTTGAAAAATCTCGTTTATTTAATAACAAATTTCATTGTACATAATTAAGTAACCACGTAATATAAAATACTAATATCTTCGTTGTATCTGTAAGTGATCTCTGTTTTTGTTCATTCAATTAATTTTAATTTGAAAGATACTGAGAACTATAAACCTTCGTTAATTGAATTTATAATAAGATATCATCTTTCATCGATATAAAGGAATCTTTAAGAATTTTCATAGAATTTTCATCACTTCTAGGTTACGAAAATTTGTATTTAAAACGATTTAATAGTTTGTCGAATTTATCGTTTTCTTTGAATTTGATTTTATTTTCAATTTCATGTGTTTCCAATAAATTTAAATAACGAATAAAACTATTGATTTAATCACAAACCAGCCAACCGAATATTTAATTAAATTGTACGGCAACACAGCGTAATTGCAAAATAAAAATGTGTTCTACATTAAATCTACGGTTTTATTAGATAAAATTAAATTATATATTGACTGTGGAAAGGAAAAAGTACGTAACCCACTTGATATACGTTCTATCAAAAGGATGGAAGCTGAAAATGCCAAATTATTATCTAAATTTAGCTTTTTAGTTTGAAACAAAAAAGGTCGATCATGAATAAAGACTTGGCTTAATTTTTTATTTCTATAAAAATTAATTAACAGATAGATTAAATTAAAAACCAGTTTATCAGACTTCATGCATTTCAAGGTTGCGTATATTTCATAATTTGTCTTCGGCCCAAAATCATCCAAAAACGTTTTTTGTGTCTCCTGTGAATTTTTTTATGTGTAGGTTACGTTTTTTTATCCTTTCCACAGTCGATAAAGTATGACAGTACAATAATTTATATTTTACTTTTGGATATAAATAACGTTATATTATGGAAATAGTGGGCCGCCTTTGTGGTCGAGTGGTCAACGTTGTTGGCTTCAGCTACGGAGGGCCCGGGTTCAAATCCCGGTGCGGATAGTTTTATAAATTGATTTTTCAATCGATTTATGAATTTCTGTTGAAAGGCATATGGATGTATGTGATGTCTTGAATTCCCCCCTCTCACCCCTCCTACCTTATGAACGGGGTGTATCGAGAGCGATTAGCTTACCACTAATCCTGTCCTAGCCCTATCCTTCTATCCCTACTCTATTTGGAAAAAGAGAGGTTGAGCAACTGAGTAACAAGCAGTTCTTGTAGAAACATTTCTGTTGAGATAAACTCCATTAGGAGAATATATGCTCCACATTGAGAGCGGACATGGTTAAAAAAAAATGGAAATAGTATTCCTTGTGAACAATTAAAATACGTTTGTATACAAAAAGTACAATTCTCAAATTGAATTGAATCTTCAAGAATTGTTTCCCGGATAGTTTTTTATGTAACTTGGCTCTGCTAAAAACAATCGTGTTAGTAAAAATTTTGTAATGTGGTATTTTTAATAATGTTGAAATTAAATCGACAACCTAATATGTAATTACTCCGTGATGAATTTAATTATAATACAAGTTGACACTATTGGGTGTTTGTCATTTTCGGTTGCAGTAACAACGGACTAAAGCTCGTATTAGTTCAATTGTGTATTGATCTGCATTCCCTCGTGTTCACATATATCTATAATAAAATGTTTCTTACCATCTCAGAAAAGTTAAGCGGCGAAAATGAAAACTTCACATTGCAGCGGATATGAAAACAATAGTAGTTATGTTTACGTTTTAAATATTGAATACCCTGAAAAAACACTGACTGAATTGTAAGCAACGTGCAAGTCCAAATGCTGTTGTCAGTTTAAGTGAACAAATGAATTACAAATTACAAAAGCCTTCTGTAGAATTCTTTTTTGTCATGTGTGTTACGTTTACAACAAATGTTCTTAAAATGATATTAAAAGATCATTCAATTTCAAACATTCTTCCTGGATTCAAAATGCCTATCCCACGTCCAAATCAAAATCATTTACCTTATTCATATCGTATGAATACACACAGACTTAATAATATCGAATAAACAAAACACAAAGAGAATAAAAAAAGGTACGGCTTCCGTTCTTTAAGGTCCGGACAGATGAGAAACACAATCACTGAGAAATGCCTCAAAAGAAAGACCCCGGAAAATTGATTTGAGACAGAAACGTTTTCCCTTTTGAATTTCCCCCTTTTTGGAAATAATTCCTCCAGCCGATTTTGTGCTTTTCATTATTTTACGATGACAATCCGACGACCCGTAGATAATGACCATACATATAATGTAGTTTTTCTATGTTTTCCAGAACGTCAAACTGAACGTTTTATCTGAATGTTTCTGACTTATACACATATCTTTATGCTATGTACATAGATGAAAATTAACATCAAAAATGCTTTCAAGTTTTTTTTCATTCTTTCAATCAAAATTATGACGTTTATGTTATCAATCTTATTACATTCAATACAATGCTCCTGGTAAATGCCATACAAGGATTTGTGTGAAAATGATTATCAAAATAATGCACTCCAGGCAATGAAATGAAATTTAAGCTGCCGTAAAATCAAATAAAAAGATTTATCAGCGCTTTGTGTCAAAAATAGTGAACCTTCAGTTTTCTCTCTAGTAAAACTCCAGTCTTAAAAAAAGCATATATATATATATTTATATATATAAAATAACATATACTAATAATACCAATTGATGTTTCATAAAAAAAACAACATTATAAAGCATATAAGCATATGGTACTACAGAGTGTTACAGCAACGTCTCGAATGTCTTGTATTTTTATAATCATTGATATAAAGCCAAAAAAGGCAATCACTTTTATAAAGATAGAAATTGGTTTTTATTTACTAAACGCATATACAAATTTTATTATAGTTTTCAAATAATTAATAGTAGGTATATAATAAATAATGGGTGGGGATAAAATATATTAAATCTATTTTATTACCGTGGCCAATAAAATGTCATTTTTGTGAAATTTATACGTGAGCACTTAATATCTAACTCATTCTAAATTCTGTCGTAAAAATAAATTTTCTTTCTAGAAACTAATCTTTCACTTTGCTACGACTGTATTTCATTTCCAACGAGGAAAGCCTCAAAGAAAAACCTCGTTTGAAAATTGATTTGGTTCATTCAAACATTTCTCCCACCAATTTCCTTTATGGAATGACGCTGCCAATCCGCGTAGACTTATTTATAAGACGTGTCCGATCATTGCAAATCTTCCCTTTTTTCTTTAAATACTTTTTTTGACTCCATTCTGTTCGAATTCAAAGCCTTCGAGATATCTTGTTCACATTTGATGTATTATTTACGACAACCGAGAATGTATAAAGCAATTTAAAGCCATTTTAGATAGTTCAATTCCAATCAAACATCAATGACACCCACTTTGTATGTATTGAAAAATTATTAATAATATTTCACAAACATTTATTGTGTTTTACAATTATTATAGTTTCTCTCGTAAAAATGGTGTAAAAAATATAATAGTAATAGTCCATAAACTCTTTAATACCATTAGCTTGGAATTGTTTAAGCCTTACTATCTACTATTTATAAAAGTAACTTTTAATTCACAAAAAATGTTTTTTATATAATTTATCTTCATTTTTTATCAAGATCTTTTTATTGCGATAAGAATTAAAAATATCATTAATTTTAATGTTTTTTTTGGTTGGTCAGACACAGTTTGCAAACATTTTTTAATAAGTAGATCTAACTTTAAGAAATATATTAAAAACACTTTTTTTGTATCACACCAAAGATAAAATCTCCGCAATGAATCTCCACTTGAATACATATTAAAAACACTTAACTCTTATTTTCACGGTAGATACGTTTTACGAAAAAACGTCTACGAATTTTTTTGTATGATATTAATGTGCTGAGTTGTTGATTTTTTGACATTATTAAATCCGTTATCCACTTTTGTGTTATTTTTTTCTGGGAATTATTCTTATTAGTGGACCATAATATTTCAAAATTGCATAAAAAAAGATTTGAGTTTAATGTTATTCCGTTAAGCAAAAGCAGTTTAAGTTAAAAATATGAAATTGAATGATAATATTAATTAACATACTTGCCAAAATAATCATGAAGTGTTCTTTGAATGACAACACTATCAATTATTTCATTGGTAATCACAATATTTGCAATTCGCTATTTTTGTTTCAACAAGATCTGTTTTTTCTAAGGCATCTTCTTTACTGTTTGCTTACCTAAGCTGGTTTTCTGAAATTCTTATCGGGCCTGCTTTATATGTGACCCCATCTGTCTATTTAATTTTGCTCATTATTTTATAACGCCGCATTTTGGAGGGTTTTCTAGTTTTATTTCCCGCCTTTTTTCTCTTTTGTTCCGATCGTTCGCCATTAAATGCAAGCGTCACAGAAAGTCACACTCGTTCACTCCTCATCGCAGAGCTTCCTCAAAAGTTGAAAATATTTTCTTTGTGTTTTCAAGGCTAACATTAATCAATATTTAAATTAATTAGCCAAATTCCGTGGCGTTAAACAATAATATTTTTAATCAAGTATTTATTGCTCATAATTCTACAACTACAAGAGTTTTGTTAAGCGTAAATGTAATGAATTTGTCATAACATTTGTTAATGAATATTAATAACTTATTGACTGAGTGTGTTAAGTAAAACATTGAGTGTTTTTTTGTTAAAATTTGATAATCAAATATCAAATCATTATGTTTTAAATTGATTTTTAAAACCGTCTGCTATTGAACTAAAAATTAACAGTACTAAATTAATAAAGCAACACAATGCCTAGTTTTTTTTTTATTGAATTAGCATTTATTTGGTAGAACTTCATTGTAAGGCAGTATATAAAGCTGATTAAATCGATGGCTCACGCTGAAATAAACTATAAACTCATTTTGACATTTTCACCGTATTTCAATGCCTAGTTTTTATTATATAATATAAACGTTACTTCAGCTTTATCCATGCACTTGAATGCCTGAAATTGCTGAAAGCAAAAACTGGGTCGTTAGTGACAAAACTTATTAAACATTTCAATACTTGAACGATTCAATGTTATTAGTTAATTAACAATGAGTTTTTTTTTAATTTTGTTTCTGTACAAAATTAAACTTGATTTTTTTTTATACAGATTAGAATCCAGTTCCAGAATAAATGCAATAAATATAGGATTAATTCATTCCTCTACAGCTGGTTTTTTGGTAGCTTGCTATAGAAAACTACATTTATTTTTTGTTGTAATATTAACCAAAAATATTAAATATGTAATCAAAGATTAACTCTACATTTTTTGGCCTTCTTAATCTGTTATAGCATAATCTAAAAATTGAAATATATATTACGAGTCTATTTAATTCCCAAAGTAACACTTAAGCAAACACTGTGCGAGGGTTTAAATGAAACGGTTTTCGCGATTTGGCGGTTTTTTCTTCTTTTATTGTTCTCTTCATGGTATTTTTTCTTTTTGTGTAAGTAATAGATTCCACGTGCTCTCCGTGATAATTGGTTGTGAAGAATAATATCTGTTTTTAAGTTGCTCTTATATTAGATGGGGGCTATATTTTAACTCTGAATAGCAACCATAAATTTTCCTGAATTATTTTCAAATAAAAAAATGCTTCAGATGTAAACACTTTACTTAATCGTATCATTGAAACTGATATATCAACTTGATTGATTTGTTATAATTGAATTATTTTGAAATAAAATAAAGATAAAAACAAATTAAAATTGGACAGGGGTTTCAGGAGTTTAAAATATGTATATAAAGTTAAAATGTTGTATTGGTACAGTAATATTGTAAAAAGATCAGAAACTGTTTGACTTCCAAAAGCATTTTAAATCACTCAATAAATGTTCGTATTAATATATTTATATTATAATTTAGTTTGCCTTTCTTCTATTGTATATAACAAAATTAGTATTTCTAAAGGTAAAAAAATGACGCCACAAGAATCGGTATCGACCAGATTTAACCATAATTCCTTTGTTTAATTTCAAACAATATAACAGTCAAACAAAACATTATCTGAGTTCCTACTTCATTTGCCAAAGTCATTGGATTTCATCAAGGTACCCACAGGCTAGAATTTTTGTTAAGACAACTTTATAAGTGGACTTTAAGTGATTTAAAATTTTCTATTTGAAGGCATAGATGCCAAAAAATTACTTACAATCCTCTGATCCTTAAAATAGGAAGTATCAAGCGCGATTATTCAATCTTTCCTGCTTTATATATACCTTTCTATCCGAACTCTATTCCAAAAAGAGAATTGTAGGAACTGAGTATCAATCAGTTCTTATGATTCTCATTGGGAGCAGACATGGTAAAAAATAAAGCGTTACTACAAAACCAAAATTGTATTATTGTGGTGCTCCAGATATTTTTTAAATATTTATAATCGTTATACAGCAATAGCTCATACATCTTTCAAAAGTGCTCTACTAACATTGGACTAACATAGTGATCAAAATACGAGAGAATTTAAAATTTGATCACAAATTATTTAAGGACACTTATAAGTTCTTGACAAAAACTTTGGCAGTAAAATAAATTAAATTATTGTCTTCAAAATGGATTAAAATATGAGCGAGCTAGGGTTTTCCACAGAGCTTTGCGGTCCCAAGGGCTTCCTTTTCTCACTTAGTTTTATTTATTTTTATTTTAAGCTTTATGAATATTTAATTCAGTTATTTAATATGTTCAAATTTTTTGAGCTACATTTGATATAATCATATTAGTTGCGATCGTTCATAAACAATTTTAATACAACCTCGTCTGTTATTTCGAAGGAAAGATTTAATTTTAGGTTTAACAGTGTTTAAATATACTCTTTTTTTAAATCATGCCAGTAGTTCCATCATTTTTTAAACATGTTGTTAGCCTCGAATAGTTTGTTTAATGCCAAGGTCACATGATCAACTTTTGAAAGATGAAGTTAAGAACTTTATACAATTTAAAAGCATTTAAATATTTCTGATGGATTCGGAAGAAACTTTGTGGAAATTCACTATTGTAAAATTTTATTTGATAACTTTGTTATTCCACTGATTGTAATACAAATTGTGGAAATTATTTTTCCTCTTTGAGAATCATCCTAAGACTAACTGTTATAAGATTATTTTCTGTAAAAACTTCAACCAGTGGAGTACCAATTTATTTTAATTTGTACTATTACATTCAAATCGCCATCTTAATCCTACAACACGGTATCTTGATTTAAAATGTTTTTATAAGAGCTATTTCATATGATCCGACGTTTCCTTCAACAAACTCCAATTGTATATATTTTATTTTTCCAATTAAACATTTTTTTTTTTAATTAAACTAAACAATAATTACCGCTTAGATCTCTGTTAAGCAAATACAGTTTGAAATTCATATTCTCAGTTATCATCAAATAAGACTTGCTTAGTAGTTGTAATGAGGTGGTGAATTTTTTTTATAAAAATACTTTTAGGGAACTTACTGTCAATACTGGTGGAAAGGAATTATATTCAATAAATAAAATACCCATTTGTACTAATGTCACTTTTATTTAATATTATTAGAACCGGTTTTGTTAATGGCGAGCATAATTAACTGATAAGAGAATACAGTACAGTATTATTTATACAAACGTATCTATCTTTATCTTGTATTTTTATGTGTAAAATCCTTTCATTATTTTGTATTATCAATTGTGGTTAAACCATTATAATTTTACTTTGCTTGGTATAAATAGCACGTTATATATGTATAAATGAAACCGGTCATAGTCTTATAAAATATAAGTGGTTTTAGTTCAAAAGAGTTTTTTTATTTTTTTAATACGTGTCATTGAATTGGATTTTAAATATAAATCTAATGAAAATAATGCCGTGAAATGGTTTCAAACTTCAATTACGCACTGACACAATTCTTGATTGTTTTAAGTACGAAATGTTTCTAGAATTTTTATTAGTCTCTTAAAATTGGGGTTTCTTTTCATTTTTTTTTATAACGTAGTATAATTGAGTGATATTGAACTTAAGCCAAAAATAAAAAACGACTTTACGGCGTCGCATTTACCGTTGATAATCTCTTTGAAATGTCTCTTTAATCGATGTTTGGTAGACTTCTTATAATTAAAGTGATCAAACGAATGACAAAGTGTTCAAAAAGATTATGGTTTTCCTCGAGCGGGCTTTTTGTTTGAATCAAAAGTCTTTTTCGAGGGAAAATATTTATTTTTAATCTTCGTTTTACAATATTACTCAGGCGTTTGTTCTTGGGCTAATTTAATGTCTTTCAAATCGTTATATCTTTGTATTTTTATGAAGTATTATTTAATATCAGTCTTAACACATAACAGTTTATAAGATAATTATATAACTTAAAATAATATCTTTATTTTGGATAAAAAATTGGAACTTCATTATTAAGTCTTAATGTTTAATAATAAAAAATACATTTCAACCAAAACACACTATTTTTTTTTTCAATATTGTCAGCACTGGCGATAAGTACTAGATAATTGATATATCACTCCCATTTTGACATCCAATATTTCCAAAGCTATTATTTTTAAATATATTTTGCTTTAAATATCTTATTAAATATTATATTTCACTTTTTTATGTTAAATACAATTTAAAAATATAAATAAGTGTTTCTGAAAAAATAAAAAGTAACCGTTAATGCACACCACTAGTTGTATATTATATACAGTAAACTGTTATTGAGATATCATAATAAGGCATTCCTTGATCAACTGGGAAGTTTTTAAATTTGTATTCAAGTCAATTTCATCAATTACGCGAATTTTTGCAAATAATTCACTTAACAGTTTTTCGGAATAACGTAAGAAAAACAAAATTTTAGCATGAAGACTTTGAAAAATCGACACAGGAACACAATCACTTTTATAAACTGTTTTATAAGACTCTTTTTATATTAATATAATAAATGTAGCTTTTAAATCGATGGCTGCCACAGACGACACATATCGTAAAAAATTTTTTGCTCAACACGCCAGAGACGAGTTATTTCGTAAATAATTATTTAAATTAATAGTTGCAAATTATAGCCGATGCGCTAGGTTTAGATGTAATTTTTATACGGCAGCCAAAAGGTTAAATGCCGAAGTTAAAATGCAGTCAAACACACGGCATAAGGCAGGCAGCCTAGAACACCCTCTAGGAATTCTCTTTAAACGGGAAATACCCGGCAAACAAAGGATGGTAACGCAAACTCACGTCTCGGTTGGACCGGTCCTTTTGACTTGTGACAATAATAATAGTGTTGAGTGAAACTTTCTGGAAGTAAAATCGCATTTCAAGAGATGTGTTGTTATATAAACATGATATCATTTGAGTTAAATCCAAGAATAAATGTCATGTTTTATCGCTTTGGTTGCTGAAATAACATCACGATTTTCAGAAAAAAACACCTCAAACCGGAAAAAGATTTACTTTCATTCAGCATTATATATTGATTGACAGTAAAATGAAGGTTTATTTTACGTTATTTTGTTACACTTATCGACTATTAGATTCATTTCTCCTACAAAGCACAAAATTTTACTATGGTTTGATTTTTTGTAAAAGTATACATTCATAAAAAAGTGACATTACTTTGTCTTGTTTTGGGAATGTATCAGAACAAATAAATGTATGTATTTTCAGTTACAAATAGCACGATTTTGACATATTGAAAATATGCATGCTTTTGATATCCTTAGCTAAATAAATGTTGATATTTATTATTTATGTACATTTAAATCCATTATTTTTTACAAAAATAAAATGAATAATTGCGACAGCATTAAAATAAAATATGAAAATAAATATTTTTTTGTCATATTATGTTCATAATCTTACATAATTCGATATAAATACAATTTTGACGAGGTTACAATAGTTATAGTAAAATAAAATGTTATCTATGTATTATATATTACAAGCCTGCTTAGTAGTTTTCTTATGTTTTTTTATAATATAGTATTAAAACAGATTTGTATCTTAAATTTTTTACTTAATATGTTGATGCCTTGGAATTGATTATAGATTTTTAATGAATGTTTTATTTTTCTTAATGATAATAATATTGATAATATTTCTCGTAGACAAAGTTACGATTCCATGCAAAGCGGTAGTCAAACCAGAGCTTTTTCCAACGTTTCGAGTCGGTTGCAACAATTACATAACCTCCAAAGCCTTCATTATTAGCTTTTGCTACGCCAAAAGCTGCGCACGAGCATTTTAAAAGCTTTTTCATTCAATTAGACGAGAGTTTCTCTTCTCTCTCAATTTTCCTCCGCTTGAGATTTTACATTCTGGATTTTCACTTAGTTTCACTTAGCCGAATTGTTGTGAAGGAATAATAATAATAAAAATAATGGTACAGGGTGCTTTCTGAGCTTTTTTCGGCCTTCCTTTTTTATGATGGCCGAGCGGAGAGCTTTAGCCTTTTGTTTAAGTAATATTTATGAATCGTAGCTCATCTGCTCTCTGTTATTCTTAATGATAAAGACTAGCTTACTTGTTGACTTATATGCCAACATTGTATTTGGTAAATATTATTATGTACAAAATTCTCACAAGAACATTTTTCGTATATTTTTTGCGCAATATTATAACTATAAATGACACCATAAATAACTGTACTAGTTTTCCATTTATATTCGTGATATTTTTAATACTATCAAGCATGACTGACATTATATTTATGAACATACATGATCATTAATCAAATATCGTTTTTTTAATGGATTTTTTTTTTATTTACATTCTATACAAAATAATAATTTATTTTAAATAAATCATAGGGGTATGAATAAATACACATTTTCTTCGTTAGTATATTTGTCTTCTATTCCTGCCCTTTTCCGTTTTCAAGATAACGATAATTTATTTGTTTCTATTAGTTTGCTATATCAAACAATACACGTATAATTAAAGATTTCGACTGAAGGCTATTAGTAGAATTATAATATAACATTTTAAGGATTAAAATTTAACACACATAGTTTTAATTTGTTTAGCCATTTGATAATTTAATACCTTCAGATATCGATAATGACCTATGTTAGTTATAACTAGTTGTTAACTACCAAGAAACATATAAATATGGCTTCTTTGTGGCGATGCTCATTTACTATACCTATGTCGATTATAATTAAATTTTTGTATTATTTATTTTCAAGCTAAAATGTATTCAATTTCTTTAACAGTAATTTTTCTGCAATAAAAACGATATTACCTTTTTTATAATCTACAAATGTATTAACTCGTGTAAAAAATTAAACAACACTTCTTTCAATTTTCACTGATTAAGTATTTTCTTGAGTTTCTTTTTATTCGAAAATATCAAACATCCCTCAAATTTCGTAGATACTGTTGATTTATGAGAAACTTTACAACGTTGTTATTAAAAGTATTTTCCTTCCTTATACACTGGAGTGTAGTACGCAGTACTTCTGTGATTAGCAACTAATATAAATTTATATTTACGAAATACTAAATACCAATATTCATATTCGTATTAATAAATTTTCGATCGATAGATAAACGACGCAAAATAGTAACGAATAAAAAAATATTGATTATTTTTTTTGCTAATTTATTAAGTAAGTTGTATACACACTCAGCAGTATGTTGGATACACAAAAAAAACTGTGTAAAAAATGTTAGAATTTAAAGAAAAATTTAAAATTTGTTGACTGAATTTAAAAAAACGAGTGTTTTGAAAAAAGAAGTCAGTGAGGAATATTCGTGTAAAAAACGCAATAATAAATTGCAAAAAATGTTATTCATCATATGTATTTTAATGAAAAATAATAGTACGGGGATTTTCATGAGAGACTGGACATAAACCACTGTATCGCTAGAAATGTCTGACACGTCTAAGTGTTCGAATATCATGAAACTTTTCGTTCGTTATTATTGTCTTGTAATGTTGAATATTTATATATTAAGATATCCGGTTCTATGTTGGTTTATTTCTGGGAATTGTGTTTGAACAAATAATGCGTTAACAAATATATTGTATTTTTGTTATTTCAAAAGCGTGTAAAAATTAGTTGATTGTTTGAATAAATATGTACAAACAAACATAAGTGGTCTCTCTCTTACAGAGAATACTTTATTTAATATGAAAGGTAATGTCAGAACTCATTTAATTTTTCGTAAGTAAATGTTAAATGTTTGCCACCTGTATGGTCGAGTGGTCAACGTCATTGGCTTCGGTTACAGAGGTCATGGGTTCGAATCCCAGTACGGACAGTTTTATAAATTGATTTTTCCAGTCGATTTATGAATTTCTGTTCGAAGGTATGGATGTATGTGATGTCTTAAATTCCCCCTCCCATCCTATCCTATGAACGGGGAGTATGGAGAGCGACTAGCTAACCACTAGTCCTGTCCTAGCCCTATCATTCTATTCCTGCTATCTTTGGAAAAAGATAGGTTGAGCAACTGAGTAACAAGCAGTTCTCGTAGAAACACTTCTGTTGAGATAAACTCCATTAGGAGTCCATATGCTCCACATTGGGAGTGGAAATGGTAAAAAAAATGTTAAATAAATGGTGGAACTTTCTGTGGTTTGAATCTCGGAAAGAAAACATTAATAATTCTAAAGATTCATGAATTTGTAGCATCGTTGTTGGTGATGTTTTAAGCCTTGTTCAACTACATTATAATAATTATCTTGTATTGAAAAATAGCTAAATCCATCGCTTTATATGTACATTTACGAAGAGAGAAGTCTAGTTGACTATTGACTGCGTTTTTTTTTTTTTAATTTCAGATAAGTTGCTCTATTTTTAATGCGAATACTTAGAATAGATTAGGAGTGGAAAACAAAAACAACTCATTTTAATTTTGTTTATTACTCAACAATATTCATTATAAAAAAAGTGTAACATTTTGTATTTTATTGTTTATGTAATCATGAGGAATTTCAAGAGATGAAAATACTTCCTCTCTAACCAAAACTGCTCGTTCTTCATTCCACATTTTTATTACATAGTCATTTTTACATATTGTTTATGCTAAAACATACCACGATACACATTTTTTTATTATTATAAATTTTCATTTTTTATGGCTTATGTATTTTATTTCGCGTCCTCTTTCCGAGGTCTTTCCTCCAGTTTTTTTCGCGTTGTTGAACTTACAGCTGCAAAGTAAATTTGAATAACGGCCAATTTGTGTTTTTGCTCAAGAAACCAAAACCGACCAGGCTACTTTGAACGATGCACAAGTTTTCGTTTGACTTATTTGAAGTTATTTCCTTTTTTTGTTTTTAACAACAACACTCGAGATCTCAAACTTTTACTTTGTTGTCCTGCATGTGACACCAAATCAACTAAATCGAATTTTTCATTATTATTGTTGGCCATATGACATATAATACATTGCTTTCAACTTACATATTTTTAATAATTTCTATTCAACATAAAATAATATCTCTGTAACATTCATGTTATGGGTCATTTATTTATGTTTCCTTGTTAAAAAAAAAACTACTTTACAATATTTGAATAGAAAAATTACTCTTTCTATCACTGAAATTAGTCGATCGACTTTTCAAAGAAATTCCGTAGCCGAAAGATCGTCCTAGGAACATACAAATTCGTTTATATTTCACCTTAATTTTATTTAAGCGTAGAGCTTATTTGCGATATATCTTCAATTTAAGATATCGTCACATAAAACCAATGATTTTTTTTCCATGTAACGCGGTGGAACGGCGTTCCGGCATCTTTTTTTTCGGATTTTTAACGTTTCAGATAAATATTTTTGCTTTGAAAACTGTTGACATTTTTTCATGGAAACCATTGCCTGTTTGTTTCTATCTTAGATCACTTTTGGATGTCATGTGTAAAAATGACATTTTAAAACTACAAACAAACAAGCTAAGAAAAAAAGACGAACAAGTATGTAATCAGATTTTAAAACAACCATTCCGTTACTTTATTAAGTTTTATTGTATACTTTTAGTTAAAAAAAAAATAATTTTAAGGTTTTGGCAAATCAATCGTTTACGTGCACGTAACAAGAAAGAAGTTCTTTGATAATTTTCTATAAAAATGCAAAAAAAAATCAGGATAACGTCGCAACATTAATGTAAAATGATCAAAAAATTTGATCTCCGTTTAAGCAAAAATATTATATTTTAAAAGCGAAAATTTTATTTTTTATTTTTAGAATAACTTATTCAATATCAATTTATTATTTTTCACAAATTATAATACACCTTTTATCGTATCAAAAACTTATTTAAAACATTCCTCTGTTTTCATCAGTAGACTTCGATAAATATCAAGAATTAATAAATTTTCCCGAAAACCAGTCTAAACCGGTTTAGGAAGATGTCTTTGTAACATTTAAGTGAATGTGATTAACTCACATCGCCCAATTTTACTTCAAGACCGTTCTTACTTTACTGCTGACTCAGAGGTGTTAAATTGAAGACGGTTGATTTGTTTATTAAAATCGTCATTGTCAGATGTTATCAAGCCTACTTGTGGCAATATCCGCAAGCATTATTTATCACCAAAAATATGGAAATGTATCGTTTATCATTTTTTTTATTATTATTAAAAGGTGAACGTTGATAGTGATTTTATAATGTTATAGTTAGCCAACTTTTAAATGTATTTTTGAACCAAAGCTTATTCCAACCACCACATTAAGCTTGTTTTAACAGATACAAGTATAAACTTGATTATCTTAATTTTATTGAAACGTATATATCTAGACGAAAACGTTAAAAAAATCTCTTAAAAGCCTTTCAAGTCACAAAATTCGTAGGACAATACATTATCATAACATAATGCGACTATGCAATCAGTCATCACTTGACAGACACTAGGGCATCCAATCCCGGGATCCCGTTCAATTGTCTGATCCCGAAATCCCGGGATTGACATGGTCGCGATCCCGGGATTTCGGGATTGAGAAATTTGTAGTAAATCTCGAAGGGAAAAAGTATACCAAATTGAGGATTTCAAATTCCTCGGTGAGCTAAAAAAAAAAAAACGATGTTTCGTGAGAATTCGGGGAAAAAGTATACCAAATTGAGGATTTCAAATTCCTCGGTGAGCTAAAAAAAAAAAAAACGAAGTTTCGTGAGAATTCGGGGAAAAAGTATACCAAATCGGAGATTTCAAATTCCTCGGTAAATTTATCTCAATCCCGGAATCCCGGGATCCCGGGATTGAAAATTTATCAATCCCGAAATCCCGGGATTGGAAAAAGGCTCCGGGATTGGATACCCTAACAGACACGTTTGCGTTTGTGTATCCAAGTTCTTCTGAATTAAAATACTATTATAGATAATTTTTCGTTTATTTTAAGAACTCAATTGAATGCCATACGTATAAAAACACATATATGTATTTTGATTTTTTTTAATCTTACGATTGTAAATGTGGAGATGATTTGACGCGTAGAATTTGTTTCTTGAATAATGTCTTTTCTCTCTTTCAAAGCAGTATTTAAAATATTGTTAATATTTAAAACAATATTTTGTGATTAATTTTCAATTTAGTAGATATTTAATTATAACTGTAATACCACACACTGGGCTTTATGTAAACATTATAAACAGATCAAATTTTACCACAATGTTTCAAATCGAAATTTAGCGGATTGTGCCGAAAACACATTGGTATTGACAAGATTTGCCTTTCGTATTTACGGTCTCAAAGTGGCTTATTCATATATGTGCCAATAATTAGCATAAGCTTCAAAGCTACGACTTAAGCCGGCTTAAGCCTGAGAGTACGTCTAAGCAAAGTTATTATTACAAGTAATCGTTTCAAAATATGCCATGAAACTATATTATTCTCCGAATCGACATAAATATTTCAAATAAACCAGTAGTTATTTGACTGATTTTTGTCGTCTGATTTTATTGTAAATAATATTCAAAGTAAAATACCTACCGTTCGTAAATAGTGCTCATACATAAATGAATAAAATTGCTTTTCGTATCTAAATTTTTCAAGAAGATTTTTTCTGTCTCGATATGCAGTTATTCATGAATGTTTGTAAAAAAATAAATTGTATTCTTGATGCAAGACAGCAATAACGGCAACATACAATAAAGCAGAAATTTAATACAGATATTTTTTTACAATACTTTATATTCACTGTATCTGTATATCTTGTATTTATTGAAAAAAAATATTTTCAGTAAATTTGAAGAATTATTTTTTATTGATTTAAAATATCCAATTACTAACAATAAAATTGGTACAATTTAAATAAATAAATATAAAAATTCACTGTTTTTATATTGCTACCTGATGGAAACATAATATGATCAAAATAGTAATATTTAAAAAAATACTGCACAAATGCTTAAAAGTTCAGAGAAATCTGTTATATCAATTATATAAAATAAAAAGAGTGATAATCATTTTGTTGTGTCCGTAAATCAACTTTTTTTATACATCATTTTGATCATGTACAGGCAAAAAATTGTTACTTATCTTAAAAAGTAATAGTAAGTATTGACATAATATCTAGTGCAATCACGTTTTTTATAAATTAAATAAAACTGTAATAAATTGTGTATATTATGTACTATGAATAATCTAAGCCTATAAAAACTTATATAAACAGTTGGATATTCTATTTTCAGTAATAGCACAAACAAAAATATTCATTACTTTTGATTTAATGAAAAAATAAACATTACATACAATGTTATCAGTAATTAAATTTAATATAGTAATTGACTGAATTCATTTCCTTATTAGTTACTATCAAATCTAATAATGGCAGTTGAAATATTAAAGGTTTTCGATAAAACCCCCCCAATAGTTTGGAAACTGATCGACCCAACCTTTGCTAGCCCTTTCTTACAGCTGTGAGACTCATCTAGTTTTAGTGCCCAAGTTTTAGTTCTCAACTCTGAACGGTAGATTCCGGTGTTGAATTCGCACATAACACCTCTCCATTTGAGCGGAACCGGTGCTGCTGAAATAGTGCATAGCGCGCCAGACAATTTCATTAGAAGAACATGTATGTTTGCAGTACTTCTTATCTAAGATTTTGTCTCTTCGACGAAGCGAAAATAGACTAAACGAATTCACAATATCTTCCCACTGTATCTTAGTCCTGAATAATAGATTTAAATGAATACAAACGTAGCTTTTTTTCATAAAAAAGTTATTTATTTACTTAAAAATATAAAGCAATTGTTTACGAAAAGAATTTATTTCTATTTTATTCCAGTTTCTTATCAAATTATCTGCCGATAATTGTTAGTTGAATTAATTTCTAGGAACCTTGTAATCTTCTTGAGTCATGGGCATTTTTTCTATTTGATTAATATTCTATTTTAACATAATAGGTCTAGGGCTTCCAAACCGGTTTATCGCGTGTTTTGAAAAAAAACCGAAAACCGGTTTATTTCACTCGGTTAACCGGGTTTTATCAAAAATACTCTTTTCTTGTTTTTCATTGTTTGTTACAAAAAGAAAAATGTTTTATAAAGAATTTACTGCGTAATATAGGAATCAATTCACAAAATACAACAAACATGTACATATATATATATAAGAATTCCATATAATTAACATGTACCATTTTTAAGCGTATGCAATTTTATGATTAATAATCTAAATCTCTCTACCTATTTTATGCCTATGTGTGCTTGTTAGTAGCTAGATAATTTCTTTGCATGATTTTTGAAATTGGAGTATTAGCTGTTATACCAAATATTGAAAAATTTCTACGATTTTTTTTTTGCATACCTACCTAATCAAAATACATGATATTTCGGTTTAAACCGGTTACCCGGTTTATTTGTCAGAAAAAAACCGAAAACCGGTTAGTGTTTAAGTCCGGTTAGTTGGAAGCCCTAAATAGGTCGTACAAAATACGTTATTCGTGAACAAAAATCGATTGAAAATTGTAATAAGATCGAAATGACATCAATTGAATTAAAAAATCTAATTTCCAACAGTTGAATCTTTGTTGAGGTACAGATAAAAAGGTGCAATAGAATGGATATCTTTTTATGTGATTATTATAATACTTACAAAAATAAATCTGATTTTTTAATTAAATAGAAAGTTCAGACATACAAGGGAGAAATATTTGGTAATTAACTTTATATCTTACAAGACAACAACCTACAAATTATAAAATAGCCTACCTTTCTAAGTGAGCTTATTTCACAAAAACCTCACTTAGTTAAACATACTTTGTGGTTTACCTAGAATATCACAATATCATTCGGCTACTTTAATTACTTTATTTTTCAATAAATGTAAAGATAAAAGAGTGGGTGAAAAGGTGTATTGTGTATCTTTTCCACGCCAGCTAAGCCAAATTATGTTTAAACATAGCTATATCGTGGGCGTAAATCCAAAATAGCTACCAATTAAATGAAAAAATTGTGGTAATAAATACAGTGTTATTTTGATTTCATATAGTATTACTTGATTATGTACTATACTAACACTACAAAGATCTAATTATTAAATCAATACATTTTCTTACATAGTGTAATTTGGGATTTTCCTGTGGTATCGGTTAAAGTGAAACAAGAATAAGACGTTTTTACTTCCAAGCATTAAATAAGCGGAACAGTAAAGACATACGTACATACAAAGGTGGGTTAATTTCCAGGCTGCGAGTGTAAGTAACGTCTTGTCGTAAAAACTTTGCATAGAATGTAGACAATAATATTTAAGTATGACGTTCTTTATTTTGATTTACTGCAGGGATAATGAAAAACTTATGTTGTCTAAACTTGGAAACTTTCACGGCAAGTTATTGAATAAATTTACAATATTCAAAATCAATATATGATATTACGATCGTCACAATTATATTTATTGTAAAACAAATTTGAATATATTTCCAACATATTTTTTGCGTCCAATACTTTTAATTTATCTTCGTAGCAGGTTTTCAACACTTGGCATTTACCTTTATAATCACAATTTTAAATCGTATAAATAAGTGGATTTTTTACAGTGTTATTTACCCAAAGTATTTCACCAAAAACAAGTTTAATTATTTCAGAAAACATATTGTTTTGATTTTTTGATCAATCACTAGATGAAATAATATTATAATTGGAATTATCAATAAACTCAAATAACTCAATTATTCAAATGCTGAGTTTTCTTAAAAAAATAGTATTCATTTTACTTATAAAACATCTTATTTTTTGTATTATTTTCACAAATTAAATATAAAACACAAAGTATTCAACCACCATAAGTGATTTCAATGCGGAGCCCAAGGATAATAATATTCAATGAAGACTGGAAATAAATTAAATGCCTTATCACTTTTTCTACACTATTGTTTTGTAATTTATATAATACTAGCTGGCCCGGCGAACTTCGTACCGCCTCAGAATAAATAAATGTTGTGTTAATTTATTGGATGAGTTAAATTCAGTTTGAATGAATACTCAAAATGAATTAAGTTCAATAAATGTGCAAAATTAAAAATGAAAAGTATTTTAATTACATTGAAATGATGTTATTCACGTGGCACAGTCGATAGATTTAAAGGAATGCAGTGGACCAACGATTTGATTTTGAATTGTGAAGTTGAAATGATCCACATCTTTGTTATTTGCTGCAAGAATTGCTCGTTCACTCAACCAATTATGATGTTTGCGATTAGCAATGATATTCAGGAACACTTTGTTGATTGTCCTTCGATGAGACGAAATTTCAAAAATTCGGCAAAAATGAAATCAATCCATTCGATTCGTCGACAGGAACACGGCCGTTACAGATAGTCAGCAAATGCTTGGAGAAATCTGCGGCAGATGGTCGTTTAGAAATGCAACTCGCATGTTTGTCGTTAGCTGAAGTTTCTTAACATAGCGCCACAGAGTCGATGTTTTAAGTCAAGCGTTTATTTCATCGGCAGCGGTCGATCTTGGAATAACTGGTAGTGTTTGGCGAAAATCGCCAGATAGTAGAATCATTGCGCCTCCAAAACATTTTGAGTCATTGCGCTGATCTTTCATAGTTCGGTTGAGTGCTTCCAATGCGGAGGAAAAATAAGCCACCATTTCCCTCATCAATTGCCTTCATTAAAGTATCCTACACTTTCTGTTGGGGGTTCAACAGTGGTACATTCGTTCGAAGTGATTGGTTCAATGCATCTCGATCATATTCACGTTTACGTTCCGATTCTCGATTGGAAGCGTCGTTCATTCCTCGATCTGGCGACGCATCATGCAGCGCATGAGGTAACACATATCTTCGATCAAAAGCAACGCCTGGTTATGTATCTCCTCATTCACCTCGAGATCGGGATTCTTTGAACTGACGCGAATTCGGTGTAAAGTGTCTTCGGACATGTCATCCTTGTACTTTTTCCACAATTCACGTGGATTCGATGGGAAGCATGTCAAAAAAATGATAGCAAATAATGTGCGTATCTGACTTGGAGACGCAGAAACAATTGCTTCAGCGATTGTCATGTCCCAATGAGTTTAGTTTTCAAGCAAATTGAGCTATTGACATGCGGCACGAAATGTTAGGCATACGACGCCATTGACAGTTCGAAATGATTCGAAATGTCGACCCGAAGGGAATTGTTGGTTGTTTTTCAGATTTTTCATGTTCACAGAACTGAAAGACTCTTAGAAAACCATTCCGAGCACTCTTACTGATTGGTTTAGAAGTACTTGGCATAGCTAATACCTCTTTATTTCACTGTATTTTAAATAATAAAATTACATCTTCACAATTTTGACAAACGACTACTTTTGTTTGACAGTAACTGTCAAACAAAGACTGTTGCTAAGAAATGTGTTGGTCTAGGATAAATTTGTTCTCAATGCTTGTCACCAACATAATGACAGGGATCTTTTCAAAATTATTCAAATAATACTTTTTTATAATTTTACGAAAGTTCATTCTAAATTTTCTTATTTTTTATATTACGAAATGACATAAATTCTCATTATAACAAAGAACGCAACATTTTCCAAATCTTCAATATTATATTTATGAGATTATCTTTCATTAGAAAAAAATATATATTTTGGTTTAATGTTCCACACATACAAACAGTTATACAGTCAATCCTGTTTTTATGCGGTAGATGTGTTCCACGAATTATCGCAAAAAAAAATCGCATAAAAAAACTTGACTTCCATAGAAATAGTGGGGTGCGTTACTTACATTTTAAAATCCGCATAACTTTGAAACAGCGAGTTAAAATATACACTAAATCGCAAAGTATAAGAAAATTAGGGAAAACCACGGCGTAAAAATATTAAAAAATAGTCACTGTATGACAATTCTATGTGTGTTTTAAAGCATGTGGTTCTAAATCACTCTTTTTCAGAAGAAATAGTATGCGCATCAATTTCATAAAACTATGGTTGTTTTCTAACAATAAAATTAGTGATCAGAGTTTGTTCAGATTTTCTTTTTCGATAATTAATTGTTTATGCAGTTTGTTATACCCATATATATAATATATTCTAAAGTTATCGTTGAAACTTGAATGCGCAATCAGAATTTGAATCATTTAGAAAGAAATGATCTTCTAATTTACTGAAAAGTTGGATACATTCTTCAATTATTTTCGCAGTGAAGGAACTGGAATTTCTTTTAGTTCGTCATTGTTTTCTGGTTTTTTGTCAATAATTAAATTTAAATTATGAACATCTTCGTCACTTATAGCTTTATCTGTAAGTAATTCGTCGATATAATTTTCAAGGTATCAACCCTTTCTTCGCCAAGTTCAGGTGCTAAAGTAATCATTTCAGCTGATATTACCGATGCTTCAATGGTTTCATCGACTGTAACACACCTAATTAGGTGGACTTAATTCAGCGATGGCAGATGCAACATGATTTAAACAGTCCGAAATCGTATTTTTTTTTCAAATGTCGGTTGTGTTTATGATTCTCTCTATTCTATCCAAAATACAACAATATATGCTCTCGATGTAATATTTAACATTTTTATATATCGTAAAATATGGTACATTTAAAAAAATGCATTTCTAAAAAACCGCATTACTTCGAAATTGCATAAAAAAAACCGCATAAAAACAGGATTGACTGTATATAGGGATCAAAAATAAAATAATGATTTGATAGTATTCTATAACAATATAATATACATGAAAAGTATTCTGATTTTTTTTTACATACCTTCTGATTTTATGTACTTTCATTCGTCTTTTCACATTTCAGTATATATTTTAGCGACGGTGATGAACATGAGAAATAAATTCCTAAAAGTTTTTTTTTTAAATGGATATTGAAGATTTAGTTTCAATTTAGTTTAAAGTTGGCATTCCTAACTTGATTAACAAAATGCCTCACATGAGGTAACACATGTCTTCGATCTAAATCAAAGCCTGGTTATTTATCTCTTCATACACCTCGAGATCGGGATTCCTTGAACTGACACGAATTCGATGTAAAATGTCCACAGCTCACATGGATTCGATGTGAAGCATGTCAAAATAATGATAGATAGATTATTTTTTCAATTAAACACCAGTTTAGACGTTTCCGTGCATTTCAAGTTTTTGTATAATTCATAATTTGCATATGGCCCAAAATCATCAAAACACTTTTTTGCGCATGTGTGGGTTACGCCCTTTTTCCTTTCCACAGTCGATATAATTGTTGAGAAAACATAAAAAAGAAGTTGTACAATTTTCGTTGAACTTCATAAAAATAGTCAATTGAAACTTTCTTTGTTAATAATTTCGCATTCGACATTATATAAGAGAAAAACCGTTTAATTAAATATAGAATGCTTTTCCATCAAGTATTGACAGCGGACACAGGAATTACGTACGTAGCAGTTTACGCATCTTTATCTTTATTCACATCCATTTAAAAATAACCATAAAGTAATGGCTTACTAACGTTATGTAATATAATTCGCAATGTACTTTTGCTGTCAAATATCACGACATATTTTTTTGACGTTCTATATATAAATAGTATAGTATTAATTGAAGTGAAAAGAGTACAGTTTCTAATTCCAAATAAAACTAATCCAAGAACATTGAATAAATAACAAACAAACAATCACACCTAATGCACGAAACACATTTAAATGTAATGTCAATATTTAGACCATAGATTTGACAGATATGAAATCGAAACAATCGAACACAATCGAACATTAAATTTGAATTGTCAATTCGATACAAACGTTCGTGCAAACATCGTAATATTGTTGTCAAAAAATGTATCATACCTAATTATAAACATAACCTCATTTCAATATTATTCGATTTTCTTTCGTTTTCATTTCATATCATCGATTATATTCTAAATTTAAAATTATTTAAAAGCCGATCGTATAAATACAGTGCCATCTAGTGTCATCTACTTGAACCCAGCATAAAACAACATGCCATTATTTGACCTGTTCCTTGTTTAAAAATCTTCTTCTGTATGAAGATATTAATTTTCTTTATAATTTCTTTTCCGTGATATTTTTCCGATGTTTTAATGCTTATTCTGCTATTCTAGCCAAAGACCAATTTAATAAATCAAAGATCATTGAAATCCATTCTATAATTCTCGAGATATACGTGGTGTAACTAACCCCACTTTGTTTTATATATATAGACACAATGAAAATTTAATATTTGCACATATGACCAACTGGAAATAAAAAAAACAATAAACTAAACCAATCAACAGAACAATTAAACTACCAGACAACGTCAATTCTACGTAGTGGAAATATGCTCAGATCCACTTACACTTAAGATTTTTGTAATACGATAATGTGTGTTAAGCACTCATTAAACATTTAATTATCTCACATTATTTTTGAGAAAAAAATACTTCTGCAACATAAAATTAAAGACATGTGTTATAAAGATCAGTTTTAACCGTCACTTATTTTATTTTATGTTAACTTATGCCGTTAAAATACGCTTTGTATTTTCACCACTGCTAATTGTAAATAATTACTTTTATTATTATTATTATCAATACAAGCGAAACCACAAGCAGTTTGAGGATGAATCATAATTATTTGGTTATCTGATAAACTTGAAAGCTTAGCGAAAACACATGAATTATGTCTATTGAAAAATTTTGGAGATATGTTCGACAAAAAAAACATATTGCACAGTATATACTAAGTCAAAATATATCTTGGCAAGAGCATCACAGCTGGACCGCTATTTATTGATGATGCAAGTCTTTTGGCACCATGCTGTAGCGATATGTCCATATCGTACCAAAGTGCCTCATATTTAACCGAGCGCTCAGGCGTATCTCCCAAGTAGTGGGTCGGAAAAGCCATTGAAAATTTCTAGGATTAAAATTGACTAACAGTAGGTAAACTTTTTTATATTTAATAATAAATGCTTGATAAAATGTAAACTAAAATTAATGATTTATGACAAACACCTAGTTGGCATAATTCAATTTTATTGTTTAATTTATCTACAGTAAAGACCAGTCTTTATGAGTTGATTTTTCATAAAAAGTCCACATAATTAACTGCATTTAATTATTTTTAAACATTATGTGATAAGCGAAAATCAATTCAAGTCAATCAAAAATATCACGTGAAACTTTAAACTTTAACAAACTAAATATTTTTTTAGATATTAAAAATAATAAAAAATATGAGCTAGAGGAGCATTTTAATAGATACATTCAATGAGAACTCATTGTAAAACTGCGCCTCACTTTTTAGATGGGTAAATATATAGGTCATGTTCTATGGCGCAGCGGTTAGCGTTGTGGGCTTTCGTACCGGACCTCACGGATTCGAGTCCCAGTACGCACAGAATTTTCCCGATTGATTTATCGATTTCTGTTCGAAGACATGGGCGTTTGTGATATCTCAATTAACCTCCCACCTTTCCCATATTTCAACAACTGGGTGTAGCGAGTGCAATTAGTTAACCAGTAGTCCTGTCCTAGCCGTATTTTTCTATCCCTAACTCTCTTCGGAAAAGAAAGGTTGAGCGACTGACTAAAAAACAGTTTTCGTAGAAAAAAAATGTTGAGATACCTCCATTAGGATGCCATATGCTCCACATTGGGAACGGACATGAATAATATATAAAAATAATTAAACATTTTTAGTACTTTTTCCACATAAAATTTATTGGATCAGGACCGGTTTCGCTCATTACGAGCATGATCAACTGATAAGAAAAATATATAAACAGTGCTATTTATACAAATTTAAATTGAAATAAAAGGTGTAAGCAACTATTAACAATGAAAAGGATTTACAAATTACATTATAATAACACAAAATTAAATTGCTTCACACCTATAACACACAATTAAAAAATCATCAAAGACTAATAAATATAAGTGGCAAAGGATGTCAATTATAAGCCCAATTAAAATTTGGGAAATTTTTAACAAAGTGAAACTCTACATTACTAAAGTAAATAATTTAATGATGATTTTTTGTTTTTCCCGCTATATATTATATATATAAAAATATAAGATTGACAAATATCAAGAAGACAACAAGTCATTTTACTGTAGACAGCCAGTCCAACTACACGTAGTTGTTTTAATCGGGGAAGTGTGACAAAATAGGAAAATATTACATATTCGAGTAATAAATTTAAAAAAATGTATATTACAATTAATTTTAGATTTTTTTAAAGCACAGTAGAGGTAGATTAAAATCTTTATGCTGGGGTACTGATTACGACTTACGACCAATCAATATGATACTCAAAAGCTATTATTCAATTACGAAATTCTTGAAAATTCCCTGCCAAATATACGATAGAGATACATCAGCACTGAAACCCACATTCCGCACGTTGTTGTTAATTTATTATTCCCTCTATTGCACTATGCAATGTTAAATACATTTCTGTTCTGGACCTATTGCAAAGTTTATGTTGTCTGCCGTCTGTCTGTGGTTACTGCATTACTACAACTGTAATAGGTTAACTGACACATTATTATTTGTGTTTTTTTTATTACGTAGATTAACATTATTTTTATGTGTATCAATTGCATCCAATTGTTGACATTCAAAAATGTTTGTATACAATTTTCACAAAGTTTTTATCGATTATTTGTAACTCTATCCTGAACACAGAGAAACAGGTTTAAGCAATATACAAACACTAACAAGTAATTTGAATTTTGTGGTATTTAATACCTCCATGCCCATGATGCAATCGTAAATAGTTGGGCCATTAAATCATTCAATATTTCTCTTAATATTGTCAATAAGTATTTATCATTTTAGGTATTCTAGCATATATACATTTTTAAAATTATTTTTTGGCTTCTTACTTAGGTTTAAATACTGTCAATAAACAGTGAAACTGAGATGCCATCATGGCAGGAAACGTGATTTTTTAGGATGGCATGTTACGGGCTAATGAAACTTAAATATAAAGTTAACGCATTGACATTTTTTCCGTGGTGTACTGGTCAACGTCGATGGCTTCTATGGCGGATTCAAGTCCCAAAACAAACAGCTTTTTTCCAATTGATTTCTGTTCGAAGGCTTGAACTTTTTCAGTCATTAAATGACGGCGCCTAGCGAGAGCTATAAGTTAACTATTCATGCTGTCTTAACTACCCTACTACTACTATTATACATTCCATACTCTCTTAGAAAAAGCAAGGTTGAAAATCTGAGTAATAAACAATTCTCGTAAAAAAAGCTTTTGTTGAAATACTTCTATAAGAGGGGAGTTGCTCTACATTGGAAGTGAACATGGATTAGATCAGGGGTGGGGAACCTTTTCTTCTCTAAAGGCCGCATTCATTTTTCTGATTCGACGTAAGGCCGCAGTAAACATTGACAAGGGAATCTTTGTCTGTAAACAGGAATTTACGGTCAGAATATGTCAGGAATTTACGAATTTACATAAATTTACAGAATAACAGAATTGGCCAGAAGGCCGCGCCAGAGTAGCCAAAAGACCGCAGGTTCCCCACGCCTAGATTAGATTATTAAGGAGGCACAAAGAATATTTGATTAGTTCCTACACTGCTCAAAAAAAGTTATTTATTTAAACAAAACAGAAAAGACCAAAAACTAATTTTAATATATACAAGCAGTTCAAAACTTATGTAAATAAAAAAAAAATCTTGCAATAAAAAAATGTTATAAGATTAAAAATATGATTTTATTAAGCAATCGATACTTTTTATGAGTTTTTCTTAATTGTTTCACACACGTAAAGATTTTAGATTCAAAATCTTTAGCAAGACTGTGTATTGCTTAAATACATGCAAGTTGAAAATATAAAGAAAACCCTAACCTTAAAAAAAAAACTACGCAGGTAATTGATAGCCTAGTCTTCATCATTGTAGAATCTATATTGTATTCGTATGTAAATAAATCTTGGATAAAAACTGTTTCTAAATAATGTGTCTGAAAAAAATTAGTAGCTAGATAAACGTGGCAAAAATACATTGATTGTGTTTTTGTTACTTTTTCATCGAATTGCTAAGTTTTCCGACAGATGTTTTTGTAATATCAAAGACTATATAGTTTTACTCAGTATGTACAAAAAACCAAGTTCGGTCAATCTCATTAAAACAATGGCCAAATTGTTCGGGTAGATTAATTTTGTTCATTTTATAGTTTCTCATACAGCATAACTTGATTTAAAGCTTTCAAACAATATGCTCCTTAAGAAATATAACAGGAATAACGCCCGAGCGCGCTAATGCGAATAATTCTGGAGCAGCTACATACTCAGGATACGCCTACTTTAGACTTACTGTGCTTTAACCCTGAATAAATAATCTCCCGACAACTGTTTACAGAAGTTATGATGAACTATAAACTGCCCATTGTTACTGATAACGTATACTATAATGTGTAAATTGTTAAATTGGTAGAATTCCATTTTATAAGGTAAAAAAATATCAAAAATATTTTAGTGCTAAAATATTATTTTATGTATATTTATATGGTTGAGTTATTTTAGCTTTTATGCTCTCTTTAAACTTACATCGACTTAGCTTTGTATACTCTCTTAGAAGAGATATACAATATATCTTGTCATCTATTCTAATATCCTAACATATATTTAAAAATGTAGTATCTAATGTAATACATTTACTTTAGTGTTTCCTGGGACGATAAAAGACAACCACATAACTGTTAATCAATGATCAGAACTGCGAGAATCAATTTGACTAGATCGGATGAACGAAACCGATCTTTCTCCATGTTAAAAAAGGTTTTTTTTTTAAATATTATAATCTAACAGTCAAAACTTTAAAAGTGACTTTAATCCGTATTAGAATGATATGTTATTAAACTATATCGCTAAGGAAAACAGCTAGTATTACAACATTTTAACATACATTGTCTTAAGAAAAGCTCGTTGTAGTGTACTCAACCTTCCTTATAGAGATTTTAAATATATATTTATAAGGTTATTGGAATAGGAACCGACTTATTGTTACTTTTCGGGTTTTCACTGTCAATACTTGGTGGAAAGGCATTATAATAAAAATAATAAAAGATTTTTAGTACTTTTTTCACTTAAAATTTTATTTGATCAGGACCGGTTTCGGTCATCGCGAGTTGATAACAACTGATAATAAAAATAAATTAAACAGTGCTATTAAAGTTAAATTGAAATAAAAAGGTGTAAGCAACTACTAACAATGAAAAGGATTTACAAATTACATTATAATTACACAAAATTTTAATTTTTGTAAATGTTGTATAAATAGCACTGTTAACTTGTAAAAATAGCATTGTTTAATTTATTTTTCTTATCAGTTGATAATGCTCGCGAGGAGCGAAACCGGTCCTGATCAAATAAATTTTAAGTGGCATTATTTTAGTAAAAACACAATATTAGTTTATAATTATTTCCACATTTATTTATGAAGATACGGACCGGTTTCATGTGCAAATTGTATCTATTTCAAATGCGTTTCCATAAACAATAAAAATATGACATATTTTGAGTTGTCAATTTTCACTGTACAATAAACACGAAACACCGGATCTAATTTTGTTGTTTTAGGACTGCTATAAAGTCACATTATATATATGACACAATTTCTAATTCCACACCAAAATCACGTCTTCCATTTAAGATATAGGCTTTGTGTGTAGATTACGATCAAAGTCATAAAATAGATTGCGTTTCGATCCGACCGTCATATCGTAACCGTTTATTGAACATTATTTCTTCTTTATATATGCCCCGATATAATTAATATCGTTTACGTAGGTACGGCTCTTGATAATATCTGTCTATTGAGATATCCTATTTCAGCTATATTTATATTAATTCACAATAAAAAGCTTCGTTAGTTGTTTGGGAAAAGGGTTTTCTTATTCAATGATTTTGTAACAATGTAATATACAAATAGTTTTTGTATTATTTAATATAGTTACGACGTCTCTTTAGTAATATTTTTATAAATTAAATTCTTCCCATACATTTCGTATGAGAGTGTACTTAATTATATAAATATGAAAAAATAAATTTGGCGAGTATGTTAGTTATTTCTTAATATGTACATAGATTGTTTATTTTCGATGGATTTAGTGGCAAGCTGTTTGGAAGATAATTTTCAATATAAAATTTAATTTAATAACTTTGTTTTTCCTTTTGTTGTATTACAATTTGACACGTGTTTTGCCTCTATGAGAAGCATCATTAGACAGATCATCGCAGGGCTTACAAAAAAAACATAAGTTATAAACTAGGTCGAAGTGTTTTCCCTTTTTACTGGACTGGAGGTAAGAGGGTAAGACACGAACATTGATAGCAGCTATACCGAATTAATCACTTAAATTAGGTAAATACAAACGATAAATCCAAATGAAAATAAATTCAACAATGGTGGTGATCCGCCTATCTTATTTAAAATATTATATTATTGACTTCAAAACCAAAAATTTCAACCCATTCATTTTTATTATATTACTTTGTACTAGGTGGAGTATTTCATCGTTGACTGCTATGGTCTAGTTGGTTAGAGCTTGCTCTACCGATCAGGTGGGTCTGGGTTCGATTCTCGGTAAGGTCAATGTCAAATTGATTTTTTTAAATTTAAATTTGAGATCTAAGACGTGGATGTTTGTGAAGTTTATTCCCCTCGAGTTAATCTCATGGGACATACAAAAATTCTCATCGAGTATATCTCGTATGATCTTTCATCTCCCAAATATTTGACGCATTGGCGTAAGCTGTTATGTCAAATATTTTTTTAAAATTTTAAAATTAAATTAAAACTAATTAAAAAAACATTTGTATTTTATTAAAATGAACTTTAACACGTTCTGTAACACTGCAAGGGAATAATAAATGTATCAAATTTAATTGTATGTGTATGGTCTATTATTACATTCAACAACAATATGTAAATTGTATTCCATTACTTCTAACTGTTTTCACTTTTTTTTCAAATACAATTGAAAGCTCCATAAGACAGAATTTTTATCACACACTCTATGACACTAAAATATTATAGGATGGAGTATAATGACAAAAAGGTGTTGACGAAATAATACGTACGATATGGGCTTTGCATTATTTAATTTAATTGAGTAGGGTTTGAACGGTTTAAACGATCGCAGTTGCTGGGTTAATTTTAAAGCAGATTGTTTGTAAGAAGATTATATAACTAAAGTTCTTATGTTACTTTCAATATAAGCTATTAAACTTATCGTCACATTTTTGGCAGAAGTTGGTAAAAAACAAAACTGACAAAAATTAGTTAAGTATACAAAACGATTATTATTGCTGTTGCATGATAAAATGAAACTGGATTCATTGAATTAGCTGCAATATACATATGTATATAACGTTTTTTCAGCTGATTATCACACAATATAACATACTCAATACAAAGAAGTACACAGTGTACAGAATTTGTACAAATGAAATTAGCGTATCTGTACAAGATTATAACAATTATCGTTTGTTCAACGCTTGTATTCTACCAGTGCTACTTTACGATAACGAATCATGGCACCTGACAAAGTCTCATTAAAATCATATACTAAACTTCGAGAATAGATACTTTCATCGGATAATGGGGGTGAGGTGCTTCGGATTCGCGAAGAACTCGGAGATTAGGATACGTGCAAACAGTGACCCGTCACGTCAGTGTTTAGGGAAAGACATTGCAACTAGGTGGGTCACGTGCTGCGGGTGCCTCCGGAAGGCCTCAATCCTGCCTGTCTCTACTTCCGACCGGAAGAATTCTGGCGTCCTATTCTTAGGATTTACTCGGTGAAACTGAGGAATACTGACATGTCATGGGAAGAAGCAAAGTAATTTTCAGGAGACAGGGAAGCACGGAGATGCCGCAAAATGGCTATATGCTCCACATAGGGAGTGAATATGGTCAAAGAAAAATAAGAATTTAATAGTTATCTTATCTTAATATTATTTATTTATAGTGCTAATAGAAAATACCTGAGACCATTTGTGGGTTTATTTTTAAGTATGCAAGATAAAAGAAAAATGCGCTATTTATGTACCGTAAAATTTATATGAGGCCAAAGTTTTTATTCTATTCATGGTTGTTTAAAGCGACATAAATTTAATACGACTATAATGTTCCTGTCAAAAGCATATGCAAAGAATATAACAAAAAACACTTCCCAGCGTTTTCACAGTTAGTTCCTTCTCCTTGCACACACTAAGCGATGTCAGTATCAAAAAACCGACAAAAGGCGCTCGGCGTTTCCGCCAAATTCAGCGCTACAATTGAGAGTGGTCCTCATGACGCCGCACCCCTCTTCGCGACGGCTTCGAGGGTCATCGAAAGGAAGAATAGCCCTCACCAGCCACCAGTCACCACCCTTGATAGGGGATGCTTCTTTGTTGTGTTACTTGTTGGGGCAAGGCAGGGGTTTGTAATGTTAAATTACAATATTAATAACAAGAAATTTATTGTTATATTGAAATATTTTTCAACATTTGCTTATTTTTGACGTTATAATAATTTGTTGTTGCTTTTTATTAAAAAAAGTCGTCAATTAATAATAAGCGTTGTTAAAGAAATTAGAAACCTTAAAAATCTTCTTCGAAAATTAAATTTTCATTATCCCGTTATTGAATAGTAAAATTTTAGTACTTTAATAGTAAGTTTTTAGCCCCTTCTTTACGTTCAGTGTAAATAAAAAATGCCAATCTCCATTTTGTTCAAGTATAAGTTAAGAATTATAACCATAGTTTACAATAGTAAGTAATAGTCAGAAGACACTTCCCATAGAGTAAAAACACTGAGCAGAATTGTACAAGTTATCAGTGTAATAAAAATGTTATTAAAATAAAAGATGATAATTCATAAATCTACTATCAAATCTAACGAAAAAAAAGATTTATTTTGACTTATACAGAAGCTTAGTAACGTGTTATTAAAAATTGAATTGTAATGTCATAAAAAAAATCTCATAAACTTAACAGTCATAGGCCATGAGTCTTACTCGGTTCGATCCAGCAAGTGTGATTAAGGGCTCGCTGAACTAACCTATCTGGTTTAACATAGTTATCAAATAATCCCCAATTGCATTTTTTCTTCTTCTTGACACTACACTCTGAAGTAAACCTTAGCCGCCTTAATCAATCTCCTCCACTTCACTGGACTATCCGCCCTCCTGCGCCAACCGCTGACCTCCAGCACTCGCAGATCTTGTAACACTCCATCCATCCAGCGAAGTCAAGTTTTTACAACGCTTCGCCTTGCACAACTTAAACAAAATGCAGAATATTGTATCTCAAAAAAACTCTTCCGAATTGTATAAAGTATACATCGTCGGTTAACTGCAAGAGGTCATTAAGTGACATGTCAGTCAAAACTGAGTAAGATGTCACAATCTACGTATTTTTTACCTTGTTAATAAGTCATTATGTCAAAAAACACGTTTTTTTAAAGCTAAATTGAACACCCTAATAGTCATGCAGTGTATTCGTTGTTACTTGATTTTTCGCAAAAAGTTACCATGCGCGGTAACTTACTATTAAAAACTTCTTTGGAATCGAGTGAATAAATATAGTAAGACTTTTTGGAAAATTTTAGAAAATACTTACTGTTACTGATAATTTTTTTTTGAAACTTGAAATTTAATGTAGTTTTGCATCAAACTAACAATATAATAATATATACAAATATTTATTTTTAAACAAAGTTGTGAATTTAGACTCGTGAAACATTTAATAATCATACATTCGTAATGCCTCATGTCCCAAATGTTTCCCAGACCACATCACTACTTGTTGGTTAAATGTGTGTCGCAGTAAATCAATGCTAGTGTATTTTGTATGGTCGAGCTGCGTTGAGGTAGGTCGACAACCATCCAGCGTGGTTAGCTGACAAGAACAATACCTGTCCTTTATAAAGGACACTTAGGATAGCCAAGACAATACAGTAGATGTTTATCAGTAGCAACACATTATTTTCTTTTATTATTGCTGGTATGATAACCGCCAAGGGATGAATACGCCAAGTGTATGAATAATCTAATAAATGTTGCTGAAGACATTTAACTCTCGCGGCTCGGAGACTAGAAAAATACGTCTCTGGCGATGGGGGTCATTTTTGACCCCAGTGGTTTCCTCATTATTGGCCTTATTCTTATGAATTTCAAAAAAATAAATAGTCTACGGGCTTTAAAATATCTCTCTGCATCATTCCGCATACATTTTTTTATAAAAATCCTTGGTTTTTTAATAAATAATCATATTTTAAGTTGCGCGTAAAATATACGTCGTTCCAATGCCAATGTCAATGCGCGACTGGCGCGCGTCAGTCTAGTTATCTTACCAACGATCGCTGATAAGCGGGCGCTTATCTCTTATCTTATCGTATTTATATAAACTACAAAAGGTCCAAAAAACTATGATATAAGAATACCTTAATTATAAACATTGTATCACCCATATTAAAATAGATATTTAAGAAAATGTGGGTATTGGGGTCGCATTTCTTGAGCTTAGAACCGGAAAAGTTAATCGCATTTCTCTTATTTTTATTATAATTATAAGTCAGGTATGAACTTACATATATACAACAAATGAGAATATGTTGATGAATAAACATACGTTAACAAAGGTTTTCACACATCGCATGGCACACATACACATGGTGAAAAATATATATATCGACTTTGGAAAAGAAAAAGGACGTATCTCGCAGTTTTTCGAAAACAGCTTTTTTTCGATAGTCACAATGTATAGAACTTGATACACATTCTATCAAAAAGATGTGGGCTGAAAATGCCGAATTAGTATCTAAATTTAGCTTTTAAGTTTGAAAAAAGATGAGCTAGTGAAAATTGAAACCAAGAAAAAAGTCTTAAAAAAAGTTTTTCCTAGACATTTTTTTAAAATTAATATTAGATTATGTCAATTAAACACTAGATTAGAAGTCTCCGTGCACTTTAATCTTGTGTATATTTCATAATTTGTATATGGCCCAAAATCATCAAAACACGTTTTTTGTGCCTCCTGTAAAATTTACTATGTGTGGGTTACGTACTTTTTCCTTTCCACAGTCGATATACTTATAGAACTTATTTATAAAACATCGTTCAAGAAGCTTTCAATATTTTTATTTTTTTTAATTTAGTTTTTATAGTCATTAAAGTGATTATTATGATTACAGAAACTAAACGGATTTGTCAACTTCGTTGGCTTCGGCTACAGACGTCATGGGTTCGAATCCCAGTAAGAACAGTTTCATTAATTGATTTTCAAATTGCATTATGAATTTCTGTTGTCATAAGAATTGTCATAAGAAGGCATCACATGTATGTATATGATGTCTTGAATTCCCTCCTATACTAAAAAGGGAGCCTAGAGAGAGCGATTAGCTTACCACTAGTCCTGTTCTAGTATTATCTTTATATTCTTACTATGTAAAAAAAGGAGGTTGAGCAACCGAGTAACAATCAGTTCTCGTAGAAAAACTTATGTTGTGATAAATTTCATTAAGAGTCCATATGCTTCACATTAAGAACGGACATGGCAAAAAAGCTGATCAAATTCGAACTGTGGAGGCATATATTTTGTAGTATGATCATTAAGCGATCGCTATATTCATTAAAATTTTGAAGATAATATTATAATAATGGTTAAAACAATATGGTTTTCTTATCTTAAAAAATGTGTAAAATAAACCAAAGGCGGTAAAGGACATTTTTTCAACGTAAAAATAATTACATACAACAATGCTAATATATCATAATGATCATTAAATGTTTAAATTACATTTGAATGACTGTATAAACTTTTATTACTTCCACCCAAGAGGCTGAATATTCACTCTGTAAGTAGCAGTACTTAATCAATGTGACCAAACGCTTTGTTTTTTATGAGACACTTTTACGATTCAAGATAAGTGTCCCGAAATTTTCCTCAGAAACGTTATTAAGGATTGTCTTTGAACAGTATTGGTCCCTGGGATGCACTTTATTCTACCCCAAGTACTCGTAAACACGGTTCAGTATTGAATGAGTGTGACAATGCGTTATATTGTCTTAACGAAACTTTTTGTAGCATATTTACATTTTGTAGAAGTCTTGCTGGTATTTATTTTCATAAAAGCAGGCGACTTTGACTTCACATTTTTCAAACAAATTGACATTTTTCTATTATTATTTAGAGATTTTTTATTGTTAAATTAAATTAATAACAATTATACACTGCACAAGTACACCTATATAATCGATGTCATATACTAACCTTACACTAATTTTATCTTGCTGCAATGCATGCGATTTATTGCGAAACAAATTTGCATTGAAAATAATCAATTTAAACTTGTAAGTGATGGAAGTAATATATTGATATGACAAACAGGTCTGTCTATTTAATAATAAATAGACATACCCTCAATTTACAAGCAATCTCATAAAAGATTCTCATAGCATAGATTTAAATCAAACACTCATCTTTTTTCATCTTAATAGTAGAGTCCTTAAGCTAAATGCACTAAGCTAAACAACTAGAAATAAAAAGTAAAAATCAAGCTAACAACAACTTTCATGATCGAACAAAAAATATCATTAAATTACAATTGCTAAAACGCATACAAGACACTTTTGTAACAAATAATAAATAATGACTAGAATAATCCCATATTTCATATCGTCCCAAGACATTGTACAATTTATTAAATTTAAAACTATAATTTGCAATATAAATTATAATTTTAGAGTGGATGAGAGTGTATCTATTCTTTTACACTTCCGTTACGACTGTCGCTTAGCAATTTTTTTATCGTTTGTGAAAACATTGATATTTCTAACCAATTTTTAAGAAATTGTTATTAATTTAAGATTTCGACTGAAGGTGCTTGGTGGAATTTCAATATTAAATTTGAATCGTTCAAATTATGTACATTCTCACAGATTTTTTCACTAACGACCCGGGTTTCGCCTTTCGGCATCTTCAGGCGTTCAAGTGCACGGATGAACTTGAACTGACGCTTAGTAAATGAATGTTTCGTGTTTATATAATAAATAAAATGTATCACCGAGTTTAAAGCCATTTCTGGCGAAAAGGATAAGCTCTTGGGAATGTCTACCGATTCGAGTAGTGAGTGGTTTTAAGAATTATATTTATTTGTTCGTCGGAAAAGGTTTTATGATTATATTTATATAGCTTGTGGGAGTGGAGAGCCCGGCATATTTAATATTTCATTAAAAATCGGAAGGCTATTCAGCTGTGCTCTGTTTAGCTCTTTTTCCAGGAAATTTTGGAAATTGAATTGGAATTTTGAACGATTCAAATTTTGTTATTAATTGTCAAGTTTTATGATAAAAGGGTCTATACCCGTTTAAATAAAAGCTGATCAAACTATTTTGAATAATATTAATTTTAGTGAAATAGAATAGCTCAAACAACACTGCAGCTATTAAGTACAAGGTTATGTCTCACTAAACAGATAATAACAATAATAAAATTGTGGTTACCCTTAATATTCCTCAAGCGAATGCGCTAATGGTACCGTGTTGTCGGGAGAGTCTCAATTTAAGTGTGAAGAATTGTTTCACCCCTGAGGAAACTTATGAGATTTCTTCGTATGTGTGGGAAAATGCTCATACACTTTACTTATATGAACTTCAACAGTGTGCACAAAGTGGTGCATTGTGAAATATAAATATTTAAAAACTTACTGGTTGCTTAAACAATATTGACAGAAATATATATCAATACATATTGTCTAGCACTTAGGTTGATTATTTTTATTCGTCAATTAAAAGAGTTCCCTCTCACGAACAAACTTAATACCAATTGTGAGATAAATGATGTACATATTTACAAAGCTTAATGCGTAATAAAATATATATGTGTCACAATGCTCTTAACCTCACCATCTGTACAAATGAGGGGTCTGGGGTTTGATTCCCTAATGGGTTGAATTTTTAATTAATTTTAATGGATTTTTATGTAAAGGCAAGAAAATCTTTATTTTTTTTTCAATTTATTCATTACCGACTCCTATTTGACCTTGATGACTTTGATGGCATATTTGACCTTGATATTGGGTAAATAAAATATTTTCTCAATCTCACTCTAAATTGATAGATTGCTTGACTAACTGTTTTTGATAGTCAATTTTAATGAATATTATAATTGGTGTTTATTCTTGAATGTAGACATTACCTTAAACAAAATTAAACTGTCAAAAATATTTTAAGTTTTTGATACTTTTTTTTTTTTTTACCATGTCCTCTCCCAATGTAGAGCATATGGACTCCTAATAGAGTTTATCTCAACATAAGTGTTTCTACGATAACTGCTTGTTACTCAGTTGCTCAACCTCTCTTTTTCCAAAGAGAGTAGGAATATAAGGATAGGGCTAGGACAGGACTAGTGGTTAGCTAATCGCTCTCGATACGCCCCGTTCATAGGATAGGATGAGTGGGAGGGGGGAATTCAACACATCACATACATCCATGCCTTCGAACGGAAATTCATAAATCGATTGAAAAATCAATTATTAAAACTGTCCGTACTGGGATTCGAACCCGTGACCTCCGTAGCCGAAACCAACGACGTTGACCACTCGACCACACAGGCGGTCAGAATTAAGATCATAGCAGCGTATAATAAATCTTTTTCAATTATAAAAAATATCACAAGGTAACTTTCTTTCTACCAGCAGTTCACTGATGAAAATAAAACTATGTATAAAACTATTCACGAAACCAGTCGAAAAAGCGTCGTCACAAAAAATAACATTTTTTTTATCAAAAAATATACTTATGAAATATGAAATACACTGTACCACAAATGTGTTGCTTCGTAAATATTTGATTGTGTGGAAGCTTTAACACTAGAATAATGTATTCGTGTACACACGTAAGGGTAGGAGAGGTTAGTACTGATAAGGATTACCATTGTAATTAATTGGAATGACGGGCTAAGAAAATTACGTGATAACTTGTTAAGACTGCCCTATCCAGTGACAAAATATCCAACGACGTGAGACATTTACATCGAATTTGACTTGGAGGAAAAGAGAAAGTAGAAAACTAGTTAAAGCAATTATTATCATTGAAATAGTAGAGGCAGTAAGAACCTGAAATCGTTAAGGTACTACGTATTATAATCAACACTTCAGAGTATATCATTCACTTTGAAGAATTCTATTGTAATAAGGTCAAAATATCACTGTATAAAGATTGACATTTTTTTTTACAGCAATTTTGACTTTAAGCTGTTGTCAGTATGTTTATACTTAATTAAGCGTATGTAATATATGTATGTTATGCCACATGTGTGGTCGAGAAGTCAACGTCGTTGGTTTCGGTTACGGAAGTCACGGTTTCGAATCTCAGTACGGACAGTTTTAAAAATTGATTTTTCAATCGATTTATGAATTTCTGTTCGAAGGCATGGATGTATGTGATGTCTTGAATTCCCCCCTCCCACCCATCCTATCCTATGAACGGGGCGTATCGAGAGCGATTAGCCAACCACTAGTCCTGTCCTAGCCCTACCCTTCTATTCCTACTCTCTTTGGAAAAAGAGAGGTTAAGCAACTGAGTAGCAATCAGTTATCGTAGAAACACTTCTGTTGGGATAAACTCCATTAGGAGTCCATATGCTCTACATTAGGAGCGGACATGGAAAAAAATAAAAATACATATGTTATACTGGCTTAAAAGAGATACGCAATACTTACATCATTGTAAGAGCTAACATATTTTTGCATAAGCATCAAAACTTTAACCAATTTGATTCAATAGTTACTACCTTTGTCACCTATTTTTGCTAAAATAACACAAAGCCAATTTATAAAATTGACTACCTTATTTTTCAATAAAAGTGATGTTTCAGTAGACGTAAAGAGTCATTGTGTATTTTTTTTAAGCTATTGTATTACATTTAGTTTAAGATTTCAACTAAAGGTGCTTGGTGGATTTTCAAAATTAAATTTGAATAGTTCAAATTATGAACTTTCACATAAGAACTTAAGAACTTTTTTACTATCGACCCGGGTTCTTCGGAATTTTCAGGCGTTCAAGTGCATGGGTGGCGGTTCAAGTTCATCTTGAACGCCTGAAGATGCCGAAAGACGAAATTGAAACAATTCAAATTTAATGTATTAAAGATTCAAATATATTTTTACTGAGAGCTTGAAGACCAAATAGTTATAAAAAAACTGTAAAATAAATACAGTGTTATTTTTACTTTAATTTTATATAACTATCTGTATCAAATCTTTATAATATACTAATTTTTAAATTAAAGATTTTGAAAACACAATAAAAGTAGTTATAGCAAAAAAAAGAAAACATGGTACAGCAGGTGACGTTAAAAAATCAACCAATGTTAAAATAAAAATGAACGATCAGGGAATAGTACAAAAATCTCGAACCGGTCTTGATTCTTGGCTTGAATAATATATAATCAAAATTATATATCGACTTCGAACATTACTTCAATCACTTTTATATTGACATTATTTCATTGGCCCATTCATATCAAAGCTGTAACAATAAATTCAGCACAGACGGCATTATTTTATTTATTATGAATAAAGCCGCTTGCCCGGAAGTGGTGTTCCATTTCATTCCTTCACTGTAATTTATTTTATGAAATTATTATTATTTTGTAAAGCGACACAGAAATTAAAGACGGATGTGCCAGTCTTAAAAGTTTAAAGTGTGAATGAAAAGTCCTCCGCTACTTTTGCAGGGGGTTGAGAAAGCTCCATGGGTTCTTTTGAATGCGAACTTTTACATTACATCTTCATAATTAAATCTAAGTGACCGTTTAGACTCACTTTTTGACAAACAATGACAACAATGCAGTACATTCAAAATGACTTTTTATTATTACACGTAAATAAGTAACGCATTCATAAAATTATAATAAGAGAAATGAAAAAATATTGTGGAACTAGTCAAATTTCCTACACTTTTTTTTAAGTGGCGTAAAATAATTTATATCGACTGTGGAAAGAAAATAAGACGTAACCCACAAATTTTACAGGAGGCGCAAAAACGTGTTTTAATGATTTTGGGCCATATCCAAATCATAAATTATATACAACCTGTGCACGGATACTTCTTAGCTGGTGTTTAATTGACATTATATAATATTAATAAAATAAATTGTCTAGGTTTTAGTTTTTTACAAGGTCATCTTTTTCAAACTTGAAAGCTAAATTTAGATACTATTTGGCATTTGCAGCTTGCATCCTTTTGATAGAACGTGTATCAAGTTTGATACATTTTTATTATCGAAAAAAACCTGTTTTGAAAAAACTGTGGGTTACGTCATTTTTCCTTTCCACAGTTGATATGTAAATAAACATTTATATTATTTGTTTTTGCTGTTAAATAAAATATTTTCTTGCTGGTACAGATTGGCAATTAAGGGATGCTAAACACATACTGTGGGAATATATATAGAAATAAAAAATGAAAGAGAAAAAAAAAATAAGTCAGTTCAAGCTGCGGTAGGTGAAAAGAACATTTTTACCTAAAAGTTAAATTTTATTTAATTAAATAACTAAGATCTATTCAAAGAAGTTTTCCCATTTCGTTTTTCAAATTGTTTTGAATTACTCATTAATTATTTGAAAGCACTCAACGTCGATGTGTTGCAAGTAGGAATTGCTTTACCGGTATTACGGAAATCGGGATATCAGTATTCATGGTGCTTTTTAAATATCGGAATACCGGTTTTCAAAATGAAAAAATACCGATGTTTTGAAAATGAATCAAAATTGAATTTTAAATAACTAGAAACCATTACGTCATGATAAAATTGTCCGCGACGAATTGAAATATTTTTAATCTGTTAGAGTTGTATCAATATTGACAGGTTTCAGAATTGATTTACCTTTCAATGATGTTTTACTATTTTATAAAACCGCAAGCTATTTATGAACATCACCCGTTTATAAACTTTTTGATGACGGCATTTTATACGTAACATTAAAACACTTATTTTAATTTGCTTGTTTCTATTACGATCCTAATTGGTCGTATTTTTTGCTTTCTATAAACTTTTGTTTTGTTATAATTTAAGGTTTCGACTGAAGGTGCTAGGTGGAATTTGAATCGTTCAAATTATGTACATTCTCACAGATTTTGTCACTAACGACCCGGGTTTTGCCTTTCGGTATCTTCGTGCGTTCAAGCTCGGATGTACTTGAACTGACGCTTAGTAAATGTCTAGCATTTTAGAAGCCTGTTTTCGAAAACCTGTTTTCGAATGTCACAAATTTAGCCAAAAAACCGTTTTTTTAAATCTGTTTTTGAAAACCGACAAGCCCTACTATCCACTATATAAGTGACATATGTTATATCTACATCACTAATATTGTCGTGGGCATGAGAGTACTTTTACGTGGACACTTTGACATCTGGAGAAGTTTTAAAAAATCTAATGCAGACAATCAATCAAATTAAGGTCCCACGGTACACGGATGCTTAGCTATTAGTTCTTAAAAAAAACAATTACTTGAATAGTTACAATGTAAATCACAAAAATGTAATGTGACACGGCTTTACATTGAACGCTAGCCAAGAGGCATTGATCTCATAAATTTAAATCAGCTATTTTAATTATACAGATCGATAAATGTCTCGTATTATTACAGTGTCGTATTTCAATTAAACACCAACACTGTTTCATTCGTTGAAAGGTGCGTTGACATGACGTTATGTGTGTTGACGCCTTTTTTGATTGATTATTTTACATTCAGATAGTAATCTCACAATCTTAATTTTCTTAAAGTATGGCCATTCGTATTAAAGATCATTTGATGATCCTATTATAACTCACATTCTCCAAATGTCGATTTTTTAAAAAATCACAAAAAAACCACAGGAATGTTTATTGTGAGTGAATAGTAGCACTTTCTCGATACTGTTAAGCCATGAAAAATATGAATCGTCGATTGGTTCTTTCTAATCACAAAATTCATTTGAAAGTCGGTGTCTAAGCCGACAGTGAAGTTTGTCAGTGGTGTTAATAGTGTAAATTTTCATACCCATTCATTTTGTTATATATATATATGTAGTGATGTGTTTTGGCATATTTATTTGAAAAATATTAATGATTGATTTTATTAGTTTTGATATCAAGCCTCTCATTTTTACTATTAGCACGTTTTTCATTCTACAGATGAAACATTTAAAATTATCTCTGAATGTATAATACATTGGTATGCTATTATTATCATTATTTTTGAAATAAATATATTTATAAGAAAATTTGAGAACAATTTATAGTTTTTTTCGGTAACCGTATTTACCACAATTTGAAGCAATGCATTCATTGTTTTGGATGTAAGTTAGAGTCGACTTTGTAAGTCAGAATCGGAAAAATCTTACAACTGCAACACATTAAAAAAATATTAGTCTTCATCATATTGATAAGTAAAATGTTTACTAGAAGTATTCCAGTAACTAAAATGATTTGTATACATAGTATATCTTGAATGTAAGTCAAACGGAATTGATTGAAAAAATCAGTTCGGAGTCGGATTCGTTTCTTTTTACCCAACTCGGCAGCAATTTGTGGTTTTGTTATTATACGCAACAAAAACCATGTAGAATTTTAATCGCGTTCAAATTGATAAGTTATTCAACTTAAAGCTTTGTGTATTAACAATGCACATTTAACATTTTTGAACATGGGAAATGAAGTATTATCGAAAATTGTATCCAAGTCGAAACGCAGAATAACCACATTTACAATTTTTTTTTTTTTAGTATTCATGTACGTGTTTTCTTTGTGTTGTGCTATGTACCATGATTCACTTCAAACATAAAAAGTATTTAAAGTTATAAAGTATCTATTTATATACGGCTTTTTATAATTTTGTATGGTTTCGAAAATGTGTCCCGTTATCAAAATACTTTTTACATGATTGTTTGTTTATTTTCAGGTAAGTAAGCCACCTGAGCAGAATTGATATTCGATCCTAAACTGCTTAACGATGATTGATTTCCGACAGTAAGTAACTTTGAAACTTCAAAGAACATTTCTTTTATATCTAATAAAAAGTGCTTTCATTCAGCACATATATAGAAGTAAATAAATGCATTTTTACATCATCATAAACTCACCTACGCCATATTGATAATTAGACTTTCTAAAGACATCGTCTTATGGCTACTTGACACCTTACAAAAAAGTTGTTTTTATTTTATGCTAGTGCAATTGTTTTTATACATTTTTATTTCAATGTGTTTTGTATAAATAACCCTATTAAATTCTACTTTTTATCAGTTGATAATACTCGGCAAGAGCGTCCAGAAATTAAAGTGGAAATAAGTACAAGGGAATATTGTGTCTTTCTTAATATAAGTTATACGTCAACTAACTTTAAGCAATGACAGGACAAATTATATCAAATAATGCTTTGTCAAAAATTGATCTTGTAAAATTAATTAAAAACTCAAGCGTACAATAAACTTGTGTTGTAAACATGTGCTGCCTACATTTTATAAACTTGAGAAGTTGATCTTTTCTATATTGCTACTAGTTTAAAGACATTGAGTTTATTAACTGCCAAGATGCTGTGCATACAGATTGCACATTGTTTATTCAATAACAACATCAACAACAAATTTTAAATTATAATAACAATATTTATTTATTTAGTCGCTTTGGCAATAATCTGATTCTATGCGATTCATTTTCCTGATTTAAAAGCTATATTGTTTTGTAATATTCAACACACTAAACTTCTAAGTGTCTACATATTTCATAACTATGTATATATAATAATAGTTTTATTCCCAATTATCGCGAAGGTAAATTGTCAACTTATTTGTTTTGCAGGAACCGTTTTTATATGTTTACAATTTCAAATTATCAAGGATTTTTTTAATCTTTGTCGTTTTATTAATCGTTTTTTATTGCGATTAAGTGAATTTTTTGCGAGATTGTTACGTCACTAGTAGTGCGACAAAGAGGAAATGGGTTTGGCTTAATAAGCTCCCAAATGAAGAACTTATCACTCTTAATAAAGCCTATCTCAGCAGAATCTTTCTACAGACACCCAACCTCTTTTTTGATGAGAGTCAGTAAGAATAGAATGATAGAGTTATGGCAAGTCTATCTTATTACTCCAGCTATGCCACGTTTTTAAAAACATTCATGTGTTTGGAAACAAATCCATAAAAATTTAATTGAAACAAAATCCGCACTAGTATTCGAGTCGTAGAGCACTGATACCAAAACCAATGACACCCAGCACTGCGTGTAAGATCCGGAAATTATAATTGCTTTATGAATTCATAAAACACAATTAGTCAACAACTGTGTTGCTGTGAAGTATCAATTTTTATTATTTTTTTCGTACTTCTTGGTTATGTTTCTATAAATGATAATATCCTCTTACCGTAGGTGAGTAATTTATTATTAATAAAGTCTTGTAGCTTTGGCCGTTAAGTCATCGCGCAGGTTAAAACGGCAATCTCGCCAGACAGGGTGTCGGATTACTTCAGTTCCAGCGATAGACCAGGACAGGCTTGACAGGATCCAATTAGTGACTTCTTGAGACGTTTCTTTAATCAGTCTAAACGCCACACCTACCTACGAGACGTTACACCATCTTCCACTTCGCTATTTTACCAGCCGAGTACTTTCCGAGTAGATATTAGACATTTTGCAAACAAATTGCTAAGTTTATTAATGATGCCGATTTTTCTAACTGACTTCCTAACCGAATTACAAACAAAATAAATTTATGTGACACTGTATGGAAATGTTAAATAAAATATACCCCACCGACTCTTATTTTTCAAATGTAGGGAATAATTCAATTAGCCGACAGTTTATTTCGATTATTTTTAGGTTATCGATAGATGGTAGATACATTTCTTGAGCACATATCTTACCTTTAAAACCATTTATTTTATAAAAAGACACGTTCTTTTACAATTTATTTGTTTAAAAAATATATAGACATCTTGCAAGTTTATACTGTAAAATTAAAATATATTTTTTTCCTTAATAAAAATGATATTACAAAAAACTTGAGGTCATTCAATAAAATACATTGCATTTAATGAAAAATACTTATTTCTTTCACGCACAACGTCAGAAAATTGTAAACTTTTTTACAAGATTGTTCAAACATGAATAAACTATCGATTTATCATTCCTTAAAAAACAATGAGTAGTACATTAATTAAATTCTTATTTTTATGTTTTAATATATATAACACTTGTGTTATCGTTATTCTATAAAGTGACATAATGTAAAATAAAAAGACTGTTCTAAATAAATTGCTAAGCAAAGACATAAGTTTCAAATAGGATAAAACAAAAGATTCGGAATTATAGGAGAGATTTTGCAGACGTTTTCTTTCACAAAATTTCACCTACACTAAAGTTAAACTTAGTAAAAAAAACATCAAAGGGTGTTTTTTAAGGAATAACAATCTTATTGTGTTTATTCATGGCCGACCTTTGCCGAAAAAAGTCTCTTGTGTGTTGTGGTCTTTGATATTTAATTGAAGTATCTATAATAGTAATTTTAAACATCAAAGAATCTTAATCGAGGCAAAACAAAGGGCCCTTATTGTTAGCTAATTAATTAAATCCAAAAATCCGCCACTATAATCATAATTGAATATTCTTTAAGAGGGTCGATTCGTGATCTCTACTATGACCAAATTATGAAAAAGGTTATAATTAGCGTTAGCCATGCGGGTGAACGACGGGTTAAGTCGATGTGCTTATAGTACACGGTGAGCGCAGCCTTTGTATTTCGTCTCTTACTTACTAGTTATAATAAAGATTGTGCCAAAAATGCTGCTCCTTCATAGAATAGATATTGAACCTTTCATACGACTTTTTATTTTTTTCAGAACTGTGTATTCGCTTAAAACCTTACTAACTACGAATTATAAACCTAAAATTTCTTTGTCGAAAATAACATCAACCACAATTTCAAAGCTGATTATTCTGATTATTTGATATACTCTTTAATGGGAAATATCGTTCAGTTTTTCAGTTTCGGCGAAATTCGTTTGTTCTAGACAAATCGAATTGTAAATTAATACACTTTCAGTTTAATGACTTTAAAGTTTTTAACATACATAGTTGCAACCAAATAAAATATTTTTCCAACAATATTATTCTTATAAAACGTTATTTATATAGTTTGTCTGTCTTTTTAAATCGTGCAAATCTTACGTTTACTATTTTTTTCTATTGATTATTGTCTAGTTAAAGAAAAAATGAAATAATTCTTTAATTTTGAGTAATAAATAAATTTGTCTCTTCCCAATACGAACAATATTTTTTCAATTGATTAATCGATTTCGATTTGAAGGCATTATTTGCAATGTCTAAATAACCCTCTTACCTATCTAAGTCTTAAATAACTGGGCGTAGCTATAGAGGTTAGTTAATTACAAGTCATGTCCTAGCCCTAACATTTTATTCTTATTACTACATTATAAAAAGAAAGGTTAAGCAACTGAGTTTTTGTAGAAAAATATTCTTTTGAGATCTTCATTAGGAAACCATATCCTCTACATTGACAGCGACCATGGATTAAAAAAATATCAATATTATGCATTCTATATATATTTGTGATTAGCTCTACTTGTATGTACTGACAAGAGAAGACATAGATTTTTTTATATAATAAACCAGTGACATGGTCACAATTTACAATTTTTAATCAAAAACCAGCCTTGTCTTTCTTCTGCGGCGACCGTAAGAATTTGTTTTTATTTTTGAGTCTTCCGGTACACGATTCTCTAAATTCGATTTCGGGACGATGTCACGCACCCTGGTTAAGGCCTCCGATCGAGATTATGACCGTAGTCGTAAAATTAATCAACATGGACCTCTACATTTTGCCCATTTGATGGCAGGAAGAGTCCGCTACTGGCCAGTCAGTGGCGAATGGCGATAGATAATATATGTATTACGAATATACAATTATTATTCCCGTGATAAATATTATTTCATCTGTTCGTTATAACGGAAATTTAATAATATTTTGAAATTGGGAATAATTCAACTACAGAATGTAGACTATTTTTTCAATGTTACAATTAGTTACACATTTGTGAGCTATTCCAAAACATTTTTAATTAACTATTTATTTATTCATTCGAAATACTTTTATATTGTACATACATTGGCATTTTTGTTTTTAGGCATATAACATATGTTACGTTACAAACCGATGCTTTTTCACAATTATTTGCCACTTTTCAATCGGGAATTATTGATTTCTATGAAAAGAATTAATTATATAAAATAAAAATAACTTTGATTATTCCACGTATTGTATTACAAAATGTGACACGTGTTTCGCCTCTTTCAGAGACATCCTCAGACAACTACTTTTGCAAATGTTTGCGAAGATGCCTCTGAAAGAGGCGAAACACGTGTCACATTTTGTAACACAATACGTGGAATAATCAAAGTTATTTTTATTTTGTATTAGAATTAATTAATTTTATTTAAATTACTCTAAAAGGTAACATCATAATTTAGAAAATGTTATTTTCCGTTTTTAGTATTGTATTGGTAGATAAAAGATTATCGTTATAACAATTTAATGAGAAACAGAATTCACACAACGATTTTTATTATTTTTGAAAATAAAATCGGTTTCAGTCGACAAGTAAACATTTTTACTTTGCGAAAATGTGGAATATTTATTTTACAGTTTTTTCATTGTATCACATTGTAAAATAAGCAAAAAAAAAGTTAATACCAACATTACCAACCATTAAAAATATTATATGTATTATTATTTGATAATATAATGTTAAATAATTGTTTTGTTAGCATAAGTTTACTAATCTTCGACAGTTTTATTTAAATTAAATGGATAATTGTTTTTTAATAAAATTACTGTCGCCTGCTGTGGTTAAGTTGGTGAGACATTGGCCCTACCGACCAGGTGGGTATGAGCTCAATTCTCGGTCAGCTCAGTGTTAAATTTAGATATTTTTCAATTTAAATTAGAGATTATTTAAAACTTCGGTATTCGTGATGTAAATTTTCCTCGAGGTTATCTCGAGTGACTTACATAAATTTCTGATTGAGTTTATCTCGGATGTTATTTTTTTTCTCTCTAAGAAAAAACCGATACAGATTATTATACAAGTAATGTTTTTTTAAATAAATAAAATGAAAATTTAGTAAAATTCTTTTCCCAAAAAATTTTTACAAAATTCCTGGGAAAACATTTTACGGATATTATTTCAATGTAGCAATAATCCGAAAACACTTTTGTATTATGTTAAATTCAGAAAACGTATCTATTACTGGCACTATGAAATATAATACAATACTACTGCTTCATAACCTTTTGACCCGTTTTGTCCCTGATTAATAATTTTCGAAGTATATTCAAAATGAGCCGTACAAAATTGCGAATTTCCATACAAATGCTCCCACATAGCCGGCGCTAGTTTATTTATCAAAAGAATTTACTCAAATATTTGAACAAATTTTTCATTGTTAACCCTTTGACCTGAAAGCTCTCCTACTCTATTTGAAAACAGTTTTTTTCGCGTTCATTGTCGATAATTTATTTTGTGTTTCATTTCGTACAGCGAACAGGGATTTTTCAATAAATATTACCTATTTATTATGTTATGTCCTTGAATAAATAAAAAATGAAATTCTGTTCTTATTCACGATATGCTTCTGCTGATTTTTATTTATTAAAATAAAGTATCGATATGTCTCACAAAAATATTTTATTTGGGGTTTTTACTATAAATTTCATCTAATGAACTTGTAAAAAAGACAATGACTTTATTTTTCATATGTCATATTTTTCAAGAAATTTAAATTATCAAGAACCTTTGATGGAAAGGATACTTAAAGTTTTGCACAATACAATTTCTGCTCTAATTCAACCATATTAATCAACATAATATTACGTAGATAGATTATAGATAAAGAGAGCTAAAAGGTATTTTTGAAAAAATAAGTTAAATGCGTTGTAATATTATACACGTCTTAAAATATCGTAAAAAATAAGAAACCTCAGTTAATTCTCATTGCAAAATTGTTAGTAATATATGCAATGCAATGACGTGATTTGACTTAAAAGTCCAAGACTAAAGTTTTACCATTTTACTGTAATAGTTGGCTCACTTCGCCCCTAGAGGGCTCATATATAAAACGTATTCAACATTTTTTTTTATTTATACTGAACAAATGACAATTTTGAATGTTACTTTATTTATAAAACGTGCATAATTTTTTTTCGAAAAAATATAATATAATATATTGTTTATTGTGAATACTTTTACTTAATATCATTCAGATGTTTTTATAAGATCAAACACAACAGTGTGTATTATAAGTTACAAAATCAGAGCAAATTATTAAAAGTCATGTGGCGTCGCGACCAATCTTCTTGCGTTTAATTTTCCGCAAGATCAATTCCATGTGGATTAGTAATATAATATGATATGTACCGTATTTTCGCAAAGGCATGTATTATTTGCCTTGAGCTTATTACGGTATTCCAAAGAATTAAATTCTCATAAGTTTTATCATTATTGTAGAGTTATCCAGTTGAATATTTAATAGCCTGTTTTGAATGTACATACAACTAACCAGTAAACAAAATAATAACAAAATGAAATCTCTAATGGCCAGATATGGTCCGCGAGTTGCTAATTGAATTATATTGCCGTAGATTACTGTAGAGTGCTTGGAAAATTCCCATACGATTTCATTTTATTGCGGATTACTCGTGTTGGTTCAACTCTACCAGATTTATAAATCATTTCATAAATAAATAAGTTATACAAACGTAAATAAAAACATGATCTGTTTGTCAAATAACCATTTCTATTAAAACACGTAAATAAAAATAAATATTCAATTAAATGTAAGAAATGGTGGAACTCAGTGGCAATATAAATTATTTACTCTTGGCTGACTTTGATGACATGTGGCGTTATACTTATTGTATTACCATATTTATTATACCGATGGTTTTGGTCTCTTAAAACGAGTTAAAATCAAATTATTTCAGTTGCCATGGTGGTTTATACCCCTTAACTGATTCTTTGTGAATTCTGTATATTTCTCAGTATATAAATACTGACATTATTATATTTAAAACGTATTTTGTCATACGATAGCTTCTAAAATATTGTAATCTCTTAACACTGTTCTACGTATATTAATTTCAACTATAATCACATATAAAATATACTCTCGTCATTAAATTTGTAATTTCGTCTGAAAATTGAAACAGTACGATGGAAAATTATGCAGGCACCAATAATTATTCATGGTAAGTTACTTGCTCAACTCTCGGGTACGTTAGACTAGTAAATACTCGATCACACTGTGTCAGTTTTCCATGACGAGTGACAATGGATACCTTGTATACAAATATTATATTATATTAGGCCGTGTAATAAAATTGCAGCAAATATTGTATTATAAAGAAATAATTTATAAACAGCTTTTCTTGTATGATAGGACTTACATGCTTAGCCGAACGTTAAAACTTTCGAGCGTCACCGAGGTGTTGTTGATTTTTAATTTTAACAATATACTTTGTACGTGAAGCTCCTTTCATATGAAAACAAAGTAAAATATTGCGTCGCCCAAATATACTTTCGCAGAATACAAAAGGCTTTCGTGTTATCTTCAAAAATTATGAATTTCCTCACCTTTAACATTTTATTAATTATTTTGCCTTTACGTTTACGAGTGTGTAATTCTGTGGAACCTGGAGATTATTTTTATTTCATCCTTGTTTTGTGAAACAAAAACTGATTACGTAAAGTTATGTATCAGGTTACACAAATTTTAAAATACAACATTTTTTGTATAACAATTAAAACGGCATGTCGTTTAAATGATATTAAATTTGAAGCAAATCATTTTGACGAATATGATATTGCATTTATTTTTTATTGATTTATTTAATCTAAAGTATTTTTTTCTTTATTATTAAGTCTATACATCCATCATTGAAGGCATCTTACGGATATTGTACATATATAAATTAAATTTCAATAATTAATTAAATATTAAAAATATATCAATAAACGCTTACTTACACACATCACAGTGCCATGTTACCAATTTTGATACCAATACTTAAAAAAATCATATAAAAAGACATAATCAAAATAATTATTGGTTTTACTTCGATACAGGTGTTGCAAAGTCTTAATAAGAATAAGATTTTGATATTTGGTTAAATTCTAGTACCAGTCAACTAACAATTTTGAATCATACAGACCAATAATATTTAAAATAAATGTTTTCTTAACTTTAAAGATATAACAGTTATATGTTACTTTTTTTATCATCCAATCCACAATTTTTCATAAACTTATTGAAGTTAAGGGGTACAACTTATAACCTATTGATAACTTTTTTTTTTTTTAGGAAAACCAGTCTCTGTGTAAGTCACGAAGGTTTTGCTTTATTTTCAATATCGGAAAAATATTTTTTTAGAATCCTGTTAAGTTAAAGTCTTTTACAAAAATAAAATATTATTGCTATAAATATTAAAATACTTTGGTATAAGAAAATAAGTTAATCGGTATGCGTTATCGCGCAGAATTATAAATTTCACCGCTTTTGGTGGTTTATCTGTGGCGAAATTTGGGGCTTTTTAATTGGAACTGACCCTCGGCGTCCCTTATTCTTAATTGCACTTGTAACCCTCGTGTAGCAATTGTAAATTACCGTTTTATTGCGACTGCTTTTCGCCGCGCTGGCGGGGTTCAATATAAACTATCGTAAAATATTAGTTTTATTTGTAATACATAGTTCACTTGGCTTGGGCTTAAAGTTTTGATATTGTTATACCAAAACTTAATGAAGTCATTGTAACCACTAAATAAATATAGAATATAACACAAAAAGGATTGAATTAATTCAATAATCATTATATTTTTATTCAGACGATCAAAACTTTACAAAAGATGTACGAAAATTCAAAATAAGTCAATATAATTGTATTCTGATAATGATGAACATATCGCGAGCCGAGTACTACAAGGTTCTATGTGGACAGCTGCATCAAAAAAGATATTGGCATTTGAAATTTTGAATGCTTGTATTTTGAAAATTGAAAATGTTTCTAAGTTTTTGATTGTATATATCAATGATTGTACTGGCATGATGTAACTATTAATAAAATATGTTAAAAATAGTCCTTCATAGTTAATTAGAAATACCTAAACTTCTATAAAAACCTTGTCCATCTGAAATTCAAACAAACCGTCAGTGCTACGAGGTTCTTACTGAAATTTGTATGAAAGCACAGGTGATTCAAAAACAGACTTACGTTTTTATATCAAAATAAAAAGAATTCTATGGAAGATATCTTATGAGATCATTATTATTGGACAAAATATATTAAAAGAAAATGGAGGATAATAGGAAAAGGAGTTTTTTTTCGTAATTTTTGTTTGATATCATTATGTACTAATTTAATATTGTAAAATGTAATAATGCCACACTGCAAGAATACAAAACATCATGATGGTAAAAAATAACACCATTGTGCTGAAGAATAAAAATAATTGATCAAAATCAGATAATTGAAAAAATTATCAAAATAAAAAAGATATTATTAAACCTATGTACATTCACACAAGTTTTGTCACTAACGAAGCGGGTTTCGCCTTTCGGCATCTTCAGGCGATCACTTAGAGCCTTGTAGTACTCAGCTCGCGATATATCTGATCATAATTGTATATTTACATAATATTTGTGTTATTATATTTATAAAAAATGAGAAAATGTTTAGTTAGTTAATAAATCTTCTAATTTTCCATTCTAGAGGTTTTTAAAATTTGTATAATAAGCTCCTAAAAGAGCAATTTTCAAGTATTTAATATATTTTTCAATATCAGAGATTGCAATTTAACTGGTATTTAATTTTCCATTGCAAATTAATATTTTTCTACACTCAATTTTATTTATCTCTGAAATAACGTCAAAATTATTGTGAAAAAAAATAAATAATTATAAAGTTAATTTAAAAAAAATAAAACACACATACGTCCGTCCATAATTTTTTCCGTGTAAAATAGGTGCAAAAAAGGATCAGATTTATCTTAAAATTAATTAATTTTCTTTTTGTTTGAATTATTAACGATTGAACCTAAATGTATGGTCTAGCTATTTAGAGCAAACTCATATGTGAATGCTTATTCAAAATGAATAGCATAATACCACAGTGACTGAGTATGGCCGTACAGGGGAAATGGCTTACGATCTCACATCTGCCTAAGCGCCTTGCACGGGGATGTATTTTGGCACAAGGGCACGTACCCTTCCATATCCGAACGAATTCACGCACGCGCCCCACTGACAAATCACTCGAGCATCGCACGCATACCGTATCGTCGCGAAGGGTAATATTAGAAATAAACGGAATGGCTCAGAGAGGAATTCGGATCACACTTCAGAATTGAAGTGGATGCTATCCTTTCGTACAAAGGGCAATGAGATAAGCTACTCAAAAATGTGTAAACAACGCCTCTGTCATGATCAATGATGTATGTCTGCTAACACCATATAAGAAATTATCGTGACAATAAAGCCGATGACAAGAATTTTCACTTCTACTTATGCCTGTGAAATATTTATAACAGTAGAAAGAATTTAATTAAATATATCATCAATCAATTATAAGCTATAAATTGGCTATTTTACACAACAGATTCTATTGATCATTTTAAGGTGTTCACTGTCAATACTTTTTGGAAAGGTATTATATTAAAAAAAAACACAATATTCCTTTGTACATACTTCCACTTTTATTTAATAATATCAGAACCGATTTTTCTCATAACAAGTATTATCAACTGATCATAAAATATAATTGTACAGTGTTATTTATACAAAACAAAATTAAATAAAAAAGGTGTAATAGACAATTGGTATTAAGTAACTAAAATTAAAATTTTTAATACCTCTAAAGATACTTTCGATGGATTCGGCGGTAACTTTGTGGAAGTTCATTTTAATATAAAATATAAAATAACTTGGATTATTCCACGCATTGTGCTCTGACACGTATAAATGTAACACGTGTTTCGCCTCTTTCAGAGGCATCCACAGACTTTCTTACTTTCACAAATGCTTGCTTAAGTACGAATGATTTTAATATCCATTCCGGACCCTTTTTGTGGTCCCAGGATTTCGGGATTGTCAATTTTTCACCATAAAATCGTGTAATAAAGTCAGGATTAGAGGTTGAGAAATTTTTCTCGGCGATGTTGAAATCCTTGGATTTTCCAAAAAAAAAATAGCCGTTTTCAATTTTCAACCCAGAAAGTTGCGGAATTCCCAAAATGAAAAAAATCATTGTCATTTTTTTTAGCCCCCGCGCAACATTCTTAAATTTTACCAATCCCGAGGTCCCGGGATTAGTACTATCACAATCTCGGGATTTCTGGATCACAAAATCAATCGGGATCACGACATTGGAGACCTTATTAAAAAAAATCAGTAGGCTAAACTCCAGTTCATCTTTTTTCTGACTCAATCAATGCTGTCAATTATTCCTTACTCTTATGTCGTTTTTTAACATTCTGTTTTAAACTTATCAATTTCGTATATACAAACATAATGTGAGTTTTTACTTTACTAATCGTTGCGTGGGAATCTGCACAGTGGAATGTTTTGTTATGAAAATGTTATTTTGTCAAAGCAAAACATTGTCGTCGAATTCAGCTCGCTGGCATCATAACCTCTCAATCGATAAGTGAATTATTTCCAAGTTAAATAATGAAATGATAAAACACTAGAGAAACTTTCAACATTGTGACGTGTATAAGAAAACTTGTCAGAGCTGAGTGATAAATATTATATATTTGAAATATTTCATTGGTAATAAGTTATAACAAATATTTAACACCGCTCAAATACTGACAAGAACGAAATTATCTTATTATAATCGAATATCTTACATAGCTTTACGAAATCTTTAATTAAGAAAAACAAAATATTCCTTTGTACTTATGTACACTTTTATTTATCAGGATCAGAACCAGTTTCACTCATGGCGAGCATTGTCAACTGATAATAAATATAAGTTATCAGTTGACAATGCTCGCCATGAGCGAAACCGGTCATGATCTTTATAAATAAAAGTAGAAATAAGTACAAGCAATATTATGTTTTTTTTTAATATAATGCCTGCCTACGAAATATTGACAGTGAATACTGTAAAAGTGAAAACTTAAACGTGCGAATCAATTTGTTTTCTAATGCTGATATTCAAAATACTTTGGTTTTTGCAATATTTTTATAAAAATTCAAAAGTTTTGATTAATATTTTAAAACCATTTTTTACCAGATTTACGCAGTCGTTACACAAGTATTATCAGTTAAACATTGCCCAATTACGTATAGTCGACAATTTTTTATTTATCTTACTCCCTTACTAGCGTTTCTGAACCAAAATCTTTTGCCAAAACGATGAAGACATTCAGATTTCCAATATTCGGCTTAACGTATATGTATACGTTTAATAAAATATGTTTGGTAATTTGATATTATTTAAAAATGAATAATAATATCATATATGTAACTTAACATTTCCGAATTTAAAGATACTTTGATCCATAATTTAAAAATTTGAAGGATGTTGAGCGGACAAGTTAATTAGTAGATACATTACTAATTTGTCGCTCCGTCTCTACGGACCAGCTTACATCTGTAAGTGTGACGCCTCACGTACAACTTGAATTACCCTCTCAATACTAAGCTTACCCCCTCCCCTATTCACTCAAACCCATGTTCACCCATCCATCTAATATTGATTGTCAATTGGTGGTTCGTATGTGATTCCATCATCATCAGACAATAACAACTTCAACATTTCCTCTACTTATTTTATCTACTGAAACTACATGTATTGAGTCATTCAGTTTCCTGGTTGTTTTGTATTGATATATCAGGTACATATATATAAAGTATTTATTTCAATTTAAATCATAAATATAACTTATAAATGTATTAATAAAAGTTAGCTAAATACGTTAAATATGGCTAAGAAGTTCCTTTACGAATACTTATTGCGTGTATTAATAAAATAAAATGTTCAACTCTTTGAGTGTTTTTATCAGGAAGTGTTTGTTTTGTAAAGTTAAGCTTAGTATTTTTTAATCAAGAATGCTATTTTTTCTTTTTTTACACAAATCTGCTGTGTCTTAAATGAACAGCTAATCGGTTTTTTTTTTAATGTTTTTGGTGAATGATGTAATATAGAAAGCACCAGTCTTATCATAAAAAAAAACTAACTTTTTAATACTTTTAAATGTACCAAAGTAAAACATTTTTTTTAGTACTAAAAAAACGTAAAAAATAATGAAACTTTATTTATGTATGAGAAAAGAACTGTTTTTCTGCTGTGGAATGGTTCTTTACCGGTACCGTTTTACCGGTAATATCTTTCAAAATTCACTTTTATGTTACACTGATTAAAACAGTAAATATAAATGTTATATAATTTAAAAAAATATCATTATGTAATTATCATTGAAATACTCTATTATTATTTCAACCCCGTTTTAAAAAGACAGCGTTAAATATGAATCATTTTTATCTATAAATTCGCGTCGTAGTTTTTTACTTAAGTCCTATATTTTATTCTAACAATTTTAATTACAAATACACTATTTGCTTCCAATAATGTAATTGTGCATCAAACTATAAAAATGACAATCCTCCAATACCCTTTCAAACAAAAAAAAATATTATTTTAATACATTGCAAAACTACAAGTTAACAGAATGTGTGCAATATTCAAAAAACATTTACTACAAAGCTTGTTATTTACTGAACATATTAATATTGAAAACGATCATGTCAGCTCTATTGTTCTATTACATTACTTCCACGTGATTTATTAATGAAATTAATTTTAATATTTTATTTAAGTTATATAGAAACCATTTATTATCTAATCTTTTTTACCGTATTTCTAGATAAAATAACGTAGTGTATGATTGTAAAAATGTGTCTCTACAGCTTATATTACATTAATGTATAAATGTATCGTAGATATCCTTAGTTACGCTAAAGAAAAGAACATGTTGAGGCTTTAGTTTTAAACAATGACAAGCTAAGAAATTGAATTCAGTGATTTTTCATGATGGTTTTTAAGATACATACCCTCTTAACTAATGTAAAATTCTGATTGCTTGCCGTGCTATTTAGTACCATCGATAAAACTAAGTATGTATTATTGTGTTTCCCAGCACAGTTATCTGAACAAATATTCATATACTTATTGCAAAGAAAACTACAAATCTCATTGTAACCTCTTTTTGTAGAAACTAACTCATTTAGACTCGTGGAAAGATAATATTATTTTTAATAATTTTGCATTATTAATATAGTCTAAAATTCTGAGTGGGATGTGTCGCTTAACAATTAATCTTTACAATTTTAGTTCAACGAGCTACTTGCTTAGTAAACTGGAAAACTTTGATGTAATTAAGATACATAACTTTTCATAACATCATGTTCTTCAACCATACACAGTCTACATCGTTGTGGTTTTACAACGGTTTCAAAATATAATTCCTCTTGATATTAGTTTCATATTACCTTAAAGTCTCCAAACACAATGTACGCAACAGTTGCAGTCACAGTTTCACAGTTATTAAATATAAATATTATAGATAGTACAAATTATACCGCATAATCGTCAACCGCCTGAATTCAGTACTTGACTACCGAATGATGGACTTCGCATATCTCCATATTCACTCAAGTCGAATTATTATTATTGAACTTTACTTAAGAGAAATCTCTCCTAAACTTACCCCTAAGTCTAAAGTTCACCCACATATCTCATATAAACTTTCAAACTATTAGATAGTTAACGGATGTCGAATATTATAATAGTATACCAACATAAAGGCATAGTCAAAGAACAATATTTATAAAGAAAACAAGTTTATTTATTTTTATAATATTATTAAAAAATATTTATTGCAATCGATTATATTAATAAGTAACATTTGAATTGAATTTTTCATTTTGGACCTGTTAAATTTAAATTTGTTTTTTGTTGTTTGTCATGTTATATATGATATTATAAAATTATTTTTTACATATATGCAATAATTATTTTTAAAAATCTTCTTTCGTGCATTATATGGTATAAATTCTTTATTATATTACTGGTTACGGTTTCAACTTTCAATTCTGGAAGTAAGGCGTATGCATAACGTTAAGTTTTGAATTATTCATAAAAAAAATAATTTCTCATATATATTTCAAAAGATATTTTGTATATATCAAATATTTTAGGGTAAATTCTGATTGCTGTGACAGCAATAACTATAGTTATACAATAAAAAATTATTAATATGAATATTTTGTAATAAAATAAAAATAGTTATTAAAAGAATGATAAGTAGTCATTGTATGCTGTAAGTGAGTCATACTTGAATTATTGTAAAATAAATACAAAGCTATTGACTTGCTAAAAACTTTGACAAACTTTTGTCAAAAGAAGCAGTTTGTCGACAGTGCGAGAGTAATAACGGCATAGGGGCTGTCGGAAATGTTATTTCCTTCCCCTTAAAATGTATTAGTACAAATCATTATTACAAAATAGCTCATAATCATTATCTGGAACAGCAAATGTAATAAGAATTTCATCAAAAATTTGCAACACAATATAATCATTTGCTATTAAATACGAAATTCAACCTCATTTTGCTACAATTATACTAGCACTTTTAAAAAATGTATTAATTAGTAATATATTATTCAATCACTTCATTTCAGTAAAAAAACACGATTTTCTTATCATTACTATCATTCATTTAAATTCAGTAAATCAAGGATTTTTTTCAACGAACACTTAAATCATTTTCTGAAGTGTAACGCTATATTTTACAATATAAATTAAGGTGTTAGAGTATATGAAACGATGTCCATATTGTGTTTATCTTTTAAGCCATTATATATTGCTTAGTTAATATAATTTTAAATATAATTTTAATGACGGCATAAGCCAAAATCAATATCAACCTTACAAAGGAATTTACGCAAGCTAAAGATAATTTAATAAAATATGTATTTTAAAATTATGTTTACTAAATAATTTACCATTGCAGATATACTAAGAAATAAACAGATTTGCTTAATGAAGTGAAGTTTTTGCGAGTGAAGAAAAAGGTTATTTACTTAAACCACCTTAGACCAATATTGGAATATAATATTGCTTTTGGTACATATCGAAATGGTTGCAAACAAACGGTCGGATTTAAAATTAATTTGCTATGATTTCTTCAGTTATTCGGAATAATAACTTAATTGTGAAGTGCCTTTGATTTAATTGTAAACTAACACTCTTTGAAAAGCTAAATCGCATTTAGATTCGTTTACCATGATATCATAGTCATATATTTTAAATATAGATTGAGATGTTGTTGTCTTTTTGGACTGTTATTTAATATATTGCCATCAAGTATTGGTAAGATTATATTTTGAGACCACACTTAAGATGTACGTGTGATAAATAGTCTACTATCAAAGTTCTAATTAAAAGTCTACTTCTAGTATGAATGGATTTTTTTGTATATTTTTTTTACTGTAAACTATTAAATTACAATACATTGTCGACGAACTGGCAAAAGTTGGCAAGTAACGAATTGATAGTACATACTGAGTAAACAGTAAAAGATCTTTTATGGTAAAGCTTCTAGCCCCGATATTTAATGTTAGAGTGACAATTATAATATTTAATATTTATGCTAATCTGCCACAAATAAAATAAGTAATACACTTGGGCCTCGTATAACACGTTTATATGGTTCCACAAAAACGTCGTGTAATACAGATCCGTGTTATACAAGATTTGAAGTTCATACAAAATTAGGGATTGCGTTCCAAAAAAAAATATCGAAGATGTTAAATATAAATATGTACTTTATTTTTTTAAATAAACAAATATACATTTACATATCTATTGAAATAAATTTTAATAACATAATATAGCATTCATTCATCATCGCTATCACTTAGAATTCTACATGTTTTACTCTTTTTCGAGATCGGTTGTAAATTTTCATCATCATCGGAAGGTTCTGGATTTCTTGTGGTTTTAGCATTCAGAAATTCGGTAATAAGCGATGGTCAGCTTTTAGCGTATAAATCTTTGCGTATTTCCTTATAAGGTTCCGAAATTTGTTATAAAATACAAACAGTGAGCCAGTATGCATTGCACCATTGAATGCCAAAGCGCAACTGAAGTGTATCGAAACAAACGAAATTGACAAGTCTTAACATGGTCAGTAAAATTTGTCATGAATCATTACACGGACGTAAAAATCAAACATGGTAATTGTTAATTATTTTTATTTTTTTAATTGAAACCGTTTTATATATAGCGTGTTGTATAAAAATATGCCAGAATTTATACAACCGTGTTGTATAAATCAGTGTTATATAAAACCGTGTTATACGAGGCCCAAGTGTATAAAGCCTGAAAAAATGCCTGCTTATAGATTTGCACTAATAATAATTATTTATAATATATAAAAATTCTTTAGTTGCCAAACTGGTATAGTAAATGCACGTACTAAGTTATTCCAAACAATAAATTAATATCCAAAAAAAATATTATTTACTTACTTTATTTCTGATATTTTTTTAACTTACCAAGGTGATAATAAATTAAACCTCTCCGTTCATCTAATCTTAAAAGCATAGCGATAGAGATTTACTAGTCACTTGCTCTAACCTACCATTATCCTTCAATCCTTATTCTCTTGCAAAAAGGCGTTTGGGTGTTAAGTAATAAGCAGACTTGTAAAAACAATCCCTATTGCGACGAACTTCATTTAAGGTTCAAATGATTCACATTAGAGGTCACAAACAATGAAAAAGTTGGAAAATTAAAAATGTACATATTCGATAAAAGCTTTCTATTTACATGCACTTTCAGCAGTCACTTTGAACATTGTCTTCAATTAATTTCTACTAGTCATGCAGCCATATAAAAGTGTCATTTTGATAATTATTTAACCAAATGGACAAAGCACAGTATGTAGAAGATAAAATCTTAAATTACACAAATGTCATGAGCGCGATAACGTTAATTGAGTGATTTAAGTACTTACTTGAGTGACTTAGGGGAGTTTTGTATATACTGAGCAATTTTAAAACAGCGGGCGATGATTTGCGTTATTTTTTGTAAGTCTGAGTCATTCAAACATTATTACAAATGGCAGATCGTAACACAGTAAGTAAGCACTTACTATTTATTAAGTGCCACCCGTATACTAACTAACTGTTAAAGTGTTTAGCTTTTGTTTTAATTAATGCGAGAAAATTTATTTGAAAAATAAACGTAAATGGCGATTATGTTGGCTTAAATAATTTTTGCTCGTACATTCTTGATAATAATTTTAAAATGATTTAGCTACGAAACAATTTTTTTTAACGAGACCTTTTTTTATAAACGTTTATTCATTGTAGGAGGATACAATTAAAGACATAATTGGACAAGAGAGATGTAACTAAAGACCATACAATATTTTACACGATGTGTTTGTTAAAAACTAAAAAAATTACATTAATTTATAGAATCAATGCCTATTGTTACGAAAAACTTAATTAACTGCCGCAAAGATATAACAATTTCTGATCTGATACGCTTAACGCATTATCAAATTAACCTTAGTTGATAATGCTTACGACGATATTTTTAATAATTTTGAAAGCTTAGCAAAAACTATGTTTTATTTTGTTTTAATTAAGAGGAAAAAATGTCCACCAACTTAAATTGTAATATAAAACTATTTTTAATTTGATAATCAATACTTAATATTCAAACCACTTTTTTTACTAGTTCTAAATTATTTATACAGATGAAAACTGATGAAAATTAAAATAGATTACATTACATTAAGAAAAAACACAATATTCTTTGGTACTTAATTTCCACTTTTATTTACCAAGATCAGGACTGGTTTTGCTCATGGCGAGAATTATCAACTGCTTTTTCTTTCTCGCATTGAGAAAGAGTGGTCTTGATCATGGAATAATAATGTGGCGTCAAGAAAAATATAATAATATACTGTCTTTCCACCAACAATTAAAAAAAAATGTATTTCATACACGATTTTACCTAGTTTCAATAATAATTCTGCATTTCATTTTAAGCTTAAAACTGCTTATCAAGTGTAAAGTAAATCATTTTTACTCTGCATCAAATATGTGAATTGAAAAATACAAAAATATTCTTCATTATTACTTTTTAAATCCAAGTGTAACGTTGACAATCATAATGGTAAAAATAACTGAATTCAAAATGACACAACGCCATTTCATATTGCATTCACGTGCATCTGTTTTGTTTTGATAATGTACAGCTGAACATTAAATATTCGTTTGAAATTTGTCGTGATAATTTGATTGCATGGCTAGTAAAACATTTGTGTAATGCTATGGTTTTTCGTTTAACTCTCGCGGCTCGGAGACTAGAAAAATACTTCTCATCCGATGGGGGTCGTTTAGGAACCCCAGTGGTTTCCTCATTCTTATGAATTTCAAAAAAAAAATAGTCTAAGGGCTTTAAAATATCTCTCTGCATCATTCCTCATACATTTTTTTTTATATAAAAATCCGTGTTTTTTTTAATAAAAAATCACATTTTAAGTTGCGCTTAAAAAAGACGTCATCCCAGCACACATATAAAATTGCAACTGACGAGTTTAGCCCAGCTATCTTACAAACGATCGCTTATCGCGAGCGCTTATCGTGTTATCGCGTTATCGCGTATTTATATAAACTACAAAAGGTTCAAAAAACTATGATATAGAAAAACCTTAATTATAAACATTGTATCACCCATATTATAATAGATATTTAAGAAAATGTGGGTATTGGGGTCGCATTTCTCGAGCTTAGAACCGGAAAAGTTAATATGTTGACTTGGAATAACTATTTAAAGCCATGTGAATTTATATTTTCTAATGTTTCTTTAAAAAGTTTCATAAAAATACACATAGCTAATTTGAAAACATTTTATATTATTATGTACGTAACCTTCGTTTTTTTTCTAATATGAAGTAGGTTCGTTCTTTATTCCACGTCCTCGATGTTGAAATTGGCTTAATGACTACCTGAACATCGCAAAACAGGGTCATATTGATACAGGACGTGTGTAAACATTTGAGGGAACCGTAATTATATTTATAAGGTACGGTCAACATTTTCATGCAATTTTTTTAATGAATAAAACCAATGATTTACCCCACGTGGATGGCATATATACACGAGTGCTAAATAAACCCACGGTATATATTACGTTTAATTAAATGAAAGATTACTTGTATTCATACATCGTAAAAAATATATTGACCCTAACTTATGGCAAGCCTAACAAGTTACTGTTTTCTTTTTAAATATGATTTATTCAGATAATCTGGTAAAGTGATATTTAATCATCTTAATTGTAAGCTTATTGCAATTTAGAGTTAGATTAAAACTTTAACTGTCTTTCTTGTAGCTACAAATCAGATATTCATTCCCAATAAGTTTCAGTGCGAGATAATAGCGATTTTTTACTACTTATGTGTTCTTGAAATATTTTTTGAGTGTCATTTTGAACGTACATGCTATTAATATGTTCTTACTGGTTGCAATTACCAACCTTATTAAATGAAATATGTTAGATGTTTCTGAAAAGAAGATTTACTTATCAATCTTCAATTTAATTTCGAATTTGCACCTTTTCTTAAAAGGTGACTTTGATGTCCAAAAGTTTCATAGTTTATGTTAAAATAATTAAATTATTTTAATTAAAAAAATATAAGTGATTGCTTGATTATTTCTGATGTATACAACTTGTTATGATTCTTTGGCATTTTTGAATCATCATACATAATTGGACAATACTGAAAAATATTTTCAAAAATTGATGTTCAACAAAATAAAAATGAAAAATTTCCCAATATTAAGCAAAACAAAAAAAAACGAAAAATTCATAAAACTAGATGTTTATGCATAAAAAAACATTTCTTTACGAATGAATTCATATTTTTATAATTACTAAATGCTGACAGCACGCCATCTCAGCATCTTTTTGACGGCAAGGTCTTATATTTTTTCTTGGAGCCACCCTTAAAAAAGAAAGGCGATGATATTCCATTTGCCAACACTAGAACCGTCGGGGTGCATATTCGGTAAACAATTTTATGTTGAAATGAAAAAATAATATGAATGTTTGTCATTGAAGTATCTTATACGCATATATAAAGAAAATATGTACCTATGTACTAAGATGAAAAATAGAATTAAAGCTTCTTTTTAAAAAATATGCAGTTGGTAGTGTTGTTTTAAAATTAGTAACTAAATTTTAGATTATTCAATCGAAGTTGATGACTTTAAAAAAACCAAAAATGACATTAAAATCTCATGTTGAAGCTTTTAAGTATTCATAAAAATATAATTCAGCAATTGTATGTTTGCTAATAATATAAAGACTTCGAACAAAGTTCTTCTAAACATATTTTCCCACAAAAACTACCTATTACTCAGTTGGTTAATCTCTTTATTTTAAATAAAGTTTGGATACAATGAACTGATCCATGAAGCAGCGGTTAAATTCGTTGACGTCCGTAACAAATTTCACGGGATCAAGTCCTTAGTACGAACAGCACTTTTCAGATTATTGATTTCTGTTCGAAGGCATTGGTGATTGTGATGTATAAAAATTATCTGTAACCATTTCAATCCTCAAACTTAACAAATAGCTAGTTGAAGTGAGAGTGATAAGTGAACCACTAGTATTGTTTTAACCTTATTTTATATTGTAACGATACTCTCCGAAAAAGACAGATTGTGTAACCGAGCTACAAACATTTTTAGTAGAAACACTGTTGTTGTGATACTACCATAAGAAGGCCATACCTACGTTGACAGCTGTAATGTATTAAAAACTATGTACGACAAGAAGAACAAAAATGGTGTGGTAACCGTATACTACATTTTTTAGATTGGTCGGGTAGGAGAAAATAATTTTTGCCTCCAAACAAAAATCTGTCAACCAGTTGAAAAATCAATTGAATAAAAATTCTGTGCTGGTATTCGAGTCTATATACACAACGACTACGTTAACAAGTCAACCACGTAGACATCATATCCAATATATAAAAATAAATGTTTGTTTGTTCGTACTTTATGCGCCAACTCGCATTCGATTGCAATAAAACTTTGACAAACTTTTCGCTTGCACTTTCGGCAAGGTTATAGGCATAATAAAATTAACTTACAGTAGGTCTTACATCTAAAAATCAATGTTTGTATGTCTGCCATAATGTTCATTATGACAATGTATGCTTGCACTTGCGCGAAGGTTATAGTGAAATTAATTTACAGTAGGTGGCGCGTGTGTTGTACCATATAAATCGGCAGCAAACGTCAAACAGACAGAAAAAGAAAACATGCACTTCAATAAACACAATTAAAACACAAGCACTTTCTTTCTTTAAGTGGCATTGCAATGCATGCTGGGTACTAGGGTCTCCAATCCCGGGACCCCGTCCAATTTTGTGATCCCGAAATCCCGGGATTGGTATGGTCGCGATCCCGGGATTTCGGGATTGAGAAATTTTGAGCAAATGCCGAAAATTTATAGGACTTTGGAATTGAAAGAGTTAAAAAAAAAACGAGTCACGTTTATATTTTGGGAAAAAGTAAAGTAGGGAATTAAGGATTTCAAATTCGTCGGTGAGCTAAAGAAAAAACGACTCACCAAAACTTTTCTCAAATTATACACGATTTCACAATGAGTGCCCAATCCCCGGATCCCGGGATTGAAAATTAATCAATCCCGAAATCCCAGGATCATAAAAATGCTTCGGGATTGGATACCCTACTGGGTACTCGCTAGTATATCATAAAATTATATAACCAAGAAACTTCTTTTTGAATAAATATGCGTGAAATACGGGAAATGTTTCAACAATGTTATATATATTAAATTTCGTTACCACGAAATTTCTTCATCAATTTCGGATTTCTTGTTTAGTTTTTAAAATCAGTACCAATCATGTTGAATATTTGTTAAAATCCGAAAAAATATCAGTAAAATACACTCTACTACCAAAAGCAACCGATACATATTCTGTGATCTATACGTCGTAGAAGCGCAACCGCATTTACATACTCGCGCAAATTTTCACCAGTGCTTCAGAGTGGGATTCGGGTAAAATTAATCGTATAAAAAACGCCAGATTATTAAATCTACAATTTCACTATAAATTTATACTTTAAATAAGTTTACAGTTTATATGTTTTGTTGAAAATCAGTTATATATGTCATGCCAACGTGAAGAGCTGGTTTTTCCACTAAACTTATAGTAGTAATCACTTTTAAGGTGTTTACTGTCAATACTTGGTGGAATTTCTTCTGACAATCCCTTAACATGTACATTTTGTATGAATCAAAGTCGATTTTGTAACAAAAGTTGCATTTAAATTGCAGTGAATAGCAAACACGGCAGTTATATAATAGATTTCACAAAACAATAAATTTTATATTAAGATAGCAAGATAATAAATACCATTAAGAATATATTAAGTAATTTATACGTACATAATATATATAGTACATACTTCTAAATATGTCGTTACTTACACCGAAATAATATAATTTTTATCCATGGCCGCTCCTAATGTGGAGCATATGGCCTTCTAATCTAGGTATCTCAACACGAGTTTTTTACGAAGACTACTTGTTATTCGGTTGCTTGAACTATCTTTTTTCGAAGAGAATGTGAATAGAAATGATAGGACTAGTGGTTAAATAATCGCTCTCGGTAAACTCCGTTATTTCAGGACAATGCCGTTCGTAATAGAATTCGAACCCGTGAGGTCTGACAAGTCAACGACGGTGACCATTGTGCCATGAATCCGACGTATAACATTACACGTGATTAAAAAATTATGACATTTATTACACATGATATAAAATATATTAGTATTATCATATTAAAAGGTAACCAATACAACATCGCTGTCACACCAATTATGCGCTTGAAAAAATAAATAAGGATGTGAGCTACTTTCAGAAATTGAAATTGTCTGGTGAGTTACCTATACATATTCCTTCTTTATATTTTTTTATCATCGGCCCTTATTGTACTATACATATTATTATTATATTACTTAAAATAAATTAGAATAACAGATTTTTTAATCAAACATAAAATGCGTACTTTAATTATTTATTTATAAACAAAATAAATATGAGTAAAAATAAATATTAAAAACAATGAAAAATAACTAGTAAAAATAATTAGCATTTACTTTTTCTACAGCTCGATTTTTTTATTTTTGGAGTTCAATAATAAAATTTTATGGGAAAATTTGTAAATATGATAAAATATCCCAACCTAGCTACCAAAAAAGCCTCGGCGAGCTACCGGTAGCTCGCGAGCGACCGTTTGGCGATTACTGGTTTATAGTCACCCGCTCCTACTACCACTTTTATGATGAAAACTGGCAGATATTTAAAATTTGTAGCTAAAATAATTGTTTTTAAATTTTTGCTATCATGTAACCCGTAATATACATTGTTTTAGTGTTTATGGCCTTAAATTTGTTTCATTCTTCCTTGCTTTTTGGGACACGAACCGAACACAACGTGTGTAGGGGACACTTCCCGGTCCTGTAACTTGCTTCCAGAGACCTTAAGTTGTAAATTCACTTTTAGTTTTTTTTTGTGGTTTTTCGTCCGAGATGATATTTTTCCATTTCGACAAAAATTAAAATTCATTTTTTTCCACGCGTGGAGCTTAGCATCAATTTTCTTAACTTTTATACAATCTTGTGAGCAAGCTAGGTCCTATAATAGTTATTGTGTATTGTATTAATTCAAAATTTTGTCTGTTAAATATTGTATGTGATTAAACTTCGGTGATTGTAAATTCCTAAATAATTTTTTTCGTCACAGTAGAGCGATGGTTTTCATTTAATTCTACCTACCTGATTTACGTCGAGTTCATTCAAACTGTTATTGGTCTTAATGACTTTTATTAGTGGGGATTTGTTCTTGGGGTATAACATCGTGAAGAAATTTATCACAATAAATGAAACTCGCTCAAAAATAAATTACGAGTATGTCAATATATGTATTTATAAAGATGAAAATTTTCTAGTTGGCGCCAAATACCACTTAAATTGGAGTGAAAGTCACTATTAAGAAATTGTATTTCGCAAATTCGCCAGACACCTTTATCTCCATACTCCCCTGTGTGATTTCTGAGCATATATACAAGAAGACCGTATCGATGAATACGTATGACATAACCACCATAGCAGAGCTATTATAAAGGCGCCCCTTGTAAAGTGGGAGACATATCAAATTGGAAATAACTAGCTGGAGGGCTTTCGATCAGTACACCGAGTCGGGTATGGGTGGACGTGTATAACGCGGGGTGGGATTATGGGGGTTAAAAACGGTGGCAGCGGTTGTTAAAGTGTTTTGGAATTTTGCCAAAAGAATATTGATAATGAAGCAATTATTTTAGACTGTGTTTTCCCGGTAAATTTCACAGCATATTTGGCGTTTTTATACTTTCGAACTCACTTCATGATCGAGCGACTTTTATTACCCACAACTAAATAGTATTAATAAAAACACAATATTCCTTTGTACTTATTTCCACTTTTATTGACCAAGATCAGGACCGGTTTTGCTCGCGGCAAGAATTGTCAACTGATAAGAAATATAATTTAACAGTGTTATGTATACAAAACAAATTGAAATAAAAAGGTGCTATAAACAATTGTCATTGAAAAGAATTTACAAATTATGAATAAGTGACTCTAAACTAACACAAATTAAAATGTTTTATACCCTAACATGTTATTACAAACATTGGTAAAAAGAAGTGGAAATAAGTACAAAGAAATATTGTGTTTTTCTTAATAAAATGTCTTCCCACCAAGTATTGACAGTGAACACCCTAAAAGAAATATTAAAATAGTGTTTTTTTAATGCCGATACACTAAGTAAGGTCGGGTCATATGGCGCAGCGGTTAGCGTTATGGGCTTCCGTGTCTGACCTCACGGCTTTGAATCCAGTACGAATAGCATTTTTTCGATAGATTTATCGATCTCTGTTCGAAGGCATGGGTGATGTCTAAAAATTCCCTCCCACCCTTTCCGAACCTTCAATAACTAGGCGTAGCGAGAGCGATTTGTTAACCACTAGACCTGTCCTAGCCTTATCTTTCTACCCATAATACTCTTTTGAAAAGAAAGTTTGAACGATTGAGAAACAAACCGTTCTCGTTGAAAAACTTCTGCTTAGATACCTTTATAAGGAAGCCAAATGCTCCACATTGGGAGCGGTCATGGATAAAAAAAACAGAAATCAAGCGAGGTAAACTTTGTAATGATATATATTTTAGTACGGAATAAGTTACAGGCGTGATTTGTTTTCGATTGGTTTTTTAATAAATTTACGACAGACCTGGCATCTGTTGAGGAAAGTATAATGTGCTTATTTATGAAAGCAAATTAAATATGGCCACTGGCCAGGAATCATTTTTTTAATAAAGACTGAAAAGTAGAATTGGAGAAGTTTTGAAATCTCATAAATCTTGTCGGAACAATGACAAAATGACAACAACTGCGTGGGTTGAAAAAGTATTGGCCGATTCTTCTCATTTGCATTGATTTCATATACTGACTCTGCACGTAATTAAACAGTGCAGCTGCCTAAGCAAACAAATGTTTGATGACATCTTGAAATAATAATTCCACGGTGGCGAACTTTTAATGGAGTTAAAATCTGAAGCAAGCGCGTCGGGCTTGAACTGACGCCCGCCGTCGCCGTCGTGGCGCTTTCGAAGACGCGCGCGGGGGAACTGGCGTCAAAAAGCGATTATCAAACTAATCAAACTTTGTCACGGTCCAATTCCAATCTTCTCGACGAAGAAAAAATGCGAATTTTTAAACATGTAGGAGTATTAAAATGTTATATTAACACATTCAGAGTCACCAGAAACTCACATAACTATGTTGTTATAATAAAAATAATAAAATCGTTTTTCTTGTAGTGAAGTGGTACATGTTCTTTTGCGCTTATTTAAATCCTTAATTTTTTCACAGTCTTGCAATCAAATGAACTTTTTTTTAGATCATTTTCACTTTGACAAGAATAATTCTCACCAATAACAAATATGTCACACCAAAAATACATTCGATTATTCTATACCACAAAATTATGCTTCAACATTGAAAACATATATAGTACTTTTTGTAAAATCTTATCATTTAAATAAATTATCTTTCACTTATGATAAATAGTTGGCAATTTGAAATGAATAGTTTGCACTAATAAATAACTAAGTGTAACTTTGTTTTGACTATAAGCAACATTGCATTCGTGGTTATCGCAAATTAAACTAATTGTTTATGATCTGTCAGACGAGTCGCAACCTTTTTTTTCTATATTACAATAAGTGATCTTATCGAGTTGCTCGATAAAATACGTTGAAAGTGATAAAGTAATTAAGTGGAAAAAGTATGATTTATTTGAAAAAAACATTATAAGCAATTTTGTGGGTAAAAATTTTAGATATTATTATAAGACAAAAACTATTCAACATAATATGTTTTATCGTCAAAATCAAATTTTTATGACAGCAGTCAATACTGTAACGCTATCTAATTTGTTTCGTTGGCTAGAAATGATTTAATCAATATAAAACTGCATACATTATTTTTATATGGTTTGTAAAACTACAGAATCTGATTTCAATGATTCCATTTATGTAATCTTATTCCGTTTTTCAGTGAAAATATTTCTGCAAATAAAGAAAGCTTAGAAAAAAACGAAGGAAAAACCAACATATTTATCTATATTTTAAATATATTTTTAAAAAACTACATAATTGATTGTAATACGAATTATGATGAGTTTTAAGCGAAAAGCTTTAAATCACGTTTAATTTGACCACACATGCACTTAAAAGATTTAAATGGATTTACAGTTGGTATGTAAAACAATTTATTTCAATTTCGATACCATCGGAATTAAATTAAAAATAATCCATTTTAAAAATCATCAAATTAAAGTTTGTGATAGTTGTGAAAAGAATCTTATTCTAAGTGAAAACTATCTTAATAAAAGTTTGTAACAAGTTCATAATATTTTATCCAGTGCAAAATATTAAAATAAAAGTTTTTTTGAACTAGTTAACTTTTTACACCTAAAGACTTCATGTGTAAGAAAATTAAAATTAAGTAATGGGCTACGGAAGCTACTCTCTACTATTTTTTCTACTTTATTGAAGTTGTCACAAGAAAAAATAGTCATCTTTATTGATATTAAAATTTGAAAATCATACTATCCGGAATCTGATTGCTTGGGCCAAAACTTAGTAGTGTTAAGGTTTTTAAATGCCAAGAATCTTTGCTATTTTTTTCGAAGTTCAAAATACTGTTTTAGCAAAGGTTTTCTTATATCTTAATCTTCATTTTAAATAAATGGAAGCTCAAAATAACTATTTTTACAACAACAACAAAAAAATGAACATGCTCTTCATCCGTATTAATTAAATGTGTGTATTTTTTATATTCATAGAACAATTGCTCAGGTTGATGGCGGTAAAACGTTAACCTAGTTTTAGCAAGTATAAATAATAAAACATGAATTCAAATAAAAATAATTGTCCTGACGATAAAATGATGGCTAAATACCTGTCAACTTTATTCAATGAATCATGTGGATTTTGATAATTTGCTATGTTAACTTTATTCTATTGAAGCACAACAAAATAAATGCTGATGCAATCAACAGGAAAAATAAGTACTCCTGAATAAAAATTCATAACCAACTCAATAAAAAAATGCATTGTGTAGTGGAATGTGTTAACACTTTCGTTCCCGCACATAATGGATAAATAAATCTCAAGAAAAGTTTTGCTAAACTTGCATACACACCGCATTTCTATGACGGGTATCGCCTCCAAAGTTGTACGATGGAAAATTCTCATATATATTTTTTATTATTATTATTTAAAACAGGATTTCCAATTGCTTTTTTCCCTCCCGTTTCCACGTTTTGTGATAAGGAAAGAAAATAAATCGGGAAAAGTTGAATTTGTTTGTCCAATGGCGAATGAAGGCGTACTTATTTAGAAGTTGTAATGCAAAAAAAACTACTTACTCGAGTTTATATTTTTCTTGACGCTCTCTATAAAATGGCGGCTTTTTGTGATATAAATGCGTACGTAGACTTTGGTTATGTGTTCTATATTGTGTCAACGGATATATAAGTTATTGTATTCAAAATTGTCTCAATTGACGATCGTAACTGGCTGATTTAATATATTACATATTTCTGTCATTTTTACTCACGATGTAGAAAATATGATTCCGTATTGGAAGTATCTCAACAAAAGTTTTTATACGAAAACTGCTCCTTACTCATTCACTCAACCAATTTTTTTTAAATAGAGTAGTAGAGATAGAAAGGATATGGCAGATCAGGACTAGAAGTTGGCTTGTCACTTTCGCTACATTCAGTTATTTTAGGATTGGAATGGTGGGGGGAAATTTTTAGACATCATAAACGTCTGTATGCTCTTACCTATTTCAAAAAAGAAAAACGTATTGATTTCGACGCATATTCAAACCATGACTGTAGAGACGGAGTCGTGATACAATATTGAAAAAAAATAAAAAAAATGCACATAATTACACTTAGTATTAATCTTAATATTTTGATCAGCCTTTTCGTTTTATAGATTAGAAAAATAATGGCTATATCATGTACAAGAAGGATAAAGGATAGGAAACGACCGAAGACTATTTTAAAGAAGAAAAAAACAACATTTTTTTGACCGAATTCAGAGAATTTAAGGACAAAGTCGAAATTAGAATATTTTTATTTCAACAACTCGAAAGCTCTACGTTAATGTTATTGTTTTAAAATGCTTCAATTAATATCTTTATATTATAAATATATCCATTATTTTTGCACGGTATGAACTACTGGTTAAAATTAGAAGTAGAAGTAGAAGTCAACGGACAGATTTTTTTATTATTAGAATATGTATAAAGTATAAATTATTTCATACAATAGTTTATTTATTTGCTATTCAGTTATAGAATTCATATTTTTTATTACGAACGCTTTAAATCCTGTCTGAATGAAGAAAGTTCAAATACAAAAGCCTGCCCTTGCTCATTAAAGCCTACCGTTTTTTTTTTCAAATCAATTCACCGTGCTTTTTTAATGAAAAGTTCACACCAACAACAAAAAACTTATTTGTGATTTTTCAGTGAAGTGTTCACATTACTACTTAAACATGGTATTTGAAAATAAAAAGTAAACAAAACAGGTCATATGAGTGACTATTACTTTCTGGGAACAACTAGACGTAAATAACTTGTGAATAAACTTTATTTATAATATTTTGTCAATGTCAAAATAAAGTCGAAAATACAAACAAGTATTTTTTAAAGACTATCAATTGAGCCGTTTTTGACATTTGCATTTTACATATTGGTAAATAGTAAGTTTGAATTGAATAGAATAAATTTAACCCTTTTTATGCTACTAGACTTTGGCTATTGAAACTAACATTGAATAAATTTCACACTTCAAGCACTAAATAAAATACTATAATATATATAATATATCTTGATTTTTAAAAAAATCTCAAAGACAAAGTTCTCTTTATATTAATGAACACGCACATATTTATCGTAAAATCTTTTATAAATGAAAGCTGGTTAAAATATTTTTTTTCTGGATTTTAAAGTATAATAATTTTTAATAAGTCATTGATACAAGATAAAATACCTGCAACGATTTTATAGCACATATTACAATTCGATTAATAAACGATCATTTATTATTTGAACATGAATTTAAAATAAATAATTTCATTAAAAGTAGCTTTTTGTGACACTTTAGGTCAGCCATCACCGGTAGTTTACAAAGTTATCGAAGTTACACAATTGGACCCAAGAACCCAAAAACTTATTTTAAAGATGATCGCTCGAATGAATTTGTTACGATCAAATAATTGCAAGTAGCATTGTGTAGCAAACAATTCAACGCTGTTGATAATATATTCTTACCTATATTTTCAAGTAAATTTATGTTAGTAATCCGTGAAGTTCAGCACGTGTTTCGCTTCTCTTAAAAATCCTTTCGATTTTTAACGTATTTTCTATTTTTCTGCGGTGTTTTGTATACAGTATTGATTATTTTCATGGTAGAACATGCGTAACTTTGACCTCTATTTTAATAGATAGGATCATGATTATTATTTTAATAAACTGTTTTTCCGCGTCAATTAAATAAGACATAGGTTGCAAGGGCAATGTGTCTAATTAATACGTTGTCGAGAGTTAAAAACTATTCAACAAATATTTGTTAACATTTTATTGAAATTAAATTGGAAGTTTTGGTTATATATAAATACTTCTGCTGGTTTATCTAAATTAAAATTGATTTGTATTTTAATATGTGTTTTCAATACACGTCATTACATTGTTCATATATGTTTTCGAATCGGACTAATAATTTCTTACGGGTTGACGCAAATTGTATTTGTATATTATCTGGAACTTAAAAATGTCAGTAAGAAAAAATAGCTAATTGTATATGACGATAACCTAATAATTTATATGGAACATCGAAATATTACTATGAATCGGAATAAAATGTCGAAAAATAATATCTGAAGCTTAAAAAGAGTCAGGTGACTGGCTTTCTCAATTTTGTGAATAATTTTTGGCGTTTTTGTGATTTCAAGCAACCAACAGGTTTATATAGGTAAGCTTTCCATACAGAATAATAAGGCTCGACTCTTTTTCGACATACGAAAATAATGTTCCTTGTGGTACGTGACAACATGTCTTTTCGTAAGGATAGTGGGTTATTTGAACATACAAGGGATGCGTTACTACCATTTCTGTGTTTTGCAGTCGTAGCAATATAATTTTCTGTATGTTTCTAGTTGATATTAGCTGTAGCAATTTTTAAATCTGTTCACCATATAAACGAATTTATATTAGTATCTTTAGATATAAGTAACCATTATAAAGAAGAACGATGTGTGATTGTTTCTCTTAGATTGTTTATGATGTGGATAGATGGGGCGTTTCCTATAATATATAATATATATGTTTCCTATATTTCCTATAACTTGGTTGAAACTGGTTTAAGAAATTAAAAAAAACAATTCGAATAAAGCAGGGAAAAATGATTTTAAGATTTTTAAACATCGTTTTTAGTTAAATCTTAACACTATAATAAAAAAAATACTTAAATAAATCACAATTTAATAGTCATTTCTCTTTTAAAAATATTTTTTTAGAAAATAAATATTTTCATCGCATTCGTTGGTGTAACCTACTATCAACTAAATTTTTCATTTTGTTTTTGTAGCCACAATGGATTTTGCTTGAAATTGCGTTTAATTTACATACATAATAGGTTATAAAGCCAGCTTTTGAATGTCGCAAATTTAACCAAAAACTCGGTTTTTTCAAACCGGTTTTTTTAAGACCGACAAGCTCTAGTTATTAATCAAACAATCAGACGTATATTCAATACTTCTGTCTTAAGTCCTATCCAGCCTCAATATCGAAAGCATCGCATACAGCAGGGTTTCCCTAACATTTTCTGGAATAGAACACTTCGCAGCTCCGGAAAATATAACGGAATCTGAATTTTTAAGATTTTTTTAAAACTGTGTTGCAGCGTTTAATACCATTCCAATTTTTTCGGAACACCTACTCTGGCTCCGCGGAACACAAGTGTTTCACGGAATATAGTTTGAGAAACCCTGGCATACAGAATATCTGTACCTTTGCCAAATTTCCATTCAAGAGTTTGAGTCTTCTCCCGACCATCGAGCATAATGAGTGCTCACGATATATAATACTATATTAAAAATTAAATTCATTACTTTTATAACTCAAAAATAAAATACAATTTAAAAATACGTTTACTCAAGGATACTTTCATATTTTTTTTCATTTTACAAGTCACACATTTGAGGATAGAATCTTGACTATAGAAAGCAGCAAATAATATTCTATAAACTACACTGCTGCTACTTGCTTGTCTTTTATACCTCTTTCATTTCCTCTTTCATCAAGTTTATCATACAAAAAAAAAACTTGTATTTTACACTCGCAGCACGGAGACTAGAAAAATACCTCTCTTCCGATGGGGGTCGTTTAGGGACCCCAGTGGTTTCCTCATTATTGGCCTTAATCTTATCAGTTTCAAAAAAAAAATAGTCTTTGGGCTTTAAAATATTTATCTGCATCATTCCTCATACATTTTGTATAAAAGTCCATGGTTTTTTTTAATAAATAATCATATTTTAAGTTGCGCGTAAAACAGACGTCATCCCAGCACACATATGAAATCGCAACTGACGAGATTCAGCTCACCAATCATTGCACATGCTATTTTACGAGCGACCACTATCGCGCGCTAATCTAGTTATCGCGTATTTATATAAAATGAGGCATCGATGTAAGTAAGATATTGTGTATTTTTTGAGAATAGTATTCCAGGATACATAAATTATTATCTTTAACTTCGTACACATCAATCCGTTTTTTGTTCTACTTCGAGGATCTTTTTTATTTAGTTGATTTTTTTTATTTTCTGTTTTATTTCATAGAGACGGAACTAGCTATCGAATATTTTTTTTTCTTCTACAAAAGGTCCAAAAAACTATGATATAAGAATACCTTAATTATAAACATTGTATCACCCATATTAAAATAGATATTTAAGAAAATGTGGGTATTGGAGTCACATTTCTTGAGCTTAGAACAGGGAAAGTTAAATGTATGTATTGTTTTATTATTACTGGCAGCAGAACAAAGTAAGTTACTCAATAACAGTTATCATCTTTAAGTTATTTTAAACTATTCCAATTGCGATCGATTCACTCAAGTACATTTTATATTTATTGTAATAAAAACTCTAAAACCCCATTTTAAATCTTATCACGCTTTGTATTTATTTGTCGATATCTTAATATTTTTCACAGACTGAATCGAGAATCACCTCTTTATGCTACATCCTGTTTTACTTCCATATCATGTTTTGCTCGCAATTCTTTGCATAATATTCTGAACAATTTCTTATCATATTCGATCGAGTCTTCCTTCATATTACAATATAAGCCAACAGCTTTTTTAAATATGCTTATCGTGTATTTTTTTTTTGAATATGTTGACACTACTGTGAATATTCAGTTTCGACATCAAATAATGTAAGGTATATATTTATTTTATTTTATATATATTATGGACTCTGTTATCAAAAGAATAAAATCGAATAATAATATTATATTACAAACGAACCTTTTTAAATTCCCACGCAAACGTGTCTATCATACTATTTTGCTATTGAATATTCGCCATTCAATAAAACTAACTATTGATGTTATACGTATGTATAGGATATCGATAGTAGTGATCAAATTTTCACAAGCCTATTTTTCAGGATGCATCGCAATTGTTGGGTGACAGGACATTCTGTAGTTTTTGTATACTGGCCATTTTCTTTATGAGATGTCCTCAGATTAATTGAATTGATATAAAAAATAAACAGAGTTGTCTCCCGTTATCTTTTTATTTTTATAATATATCAGAATAGTAAAATTAAAATCATTCGTACTTAAATAAGCATTAAAAGTGAAAGTAAGATTGTCTGAGGATGCCTTTGAAAGAGGCGAAACACGTGTCAGAGTTGGTAGCACAATACGTGGAATGATCTAAGTTATTTTATATTTAAATGAACTTCCACAAAGTAACCGCCAAATCCAACGAAAGTAATAAACAAAGTTTAATTTGAAACAAAATATTCTTTCTCAGAAAATCTCATCGTTAGTTTGTCAGTTTGTTAGTTACAAACCTCTGCCAAAAAGATGACAATCTATACTTTAAAATCAATTCTTCTCTGCCTTTCTTACCAAACCAATAAAATCAATTAAAGCTGTGGGTATCACCATATAGTAAATGAGCATATCCTATATCATTCAATATGTTCAATGTATAGAGTAGTCGACTATATTAATTGGTAGAGTCAATTAAATTCAAAGTGGCATGCCTTTTGGTAGGTACAACGTCGATACACCCAATTAGTATCACTTAGGTAAACTAATGAATACGTTACATAGGTGATTATTTAAGATAGGTGAACGGTGCATTTAGATAGTAAAAACATCACACCGTCTACGTCTATTCAAGACGGAAATTTATAAAGGTTACTTTTACTATCGACAATAAAATGCTAAGAGAAGATTATTTTTAAATGTATCGAATACTAAATAAGATAACATTTCAAAAAAAAATATTTCTGTCATATAACATAGATTTTCATAGTATACAATTTTAAAAATAAATAAAGATAAATTTAAATTGCATTTTTCACATTGTGTTAAGATCTTAAATCCAAGTATCACATTTTGAACAAAAAATAAATATGCAATAATTTTCTAGCACACAATTAAGAAATGAATGTAGAGCCTTCTTTATTAAAAGAAATGTAAATAAATAAATTGATATATTTTCCGGTATGATTTTTTATGAATTCAGCGGTTTCTGTGTGGAAAATCATATGATAAATTTAACCATTATTTTATATTCTTACTAAATGTATCGTAAAATTTTGTTTTATTTCTAAGCGTACAAAAATTATGAGTCAAGATGATTTTATCGTTGACCGGGCATGTTAATACAGAGGGATCAAAAAATCGAAGTTATAATAGCTTGTCATAAAGGGGGTGAATCCCACGAGAAATAAACGCAAGTAGAGAAATCTGGCCATGATATACGCAAAAACACAACGAACTAGATGTACAAGCTTTAGTCGTTACTAAAACATTACATTGATAAAAAGAAAGCTACTGTTTGATTTATGTTAACGAAAAAGCATATTTACTATTTATAAATATTGTAATAATTACTCACCTTCCCTAAGTCTCCTAAAACAACCCTTATTTACTCTTGTGCTCGGTACGTTATGTATGTAAATACAGTCCTTTGAGAAGTTTCAAACTTTTGATTTAATGTTTATTCTATTTAAATACAATTAAATGATTCTCATTTACTTGTCTCGCATTATTGACTTTGCGTGCCTCATTTAAAAAGATGGAAAAAGAATTCCACAAACTTTGGAACGCCGTTCATTTATTGTTAGCATTCACGAAAATACTGGAACTTGTCCAATATTGATAAGATAATGTGTGGAAATTATTGAAACAAAATACCAGAAATGAAAATAAAATCGTATGATGTTTCTTCCTTTAAGAATAAAATTTATTTTCGCTCATATTTACAAATATATTTTTGGTGCTGTTTGCGTGGATGGCAACTGGTGACGTCGGCACAAACATGTGCTCAATGGTGAGCCAGTGTCAAAACTTAACTCCTATGTTGGACTGGATAGTGAAAGTTAACCTTTAAAAAATGTGTCACATTTGCTACCCGTGAAGAAATACACAGCGTTGGAAGCACGTGACTTTGCTGGAAAGATGAAGTGTCACAGGACCTGTGAGTGCTGGAGATCAGCAACTGGCGTAGGAGGGCAGAACATCGAGTTGAGATGAGAAGTTGATTGAAGCGGCCAAGGTTCACCCTAATTTGAAGCCAAGAAGAAGAAGAAAAAGAATCTATAAATATATATTGATACAGACCAATTTTTTATATCTAAAACCATAAAAAGAATAAATTAATAACATGTAACCATAAATGCCTGAAAATTTTGTATCGTTGGAAACTTTATTTGTATTTAGATTCATTTTTCATTGCCACGTTTGATCGATAACTCACAATTACTTTGATATGGCATCATTCATCGAAAATAGCATTGGAATTTATTTAATTACATTTCGTTTATATACAGTCGTTAAGGAAAAAAATCGTTCATAATTAATACTGCAAAAGGATAGTTTCTTCTGTATAATCGAATAACTAACAAATTGTCTCTTTGACGATTTTTTATATGGATTATACCGTTAGTTTAGCATTCAAAATAAGAGTACATACGTTGAAAAAATGTATATCTATAGATTTTACATTTTATTGAACTTTAAAACATTTCATAGTTTTGTTATATTGAAAAAACAGCATATTTTTTCTGTACTAATTACACAACTTCACGCTATCAGCAAAGCCAATTTCACCCACCGCAAACATTTTCGACTTTTAATTTCAATTGATTCGGCGGTTACTTTCTGGATGTTAATTTTTAATATAAAATGATTATATGAATCAAATATAATTATGTATTAAGATGTCATAACATTGTGTAAAAATATTTTTAAAAAATTAACAGCTGTCTTCCAGAAATTGACGATGCACACCTTATTTCTAGATTTTTCATTTTTTTTTGTATATTGTACCAAATTCCTAAGAATGATTTTCTTTTCTAAAAATTCATAATTACGTATTACGTACGTATGTAAGATATTCAACTCAAACACTATTTATAAACAAAAATGAATATTTATAGTTAACCAATAACATCATAAAGTAACTCTATCAATATGCTAGTGAACAAAGTGATTTAACCCTATGTCCACAGGGTGTTTAAAATATCACGTGAGTATATTATATTTTACATGATATGCCTATAATAAAATCGAGAGGTATTCTCATGTGCTACGACTTTATTTTGGAGTCGTTTTAATTACAAAAGCCACGCTTTTATGCGATTTTAACTCCGAAATTGATGGGTTCTGGAGGGATCACATTGTGAACACATTGCCTTACCGGAAGTGCTTCGCCGTCTTATTTTATTGAATATTTTTTAAACTTTTGTTTTTAGTTAAGAACAGTACTTCTTTACGTATGAGAATTATTTTACATAACTTTACAAATTGTATTAGTTGACTTATTTCAATTATTATAACTTAATAAAAAAAAAAACAAAAACTAACTACGCTCTTTCCTTTATAATTACGGTAACCATAAACCGGAATCTTCATTAAAACTACAAATATAACAAAAAAGGTGTTAATTTTAGTGAAATCGTAATGACGATTTTTTTGTAATAAAAAATTAATAACTGTGACAGAAATAATTGCGCCTTTTTCCAAAATAAAAAAAAATATCAAAAAAAACTTCTTTCAACTAATTGCAAATTATTTATTTAAAGATCAGGACCAATTTACTCATCTTAAGCATTCTCAACCGATGAATTCTTGCGGCAAGCGAAACCAATCCTAATATTTAAAAAAAATGATATTGACTAATTACAAAAAAGTGTTTTTTTATTACAAAATTAAATAACGAATCATCAAGCAATACATTTTTTTGTATAACATTATCTGATTTTTTTTAAGAATCTTAATTTTGTACATGTACTTATTTCATTTGCAAAAAAAAACATGTTATCAAATAAATTATAATATAAAAATAAAAATCAACTATCAATTGTATTTGAAAGTTAGCTTAGGATTCCCGCAATATACAACTGAGGTTTTATGGCATTTTTCAAAAGTAATTTGAGCACTTAATTTAAGGGTTTGTTTTTCTTTTCTGTGTACTTAAAATAAATTTTATATAATTCGTTTGCAGGGTGAAAACATATTATTTCACTCTTTCATTAAAACAAGTGAAGCAAAACATAAATCGCATTACAAATTTCCGTGATTTTTATCTCTTGGTTCTTTACGTTACAAATGAGCAGTACCGGTGTCGTCTGCAGCGTGTTAACAGCTCGCAGTTTTAATTGCACCATACCACCATCGCCACCCTTTATTTCGGGTCCACAAGTGACTCATGTAATTCTCCATGAAACGTTCTCTTTTCGCCACTTTCTGACACACTTACACATTGCAAGTGACTTGAAAAGCACTTAAGCACGGTGCCTACGAATCATTTAATATTGGTTTGATTGTTGAGCTCGAACGCGGTTACTATCACACCAAAAGATTGCCGATTTGTTCTTATCAAATAAATTAAAATAAAACGTTTAAAACGTATTAGAAAATATATGAGCTGTAAAGTCGGAGTCTGAAAAATCAATATTGGTTGCTACATTATTAGAAGCTCTTAGTCTTTTCATCATATTGATTGGTGAAATAATAAATATTTCCTAGAACTATTCTAGTAGACTATGAATAACTAGAATAACTAGAATTAACTAGAATGGTCTAAATACATGTAAGCTTAACTGAAATGATTGAATATAGCGATTTGGAGTCAGTGTCGTTTTGTATTACCAGACTCCACAGTCCTGGAAAATATAAGCTACCGATGATATTGTAACCAATCTCATATAAGTAACATTTTAATCAATACGGACCGTCTAGAACACACAGGTGTTCATTAATTTAACACCAAATTAGTAATCTGTTTACATTCTCCCAGTGCGGCTTTACAGTGGTGAATCATGGCACTTGGCGACTACTCCGTATACTGCGCTTTGAGAATAGATGCTTGAGAATGTTGGGGGAGAGGTGGTTTGTTTGTATGAGGAATCGGACCAGCAACTTGTTATCAGTGGTTTTGGAGATAAGTCGAAATCTTTTCTTTCGATTGATGTAAAACCGGTGAACAGGGTGTATTTAAATAAATAATGTTTTTAGAATGTACTCAGTGGAACTAAATGAAGATGAGTGATTAGCAGGTGACTGACAATCCTGGAGGCACCACATGGTGGCCACATACTCCAAATACTGAAACTATATAAGGAGTGTCAAGCGAACTCTCAGTTTCCTTGCTTGTAGAAGTGAGTAATCTACTCACAGACAAATAATATATCTTTTGCACTTGTAATTTAGGTTAGTAGTCTCTTACTTATGATTGTTAGAAACAAGTTGATTTAATTTAAGAATGGTATTGAAGAAAGAAAAATCGAGATGATGATTTTTTTAACAGGAGTTGCATGTACTGAGGTAACGTGACATGAAGATGAACTCGTGAATGTTACATATTCTGCTAACAACCATATATAGTTTATTGATTAATGTTTATTAAAATTATCTATCAACCTTTTCTTAAATTTTTGTGACATTAATGGTCAGTACTAAACGCCGTTTGTTGGAGAGAGTCGGGGTCGGGGTGACTTTGGGGTTTTATGGGGGTAGCTGGTCGCTTCGACCCCATGCTAATAAAATTAAGCACCATCGTTTTACCAGTATGTGTGTTCATTTTGGAGATTTTGCATGGCAGTGTATGTGCCTTCGTGGTAGTTATAATTATAATATTCATTAATTTTATTGGATATTGACAAAAATCAGTCATGAGAATTAATTTATCCTGACTTCAATATTTTTAACGCGTCACTATAAATGGTTAGAAGTTTTAAATTTTCGAGTTTTTTTTAAGTTGTAGTACAAACATCTGAATGGTTCTTAGAAACGCTCAAGTTATATACTGTCACGAGATATCTTTAGGGTCATGGCAAAGCCAGGACAACAATATTAATAATACGATATAAAGCAACATTACAGTACATTCATTCATCAACTCATTTCATACTAGAGCCTCCAATCCCGAGATCCCGGCCAATCGAGTGATCACGAAATCCCGGAATTGTGATTTTACTAATTCCAGAGCTTCGGGATCAAGGAAAAGACAAGGAAAAATTTTGAAAATCCGTAAATTCCTGGGTTTTTTTTAATCTGAAAAATTTTGGAATCCGCGTGAGAGTTAATTATAGGAATAATATCGAATATCGTCGATTAATATCGAATATATTAATATCGAATTATAGAATAATATCGTCGATTCCCATGATTTTTAAATCGGCGAGCAAATTTTTTTAATTCCTGAATTCCAAAATTCCGGGATTACAAAAAGGGTCTGGGATTTGATGTCTTATTTCATACGTAGTTATGCCATCAATATAAGAATTTGATACATAGTATCTCGCAAGTCACCGTCAGTGCTATTGAATAAATAACATTAGTTTTAGGGAAACACAGGAAGAGTCAAAATCTTTAAATTTAGTCTAACTCCCAATGAAGCTTTTCTGACAGTAACTATTTATATTGTGTAATCCCAGCTATTAAGTAGCGACCTTTTGTAATACATGATATTTTCTTTTATTGTCCATCAATTATTAAAAAAAATGTAAAACCAATTTTGAAATTATTGGCAGTAAATGTGATGTAATATTTAAATAAAGAGAATGTCTAGCGGATAACTGAAAGTATGAAAGATTATTAGTGACGTCACGAAGGAAATTACAGAATTTACAAAATGGTGTTTTAGTAAATTACTTATGAGAAGAATTACTAGAGAATAACCGAAGAGCTCTAAAAATTACAGTAGCTTAGTCTTATAATTGAAATTATTTTTAATTTATTATATTCTCAATAATATAAATAATTTAGATAACATTTTATAGCGAAACGATTATGTGTGTCTATAATATCTTTATGGTATGAGTACTTACCTACTTATACTTTTTTTTATTCCAGGAAAAATGATTATAGGTTTTTTAGCTCGCATCTCATCAAAAGTAAATAAAAAATCATAGAATTTCACAAAGAAGAGTTTCTTTAAAAATATCAACTAGTTGAAAGAAAAAAACAAATACCTAGATATTTGTTTCTGATCAAAAAATATCAATAAAAATAACCGTAATACTTATTTCTGATAGCAATTGAGAACTATTCCGATATCTCTAACTGATTTTTTTGGTTCTGATTTCTGAATTTTTCGTACATTTTTGGTATACTTACAAAAAGCGTTTATCATTTTCAAAACAAATATAACTGATATGACTTTTTTTCTTTTTCGTTTCTATTTGTTAAGACTTTTTTATTCGCAAAAAAACCATTGCTTCTCAACAACATACCATAAAATGTTATGAAAAATAACATTCGTTTTAAATATCAAAATATTATACTGTCTATAAATATTATATTTTTAACTAAGCATATGTTCAAATCCATTGATTTAACGATTATCGGGAGATCATGCCATGTATCATATACTTCCTTTTAAAAATATTTTGATAATCTTGAAACCAGTTATTACAAGCATATGCAGTGTAGGCTGAATTATCTTATATATTTTTTAATGTCTGCTACAAATGTAAATATATGTGTTTTCACGAGAACCGCTTGCTATTAAGTTGCTATACTTCACTTTTTTCAAAATAGAGTTAAGGTTAAAAGATAGACCTAAACGGCAGGACTATCAGTTAGTTAATCAGTCTTGCTACACTCATTGTAAGGATAAGATAGATAGGATAATGGTATACTAAAAAAACATTTAAAAGTGGTGGTAGGTTAACCTCGCATGAAGAAAAACTCATTATTTGCAATTATTTCAAGTTTGTTGTGATCTCTCTGATTTTAGTAGTAGTTGAGATTGATTACTATACATCTGTACCCTGTTAGTTACTGTAAATAATTTCAATACCTAGCCTTAATACACCTTTACAACGATGTATTTTTTTTTTCTCATGTTAATGTTTATTGAAAGGTTGCATTATTAAAATATATCAACTTCATCAAAACCAGCAGAATTTTTAGATTCTCTTAAAACAATTTTTTCAAAAAAAGTCTAGTCTCAGACGCAAACCACTTGCCTTTCCTGTCCAGTAGATTGAAAAAGTATTATATTTGTATTACAAACAACAATTAAATTGTCGTGTCTTAAAATAACAAAATTAAACATTTTTATTGCAATATTTCCAGATATTTTAAAACAAAAAGTTTTTTTTTGTGACGGTGTACAGTACGGTTTGCGAATCTTTCCTTAATACCGTGCGGCGCAGTAGGAAGTCGTCATAGATCCTGAGTGTTAGCTATCTTTATATTCCATCTCGCAAATAAATATCGATCCATATCACTCCACTCGTAAAATATTATTATTATGTATTTTCTTTGTCTCTGGAGTGAATGGCAGTGATAGAAAAACTTCTCTAAGCCATACCGTGATTCGAAAAGTTTTATTTCGATACTCGATAACTTGTCCTGGGTGATAAAATATGTTCACGAAATTACGTACTTGTGTATATAACACGTTGTCAGCTTTTCTATGTTTATTTATTAAACAGATGTATTTTAGCTACATATTTCACCTTGAAGCAATGAAAATTAAATGTGTTAAAAAATTGAATTCGATTATCATTTCACAAGAAAAAACATATTTTTTTCTATCAAAGACTGGTTTTGAAATTGATACAAATTCTCTATTCTTAGCTCGTCATTTTCTATCCTCTTAAACTTCATCATGCAAGCGCTTTCGCGTGCGGTTATGCGGTATGTATTTTTTAAAATGAGAAAAAATTGTCTAAACAGGTGTGTTAATAGTTCTTTCTCGTTTTAAAGCACACAAACTATTTCATCGGACGCACAGTGTAACTAACACACGAAAATTGTAACCAAATTACACGTTATTTCATAGTAAGTAATTTTGATTTTTAAATTTAATACACGCACAATTCTGGACAAACTGCGGCCCACCACTTACTACTATTTGCAGTTCAAAATCAATGTATTTTGTACATATTGATATTGCGAAATATTTGACATATTGATAGATTGATTTTCAGAGTGTAATTGTTCGAAATTCATAACATATAATAAAACAAGAACATATTTTGCTTGCAAATATTTATTCTTGTTCATTATTCATTTTTAAGTCTTGACTTAGAAGTAACATTTAAATGGGGTGAAAATGTGTAGTACGCAAAACCAGTTTTATGGCATACTCATAATATTGTTCTGAATTTAAAATACACATGAAAAATAAACAAGCTATCGCATTCATAAGTTACGGTAAATGAAATAAAAATGTGTTTTTTAAATCCAACATTCATTTTTTTTATCAAGGTACCAGAGTTTTTTTTGATGGGTATCATAGCTCGAACACGCTGAGTTTCATATAGCTTCTTTAGTTGGAATCCTGTATAGAGTATAGGTAGAGTGTAGTGACGGATATCAGTAGAATAGCAAATCGATTTTACGCTTCAATCTCTGATTGCCAGGAACTAATACCCGCTCTCTCTATGTTAATGGAGCTGAGACACTGTTTTCCTAACCTACCAGAAAAGCTCACTGCAAATTTAATTATGGGTAATAGTTTCAATTTGCTATGCTCAGTCAATAATTCGTACATAAACTTGTTATTAGAAGAGCTACGTAGAAAATACCAAGCGTATTTTGTTAATATTAATAAAAAATAACTACGTTAGTTTGTGAATTAACTGAAAAAATATATTTACTGATTGACTGTCATTCTTTGTTATATTAAAGTCAAAATAACACTGTATTTAGTTCTAGTTTTTTTGTAAAAATTAATAATATTCATTTGGAAGCTTTTGTGACTCCTGTTGGATTGAAAAATAGCGTAACTCACTTTTAACACTTCTACTGTGCTAAAAAGTACTTCCGATATGTTGCTGGAACTTTAAGAACCAAGTGAAAAACATGTTTTCTAAATATATACCTCCTTGGTAAAAATATCGTCGATCAAAGGGCGGTAAGTGTTAAAACATGTTTTTTCACTTTGTTCTTTAAGGGCCAGCAACATAACGGAAGTATTTTTTAAGTCAATACTTGATGGAAAGGTATTATATAAAAAAAATACGCGTTTGTACTCATTTCCACTTTTATTTATAAGATCAGGATCGGACTGATGGACAAGTTGATAATGCTCATCATGAGCGAAACCGGTACCGATCTTATTAAATAAAAGTGGGAATTGGCATAAATTATTTTACTATTTTTTTGAAAAATAGCGTAACCGTTCGACCATTTATTTGTGCAATAAATAACACTTTTACTAAATAGTTATTTTAACTGTTTTAATCTCCGTCTAAAATTGTGATTTCTACAATACTGAAAATAAGATTCAGTATTTTTGTCTGTCATTTTAAATGATAACAAAATTTGTCCATTAACGATAAAGTGACGACCTAAAATAACATTGGTATATCCGACAACTTAGAATGCAAAGCTCTTAACTCCCTAAATACCGCAATTAAAATCCGAACCAAATCAAAAGTATTTATCAAGTATATATTCGGTAGAATTTTTTTTTGACTTGCAAATTTAAGGAATCGCAAAACATAAATTGTACCCACCCAATGTAGTCAATTTTTATGACACTTCATGTCTTTTTTCAATAGTATATTATTTTAAAAATATAGCCACATCGCGAGCCGAGTACTACAAGGTTCTATGTGGACAGCTGCACTAAATAAGATATGGGCATTTGAAATTTTGAACTCTTGTATTTTGAAAATTGTAAATTTTTCCCAGTTTCTTTTTGATTGTACATATCAATGATTGTACTGGCATGATATAACTATTAATAAAATAGTGTTAAATATAGTTCTTCATAGTTAATTAGAAATACTTAAACATCAATTAGAACCTTGTCCATCTTAAAGTCAAGCAAATCATCAGTACTACAAGGTTCTAACTGAAATTTGTATGAAAGCACAGGAGATTCAAAAAAAAAAAACTTACGCTTTTTACATTAAAATGAAAAGAATTCTATCGAAAATATCTTATGTGACCATTATTATTGGAGAAAATATATTAAAATATGGGGGATAAAAAGCAAAAGTTTTTTTTTTCGTAATTTGCGTTTGATATCATTATGTACTAAGTTAATATTGTAAAATGTAATAATGGTAAAAAATAACACCATTGTGCTGAAGAATAAAAATAATTGATCAAAATCAGATAATTAAAAATAAAAATATTAAAAAAAAAAGATTTTATTAAACCTATGTACATTCACACAAATTTTGTCACTAATGAACCGGGTTTCGCCTTTCAGCATCTTCAGACGATCAAGTTGAAACCACAGATATCTTGCGACGCGCACATAAAACTACGGCTTATTGGAAATTTAAGCAAAATCTCGACTTCATATTAATATGGCATGTAGATAAAGCTACGCTTAAGATTGCCTCATTATTACTTTACTTTGGACAAAAGTCGACACTTAGAACCTTGTAGTACCCAGCTCTCGACATGTGAAGTTATTGCGGTAAAATAAAATACAATATATTATAATGAAAGATTTTTTTTTATAAATAATCTTAAATTACTTTCTCGGTTGACATCAAACTATGTAACTTGAATGAATCGGATCGTATTCGATCTCTAGCCGCCATCTCTAATGAGGCTGTCACGTCAGACTAGATACGTATTAGATAATATTATATGGTATATTATTCCATATTCGTAGCGTTGATGATTAATGTAATAGATAACGCAAATCGCATTATTTCAATATACTATATTTATATCAATATAATTGGATAAAACCTTAAATGGAGACTACAACATGAGAAGTCGTTCTTCAATAATTCTACCGTAATTTGATAAACTCTCGTAGCAGGTACTTTGTGGCTTGACATTTCTCTGTCGACATTTCATCGCCTACGTTCACATGCTTTTTAAGCTCCTTGACTTAATTATGACGTAATGTAACATAATTATTTCACTTCAGTTGATTTATCTTTGTATTTTTTCCGTCTGCTGAATTTAAGGGAAAGTTTTAGCCGAATGATTTCGAGTTTTTTTGTGTACAATTTTAAGCCGAGTTTACTGTGAATTCTTGTCACAAAGTCAAGTCAATATCAAAACTTTTCAAGTTTTATAATAAAATAAGACGTAAATTAAGCATAAAAAAACGTTATGTCACAAATCTTTTTGTGTTGTTAATCGACATTTAACTTTTGTGTGTTCAGTAAAATACAATTAAAATATTGAAACAATTAATTTTGCTCACTTTTAGGGAGTTCACTGTCAATACTTGATAGAAAGGCATTATATTAAGAAAAATACAATATTCTTTTGTACTTATTTCCTTTTTTATTTATCAAGATCAGGACTGGTTTTATCGAACGTTTTCAGCTTATTAAATGTTGAAATATTAACATTCAAATAGAAAATTGTTAAATGTCGTAAAAAAGAACGATCTTTTACTTATCGTTAGTGCTTACAACATTTGAAAAAATAAATAGTTGTCGAGATAAATTTATGAATTAAAAAATACGAGGTCACTGCTTAAGCATGCTACTGATTTCGTATTAATTTTTACAGTTAACTGATAAAATAAAATATAAAGCAGTTCTTTTCTTTTTGACAACCTTATTAAGTTCGATTCAATCAATAATACGAATGTTTGTAAATAAGTTAGTTAACAATTTGTCTTTATTATAGATGCCGACTTAGACTTTTGTACTCACCTTTAAATGACAGTTGAACACATCGTCGTGATCCTTCCCATTAAAAATGAATATTTTTTTATTTTCCAAATAAAATAACGCATTTGGAAAATCTTTTTTTATATTATGGGCTTTCTGTTTTAACGAACGACCTCTCACCCCCATAAGCTCGTTATATTGAGGTTTTACTGTGCTTATAAAACAAGGAATGAAAACAGCATACCAAATCTATTGTGGACTGGTGATAAATTGAATTTACAGACGTGACAAATAACAGTAATTTGAGTACAATCATTCATGCAAATAAAACAAAATAATTGTTGTGTTCAACCTCACGAAATATTGTTATTATTAATATCCTGCGTGCCAATTAGTAATACGAGACGTAAACAAATCCCATATGATCCGAATCTCCATTCATAATGTCCTTTATTGAAATAAATTATTCTTGCCTCATACATTATTAATATTTTCTTTGGCTTTCTGTGTATAGTGTAGAGCTTTATTAAGACGCCCGATAATTCTAATGTATGTGTACACTTCTTGCAAAAAGATATCAAACGCTATATTATTAATTGTTTTTTATTTCCTAATTACTTTGTTATTCCAATTTTATTTTATTTAACTTTGCTAGTAAAAAAATATTTACTGTTGCTAATCAAGTTGCTCATCATTGAGAAGATTTAATCTACGGTATGATACAAAAGAAAAAAAAGTTAATCGAAATAATAAAAATATATCACTATTAAGGTGTTCCCTGTCAATACTTGGAGAATGGCATTATAATAAAAATAATAAAAGATTTTTATTACAAAAATGTATATATAAAATTTATAATCAAAAAATTAAGTTTCCAACAGTAACAGATTAAATAAAATGATTAATTTTATTACATTAAAGAATAAAACACTTTTTCTTTTGCAGCTTAATGCTTCAAATATTAAGTAAGTTAAGGCCAAAAGAATTATTTTCTAAATATTTGACAATAATGTTATTTGTTGTAAATAAGTTCACCTAATCTTGTTTTAGCACGGTTTCGGAACATCACGGTCAAATGTAACTTATCTTTAATTTTTTATCTTTTATTTGTATAGAAACTTCATCTTTTTTAGGCGGTTTTTTTGCGATTGTTACGTGGAATTTATCCTTCGTGTTAAAAGAAGAAAGAGCGTACTTTAATTGTTTTTTCTTCCCGGCCCGATTATTTGTTTCTATGCGGCCCGCTATGCAATAAAGGTTGAGCGTGCCTGACTTAAAGTCTCGGTGATATTAGAAGAAACAATTATTCTATTTATCTGTTTTTAATAACAATGTGTTACTATTTTATAATTGTGTGTAGCAAAAAAAAATCTACTCAAATGTAATAAAATTAGCATCAGGAAAAAAATGCAAAACTTTTTTATGTTTTATGATGAAAATATTTCAGTGTTAATTGTAGTCCAATTAATACTACAATTAATACTTATGACATATTTTGAACTGTCAGTGTACATAAGCACCCTATCTCTACCTAGAAAAGAGAGTACCAATGGTGAATACATATCCAATGATTACATCCCATCTCCTCTCTCCCTCTCGGCTTCTTGCCTTGAGTTGCCTTTTTGCCTAGAGTGTTTTTAGAATTTCATTTTCACGATACCACCCAGTAAATTTAATTCAATCTGCGCCCAACTTTACGGCTCCGCATAGACTTACACGCATGTTTATTGTAGCAATTCACAGGATACCATATAAATTCATCATTCTCATCAACCATTTTTGGCCCAATGTATTAGTCCTAGCCACTCTTGTAAAAGGCGAATAAATCAATAGTAAAACAACCAGTACACTATTTATTGAATTATTTTTAAAATATTTGCTGGAGACTGATTTGAAAATGAATAATAAATGTAATGTTAAATTATAACAGTTCAAATTTAAAAATCTACTCATCAGTTCGTCAAAGCAATTATTTTTTGGCGGTATTCAGAGCATAGCAGTAACAAGGGCATCCAATCCCGGAACCTTTTTATGATCCCAGGATCTCGGGATTGACAATTTTCCCAATCCCGGATTGAACATTCAACATAAAATCGTGTATAAATTGGAATTCGGTATTGACAAATTTTTGTTCGGCAATTTTGAAATCCTGGGATTTTTCAAAGAATTTCATATCAATTTCAAAAACCCAGAAATTTGCGGATTTCTCAAAACAAAGTGACGTGAGATACTTTTTTTTACCTGTTTTGAGAATTTCGAATCCAAAATCTAAAGAATTGACAGATTTCCCAAAATTAACGCCGTGAGAACTTTTTTTTGTTAGCTCTTCCAAGAATTAAGAATCCAAAAACCCAGAATTTTGAACCTTCTTTTTTTAAGCTCTCGCTCAACTTTGTATTTCTCAATCACAATATCCCGAAATTAGTAATGTCACAATCCTGGGATTAGAGTATCTAGCAGTCAGTAACTTGTTACCCATTGTGATCTTAAAAATAGAAATTGAAAAACAAATAGTTCAGTAGGAGAACAAACCGTCAAAACAATAAAGTATTCCTACCATTAACATTTAAAAAGAACGCAGTTTTATCATCAGTAGTAAAAACAGATTGTGGTGGTAAAAGTAATATCTCTGATTTTATTTTTTCATTGTGGCTTACGTCCACTAGAATAGTTTATATAACGTATGCAATTCAGCGTTTATCTTTCTTGAAACATCAATTGTCGGATGAAAGTTTTTCAATTTTTAATTAAACCACCACGATACCAATACCAATATCATAAACTAAAATCGATAGAAGAACCCATTTTAATAACGACAGTGAAGAATTTTACTTACCTTGTACTTCCTTCGATATTTACAAGGGTCATTTAGTGATTTGGAGATGTATAAGTTTACTAAAGCTATTCTAACAGCATAGCTTCGAATTCCTCGTAATAACAGTTAAAACCCGCATCAATTTGAGGTTGAAAACAATTGGTCTCTAAAATCAATAACCAAATAAGAGTAGAATGTTGGATTTTATCTTCCATTACTTCTAATAAAGTTGGTTTCAAACACTTAACTTTCTAATTAAACTTCAATCAAACTTTTGATAACTTAACTATGCTACTTGTTGTGTTACAAAGCGTGTTGTATCTCTTTGAGAAACGTCATTAGAACTAGTCACTGAAAATCGTAAGGCTTATAATTTTTAAGTTATACATTACAACATAAAATCAGGTTTTTGTTTTCTTCTACTGGACGCAGGGAGAGGATAAGATACAAACATTGATAAGTTACCGCCGAATCCATCAAAAATACTCAACCATACTTTTTAAGATACGCAAGACATTTTCATGTAGCTCTGTTCAGGCCATGTTTTTTTGAAACATTTTTTTCTATCAATTGCTATCAATGAAACTTTAAGTGATAATTAGATGGTAGTGAAATATTAACTTATTATTATTTAGAAGATCGCTATAATAAACTAAAACATATTATTTACGTTGATCTTTTATTGCAGAGTATGTCGCTTTTTGATTAGTTTATAAAAAAAAGTAGCAAAACCTAACATGAGTATAATTATTGATCTCAAAAAATAATTAGGGAAAAATAATATAAAACACCGAATTATTCCCAGAGCCAATTGAAAGCCGAACATAAAATATATTTGAATATACACCCGAGAGTTGAACTCTGAATATTACAATTCAGACCAAGCTTTGTGACCCAATATTTTTCATATGTGTTTTTATTATATTGACAATGTAAATAGTGCTATCAAACATTGATTTGACTATTTGATATTTTCACTTATCTGACTTTTATACAAGTTGAAACATGCAATATGTCAAAAAAGTCTAATGTATTAACTGCCTTTTGGACAAAACTGTCACACACACTTATCTGATAAAATTATATAATCAGATAAAACTATTTTTTATGAAATGATTCGATGTAATATTCTAAATATATAAACTAAAGGATACAAAAATAGTTATTAAATACTTTTTTTATACAATAACAGGTATACCAAATATCTATAATATTATGGGCACGCAAAATAGATATACATTTAAATATTTTAAAGTGTAAAGGCTTATTCACTAACTATGATTTAATTATTGTTTTTTCTTAAACCAAATGATTTTTTTTATTCGAATCACAAAATGAATTGAAATAATTGTTAACCAAATACATATTTGAAAAAATAATTAGTATACTTAACTCTCCTTTTCACGAAGAAATTGTGACATTAATTGAAGTTGCTAATTATCATTTCGTATATATTATTATGACAGTCTCTAGTTTCGTATTGTATCAATTAATACTCCCTTATTTGTCATTATCTTTCAAACGTCGAGTAATTTTAAAAAGTATCATTAAATTTTTAGTCTGACAACATCAATACAAAAGGTGTAATTAATCAATTTCATAAATTATAATATTAATTTTAAATTATTATTATATTATACCAGTGCTTTTATAACACCTTGGTGTGAAATGTGGACAGCAAATGGAATAACAAAGTTATCATTTTTATTTTATATTTTAGGTATTTGTTGTCAAGAGTTGGTGAAAAATCATTCCATTTAAAAAATAAAACATAATTTTATTCTAATTCCACATTTATTTAATAATATAAGAACCAGATATTAAATATTTTTTATTTTAATATGAATATAAATTTCCAAAACATTATTGCTGAATTTAATATTTTTTTATTAGATTTATTTTTTCTTAATGATGTTGGTAGCGCTCATCAAATGTAATTAATATTAACTTTTATGCATGTAGGTACACGCGCGTGTCATAGTGCCTGCATTAAGCTTTCGAGTAGGCACTGCATAGTGAATATCTCGACCGCTGAAACTGCTGTATATTTGCACTAATTGGCTGTGGAAGGCAACAGAAGAAGCTGCAAAAACTCTTCAAAACCCATTCATCAAGATGAGATGGCTCTTCTGATGGTACTGAGAAATGCCGACCGCATAGAGTGACTACAAGATTACTGACACTCATTGCAACTCAAATTATATGGGGCCTTTTCAGATATAGTGGTGTCATTCAGACGTTTCTATTATATTTGTGAAAAAATGAGGGAAAAACACAAGGTGGTGGTGAAACTGTCAATTCTTTTTTAAATAATGTGATACAAAAAAACAGCACTGTACTCAATTTCTTTTTATTTTTAACCATGTCCGCTCCCAATGTGGAGCATATGAACTCCTAATGGAGTTTACCTCAACAGATGTGTTTCTACAAGAACTACTTGTTACTCAGTTGCTCAACCTATCTTTTTCCAAAGAGAGTAGGAATTGAAAGATAGGGCTAGGACAGGACTAGTGGTAAGCTAATCGCTCTCGATACGCCCCGTTCATAGGATAGGATGGGTGGAAGGGGAGAATTCAAGACATTACATACATTCATGCCTTCGAACAGAAATTATAAAACTGTCCATACCGAGATTTGAGCCCGGGATCTCCGTAACCGAAGCCAGCGACGTTGACCACTCGACAACACAGGCGGCATTCAAAAGTAATGTAAATATTTGTAACTAGTAGTATTATTATTGATTAATTTCATTAATGAGAATTGTGTTTAATTTTAAAAAAATGTATATTCCGTGGCGCAGTAGTCAACGTTGTTGGCATCCGTGACTGTTCTTACGGATTCAAGTCCCAGTACAAACAGCTTTTCAAAGCTTCAATCCATTTCTTTTCAAAGACATAAGCACTTAATTTAATGACATTAAATTCTCTTTTAGACAGTTACTTCTTCAATATTAAATCAGCTATGAATGTTTAGTTAAATCTGAAAAAAATAAAAATAAAATAAATTAAAAATAATTGATATCAATGTATTCGATTATGTTAACGTTTAATAAAAAATTCAAAAATAAATAGTTTTGTATTAAAAAAAAAATAGGAAGTCTTTTAATAATTTGTCTTAATTATAGGTGTCGCTGTAGACCGCTACACTCACCTCTCAGCAAGATCCACTGTACACACATACTGGGCTATTGAAATATTTTTTGCGTGATATGTAAAGACCGGTCCTTTTGAATATTGCAAGTTTATGAAAAGAATTACCATCTACCTTAAATATAATAATTTGAAATTATTATTAATTGTTTTCTGCAACGCCCTTTTTGCAGTTGTTCAAGAAGGATAACAAGGGGAGAAAGTACGCTTGAAGACATAATTAAGATAATTAATACTATCAGAGATAAAGATAATTTTTAATCAGCGGGTATCTATACATTGACATCGTTCTCAATCGGCGAGTAAGCATTGAGCTTTTTTTCCAAAGCGATTCACGAACAAAATAAGAGTCCATTGAAGATCTGTCAAAACGTGTTGCGTGACATTCGTCTTGGAGTTGGTTTTGAAATGTTTTATTCAGTGCATGCTCATGTGAGCACGCGCAGATTTTGGCCACCATTTGGATTCTTCGTTAGGATCTAAAAAAATTATGTAGAAAATATTTTAATCATCATTGGTACTAGCATCAAGATAATTTTTAATTGATATAAAATAATAACGAGCTTAGTTACAAACGGAAATTGTATTGACTTAAGTAAGCAGGTTATGATTTAATATAGTGAAAACCTGTTTTACACTTTTAGCACTCATATACATGTGCTTAAGGTTGTTGCGTTTAATTTAATTATTTGGTAAAATAGGAACGTTAGTCATATCCAAATGAGCAAAAGATTTTTTTTGTTGATCGATATATTTACACTTTTAAATTACTTGGCTGATATTATCAACAAGAAAAATAATGAAGTATTAAAACATCGTCAACCGTTCTGAATCAAACATAGTTATCGGAAAACGGTATAGTTCTATAAAATATAACACCTATTGCGTTATCGATTGTTAAGTTCTTCGAATAGTAGAAAATAAATCAAAGAACAAAAAGATATATATATAGATAACTTGCTTTTAAACTCACTTCAATGGGAAAAATAGCAATAAAGATGTTGTTAAAATCCACCAGTACTTGATTAATAGATAGTGTATTCTGTCTACAGATGCAGAAGAAATTGTGGATGATTTTATGTCATCCATGCATGCTTCAAAAGTGTGTTAGTTCTATGAATATCTGATGAATACCAGCTTCGCAAATTAGCTTCAACGCGCTTGTTGACAAACCGATTACGTATTCACGTCGACGCCATGTTGTTATTCAACGTTTATATTGCTGCGTTAGAATATTTATAAGGGAAAGCCTTTTATTATAACGGATTCCCGTTTTATAACGAGCCTCCGTTACGGCGTTACGCCGCCGTTACACTACTGTCGTAACGAGCGATTTCGCTTTTGTTGTCGTTGCAAAATAATTCGTTAGACACTTTGGGAAATATTTGTTTGGCGATTTTTTTCTTTCATTGTTTAAATGAAGGGGTGAAACACCCGGTAATCGTTTTATGCCTTTTTAAAAATGAACGGGTCTTGTCATCTTCCTGAAACGGAAAACAGGTTTTTATAATGATAGCTATTAACTAAGTTTTTTTTAATCATTAACATACAATAATATTCACCGTTAATTAATTAAACTGAACACTTTTAGGGCGATGTGCTTAAGAGTTCAATATACATATATAAACTGATTGATGCAGACGGTTAAGTAAACCAATATTACAAGACTAAAGTAAAACCCCCATTTACACTAAATACGGAACAGTGTAATTCGGGTTAGTGCAAATGGGGAGTGAATCTCATACAAAATTAGGGATTTGGTTTTTTCCGCAAAAAATGCAAAACTAAGATTTCCTTTAGTTTTGCAAAAAAAATATGGACGAAATATTTAGCTACTAAGTGATAAAATGCAAAGCGCGCCAAAATCCAACACATAGACAGTTGCCCGGCTATACGGGTATAGCTTGGATCGTGTTGAATACACAGACGCTAGCCAACATTTGATTGTATGCGCTGCACAGACGACCGTCTCGTAGCAACGAAAATGGAATGCGACAGTGAGGTTTATCCTTTCTTCTAACGATGTGTTCTTTTGCTTACATTATTATAATTCGAAGCAGGTTTAAAATGGGGAGATTGATTTGACTATAGAAAGTTTAAAATATACTTTCATAGTGGAAAAGAAACTGTTGAGACTTATCAATGTAAGGGCGTATGGATCTAGGCTTGTTTACGTTTGAAAGTTTGAAAGACCAAAGAGAAATGTATTTGAAATGAGAATTTTGAATGACAATCTAAACTGTTACTGAGCATTCGTTGAGTATTCGTGGACACAAATTGATCACCCTTCCATGTGTCACCAAACTGTGTGGATGTCAGTGAGGAGAACTTTAACAATGTTTAAAGTTATTGCTTCAGATGTTGACGTATTTCGCATGAACATGAGTGAGTTCAGACAAGTACTATTTTTTATTCAATTCGTATATTACTCGGTTGACTTTCACGTCAGTTCTAATATTTTAATAGTTTTTCACATTTCAAAGGTAATAAAACTAAATTTCCGTATTTTTAAAAATGTATTTATACATTAAATAAAAAAAATCAAAACTTGATAAAACACTGCCTAGTCTGTACCAAATTATTTTTTTCTTGTAAAATTTGATAAAACAATATAATTTTTCCCAAAAAAAAAATGATCATTTAATTTGTAAAATTAGTAATCCCTATTATACTGGTTTATTGGTTGGCATGCCGCAATTTTGTTTTAAAAAAAAAACCTTTGATTTTTTCACATTTCCGCTCTGTTGCGTTTAATATTTGGAAATATTTTTGTTAGGTTTTTTGTTTAAATTAACGCTCAAGAGAGCGCCGTCGATTATAGCTTGTTTAATATTGACATTCAATTTTTGGGAAAAATTCAACCGATAATATTTGTATTCAAAGGTCGCCTTTTGATCCAATATTGACGTATTTTTTAAATTTAAATATTTAAAAAATGGTAATTCTATGGTCTATTCAACGTTTTTACTACTACAATTGACTTGCATCAAGCTATCGTAATATTTTTAATATACATATCATCGACACATTACTTCTTTCAACTTTTCAACAGATTTTGTGTTAATTAACAATTCTTTAATAATAAAAAAAAATACATTTATTTTTATAACAACCGAACTGTCGGCGCAGCGATAAGCGTTGTTGGCTTCTATGCCGGATCTCACGGGCTAGAATCCAAGTATGAAGAACATTTTTTAGGTCGATCTATCGATTTCTGTTCGAAGGTATGGATGTTTGTAATGTCTAAAGAACCCTCTCCTCCCACTCTTCCGATCCTTTAATAATTGGGCACAGCGAGAGCGATTAGTTAACCATTAGTCTTGTTCTAACCTTATCCTTCTATCCCTACTACAATTTATAAAAAAAGAGATGTTGAGCGACTGAGTAACAAACAGTCCTCTTAAAAACTCATGTTGAGATACCTTCATGAGGAGGCCGTATGCTCCACATTGGGAGTTTATAAATTATTCGTATTTCGGCTAAGATAACTTTAAAAGTGCAAATAAAATAGTTTGTTATTAAAGGACAACTATTTTCAAAAAAAATATGTTGTTTTCATAAATTCAGCTTCTGGTTTTATTAAATAGACACAAGAATGCCTTAATCAAACGTTAGATTAATGGTAATACCAAAAAATATAATAATATAAAACATGGCTTAGTTTATTAGCCCTGAAAATAAACAACATAGTAATATTACAAAATTTCAATTGAATACTTTTTTATTCCATTGGTTAAGTTTTTATAAGCATCACGTGTTTTGTCTCATTAAGAAGCATCTTTGGACCGTAAAATGAATCGATTGAAAATATAAATTCTATCTTAATATTTTAATATACGATGTAGTAAAATAATAATTCTTCAATATCGAGAACTGCCCTACAAAGCAGTTATCCACGATTTATGAAGCCACGCGACTGCTTTCATTGTTTACTGTTTTCCAGTATTTTTGTTTATGTTCTGTTTGTTTCGTTTTATTTATTGCATGAAATCAATTTCGCAAACACTCTTTTGCAGTCCATATTTTTCTTCCATCAATCATTTAAAAATGGCAATCATTTTTGATGAAGTATTTTGGACTCATTTCGTACCTATGGGACTTTACAATGTATTGTTCAGCTACGTGTATAAATTTAATATATACATATATGTCACAGAAAAAAATTGAAATAAATCAATTTATACATTAGCTTATTTTTAATTATAGTTTTTACATCATTCAATGCATATTCCTTCAGAAAAGTAAATGGAAAAATTAATTAAAAAGCGTATAAACTCACTAACGAGCACCAGACAGAGTACAAATGACATTAAGGTTTATATTATGCTCATATACTAACAAGCACTAGTCAAAGTAGAAATGACATTCCGGCTTAGGTTAGGTTAGATGAGATATGTTGAAAAGAAAGATGGCGATAATGTAGGATTGTCAGACGTCCCGATTAGTCGATACTGTCACCAGTTTTAAGTCTCGTGTCCCGGTGTCCCGAACAAACCTTTCGGAACACCCAAAAGTCCTGGTTTACAAAAATTCACACACTATTCACACAATCATCGGGACCATTGTTTGACAGTGTACAGCGCATGGATCGTTTATTTTTCATAGTCCCGGCCAAACACTTATAAGAACGATGCAAAAGAATCCCGCATTAATCGTTCCCCGATTTACGTTTTCCTCGATATTTTGGTCCCGTCACGAATATTATCACGATTGACCGTTTTCTTTGAATATTTTTCATACATAGTTTTGCCTCGCATTTCGTTTCGGGTTTTTTTCAGTGGAACCCCAATCTACCGTTCTCGCTATCTTCGTTTTGTTGCATGGATTGTTTATATTTTACTCAACCAACACCCCGTCATAACAATATTTAATAACTCCACGTTTATCATTCCCCGATTTACTGATTTCTTCGATCTATCATCAAAATAATATTATCGTCCCAATTATTATCCCGATTGACCGTTTTTGTAGAATATTTTTTTTTTGCTCAAATAGTTTTACATCGCATTTAGTTACATAAATAAATAAGTTTTTTGAAAATTAAACATTTTTTTTGTATTATTTGAAGATTTCCCGCATTATCGGTTTCCCGCATTATTCGTTTATTTATTACGGTCCCTTGAAAAACGTAGAATCGAGGTTTCACTGTATATCCATCTTTTTTACATCACGGCTTAAAACACGTTTTTGCAATGGCGTCCTTGTGACCTTCAATTCTATCATTTGTGTTAGAATATTGCTTAAAAACCGAAATAAAGACGGTAGTTTAAAATTTTATTTTCTAGGGAATCAATGTATTTTTATGATTTAAAAAAAATGAGAATTCGCCAACCGCTTTATTAGTCGTCTGAAGTTTTCAAACGAAACGTAATAAAAAGCGTAGTCGACTTTGAAAGACTCTTAAAAGAAACTGGTTGCCGTGCGAAAAATATATTTTAACGAGGTCCGTGTGCGGCGAGTATTTTAAAACACCTGCTCTGCTGGTAACCATGGATCTTTTTTCAATCTTATTTCTTGTCTACATACCTACGTGTCAATGCAGCGTTTTAGTATGTCGTCGATTTGTAAGACGTCATTGATCAAACGAGAATAAGTAAGTACCTGAAATATAACACATTTTCACGATCGCCAGATAAGTTAGGGTTTTTTTTTGTTTTATGTGACGAGTAACCGTTTACCCAAAGAAAACTTGCGCTTTAAGAAAATTTTATATTTCTCGAGTAAATATATTAAGCAAATAAAACACGTTTATTGAATTCGGAACGTTCTCTTTGGATAAATTGCATATTGACTCATAATAAAGCTTATCAGCAGAAGATATATTAACGAGATGTGATTTTAAGTCAGTATTTTTACCTGTTTTTTTTTGTCAGGGTAAGAAATGAAGAATTGCGTTAATAAATAGTTAGTAATAAGCTTTCTATTATATAACTCTATTCAGCCAAGCCAGTGCTTCCCAAACTTTGTCATACAACGGAACTCTAAATCTGAAAAATATAATTAGCGGCCCCCCTGAACATAAAACATGAACACAAGTCATGATAATAAAATTAAGTTGTGGAATAAATGTTTGAAAAAACAAAGCATTGACATTCAAAACATTCGTAATGTTTTCATTTATTTTGTATCGGAAAATTCACTTTTTTATTATTATTAGATTTAAGATTTCGACTAATGGTGAAATTTCAATATTAAATTTGAATCGTTCAAATTATGTACATTCATACAGATTTTGTCACTGACGACCCGGGTTTCGTCTTTCGGCATCTTCAGGCGTTCAAGCGCACGGATGAATTTGAACTGACGCTTAGTAAATGAATGTTTCGTGTTTATGTAAGAAATTGTTAGATGGAATGAATATTTGAAATATTATTAAAAATAACCGATTTGTAAGTAAAAAAAATCTTATTCTTGTTGAATTTTTAAAATAGGGTTATTATATGTAATATAAAGTCTATGTCGTTTACGATTCAACACAAAAATTCGACGTATTCACTAAAACGCTGCATTAAATCAGTGCCAGATTGAGACGTTTATTAATCTACAGATGGAATCAGTTTCTTGCAGTGACGATGTTTGCCGCGAAAGGGTCAAGGAATGGCATTTTGTCTGACTATTTTTCTGTTTTAATAAAAGAGAATTGAATTCATTAGCTTTATTACTTTAGAAGAATCTGTGACCGACCGACTGCGTGAGAAAATGCTAACCAAACTCTCATAATGGTGGACATCTTCTTAACTGTCTGATATACCTAAATATATTTGTATTAATAACAAACAAATATAAGCATTTATGTATTTTACGAAGGATATTAACTTTAAATATTTAAGTCATGTCTGCTACCAGTGTGGAGCATTTTAAAAGAAAATGTATTTTCTAGAACTCATTGTAACTCAGTTGGTAATTCGTTTTCTCCAAAGAGATACTTATCTGTATCCACGCACTGTTCTAGTGTTGGACAAAGAGTGGGTCGGGGTAGGTGTAGAAATTTTATATTTTGATAGTTATCATAAAATCTATTGAAAAAATAATTTATAACAATACAAATAAAATATTTTATTATAAGTAAGGCGTCTACTGTTAAAAATTCTTTGTAAAATGGTATTATGTTAATTAAATAAAACACAACATCAGAATTGTTTTTGGTCATTTTGCACATAATAAATAAAGTAAAATTTGTACAGAAAAATGTGTTTTGTATTGTGTTGTATTGTTTCAATATAATTATTAAAATTGCTATATCTTTTAAATTACTTACTCTAGAAACATCTTAGCTTATTATTGATTAATTACTGAATGGTATCACTTATCTAGACTCGAAACCGTGACCTACATAATATAATATAATGTATAAACATATTTATGTTCTGACATTCACTTCCTGTAACTGAAATTTGACTATTTGACTGCGGTTTGTTAAAGCAAATCAAATAAATAAAAGAATAAAGTTTTGTAGAAACAAAGAGTTGTATCTAAATATATCAGGCGATAGTTAAGAAAAAAAAATGACGATATGCATAATCAATGTCAAATAACAGGTATTTAATAACCTGGACCAAAAAGTATGATTTTTTTATTCATATTTCCAGCCTACCACAACGAGTTATATATTTTTTAATGCCGCCTTTAAAAACCATTAAAATAATAATAAACAATCAACTTTCTTCTAAACAACTCACAGAGTGAATGTGTATTTTTTTATGACAATGTGACAGAAGTTGCATTCGCCATTCGGGGGGTATTAGGGATGACAAAGTATACCAATTAACTGACACTAAGCGCCTAAAACAGAGCCTCTCAACATATAAAGAGTGCTATTGTCTTACTTAAATTACGTGAAGAAGTAAGTCAATAAATTCAACGTCGTTTTTTTCTTTAAAATAAAAGTCGTTAATTGTATTGCTTTGTTATGTCAACGAATGTTCTATAAATTGTGATTTGTCTTTCAATTCTTTAAGAATCATCATCAGAGTTTTATCAGAAGGTAATTTGTTAATAAAGTAAACATTGATTCTATTAATATAAAATAACTTAGATTATTCCACGCGTTGTCAATAAACAACACGTGAAATAATCTATGAACTTAATGAACTTCCACAAAGTTACCGCCGAATCCATCGAAAGTAATGATTCTTTCGTAACTTCTATTTTACAAAATGGAGGTCGTTGTTTTTTCGTTTTATTGAACGAAGAGATAACAATAATAGTACTGATGACAATTTAATTACTTATATTTGGAAGGGTCAGTCCCATAGGAAGTAAATTTATTTAAAATATTATTTTGTAATGGTTCATTTCTGTTAGAGAGTCTGTTCTCTAGACGCTTCTCAAAGAGGTGAATCACATGTGACAAATTTTAACCCAGTCAGTGAAATAACAAAATTATCAAGATTAATCTTATATAAAAAATTATATTCCACAAATTAAGCGACGTTAATTTGTGGAATTAATGTTTTCAACATTAGCCACGCCACTCATTTCCGAAAACTAGGCAAAGATATAACAGTTTAAATCATACCGAAGCTTACCATAATTTATTTATTTCATATTATTAACTTTAAATTATTTACAGGAAGACGTTACGTATAAAAATGTAGTTTTATAATAATCCACAATTTAGTATAACGATCTGGACCGGTTTTGCTCATTGCAAGCTTCTAAACTCATTGCAATGAAATAAGCAAAAGTTTTAGTAATATGTATACAGTTTAGAAAGCGCCCGCTCTAGCATAGACGCGCTTATGAACCCAAAGCGAGACTGCCTTATATTTTGTCTATGACATTAAGCAGAGTGCTCTGGTAGAAATAATAAGCCGTCAACAATATAGAAGATAGAATTTACTTGTTTGTTTGTTTTATTTATCTATGGTATTTCCTATATCCCGTGATATAGTATAAACAATTCGTTATAGAAGCACACTAGTACTTTGAAATACAAACTAAATAGCGACATTATAAGTAACTACTTTATATTATACACATGCTCAACCAACACAAGTTTTCCCATAACAAAGACAGAATAATATGGCAGACTATATTTTGGAAATATTAGGAATCTTAGACTCGAGTCCAATAACAATTTATCAAAAGCTTTGAAACGATAATATTGTATTTCTTTTAAAGTTTTAAAGGAAGACATCATCTGCATTACATGACAATAAATTTACATGCAGTTTCATTGTCAAGCAGAATTATTCTCCGTAAGTTTAAAAACAAATTGTGATGAGTATTAAAGCAAACAGTAAACAAAATAATAACTTAATAAAAATCCTACTATAGCAAATACTCCACCGTGAAGTATTGACAGAATGATATCAAGTATGCAGGCAGTGCCCATAATAAAGTGTTTTCATATTCATAAATATGTTACACAAAACAAACGGTTCTTTTTGAATTTACACTTTAATGCTTCCACACGACGACTTAGATTAATGTAATTTAATAATAGCACTTTTCCTAGTCTCAAGAACGACCATTAGAAACTTCACAAGTTTCATTGCAGAATGCAAGGATTTTGTTTGACGCAAGTTACGTATGGTACAAAGAGATGTTAAATATATTGATCAACTGTAATTAATTTTGCTCAAAAAGTACGGCTGAATTTAGATGCATTAATAAATCAACCTTTGTGATACATATGAGCCGTTCCTTGGCAATAAGATAGTTTTGGGGTTAAATCCTGACAAGGTCAATATAAAATATGTACAGATATATAATTTGAGAGCTTCGGTGTAAGTTTCTTTGACTCCTTTTTCATCAAATAATAGTTGACAAAATACAGAAAAAAATATCAAAATGCATTTAATTACTTTTAATATAACTGACAAATTAGGAATTGGTATAAATAAATATGTTTACTGTCAATTGTATTATTCTGTTGAAAAGACATTATATTAAAGAAAACACAGTTATTACTTATTCCACAGTTTTTAATAAAGATCAATACCAATTTCGCTCATCAAAAGCATTAGTAAGTAAATAGCAAACACAATGCTTGTGTTTTGCGAAACCAGTTTCGATCTTTATTAAAAACAAGTTGAGTAACTGAATAACAGACTATCTCAAAAAATTAATATTTTGATGAAGTTTCGCCATCACTCTGGATGCATTTTGATTTTTCTACCCCAACCCCAATATTTCCCGGACGTTTCAAGTGTAGGTATTTCTAATGGTACATACATATTGGCTCGGTGAAAATCTCACATCATAGCTGTGTATCGTATGCAGTTAGTTTCACAGCTTGCCGACATGTCGTTGTGATGCAGAATTTAATCATTTTAAAAATGCATCCCGGTGTTTGCCTGTCAGGGGATCGAACCAGGAACGCATGCGCAAGCGAATGGGAGTAGTGTGATATCCGATAGTTGGTTTATTGTATTTTATGGTTTATAATATAAGATTTATTGTACACCATGTCTTAAAACTTTTTAGTAATCAAACTCTAGCGACGTATACCTTCATCGGTACAATTAATTAATCGTTACTGGCATAATACAATTACACGTGCACGTAGGTTAAACTGTAGAAAATATTTCCTGAAAATTATAAATCGGAAATCCAAAAAATTTAAGATATCATTCGAAAAATCACTTTTCGGACAATCTCAAACAATATGCTTGGAATAAATCTTGATTACTATCAATCATCATAAGAACAATTTGAGTCTGGTTTTATTTTAGGTGTGTGCAACCTGGCATTACGCATACCGTGTTCAGTGATGAATTGGAAGGATTGGAGTACCATGTTGCATTCTGACGAAAAAATATATCTGGTAATAAAAAGTAGGTAATTTTACCTCGAGGTGAAAAATGATTGACCATCATTTTTGCAAAGTAGTTAGAACGGTTATTGAGAAAATATTTCTCGCCTTTACTTTCGAAAATCTTGATTATTTAACGAGTCAATAATCATGGAGACAATTTTTGCTAGTTTTCTAAGTAATAAGAGATGGATTGGAGCTGTTATTGACCATCTTAAGTTATAGTAGTGAGTCCTTATGACTAAAAATTAGTGGTTTATAAAATAATGAAATTAATATACTCGATCGTAGGTCATATTTCTCAATTCGCAATTTAGTAAAGTTCGCGCCATTTCTCCCGGATATGCATCGGGGGAGCGCTGCTTCCGGCGGGAAAATAATGGCGGGAAAAAAGGCGAAATGTTCGACGGGCTCATTGATGTGGTTAAAAAGCGCATCCCGATTGGTGTTGCTATGCGCAGCACGACTACAATGCCGTTTGGATTGGGAAATGTGCATTTTTATTTTTTGCACACTGGAAAACATCTCGAAGTATTAACATGTTTTATTTGTTTTAAAAAAACATGTACTGGAAATATTTATCAGAATATCATTAATTTAAGAATGAGGAAAATAAATATATGAAAACTTTTCATATCAAAAAACGCTTCAGTAATACTATCTCTATTTTAGATTTAAGTAATTGTTGAATTCGATCATTTATTTAAAGAATGTTGTGAATTTTTTAAAATGTTTTCAATCGTTTTTCAACGCCCACTAGCTTTAAGAAAAAAAATAGTTTATTGACTTTCGATCAGTTGTTTTAAATCAAATTTACATTTAAAATACACAGACATGTTTATTTCTTAATATTTTCATTATTACAAAACAAATATTTTCATTATAATGTTGTGAACCTTATTTAAGATAACTTCAATAGACTAAACCAAACACACAAAAAATGTTGTCTTTTTAATTCAAGACTTTGACTGAAGGTGCTTGATATTATCTCAATATGTGTTATCTGTCACAAAACCACAATCAAAGAAGAGTTTACAATTTTAATCATTCAGAAATTGTATTTGTTCATTTAATTATTTCCTCAATTAATTGAACATCATTAAGACCAAACTTTTTAACTAGGTGATGATTATATTATTTTACACGATAAAGCTTAGCAAGCGTCAACTCTAGCTCATCCGCGCATTTGAACGCCTGAAGATGCCAAAAGGTTTACCCGGGTCGTTAGATACAAAAGTTTGGAAGTGTAAAAAATTCGAATGATTTAAATTCAACACTATTCTTTTATTATGGATTCGTGATTTGTAATATTGTTTTCATCAACATTTGTCTTTTTTTATTGTCCATCTATATATTAATAGTCGTTAATGTCCGTCCGTCCGTCCGTCCGTCTGTAAATTGTCCCCGATTTCCCCTTCCCCTCCTCCGCCCCAGCCACGCTGTCAACATTTTTTTATTCATACTAAAGAGATACTTTTTTCGTTTGTATATTATGGTCGCGATTTCGCCTTTTCGATGACGTCAAGAAAGGCGGTCCCCCTCCCCCCCCTCCTGCCCCGCTGTCGTCATTAATTCATTTCTTCATTTTTCTCTGACGTCATGAGTGAATTTTTGAAATCATGACATTTTTATTTTATTATGTGTAAAAACAATTAATTTTCAAAAAATATTCTGTCAAGCTGTGGGATTCGATACCATGCCCCAATTTTCATGCGCGACGTTCGGACACCTAACCACTGCTCCACAAGTCCAGTTGATGGTTACGAAAAAAAAACTCTATTTAAAGTTTTAGTTAACTAATAATGACATCTGTGGGTGAAATCTTGCACTAAACGAATTTGACCGTTCTGCAGCGTTTTGAGAGGCTATATAAGGCTGCTCAATTAAATATAATAATTTAATATATAATAATTTGATTAACTATTTATTTATATATATACGAAAAATGGTTCTTAGCAAGCTTAAACACTATTCCAAATATTAAATAATTTACGAGGTCTATTTCTGCTAATACGAAAAATAGTTGTTAGCAAACTTAAACATTATTCCAAAAATTAAGTAAATAACAAGGACTATTTTTGCTACTATGAAAAATGGTTGTTAGCAAACTTAAACATTATTCCAAAAATTAAGTAATTTACAAGGACTATTTTTGCTACTATGAAAAATGGTTGTTAGCAAACTTAAACATTATTCCAAAAATTCAATAATTTACGAGGTCTATTTCTGCTAATACGAAAAATAATTGTTAGCAAACTTAAACATTATTCCAAAAATTAAGTAATTTACAAGGACTATTTTTGCTACTATGAAAAATGGTTGTTAGCAAACTTAAACATTATTCCAAAAATTCAATAATTTACGAGGTCTATTTCTGCTAATACGAAAAATAATTGTTAGCAAACTTAAACATTATTCCAAAAATTAAGTAATTTACAAGGACTATTTTTGCTACTATGAAAAATGGTTGTTAGCAAACTTAAACATTATTCCAAAAATTCAATAATTTACGAGGTCTATTTCTGCTAATACGAAAAATAATTGTTAGCAAACTTAAACATTATTCCAAAAATTAAGTAATTTACAAGGACTATTTTTGCTACTATGAAAAATGGTTGTTAGCAAACTTAAACATTATTCCAAAAATTCAATAATTTACGAGGTCTATTTCTGCTAATACGAAAAATAATTGTTAGCAAACTTAAACATTATTCCAAAAATTAAGTAATTTACAAGGACTATTTTTGCTACTATGAAAAATAATTGTTAGCAAACTTAAAAATTATACCAAAAATAAAATAATTTACTAAATAGGAAAAATAATTGTTAGCAAACTTACGAGAAATTAAATAATTTACGAGGTCTATTTCTGCTAATAAGAAAAATAATTGTTAGCAAACTTAAACATTATTCCAAAAATTGAGTAATTTACAAGGACTATTTTTGCTACTATGAAAAATGGTTGTTAGCAAACTTAAACATTATTCCAAAAATTCAATAATTTACGAGGTCTATTTCTGCTAATAGGAAAAATAATTGTTAGCAAACTTAAACATTATTCCAAAAATTGAGTAATTTACAAGGACTATTTTTGCTACTATGAAAAATGGTTGTTAGCAAACTTAAACATTATTTCAAAAAATCAATAATTTACGAGGTCTATTTCTGCTAATAGGAAAAATAATTGTTAGCAAACTTAAACATTATTCCAAAAATTAAGTAATTTACAAGGACTATTTTTGCTACTATGAAAAATGGTTGTTAGCAAACTTAAACATTATTCCAAAAATTAAATAATTTACGAGGTCTATTTCTGCTAATAGGAAAAATAATTGTTAGCAAACTTAAACATTATTCCAAAAATTAAGTAATTTACAAGGACTATTTTTGCTACTATGAAAAATGGTTGTTAGCAAACTTAAACATTATTCCAAAAATTCAATAATTTTCGAGGTCTATTTCTGCTAATACGAAAAATAATTGTTAGCAAACTTAAACATTATTCCAAAAATTAAGTAATTTACAAGGACTATTTTTGTTACTATGAAAAATGGTTGTTAGCAAACTTAAACATTATTCCAAAAATTAAATAATTTACGAGGTCTATTTCTGCTTCTACGAAAAATGGTTGTTAGCAAACTTAAATATTATTTCAAAAATTAAGTAATTTACAAGGACTTTTTTTGTTACTACGAAAAATAGTTAACAAACTTAAACATTATTCCAAAAATTCAATAACTTACGAAATTTCTGCTATTACGAAAAATAGTTGTTGGCAAACTAGAACATGATTCCAAAAATAAATAATTTACAATTTAAATACTGCAGGGCAGGGCTGTCGATATACGCCCCCAGATATATTTCTTTTACTATCAGAATTTCTGGATTATTCAATAAATAGGTTAGTAATTTATTTTTGACGCCTGTAAATTTTCTGACTACTTAAAAATGCAACAAAAATCCCCCCGTTGAGGTCAACGGGCTTACAGCTAGTGTACTATTATTAAGTTAATACTAAATAATTGTAAAAATAAAGATCTGTTTTATAAGTCTTAATATTATACGTAAAGTTAGTTAACATTTTTTCAGGAAACACTGTAAACATATTTTGCAACAAGTAAGCAATACTTTATAAGTTAATACCAAAGAACAACAATTTCTCTTTACTACACTGATATAATAAGTACGAGTAGGGAAGATAAAAAAAGTCGAAACCCATTCTAGAAAACTTGAAAGATTATAAATATTTTATGCCATGCTATTCCCAAGCTTTTCCACCCTCCATTTTGTATGTTGATGGTATGAAAAATGCATAAGAAGATTTTCGGAGAATGCATTCTAGGATTGTCTTTCAGCATAGGAATGAGATTGCGCACAATCACTGCATATATGCAAACAACCATTGCATATGTGCATACAATCACTGCATATCCATATTGAATATGCATTGTTTGCGTACGTACGTTATTCGCTTGCTTTTACTGACTTAATACATATAGTTAGATCCATGAAGCGTTGTATGCAAAAAACATAAAATATTTTTCTCTATGATAGGTAAAGGGAGATTCATTTTAATAAAAAAATATAACAAAACATTGCAGAAATTCTTAGAAATTCAGAGTCTTAATAAAGATTATGACAAGCTTTACTCATCACGAACATATTCTAAGATTTCGACTGAAGGTGCTTGGTGGAATTTCAATATTAAATATGAATCGTTCAAATTATGTACACTCCCACAGATTTTGTCACTAACGACCCGGGTTTCGCCTTTCGGCATATTCAGGCGTTCAAGTGCACGGATGAACTTGAACTGACGCTTAGTAAATGAATGTTTCGTGTTTTTATAATAAATAAATGTATCACTGAGTCTAAAGTCATTGCTGGTGAAAAGGATAAGCTCATGGGAATGCCAAAAGATTTGAGTAGTGAGTGGTTTTAAGAATTATATTTATTTGTTTGTCGAAAAAGATTTTATGACTATATTTATATAGGGTACAGAAGTGGCGACCCCGGCATATGCAATATTTTATTTAAAATCGGAAGGCGATGCAGCTGTGCTCTGTTTATTTCCAAAATTTCCTGGTAAAAAAGCTTATGACCGTCCGTCTTTGGGTGTAACATTTTTATCCCTTGTTCCTGATTGAACACGTGTCCTTCCGAAATTAAGTGATTAGCAAAAGTAGACGTGTCTTTTTTCAATCTAAAGGCTGCCATATGCTCTGATAACCTGGTGTTCAGTGTCCTTTCTGTTTTGCCGATATAAAATTTTGTACAACAAAAGCATTGCAATTTATAAATCCCGGATTTATTTAAATATTGTATTTTATCTTTATTGTTAACGAACATAATTAACTTAATGCTTGCGATAATCTAAACTGATACTGATCTTCATCTGAAAATGTATTTTTAAATATAATGCCCTTCTACCAAAAGTTGACACTAATGAAATTACCCAGCTACCTAGATGAAACAAATTTTATTCCATTTGCTGAAAATCAACACATTACCAACTAACTACTTAAAAAGTAAATATAGCAAATAAAAAAGACAATACAAAATAAATAAATAAGTAAACACAAAAGTTTTATCTGTGACATAATGCATTTCTGCATACTCACTTCTTTCTATTTTTGTGCTTTTTTTATTTCCTGTATACAAATGTTAAATTGACTTTATTATGAATGTTACATTGATTAAATTCTTCAAAAAAATCTAGTAAATTCGATTCATTTAAAAAGCTTGGTAATCTGAAACTCTGTATACTCTAGTCCTGTGTAAATTGCGAGAAATGAGTAGATATTATGCAGTCGAATAACAGCCGTACATATAATTATTACATGAGTAATACGCATGTACGCCACCGATATATTAATATAATGTAATATTGTAAAATTCAAACAGCCTATATTGGAGAAATCGACGCCATCCAGAAATGCATCCCCGTGTCAAGCGACAAAATAGAACATTCCCTTTGACCAGCCGAAGGAAAATTGGATTTTGTATTCTGAATACTAACGCCAAAAAGATTCGAGGAAATCGAAGCTTTGAATGGATATTCTGTAATTGTGATGCTTTTCGCATAAGCTCCACGCCATGGTGACGTACTGAATTAAAAAACCGGAAAAAATATTCACGATATCTACTAGTAATAATTCATCAAAACATTGTGTGTGTTGAAAAATGACACATTTACGCTGAAGTAGTTTTGAATATTATTCCAATTTAACAAACGTAAACTTTTAGTTATCTTTATACTGCCATATCTCTGAAAACTATATTTTACAATACGTAATAAAAAAATTTCACTAGATTCTTGCAAAAATGATAATAAATCAGAAGTCTCCATTCATAGAATACAAATGAAAACAGTTTATTGCAGGAATAACGACTCCATTGGATGGAAGTGACAGATTGGATAGATTATTTTTCTGAGAACAAGAAGAAAACTTTTGACTATTGAATTCTGAGTCGTACCCAAGTAACAACAGTATTAAATAAAAAAATGTCTGTAATTAAATTTGTTAAAAACAAAATCATCGTTACTTAATAACATAACATCTTTTTTTTAAATTTATTTACGGACTCTTTTCTTATGTATTAATTTTCATTTATTTACTTTATCTTGAATTTTGACTATTTTATTTATAGAGTAAATGCATGCATTCTAATTAACACTAATTCCTCTAAAAAGTGTTAACCAATCAATAATTTATTGCTAAACCAACCTTTTTGGTGAGCCCAGGTGAATATTGGTAAATACAGTTTGCTGCAATTTGTGGTCGATAATAAATAGTTCTAGCGCAATAAATCTAACATTGAAGCTGTAAAAAAAGTTTTAAACTCTAAAACACCTCCACCTCTTAGCTGATTTACAGCATGGTAGAGCGCATTGAGATCATCTATCACGTGACAGAACAAAACCTTAATATATATAAGTTTACCAGCTGAAAAGGCATTCGTATATTTGATGTCGTCGGATTATTTTTACATCACCTAAGTATTTTTTTAAATTCCATGTTTTGGTGAATTTGATTAAAAAGCATATCAACGCATATTTAATATTCATTTGTTTAATATCCAAATTTGCTAGTGGAAGGGGCCAAAAAGCAAACGACACAACATTACGTATTACTCTATTCTAATATCATGTATTTTTTTAAAATTGAACATATATCAAAATGAATGAATATTTAATGAATGAATAGTAAAATTTACTACCACAAAAAATATAAGAATTTATTTCTGTAAGTTGAATATTATTCAGTTTTAACTGTCTCCTGAACATGTATTACACTGTCAAGAATTTATAAAAAAAACATACAAATTTGCTTATTAGTAGTAAATTTGTAAGCGTCTTTAACATTTTAATTATAGTTACAGTTATTTATTATAAATATATGTTTGTAACTAATTGTTTCTTACATTCAAAAATACATTAATAACCCTGTATATTATCTATTATTATTTTTAATCTACGGTAAATTCTTGATATTTTTTAAAAATATTCGAATTCATTAAAGTTTATTCATATTCTTGATGAATGGCTATTTTTTTTTGTATTTAATATTTGAATATTTGAAAACAATGATGATGTGTAAATGCTTCATTTGAAGGCAGCATAATGAGCTAATATTAATTCTACGCCGAGTATTCTAATTCTGCTTGGTTCTCCATCTATTGTCGAGTTTTCTAATATTAAAGCTTACTTGGTTAAATTGAGCTTGCATTCACATTCATAAACAGACGAATTACAAAGCTATTTGCACCATCGCATATCTTGCTCTATACCTCAATGCTGGACACCGATGCTTTAGTCAGCATCGTTTTGCGCCGCGGATTTATGAGTTTGGTTTGATTTTGAACGTTCGTTTGCTCTACCGCTGTTAGTTATGTGAAAACGCAAGGATTAGGTGGTTTGTATGGCCATTGTAGTAAAGTATGGGACACAGGTGGATCAGTTATTAGATAACTAATGATATCGTGTCAGGTAATGCGGAATTTAATATGAACCACTCAAATACTATAAAATATTATCAAACACCATTCGAAAGGTGTTTTTTCGAGATAACTTATTAAAATAAATATTTTGATCGGATTACCTTTACAGTGTTTAAACGCATTTATCTGTGAGGCAACATATTGAAAAATTATCTTTAATCGTTTTCAAAGATGTACAATATATTTTGAAGGAAATGGTTTATAAGGAAACATTAAAACAAGAGCATTTACGACAGTTAAAAATATAATAGTTTATAAGTTTTCATTACCAAATTTTATCAAGTTACAGTTAGCATCTTATATGTATAATATATATTTTTTACTGACATCATGTTTATTTAAACAGATGTTTTAGAAATATATTTTACAATTAATTCATAAATAAAATTGAATTGTCCAATTGAAGAACGTTCAGGCATTCAAAATTTGAGTTTAATTTGAGAATAAATATTGAGTTAATTATCAATTGAAATCAATACAATTTGGGTTTTAAAAAATATTGTTATACAAATAAGAACAATATATCTTTTTAGAAATATTTTTTTTTGATTGATATTGAGTTTAAAGCCTCTAATATTTTTTAAAATCTTCCATATTTCAAAATTTAAACATGAAACATGAATTAAAACAATAAAACTGTATTCTAACAATATTTACATTCGCATGTTGTTGTTTTATGATTAAATGGCAAAACAAACAGTCACAGATATCAATATTTTTATAGCAATTATTAATGTCAAGTCCATGACATACGTCAACGTTAACGTCATTGACTTCCATCCCGGACCTAACGGGCATAAATTCCAGAACTAACAGCATTTTTCCAATCGATGTTTGTGGTGTCTAAAAATCGAAAAACTACTTACATTTATTTATACACTGACTTCCAATATTTTTGGCTATTTTTATTGCCTTCCGTGAAAAATTTAAAACCGCGGGTCTTTTCTTACGACCAAAAAAAAATCTCCACATAGCCTTAAATTTCCAGAACCACCATAATACGATGATTTTTTTTTATTATTGTTCTATTTATTATTTACATAAAATGAGTACGTTTTACTATAGATTATTCAATTCCCTTTTCATATCGTTACCATTTCGGTTATGGCCATTATTATTTATCCTCCCTGTACAGGATAAATATAGTAGGGTAGGTTGGTTGACTGTGGACAGAACAATGCGATACGCCTTTTATTTGTTGAAAAAAGAGCATTTCGGTTTTGTCGTTTGTAAACGGCGAATTTTATTTATTTCCGACATTCCGCTCGCAACGCTGCGGTTTTTGAATCTATTTTTTCTCGTTTGTTTTCATGTATCGTTAATTATTTTATGTTTTACAGTATTGTAGTAAACACATAGATTGATTCATTGTTGTAAAAAAATAATATTTTGAGTATTGTTGAGTAAGTATAGCTTGTTACCAAAATATAATTGTATTATACATATTCAAATTTTGAGCGTTATTTATTATTATTAATAGAGTTATGAATTTTTAAATTGTAAAAAATTTATTCGGTTATTATTTTAATTTAAAACAAATCATAAAGAGGATTAAAACTGGTCTCACTCGTCTATTTCCTGATATTACAGTATTTTCTTCTTAAATCACAGATGATTGATTCTTCTTTACTAGTTATTTTGATAAAAATACGTTGCAAAGATTTACAATAATTATTATAATCTTAAAATTTCATTTTATATGCTGGATATGAAAACATAACCCTTCAACATTGCAATAGTTGAAATATCATAAAATCTTTGTTTTAAGATGGTAGTTTAGTGTTTGGCATAATATTATAATTATGCCACTTGTTTTGTTTGTAATTTTTAATTACATTGCAACCTACCATTGCATTGGATTTGTCATTATGTATATACAATATATACAAAAAATGGCATTCATAGCTCATTTTTTTTTGTTGTTTTATTTTTCCCATTCGTTGTAATAATGTTGCTAAATATCAATTATGATTAGCTTTGTCAAAATTGTAACTAATGATTTTGAACTGTACTCATTAACTGTATATATTAAGTTAATTTATATGCCCATCCACAAAGATTCTTATCAATTAAAAAGTATCATATTTTTTTTGCTGAATTTTTACTGTATATATCAAGCAATGGAAATGTTCTTAAATTAAATAATTAGTTGTTCACATGACTTTATTTATTTTTCTGTGTATAATTAATTTGTTTTTGTTAGTCAAAATCACAGGTCTGCTTTTAAATAATAATATATTAATTAAATTCATGAAGAAGACTTTGTTTGACTTTTACTTTGCCTGATGAATAGAAAGAGGAGGTTTCCAAAAAAGAAAATTCTGAAATTTGGAAATGAGTGTTTTGTTTTTTCGTAATTAACGACGCCGATTGAAGACGCTCGAAGCTTTTTGTCAGTCCCCCGGGAAAGTCTTGTAAAAAGGTATTTTGGGATTTGTGAATTTATCTGAAGGCTTGAAAGGAAAATTAATCTTTAAAAGAATCTATTAAATAGCTCATTGAATCAATTGGTAACCTGTTAAAAAATAAAAATAAAAAACTCGCAGTATTATTTTTTTATACATTTTCCCCGATCATCAATCAGGAATACTTCTTTTATTTTTATTAACATCAATTTCACACTCAGCAGTTTTTATTCTTTGCAATCTGCTTGAAATCTGAGATACAAAATAGCATTTAATTTCCACATAAATCAATTTGATTCCATAATATTAGAAGGTTTTTAATGATTAAATATATTCAGTGTCCACACTTATTACTAATAGCGATATTTAACTATGAGGTTAAAGAAGTCTCTGATTTTCAAAATAATGTGTGGTTCTATTTCAACTTCATTTGTAAGATGGTTTATTATTTTATGTATTTTATATTATGAAAACGGGAAACTATCTAAAAGTCTTTTTTCTAGACTCTCCGAAGAGTGTTATTTGGTGAATAACTTTCAATCTATTTTGGGGATGCTCCACATTACGAATGTATATGCTTCACATTAAGAGTGGGCATGCTAAAACCAAAGTCGTTGAAACAGTCTATATAGAAATGTCATTCTTTTTTTGGTTTCATCATCAAGATATCGAAATAATTAATAAAATAGTTGTACGTACAGCTTCGTTTTTTTAATTTTTTGAGAGTTTTGCCATGCTGTAATTCAAAGTAATGTGTATTTGTTTTTCATATTTATTACTCCTGATTTATAGCTTTAGCTAGTGGTGATTCTTTTTAAAGTTTTTTTATAAAACTATTCCGATAAATTTTCTTTGACCAATTGTAAACAAAACCGCATGTCTTTTAATTAACGACTTTATCATAATTTTTTGCTTAGGTAAATACCTAATAAAACATTTTTTAAGAATTGTAGTTTTAAATATTCAAAAAACCATACCCATATTTTCGTTGGGGAAACAAAAAAAAGGAATCCGCCAGGTTAATAAAATTTTAAAGATGTTAATTCGACGACGGTTTTGAATATATTAATTAAGATGAAAAAGTGGGAAGTTGTTTATCTACGGCTTTTGTTTGGCAAAGGAAAATTCAAGGAAAAAGAAATGTTATATTTATATATATATATTGCTTTATCCTTGAAGGCTGCCAAAAATAAAGCGTAAAAAGCCTAGGTTTACACAGAAACCTACCTTTGTATTATTTCAATATCATGTTTACTTTTCATGTTATGTGTAAGATTTATTTCACATTTGTATATGCATACATAGGTATATGTATATGTTTATTTACATTTTTATTTAGACCTATTGCGCCTTTATATTGTTTTAAAACTCTATTATCGATATTTTGTAAAAAAATAATATTGTTTACAAAGTGAAAAAAAAACCTTATGTCAAGAAACATAATTGATCTAATTTTAGTCCCTATAAAGTAGGCATACTACAATACAAAGATATTAGCATACAAAAAATACGAAAGTACTACAATTTCTTTCATTTTCGATATCAAATCCCTCGATGAAGCATATGACCAACACAGGTCTTTCGAGATAATTTTACTCAAGCATATTTTTTTACTAACCATCAAAGTCATACCGAATCTTAAAGAAAATCTTTGGCAGTTTTCTAAAATCTCAACGATAGGAAGATGGTGCAAATATGTTGCATTATATTAAAACCGGACTATTGTTGTTAATCATTGACAGATTTGTTTGTACTTGTAGTTAAATATTAGAAAATTATATGAATTATATGAACTTCTCTACAAGAAAACTGCATTAAATACAATTTTTTGCCCAATGTATAAACTAACAGTAGAATGATAAAAATATGCAAATTTGAAACGAACTATATTTAAGTAACATTTGATTAGGATGTAGATAGAAAAATCTTTTCTTTATTATTTCAAATCAGAAGAATATTGAATCTATCATTCACAAGTGACTCAAATAAATCAAGTGACTGGAACGATATCTTTTTAGATTTTTTAAATAGTAAAATGTTTATTTTTCTTTTATGTATTTACTGTCAATACTTGGTGGAAAAGTATTATATTCAGAAAATAAAACACACTTTTGTACTTTTTATCCTTGTCCGCTCTCAATGTGGAGCATATGGTTTCCTAGTGAAGGTATCTCAACGGAAGTTTTTCCACAAAAACTGTTTGTTACTCAGTCGCTCAACCTCTCTTTTTCAAAGAGAGTAGTAAAGATTAGTAAATATGGCTAGAACAGGTGTAGTGGTTAACTTATCGCTCTCGCCTCGCCCAGTTTTTAAAAGATCGAAAAGAGTGGGAAGAAATTTTATAGACATCACAAGCACCCATACCTTCGAACAGAAATCGATAAATCGATCGAAAACATGATGCTCGATCTGGGAGTTGAGCCCGTGAGATTCGGGACGAAAGCCCACACCACTAACCACTGCGCCATAGGACCCGGTACTTTATTTTATATGACTAGGACCGGTTTCATTCATGACGTGCATTATCAACCGATAAGAATAAAAATACATTACTATTTATAAATAAAGTGAATTATAAGGATGATACTAACGATTGATCATCAAATTTGGAAAGGAATTTATAGGTCAAGATAAAAAAAAAAATATGAATAACTGACCTTTTAATTATAATCAATTGAGTCTCACTTTTTCATATTTTGTAACTTGGTCTGTAAATTCCGATCATATTTCAATAAATATTTGTATGCTACACCTTAATAATGTCGCCTTGTTCTGTAAAAACAGAACTGTATTAATGTAATTAGTTTATAATGCACATCATAGACTAAACTAGTACTCATCATATAAATGAAAATTGTAATTAGAACGAAAGAGTTTATTTTGATTTTTGAAAACGTTTATTATAGGTTCAGAGCGTTCAAAATGATTCTGGAAATATAAATTTATTTAACTTTGTTTTATTAAACTGCTTTGATAAAAAAAGATTTTTTCATAAAAATAAATTCCTTTTTTGCTATTTGATATCTTATGACAATGAGAATTAAATTGATACTTTTTTAAAGTTCAAAACGGATTAAAAATTTTGTACTTCCACTTAGTTTTGTGCGTCTTTAGATTTATCTTTCGGTATTGTCAAGTGAAACTAAAACCAAGGACAACATTTTGTATTTAAATTAAATAGATTTAACATTCTTCAATCAGTAAATAAATATAGCAATTTATTGTATTTACGTCTGTTTTATTATTTTATTACAGTCAAAAAGAACTGTTTTCGAAGTATCACTATGTTAATTTTTACTGAGTACAAGAAAATAATTTAATTAAATACTCAAATTGAGTAAATGGAAAACTGTCGTTGGCGTTGTAAAATTTGCTTAAATGTTTTACTAACTGGTATTAAAGTCCTGTTCTAAATACTTATCTTTAGTTGCCATTTTCGAAGTGTAAGTATCAGGGCGGAAGAAAATGTTATAGATCTTGTACAAAGAAGTAGGTTGTACTTTTGCGTTTCCTCCAACAGAGTGGGTACACAATAAGCTTAGAGAGAACTCCTCCCTGAATCAACGGCGAGGTTTATTCTTGTAAATGAAACCGTCATTTTGTATAAGCCAAACTGTCAGTGAAAAGGCTGACCCGTTGTGAACTGATCAAAATTTTAGATGAGTAATTAAATTGTTTCTTTGACATTCAGACATTGATATTCTATTTTGTTTTAAATTAATTATTTGTTTGTATTAAAGTTTACAAATGAAAAACCAAAATCATATTTCGTATTTTCCCGTTATCAAAAACCTTTTTTTAATAGCAAATGAATCTCTCTTTATGTCGATTCGTAATAGGCAGAAAATCGTGACCGACAATTTATAAATTTTATAAGGTTTTTTTTTAAATTACTCTCGTACTAAGTTCAATAAATTAATTCTTTAAACGAGGTTAGTAATAAATGATCAACGTCTATACTTATACAGATTTTCCATTGGCATTGCCCAATTTGTTTTATTTCATCACATATTTTTGATCAGTTTTGAGCTGTTCACTGTCAATGTGGAAAGTATTTTAATTACATTTTGGAGGCGTTAAACATTTAAATTTGTGTTATTTTACAGTCACTTATTGATAATTTCTACTGTAATTAGGAAAATATTTTCAACGTCATTGTTTATTACACCTTTTCATTGCAATTTTTTTTTTGTATAAATAGCACTGTTGTATTTCTTATGAGTTGAAAATGCTCCCCATAAGGGAAACTGGTCACGATCTTAATAAAAAATTGTTAATTGTGTACAAAGAAATATTGTGTTTTTTCTTAACAGAGTTAAAAATATTTTTTTCCGCTTGTAAAATTAAAATCAATGTGATTTAAGTAAGTTAAGTTTATATGATATAAATTCAAATAAAATAAGTATGCAATTACACTAGCTGATAATATCCAAAGCGTCATTTTTTTACTTTTTAAAATCTGGATGAGAAATTTGGCTGTCACTTGAAATCAAATCGAGGAGAAAGATCATTACATACGACAATGCGTAAAATCTTAAATGTTCAATCGAAAAATTCTGACATAGCCCATCTCAAAACAAAGATAAAGCTTTTACTTCTGTTAAACATGTGTTCGTGACATGTATGATATTATTATTTTAATATTGTTAGTTCAACGTTTATCAATAACATGTACTGTTTCAATATTACTTATAATAACACTTTATATTCTACATGCGCACGAAACATAAAAGAAGTCATTTTAAGTATGGGATTACATATTCGATAATCAGGGTCTTAGAGTGTTATGTACGTCTTTGCCCCCGGATCACAGGATCTTATCTCGACTCCATCTGTCCCTTGCTTTATCACAAATTTACTTTATCACAAATACAAACAGGGCTGATACAAAAGTTTGTAACTCTTAATCAATTAAACTTTTAAATAAGTAAGTATTTCAATTTAAATATTCATGTTCCAGTTCTCCTTCTTAAGCAGGGTCGTTCAATATGCTTAAAGATTACTCCTGAGGGTTCAATATTTATTCTATGCCTTGCAAACAATGCATATTTCAAATAAATTATCAGCTTATTCAAATATTTTATAATTGAGTTAATTTCTTTATTTATTGCAATATAAATCATGAAATAAAATTGTTTTATAATTGTTTTATATTTTTACGCATTTTCAAAAAAGAATAAAATCATTCATATTTATTCTTTGAAAGATTGGCCAATATGAGCCTAAATATGAAAAATTTATTTATGTTTAGTATTTTAAAAATAACCGTTAGATGTGTAATTATTTCGTGGAGGCTATATAACTTATGGCTAAAAAATACCTATGGTATGCTGATGGCTCTTAAAGGACCAACTGAAAAAATGTGTTTTAACACTTGCCACCCTAGACGCTGGACGTATGTTTTAAAAAAAATGTTTCTCACTTGGTCCCTAAAGGGCCAGCAATATATTGGAAGTATTTTTAGCACCGTAGGGAAAATGTTAATAACTAGGCGTAGCAAGAGCGATAAGTTAACCATTAGTTCTGTCCTAGCCTTATCCTTCTATCCCTGCTAATCTTTTTGAAAAAGAGAGGTTGAGCAATTGACTAACAAACAGTTCTTGTAGAAAAAATCTGTTGAAATCAGGAGGCCATATGCTCCACATTGGAAGAGAACATGCATTGAAAAAAAAGATTTGATTGGGATCTGGATAAATTTGACTAATGGTTTGATTTCAATGACGTTCAATCGATTGGGAAAATAATCAGATAAGCGAATAAAATTTCTGTTGGACTTTGAAATTACATACATGATTATCGTGAAACTATATATTCAAACTGATTTAAAAAGTGGGTATTTTTAAGATACTGAAAGATGAAAACTCGGTAGTTAATGGCAAAACGTATAGGAGGTTACAAAATTTTAATTATTTATGTTAAGTGCATTTGAATTGTTCAAATGATGTAAATGATAAAATCCAGGTAAATCTGTCAAATTCCCCACTATTGTTTTTTATATATAATATAATTATAAATTTTCCAGAAAATAAAATAAATATACCATTAAAATCTGTAGGCATCTATGGGTTAATCCATTCGCCAGCAATCGCCTTAAATTTAGTGATACATTTATTTCTTATATAATATAAACACGATACGTTGTGCAAAGCCAAAACCCGGGTCTTTAGTGACATAACTTGTGTGAATGTACATAACTTGAACGATTCAAATTAATATTTAAATTACACCAAGCACATTCAGTCGAAATTTTAAATCAAATTAAGTATTTGAATTTTTTATACTAAATATTATATTAGTGTTTGCAACCCTGGATGGGCCCCCTTATATGACAATAAGCCCCTTTGTCGTCGTCCTCAGCTTGCCGCAGCATCTCGAACCGGAGCAGGGCGAGGACGAGGGCAGGCTGTCGTGACTGCGCATTAATTGTACCGATTGATTGACACCAGAATCGACATATTAAAATTCCCGTAACTCGGGAATATCGATTCGTGCATGTTCGCTCTCTCGAAAGATACGATCGTGGTGTATTATGAATTTTGTTTAATTTAATCAGAGGTTTTATCGTCTGCACGTCTGCCCTAATTTATACCCCATCTGATGTGTCACAGACATTGCTCTAAGAACAATAGTTTGACATATCGTCTTTTCAATCAATACCTCATTACTGAATACAAAAGTGGAACAAATATAAAACGTCTACATATTTTCAATCTTTTTTTATCTTAATTTAATGAATTATTAAGACAGCTAACGACCCTTTTTCATTTTCAGTTGTTGGGTCCAGTATCATAATACAATTATGTTTTATTTTTTCCTTCTTTATTATGCTAATTAGTACAACGCTTAGTAAATGAATGTTACATGTTTTATATAAACGTTTTCCGACAAACAAAATAAATATAACTCTTAATACTACTCACCATTCAAATCTGTGAGCATTCCCGTGGGTTAATCCTTTTCGCCAGCAATGGCTTTAAACTCAATCATACATTTATTTATTATATAAACACGTAACATTCATTTAATAAGCGTCACTTCAAGTTCATTCGTGCACTTGAACGCCTGAAGATGCCGAAACGCGAAACCCCGGTCGTTAGTGACAAAATCTGTGTGAATTTACATAATTTGGAAGATTAAAATTTAATATTGAAATTCCATCAATCAACTTCAGTCGAAATCTTAAATCATAACGTCAACATTTATGTTGCGAAAATGTAGCCATATTTAAAAACTCATCACATCGGAGATATATGTTATAGTGCTGAACAACTTCAATTCTTAAATTAAATAAGTTTTTCGAATATAAGTGCTAAGTATCTTACATTATTCCACCTTAGATTAATAATTATTTATTAACTCTACGTTTAAATGTCATAGGTCGCATGAAATTCTCAGTCAATTATTTCACAATGAACATAAACAATTGCTTCTTCAGTTTCGTTTTTAATTAACTTCCTAATTAGTTTTCATGGAAAATCATCTACTTGTTGTGCTTTATAACCGCAAATCCACATGCCAAAACCTGCGCTACTGTTTACTCTTCACAATATGATTATACATAATTTATGTACTTCAGTAAGTTTTTCAAACTTTTTTTTGTAAGATTTATAATTTATAAATACTTTTTCTAGTTATAGGTTAAACTTATCGGGCTTATTAAGTTCATTGTAAAATATACGTAATTTTAAATATTGATTTGGTTTTAATAATCAATTACACGCTTTTTTACTTTTATTATTCTTTCGTCAATAGAAATATGAAGTTACAACCTTTCCAACCTGCAATTTTTAAATTGAATACTATGAAAGCTTGACGCCGATAACTTAAGATATGCACATATTATTAGGAATCCTTTTAAAATATAAAATTTAGTGCAACAAATAAAACGGAAAATTAAAAAAAATTGGTGACCATGGTCATTTGTATGTAAGTATTCTTTTCAATCGTTGCGTTGAAAGCTGGTTCAGAAACAACAATGATTTTTTACACTACTGATTACTTGGACGACATCTTAATGGGTGAAATACACTGTTGTTTGTTTTTCACAACAATATATAGGTGTTAAATCACGGGTTCCCAACCTGGGGGTCGCGAAGGGTTTCCTGGGGGGTCGCCAACTTTTTTTAGATTTTGGAGATATAGCAAATCGAGGATTTCAAATTCCCCGGTGGGCCAAAAAAAAAAAGGAAATTCGGAGACATTCCGGGCAAAAAGTAAATCGAGAATTTCAAATTCCTCGGGAGGGTCACTAGTCACATGGCTTTTATAAAAAAAGGGTCGCCATCCGAAAAAGGTTGGGAGCCTATGTATTAGATGATAATTTGATTGCACTTTACTAACATTGTCGTGCGAGGGCACATTTACGTTTGGGAAGGACTTCTGCAAATCATACATACATGTTTCACAATGCTTTGTTGAATTTCTCTGTATTTATTCGTGCGTTTCGAGCGAGAGTTGTTGTTGATGGATGTAATTAAAAACAACGCACACCCGCGAAATAAAGTGCCACACTCGTCGTTGCAATTAATCGCTGCCGAGTTCTGTTCGCCTGATACACCCGGGACTGCGGTGTGGCCCGTAATGCGCTAGTCATCCATCCACCCTGCCTGCCTGCCTCCAGCACGTCTTTTTATCAAAATTTCAGGAATGTAATAAATTCTGGACTCAGTTCATGCAAAAAGAGAGCTCGGATGAGTGTTAGTGGGTTTCTTCTATTTCAAGTTACAATTCATCCGCATTCACTTTTACTCGCCTGATACATCCATGCAAATATTACTCAGGTAAATTCAATGAAGTTGCACAGTGCACGGTAAATTAAACGTTAAATTTTCAAATAGTCAACGTTGATAGCTTCAGTTACAGATATTACGGGCTCGAAACCAAGGACGGATAGTTTTAATAAATTGATTTGCGAATTTCTGTTCAAAGGTATGGATATATGTGATATCCTAAATTCTCTCCCACCTATCATATCAATTTTCTATACCATAATATTGTTATATTTTTTAATAATACGGTTTTTTTTAATACAGGCAACCAATCTTCAATCTTTCAATGAAATCTTTAATTTTTTTACACAGTTTTTATGTACATTTTTTATGGAACGTATTAAACATTTAAAAAAGAGTTGAGTGTATATCATTTGAATTGGTTGCAAAATGATTGCAGTTAAAGATATAAGAGTATTATTTTTAACATGCCATCCCCAAATAAAAGTAAAATATATATTTAATTATAATTGAGTTCTTGCGCTTAGCAAAGATACAAGGATTATACAAGTTAAGCTTAAGTTGTAAGGCCTCAACTATAATACAAAACATCTATTTAAAACTCAACACGTATTTTTTTAACACAACCGAATATAATAAAAAAAAACCCACAAGCTTGCTGATTCAGATTAAGGATCGACTAATAATTATACATCCCCAAAAAGCAGATCAAAATACAAAATTATCATCTTATGACTATTTATTTCAATCAGCAGCCTTCGACGAGATTTCATTGCTTGTTTAATTTTGTTGGAGAAACTATTATTTTGAAACTAATTTAAAAACTCAATTCGAACTTTGCTTAAAATATGTAATCAATGTCTTTTAAATGTCGCGCTTTTAATTGTTCATTTAGGTTTGGGAAAAATGACATATTTATAAAATTAAAGATTTCGTTTAATATAAATAAAAAATATTCAATTGTGATTTCAATAAGTAACTTAATAAATATGCTTCATAGATTTGCGATTTTTTTTTACTCATAGGGTTGTTATTATATGTAATAAATATAGTTATATTAACATGCTACAATTTTATGTGATTATGATAAAAAAATACATTTATTTATTGAGAATTAATATAGATTTATTTATACGTTATATTATAGAAGTACACTAAAAATTAGGTTTAAAATATATTTTAATGAATAGTATTACATTTTTATTCTAAAACAATCACACTAACAGTAACAGTTCTTTTTCTTTCATAAGAAAGCAATGTTGGCAATGACATTTAAAAAACGTTTTTTGAACTAAAATATAATATGTGAATTGTACGCCGTTTTATTATTATTTTATTTGTCTTTCTTAACATGTAATTTAGTTATATCCTTATTGATACTATTTCAGCTTCCCAACAAAGTTGAGTATTTCTCTTCATTTCAATAAGAAAGAACTATTGACAAAGAGTAAACGTTTAAAGAGTATTATTTACATATCATGCTTAACTAAACACACAGGATTGTAGATATATAATACATTGAAAATATATTACCTTTTTCAAATTTCAATAAAGTACACATGACGTACGACCTTCAGTTTTAAGCATTGAGTATTATTTATTACAAATTTTCTAACAGCAAATGATATAAATATACCAGTATCACATTAATCTAATAAATCTTCTTTTACATATACATACATATAAAGCCATGTTCAATTATAAATCATTTAAAATGAGTATTATAAACGATAATAATGACTACATACTTACTTTGTTTGAAATCAATATTTAAAAAATATGCTAACAGTTTTTTTCTGACAACTATGATGCATGATCTTTCAGTTAAAGAAAGTCCCAGCATTTCAAAGTTACACACATTTATGTGGAAAAGAACAAGAAAACGATTCATTTAAACACCCGTGCACAATATTCTATACACTTATTTTGGATGGTCTGAAAAATTATTATAATAGCTCATGAAGATTGTTTTAACACTAATGTATTGATTGCGACTATTTTGATTGTTATTTGCATATAGTAAAATCCTTGGTCGTTTTGGTCGATCTGTCAAACGCATACAATGTCTTCGTCCACTGCATTCGTTGAGAAAAACAGATTTGTTTATTATTTCAAATTTTTAATGTTCAAACAGCAAATGACCACTTGATCAGGCAATTATCAGGCATCGTTTGATCGACTATAAAAACCAAAGTAACTTCTACGATGACAAGAGTGAAGTGATTGACAGATAAGATATGACAACCGTGAACGTATTCGTGTTATATCAACCGTCAAAAGCTAATAGAAAACGGTGTTGCTTATTTAAAACCAAGTGTCTAGACTCAAATCCTTATAATTAAGTGTATATGTTAGCGAAACTTTATCATAATAAATCATAGATAAATAGGTATGGCTTTCATAAATAAAAAGATTCTTAAAAATTATCTATTTGTTAAAAATTAAGGATGTTGATAACGAATAATCACAGAAAAAGGTTTAGAAAAACTGTGAAAAAAAATCATTAAAATATTGCTTATCTTAAGTCTTCAGTTTCAATGTTATTAAATATTTTTAACAAGGTGAATTTATTTTGTCTTATCTGTTATTTAGTTTGTTAATTAAAATGTCTAGTATTGTTTTTATTTCATATAATAAAATCTTTATTTTACTCTAAGCTTAAGTAAATTGTATTGCTATGAATATTTTTAAATAATATCAAATCAAATGTTTGACAAGAAACTTAAATATAATAATAAATAATAAACAAGAGATAAATCATCAATTTCAAACGAATGAAAATGAGAATATACTGAGCTTTAATTTTTACATGAGATCAAAATGTATGATACTTTTATATTATATCAGAATAGCCAAAAATTTAACGTCAAATTTAGTCATAAATATGACATTAAGAAGGAATAACCAAATTATGAATCCAAGTAACTAAGAAACGTTTTTTTGTTTTTTTTTTCAGGTAAGCACTGCCTCAAAATAATATTTCCATCGGAAACGCTCAAAATCAACTTTCAAGTCGTGGAAAATTCCAGGTAAAAGTATATTTTTTTAAGCTGTATATTATACTATGAATGCTTCATTCATATACATATATATATATATATATTTCCAACATTAATTTTTAGTAAGTAATATAATGTTTTGTCGCCTGCTGTGGCTCAGTTGGTAAGAGCTTGCTCTACCGATCACGCAGGTCTGGGTTCGATTCCCGGTCAGATCACAGTGAATTTTGAGAATAATTCAATTCAAAGTTGTGATAGAAGACTGGGTGTTTGTGATGTCAATTCAAATAATTTCCTCTCCTCCAATCCTTATGATCCTTTAATAAATGGGCGTAGAATAGCGATTACCCAACCACTAGTCCTGTCCTAGCCCTTTCCTTCTATTCCTACTCTCTTTGAAAAAAAACAGGTTGAGCAACTGAGTAACAAGCAGTTCTCGTAGAAAAACTTCTGTTGAGATAAACTCTTTTAGGAGTCCATATGCCCATTGGGAGCGGACATGGACTTAAAAAAATATAATGTTTTATATAAACAAATATGTCTTTTGTAGTCCTACAACTATTTTTATCTGCACCTGACAAAAAACTAAAATACTTAAAACTGTAATAATTTGCCTTTATTGTCCAGTGGTTAGAGCATTACTTAATGATCAGACGGCTCGGTGTTCATCTCCGAAAAAGTATTACATCAACAGTGAGTATAATATATAATGTTAAAGTCGTGAGCTTGGGTGTGTGCAAAGTCATTTCTGCTCAAGCTGTTTTCGTTTAAATCATCCTCGAGTGTTTCTCACATATAAAAAGCAAATTACGTATTGGCAATAAAACTTAACTATCTATAATTAGGGCCAAATATATTATACATATTTTTAAAGTACTAAAAAAATCTTCTTATTGGTGTGTGAACATCAACTTCTACTTTCATATTGGGTAAGATGCTAAAATGTCGTCTTCAATATTCAACCAGTCGGAAGTAGTAGAGTTAACAGCGTTCTTCACCTATCTGCATGGTACTCGATCTTTAGCTATTTGTTAGTGTTATCGAAAGAAGATGATCATAAAAATCGTCTTGACTTTCATTTACTGAAAGGAGTAACCAAGACAGCGTGTAATCTTTTTATATGAAAAGATAGTATCGGAAAATGGTTTAGTGACATTATTTTCTATCCTCATAACACATTTAAAGAACCAAAGAGAGTGAAAAAAAATATTGACTACATAATATGTATTTCACTTGTTCCGTTGTTCGTCAGTTAAGATAATATTTCAAGGGTCAATGCTTACATGTATTTACATTTTAATTTGCTACGAACTGTTTGTAGTTTTACAATTAAGTAGTTATACTAACAAGTTGCAAATGCTGACGGCGAGTGCTGACGCTTTGTAGTTCAACTCTGAGCTCTAAGGCTCAAATCATATAATAAGCATTAATAAAATGAACTAATGTTTATGTTATGTATACATAACATCTTACCTCTATGCTATGTTAAATTATCTATGACAACTTGTAACAATAAACTTATATCGATATCCAATTCTTTCTCTCCAAATCTAGCCAGTTAGAATCGAGAGTTCAAATTAAAAGGCCGACGGCTCAGTAAAAACTCCTCGATACTCACGTCGTTATCATTTTGATTAATGAGATTAAGTGATTTATTTAAAGTGTAAATTATGTACGGAATAAAGTTGAACCAACATTGAATAAGTATTTTAGTTAAAATATATCCATAACATTTACATAATAAATTTGTACACAGTTTGATGTTGTATGTGGTTTCTTCTAAGCCTTCTCTACTAAAAAAAACTAAATGAAATGTAATTTTCAGCTGTTATACTTTTGTTATGAATTTTTAAAAATCGTTTTACATTTCAATACATTATTACTATATATATTAAAGACTAAATACAACAATTATAAAATAAACTTCAATCTATAATGAAGAGGTTCAAATTTATTAGTTAGAAGTCAATATGTTTTCTTTTTTTTGAATCATTCAAATTATGTACACTCCCACAGATTTTGTCACTAACGACCTCTGTCTCTCTGTGGGAGTGTACATAATTTGAATGATTCAAATTTAATATTGAAATTCCACCAAGCACCTTCAGTCGAAATCTTAAATAATATGTTTTCCGTGCTTAAAAATGAAAAATCAAATCAGCTGTTTGCATCGTTGCTGTTTTTTAATTTAAAACCATTATTCATATTGATGAATCATCAATAAAACTAATGAGCTATTCGTGATCCCACCACCACCTGCCATGGCTTTACATTTAGTTTAAGTTAAAGTTTTCCGATGTCTATCAAACGTGAAGTATTTTTCGAACGAAAGTACGAAAGTACGAAAATTTTTATTAAAAGTGGATCTATACTTTTTCCCAGTCTCTCTGTTGGACATAGAGAATTAACTGACAGCTAAGAAGTTTGCCTTAGTACCTGCCAAGTCGGCGTGGTATGTGGGTCTAATCCACTGACCTCTGTGATAATATCAAAAAGTTAGTAACTTAATTTTTTAAAAACATTAATTAACTTGAATATAATTGTCTACAATGTTTATATAAAACTTACGATATTCTCATTCAAGTTCCATGTTTCATTTAAAGTGTAACCCAGTTCTGTTTTTTTAGAATGTGTTTTTTCGTCCATGATAGTGTCAAATAGTTGTTTCTACTTTTTAATATAATGTTATATTATATTACATTATCTACTAAATACCGTGTAGATAAAATAATTTGATACCTATCAAAGAGTGTTATAATTTATTATACACAGTAGAATATAACTAATGCGTGACCTTCAATAAATAATGTTTGACAACCACTACCGAAACAGGGTTGTACAATAATAATTCTATCCCCTACCCCCGCTCCGTTTTGCTACCCGGCGACAGAGCAAACTGCTCGCAATTTATTTGACAGCTGTCGAGTGGCGAAACCCTTGTCTCCAGAAAAATAATAAAACGTTCCCGCATTTGTATTTTTATTTTTTATTATTTCTATTGCTCGCAATATATATTCGTTTCAGCCGCTTAAAGCTGAGTGCATTAGGAAAATTTTAGGGGGTTTAAATGTGGTTAAGCGTTATCCAAGCATGGGAAAACTCGGCGGGGGGATTCCTTTACCTGACACGCGTATTTCTTAGAAAGACATTAAGCAAATATTCGTAAATATTTGAGAATAGAGACAATGTAAGGAAAGTTTTTTTTTTAATATCTTATCGCTCGAACAACGATTTTGTTGAAATTAATGTATTATATATAGTTGGTATTTATATTGTGAATTCAAAAATATTTTTCTGGCATTGCTTAATAATATATAATTTATATATTTTAAATCTTGCCAAATGTCGATTGATAAAATTAACATTAGCTTCTTTCGAAAAAAAAATAAGCTGACAAATTTTAAAGATAATTAACGGAATGTTTCATAATTTTCCATCATCAAAATTATTCCTCATATAACTTTCATGTGTGGTTTTCTATCTGTAAAACAAAATCATATCAATAATTCCAGTATACCATCAATAGCATTTATAAATGGCTCGTATTTAACCGGTCTGAATTTTAATACAGTTTCAGTCATTACTTTTATCACATTGGTCAGAATTTATATTAAATCGTCATAATATATTGGTCAGTGTACAGAAGGCAGAATAAATAATTAATTGTCAGAATTTATATAAAATAGTCATAATTAAAATTAAATTTAAAAAAAAACCTAACCTAACCTAGCCAAAATGATTATTAAATCTGACCGTATAATATTTTTATTCTGACCAAAAATTGAATTTTATTCATACCGAAAGTTTATTTGAATTCTAACCATTTACATATTTTGTTAAATTATCGCTGACTATATTTTTATTTTTGAATATAAATTAAATAAGAGATAATTGATTATATCTTGATCCATGTAACACAGATCACAAACAACAAAATCAGTTGACAATGCTCGCCATAAAGGAAGCCGGTCCTGACCTTTATATATTAAGTACAAAGTAATACTCTGTATTTTCTTAATTAATTAATACAGTGACTTTCCACCAAGTATTGACAGTGAACAGACTTTAAGTGATCAAGTATCAAACGATACCAGATAAAATAATCATTATTCAAAACTCCACAAGAACCATCCAAATCACAATAATCTTAGAAATTTTCTCAATCAATAATTATTATTGTGAGTGATGAAGGAATTTCATCATCTGCACTAAAACCTGAATCCAATGGGAATTATATACATTGCAAGATACACGAAAGATGAATGGTAACTTTGCTATCTTAAAATTATTTGAATAATTGAAGTAATTTATTATCAGCTTGCTATACTTCTGGGTAGAATATATTAACTCAAAACCTCAATTTGACTGTTCATTTTACAATGACATACTTATTTGTGATATAAATATAAAAACTGCGTTTAATTTGATATCACAAGATAAAGTTTCTATGACAGTAGCATCATTTTAGTAAACCTTCATGTTATTTTTTTTATTATTAAATAGCTTTTGCTTTAAACCTTTCCTTACAATGCAAAAAAAGCACGCGCTCCTGAGCTGTGTATCCGTTACACATCTGGCAAACGGGAGTGAATCATGACAATTATATAACACTTCTACAATATTTCTATTATTGCATTACTCAATGCGTAAATGTATAATGAAGGAATACCTGAATTTTAACCCAAGTATTTATTATATATACAGAGAAATGTAAATGATTAGAAGTTATGTGTAATATTTACACATCTTAGTTAAGAAAGGGTTAACTAAACTTTTTTATGATAGCTCATCTTTGTGACGAATCCACAGCATGATCATTAATTTATTTGTGGAACAATCGTGAAGCTTACTCTGTTTTAACGATCGGTTAAAAACTTTTCAATCGGACAATAAAATGTAACGCTCTTTTATAACACGATGCGCCTATTTGTCGTTTTGCTGCTTACACTAAGTTGTTAAAACAAATGAGTACTAACTAGTCTTGATAAGATAAATCCCAGGAATAATGTCATAAGATTTATACACATATTTATATCTGTATGATTACAATTACTTATAATTGTTTAGAATTATTAAAAAACACGAACCAAACACCTTAAATAATTAATCATTAAAATCGAATTGTAATTAAAGATTTACAAAACTTTTCGTGCATTATTTTAGTCTCTTCTTCCTGAATAAATTTATGTTTATCCCGTCATTAAATAATTAGCAGTGTTTGTTTTTAATCGGAAAGTCATTCAAAATTTGACAAAATTGGTTATTAACCGTTTGAATACCGCGCAAATAAATCATTAATATGTCCCAGATATACTGCGTGTTTTTGAGAAAAATAATTTTGCCTAATATACACTCGAATTCGATATTTTAAAAACCTATATTGACTCAGTATAGATAGCACTATACGTATTCATCAAAATATTGCTTATATTCTATTAGAATACCAAGTATTTGATTTTTTAAATGTCTTGGACATCCGTGTTTGCTTGCATATGTTCCGGACAATGTGTCCGCTTGGTATTCAAGTGGTTAAATAATGTTTCCCTTCTACGGAATCGGTCCTGATCTGAAATAACTAATGTAAAATCAGTACAAAAGTGTTTTATTTTTATGTAATGCCTTTTTGCCAATTTTATTGTTTCCTTTTTAATAAAGCAATGGTATTGATTACATTGTAAACTATGAATACTAAGGCTAGTGTTCTCGGGATCCAGGACCCCAAAATCTTAGGGAGAATTTCGATTTAGCGATCTCGTAATCCCGGGATTTTCTTAATACCAATACTGGGTTTTTGAGAACTCCCAAGCAAACTAGGTAGCCAATTAATGATACAAATTGTAATTATTTTTTTTATTGCTTTTTTTAGATTTCTTTTACCAATTGTTTGATACACCTTTTTAATTTAAATTAACTTACTTTATTTTATCAATTAATTTATTTTATTTAAAGACTTCTTATTGATTTATATTTTTTAAGTATTTATTTCACACATAGATTTAAAAAAAATCAAGATTGCTACCTTTGCTTTTCACCCTCTCATTTTTCCAAATAGACTCAAGTCTTGTTTTCTCTCAATAATAAATATATATTTAATATTGTACCAACACGTATTTTATAAATTCTAACATTTTCTTAAGGAGCTTTCTTCTATAAGTTACATAATATATTTTTAAATTCAATAAAATATTACAAATGTTCAAGTTCACAATATTGGCTAAACATTTTATTTAGTACATGACTGTTTGCAGACAAACTACAAAATCACTAAGCTTAAATTTAACATAAATTTCTTGACTGTTTATATCGAGTTTTGAATCCGTTTACATGGAAAAGTCTTTGAGAGTAAATCTTCAAACAAAAATGTTTTTCGAATCTGGAAACACTATACTTTCATACAAATGCTATCTGTTTACATTATCAAGGATATTTGTGATTCTTTTCATCGCATCTTGTGAAATCAAATATAAATAAATATACGCAGTAATTCAAAATAAAAAATATATCAATGGTGACTATTTTTTACTACAAATATGATGATTTTTCGATGATAAATTGGGTTTCATTTTTTTAATTAAAATCGTTTTTTATTGTTTCCAAAATTTAAAAAAAAACTTAATTTTTTTTCACAGCTGAATTATAAAGTCTGCTTTCGATCAGCGACCTCTACTTTGATCAAAACGAAGGGTCATTTGTTGAAATTGAAAGTTTTATCTAGCTGACCAAATCCCATAGCTTCGCTATGAGCTAAGATAAAATCAAAAATTTTAATTTTACAAAAAATATTGAAATCGGTTGATAGCTTTATCAGCTTCACACTATCTCAGAACCATTTTGTAACAAATTTTAGTTTATAATTCCTATAAAGGTTTGGAAGAATATATAAGAGATTTCATGAGCCAACTGTTAAAATGGTATAAAATCACGTTTTTATTTGGTGTTTTGGTGAATCGCAATTTTTTATTTTACTGGGATAATACTATTGCAATATGTATTAACTGAAACTACTTAACTTAATCTTTAGATCATATTACAACGCATCTATTTTTTTTTCTAAAATACAATATGGGTCTTTTCGTGTCTAATGGCTCCATATACTACGTACTTACTCTGTCATTGTCAATTGTATAAAAGACAATTTTCAATGCAACAATTTTTCTATTGAGTCGTTCTAGAAAAAAAACATACATCAATTGAATAAATAATTATTTAAATAGCAAATATGTATGTTGAAATTTAATGAGGTAAAATATATAAACTTTTTCCTTGGCTTAAAATTGTATTGTGTAATAACTTTCGTTGTCAGTTCTGTAAAAAAAATGGTCAACTGTGTTAGCTTTGGGTGCGGAGTCAGAGATTTGAATTTTAGTCATCAATTGATATATGAATTTCATTTTAAAAGTGTGAATATCTGTGTCAAAAACTCATTACCACCAAATATCTGATCCTTGAAATGGGGCGAATTACTACTATCAACCAATAGTCATGTCCTAAATTCTATTCTTCTATCCCTACTCTCTTCGAAAAAAGTTTTAACAACTGAGTAACAAACAGTTTTTGTAAAAAAAAACTTACGTTGCGATAAACTTCATTGGGAATCCATATACTTTACTTACATTGAGAGCGAACATTTATTGTCTATAGTATATAAATATAATTCTTTTAAAACTTCTCAATATGCTCTAAGACTTCATCAATACATAAGTAATAGAGTTTTGGATTGATACATATAATAAACTCAACTCAAGTGACCATGTATTGTTTTATGTCTTTAATAACTTTGTAAGTACTTATTTCAATTATTTTTAATAAATATCAAGACCTTGTTCGATCCCAAGCATTATGAACTGTTCAATAATACTTGAAATTAGCGAAAAATGATATTTATTTAAGAAATGTAGAATTAGTACAATTTATAATTGATTTCTTAATTTAATGGCATTCCACCAATAAATGATAGTGAACACCATAAAAGTGTTTTGTACATTGTTCAATAGTCAGATTTCTCGAATTATAATCAAACTCCAAAACCCGTATCATTCTGCAAATTTAATTTCTACAAAATTGAAAACTGTTACAGTTTTAGTTTCAAACATATAATAAAGTATTTGAAAACAAAACATCAGAAAATAAGTATTACGCAATGCAAACAATAAAATTCAATTGTTTCATTAAACCAATAGATTCTATTAACTCAAGTTGTGGGCAATAGTTGGCACGCGTGCCATATTATTTGTCATTTAGGGTTAACATCTTAGTGGCTAGGCTTAGCTTAACAGAGTAGCGTCTATCCTCAAACAGCGAACATTAAAGCCGGATTTTCTACAAAGATCCTTATACCACCGTGTTTGCTATCTTGCTCAGTGTTTTCAAACTTTTCTCATACTGATATTATCATAAAATGGGATGTTCTCGCTGTTATAATTAATTATTATTGTTTCATGTGTGTAGTTTTTAATTTCATTTTATTTAAAAAAAAAAACAGTACGTTTAACAATCATATTGGGCACATAATAAATGATTTAACCTCTGCTATTGATCTAACACTTTTTTGCAATACATAAAAATCATCTCAGATAAACCTTTCTTTACTAAAAAACAAACTTGCTCTTCATTCTAACTAAATAATGTATTTACCTACTACACAATGTTTATCTGTGTCATAAGACATTAGAAAGTTAATAAGTTTTCAAATATTGCCGTTCTTTAAAAAATGACATGAATAATATACAAAACAACTCTATTACCAAAGATTCTTTTTTTTCTTATTTTGATAACTTGTAACATACATATTGACTGTGTAAAGAAAACAGGACGTGACCCACAGTTTTTTCTAAAACAGCTTTTTTTCGATACTAACAATCTATACAACTTAATACACATTATATCAAAAAGATGTAAGCTGAAATTGCCAAATGAGTATCTAAATTAAGCTTTGAAGTTTAAAAAGGAAGGGCATGTGGAAATTGCGATCAAGAAAAATGACTGAAAAAAGGTTTTTTTTTATATTTCATTAATATCAGATAAAGTCAATTAAAAACCAGTTTATAAGTCTCCATGCACTAAAGGTCTATGCATATTGCATAATTTTCCTTTGGCCCAAAATCATCAAAAAATGTGTTTTGTGTCTCCTGTAAAATTTGTTATACGTGGGTTACGTCCTTTTTCCCTTCCACAGTCGATATATAATAAATAAAAACTGTAATAATAATTTCAACTCACTTCTCACAACTGATATTATTATACCGTATCTACGGCATACTTGAAAGAGTCTATGAACTCCATTATTTGAGCTCAATTTACTAAGTTGCAAAAAGTGGCATTTCCGAATGTTAAAAGACAATTAAAAATAAATTACATTCCTTTGTTTGTCCACGCGTAACGTCTTTTCAGATGCACTGCTAGCAAGGACTGCCGATATCAATCAAGCCGGGTTAACGTTGGTCAACGTCGGTCCCCTATCGCGACGATCTTCCATGTCCTTTATCCAAGGGGTGCTTAGCAAACACGCTTTTTACGTAGCACGATATACTCGTTGGCTAGTTGCTGTCTTAACTTTTTTGATGTCGGGCTAAATCTCAGACTTACTGATTCCACCCCTGTCTCGAAAACTTACAGAATAGGATAGAATTACCCCTTGAATCTGGTTATTTTTTAGCTTATCAAATTCAATAAATCACCAAATACTTGTATGTTCTTCTTAACAGTAATTAAAGTACTCATAAGCCAGTCACTTTTTTTATAAAGCTAATTTTTACCTTTAACGTTTAACGGTAAACAATATATATATTATCAATGACTATTATATGATTTATATTTAACTGATTTTGGATTTTACAATAAACTGTTCGTGCGGTTACTGTAAACATGCTTTCGCTTTCTTAGACTTCTTTTTCGACAATAGGTTCATTGAGTTAAGCTTTTCACAACATTCCATAACCTGAAAAGTTCGCTAAGGCTTTTCATTTAATATATAAATTTATTTATACGTTTATAGCCATAACCGGTCCCAATATCTCTCTTCAAAAGATATAAATCTCAATGTCATTGAATACGGTAAAACACTTACGAAATTTAATGAAAATCACGTTTTTAATATTAACTTTCTTCAGACAATTATTGAAAGAAGAGCCATTTTACAACATTTGCTCACGAAATGAATGAGAACGAAAGCATTAAACCACTATTTCTTTGCTTATTAATTCTTGATTATAAATTGTTATATTTTTATTTTATTTTGTTAAAATATTACTTTAAATATTTGTTTAATATTAATAAACTTCTATACATCTAAATATGTAAAAACCTATTTGTAACTGACGTCGAACATAATTACTTCGGCTATTCGCAAAAAAAAACTGTGCCAAATTTCAATGCCAAGGGAGAAAAACTTTATCAGCAATAATGGCTTAATGTATTAATTTTCTCGGTACTAAATCGCGTTTACGAAAACCACACAGCCCAGAAATACATATACCATCAATTTATCAACTACTTAACGTATAAAAGTTGCCTTTGCTTTGTACAGTGATGGTAAATTAGGTTATTTTGTATAAAATTTTGAGTAAAACTAAAAAAAAATCACACTGTAAATAACAACTGAAAACAGAAGAAAATCGGAAAATTTAAAATTATTTATTATTCAATTTTTTTTTATCATTTTTAAGGTGGTCACTATTAATACTTCCTAGAAAAGCATTATATTAAAAAAAAACGCTATTTTGTACTTATTCGTAATAAATTATTGTAATACTTTGTAATAACTGTGAACTTAGAAGGTTAGGAAAAAAAATATTTCAGCTTAGCAACACCCTTCGTTATCCACAACCAAATTAAGTTAACCGCTTGAAAAATCTAATATATGTTTTAATATGTGAAATGTTGATTCATTTTTTATATTTTTAAATTATTTAAGATATAATATCAGTTTGGTATTATTTGATATGTTATTCAATTATACAATATTTTTCGGAAAATTCCATCGTATTTTCAATCAATAATATGTAGGATTTTTTAATTTTGTTTTTTCCGTAAATTTTTAATAACAGTAGAACCCAATTATTTGGGTAATTTCATCGTATTATTAAATAGCAGACAATGCTATTAAATTTTGATTGTTCAAAATTGTTCTTTATAGAATGTGCTATATAAGACTTCTATACAAATACTGTATGTATTTTGTTGAAAGATCACTGAAAAAAATAATTTTGCAAACATTCTCATTTAATAACAAATAGTGAAAACCCTACTCTGGGTCAAGATTTTTTTCGATAAGAATGTAAGAAAAAATACTAAATGTTTGCTCGAAAACATAATCATACGAGATTTATTTCGTATAGTAGTAAAATAATACATAACACTTAATATTAATAAAAACACAATATTCCTTTGTATTTTATTTCCACTTTATATAAAAAGGTCAACTGACAATGCTCGCCATGAGCGAAACTGGTCCTGACCTTTTTAAATAAAGTGGAAATAAAATACAAAGGAATACTGTGTTTTTATTGATATAATGCCTTTCCACCAAGTATTGACAGTGAGTCATGGACATTTTCAAAAATTCACTCCGTTCGATATGGAAGCTAAAGAAAGCGAGTTTAGTTTGAAAACATGGTTTATAACAACTGATTTGTAGAAGAAATACAAGAGAAATCTTGTCATTTTGTGCGTAAACAAGATGATTTATGCATTCTGTTTGCCGACCGAAATAATCCTTTTTATTCGTAGCAATATCGCGCAGGTAACTTCACTTAAGTAAATAACACCAAACTTTTCGCCCTCTCAAATTGCGGACATCGTATTTGGACTACACCTCCTCCGACACAGATCTAACGAAAGTTCAAAAAGATATTTTATTCAACTTGTGTATAGTTGCTTTAAACATTCGAAATATTTTGATTTCCAAAACTTCATTTTTTATATTGTATGCTAATAGAAAAGTTTTCTTTTGAATACAAAGATGATAATTCTTTTTTGAAAAAATGAATTTATAGTAACCAGCAGCCGTTCATTATCCACTGTTTATATATCCAATCGTTAATTATGCAATGTTTTATTTTAGTATGTTTTATTCATTGTTTGTCCATTATGTTTTCAATGCAAAAAGAAAAAAAATTTGACGAAAAATTGGTTCAAAATTCCCGAAATTATAATTATGTTTGAAATTAACATTAGTCACACTTTTATCTTTATTATTCTTTAATGATCTTTTAAATTACATGTTAGAGGTGTTAAACATTTATATTTGTGGTAGTATAGAGTCAGTTGTTCATAATTTCTACTGTGATTTGTAAATTCTTTTCAGTGCCAATTGTTTTGTTACACGTTTTTATTTCATTTTTTTTTTGTATAAATAACACTGTTAAATTGTATTACTTATCAGTTCATAATGCTCTCTATTAGTAGAACCAGCCCTGATCTTGGTCAATAAAAGTGGAAATAATTACAAAGTAATATTGTGTTTTTCTTAGTACAACGCCTTTCCACTAATCATTGACAGTGAACACCCTAAAAGATATTATAAGATAATTGTTACTTCATCATTCTACTGCTAACAGTGCTGACCTCTTGAAATGTTTTACGTTTAAATACTCCATTTAGATACCGAATATAACACAGTTGAAGCAGACATGATTGAAACACATAATCAGCTGCACAGTGTGATATTAATAAACTTTAAAACTGTTAAACAACAAACATGAAAGCTTTCAAAGCTCTTCCACATTTTTTTTATACTGAACATTATTTAAACTTTAATATGATGCCGTCAAATATGCGCTAATTGTACCCATTCAAAGGTTTATATCGATATTGTTTCCAAGAACTAGAAAATATAATCTTGTAAAAATAATTCAATGTTGACCAAAAACGCAATTTCAATTGAATCTCTTGAGCTTCAGCCGGTCTCGGCTTATAAAGTAATTATTGTAAAATAATTGTTTCTGCCACTGTTGGGCATTGAACCGTAACGCTACGAGATTGGGCGGTGAGGATGGCCTGCGAGCGGGAAATAGATAAACAGAGCAGGTCGGACTAAATCAACCTGGACGACCGTATTACAGAGTGATTGTTTGATCTGTTCCAGAAGCCCGCAACAGTTCACCTAATATTATTTAATTACTTTTTCATTTAGTGCACAAATTGTTTATTGAAATATACAATTTGTCTACACTGTACAGGGTTAGATTTGTTTACGATGATATAATGTTCTACCGATATAAGAAATTTGACATTAATCAATATCTGAATTTGAAAGTATCCAGATTAAAATTATTTCAGAAAACTACATATATCACTTCTAAAGAGCAACTATGATGTCATCTAATGTAACATAATAATGTATTAGTTGCTCTTTGGAAGTGATAGATGAATGTTTTTTTAAAATACTTTTCATACTGCCAAACTTAGGACATAGTGCACTCTGGAACTAGGGCAGCGATACTTAACATATTTTTGACTGGGCCGCATGCCGGTCATTGCTACATTATATGTCCGACAGAATATTAATAATCATACGTAAATGTTCCACATAATATATTTAATATATTAGCATAACAAAAATTTAAATACGCATATATCCAAAATACTCATTTGTTTACGTGCATTTTGTAAACAATACCATATGTTTGAATAAGCATTTGGTGATTATGATTGAGCTGAGTCTCGAATAAGCTCTGAATGGGCCACAGGTTGAGTATTGCTGAACTCTGGTATCGATATTATAATCTTCCTGCATTCAATTAACATTTATTAAAAATTGATAATTTTATTTTATCACTGATCTTAATTATATCATATTTTAAAAAATACAAAGTTAATGAAACAGCGAAAATACAATATTTATGTTAAGTATCTTAATTAAAACCGTAAAATGTATATTGATAATTTAAAACTCTTAGCACTCATCAATGATTTCGTTAAGCAAATGATTTTTTCATTTATATGCCCAAATCTCTTTTCATTTTATTCTTATTTAATTTTCCTCGCCTTAAGAAAAATTGCTATTTATTATTTTAATAAATTATGCACATATATTAAATGGTTGTTTACTCCTTCTATACAGGAGAATGTACGTTTGCTTTACTCGAAGACCGATAAAAAAGACATGACATTTAATTTCGTCCCTGATTATTTTTCATATGATCTTATCAACGGTTCGAAGAAACCCATTTCGTTTATAAATCAGCCCCTGTTAGCTGCCTGACTTATCACAACGTATTTTCTATAGAAAATATTGCAACATTGCATATTATCAGTTTTTTTTATGTATAATATTATATTAACAAAATTAATATAAACGCCTAAATATATGTTATAACGTTATTATCTTATTTGGAGAAACATTCCTTAATGGTTCAAATGTGTATTGGTTTGTAATGTAGAGTTCTCAGAATTCCCGGGTAATCAAACATTTTTGTTGGGATTGGTTCCCGAGAAATTTGAATAAAACAACCCGAAACTTGTGAACTAAATTTCTATTATTTTTTTTAAAGTAGTCCATTAAATACAAAGATAGTATGAAAATATTACCTTGACAACCTTCATAAGACATTTTAGAAGGCAATAAATAATTGTCCATTTATTTCATAAAATAAAATATGACCATTGTACGTACGTGAGACAGATGCTTAATTGCAATAATAAATGTAAAATTAATCACCCTATGTATTATTTTTCGAATAAAATGGCTTAATCGGTAAAATCAAGTGAATCCCTCAAACTATGTGTAATAAAAAGCAATATAAATATTTTTAACACAATTTTGTCACCTTTTACAATATTTAACATTAAAAAAATACTGAGGTTTTTGAGTTACTTTTTGTGTTCAAAGAATATTTTGTAATAAAAATACTACAGTGAACATGACAATTCTACGTCTAGTATTCTGGGACTTGAAAAAAGCCGAAAATTCTGCAGTAGTCAGTAGTGCCTAACTATTTTTTAAACAATAACCGCTTATCAAAAATAATAAATAACATTTTAGAAATACTATATCGTAAGAGTAGTAATGTTAACTAGCAGCTCAATAATATTCAAATTATATCCTTAAAAGTAATCGATTACTTAGACAGATCATTCTAAGCACGACAGATATTTTTTATAATATTAATGGAAAAAAAACACAAATATTGCTTTATTTTTATGAATGACAAGTGCCAGAAAAGAAAAACAGAAAACTCGTCATTTAAATGTTATATAGAAGTATTTTTTTCCCAAGTTAATGTAAATTCACCATAAACAATAGTTATATTTTTTCATCATCTTTTTCTATCCTTAATATTAAGTTTGTTTGTTCTTTTTGCTCCTCTTTACATACGTACGTCCTCGAAAGGCTTTTATTAAAGCACGAAAGGCAGAGATATTGCACAAAAGACTCTGGTATAAGTGTCTTCGTTTTAAGTTAAGTAGCAGCCATATCCTATTGCTAAGAGTGTCAGTTCGAATAATGGGATATTCTTTTGTTAAAAGTGACACCTTTCGAAGTATTTGCGCTTACAATATCGTAGAAGGCTAACGTACGATATAGTACATACATTTTAAAAGACACGACAGCAAGAATAAACAAACATCAACATTCGATAAACGAATATCTGTCACGTTACATTTTTTTTGTTTACAAATATTCTTTGCGGAAATTGTTGAGTTGTTCAATGGCTTGAAAATCTGGTATCAAAACATCGCGTAATACAATAATATTACATTATTTTGTCGTTATTTAAATTTAAATTAAATATCGTTATCGCCTTGCAAATAAACTTTACCCAATAACTTGTTTCGAATGAATCGATTTTGGAATATTTTTCCCAAAACAACATCCCAAGCAATGAAATATTTTTTTTATTTTAATATAGCATTTTAATAATCAATACACTAAATCAAGCAAAAACTTTTTTGACATAACATATACAGAACTTAACGATAATTATAATAAAATAATACAGCTTTCATTGTCGTAAATTGCTTGCTTTCATACGCCTAAATATTTCTGTCAAATGCAAACATAGGGACAAAAAAAAATCCTCGCGATTTTTTCTATACGCGAGACATTTGTTTTCGCTACGCAGAGCTACGAATCAAACAAACTTATCCGAGAAGGCAATTGACTCGAAGTGTTCGCATCCGCGTTTATATCGTTGATCATGTCATAATATGTAATTACAACTATATGTATGGTTCATCATGGATCAAATAGCACTAATTTCTGGAAATCTAAGTGTCGTTTTTGAGTACAAGTCTAAATTTTTTAAATAAAATAAAATTATATCATAATAAGACACGAATTTTTTCGTTACGATTTGTTCGTGTTAAAATTTTGTGGCTTACGCCCTTTTACACCGGCAACACTGACATACGTGCTTTGCAGGTTTGTAGGTATTTTTGAATGACGGTGCAAACGTGACCGATTTTAATGCGACGATTTTGTCGCACTAAAGCTTTTTTCACAGCTTTTTGAGACGCGGTGGCAATTTTTTGACGTGTTTATTTTTTCGAGCTGAATGTAAATCAAAAAAAAATCAAAAATGATTTCTTCGTCTGACTCAGCATTTTTTAAATAGCTCTAATCGATCGCATTAGCTACCGCTAATGTCAGCATTAACGAAACATAGGTTTGTATGTCTTGGGCGTAGACATATTTTAGCTAATCAGCTAAAATAAAAACAGCACTGAAATGTAAAAAGATGGGAGGTTCAAATTTTTGTTTTAACCATAACATAATATCATGAATGTCTGTTTTACGCTTAAGTGAAGGGTTAATATCTAGAGCTCGATTCCGTTGAGCTTAATTCCGTGGCTGATTTTTCTTACGAACACCTATTAGGCATTTTTAAGAAAGAAAATAAATCCCTAGCAGAGAATTGAACCATGAGTCATTTGCACTAGAGTATCCATAAAGAAAATACATGTCTACTCAGACCGCAAAGAAAATACTAAGGGGTCGTGTGTCGTATCCATTGACTTATATCTAATATTTTAATAAATTTACTAACAGAAGTTTTTGTACGATACATTGCAATAACATTTTCCCGTTTAAATTGTCGTACAATACGAGTAATATGAAGCAGTTTTATACATCTCCTGAAAAACAGGACTTATTCAGGACACAAACAAGTATTTAAATTTCTTTTGAAATGTAGATAAATCGTCGGGTCCGAAGTTCAGTGATCAACGTCATTGGCTTCTGTAACGGATTTCACAGGTTCAAGTCCCATTCTGAACAGTATTTTTTCAACTGATTAATCGATTTCGTTTCAAAGTCATGAATATCTGAAAAATTTCTTCCCCCCTTCCGATTCGGAAATGACAAGACGTAGCGAAAGCGACTGGTTAAGAATCACTAGTCATGTCTTAGTCCTATTCTTTGTATCCTTTCTTTCTTCGAAAAAAAGAAAGCTGAGCAATTGAATAACCACTCCTCGTGGGAAAACTTATTTTCAGATACCTTCATTAGTAAGTCGGTCATATGTTCCACATTGTAAAACTCTTCATGACCCAATTTTAGTATAACGAATTTTCAGTCAACAATTGTTAATAAAAAGTTTAAATAAAAATACAATCAGTCAATACTTAATTACCAACGCAAACTAGATATCTATCTACAAAGATGAAGTTGAAGTCCTAAAATTCGAATGACCCCGTCTCTTTGTTTCAGATCTCATTTTGGATAAACAAAATTTCTAAATCTTTATATAGATTTAGAATGTGTAGTAGATAGACTTCCTGTGTTGCTGTGTGAATGAATGTTTGTATGGAGATCTGAGTATTACAAAGTACTATCCTTTTTATCTAATTTTTAAATGAAATCTCACGATTTACTTGTATTTTTATGTATGCCTATCAATTATAATTTTTCGATAAAAGTACAGTGGAACCTGTCATAACGAGTTTAATTCGTTCCAGAATCTTTCTCGTTATGTGAAACATTAGTTATGCGAAACAATGTTTCCCATATAAAACAATGTAAAATACAATAATGCGTTCCAAGCCGAAAAATAAATCATTTTTTTTAAAGTGTATTCAAGTAAAATTACATACTTATAAATTGTTAAAGAGCGTAACAACCCGGAATGCGATTTCGATTCGCAAAACACGATAAAGAAATCGACTAGTTGATACTTCTTAATGTACGATGCAACAGTTTTACATGCTTTCAGCTTTTCTCTTATTGCGCCAGAAGATTGTTTCTTTGCTACTTCCTTCTCCTCCTCTAATAAACTATCCACAACTTCTTGCTGTGAAAAACAATGCAACTCCATAAGCTTTTCAGTGATCAGCTCTTGACTGTACTCTTTCACAAGCTCATCAATATCGTTGTTATCCACCTCCAGTTCCATGGTACCAAGATATTGCATCTTTGGCCAACCAAAGATGCAATCTCGCTGACTGTAGACTCCACAGGTACTGTTTCAAGCCCCTCAAAATCACATTCGACAACGCTCCTTGGCAAAGCTTCTTCCAAGCTGAAGTGAGGGTTCTCTTGGTAACCCCTTCCTACGCCTTTTCTATCATCTTGAGGCAAGCAATGATGTGAAGGTGATCTTTCCAAAACTCGTTATGCGAAATATCGCTCGTTAAGGGAGCATTTTTTCACAATCTGTTTTGATCGTTATGAGAATTACTCGTTATAAGAAGTGCTCGTTATGAGAGGTTCCACTGTAAGTCATAAATTTTAAGTCGGGAATCAAAAAAAACTATTGAATAAAATTTAATTTGACATTGTTAAAACCGAAGCCGGTGTCGGATTATGTGACAATCTCACAATTGGAGTTGCGTTTTTTTTTATCACGACTTCGCAGCCCTAATTGTAAGTCACTAATGACAGGTAGGCTTAACAAAACCACCTTTCATATAAAAGCATTTTCTAGCGTTCTAAAGCTTTAAATAAATAAACACTTTAAATTTCTAAGCCAGCACTGAACTACATACATACACATAAACGATATTATATAATTTATTGAAAATTATATTTTTTGTGGCATGTTTTTTTAAAATACGGAAAAAATTCAATATGTTATTTATCATTATACAAAATCACACTGCTGCAATAAGTTTCGGAAGTATGTTTAATCCCCAAGTACTTAAATTGATCCGTTAATCCGCTAAGCGCCGTAATAAAATATCTTTTGAACGTTAGAAATTGCGTTTGGCGAGCAGAGGGTCAACGACTTTTTAAACCAAAACACGTCCGCGTAGAAAATAAACACCACTTAAAATACTCCACCGCGTTAACACTTTAACTGCCAGAATAGTCCGCTGTTACACTACAAAATACGCTGAATGTACCCTCCTACTGTATATCAAATTACACGTCTTTCATTTTTATGTTTCTCCATATTGAAAGCATTCATTTATCAAATGGGTATGCTTTGACTTGTTTACTCCGAAACAGTTATTTAATATGTTGTAACGAGTGAAGTCAGTGTATTTATTTTACTTAAAAATATCAAATTCAAACTGTATTAATAAAATGAACGGTCATTAGTAAATAAATTAATATTGCTTTTTACTCTCAAATGTCTATAGATGAATTTGAAAATGTAAAAACTACGTATAAACGTTGGCTTCCACTCCATTTTTTAAAAAATTTAAAAAGTTAAACTTTTTCCCTTATGCATACACTATCTTATGACCACGTGCATAGGCAATCATTTTTTTAACAAACACTTCGACGTCTATAAATTAACAGTTTGTTAGCTCATATTATTTTGTTGTATTTATCAGCGTTTATTGATTATTAAAAACATGAAATATTTATTTTAAATGTCGGCTACTTTTCCATAAATAAAACTCATTTGTTCCGCTTGTGGGATAGTATCACTTAATGCAAAAATAAAACGATCATGTAAACGTGACGCAATCCAATAATATTTAATTTCCGATTTTTACATCTCAAACACGTTTCAACGCAATCAGAAAACTTTATTTAATGTATTTTATTACTTCTTTATGAACCAATCTTTTCATTTCATAAGTTCATGAAAAAAATCATAAGCATACCGAATAAGGCGTTAAAATTATCACTATGAGATAAACAATCGTAAACTGTAATAATTTGTGGGTAATTTATTTTTATATCAATAGTTGTGCAATTTTATTGTGCAACCTTCATAATAATCGGAGCTTCATTACTAAATATCGTACCATAATGATTTTTTTTGAGACAACATATAGTCTACCTGAGTGGATTGCCAAACAAATTATTGAAGAGTTACTTACTGTCGATATATAAAGATCAGTCCATGAAGCGAAGGATCATCCTCTTATCGCTCCTTCAGCTGAGAAAAGCCATCTTCTAGCTCTTATCGCCACATCAAGACCCATAACCAAAGAGGGCCAGTTTAGTTTTATATGGCAGATGATATAGAGGTTATCTTTATTATATTAAAGACGATTTATTTTTCTCTTTTATATTTATGTAACATATCGTGATAAAATTTAACAATTTTATTCTATATTAGTGTTCGCAATGAGTAAAACATTTGATAAACATGGAAATTGTTGTAAAACAATGTGTTTTATTTTTATTAGAATTATTGTATTTTTATAAACGTAATATTTTGTCGATATCTTATCGCTTTTGCTACGTCCCGTTACTTTTGAATTTTCAGACATAACAAAAATCCTTACCTTTGGATAGAATTAGAAAAGTCGATGAAAAAAAATATGTCCATTTTGTACTGTAATTCGAACCCGTGAGATCCCTCACGGAAGCCTTTAACGTTGACCACTGCGTTACAGATCCGACAAACATTATTCCTGTCCTGACCCCATCGGTGCTATCTCTACTATCTTCTAAAACATAGACGTTGATCAACGTTTACAAGCAGATCTCTTGCGCTTCTTGTCTGTTCCCAATGTGGATGGAGAATATGGCCTCCTTACTGATTTTTTCGACAAGAACTGCTTGTTACCAAAGATCTCTAAAAAAAGAGTAGAGATAAAATTAGGATTTTAAGCGAGGATAAGTGATAAGCTTATCGCTCTCGCTACGCCCTGTTATTTTAGAATTGGAAAAGTGGTAGGAAATTTTTAGACCACACAAACATCTGATTGAAAAAAATCTGTTCGTAATGGAATTCGAGCCCGCGAGGTCCAGCATGGAAGCCAACGACGTTAACCACTGTACCATGAACTCGACATAAATATTAACATTGGCTTAAATATTGAAACGAAGCTTTCAAAAGTGCATCCGGAGCTGAAATAATATTACTTTCCTCGTTCAATGCGCGTAAATAATCAGTTGGGCTAGATTCGGACACTCAGAATTGCCCATAAATAATATGAAGAACTTTGTGGCGTGTATAATTTTAATTTACGGCCCACTACCTTCGGGGCAGAAAGCCGATTGCGCCGTTGAATAAAGTTCAACTCTTCTCGCCTATCATTATTGTACACCGTTCAAAAATCATAAATTTAGAACATGTTTATTGTACAGTAATTAATAACGTCTCTGATACTCTCTGGAATTGGTACTTTACAACTAAAACTAGTTTTAATTATCGTACATATGAATCTAGAATCTGAGAGGCTAGAGAAAAAAGGACATGGTTAACGATGCTGTTTGAGAAGACGCTATATCTACTTCTAGTCAGGATATAGCAAGGTGACCGGATGTGTTGACCGCAAACTTTTGACAGCTTCCTGTCAACTTGATTCAATATTTACTGAAAATAGAATATGTGTTTTGATTTTAAATATTGATTTAATCGTAAATAATTTACCTCGTTTCATTCATCGACAAATTATATTTACAAATCTACAGCGGAATAAATTTATTAATGTTATTTCTACAGAAAATTCAGCCGGCTTCGTGGTAGAGTGTCAACGTCGTTGTCTTAGAATACGGTGGTCACGGGTTCGAATCAAAGTACGGATTTTTTAAAGTATTGATTTTAAGTCGATTTGTAGATTTCTGTTCGAAGGCATCCTGAAAAACGGGGCGTAGCGAGAGCGATTAGCAAATCACTAGTCCTATTCTTCTATCTCTACTCTCTAAGAGAGGTAGAGCAACTGAGTAACCAGCAATCTCTGTTATCTCTGTTGAGAAAAACACCATTAGAGGTCCGTACGCTCCGCATTGGGAGTGAGCATAGTAAAAAAAAATACAAACACAACGTTTAATTGTATTTCGTTGAGTACACAAAAAATAAAATAACATTTGGTAAATTTAGATAGGCAATATATTGTACCCTCTAACCTAACATCACCGATCTGTCATAGAATTCCATAGGAAACAACGTAAAAAGACATTAAGGAATCTTTTTGTAAAATAAAAAAAAAGGTTTATTTTTTTACTAGAAAGCTATTCTTTTGTTTTTTTGTATTTCCTATATCTTTTTCATTCATATCCTTGGTTTAACTTACCTTTTACTGAGAAACATATATAAGTGAAGAATAAAAGTCAAATAAATACTTTCAATTCAACATTACAATAACTGCTTTTAAAATTGTCGTTAAATATTAAGCATAGAAAATGTTATGTATTGTATCCGTTTTTGTCAAATTTGATTTCTTCTTTCAAATAAAACATTTTCTTTGGTTTCCACAAAAGCGTTGAATCATAGAATAGCTCACTTTGAATTATTTTAATTTCACTACGTTCTATTAACTATTTGTTTATAAATTAATTTATGATGATAAAAAAGATGTTCTAGATTATTATTAATTGGTTACTTTAGTTGGACAATTTGCTGGCGTAGTCCCAAATAATTGATGAAGTATGTACGTAAATAAGCCTCATGTACATTCTTGGTCATGTTTTAACACAAAAAGTAAATTTCACTGCAATTTTTCTCTGAGATTACTGCATAGAATAAAAACTTACTTGAAATCTCTATGAAAAAAAATGGTTGAAATAAATATCAAGGGACACATTGCACTTAACTGTGTTCTTAAAATCTTAAATTTGAAAGTTTTTGATCTGTATACAGAGAGAATCCCGTTTGATATAAATAAAAAAAGATATTTTCTCTTAAGCATCGTTTATTAAAGACAGCCGCCTATTTGAGAAAATGTTTGTTTCCATAGTGACTTAATTAAGCTGGATCAAACGGGTATGATATATAAATATATACTTTAGTGGTTTAATTCAATTCTTAGATGGCGAAATTCCAAAGTTTTTTGAAGGAAGCTTTTTTATATATAGTTTGATGTAAAACCATACATTTTTACATAAAAAAAACTTTGGAACGACATGTCGACATGTGTATAGCTTTGATTTTTCAGATGGAAATGTTCGCTTGGTAAAATAACATTATGACTAGGTTAAGCCCAGCTAACTTTCTGTAATATAATCAAGTATACTTATATTCTAAAAATGCTTAGATAATATATCGACAGTGGAAAGGAAAAAAGACATTATCCACAGTTTTTTCAAAACAGCTTTTTTCCATAATCACAATCTATACAACTTAATACACATTTTTTCTAAAGGATATAAGCTAAAAATGCCAAATAAGTATCTAAATTTAGCTTTTAAGCTTAAAAAAGAAGTATACGTGGAAATTGCGATCAAAGAAAAAGACAGATAAAAAAAAATAGATAATTGCTTTTTTTTTCAGATAAACTCTATTCAAAACCAGTTTATCAGTCTCCGTGCACTAAAAGTTTGTGTATATTACATAATTTTCCTTTGGCCTAAAATCATCAAAAAAACGTTTTTTGTGTCTCCTGTAAATTTTTTTATGTATGGGCTACGTTCTTTTTCCTTTTCACAGTCGATATATCAAATATTAAAATATTTATTAATAAAGGGAACATTTTCGAAAATACAAACTCTATAGATAGACAAATTTAAATACTTATTTTGTACGATTTAAATGTTTTTCCTGCTGAAAACAATCATTTCTTTTGTATTATTTAGGTACTCTAAATAATTAAAAAATAAAATGGAATATAAAGCTTAATATTTTCCGCGTATACGTTGACCAAAAGATCTCAAATACAGCAGTTTTGTACAGAAACTTATATTATTTCAATATTTAAAATATACGTTTTTAATTAAAAAAATAAAACATCGTTTGTAATAGTTAATGAGAGAGTTAATGAACATTTTACATACTTTCGACATATTGCCATTTATTCATATTTTATATCTTTATTTGGATATTCTTTTCATATTTGTATTGAAGGTTTTAATTATTTTACTAAGTTCTGATTAAATAATGCTGTATATTCTTATCAGTTAAAAATGCTTTTCATGACCGAAATCGGTCCTGACCAAATTGAATAAATTTTCAATTAGAACAACAGAGTGTTTTGTTTTTTGAGCATTATTTTCACCAAGTATTGGCAGTGAACACCTTAAAAATGATACATTTTTAAATTATTATTTCATATTTGCACGATGGCATGTGGCGTAACGATAACCTAAAATATGAAGCAGAGTATTGTCATATTATAACGTAGATGTTAATTTTCTTTTTGACATGTTCATTGTGTATTTATTCTATTGAACAAACTGAGCGACGTACAGTAATGAAATCAAATCGTGTCACTCTTAATATAATTCAATTTGATGGTGACACTGTGATATACCTGAATTAGTTTAACTTGTAACCGATACGTTTTGCAGCCCATATAAATTAACATATTTTTAATTAAACATTTTTAATGTATCACTGTCGCTCGATAAAAAGCATTGTATTTTTAAAAAATCAATAACTTTTTTCTACTTATTACAAATACTTTATTGAAGATCCGGACTGGTTTCGCTCAACACGCGCAATATCAATAAATGACAATAAGGGTATCCAATTTCGGGATTTCATATAATTCCGTGATCACGAAATCCCGGGATTGTGACAGTACTAATCTTGGAATTTCGGGATTGAGAAAATGAAACTTGGAAGAGGTAATAAAAAAGTGTCGCGCTGTTCATTTGGGGAAATCCGCAAATTCCTGGTATTTTGGATTCGAAAATTCTTGGAAGAGCTAAAACCAAAAAAAAACTCTCGCACTGGTAATTTTGGGAAATTCGCAAATTTCTGGGAAATCGACATTAAATTATTGAAAAATCGACTTCAAAATCGCCCACGAAAATTTTTCTCAAAACTGCTCAAGGTTAATTTTCTCAAACTGCTCTTCTCACTTAGACGTCACTCCCACGCTTTGGCGTCGTCCTTGGTAGTTTGCACTGTTTGGGATCACAAAAATACAAAAATACAAAATACAAAAAAAACAAAAATAAAGTTTTAAGTTCACCGAGGTATCACAGATGATTGACCTTTGTACTTCTAACACTAAAATTTTATTTTTTTGATATACCCAACCGCACCTTGTATAGCTTTGATGCACGAATAAATGAGGATTTTCAAAATTTTGATGCCAACTTGTTATCTATCAATAAATTTTTAATTTCAAAACCTTATTTGAAAAAACGTGTTTAGTCTCAAAACCCACAGCAGTTTTTTTCACTTTGTCAACAATTTTGGTTTTAGGTAGGTTTTGAAACTAAATATGATCATAGAATTGCCAAAAGCAAGATTAATTGAAAATATGCAATATTTAGTCTGACACTTTTGACCCTAAGCTTCCGATTTTAAATGACAATTTAATACTACTGTAATTCAGCAAAAAAATCGAACGATCTTCTCATGTATTTTGGTTGATAACAAATGTTAAAGGATCAAGGTCTATGTCTGCTATTCGCTATTTTTCAATTCTCCATTCGATTTCAAGTAAATACTATTTCCAATAACTTTCTTTTTTATTTATTTTTTTTGTACTTCGTGTAACGGAATAGCAAACGACGTGTTAAGGGGTTTAATGTTTCATCAGCTGCTGTCGCGGTTGTTTGGCGAGCACGTTTAACTTAACACTCGAGAGGTCAGAGTTCTCGCTTACTTTTTAGGTTTTTGTTTTCGAGACCGCTCGCACGCGTCCTTCGCGATCTTTTTGTTGGGGTTTTCTTGTGAACCCTTCGGCCACAAGCCATACGGCGTCTGGAAATATCAACTTTTTGTTTAAGCAGAGAGCCATTCGTATAAGACGCCATTAAACAGTGGATACTCTTTGAAGTATGTTGATACTTTGCAGACAAACACTACTTGATATGTTTTTACTTCGGCTAAATTCTAACGGTTCGTATAGTCAGGGAGAATATATGTAGATCAGGTTATATTGTTTTATTTCATCTCAACGTATATTATATCATTTCAAACTACGTAAAAAAAGACTTGTGTCACCACTACGGCGTACATTTTTACTATTCAGAAACGTGTTCAATTATTACATATGTGAATAAAATTGGGTTGTCTTAAAAAAAGGAGAAAATAATATTTACACATAAATGTTGCACGGTTAATTTTACTTCGTGTCTCCATTTTATGTATGTATATTGTCACTATTTTTGAGTTTTTAGGTTAAGTGAACATTAATTCTTTACTATTTTTAAATATTGACTTTGCTTTTTTTGTCATTGTTTTCACTACATTCGTTGTGCGCATAAGGTAAAAATATATATGGATAGAACTAGTAAATTACTATTAGTTAATTTCTCTTTTTACATTCATTTTTAGAATTATATTGGTAGAAGAGAATACAAGCATCACAAACGTATAGGCTTTTAACATTTATTCATAAATTAATTTAAAAACCAGTTTGTAAAATAGACATTCGAACTATTGGACACTGCAAATTCATATATGGCAAACGCTGACCACTTTGCTACAAGATTGACTTAGTATACAAAAATTCATTATAATATACCAAAAGAGATTTAAGCAATTTTCGTACAATATTATTGCAATGATGTATAAGTATATGTATGTTCATATTTAAAAGTACTGAAAATTAACAATGTATTTCAAAAAAAATATTATGTTTTAACTTATATTAAATAAATTGACTTCTAACGTGCCGTATCGTCAATCGTTCCACTATTTGATATTTATTTTCCCTTTCCCATGTCAACAGCGTTATCGCAAGGTGTTGACTGTCGATATTATAGTTGAAAGAAAGGGATATCGTCGATTAACAATAACGTATGATAAGAATAAAAAAAACATTTGAATCGAGTAAACTCCATTACTTACGCTTTAAGACATACCTTTTTATCTTAAATATATATTTTCTATCAGGCATCTAGGCGAGTAGTAAAATTCAATATATATATATTTAAACATTACTTGGATCTACATATCGACTGTGGAAAGGAAAAAGGACGTAAGCTACACACAGCAACTTTTACAGGAGGCACAAAAAACGTGTTTTGATGATTTTGAGACAATAAACTGGTGTTTAGTTGACATAAACTAATATTAATTAAAGAAATTGACTAAGTAAAACTTTTTTTCAGTCTTTTTCCGTGGTTTCAATTTCCACAAGCTCGTCTTTTTTCAAACTTAAAAGCTAAATTTAGATACTAATTCGACATTTTCGGCTTACATCCTTTTGAACGTGTATCAAGTTTGATGCATTGTGATTATCGGAAAAGGTTTTTTGAAAAAGCTATGGGTTACGTCTTTTCCTTTTTTCTTTACAAAGTCGATATGTATGTTCGAATATCTCCATTGATGAAACTACACAGTTACTATAATTTTGAATGAGATTTTTCTAAGTGTTCCTAAACATTTCCTTCAACATTCCAGTATCATTAATTTATCATTTTTAATAATTCATTTTAAGATTTCCTTTTCCAGTTGTTTGTTACACTCTATTATTTTCTTCTTATTGTAAAGTATATGGCTTTCTTAGAAAGGTATTTTAAAAGGAGTTTTTCTACAAGAATTTTTTGTTACTCAGTCGCTCAACCTCTTTTTTTCCAAGAGAGTAGTAATGACAGAATGTTGAATGAAAGAAGTTGTTTTATTAGTGCCATTAACTATCATTATTGCTTATTTTTACCTAATTACATTATTACTTATAGTTATACCAATCCTATTTAATTAATCTTTAAAATATCTGTATATTTTTAATTATGATTTATTGTTGCCTTTCAAATTGTTTTAATAATCTTCAGTGTGATGCAGAGAAGAAAAATAAAAGCTTATCGAATAAAAAAAGTAATGACAGAATGGATAGGGCAGGACAGGACTAGTGGTTGGCTAATCATTCGTTCTACACCCCGTTATTTTTTAATTGGAATGTTGGGGTGAATTTTCGGATAGCAAAAACATAAACACCTTTGAAGATAAATCAAAAAATAGATTGAAAATATGCTGTTCGAACTAGGGATTCGTAGCCATTAGGTTCGGCATGTATGCCAACGACATTGACCACTTTGCCATGGACCCGAAACACTCTTTTAAAAGCCTTGTATAATTGTCTCTGTATTGATTTATATTTTCATCGGTTAATTAAACTCGTCAAGACCGAAATCAAATCTTGATGTTCAATAAACAATGTGGGATAAGTATAAAACATATTTTTATCGTAAAAAATAAAGATTTTTCACGAATGGTGTGTCTCTAAGGTTTTCTGCTTCATGACGACGACAATTCGTCGTAGCGTCCATATCCCCCTCATCTTAAATTCACATAACTACCGACGTTTACACATGCTAAGGTGTTTGAGCGCCGTTTATTTTGGTCCCGCTCATAAATCCTCCCCACATTGGTACTCAATTTGTTGGGGTTCACTGAAGTTTGGGTATACGAATACATACGATTGAATAGGTATGACATATGCGAGAACTTATAATAGAGACTACCGAAAAGTTAAGTACGGACATGATTGAAAGATTATTACGGTTTTCATAAAAATTAATATCGAATTTATATCAGTTAAGATTTGTTACAAAAACTAACATGATAATAAATAAAATAAACATTTCAGTAATAATAAATAAAGGGAACAAATTAAATGGACAGAATCTAAATCAATTTTTGGTCAGAATAAAAATATTGTACGGTCAGAATATTTAATAACAATTTTGGTTAGTAGGTTAGGTTAGAAAGGTGAGAAATTTTTAGAGATAATTTTCATCACAATCACAATCATCAATGCCTTCGAACAGAAATCGATAAATTGAAAAATGCTGTTCGTACTGAGATTTGATCCCGTGAGATTTGTTACGGACGTCAACGACTTTAACCGCTGCACCATGGATCTGTTCATTGTATCCAAACTGTATTCAAAATAGAGAGGTTAACCTACTGAGTAATAGGTAGTTTTTGTGGAAAGATATGTTAAGAAGATCTTTGTTCAAAGTCTTTATATTATTAGCGAACACACAATTGCTGAATCATATTTTTACGAACACTTAAAAACTTCAACATGAGATTTCAATGTCATTTTTGGTACTCTCGATGGATTCGGCGGTAACTTTATGGAAGTTCATTTTAATATAAAATAAAATAACTTACACTATTCCACGTATTGTGTTACAAACTGTGACACGTGTTTCTCCTCTTTCAGAGGCATCCTCAGACAACTACTTTTGCAAATGCTTGTTTAAGTACGAGAGGTTGAGTGACTAAATAACAAACAGTTTTCGTAGAAAAACTCCTGTTGAGATACCTCCATTTGGCGGTCTTGACTCTACTTTGGGAGCGAAAATGGATACAAAAAATGCTGTTTGTTTTATTTGTTTATATAAAAATACTTCATGAACATAAGACAAAACCTGATTCTAGATTTTTTTCTAATTCTTCATTGGGTCAATCAATATCCCTGACTGAATGTACAAAAATGTACTATTTCTACATAACATCAGTCTGTCAATCCCGGCTATCAATTATGGGTAAATTATTTATTTCTTTGTCTATTTTACGATGCTTAAGACATTCAACCGGAGTTTGATTTTTTTTCAACTGGAACACACCGGAGAAGCGCGCTGTCAAAATTTATGTTTCGAATCGTAATTTATCAAAAAAATGATATTTCATCAATAATGTCAATAATGATGAAAAAACGTGCCGCTTTTCTTAAGTAAGCCTTGCTTATAAATAAAAATACTACGGCTAAAAGATGTTAAAAAATAAACACAGGAAAAACGACGATTTCCTCTCATATCTTTGTAATATTTAAGTTTTAAAAATATGTTTAAATATTATTGTAAAACTCGTAAATATGGTAAACTGAATGACAATTAAATAAGTGTTTTCCGATCTATACCATTGATTTTACAAATGATTATAAATCAGCTAAACTTACTGGTGTATTTTTAAAGACTGTATCTTTTATAATCATCTCAGTGGAATACCCAGTTGTTGTTGTCGTCTTTAGTGTTTTTGAAAAATCAAATTTAACAAATGCCACAAAGCTCTTTCGTTGGTTTACCAAAGCTTTTTGATACAATAATATACACTCTCTGTAATTCAATACAATTCATTTCCGCCCAAAAATGTGCTGGATTCCCAATTTCTTAGATTGTGGCTTTCCGATCATGATAGCTTTCTTATAATTCAACTCCCTCTAAGAGAATGATAACCAAATTAAACAAAATACCGACATAAATAATGTTTCTTTCAATATAGAAAATGATTGTTTTTATACAATAAACATACATTGTTATTTATATTTTAAAAAAACTAAGGTCTAAAAATATGGACTATCGTAAAAACGCATAACTCTTTAAAAAGAAGAAACCGATGGGTTAGGTATAGTGTTTATATAAACCATATATGGGTCAAATAAACAAAACTTCAGGTTTCAACGATATCTGATCATTCTAAATTATGTTTGTGCGCCAGTTTTCGCCAGTCGCCGTGGCTGAGTGGTCTTGCAGCTTATTTTATAAATTGAAAAACAAATCTGTAATATATTGTTGAAATATTAAGTATTATAGTTTTCGGAGAACTGTTGGTTGGTCATTTAAAGCAGCGTTCCCCAACTGGTGGTCCGCGGGCCGCAGACTTTCCTCCAGGCCGCAAACAGTATACCAAATTTTAAAAAAATCGTCATGCAAAAATAATAGATATAAGATCTTTGTTCGTCTGCACGTTTAATTGTATTTTGACTTATTGTTAAATAGTCATAATTGGTAGGATGATGTGACACCAAGGTACTTAAGAATGATGGGAAGTGAAATACCCAAAAAATGTGGTGAAGCTGGCAACCGATCTCGAGTGTGGTATAATATGATATGAATTTAAACACGTGTCAAGAAAACGTCATTTCAAATTATATCCTTTATCCAATTATTTCCTTTTTTCAAATATCTATAAATTATATACCCAACCAATTGTGCACAAAAGTGTAAATTAAATACGCATGCTAATTTTTAAAACGCACTAAAACATCAATATTAGTAATATTTATGATTCGTATGAAAGTAGACGTCAATAATGCGGCTCTGCATTGGTGGTCCGCGATTTTTTTTTCCTTTTTTTTAACGGTCCGCAAGTGTAAAAACGTTGGGGAACACTGATTTAAGGCACATACCCAAAAACACTCTTGCATCGTTTTATGAAAGATATGAATAGCTCAGGTAAAGCGATTCAAATCAAAATTTCATGTACGCGTATTCAAAGATAACGTATAAAATTTGAACGATAAACAAACAAATCCATTGATGCATCGCCGTGCTCTTGCAAATCCCGCTCTGGTTTGGTTTGAAATGGCAGTGGCCAGTGCTTCAAGTGGGACGGGAAGGAAAAACTAAAAAAAAGTTTTATACTGTCGGACGATATTTCTGGCTTATCACAGAGTTCGAAAACACTGTCGCACTTGGCGTGAGATTGTATTGGTGTGACTAGAGATGTAAAACTACGGTAGTCGAGCTTAATACATTTGCCGCATACACTTTGTGAAGCTTTGATTGTTTTCACCAAACACATTTCTCATTGGATTTTGTAAAAATGAATTTGCAAAATAAAACCATTGACATCAAAAAATAATGTTTACCACCATCTTTGATACAAAACTGTTATTTTTAATATTAATTAATACAATTTATAATCAGTGATTATATTACATATTCAACATATTTTATTTTTCACAAAAAATATTTATTTTATTTCACTTCTTTCTCTTTCTGAACCTTGGCTCAGGTATTGGTAAAATATTGTTTTTTTTTCAACTGAATATTCGATATCTTGGGCTAATGCGACTTGGAGTGTCTTTTCGTCTTGCGTTAATCTCATATCATTGCAAAATATTTACTATTTTATTTCAGTATTAGAAGTATTTGAAATTATCATTAAGTTAATGAAATCGATCTTGGGTGTAATAAGCATTAAAGTTAAAAAATATTACTTTTGATTATATGTTATAATTCTTTTCCAACAATAATTTACAGTTTAAGTATCAAACCGTTCCTTGGCCTTTACGATGAAGTTATGACTCTTTCAAATATTTAGAATCGTATAAAATATATTTGTTATCCTCTTTCTAAAAAAATCCACTATTACTGTATTTAAAAAAAAAATGATTTCATATAATATAACCTTTAATACAAGTAGTAGCTAATGGCCTACTTGATTGAAACTTGTTTGACTCCAAAACCTTACAGGCTGATAGAAGAGGCATGTGAAGGAAGCTTCACTAAAAGTTATTTAACCATTACGTTATATTTTTGACATTGAAAAATGTCTTGGTTTCATTTTATTGTGTATATTGTGATCAGGGATTGTAATACCAAACAAATTTATAAACAACGGTATTTTAAATATCAATAACAGTTTATAAAATATCTTCGTTGTCTACAAACATATTCACTCCCTTAATAAATAGAGCATAATGGCACGCGGTTCCTATATCATCTTCTATCTTCTACCAACTGCTTTGCTTCCTCCCATGTAATGCCAGCATTCCTCGATTACACTAAGTAATAGACGATTGTCCAGGTCACCAGAATCCCACCGATTGGAAAAAAATGTAAGCTGGATTGGTTGAAGCGAGGCCTCTCCATAACCATTGGAGGTAACAGAGCGCTGTCTTGTACGTTCCTCAGGAATTCAAAAAAATTCCCCAATATCCGACGCAAAATTCGATTTCAAAACATAAACTAAAACAATTACTAACTAGTAGCACAAAATCGGACGAACAGGATTTTCAAATATATATTATAAACATTGCCGGTATTTAAAAAACAAAATATACGTAATTTATCATGTGCTTAAAATTGAAGTATGATGTTTGTAAAAGCCATGAATGTATTGCGTATTAAAAAACTAATGCAAGAATCTGTGAGAATTGAACGGATCTTCTTGCAAGTCCAGCTAGAAAAAGACTTAACGCTTTTTGGACAATCCCTCATTGATTACACTTATCACAAATATTTATCACGACATTTTTCATAAATAAAATATGTTAATTCATTACGTGATTTGTTTATGTTTTCAAAACCAAAATACCGGTATTTTGGTTCCGGTAATACCGGTGCTGCAATCCCTAATTATTGTGACGTCTGAAATGGTATAACACAAAAGTTTTTTTTCAAAGGGATACATGGGCCAGGCCTATTTTATAATGTCTTCAAACGGTTTCCTAAGCCTGCTCCATACATGTGCCATTATATCACATATACGTACATAAACCTGTCCAACATTAACTGTTCCCGCTCAAGTAGTCGAAGTACTAGGCAAAGTTTGTCAGTTTTGGGGGGAGCCCGTCACCCCCGTCCTCTAAGGTGCCCGCCGCTAGATTAAAAAGTTTCGGGTCTAACTCCGTTAACTTCGCTTCCCCGGCAATATATCGCCTTATGGCATACGGGATTATTGAGACGTCCGGGCGGGAGATATATGATCGCATAAATATAATACACGCACTCACGACGTATTAGGACGAAGGAAAATTCAAATAAGGACGTTATTTGTTTATGTAGGTTCGGATACTTGGCCGATTATTAACTAAAATCCAGCTTATCCTGTGGCTTTTTACACCCTTCAACTATTCAATGAACTCACAACCACACTGAAAATTCTTTTTTTCTAATTAACTACCTTAAACTTACTTTTTTTATTTAACCTTTAAACGCCCAGCGATCCCGTACGGGACCAGTGATTATGGTACATTTCGCCATTGGGTTACACTGATTTATGATAATATTATTCAAAATATGAATATTAGCTTACATAAATGCTGACTTTGAGATACCGATCCATAATTTTATTTTCAGTTTCGATATATAGTTTCAATATGTTTGTCCTACTGAGTAATATAAACATCTGCGTTACAAGGTCGACTCTTGGAATATGCGTTGTGTTAGGCGGACCGTAATGAATCAGCTTTATCCACACCATACAACATATTTCAATGGAGATACAGATTTTTTCCACACCTAGAAAATTCTTTATTTTCTTATAATTTTATGGTTGAAATTTTTAAAGTTTTGTCTAATTTTTATCGTTTTAATTATTTAACTTTAATGTATAGTAATATAAAAATGTGAAAAATTGTAAATAAAGCTTTTTTTATTTATAAACAATATTTTATCTTGCTAATGCTTTTTATTTTACCCACATAGGTTGACCAGTTTTAGAGATATAATTATTTTTATAAAAGCTACGGGTCATCAAAAAGTCCACGGGCGTTTAAAGGTTAATATACCTAAGTAAAATGATGTATATATTTACTGAAAAAACTTGAATGAAAAATGACATTATATATCAGCGACCAGTGGTGAATTACCCAATATGCACAAGAGGCGCGCGTGTTCAGCCTCCGATTCTTGGGGGCCTCAAAAATATTTTCTATTATGCAGAACCGATATCTTTTATATTCAGATTTTAAAAGTTACTTTTATTTTATATGCTATTTTTCAGCGCTTTTATGTTATTTAAAAAATAAACCCCCATATTTGATTGCGCTTGGGCCCACCGATGTGCTTAATCCACCACCGTCAGTGACTGGTCATATATAAGAGTAAAATAAATGGGGAAAAGTAAACAAACAAAAATCACAAAAGAGTAGATATATCAATTGCATACTTTAATTACTACCATTACAAAAGAGTCAAAGCCAATGAAGCCAATTGGAGAAAACGGTGGTGACTAACAAATTCCTTACAAAGCAATAGCGTATGAGATCAAATCTTTATCTGACGTGTAGACCCAAATGATAATACACAAATTTCTATAGTATTTAAAATTTTAAATAGTGTACAGGAAAATATCACAAACATTCAACTTTGAATAGTTAACGTATGTATATAATATATTCATAAATAAATATCTAAGATACTGATATTGAGAGCCACTGCTAGACTTCCACTTAAGGTGGTTTTGGGAAGTTTCATTCTGATTGTAACGTTTTAATACGTCCAACGTTATGTTACATTTCATAAGTGACACATTATTTTTGTTGTCGTGAGATTTTGCGGTAATACGTTGCGAAGTTTGCTTTACTTTTTTCGGCTTTTTCAAAAGCTTTTAGCTTCTTCAATGAAGCCTTACAAATGTATATTTTCAAAAGTTTATTTTATTGTACGATAGATACTAATTTAGTTTTATTTTATTTAACTATTCAATGATTTAATAAAAGATTTTATGTTAACAATCGAACACATTGCATTGCAATAAAAACACACCATTTTAAATTTGAATTGTAGATGTTCGCTAATTAATCACGTAATAATTAAACTGTACAATAGGTTATATTTATCAATATACGTGATGTGAATTAAACACGTCGTGAATATATTTAAATGTCGATTTTTTACTTTTTTTTATTACTTAAATTGCAGTTCAAGCTTATAATTAAATCGAAATGAAATACATACATACTTCTATGTCAATACATTTGAAGAGAATGCACGTTTTTAATGACCTTGTATTAAAATAAATTCCATATGGATAGTTGCCTGCTGTAGTCCAGTTGGTTAGAGCTTACTCTACCGATCAGCCAGGTCTAGGTTTGATTCCCGTTAATTCAATGTTATTTTTAAATTTTAGTGACTTACAAAAAATCTTATCGAGTAGCAAACAATATAATATAATTGCTTCGCCAATTAATTAAGTAAAGGATAATTTTACTTTTTATCTGTTATAATATAAATGGTATTTTGAATTTAACAATATACCTATTCATTAATATAATTACGTTGATAATCTCATGACAGTATTGAGAATTAATATTAATTATATTCCGTGTCTTTTTGTTCTTAGACTGATTAATTTACTCTAAATTAATGAATTCCTATCTTCAAATATTTGTGGTCGAAGAGAGCGAAACAATAATTACGTAAAATATTTGTCTTGAGAAAATAAATAATTCATATTTATATGCAAAAATATTACGATAAGTATTGAATCAAATCTAAATATTTTTGATGAATTTTGCTGTAACTTTGTGAAAATTCATTTTGAATATGAAATTTTATTTTGTTTACTTTAGCAGCGTCACTGAGATAAATTAAATTTATAAACAAAGCACACTTTAATCTACATTTCTCAATGCATAATTAGGATTAAAATCATGTCTGGTTTGACGAATGTGATCAATAGGTAATATTTACAATGATTGACACCCATGGAAGATGGATAACGGTTACTCTTTTTATTACCACTATGACTTAGAAACTATACCAGACTATTTTCCCATTAAATGCTCGAAAGAATTGTTATTTGATTTTAATATAATATCATTTCAATTTGACCACAACGATTAACTGGATATTTTCTTACGCCTTTTTCCACGGCGTTTTAAAGTTTTTAAGCGAAAAATATTGAAGTGCACATTTTAAAACCTAACCTATTCGCCAGTCAAAAAAGCAGTGTTTATTTTTCCAAGGGACCCAGTCATAACCGCTCGAGCTTTCTCGTGCGAAAACCACACGAGGCCTCCCTTAGGGGATCTGGCATACCGCAGTCGCTGAGGGGCCAAATTTACAGATTAGCAGGCGCTGTTATAATGTGTTATTAGACTGTATTATTACTTATTCTTTGGCAAAGATATAAACTTACAAGTTTTTAGTGTGAAATTATGTATGCGTATTGTTGCGATAGCAAGTTTATTTGTGAAAAAAAATAACGTTATTTTTTGTACTAATTTAATTTTTACTAAAATTATGTTTTTATGTACAATTTTTTAAATATCAGAAATAAGCAATATAAGTGAAGTGGTAATTTCAGTTAAAAAATTACAATTTTATTTTGCATGCTAAATTTCATAATTACATATTTTTACTATTTTATTTCAAATAGTGTATGCCATATACTACTAAGTGCAACAGGGATTGTAAAACTAAGTAGATTGCTATTTTGACACCTATGATTATTTATGTACTCACATTTTCTAATAAAAAAATACTCATTTATTTATATATTATAATCGATTAAAGTAAGTTTCTTTTAAAATATTACAAATATAATATTTGTAGTTTTAATTCAACTAACATGCATGGTAAGATGGTGTTTTTTCAGTATAAAATATCATATGTTGCCGCTGAGAGAAAATGTGGAATAAAATAAAAAAACGTAAATCTCCATCACATCACATTCTTGAATAAACCATTCCTTTTTTTTCATTTTCACGTTCATTGCTTATTTATATGAGTTTCAATAGTACCGAATGTTCTCATTCCAGGTTTTGTTTCGTATTATTATCATACATAGTTTTTTTCTCTCTTTAAAATTCTGCAGCACGGTCTAAGGAAAGCAAAGCGAGAGATAAATGGGCCAAAATCGTGTGGAAAGAGAAAACTAAATCTACCAATATAAGACTTAGGCCGAAAGTGGATAGTTAAGGAGCTATTCAAACTGTGAATCCGCTTAAACAAGCCAAAACCACAATGATCATTTAAAACACTATTTTATCTCAGAATAGTTTTTGATATTTATTTAATATTATATTTAATAACCAAAAAAAAGGATAAACAAAGAGATGTTTTATTTCGATTGTGACATCGACATTGAAAATTTCGCTCACTCTTTGGAATACAAAGCGATATGAGTCCACGATTTCTGAGACTGTAAAAAAACGTTTTTGATATTTTAAAAAATGACAGGATTCTTAAGTTCACATCTTTTACACCGTAAGAAGCGTGTATCGATATCTACGAGTTTCAACATTTTGAAACTTGAACATTTCCAAGTTAAATTTTGTTAATTTATACCGTGGACATTAAAATACTATAAAATAAAAACTACATAGGAAAATGACAATTTCTATGCGAACAAACTCATGAAGAATCCAGATGTCAATTGTAGGGTTTTTGAAATTCCGGGGCATGTTGAAACATTAGATACTGGTTATAGATATTATTATTATGATTCTTTTTTTGTATCTTAAAAAATCGTTTGGCTATTGTGCTATATTGCTCTAGAAGTATTTACACCAAACAATTGTGATCATTATATTTGTACAAAAATTGTTTAAAGGCAACTAACTCACCACGCAAAGATTGTTAGCGATTGAAATCGTGGATGCAAATTGCGAAAAAATACCTGTCCTTTTTGCATCGAATTCAATCTAAGATTTTCTGCAGTTCCCTGTATTATTTTATATTGTATAGAACAAAATACTTCGCAACACTTTTTTGTTTTCCAATCTGAATACATCTTTATTTGAATAAACGTTAGATATGATCGAGCAGAGGTTGCAACATACGCCACACAAGAGGGGCAAAGTCGTCCCGAAAAATTGCCACTTTGCGAAAACTTTCAGAATCTCCGGGAAACAGATATGGTAAGAAGTAAAAGACGCAGCGAAGAAAAATACGTAAGAGAGAGACTCTTATACCCACAGTGCCATGTGTTAAATTGATTACATTATATAAACTGGGATAATACCAGCTCACCCCCTCCTTAAATGGATTGGCTCCCAGAAAACGACGCTGTTTACCCGAGTACACATTCCGATATATCATTTTTTCTCTTTTTGTGTATGCTGCCTTCGAAATATATAAATCAAAATTTCTGTACCCTTTCTATCGTGTACATGTTTTGCTTGGTCGTAATGGATCCTCGGATTGAATAATAGATGGATACCATGAGAGGCTACGGGGGATTTGGTCGAAACTCTAAATTACGTCTATGCAAATACATGAAAACGAAACACGTATATATTGTAATATTATGCTACGTTACTTCCTCAGCGAGACATTGAGATTCCTTTCCTCATTGATTATTTCTAACTGTTTGTGAACCATAAATTCAAAGAATCGTATTTTTATTTAAATTAAACAATTTTTAAAACTTATACACGTTTTGAATTATGTAACGTCTAAAAATATTCACATATTTGATGATTTTTTGTTGCTGCCATCATTAAGCGTTAACGGCAATTGGGATATCAAAGTTATTAATTTCAATAGTATGTGAAATAAATAGGGAACAAATTAAATGGTCAGAATATTTTATAACCATTTTGATTAAGTTATGTTCGGTTATTTGTTTTAAACTGCAAATTTCATTTCAATTATGACTATTTACACTGACCGATACACTATAACCATTTAATATAAATTCTGACCTGAAAAATATGAGTCAAATAAATATACACACAATACAGTACGTTCTCAGCGTTCTCAGTATTTCTTTTTAATTGTATACATTCATCAAAAAGCATTCGAAAAACACAACAAAATATAAAAAAAAACCCATTTAATAAAAATACAATTCAAAGAAGACAAAATCCTGCTACCTGATGTGAAAATGACGGACTTTCCGGCATTGTCAATAAATATAACGTTATACTACTATATGAAACGAAGCCTATCAAATAAAAAAATGACCTATTTGATCCTTTCAAAGATACAGAAGTGTTACTTCTGAAGTATATCTATTTATAAGTTGACTTTGAAATTTTGCTGACTTTTAAAAGTGAAGATTTTGTTTTGTTTTAAAAGAGAATTTGTTCAGTATTTTTATCGATTTTTGATGGTGAGAATAATTTATGTAAGCAAGTATGAATATATATTAAAGGCTGCTAAGTACTTTGTTTTTAATCAGATCGTTAAAATTTATTTATTTTATTCGATCACTGATGGTCTGTGATTGTTTACATTTTATTAAAGGTACAATCCTTTTACAAAATTACTTGTTGATAAGTTCTACTGCCATCACAATATTAGAAAATATTTACAGATTGAAATACCTGAAGACTTCATTCGAGGAAAGCTAGAATAAGTAAAGATGGAATAGAAATAGAGACAGTGTGTGTGACAAAGAGGGTGAAGAAGCAGCGTTCCTTTTAAAATCTCTAAAATTCTGGCGATTGCCAAAATGCAATCTCTTTGAACAATCTCTAGAATTCTTTACACTGCATTCCACTGCTTTCAAAACACAAGGACAAAGGAAGAAAATAATATGTTCCTTGCATGTAGAGTGTTTGTGAAGTTTGTAATGTTTGCAAAGTATTAAATAGAAACAATTTCACAACCGTAATAAAATTATTTAATCAAATGAAAATAAATTAAACGCTTAGTTTAACAATCATATATTTTTTTAAAACAATTTAATATGTCTCCTTATACTTTAATATGTAACTTATAACATAAGTAAGTAGATTCGTTAACCTTGAGATATTATGTCTGATGGTGCTTCCCAAAGAAGCGAAACACGAGTCACATTTTGTAACACAATACGTTGAATAACAAAGTTATCTAATTTTATTTTATATTCGTTTATAATTATTTGATAAGATCGTGGAATATATAAACGGGACTGAAAAAATTCACGTTTTAAAAGCCGTTACTATCACAACAAACTTTTTCACAAATATCAATATCACAATGACTAGCCGGAATGATGTATTAAATTTCCATACATCCTGTTAAATTTACGGGTATATCCGTCACACAAAATGTCTAACAAAAGGTTGTAGAGACAGCATAATGAACAATACGTCACGAGCTGTCCATTCAAAAATCCATCATTCTCGTTTCATTCACAAAGACGTCGAAGGAACGAATCATTAATGTCTACAGATTGACGATTTTGGGACAATTTACGAATTATATCGCCGCTTACAAGAGATAACGAAAATCACCAAATTTGATTTGGACGCGACAAACAAAATTGAAAATACCTCCAAAAAAGCATTCATCGAATCTTAACGATCTTTTAAACCTTTTATCTTTATGTTAACAATATAAAATACGTATTAGGTACTTCAAAAGTAATTATTGTTTCATTAGAAGATAATAAAAAAAATTCTTATTGTTTATTTTATTTTTCAAATAAGTATTGCATTTATAACTTACAATCAAGTCAAAGCAATGATAATATCAATCAATTTTTTCTGAAACAATCACAGTCATAATCAGAGCTTTTTTTTGCAAACGCTTTGGTAAAAATATATTCTTTTCTTGGTATGAGTTGTTTCTGCCTACTATAACATCAACAAAAAACATTCATTAAACCTGGTTGGACAATATTATCAAGAATAAATCGGTAGCTTTCGTTAAACTCAATTTCGCGGTTAATATAACCAGTAAAATTGTTCTAGCAAATATATTTGAGCAATCTTTTCAAGTAAGAATCAATGTACGGATTTTAATTCAAAAGCTTTTATCTACCTTTCCGCACGCCGTTTTTAATTCTGATTACTACTAGGGTATCCAATCCTGGAGCCTTTATCTAATCCTGGGATTTCGGGATTGATTAAATTTCAATCCCGGGATTGGCATTTGCTCACCGACGAATTTGAAAACCTCAATTAGGTATTCTTTTTCCCCAGATTGTCTCAAAATTCGTTTTTTTTAGCTCATCGAGGAATTTGAAATCCTAAAATCGCTATACTTTTCCACCAGATTTTTTTTAGCTCTTGCAATTCCAAAATCGTATCAATTTTCAGGATTTGCTAAAAATATCTCAATCCCGAAATCCCGGGATCGCGACCGTGTCAATCTTGGGATTTCGGGATCAGAAAATCGAATGGGATCCCGGGATTGGATGCCCTAATTACTACTAAATAGCAGCTAGTTCTCTTACAATCACCTATGTTTATTCTTTCTCTAACTGGATACAAAAAAATAACGAATGATTGACAACAATATAAAACTGAGCACTCAGGTTGGTAGTTGACAATTGCAATACATCTACCAATAATGTTATTTTCGTCATGAAAAGGCAGGGTTTAATTTAGGTACATATTAATTTGCAATGATCAAAATATTGATAAATGTATCTTCAATTAGCCCCTAAACAACCTAGAAGAATCTTGTAATTAAAATTATCTCATCAATATAATAACTATTGAATAGTTTATCGACATGCGACTTGACCCTTCAATGAGTCCTTGTCTCTCGCCAATCCTCCTAAGCATGCCAACATCCCACAGATTCACTGAAAAAATTATATGAATAGTTAGTTCTTGACAGTGGTCTAGAACGCTGGAAATCTACTGACCGGAAAAAGAAGCAAATAAGATTATGGCTTGCATATTCTTCAATTATTTCTAAAAATTAAAAAAAACAACGATTACCGTGAAAACGCCGGGTAATTTCTTGGAATCACACAAAAAATGACGTATGAAAATTATTAGGTCAGATTGAGGAGAATCTTATTATGACTGATCTTATTTGTCAATAGCGTCACTCACTGTGGCGTGATGCGACTCAATTGAACGAGTCAACAAAGACAAACTACTCTAATTCTTCGACACAAAATAATTTATATTTCATGTATAATAGACTCATTATTTTTAAACAAATACTTAGAAAAGAAGTTGGTGCATTTTACTTGTATATTTTTTATTTTAATAAATATCTACCGTTTTAATGAGTCAATCGATGAAGGGTTTTTTTTCTTTATTTGTAATTATTATTTTGAATTACAATAATAAGATCTAAGAATACTTTTTTGTGTTTATATGTAACGAAAACTTAAGTCTATACAGTTTCATGAATAAAAAGAAATATTCGGTTTTGTGAAGGAAAAAAAGTCGCTGACAGTATTTTGAAAACTAACAAAGCCAAGCCAACCAAAGCCGACCGATTAATTCAAGCAAATCCGTAATCCACACTGTCAGGGATTAACGAAAGTTCTTTCATCATAATAATGGTATATCATAAGCCCGATTCCCACGCAAATAGTAATATATCCAATGGTTTAGTACAACTCGCGAGATTTGAATAGATACCAAAAAGCATACTTGTAAAATATCTTTTGTTTTTTTTTTATTTCAAACAATTTAGGGAAATATAAAAACCAAAAAGTAAAAAATCGTTCGAAGCTTGAAATGGTATTATCAAGCTTTAAATAATATTTTCCGTAGAAAACACACATTGTATTATTCTATTATGGTTTAAATTGTTAAGCAGCCTAGACACACAATAAAAATAATATGTAATTCTTGATAAAATGGCCTTCTAAAATATATACTAAAAACGCTTTATATAGAATAATTTCCATTTAAAGTTCAATTCTAGTATATTTAGAAAACAATAATTGCCTAGTATTTACTTGAAATGTACATAAACAACGATTACGAAAAATTCTCCACTAATATAATTAATAATATAAAAAAACTCTTTTTTTACTGTGCAAAAATTTATGCGAATAAAAAATAATATAAATAAACAACGCGATAATTACAAATTGAAAAATAAAGCACCGTTAAGAGTGTGACACACGGGCTGATTTAATTTACACGCTACGTGTGCTCATAGATTGATTGAGAGTAAAGACCGCAATACCAAAGGAATTAATGGAAAATGAACCAAAACATGCTTCGGCCATTTTTTTTTGCAATACCATATCGACTGAGGAAAAAAAAAGGACGTAGCTAACAGATTTTTCAAAACAGCTTTTTTCGATAGTCACAATGTATACAACTCGATACACATTCTGTCAAAATGATTTTTTTTTCCAAGTCCGCTCCCAATATGGAGCATATGGACTCCTAATGGAGTTTATCTCAACAGAAGTTTTTCTACGAGAACTGCTTGTTACTCTGTTGCTCAACCTCTCTTTTTCCAAAGAGAGTAGGAATAGAAGGATAGGGCTAGGACAGGACTAGTGGTTAGTTAATCGCTCTCGATACGCCCCGTTTATAGGATAGGATGGGTGGGAGTGGAGAATTGAAGACATAACATACATCCATGCCTACGAACAGAAATTCATAAATCGATTGAAAAATCAATTTATAAAACTGCCCGTACTGGGATTTGAACCCATCCCTCCATAGCGGTAGCCAACGATGTTGACCACTCGACCACACAGGCGGCGCAATGATGTCAGCTGAAAATGCCGAATTAGTATCGAAATTTAGTTTTTAAAATTTTAAAAAGAAGGACCTGGGAAATAGCAATCAAGAAAAATGACATAAAAAGGTTGTTTTTTGAAAAAAATATTAAATTAATGTCAGATAAAGTATATTTAAAACCAATTTATCAGTCTCCATGCACTAAAAGGTTTTGTATATTTCATAATTTGTCTTTGACCCAAAATCATCAAAAAACGTTTTTTGTGTCTCCTGTAAAGTTTGTATGTGTGGGTTACGTTATTTTTCCTTTTCACAGTCGATATGGATTAAAGCAAATAATGTTGCAAAGGGACATTTTTGATTAATCGTTTCATTGAATTATTTTTCACAGTTTACTACTTTTCTCAAAATGATATTTTACTTTAATATTGACTCACCTTTATGTATTTGTTGTTTGCTAATGTCAATAGTAATTTAACAAAATTAATTAAATTTTAACTATATAGTTCAAAGTTTACCATGACGTATATCTTTTTTTTGTTGAATCGTTCACGTTTCATACAAATAAGCTAGCGCTTCAGTAAAGCACGTCGAGAGCTTTATGAAAAGCCATGTATGCCAACATGAGATATGATATAAGTTTTGTCACTAAACTTCGCTGGTAAAGCTTTAATAAAATAATACTAGAATTAAAATAATGAATCTCATTCATACCAGCCGATTATGACTAACTCAATTATGAGAACACATCCAATAAAGTATCTAACTTTTCAACAGTACTATAATAAATACTCTTTGAAAATAATATGATCATATTAATAAGTGCCTAATTTATTTGACCTTCATATTCATAATATATGTGGGCTTAAGAACTTTTTTAATTAATTGTTACCAATATGTTACAGTTATTTTTATTATATTATAATATAATATAACTTTGTATTATTAAACTATTGTATTTTTTTTTTGTTGATATTTGTTAATAGGAACAAATTGAATGGTCAGAATTTAAATCAATTTTTGGTCAGAATAAAAATATGAACGGTCAGAATAAAAATATTTCAGAATATTTTATAACAATTTTGGTTAGGTTAGGTTAGGTTAGGTTTTTTTTTTCATTTAAATTATGACTATTTACACTGACCAATATATTATGACCATTTAATATAAATTCTTACCAATATTATATAAAATCTGACCGGAAAAATACGAGCCTTTGTTAATATCAAATGTAGTGTTAAGAGCGGCTTTTAAAAACAAAAGCGGACAACTTAACTAATGTATAGATTTCTGTACGAAGATAATTGATGCCTATGGTGTCTAAAACTCCTTCCCACCCTTCTGATCCAACTAGTTCACCCCTAGTCATATTCGTTTAATAATTCTACTCTCTTCGAAAACAAGTGGTTAACACTTATCTTACAGTGCTAAAAAATACTTCCAATACGTTACTAGCCTTGCAGGAACCAAGTGATCAGCATGTTTTATAAAAATATACGTCAAAGATTTTTACCGTCCTTCAAAGGGTATTAAGTGTTAAAACATGTTTTTTCACTTTGTTTTTTAAGGATCAGCAAAATATCGGAAGTATTTTTTAGCACCGTAGTTAAATAAGTAACTTTTGTTGGGATAAATTCTATGAGCAGTTCATACGCTCTACAATGGGAGAGGAAATTAGTTAAAAAAATAATTTTAATTCAAGATATCGACTAAGGCTGCTTAGTAGAATTTCAATTTCAAATTTGCAGAAATTTTTTGAGTTGAATGCATTATGATGCCAAAAGACGAAACTGCGAAAAGTCGTCAGTTACAAAACTTTGACCTTTTCAAATTATAACCATAATGTTTAATCATTGAATATTTTTTTCAAATCCATAACACATTTATGACACATTTAAAAAAAAAACAAATTTGTACCACTATAATTTATATATTTTATGTTTGACTATAAAGATTATCTTCTTATAGGCAAAAGAAATATATCAATCATAGTATGCCATTTAATCTAATACCTTTGTTATTCCACTCATTATAAAATAAAGCAATCAGTGAAAAAACAACGTTATTATATTGATTTCTTATCAATTTGTTGTTTTAATTTAAATATTTAAATCTTCTTCAATTTTAATAAACGCCATGTTAACTACCAAAAAACATAAAACTAAAACGCATCAAGCTGACTGTTTTAACTGAAAACGTGTTATGAAGTATCGTGTAGATATAAAAGATGACCCATGGTTATTATTTCAGGATAATATTAAATTCTACGCCCACCTGCTTGCTTACCTTAGGCCGCCGTATTGATTAGGTACTCAAATAACAATAATTCTTAACGCAGTCATATGGGTATAACAGTTTGATTTAGGTTTACATTTCATATTCAATAAGATGTTTAGAAGGTTATCATACAAAGCAACCACAACTATTTATAAAAACTGTTTTTGTCATTTTATTGAGCGGTCATTAATGATCTATAGAAATAAAAAAAGAAACAGAACAGTGAAAGAAATAGTTCATATTAGCGAACACTTTTTAAATAAATTCATGTTTCGTAAAAACTCAAATATAAAACACTTTTTAACTGAATTATGTCACAATTCTAAACAAATAACCTGTATAGATTTAATTATTCATCAGTTGATATATGTATTGGTAATAATGATCAAAAACGATCGTGATCTTTATTAATAAATGTGAAGAAGTGTTTTATTTTTTACGTCAAGGAATAGTTGTTAACTAACCGATCAGGGGATCTTAACCTTTTTGTGGTAATAAGCGAATTTGAGACGTAGGATAATTTCATACCATATGTCTAAAAAAACACCATTTTAGTAATATGTGCTATATTTACTACATTATAACTCAATTTTTATATGTCGGTAAACTATAAATTTTGACTAAAATATAGGTCCCGTGAAGCTCTGTATCGGGCGAAGAGTATGAGGAGTAAATTCGTATCTTTTCTTGATCGTATTATGTTATGAAAGGAGTCCATGAAACAGCGGCTGCATACACATAACGTGTGGTGGTGGGATAATCAACTACCAATTTGTGTATATTATAAATTTATATGCCTCATAAGAGCATTTACAAAATTATGTATTTAAATATTACAATGTTATGTAATTCAATACGGAGTACAAAAATGTTTTTAAATATAAGGAAGCACAATTAGTGCGATCTTTAGCATTGCAATTCACTAAGTAAGATGATTATCTGAATCGTACATAATGACCATTTTTTTATGACATACTTTGGCACAAGGTTAAGAATCCATGCTCCACGCCATATGAAAGGATTTTTTTTAATTCCCTAGGGTACTCAACGTTGTACCCAACACCACACACTACGGCTTCACACTCTTCGTATAGGGTGTATTTCGTAGCGTAACAACGTTAGTCGTGTTCAAAATTTTGCCAGAAATGTTCCGAGAAGAAATTCCTCAAGACTTGGTTGCATGCACTACAGTGTGCAAAAATTAAAAGTTAATAAATAATTAAGTAGAGTTGAAAATATTAGATTTTATCTATTTAACTCAACTCTTTTTTCCAAAAGACGCGGAGAATTCTTTAAATGCTCTATAATTTGCCTTAGATGCAACCAAGTCGGCATGACCGATGGGGCCGATAGATTCGACAGATAGTCGTATCGTCTTGAGCAATTTTTCCCGTTCGTTATTTAAATCTGGAGATTCCCAGAGGATGTGATCAGCATCCTGAATCATATATCCGCATTTACATTTAGGACTATTTACTAACCGGCTAAGCTGGAAGAGCTTGGCAGCGAAGTAACCGTGGCCAGTTATGAATTGGCTGGTCCAGAAATTAGGAGTTTATCACTTATCATGTACATTTGAAAATTCTCCGTTCTAATTAATTATTTGAATACACGAATCAACGACAAAAACTATATATGTATTGTATTCAGCTGGTCTTGTTACTAAAAGTGTCGTGTTTGCCCTTTTTGAGAATCATTTTCAAAATGAGTCTATGAAACAGTAGAATTACAAAATAATCAAAATTGATTTTATATTGACTTTATTGACTAAATGCCTTTTTTACCAAGTAACGTATACAAAATGTATTTGAAAAAAACTCAGACGATAAGCAAAAAAGAATATTGTGTAACATAATATGAAATATTATTTTATTGTCTAGTATTTTTACAAAACAAATAGATGTATATCTTTCTTGAATGTTTCCAATTAATTTGCAGTCACCTTGTTCACGATTTTGTGTAACCGATAACTGATATAGATATTAAATAATATTGTATCAGAGAAAACAAGCAACAACTATTTAGGTACACAATGGTCGTTTGCCAGTATAATAAATAACAAAACCTTAACAGGAGTATAGAGCACCTGCTCAGGTAAATCATTGGAAGCTGTCAAGTCTGATTTTGCGGCTTCTGTACAAGAGAAACGGTTTGAAAGCACTTCGTTTTATACTCAAAGACGCTGTTTGTCCGATTTCTTTTGTTCAAGTGTCCCATACAAACATATATGATTCGCAGAATTTTCACAAGACGCCAAAACCAAACATAACCGATTTTAATTTAATTAAAAATATTTTGTGATGGAAATAAATTGTATTTTAACGAAAACCAGTATTTAAAAAATAATGAGTTTCGTCAAATAAATTTACTCCAATTAAAAATTGTTATATTATTTTATTAAATAATCTTCTCTTGTCATTCATTCTCTCGACACAAAACATTTACGAATTGTTAGTAGCAGTTTTTTAAAAAGTACAAATAAAACTTAATTTTAAAAATGTTAACTTCTTCTTCAAACATATATGGGCTCATTACAGGTGAAGTGAGCCAAGTGGTATTTTAGAGAATAAGTTAGATGCGTTGTAATATTCTAAGTATCCTAAAGTGTAAAAGTGAAGTAACCTCAGTTAATACACATTGCAATAGTGTTGTCTCCGTAAAATCAAAATATGAAATCTACCAAAACACCAAATAAAGACGTGATTGTACTTACAAGTCCAAGCAAAAGTTTTTCCATTTTACTAGTTGGCTCACTTCACCTCTCAATGAGTTTTCAAAAGAAATGTATGCCTAACGATCTGAAAAATCTCATATAAGCCATCAACTAACGTATTGTTTTCTCAAAACAAAGTTTCATAGAGTATTTCATAAAATATCATTATATTACAATAAAAGATCCATAATTTATTTTACGCGTCCAGCAAGCCAATAAATATATTGTTTTTTAACCTCTTTTCAAACAAAGACTATAAACTCTTACTAATGGAGACATTTGTTAGAGTTAGAAAAAATAATGTGAATTTTTTATTGATTTTTGTTCAGGTAATTCAATAACTTTTAAAATAAACTGTCTAGATTACCCGCCTTGGTATTGGGTAAGCAGAAAATAATTGTTTTAAATTTAATGTATGCGAGCTTCTTATGAATGGGCAACGTGCCTTTGAAATGTCTTTCAAGTAGGTAAATAGGCAGACGGAAGGTGTGCGGGCACAGTGTTGTGTTTGTCCGCTGTCAAACCGGGGAAATGGGTTGTCACTTGATTATTTAGAAGCATTTTAAAATAGAACCGTTATATTGATACTATCCGTTTCTTGAAATAATTGATTAGTTTATATATATCAAATAACGGTCAAAATACACTACGTAAATACTAGAGATTCTGCGTCGATATAACCCAAGAATAAATTCCCGTGAAATCGACGCTTTTTGCCAGTTTCTGTTCCCGGGACAGTTGAATAAAACAACTCAAAGCTTGAAACTTCTTAATGATTTAATTATTTTTTTATAAAACACATTTTTTCCGTTTAAAACGAATATAGTCTGACAACCTTAATATTTTGAATACTTCTGTACCTGAACCAGAAGGCAATAAAAAAAATATGTTTTCAAAATCTGCCATTTATTTAATAAAGCAACAATAACCATAAAATTGCAGACACAAAGTATTATTTTTCGATGGGAATAGTTTCATCAGTGAAATCAAACGAATCCTTCGAATGACGTGTAATAAAAATCAATATTCATATTAACAATACAATATTGTCATCTTTCGTAATATTTAAGAAAAAAAATAAGTTTTCACGAGTATTGAGTTACCGACATTGATCATGCATAAAAATATGTTATAGTACTACTAGTGAAAATGTTTACAATACTATGGTATCGGAATTCGAGAATTTGCAGTTTTTATAACTCATGTCTCGGGAAGAAAAAAACGTCTTTAGTATTTACCTTTGGTTAAGATTGCAAAATCGAATAACTGCTAAATCATCACTACCAAGAATTATTTCCTAATACGAAAAACAATTTATATTAATTTAAAACTATTTTCTTGACCGTTGTGTTCTTTTGGATGATAAAAATATTTGTGTCATATCTAGTTTAGAGCATGTGAGCTCATAATGGAGTTTATTTTAACAGACGCTGTTAAAATTAATTCAGTAGCTTGATCTTTTTTGTAGAGAATAAGGATATTCGTATTGGGCTAGGACAGGATTTTAGTAAGCCGATCGCTTACGCTAAGAACCATTTTTAGGATCAAATAAAGAGATTGAATTTAAAAATCAAAGACATCTTTGCCTAATCTAGAAATAAATTATTTAAAATAGTGTCCGGGCTAGAATTTTAGCCCGTGGACTTGTCCATTTAAGAGTACGTGTCTGCATACATAATTTATTATCTAATTCTTTATTCCTCGATGTTCTTACATATCCTTTTTTTTCTTTTTACTAAAAATAAATGAAATAATTTAGTTTCAATTATTTATAATGGAACTGAATAAATGAACCACTATTCCACTGTTCTAAGCTATTGATAAAATATTACTGTGTGTTGTAAATACATACACCATTACCCATTACTTCTTTCTTAACTTTTATACGAAAACCAAAAATAAGCTTTGACAAAACCGATTTACGTGTAAGCTCTTTACGTAGGCTTATCTGAAAAATAGCTTTGATTTTAAAAGCATCCCCAACAGCCCCTGACCAGATTCCAATACCTTAATGGCATTCTCTAAAAGTATCGGTATCTATATTCGTTGCATAATGTTCGCTACATTTCATCCCTTGACTGGTTGGATCCCGGACCAAAAAATGTAAACATATAAATGATAACGCAAGGTATCTGAATTCAAATATAAATGTGATTAGCAAGACAGTATTTAAATAGTCCTTAAAAATGATTAGTTATTTATTTTATTCTAGTAAAAAACATTATTATATCTTATCTAAAAAAATGAGTGACTTATCTAAATGTACACAAAATACATGATTTGACAGAGAAAGAGAAGAAGGCCATGTTGGTGTGTTTTAAAGAAGTTTTCACTATGGAAAAACGTTCTTTATATTGTGTAAATTCAATTTACTTATTATTTTAATTAATTTTTCATATATATATTAACAGTTCAGTGATTGTTTTAACACATATCAAAACAATTACCAGTTAACAATTAACAGTTCAGTGAATGTTTTAACACATATCAAAACAATGGATCCCTGATTTACGCAGTTAATGCGTTCCGAATGGCTTAGCGTAAATCAATGGCCGTGTAAGTCTAAGAATATTTAAATTTCTACTTAAATATTGCACGCACAAATCCTTTAAAATCAACGTAGGTATGTAACAAAAGGATCTCATTGATTTATTTATATTCTCAATCGCGGAAAAATATAACTCGTACGAAGAGAATTTCTATAATTCAGAGTAAAAGCCAACAAAAATAAACCGTAAACTGATAAAATTTTGTTTAATATTATTTGAATATAAGAATAAAATAAAATTCAGAACAAAAGAAAAAAAAACAATTCTAAAAATATTACATTTTCGCGAAAATTCAAATATCAATATTTGTTTTATAAACCCAAGACCGAACGCGTTGAATTAACCCTTATTGTACCACTGTCCGTCTGGCAAAATAGCCCCCAATCAAGTCAACAATGAATTTACGGTAATTTTATTCACGTCTCTCATAATTGAAATAGTCCCTTTATCTTCAACATTGTTATTTATGGCTTTTTCTTTTTTTGCCTCCCTAGCAATAACAACGTCTTAATGATTTTCCATTATCTTTGTCTCTCTGTTTTATTTCTTGTTGGCTGTATTCCGGCTTAGTTATTCCATCCCGTTTAATTAATATTATTGGTGGAGTTTTATGTTTTTATTATGATGTTTTGGTATTAAGATATCATAGTTTTACGTCCTTTTTTAAGGGAAGATACAATAACAAACACCAGACGGCGTGTGTTGTCATTCGCTAGAAATTTCTAAAACATTCCGTAGCTGAAACTTTAGCTACACCATTCGTTTTTCCTTATTTTTCATATCCATAAAAATACATCGATAGCTTAGTTCCATAGTGCAACAACTAGAAATTGATAGTTTTAAGATATGGCTGACCAAAGTTTTGACGTATCTATACTGAGTTGTAAAAAAGTGAAATTTATATTTGTCCAATCTTTTTAGTCATATATCTCAATTGAATTCAAATGTATTGCAACATTGACAGATCTATAAAACGATATTTCAAGTTGTATTTACATATATGGAGTTGCAAGATTTTTTATGTCTTTATTTCCATTATGCGAACATCTGCCTTCCGAAACAAAACTAATACTTTTTCTAGTTATAGAAGAGATGTATTCGAATATAATGGGTAATATAACTCATTAACATTTTTTTCAATTACCAGATATAGCAAACATTTTAATATGCCTGCTGTGGTCCAGTTGTTTATAATTTGCTCTACCAACCAGGTGGGTCTGGGCTAAATTTCCAGTAAGGTCAATGTCAAATTTAGATTTTTTAATTGGAATTTGAGACCTAAGACGTAGATGTTTGTAATGTCAATTTACCTAGAATTGCTTAAAATAAATTCTCATCGAGTTTTTCTCGTATGATCTTTCAACTTGTAAATATTTGGCGCAATAGTACCAAATATACAAGAATTCCCCATAAAGTCACTTTATTTATTAATTATTACCCGTAAAATTTCTCTGCTGTCCATTAGTGCTGCAAAAACTTGATTTGGGACAAATACAAAATAAGTGTTAAAATAAGGAGGATTTTCCGATTTCCCTTCATATTTATTCCTGCTTTATAAAGATAGGTTAAGTAACAAACAGTTATCATAAAAAAACTTATGTTGAGAAACCTCAATAAGAAGCCATATGCTCAATATTGGGAATGGACATTGATTAGAAATAAAATCTTTAGTTTAAAGCTTGGTAAAAAGTGAGATCCTACACCTTTTTTTATAAAAAAAGATACTGCCGAAAATAATACAAAGCTGTTCCTATTCATATTTCCCAGAAAAAAATGAAGACCTTTTCAAGATGGAAAAAACCACAATTTTTTAAGCCGAATTTTGAGTTAGAGTTGTTTTTAATTTGAAGTCGGAGTCGCATTCGTTTCATTTTTTAACGACTCCACACCCCTGATTTCAAGACAGTACGATGAAAGCCCGTTTGTATACTAAGATTATGTGACATAAGATATTTAAAATACGGTTTTACGGTACTGTTACACATAACAGTTCGTGAAATGCTCGATAAAGCTTTTGTCTTTCCTGGAAAGGAAATTTGAGCGACTCAATAAATGTTTTGGTTTAACAAAAGCCTAACATAGAACTCTCCGTAAAAAAATTGTACCGTTGTATCAAGAATAGAAAAAATAAATAGTATTAATAGTCTTAATGGATTTTTCTTTTGTGTTTATTAGACGCTCGAAATACGATTCATCGAAAAACTATTAAATACATTGTCACTCTTCGTCAGATATAAAATAAATATGTCATTATTAAAGAATGAATTTCTTTTGTTTTCGACAATATTTTTGAATCAACAAGAACTAACACTTGAATATTAATTTATACTAAACAATTATTCAGCTTCAAAATTTATATTTAATTAAGGTAAATGTATTATATAATCTAAATTAATTAAGCACCTCTACTTATTCAATAATTTTGCGAGTCAGTTTATCTCTGTGATAATATCTACCTAGTATCTGTTCTGAAAATTCATTTTAGACTTAGTGGTATCACTTTACAGACTAGGTTAGATAGATAAGTGCCAACGACAATGGTATTATTATTCAAATATCATTTTCTTTGGTTTACTTAAAGTCTGTACAAACATCAAAAGCAATTAAACATTTTAAAAGTAGAGTATATTTGCCAGACCCATGTTAAAAGAGGTATTAATTACAATGTAATATAATTATAAGTGAAGTCTTCTTCTAGTATTCCAAAGAATTATTCTTATTGTGAAAAGAAAGTTTCAAATATTTTTCAAGTGGTTTTATCAATGGATCTAGTGAAAGTAAATTAATGCATTTGAATTGAATTTGAACTGTTGGCTATAACGATTATTTTGTTTCTACGAATAAATACATTTTTCGACTCTTGAAAATGTACTTAAGGAATCAACATTATTAGTGATTTCTAAATGTCAAATTAACTCGACATTGTATAATTATTATTTATATCGTTTAAAAGGCATTTCTATGTTTATATAACTGAACAATGAATACTTTTGGGTTATCATATGTACATCTAAATATACAGTACATAAAACATGGAAATCAATCCTTATATTGGAACAAATAAATTCATATTTGTCATGGATTCTAATTTCGCAAAAATATAAAACTTGTAACATCACAAATATGCGATTTTATTTTGCATAATTTAAATTTTTACCTTTGTTTTCGTCTCTCCAATCGTTATCTTTCTATGGTACTCAACGTTGTGCTCGCCACCACCACGATAATAAAGAATATTCACTTAAATATTTAAGCGTTTCTTATATAGCTGCAAAGAGAAGTCGATATGGTAATGGATGACAGACAACACTAGTATTACCAGTTACAATGACGATGTTTCCAGAGTCATAACTAAAATCCTTATGCTGCATGCATTCTTTAAATACATTTTCAGTAAATATAATGCACATTATTGCAGGAATTTTCCCTTAATTTACAATAAATAAATTTCTTTACTTTACGATATATTTTTTAATTTACCGGTAATCACAGAAATTTATTGAAAGAATTTACACAACAATTAACAGATGGTGAATTTTCGTCAATATACCGATAATGCAAGCCCTTTTTTCTACGTACCACTGCTGTAAACAAGTTTCTAGATCACTCCTTCATTGATGGTAAGAATAGTTCAATAAGGGAAACAGCGATGACTAAATACAACAGTTTGATTTATACAGTAAAATAACAGCTTACTAGTGTTTTAGAGTGGATAGAGAAAGAGGTTGATTTTTAAAGTGTTTTACGAAACAAAAATGACTTATTATAAGATTTAGTAATCTTGTTTCGTCGATAATCGTTTTTTTTATTTAGCTGCTGTCTTATGTCACCGATGATGATAATTTCACCAAAATGTTTTTTTTGAAAACGCTTCTATTATGCGTGCGTGTATACAAAAGGCTTTTCCTTAAATATCCATCTTGTGCCCCTCTATCCATTCTATTCACTGCTGTTATCTGATATATATATTTCATTTTATTTATCCTAGTCGTCACGCCGCCGGACACGTCCTATACATCTCTTCCGCCGAATAAATAAAATAAAAAAAAGTTCGCCGAAGATCCTTTGACCTGCGTTGAAATAGTTTCCGGTACACTTTCCTTATTCGAATTGGTTGCCGGCGGCTATAGGTATTGACCGGGACCTTTTCTTTTTGCTCGTGCCGTGATAGGACATGTCGGCAAGTGACGTAAATACACTCAGTTTGAAATATTTACAGCGATGGCAATTGAAACCATCGGAAAATATTGTTTTTTTTTTTGTGCTAGACGGTAAAACTTTGATTTCTTTCAAAATATCTAGATGTAAAAAAATATATTATTGTTCCTGTGTAAATATAGGTATCACGTTCTTTTTATTATTATTATGATTCAATTTAAATCGGTTATGTCATTCAACGAGTCTATAACGTAATTTTTGAAATTGTCGTTTTGTATTGGAAGTTTCTTCGGATGTAATATAATATGATGTACAGAGCTTACTCAAACATTAAAATAAATATTAAAACTGGCAAAGTATTAGAGATATTTTACAAATGAGTCTTGATCCATTACATAATTTATTTATTTAATTATTTTATATGAAAACACTTTCAGTCATTTTCAAGATACTTTCTACTTCAAACAAGATACACAATCGTTATGTATATTATAAGCAATGTGTATTTTCTTTCGATAACATGAGATATAAATGAAATCAAGTATGCTGTGCGTTCGAAAAATGAATTTAAAAACATCTGAGACGTCATAAGATGTTTTCAAGTGCATTCATGAACACTCTTGAATGTTTAAAAATACATCTTTTCATTTCATCATTCATTTTTTATCAGGTCATTATATGTAAATGAATCAGTCTTTCATATTATTTTTTATATAATATAAGCTCTTATATTTTGTAAATGCATTGTATTATACTATCGAATTAGCTGGTTATTGACAAAAAAAAATATGAGGCTTTTTTTAAATTTAACCTATATACAACCAACGTCCGCTGGTTGATTCCCGGCCCTTAACTGTTTTTCGAACGGCCCTCAACCACCAGTAAAGTTACTCGGGTACTTGCCTTTTCTTGCACTGACTATTTTTTTAGTTTAGTGGAAGTAGAATATACAAATTAACGCGTATTTAAAAAAATGTATATTATATTTTCATTATCATTATTTATCATTATCGTTATTATAGTTATCATTATTTTTATGAAAGGACATTGAATAGACAATGACATCCTTAGAGCTCTGTATGATTATCTTTTCTAAAGTTCACTGCTTATTATACATTACATTTAATTATGTATGCAAATGAAATAGGATTTCGAAAATTTGATTTATTTAAAAAAAAATCTGAACCTTGACTCGCAGGCAAAAAAATCAGTACAATTATTTTTTTACCATTTCCGCTCCCAATGTGGAGCATATGTACTCCTAATGGAGTTTATCTCAACAGAAGTGTTTCTACAAGAACTTCTTGTTACTCAGTAGGAGGGATGGGAGGGGGAAATTCAAGACATCACATACATCCATGCCTTCGAACAGAAATTCATAAATCGATTGAAAAATCAACTTATAAAACTCTTCGTACTGGGATTCGAGCCCGTGACCTCCATAACAGAAGCCAATGACACTCGACCCCACGGGCGGCTAAAGGCGGGGGAGTACTGATCTGGCCTAAAAAAAAATAACTTACACCTGACTAAGACAAACATTAAGAAAAAAAAAATCACTTCTTAGTTTATTTTATTAAAACATTACATTATATCGTATCATAATAACTAACGGCTCGATAATTTTGTATTGTCTATCTACCCACCAGTTGTCTATCACTGCTTGTGTTGGTTACACCGGCTAACCTGGAATCTTTGTTGTGAGGGTCCAGTCTGATGATTGGAATAACTATTTTAAGGTTAGCTTTTTCGGATTTATGTTACTGTTCGTAACCTATTCATTTGGGTTATTATGGCCTTCTCATAAACTCCCACGCTATTGATAAATGTCGTTATGCTTTCTTCTTGATTAACATTTTTTTCTTTCTAGACTTTATAATATTCACCACCTTTCTGATGGAAAATAAAAAGAACTGTTCTAATCGTTGTTTACTGCACAGACTTGCGATGAAAGATTTCTACAAAACATTGCCGTTTAAAAAAAAACTTTTTCTTGTTGGAATGAATGTATAATACGAAAAAAATTGGATAGTGTTGTACACAGCAGTGATTGTTTAACCTCTTTTTGCAGCAGTTAAAAGTTAAAAATTCAACAAAACACGGAGCACGTAAAATACTGTTGTTTTGGGGGAACAAAAGAGAGACAAATATTATCATTATCAGTATCTCTTAAAAATTAGAATCGTTGGAGAAAAAAAAACAACTCTCATCTGGTCGCCACTTGCGTATTTTTAAAAATCGTAGGAACAAAAAAGTAATACTAAATTGTTAGTATTAATAATTATTATAGTAGTAAAAGTGAAGTTGTGAAAACACAAATCGATTTCGTTGCTTTTTCTACTCAAAAGACTCATCCCAAATATGTATACAAAATATTCGACGGCAATTTCTCACATGAGGGATTCACCGTCGGTTGGGCCGCCTACACTATTAATTGGTTGACGTCCATTTTTTAAAACTATTTTTAAGACTATTTATTACACAAACTGGGCTTTCTGCAAATAAAATGCATTCTTTTTTTAATTAGATTCCACGATAGAGCAGCCGGTTTGTATTTATTTTCAATTTTCACCGTCCCGTTTATTAATGAATTTTTCAATATTCAACATTTTTATAAGGCATATAAGATAGCGTAATTAAAAATTCTTTAGACTTTTGCATTTACCGGTCCACAGGTCGTACAAAAGATGGCAAATTTATTTTATCATTTATTGATCTACACAGAAATAATAATTTTACAGAAAAACATTGTCAATATCTGTTTTATATTTTGTTCTGTTTTATAGAACAAAACTTATGTGATGCTGTGTTTACATTTAGATATTGTAATAAAGAACAAGGAAGTAATACAAAATTTATTTGTGAAACAAATAAAACAATGAACCGTTATTTATTTCTACTAAACGTTAACATAATTTGATTTCTATTGTACCTTATGTATTTTTACTTATAATAAAAAATATTAATAGAACACTTCTTTTAAAAAATAAAAAAAAAACTAACAAAATATAATATGTATATTATATTATAACGAATGGTCAGAAAAACATTGGATATACATTTTTTTATAATAAAAATGAAATGTTTTTAATTCATTAATTATGTTATAAAATACAAATTATTCCACTGGTTCAGTAAGAAGTTGTGGCAAATATTTTGATTTTTAAGAAGCTTCCTCAGATTGAAAAATTTTCACTACCAATGGAATAAAAAGTTATCAATTATAATTTCATATTTAATTTGTTTTTTTTTTACAAATTTACCGCTGAATCCATTAAAAAATGCATTAAATAATGTGGACGCTTGTACAACTTTTCGATAGAAAATTATGTTTTTATTAATTTGTCAAGTTAGTAAAAGAAATTAATAAAATTCGACTTCTTACTAATATTATATTTTTTTAACATATGCCGGCTCCCAATTTGGATTATATGTTCTACTAATATAAATATATAAACAGAATATTTTCTACGAGAAATTTTTGGTATTAAGTTGCTCGACCTCTCTTTTTCGAAAAGAGTAGAGATATAAGGATAGCTCTAAAACAGGATTAACTAATCGCTCTTGTTACGTCCCGTTATTTTATGATTGTAGAAATGGTAGGGAATTAATATTCGTCGCATAATTTTAAAAAAATGCTTCATTTTACATTTCGTACGATTTTGTATGTTTGAAGTTAAAATTACTTAGCACGGTCGATGATAATAGCATGCCACTAAAAATATTTTGGACAAGGTTAATATATATTTTTTCAATCCAAGTCCGCTCCTAACGTGGAGCATATGGCCTCCTAATGAAGTTATCTTACGAGAACTGTTTACTACTCTCTTATTCAAAAAGAGTAGTGGAGATTATTTAAAATTATTAAAGGAATCTAGGAATCTTTTAGGCATCACTCATTCATTCGAACAGAAATCGATCGAAAAATGTGGTAAATATTATCATTATTATAATGCCTAAATATACATTGTCATTTATTGTATAAAGTACAGTTTTTAAGTCTTAAAATATATAAACAATCAGAATGTTCGTTAATTAAGTGAGATTAATTCTAGCGTCTAATTCTTCAGTCTTTATTTTCTGTTGTCGCTTGTGTAGAACTGGCAGCTTACACAAACTGCGTTTACAGCTTCCGAGTTGCTTCAGTGTTTACTTTTACTTGCATCACTAAGTTGATGTTTTGAAACTTACTATTGAGCTTGGGCCACATGAGACAAAATATTGCATGAACGATTTACCAACACCATAAATTAGAAGTGTCAAAGTCAACTGTAAACATTGTTTATATTTGTATTTTGTTTGAATATTTGTTGTAGCGTATACGTTATCTAACTGACACTATACAATTAACACAGAATCACAAACAAAAGTGTTTTCGTTCGTAAAAAAATCCTTTTTTCTTGATTAGGAATATAATATGTAACCATGTTACTTACGTTGTCATTATCATTGATTATCATATATTATCATGGAACAGGCACACTGATTTGTCAAATAATCTATGGAATTATTTATACCCCAACGTTAAACAATTTTGATTTTTATTTTCAAAAAATCTGATAATCGGGCATAGACAGTTTGGCAATATTGAATGATTCTAGGTAAGTGCTTTCTTTTAAATATTCCAAAGCAGTTTTTGTTGGAATTTTTATTTTATTTGGCAAAGCAAAAAAGTTTTTTTTTCAGTATGTATTATAAATATATAACAACAATGGTGTCTTTTGAGTGAAACGACATTTTCACTGACGCTTTCGTGAAATCAAATCTAAGCATATTTTTTTCCTATACATTATATTAATTAATTTCAGTTCGTCACTTAAACTCAATTGAACAGTTATAAAATAACCAATGAAATCATATTATAATCTGATAAACTATTAAATTTAGTTATTTAATCAATATATGCAAATCGACTGTGGAAAGGAAAAAGGACGTAACCCACACATATCAAATTTTACAGGAGGCGCATAAAACGTGTTTTGAAGATTTTGGGCCATATGCAAATTATGAATTATACACAACATTGAAGTGCACAGAGACTTCTAAAGTGGTGTTTAATTGACATAATCAAATATTTATTAAATAAATTGTCTAGGAAAAACCCTAATTTCAGTCTTTTTTCTTGGTTTCAATTTTTTAGAAGGTCATCTTTTTCAAACTTAAAAGCTAAATTTAGATACTAATTCGGCATTTGCAACTTGCATTCTTTTGATAGAACGTGTATCAAGTTTAATACATTGTGATTATCGAAAAAAACCTGTTTTGAAAAAACTGTGGGCCACGTCCTTTTTCCTTTCCACAGTCGATATGCTTCTTCTGTTGGGGTGAGTCAGATAAAGTTTTGTGCAAATGCTTTTTTTCCTTCCATGTCCGCTTCCTAGTCGGAGTATATGGCCACTACATGGTTTCTCCAAGATTCTTTCAAAGAGATCCTTTGTGGACATGTACCTCCTAAATATATTTTCACTGATACTGAGCACTGTAATTAAAGATCCGTTGTTACATTTCCGCTACTGAATGGAATAAAATATATTTACACTAGTAAAATTGTAGTTAAGTTAAAACACATTTTTGCTGTAACATGGAGTACATATAAAATTATCTGAAAAAATCATAAGTGTTTGCCTAGCCGCACAGACCATCTATTTTTTAATTACTTAACAACGTTTTTCATAATTTTAAATATTTTTTTATAAATATGGAAAAACGTTTAAAACTATGAATACTATGTAACTCTGATTAAGTATTGATATAAGTAAAAACTATTCAATTAGTAAAATATTTGTGTTCCTAATAAGTTATGAAAGCTTTGTTCGATGTAGCCTCTGCTATGTATTTACAATACTTCAGATAAAGCTCTGTAATGTCACAGAAGCTTTAGTGACGTCAGCAAAGTCCAATGCCTCATTTGAGTACGACGAACGCCCAAATAATGGACAAACTGTTAACTGCTGCGCTTTCAATAGAGTATTGTCTTGTTTTAATGCATTTTACGATGTTCCCAGTGGGATAACCATCCGTTTTTCAACAATTAACATTTTATATAACATATTATTTGTGAAACTTGCGATCAAAAATTACCAGTTCCAATTTTATCAAACAAAAAACGCAATTTTCTTATAAAAAGTTTTGATTATAAGATCATATTTTATCACTTAATTTCACGTTAACAACGAGGATTCTAACGACCTTAAAAATAATTTTTGTTCTTTTTAATCAGTACTCAAATATTATAGCGATATCTCACTTTTTCTCAAAACTGGATTTTGGCGAGTTTGATTCCAAACTCCTCGCTTTTTTTCATTATGCTTAACCCCTTTTTTAGTTTTGCGATTGTACTAATCAAATATTTTAATGTCAAATATCTATCTAGGCATTCCATTAGGATTAGAGTATCAAGTATTGCTTTAGTCAGAAATTATTTTATACATACTGCCAGTATGAAACGTATGGTATGATCATTAAAAATAGTACCTAAAAAACACGTTGATACGGTAGCCAAATGATCAACGCTCTAAGGCAGAAAAGCAAAACCCGCAACCCTTAGAAACTTTTTTTGCATCGCTCGGATATTTTTTTTTTAAATTAAAATAATAATACATGAGCAAGCTTTTTAGTTAATGAAGCAGAATAAATCAATTTATTAATTTACTGGTGAATTTTTGTTACAAATATTTAGTCTGATTTTTAAGAAATAGCATACACAAAAGAAATATTGCATTAACTTTTGATTTATAATGAAAGGAAAAATATCGTCATTTAATTATATACGTAGGCGTTTATGAGAAACTGGACATAAATCGCTTTCATCGTTAGAAATATTAGTCACGTCGAATGTGTCAGGATCTAATGAAGTGTAGTACTCTTCAGTGTTTGTGTCTGGGAATCGTGTAAAAATAGCCAATTAGTGTAAAAATATAGTATTAGTTCTTTTTAGTGAACTGTGTTATTTAATAATCGTATAAAAACAGAGTTTAGTATATTGTTTAGTCGCTCAATAATACTGTATTAGAATAATATGTTACCCTTAAATTTTGAGCGTAAGAATATAAATACGTTAGACTCTTTAGAGGACTTGTTGTTGCCTATTCATTCCACTATAATGACAAATAAGAAGGTTTTAAATATTAGCTTGTGAAAAGTACCAACCCCTTCTGTTACAAAACCAATGACAACCTGGTTCACTCACTTGACCTGGTTACTAAATAATAAAAACTTGACCAACACATCCGTTTTCAATAAATTATATTATGCAGAACGATCTTTTGGTTTGAAATACTACAGCCCCGATCGTTTTTGGCATTTTCTCAATTCTTTTGTTACGGTTTTCATTTTTATTGTAAGAAATATTTGAAAACTTTACCCACAAAGATACGTGGGTGGTATCAAAAGAATGATGTATTGCCTATGCTTTGCCTTTTCTCATTGAGATTTTTTCTTAAATCTCTGTCATCACCTATAATACAATTATAACCTTTTTTGCCAATTATTACGTTGTTCATAACTAATTGATATAATCAATAATATTACATGAAAAAATGTAATGAAACGATACAGAGTTCGCCTTTTAACTAGGAATTATTATATTTATCTCTGATCAGAAAATTTTATAAACCTTCTAGTCCAAAAACCATGCAAATGGTTTGTAAGCATTTTTTTTTTTGAAATATCCGAAAAAGTTGAGTATTATTTAAAACTATTCGCTATATTACAATCTATATTCTTTATTGTAAAAACTTATGATAAAAAATCATACATAGAGAAATAAAGTAAGTAATAATCAGTTTATTGTACTTATATCATCACACACTCTTTATTAAAAAAAAAAACCATACGGAATGCAAATAGGTTTTTATCATGTTGTAACAAACTTTATCGTTATGTCAAAATATTGTAGTACATAAGCAAATTTTTGAATAACTGCTCTTAAGACACTCATGATAATCAAATAAACCGACATAAGTGATAGCGAGTACAAATCGGTGCATGGGAGGTAAACTACACTATGTATATTTTGACAAAATTGAAATATCAACATATTGTAGTATATATCACCTTGGCACTCTTTCGAATAGTATTGTAGAAAAATACCTTAAATATTATCAAATGAATGATCTTCACAAAAAGTAGAATAAAACCTGTGTTTTTTTCTAATATAAACTTCACTTAGATGCTTTGAAAGGCCATGAAGAAAAACTGTTTTACAGAAATAACCGTGTAGAGATAGTCCTTTTTTACTTTTTTAATTTTATGTAAATAATGAACATGTATTACCCTCTGAAAGAGCCAACACCAAACTATTTAATATCATTGAATTTAATCATCTCGTATTTTACATGAATTCAAAATAATGGTCACTATAATCTTAAACGTTATCTCGTTTATGGTGATCAAACTTTCTAACGTGATTACTTGTAAACAAAAGTTTTTATTGCATCCTGCTTCTGAATGGATGAATGAGGGTACATTGACTCACACGATTGTTGTAGGGACTGCTTTTTTTATGAAAATGCTTTTAATTTACAAAAACTTTCTCTCGTGGCACAATAGTATAACCTTAATCAAAAATACAACAAAAACTATCAGTAAAATATTGGCTTTTGTTTTTATAATCAAAATTCTTTTGAATTGAAATTATTCTATGACTATTTGTAAAATCTTGAAAGAGTTGTTTATTAGATCGACAGTCATAAATTAATAAAAGTGGTATCACATTTTTTTGTTTGTTTTTGGTGGAATTTCTTTGTAAAAGATGTTTTGTTTTCATTCCACGGTTTATCAAACTATCACAAACAGCTTTATTTGCTAATCTAATCTAATTTGCTAATTGAGGGTATTATTTGAAAACACGGCTCGTTCCAAAATGATTCAAAAACGAAACAAATATGAATTTTATTTTGTAAACTAATTAATACACATTTGAAAACAATTTTTAGTTTAACATTACTTTTAAATCTTATATTGTTTCTTATCAAGCCATGTTTGAGACTGATGTCTAAAAACACTTTTAAATCTATTTTTATTTACTAATTACATTAATGGTGTATGTTTGAACAATTTTGGAACAAGCCGGGCTTGCAAATAATAACATTTGATTGAATTAGATTTTATGTTACTCTGTCATAAGTACAAAACCAACATAAAATATTCGATTCTAAATGCTTTGAGCATGTATCTAGGACTATTGAAATCTAGAACATATTATAATAGAGTATATTAACAGAAAGCGTTTTATGAAAACTGTTTATTCAGCTGCTCAACCTGTTTTGTTTACGGATATTTAGTTGATAGTTAAAATAAAAAAAATGCCTAGTAATCTTGTAAAACTATCTCCGCTTGATTTTCAATATCGTAGGTAAAAATATCACAGGCAACTATGATTTTGGAATTTTGGATACTAAAACATATGTACATTGATAAAAAAAAAATTGACTCGCGTCATTGATCACTTTACTAGCAGAATATTTTAATGGAAATTATTTTCTTATTATTAAAAATAGCGTCAAAGATAATATGAACGATTTGCTGAAATAAGAGGAAAATTCCAAAGGATATACCTACCAAATATTAGCTACTGTATGTCTTATTCCCAGCACAGTCATATATCTTATTCAGCGCAAGGTCTTTTATTATTTTCTCTCACACATAAGAAGGTTGCCCTCATAAAAGAACAATTCCAGCGGGAAATCAATTCCCCGTTGGATCAATAGATACTTAATCCTACTTTTTGGCGAATAAAATGCAGGTCTGAACCCCAAACCACCTTTGAGTTAGCAGCCGTAACAAAAGCAAAGAATAACAATACTTACTTAAGAATTCAAACACAATAACAAAGGATAAATACAAATCAAGGATTTTCCTATGTTTCAACAGTATATTTTGTGTTATAAAATAATAGTTTATTGTCCCACGACTGCCTTCCTAAACATAATAACTAGAGAACCAATTTTGTTTACATTTTGAAATAAAAAACAGGCTCAGGACAAGACTAATGTTTCGCTAACCACTCTCGATACACCCCGTTCAATCCATGCAAACATCCATGCAATGGAAAAGAAATCAATTGAAAAAAAATATGTTTGTAGGAGGATAGGGTCTTTTAATCACGAATAAAATAATAAAAATAAATGTTTGTTTTGGAACATGCTTGTCCACTTTTGTATTCGCATACTGAGAATCCGCCGTGGCGCTTATATTTTTAAAGCAATTCTACATTGGAACTAAATAGTCATAATTAATATTATTTCAAAATTTGTCGAACAATTCTTTATGTGGAATTAACGCCCACCACACAGCACTTCGATTACTTACGTTATTTATCCTAGATTATCGGCGCGCTTTTTTTAGTACAAATAATTATTCAGGGTATCATTTGATTACACCATAAAAAAGACACGTAGGCAAGATTGAAGCTTGTCAACATTTAATCCGCAACACGTGTGCTAGCCAGTTACGCCGACACAACATGAAAAGAGATATCAAAGGGAGTTGGTTAAATCTATGAATTTCCCTCAAAATCAAACCAGTTATTTCTTGTAATTAATTTTACCCTTGGAATACGGGCATAATTTTTGATGACCTTTTCCGCTAGTAACTGTCATATAAGACTGAAGTGTTATTTCACTTATTGTGCTTAAAATTTTGACTCTTATTTCACCTCTTTAAAAAGGTTCTTCAAACATAGTATCGTATCTTCATATCGTACAAAGTAAAAAAATATGCTTTTATTAATAAAGTATTGTTTTCTCTCGGGTCTCGCTTATTAGCGTTGTGTGCTTCCTTGCCGGACTAAACAGGTTCGAGTTCCAGTATGAATAGCACTTTTTCGTTTGAATGAGTGTTTGTTATGTCTAAAAATTCTCCCACCTTTTCCGATCCCTTAATAACTGGGCGTAGCAAGAGCGGTTAGTCAACCACTAGTCCTGTCTAAGCGTTATCCTTATATTCCTACTACTCTCTTTGAATGAGAGAGGTTGAGTGACTGAGTAAGCAAGAGTTATCGTTGAAAAAGTTGTGTTAAGATACTTCCGTTATGGATAAAAAAAATCAAAATGAAGTAAATTATTGATTATTTTAATTAAGAGTTTTAAGTGATTATTTAAATGAAAAATGACCTATCGATAGTTTGTTTGAAGGTGTTTTTCAAAGATGTTAAATACTTAAATATATAAATTATTATTAAAATGTCTTCAAAGTTGGCTCCAAATCCAAAGAAATAATTCTCGTCAACTAATTCGTGAATCAATAAATAATCACTCATAAATGTATGTATTCTACGTCGCAAAAAAATACCAGTAACTTCTCCATAGCCAGTATATACATTCACATAATATTATCTAAAATTACATGAAATTAAATCAACCTAATGGAATATCAAATTACCCACCTACTGGACGAATAAATTTAAATTATTTTACTAGTATGTATCGTTTTCCACAATTGCTCGAATATATTCTTACACTTCGAATCGAATATATTGCCTGAAAAAAACCCACCATACAAGGTGAAAGAAAAAAACACCACCACTTGGAATGGGCGAGTGGCATCCAGATCTTCAGTGGCGTACTAATGTAAGAGCTATGCCAATGGATTCGGGCGCTAAGGGTTAATCACCTGCAAGCCGTTAACTTTTTGACCACTGGCGTAGGTCGCAGACTTGTCGCAGAATAAAAACGATCAGACAAATTTATAGGTAAATAAATATTTTTAAATATACCGTATTTCTCTGGAGTGTGTAGAAATGTATATATTTTTTTTATGAATATATCCATTGAAAATATAGCACTCTTAAGGTGAAGCATATTAATTCGCAAATTTTTTGTACGAGATATATAACTACATGTGTAAAACTAGTATGTTTTACTGTTTTCAACTTTGTATGTTCTTTATGTGACACATCTCAAGATAGATTATTTTCAGAGGTCTTTTTAGTATTCAAACACTCTTTTTTGATAATGTAAAGACAGGAGTACATGACTAAAAAGAACCAGTAGCTAATAATTAGTAAGCATAATATTAATTGGGCCAAACTTTATCACCAAGGAATTCATGTTCTTAAATACAATACAAATCCATAAGCCAAAACATAAATCAATTTTTTAAAATCATCTTTTCAGAATCACATCGTGGTTACATGGATATGACCATCTTTTAATATCATTGACCACTCGAGTCACTTTTTTTAAATGACCATAATATATATTTATGTACCTTTATTGAGCCTTAAAATCTATGTTGTTTGGTTGTCATATTTAATATTTTATTTCTATGTATACGTACATTCATTCACACAGAATTTGTCAATAACGACCCGGGATTCGCCTTTCGGCATCTCAGGCGTTCAAGTGCACGGATGAACTTGAACTGACGCTTAGCAAATGAATGTTTCGTGTTTATATAAGAAATAAATGCATCACTGAGTTTAAAGCGGTTTGACGAAAAGGAAGGGCCCATGGGAATGCCTACAGATTTGAGTAGTGACTAGTTTTAAGAATTATATTTATTTTGTTTGTCAGAAAATTATATGATTATATTTATATAGGGTATAACAGTGGCGATCCCGGCATGTTTAATATTTCATTTAAAATTGGAAGACTATTCAATTGCGCTCTGTTTATTTTTAGAATTTCCTGGAAAACGAGCTTATAAGGGTCCGTATTTGGATGTAACATTTTGATCCCTCGATCCTGAGAGAGGTGAAGTGAGCCAACTAGTAAAATGGTAAAACTTTTTTCTTGGACTTTAAAATACAACCACGTCTTTACTTGGTATTTTAGTGGATTTCATATTTTTATATTACGGATATAGCACTATTGCAATGTGTATTAACTGAGGTTACTTCTCTTAAAAGATACTTTCAGACGTGTAGAATATTGTAACGCATCTTACTTTATTTTTTTAAATACCACTTGGCTCACTTTACCTCTAATGGGTCCATATGGTATATACAATGATACTAAAAACAAAATAAAACGCATTGAGAGAAGACTTCTCAATGTATAAATGTAATTTATTATAGAAAAGATTTTAAAGTCACTTGTGAGTTGTGAACGACCGTTTTAGTTAAGTAAATTTTGAAAGATATACGAGTATCAAATTTAGGAGTCAATGAAATTGTCTCGATAAAAATCTTTATTATGCGTCTAGCTTAAGTATATTAAGTAACATTTCATTTTTCATTCCACGTATAAAAAAAAACTAAACGTCGGAATATAAATTCTTAAGTATCTTTGAAAAATTACCATTACCATAAAGGCCTTTGCTTAAATTTAAATAATAAGCCATTTTTTCGTACAGCTTAAAAAGCTACACCGCTGATCTAGTTTATAGAAAGTGGAAAAGTACAAAAGCGTACTGTTGGAACTTAATGCGCCGTAAAGGAGTGAAAGGATAAAATAATATGGGACGGTCGAATAAAACGATCCCTCCTCCTACCGCCTTCACTGCTATCATTATAATTATTATTATACCCCTATCCATGAAGAATGAACTCCTAATAATGATAAGACCTAGGATGTGCTCGGATTAACTCTTGACGATTGAAGCATTTGCAAATGCTCTAAGAATTACGATTAAGGATTGTGTAACAAATCTATCATACCTAGCATTCTCAGCGCATTGCTTATACTTAATCCTTACAACTTTCAAATATGACAAAGCTTTTCGTTCAAATTACTCGGTAAATATATTTAGTTTAGTGATCAACGTCATTAGCTTTGGTCACAATGCTCACGGGTTCGAACTTCAATACAGACAGTTTCATATACTGATTTTAGAATCAATTTATAGATTTGTGTTCGAATGCAACGTTGTAAATTTATAATTCTTTCACGGCAATATGTTTTTTAAAACAGGTTGCATTCTTATTCTCATATATCTACCATATTTCAAAAAATAAAGTTGAACAACAAAGTGACGAACATTTCTCATAGAAAAACATTAGGTGAAAAGTCTGAAGGAGTTAATATTATATGTCCAACATAAGAAGTTATCATAAACTATATGTTCGATTTTAATTCATTGCAAAAAATATTTATGTTACTTAAGACAAGAAAACTTAATGAAATAATAACATATTTTTCAATTGTCGTATTAATATAATAAAGAATATATTGTACAATATGTTTTTGGATACCATTTTACAATGAAATCATTAAATTTTTAATATAATTTACACTAGAAATGTTACTTTGAAAAATATTTAATTGATTTACAGAGAAGGTAATTGATTATAGATGTTGTTGAAAATTTCTAGTATAGTTAATACAGTATTACAATATGGCTCGTATTTTTCTGGTCAGAATTTTTATTAAATGGTCAGAATATATCGGTCAGAATAAATAGTCATAATTTAAATGAAATTTAAAATAAAACCTAACCAAACCTTCTAACCAAAATTGTTATTAAATATTCTGACACTTCATATTTTTATTCTGAATTGATTTAAATTCTGACCATTTAATTTGCTTCCTTACAATATTATGGTTGCTTACTTAGATTTCGTCTCTCTTATGAAGTTTGGTGGGGTAAATTTAATACGACAATATTTACATAACAGATTTTTTACCGTACCATTATAAATCCAGATATACATATGAAGGGAATTATTCAACAAAAATCGTTAGAAAAAGTTTAATTATTACAAATTGGATCAATGAATATTTATATTAAAAACATAAATTAGTATTTAATGATTACGTCAGAAATTGGGTTACATAATTTATTGTGCCCCATGTATGACCAATGGCACAAAATAAATGCTGCACTACGTCGTACTTTGTTCAAATGTAATTATATTTTATGTAAAACGTTAATCACCTCTCGCTGGCCATACTCGGCCATCCCTTACTGCCACGCGGTTACATTTTCAACTCATTTCTTGCGGATAATCGTTTAAGGGGAAATTTTTAGAGTTTTTAAACAGTGCCTCACGTATTTTTATAGCAACAGTTTTACGATATGATACTCGCATACTGATCCTTCCCCTTTCTTCACTCGCTCGTAATTATTATCATTTCGTTTGGAATAATTTCGCATATTATGAGCGATTTTTTGGGGTTGAGTTGGGTTTTGATTCTCAGAATAAGTAAACGTTTTAGGTTATGTTAGTCTTCATATAATCTTGTTTTTCAGTAGATTATTTTTAATATACCTTACTTTTTTGCTGTATTTTCTGAAGCTAGACGGATAAATTGCTCAAACGTTTGTCTATTCATTTGGACTCGTATTTTTCCGGTCAGAATTTATATTATATGGTCAGTGTAAATAATCATAATCTAAATGAAATTTAAAAAAAACCTTACCTTACCAAAATGGTTATAAAATATTCTGACCGTATCATATTTTTATTCTGACCGTTCATATTTTCATTCTGGCCAAAAATTGATTTAAATTCTGAAATGTAATTTATTACCATTCATTTGCGATGTCTACGACTTCAAATACCAGAACAACAATTTAATTCATTCATTTTTTAATTGAGTAACGGATGTGTGTTGAATAACATTGGTGTCTTTGATGCCGATATTTTTTTAAACATATATGACCCTAACGACAAAAATGTAACTTACTTACTCCTAGATCTTACCAATACATTTTTGTATTTTAAACGTTCCCAAAAAGATAGGGCTAAAATAATATTCGTGAAAGAAGAATGTTATTTAATTATAATTACTTTCTACTCCACATTTTGAATTCAAATATATAACTAATTCACATTTAAATGTTCTATGATATATGCGATTTTAAAATCTAATGAATTTTTGTAGTTTGTCAAATAATAGTGTAAATTGAAAATCTTAGTCAAAATAACTTGTCATCGTCACCATAGCAATAGGGAGTATTTGATGTTTTCTCAATTTTTAGTAGCTTAGCAATTACGCCCAACTTGCTTTACTAAATTAATTTTTAGATAATTGTTTCTTTCGAGTATTTGATGTAATACAAATTTTGACAGATTAATAAGCCTTTCGTCAGTGTATTTTCGGCTTCGAAATATTTTCTTGACACCTATTGTTATTAATATTTCCTGAATAATAAATATTTTCAAAGTTTCACGAAGCAGGCGAGTGAAATCGTAACATCTACATAAATAGTTTGAATTCAATATTCCCAGAGCCCAGGCATGACCAAAATAGAATTTTGTTCATCGTATTACTGAAAATTCTTTGGAAAATTCTGACGTCTACCAGGTTGTATGGATTCGTAATAAGGATTGTGCTTTTCAAATTGCATGGAAAAGGCAGAAGGTGAAAAGATTCAATTACACGGAAAGGACTTGCTTCCACTATATCTGTAACATCAACATTGTGCATGGCTAAAAAAATAATTCTAACTAACGGCAAAATTATAATTTATTTATTACAAAAGCTGTGTTATAGTTCCCAAATATAAAAAAAACTATTAAAATGAGTTAAATTTAAACGAATCATTAGTTATATATTTTTTTATACATGTCCACTCGCAATGTGGAGCATATGGCTTATTTATAGAGCAACTTTAACAGAAGAGTGTTTTTCAATTTTTCAGCAGAACCTTTAATTTTCTTCGAAGAAAGTAAGGATAAAAAAATTGGGATAAGACAGGACTAATGTAAAACTAATCGTTCTCTTTAAGTCACGTTATTTTAGTTAAAAATATTCATGCCTATGAACAGAAATGATTAATCGATTGAAAAAAATACTGTCCGTACTGGGAATTGAACCCGTAAGATCCGCCATGAAAGCCAACGATTGTGTCCATTGTGCTACGGACCCAACAAATGTTTGAGTACACTCTTAATTCGATGTTTTAATTGATTCAAAATAAAAAAAATATTCCATTGTTGAATCTGTTAAAGGGGTGGCTATATTTTATATTGTTTACTGTTTGTACTTTTGGTAGAAAAACATTACAAGAAATAATAAAAGTAGAATATGTATTTTTTTAGTATTATATCTGATTTATACTAAATACAGAACCGAATTAGCTTAACTAGTGGGCATTTACAATTGACAAATATTATTGACGTGGGCGTATACCAGACGCCTTTTTAAGCAATATAAAACAAAACAAATATAAAAAAATATATTTAAGAATCATAAAAATCAACATAAGCAATCTATATTATATTTATGAGATACTAATTTATTTTTTCCTTTCAGCTGTGATGGAGAGCGCTGTAGGCGTGTCAGGTGGAGGATCCCGACTTCCTTGTTCACTGGGTGGTGCTGATGGAGCTACCCTGGCCATTTGGTACAAGGAAGGGCACGACAAACCTGTTTATACGTGAGTATTCTTTTGAATTGTAACTTATATAAGTATATCTAATTCAGTAATTATTTACCAATCCCCAATTCACAAAGGTAAGAAATGCCATATATAGATCAATGACCTTTGGCTTAAATGGTTGATTGATAAATAATAATACAATTCCGCTTTCAAGCCACCGAGATTATCTATTACCCACCAATCGCCTTTTTTCTACCATATCATGCCAGCACTCGTTTGCACAATTTTGCCAATTACATATAATCGATATTATCAAACATTTTAATGATCCAGTAATAATATAATTTAATCATTTCTTGAATCATAATTTACACTCGAATCTTTGTCAACGAGCTTAGTTAATATTCTTTTAACCTGTTTCCGCTCCCAATGTGGAGAATAAGGACTCATAATAGAGCTTATCTCAAAATGTTTTTTTCTACAAAAACCTCTTGCTATTCTGTTTGCTACACCTTTTTTTCAATGAGATTCGGGATGAAAGGGTGAGACTAGGACAGGACTAGTGGTTTGTTAATCGCTCTCACTACGCCCGTTTTAGGATAGAATAGGTGGGAGGAAAATCAAGACATCACCTATATCCATGCCTTTGAACAGAAATCCACAAATAAATTTCGTACTGGAATTCGATCTGTAACTTCAGTAAATGACGTTGACCACTCGTTCACGCAGATGGCTTAATAGTTAGAAACAGAAATTTTACGTTTTTTTATTTTTTTTAAATATCTTGATTGAACTCGGATAAGGTAAAAATGTATTTTCTTTTAAAAGAATTTCAGGATAATGTTAATAGTTTATTTAGCTTTACGCTATTGTTAATGAATTGAAGTGGAAATAGTTATGATTACTATGTTATTATTATTAAAGAATTAATATAATATGTTTAAATTTTAATCAAATTTTAAAAGGATAATGGCAATATTTAAAATTAATATTTCTCATAGATTTGGCGGTAAGTTTATGGAAATTAATTTTTGATAAAAAAATAAATTTGATTACTTTGTCTTTCTACTTTCCGTATTACAAAATGTGACACGTAATTTGGCTCTTCGTAATTCGAATCATCATCTCAAATAACATCGCAAGATGTACGAATAAACCAAAAATTGATTCTCATTCTTAAGTTATTTCTCAAAGTGGAGTAAGGATGTTTTAAATGTCCTTCATGAAACTGGTTATTATTTTTTTTTAATATTTTATTTATATTTATAAAACAATATCATTCCAAACATTCGTTTTGTTTATGGAAATAGTTGAATAATAATCAAATAATCATTATTGATTCTAAGTTCCGATTGAGTATTAGGTAAATCGTTTCAACAGCTGTTACGGTTTTACTATCCCATCGTTGAGATACATTGAATAGGACATAACGTTTCTTTGTCTTGATTTAATGTTTCCGTACGATGGACTATCAAATGAACTGAATTAACAGTTAAATTTACTTGAATACCCATCTGGAGTAAAATGGGTTTATGCAAAGACATCGGCGTTATTGCATTTCGAAAGCCCATCTTCAAAATGTCTTAAAAGTTAAAAAATTAAAATTAAAAGCTATGTTGTTTAAATTGTTGTGCGACACATGTTATGACTAATTACCAAGCATAAGATTAAGTATGTTGTCTTGGATATACCTATAAATTTGAAAAAAGAAAGAACTGTAAAAATTGATATCAGGAAAAAGACCAGAAATAAGGATATTTTTTTCAAAACTAATATTAGTAAAAATATTTAAAAACCACCCTGGTTTCGCCTTTCGGCATCTTCAGGCGTTCAAGTGCACGGATGAACTTGAACTGACGGTAAATGAATGTTTCGTGTTTATATAATAAATTAAATATATCACTGAGTCGTCGAAAATCGTTCAAACTATGTACATTCTGTACATAGTTTGAACGATTCAAATTTAATATTGAAATTCCACCAAGCACCTTCAGTCAAAATCTTAAACTAAATGCTGTTGTTTTGATAGGTATTATTCAACATTTTCATTTCATGTTATCTGTATGCTCAATTATCAAAATATTAAAGACACGTTATTAATATTTTGTAAATGAATTTTGATAATGAAACATCATATTAAAAGCAACAAAAATATAATTATTTCAAAATTGTATGAAAGTTTTATGTTTCTAAAAGTAGTCGACGACACTTGGATAGCTTACAAACTCTCGAGACCCATCTCCACTGTAGAAGTAAACAGCACTTAGTTACGCCACTTAAGAGTAAATATTAGACTCGTTGTGCTTTTTTTAATGAAGTACTAACTACCGTAGCCAAGTAGAAAGGCTCTTTGTATATTATCGCTACGATATAATAAATCTTGATTCTCCAACCCTTTCTTTGCATATTTTTTATTGTATTGGAATTTTTCAATAATTAAAAAAAAAGAATCAATTTTTACCCAAAATTTTAATTTTAGTTTACTATGTATCCCAGTAGGCTACTCTAATAAGTTTTTATTTTCAAAAAATCTACACCTCAATTATTTTCAGACAATTTGGAGTATTTCAATCTATAATAAAACAGGCGTGGGGAACCTGCGGCCTTTTGGCTACTCTGGTGCGGCCTTCTGGCCAATTCTAAAAAAAGGTCCCACGCTGGTAATTTTGCGAAATCTGCAAATTTCCGGGCCTTAGAAATTGGCATGATTTTTTTTCCGGCCAAAGATTCCATTAATGTTTACTGCGGCCTTATGTCGAATCGGAAAAATGAATGTGGCATTTAGAGAAGAAAAGGTTCCCCACCCCTGATCTAGAGATACAAAATGATAGGCGGGTGAGATAATGAATAAAACGATTATTGGTTTATCAGTTCACGTCCCAGTAATGTTATATGAATGGTTTACAAACATTGTAAAAATACAAATGATTTTTCACTGCAAAAATGTTTCCAAATAGTGTTACAATTCGTTTTTAATTACAGTAAGAAGTGTGCGTTACCACACGATTGCGGTGGTTGCCTAGTCATTATAACTGTTTTAATTTGCCAAAATTGAAATACGTATGTTTTAATTTGAATTTGTTATTAATAAAGCCTTTTCAAACTGTCCCTAGTTGTAAATTTCTGTTTTAACTAAATAGTACTATCACCAACCAGAGTAAATTTAATACAAGCCTAACTATAAATGACTAACTCGACTTGCTGCAGAGAGATTTTTTTCTATTATTGTTGAACCTCGGTTAGCAACAGAATGGAACAGGCGTTAAAAGTTTAATTCACTAAAGGCGAATTGTAACGTGTGTTTATCATCGAAATTATAGTTATTTACATTCAAAGTTTTAGATTAAGCCCTTGAGTAAATGGTTAAAGTTGATAGCTTTTTTAATAATTCATAAAAAAATATTTCTAGATAAAAACGGTTCCGACTTAACACGGATGCGAAAGATACTACATAAAAATAAATCGAATTCCAGATTACTTATCAGAATTTTGAAGCGCCTGCTTTACTCGTGACACGCCAAAGAAAATAATTACGTTCATTAAAAATAATTGTACGTTGGTGTAGCGATGAATTTATTAATGATCAATAATTTCAGTATACATCTTAGTTAAGATGAATTATCAGAAAGCTTAAATGGAAATACAGTTACTTATAACTTAAAACAATTCACTTTTATCAACCGAAGTTTGAGCAAATGAATATCTAAATGACCAGTACTTGTAAAAATATATGTTAAGATTCCTAACTAACAGATCGTATGATCTACATTTTGGGTTTTCATATATTTTAAATTATGCAATTTGCATATAATAAAAACATCATTTCGAATGTTCTTTAGCAATGCTGTAAATCTCGACTGCAAGAATGAGGCTTATATAATCAAATTATGACAATTATAGTTACTATGATAGGTACAAGTAATACATAATTTTTTCTTATCGATAATACAGTTGGTGATAATATTCATTAACCTTTTACTAGCTACTATAGATAGTCCGACATTGCGGGCTTCATCAAAATTGATAATAATATTTAATATCACTTTTAATGTGTTTTTCACTGTCAATTCTTCGTAGAAACGTACCATATTTTAAAAATAATATTATGACTTACGTTCATCGGGTCAACATTTAAATCGACTTTTGAACAGTATTTAATATTTTTAATCTGTATATTAACCTCACGGCGAGTTTATGTTGATAACATCACCTACTGAGCAAATTAGAAAGAAATACTGACTTCTAGTTTGCATACTGACCAAAAATAATATTAAAATTGCCGATATATTAGATTTATAATTGCCATTTTCTCAATAAAACAGTATCCATTAAGCATTGTGCTATCAAAATTTTGACTGATTAAATATAAGGTTCTCCAATCCCCAAATCCCCACAATTTTTGCGATTGTTTTAGTACTAATTTCGGGATTTTGGGACTCACTATAACATGTGAAAAAAACTCTTCGAACGGATGGAACGAAAAAAAGCTCTTATTTTTTTGAATATTTGTATAATCTTTCAGTTCGCAAGCTTTTCCGGGGAAGGAACGAAAAAAATAGCTGTCACATTTTTGAATATCTGTAGAAACCACAAACCCGTTACTTTTATTGAGAAAAGAGGTGTTCAAGTTGAAGATTATTTTTAAATTTCTCACTTTTTTCCCCAGTGATCAATCCCAGCATGCCGAAAGACTAGATGGCAAAATAATTGTGAATACCGGAATCCTAAGAACAAAAAAAGGATCCGGTATTGGATTAGGGCATCCAAATCATTAAGAACATTAGCGAAATGCTCGCGATGATCGAAATTGTTCATGTTTTAAACAAAACACTTTTTTTTAATATAATTATTTGAGTTGAGTGACTATAACTTTTAGTTCGTTAGATTGTTTTAATATTGAGTTTTACTACATAGACGTCAAGAATTTTAGAGAAAAAATATCTGTCAGATACTTTATCGCAGTCATCTGAAGGGTCGCTTTAGATGTAAATTATTTTACTATTCGGGTATACTGAGCATAGTCCAAGACTGACGATCTACTTAAGCATTCGTCTGTTGTGAATTGCACTATGCTCATAGTACATTTCTCCTGAAAGCGGTCGAGGGATTTCTCTCTATTGCTAGAAACATAATAACATCTCAACTCTAATGCATTAGTAACTCGGCTCGGACCTTAACACATCAACGGACTGGCCTATTAGCGGGATTAAAAAGTTTTACCTCAACTGAAAGTTAATATTAATTATTCTAGGTTAAATTAAAGTGTAATTATATAAGATTTATTTTGTTAAGTGCAGTACTTAATTTAGCAGTAATTTTTTTAATGATTGTTTGCAAAGTATTACATATTATAATTTTTTTTATTGATATATAAAATTACTAGCGACCCGTATGTCTAGCATTTTGTAATAGATGCTGAAATTCACAATTGAAGCTAATTTTTGTTGAAATAATACAATTTACCAAAATATGCTAAAATCAAAATTTACTGTAAAATTAAATTACGTTAAAAAAGTACGATAGTACAAATATATAACAAGTATTTTTCCATTGTTATTTTTACGGTGTTATTGACATATTATTGAGCTGGTGACAATCCGATTTTTTTTCATAGTTTGTATGATTTTTTAAATATAGTATACTAAAATATGGTTGGTATATGCAATTTTAACTTTTAAAGTAGGGAAAATATTGATTATTACATTGTATAACCTTAAAATTATATTGAATAACTTAAAACATCAAAAAATACTAAAAACTAAAAGTAGGACCAGTTTACATCATCATTAGCATTTACAACTGAATAAAATATGTACATTTATTGATACAGAGCTATTTATATGTCTGCATATAGTCACGTATATGTCAAGATATTGTGGGCGACTAAATTTTAAATAGTTCAGTGTTCAATCCCATTCAACTATAAAAACTATGGAGGCTTTTTCTCGTAATTCTTTACCATAAAAATACAATGAATAATATTGCAAATTTAAATTTACTTTAGTCCTTTTTCATTTTGATATTTTATGTGAACAATTCAGTTTTTATTACGACACCGTTTGATGTATCAAAAATACCTCATTTTAGGGACCTGCATTAATTGTATAATAAAGGGATCAACAAAAAAAAAAGAAGAAAAAAATCTGAATGAACATGAAAAAACACTTTATTTAAACTCATAAAAACTTCCATCAAAACAATCTATTTTTAGAACTTTCGTTCATAATTTGAGTATTTCATACGACTTTTCATTTTCAACGCATTGTTGATTCAATGGCACGTATTTAAAAATGCAAGCGCAGAACGCAATGTGTTTAGGGAAACACAATAACGTTTCGAGTCGACTGCTCCGTTAACTTACTGATGACCTTAACACATTAGATACCGGACCCGAAATATATCACACGGATAGCTGGCGTTAGCTTGAAAGGTAAATGCCGGAATTTCAGTTTTTTGGCAAGGCCCAGCGATATAGTGGTAATAATTCATTTTCTGGAGTATGCCATAAATTAGAATTACGCAACGTATTCTAGCTATAACAATACCGTTTAATAGTGGGTCAATATGGAGTCACAGCGAGTAATTAATTATCAAGCATATTTTAAAGGCTGTGCTGATATTTCATTAGTTAATGAGGATTCTGTGGATTCACTCGGATGACAAAAACACTGACAATATATTGCAACATTTTACCCTTAGTATTATTATTATTATTAAATATAGAATACGTTAAAAAATGCAATTAATTATGTTAAATTATGCTATATACATGTATTGAACATTTTTTTATTTTTTTTTAAAGATTCAATGTTTCAAAGCATAAAATATACATTCATATATCTACAATTAAAGTTTCCATATTGATAATAAAATAATCCAGTCGTTGTGAATATTCCAATTCTTTAGATTTTCTTTAATTCTGCAGTTTTGTATTATTATACAATTTAAATACGTTATCTTTGTTATTCCCTTGGTTATGCTATGAAGTTGTCTTTAGCCTCCTTAGGAAGCATTTTCATATTTAATATAGTTAGGCTATGTTTTATTTAATTAAACATTGATTCTCATATTTGACATATGCATTAAAAACCGAAATGCGGATCTCTCTCCTTGAGGCATGGAGTTTTATTATACCGTGCTAATTTTAATCATTGAAAAAAAAGAAGCTTTTCTTTAACATGACCATATAGCATATGGAATACTTATTTAGTTTATCTTTATTAAGTTGATCAATACTATATTTACGTATATACGGATATGGCTATAACAGGACTAGTAACAAGCTAATCGCTCTCGCTACGCCCCATTTTTGGGATCCAATAGGTAAAAAGGAAACTCAATCAATGGAAAAATTAATTATTAAACTGTCCGCATAAGAATTCAATCCGTCGACCATGACATTTGACCAAAGACACAAGATCAAGAATCGGGTATACTTATTTTGTAAATGAATGAAATAAAACATTTGGATAGTCAAAATGACGCAAGTTTTTCATTTTTAATTTAAACTACACACGGACTATGTGTTAACTTAGTAAATTGTTTTATTTTAATTCTATAATATTTTTTTTTGACAGATGGGACAGTCGTGGCCGGTCACCAGAGCATGCCCGACACTGGGCAGCACCTTTGTTAGGTGGCCGTGCACACTTTTCGCCACCAGCAGCTCTAGTGCTCACCAATCTAAAGTAAGTATATTTTCAATCGCCGACTCTTAAGCTATTTATATACGACTGACTTATTTATATCTTCTGCAAATAAATGTGTAAAGGTGAAATATGATTAAATTATTCCAGGCACTCCAAGTACTTGGAATAAAACTATCTACCCGTTCATTTTAAATCAAATTTCTCATGCCAAATATAAAGAACTGTATTTTATAAATCACCCGTCAATGTAATAAGGTATAATACGTGCTTTGAAAACTTTCTTGCATTTATATAATATCTAAATCTAACAAATAAAATAAGTTTATTTTTTAATAATACTTAAGACTATGAGTATTTTTTATTTCTTTATTAAAAGATTTACTTAAGAAAACATTGTTTTAATGTGAATGTAAAAGAGTTGTATACGTATTTTGACAAAAACTGTTGACCGCTATTTGGCATAATTGGAATTTTTAAATTTAATATTTTTATACTTAAACGCTTATAATTAATATATCTATTTTCCTACACACACACAGTATTTCATATTAACTAATTTAAGTGTTAGAAATTGCTTTTGAGTCAAATACCGAATTGATTTAAAAGCAGATTAATTTATTGAGTTTATCGTTATGATGCAAGAGTAAAATAAAAATCAATTAAAAAACTTAAATGATAAATTAATAATTTAAATGCAAAAAAAATGCATGTAAACTCTTTTATAAAGTAAAATAGAAGCACTTAGCGTAAAAGATATATATATAGACAAACTATTTATTTTTATATGATAATTAAAGACTGTAATTAACTTCTCAGGCCAGTCTATCGCATTTTAACGCACGCTCCATAGTAAAACTTATAGGAATAACGTTTGAAAAATTGTATAACGTTCTCAAAGTGAGACAAAAGAGCTTCCGACGTGAAAAAGCTCACAGACACTTTCAACGTATGAACGAACTTAAACCAATATACGCCTTTCTTCCGTTCGAAACAAGGTTATATATGAACAGCACTGCCGTGCTCAAGTTTAATATTTTTTTCTACAGAACCAGAAAAAAAAACTAAAAAAATGATAAGCGTATTTTAAAAAAATATAATTACTCAGTCATAATGTCAGTAAAACTTTCCGCGAAGAATTCATAAAATACAGACTTTGTTATATTATTGTTGCTACAAATTTCTATCTAGGTTTATATTATTTTTTTAATTTCAGTCATTTAAGACAAATAAAACTTTTATTTTTTAATTTTTTTTAAATAAATATCAATTCTTATAACAGTCATATAACTTAGTTCATCCGGTACAGAAACAAAACAAAACGGTATAGCATAGGTGCTTTTTGGAAAACACCCATCATTCACTTTATGCACATGCGCTACTGCGAAAAATAAATATGTAATCTAGTTATGAGTGAAAAAGCTTTTAAGGTTTTCTTTACACTTTCACCGGCGCGCCGCCTCTTGCAAAAGCTGTCGATGAAACTGCGAGAGCTTTATTTTTTACTTTCTTTTCGTAACAGAGCTTTTTTCTGTTGCTTAATCGAGTTGTAACAATTTAATTATTATTTTTTCTTTTTCAGGTAAGTGTGTTATGCTTTTTATTTTGAAAAGTAGGTAGTTAAGAATTAAGAAAATAGCTTTTCGAAACGGAAGTAATTTTGAGCTTAAAAGACACATTTTAAAAATACAACAATGCTTTTATACTTAATTCACCTTAAAATAAAATTGGACACAGAATTTTAAATATACATACATGTTTTATATTATACTACATTAATGTGATTCCTCCAAAAAATATTTGTACTATAATTTATTGACTTGTTTAGGTATTAAGTTATCTTACCGTCTATTGTATTTCTTTACTTAGTTTTATACCTGCAATTTACAAAATAATCTAATTTTGTATTAAAGTTTTGCATATTTTAGTAAAAAATAGTCAATTCAAAATCCTAAAACAGTCATTGAAATCATTATTAAAATTCGCTGTTTAACTGCATAACATATTATTTTAATATACTATTATATAAAACATTCTGAAATGATAATTTAACTTTACTGATTAATATTGAACACTACTCGGCCGTTAGTCGGTTTAAATATTAAACCATTTGATAACAGCTTATGCAGAAAATGAGCAATTTCATATGCAGCATTAAACAATGCGCATAGGTTCACGATAAATACCTCATATATACAAAATAGAAAACTATATGAAATATTTATATAATAGTTAGCCAACCCTTCAACAGCACTCGTCAATTTTATATATGAATTATAATAAAAAAAAAACATTTAAAGATTAAGATTATCATTTAAAGTTTACTTTAATATATAATTTTAATTGTAGCCGTATTAATGTATGTTCATAATTTTATAGTTTAATTAGCATGCTTTTGATTAGTGTGAGGCATGCTCATGTTATTGAAATTTAGAAAATAAATTGACATTTGATACCTATTTTTCTATATCTATTTATATATTTATCAAAAATATTTTTTACATTTAACCCCATTAATTTGAATTTTTTTTTCAAATTTAATTGTCAATTCAATTAATATTAGTAATATCATAAATTCTAATACGAATGAAATCTATTAGAAGTACGATTTTTAATTTGAATATTGATGAAATATCATAATAAACTCTTTAAGCTCAGCCATTTTATTTTCATAACAAAACAATGTTGGGTATTGCCGTATTCCAATCGATGGATAACTATTTCCTATGCTTTGTGTAATAGTTTAAAATGAGAGCTAGCATACATAGTGATCGTTCTAATACTATTCTACCATACAAAATAAATTGGTCAAAACCAAATGATATTTCAGGCTTATTCTCATTTATAAACAGATTATAATAATGAATATTCGTTTCATTTGATATAATATAGTGTACATTATTCGGTACAAATTAGTGCGGACAATACATTCGAGATAACATCCATTTTAACTCACGTAATAGTATTAAAAATATTATTTTCTTCATTGTTAATTTTTTGAATTATTATAATCAAATTTAGTGAATATTATTTTATGTATGAACGGTATGTCATAAATCATTATTTTAATATTCAAATATGAATTTTGGTTCATTCTACACATGCCAGTTTTGTAACCAAGTGGTTTGCGCTTTTGTCCTGTTTAGTCACTCTAAGCCTTCGGTTATTTTTTTCTTATGTACATAAATATATATGCACACAGAAATAAAGTATAATAACTTACATCTAGAAATAGGGAAATACTAAAAAAATAGTGCATTCAGACACGTAACGTTACATTTAAGTATCCAAGGGATCTATCTAATCCGCGAAAACACAAAAAAAAATCTTTTTAAACAATTTATGAATTCATGTGCAAAGGTATGAATATCTGTGATTTTTTCTCACCTTTGCTTTTCTTAAAACGTCACGTAAATATAACTATTAGCTAATTACGTATTCTTAATTATCTTCATTATTCTATTCTTATCAAAGAAGTTGAGAGACTTCCCAACATATTTATTCTCGTAAACTTATTTTTAGATAATTTAGGATTCCATATACTCTAAAAACATTCATTTTTTATTAACATTATTAATAATATAAAAGTAAATGAAATAATTATGAATTCTATTTCAGATAGAACCTTCATTCATATACATATGTTGATTGATTTTTATTTATTTTTCAGGCCTGAGGACACTGGTGTATACAGATGTCGCGTTGACTTCCAAAAGTCACCAACTCTTAACACGAGAGTTAATTTAACTGTTATAAGTAAGTCAAAAACGTATTTAATGTAATATGTATTTCATATACATAGTTAAATCGAGCTCTTGGCTCAGCATGCAACATCGTTGGCTTTCGTAACCCAGTACAAAAGTTTTTTTTCAGCCGATTTCTGTTTGAAAACATGAGTGTTTGTGATGTCTAAATATTCCCTCCTACTCATCCAATTCTAAAAACAACAGAGTGTAGTGAGAGCGATTAGTTAACCACTATTCCAATCCGAACACCATATTCCAATGCCAACTACTCTTTTCGTATAAAGAGAAGTTACGCAACTGGAAAAGGAGACCATATGCTCCACATTAGTAGAAGATCTAGATTTTTAAAAATTGATACATGGCTCCATCGTTATCTATCATGAATATTTAACCATAGAATATTTATTGTACTATTATATTTTCACTTCTTTTGAGTATGTAAACAAAAAGTTCTCATTTAATGGAGCTAATCACGTTTTATCTGTACTTATCTTGGTTGTTATTATTCAATCCAATTTTATGATTTATTATACATTAAAATAGTAAAAACCATATTGCCAAACTATTTTGGTAATGTGACATATCTTCAGAGTTTTCTTTCCAGTCACTATTTAATCTCTATACAAAATGGATGAAAAAATAACTGAAGAGTCAATATAAATCACGTTATTGTATTTTTTTTTACAATTTATTACCGTTGCCAACTAATTCATTCAAGTCGAATATAATGCCATCCGTTTTTAGCCTTTTAAAATGCCCAGGAAAATATTTTTCACACATTTTTCCTCCGTCCCTTTCTCATTCATTATGAATCCAATCAACTTAATTTCACCGCAAATGCGGCACACATCCATTCCTTTTATATCATTATATTAGAGTTAACAATCGCAATGGTGAACTATGAAAAATACAGGTAGTATAACGTAAATGTAAAAAAATCCATTTTTTATATTTAATTTATTATCAGCTCAAGAAAATATAACTTGTGTATAGATAAGAAACCTCAACAAAAATCTACATCACATAACATCTCAAATAAAAAAATATGTTATTGTTTTTCTGCAAGTATTATTGCACCGAATTAATATTTGAATTGCAACTGATGATGATTTTTGAGAGTGGTTATATATGCTTGTAACGTAAGTCAGTCGCGTTTATCGTATACATTGGTACTATCGAACAAATTACAAAAAAATCTTTATATTACAGTAAAAAGTAATGCAAATTAAGGTACATCCAGTTTTTATGCCGTATAGTAAATACATATTATATTTGATGTAATTAAAAACAAATTCTATCAATCAATATAATGGTGGTATTTTAGATATGTTCAAGAAAATGGGATTAGTTCAGTCATTAAGAGGTGAAGTGAGTCAACTTGTAAAATGGTTAAACATTTTTCTTGGACTTTTAAGTACAGCCACGACTTTACTTGATGTTTTGGTGGATTGAATATTTTCATTTGGCTAGTATTTTTCTGGTCAGAATTTATATTAAATGGTCATAATATATCGGTCAGGATAAATAGTCATAATTTAAATGAAATTTTTAAAAAAACCTAACCTTACCTAACCTACTAACCAAAATTATTATTCAATATTCTGACTGTATAATATGTTTATTCTGACCGTTCATATTTTTATTCTGACCGAAAGTTTATTTAAATTATGACCATTTAATTGGTTTCCTTTTTATTTTATATAGATAACATTACTGCAATGTGTATTAACTGAGGTTACTTCACTTTAACGATACTTTAAGAGATGTGTAGAATATTACAACCCATCTAACTTTTTTTTCTAAAATACCACTTGGCTCACTTCACCTCAAATGGGCGTAGTTTATTTCTGTTATTTCTGATTACATCTGCATATGCATAGCATATTTGAAAAGAGTGGTCAAGCAATTTATTTGCAATGTATCTCGTTAATCCCTTTTTTTAATGCAATAAAACTACTTTTATTCATTGTTTTAGTCAATAGATTCAATATAATAAGCCAATTTACTAATAATATCTTGCCAAAGGATTAAATTAATGAATTTAACATTGTGTAACACCGAGATAAACAGTTATAAGTCAGGTTAGTTTAATAGTCCACCTTTATCGGATAAGGCTGTAATATCATCAACATCATTGCCTTTCCAACCATTTAAATAGCCTTTATAGTGAACCGTTTGTCTTCCTTTGTTCGCTTTGCAGTACCGCCCCGCAGAATTGAAATTCAGGACGACAACCGCAAGAGCATCGAAGGGCGCACGCGGGCATACAAGGAGGGGGACGTCATTAGCCTAAACTGCTTGGCGCATGGCGGTGAGTGTGATTATTACTGATTGTGATTATCTATGCCACGGATTTAATACTGCCAATAATGTGGATAATAAGCACCTCGTTGGGCGCCACTGCCTAATTTGATTAATTTTACAAGAGCTATTATAACTTTGGATTTCCAACACATTTTTCAAAGGTATATTCATCATTAAATACTAATTAAAAATGCAATTAAGCTGAATTCAACATATTGCTTTTTCAATACATATATATTTTGTTTCTTTGAAAGGAGTGGAAAGTTTCAGATTTAAAGAATTTTTCAACATTCTAGCAATTATATCACAGATAGTAAAGCTTTACAATCAAGCCTCATTAAAATCAATAAAGCATAAGTCACATCAATAAAGCAATCACTCTATTATAATTTTCGTAATCTTAAATCAAACACAAATTTTCATACTAACATGTTAATTTGTATTTTTTTTTAAATGTACTATAAGTAATAAATTTCAAAAAATATCAGTCAATATTCACCAATAGGATTCATCACTAAACTATTTTTATCTCTTAGAACAATTACGTAATTTCTGTTGTAGAACAGTCATTTCAAAAAACTTTTTTATACAAAAACTATTCATCCTTCTATACTTACTTATTTGGGATTAAAACTAACAAAAGTTTACTTTATATATTTATGATAATTGCAAAACTTAGTTACGGCAAAATTTAACAGCCTTCGAAACTAAAGCAATTTTAATGACCATTAGCTTAAGGTCTACCATTGGTTTTCAAAGTTAGTAAAATTACAATATTATATTTAACAAATACAGTCGTTATTCTGGTAAAATAATACTAGAAAACAAAATAAAAACTTTTTTTTCAAATACTATTGAGAATGAAAATGCACATATTAAAAATAATGTGTATTAATAATAACAGTAGATAATGGATTATAAATTATGTGAAATTTCATTTAATACAGTGTACGCCCCACCGGGGGGGGTAATTTGAATGTTTTGGGGGGCAAATCCAAATCTGTTACATTTTTTTGTTAAAATTGTCAAATTTAAAGAAATTGCTTTCACACTTTTAAAAATTAAACCAATGTTTGTAGATATGACTGATGTGGAGATGCAGTATCGAGAACGGTTCTTAGAATTGAAAAATGATCTTTTTAAACATTATTTATCATAAAAAATACAACGGTGTGTTTTTGTGTCGAGACAGTAACAAAACACCTAATTATGATAAAAGTAGTAAAAAAAAATACTGTTGCCACACAAAGATCACACTAATTTGCATGATATTTTCTTCTGAATTGTACATGTAACATAATGTACATATTAACGAACGAAAATTTAATTAACAGTAGTAATGATTATTTGAATTTTTCATTTGATATAATTTTTATATGGGGGAACATGGCGATTTTTCAAACGTCAAAGTAGAGCATGGTACAAATTACATTAGGAAACACTGATTTAATACATCAAATATAAATACAAATGTGTGAAAATTAATGTACAACATCAGATAAGGGATTAAAATAACTGCATAACTAAAACCGAGCTTCCGGTATTATTTCAATACCGGTTTTAAATAATGTCAGTATTGGTACTGAAAATTTACTGTAATTTAATGTAAAGAAACCTCACATTAAGAAAAACACAATTTTACTTTGTACTTATTTCCACTTTATTTATCAAGATTAAGACCGGTTTCGTTCATAGCGAACATTATCAACTGATCGCCATGGGCAAAACCGATCCTGATCTTGATAAATAAAAGTAGAAATATTGTGATTTTCTTAATATAATGCCTTTCTGCCTTTTAAGTATTGATAGTGAACACCCTAAAAGTTAAGCCATCACATATTTAAATAAAATTGCTCTCGATGAATTGAAATATTTTAAATGTGCGAAGATCTGTATCGATATTGAAAGGTTACAGAATAGATGAGTCTTTCAATGATGTATTATAATTTGATTCACCCGTTTTTGATAAAGATAAGTTTTTTATGTATAAATATTGAATACTAATTTCGATTTACTCAACGGTATTTATTACGATCCCAATGGGGTGTATTTTCATTGCTTTATTTAAACTTGTTTGCAATTTCGTTATAGATATATTCGTGTGGTTTCGCAAACCCTGCATCATATATTGAGCCCAATGAGCTCTGTAATAAATGGTATTCTCTGATTTAATATTGTGAATGAGAGTTTCTCACAAAGGTACTTAAAACAGGTGCATAAAATCGATTTTTACCTGTACAATGCACATACATAAATCTCCTTCTTACTATCAAGCTAACGACGTGTGCGTCCAGCCACTTGAAGCAATGAAATTTGCGCGGATGCTTTGCAATCTGGATTTGCAGCATAACCAGTTTTCATTCATCCTTTATTCTCGTTCAACCCAAAGTGTAGATTCATTCTTCTGTCAATAAAGACTACGCGAATGTAATTGGACAGAATAAGCACTTTTATGTAATAATGATCGCGTTGGTAATACGTCGTTGATCTGTGACATTTATATAATCTGAGTTAACAATCTAATGTGTACAAATAATGTTATATAACAATGATAAACAAGAGGTTACCGATATAGAATGGATCAGTGAAAAATTTGATGAGTTGAGTGTTCCGTTATATATAAATACCTTTCTTCTATAGCTTCACAAAAGTACAACTAAAAAAATTACTAAATTTTCTTTTCCAAAAAAGGCAAATGTTTGCATAATGGAAACAAATAAATATAAACTATCTCTTATTTTCATTTAAATATAATTCGAAATATCGTTTTATTACTCTGTCAACGTTGCAATATATTCAATTGACGTTATATAAATTACTAAAATGACGAGACTTATAAAAATCAATTTTTAGTTTATTTGTAAATCTTGCAATGTTTTGTATGATGATGCTTTATAAAAAGGCAAAACACGTGTCACAATTCGTAAAAAAAAGTTTAGTAATAAGGTTATCAAATTTAATTCATATTTATTGTTTTCTACTTTGAAAAAGAGTCAAAAAATTGTTAATAATAATTCAATTTCTCAAACATATCATTTATATCTACTGCTTCTCTATATTCTGCAAAATTTAATATATAATTAGATACATGTGCAGCTTGTAATACAAAACGTAAAGTCTAAAATTTTACGAAAAACAATGTTATGTTTATTAATAATTCAATTTCACGTTTCGTTATGAAACCCATAGCTTACTTATCTTGCATTTAATGACTTTCCATATGTAAAATAAATGGATTAGTATACACGCAAGTTCTCGATCAAGCGGGAAAAGTTCGTTTGAGCTTTGAATCAAAAATAATTGGCTGAGTAAACAAGGCGCTTTTAATATGTGAAACCTCATTAAAGTAATTGAATAAACGGTTTATATGCAAACTGCATACATACGATAATCTGAATGCATTTACTGGACGTCCTTCGCAGCGGATAACAATTATTTAACCAACTTACAGAGGTTGTGGAAGAAATACAAAAATTGCAGTCAGTATTTTGTGCATTCAAAAAATACATACACATACATTGTTCTTAATTAGGCAACTTTTGTACTACTTTTTTTTTTAATGCAAATTTTTAACAAAACACAATTCGAGAAGGCTTCCGACTTTGCAATACATTATAACATCACTTTATTTTAAATAATATAAATTTTGAATTGTAATAATAAACAATTAGTCATCGAGTAAAAAAGTCAAAGAAAACTATGATGGCAAATTGCACGGATATAAAACAAAAACCACACGGAACGGTAGTTAATTTGACGCCGAATTTAATCGTAAAAATCACTGTTTTCAAGACGTAGAATATCTCTAGCAATAAAAGTGCTTTTGAACCAAATAACAATAAATGCTACGCCAAAAATCACTGAAGGTTTTTACTATCAACTCTTAGTGGAAAATAAAACATATTTTCTCATCACCAGTTTTTCTAATTGTGAGCGGTATCAACTAATTGACTGAGTCAGTTGATAATGCTAATTTTTTAATAACTAAGTTTTTTAAGTACTAGCCGGTACCCAGCAAGCGTTCCAATGCCACTCGAAGAAAGAAAGTGTTGAAAGAAGAAAATTTAATTGTGTTTATTGTATTTAAGTGCATGATTTCTTTTTCTGTCTGTTTGACGTTTGCTGCTGATTGTCTATGATACAACACACGCGCCACCTACTGTCATTTAATTGTATTATAACCTTCGCGCAAGTGCAAGCATACGTTGTCAAAATGAACTGTATGGCAGACATACAAAAAATATTTTTTATATATAAAACCTATAACCTTCTCGGAAGTGCAAGCAAAAAGTTTGTCAAAGTTTTATTGCAATCGGATGAGCGGTGTGGCAACGCATAAAGTACGAACAAACAAACATTCATTTCCATAACTTTCCACGATTTGTTCCATTCTCTGATCATGATTGTGTGACTTTGATTTCATACGTTCAGTCTTTTTTCGTATTCGAAATTATTGTTCTATGATTACCGTTTCTAAAAAGATGTGCCTCACTAAAAAACTGCCTAAAATAAATATAAATAGTAAAAATAATGTTATTATGTTCTTAATGTTAATAATCTGTAGTATATGGGAACCTTAAAAATATGAATTCCATAATATAATAATTTTCGATTTTTGAAATTAATGAAACAAGTTCTTACTTTTATTATGTACGTCAAGTTTTTTATGCAACATTCTGTAAGGCCCATTGATCGCATAAAAAAATGATCGAGTGTATACAGATATTTCTTTGCAATTGGTTTGTAATTAAGCGACGCTAGTAGGGTTATCTGCAGTATTTGCATAAGATTGTAATAAATTTGTAATATTACATTTACACCGACACACGTACGGAGTAAGTGTTGCATAATATTTGAATCTAAAATAATTATTCCACCAATGCACAATTATATCAAAAGAATTTATTCCTAGATATTTGCTCTAAGTACTGGATCTACATTATTATTTTTACTTCAAATGTTCTAAAAATATTCAAAATTTTGATGATACGCACAAATTATATTTCCTGAAATATATTATTTTAAGTTGTGTAATATCACCTTGATATAATTATCTGTACTTTTAATTTGAGTTTCAAATACAAATTCAAAGATAATATACAAAAACCACTTTTATAATGTCATGTGTTCATTATAAACTATTTTTTTTTAGAAATATAAAAATTTAAAAAGAAATAACTCACAAAAATCGTCACAATGGCCATGGCTTTATTGAAAAGATAATTTCATGCTATTAGTGCTTTAAATTTAAATTATATGGGCCCCACGGCTAACTCGAAGAAAGCGCAATCTGGAAGTCCAATATTTGACAACTTTAAGAGCAGCTGGAGCCGTATGTTGGCAACAACACGTTGAATGTTACTTTTAAGTAGTTTATTGTCACTGGTTTACCGGTGTAGACTACCGACTCCCTCGAAAAAATAATCTAAATACACCTATCCCTCGATTTACACGGTACTTTTTTTACACGTTTTCGCTTTTACACGGTTGAGAAAATTAAAAACTTTTTTTTAAAAATAACTGTTCTCGCCGACTTGAAATTAACGTCACGTGCAGCGGAGCAAATTGTTTTGAGTCTGTACGGTATCGGCCGCTTTAACTGATAATGCACGCAGACGCCGGCGCCGACCCGTCTAGATGTGCCGGTGTGAGTCCTTGTCCGAGACCACCAATCGTCTGCACTGGAAGAATGGCGTGAGATATACCTGTCCGTCATTGGACACGGCCGTATCCCACTACGGCAAAGGAATGGTCACGTGGGGTAGCCGGGACGTGTTGGCGCCTGGCGCTTGCCCCGGCTGCTCCTGGGTGGCAGTGAGGTTCAAACTCCTGGAAGGAGAAGACGTCACGCGTTTTCGCCTTTGTGTGCACGCGCAGGCCGATAGCCGCTGCTAATCACCCTGCGCTGAACCTACCGATATAATCTAACGGATCATACCTCTGCCGTTTTATTTATCACCACTCATTGGGGACGAATTTACTGCACACACACAAACATCGGCGAGAGCGGAACTCTCGCCCGAACAGAGTCTTTAGCTTGAAAATTATAATTCTTCATATTCGTAAGTAAAATCGAGTACATACATAATTTTCAATTGCGTGCTTTATATCTTGAATAATATTTGTAGCCTTATTATGCCGAAAGAAGTAAAAAGAAAAGTTATTTCGTTAGCAACCAAAATAAAAATTTTGGATCGTTTACAAAACGGAGAAAGAGTAATAGATGTTGCTGGATTATATAGTATGAATGAAGCTACAATAAGAACCATTAGAAAAAATGAAAACTCAATTAGAAAGAGTGTAGCAGCTGGCACTACGAATACGCGCACATCTTCATATATCAGAGATATTGCAATGGAAAAAATGGAGAAGGCATTAATGATTTGGATAGAGGACCAAACACAAAAACGAATGCCAATTGATACCAATGCTATTACAAATAAAGCATTGCGGATTTATGAAAAAATTAAAGAGAAGATACCACCTTCTTCTTCATCTGAAAAGAAGCATACTTTCACAGCAAGTCATGGTTGGTTCGAAAGATTTAAATCAAGAAACTCTCTACATAATTTAAAATTAAAAGGTGAACTGGCATCTGGCGATGTAGATGCAGCACAAGAATATCCAACAAAATTTGCTGAACTTGTTTCCATCAATTCATATACTCCTGATCAGGTTTTCAATGCTGATGAATCAGGGTTATTTTGGAAAAAAATGCCAGAGAGAACCTATGTGTCTAAAGTTCATAAATCAGCTAGCGGTCATAAGGCAGCAAAAGATCGCATAACAATTCTTTTCTGTAGCAACGCTTCAGGAGATCACATTATGAAACCATTGGTTATCAACAAATCAAAAAATCCCCGAGTATTTAAAGGAATAAATATCAACCATCTTCCAGTTTATTGGAGGGCTAATAAGAAAGCGTGGGTTACTGCCGTAATGTTTAATGAATGGTTTTATGATTGTTTTATCCCAGATGCCAAAAAATATTTAAAAGAAAAGGGACTGCCTTTCAAAGTGCTTTTATTAATTGACAATGCTCCGGGTCATCCACAAGATCTTCAGCATGAGAATATCCAGGTTACATTTTTACCAAAAAATACGACTTCATTATTACAGCCATTAGATCAAGGAATAATTTCGACTTTTAAAGCTCTTTACATAAAACGAGCTTTTACACACATTTTAGAACAAATGGAAAATAACGAATCGTTAACAGTTATTAATGCTTGGAAAAAATTTACAATCCTAGACTGTGTTAAGCATATTGCTTTATCATATACCGCGATTAAGAAATCAACCCTCAATGGCTGTTGGAAGAAATTGTGGCCAAATATAGTAAATGTTGAAGCTTCTACTTCAGTATTAAATGATGAATATTCTCAGATAGTACAATTGGCAAATTCATTGGGTGGAGAAGGTTTTGACGATTTCACTGAAGGAGATATTTTAGAACTGGTGGCTGATAAAGAACTAAGTGAAGATGATCTAATTAACTTAATAGATGAAACTGGTGATTGTGGCAATGATTCTGATGAAGAAGAACTTGAACCAGTTACATTAACAGCTAAAATCATCCACGAAGGACTCGCATTGGGAAGAAAATTAGGTAATCATTTTGTACAATATGATTCAAATGTGGAACGGGCCCTTCGATTCCAACGTGATATTAATCAGTGCTTGGCTCAATATGATGAAGTCCATAAAGATCTAACAAGAAATTCGAAGCAAATGTTAATAACGGATTTTATTAACAAATCTCCTCGAGAAGTAAATGTTTCTACGTCAAACATCGAATCGGCACAAATAATTTCGAGTGATGAAAGTGACTTTGAACCAGTCAGGAAGAAGAGATTGGCAGTGATTTGTGATAGTGACGATTGATAAAAAACCCACCAACCGTTTTAATATTTTTTTAATGAATCTTTTGGATTTAATTTTTTGTCCCTCTATATATACTTTATATGTAGTTAAATAATAAAAGAATAAGTATATTTATACTTTTTAATAATTTCGTTTTTTAATGTATTCTAGAAAACAACATAATTATGCGTTTTTTTGGTACTTTTCGATTTACACGGTTTTTCATACAAAAATATACAATTTCGATTTACACGGTTTTCTCAGGAACCTATCTACCGTGTAAATCGAGGGACAGGTGTATTTTAAACTTGTATATCTATGTTGAGTCATTGGATTTGAAATATTCAAATGGACACTTTCATACTTACAGACTTTTTATTTGATTTATATATTTTTTTCTAAATACTGTATACACTGAACTCCCCATTTACACGGTAAATACGTACCACGGAATACCGTGTTAAAAAAATACTAAAATTTAATAAATGTGGATAGGTTTTCTTGTAGAAAAATCAATTCAGGATACCTACAAAGAAAATTTATTATTGCTTATTGTATCTTAATTTTATATTTAAAAATTTGAAAAAAATCAAAGGTAACAACAATTATTCACTTCCGCATACCTGTCTGTGCGTAGTACTGAGTAGTAAGTACATATAGGAAATTCCAAATTAATGTTACGCATTGTTGAATGAATGTTCGATTTTTCTATCTCTATTTTTTGCACCGTGCTACTTCTAAATCGTGTAAAAAACGTGTTAAAAAGAAGTTTAGTGTATTGTGCTATATTCAATGGCTCTTTAATACTTCCTATCTGATCCTGAAAACGGGTGAATATACAATGATTTGTTAATTATGTACTAGCCTTTTCTTAACCTCATCGTTTTATTCTCGCCCACACTCACTGTTTGTGAAAGCAATGCTACAATAATTTACAAAAATAAAAATTAAATAATTATTACGTTTGTTTAAAAATAAAAATAAATGTATTGTGCATCATCGCCAAATTTTCGATGAATAATTTAAAAACTTTTAAAAATACATTATGATCAATAAAAGATATTCTGTTCAAACTTCAGACGAATTTCATTTTGATGTTTAATAATACATTGTTAGTGTGGTAGCACTGTAAAGTTGTCACACGTAAGTACTAGGCATCGAGTACGATAATCCTTTTACAAGTTGCGTTGGATGTAGCTCAGTGGAAAAGTCTACGAAGAAACAACAGGCGCGAACTAAGCCGTCTTTTATTTTCACATTTTCGCAAGAAGAGCTTTCTTTGGTACTTACTTTCAAGTTATTATAAAATAATAACACTTGCGCCAACCGACTTGCACTTTGATAAACTTGAAAAGAGTTTTTAATAGCTCCTTTTTCTTAAGAAAGTTTAGATTACAGAACAGTGTACATCGTATACTTAGAGCTTCCTCTTAATATTCTCAGCGAATAAATAAGCCTTTTTTATTAAAGCTCTGGACTTAGATTAGGGCTGTACCAAAGCTCATAATAATAAAAAAATGGATACACTAACCTAGTAAATCCCGAGCAAATAACGTATGATATTTAGCATAAGTCTGCACCTTGACTCATTCTTAGGGGATTGATTCACAAATTGATAAAATCATCTAAGTAAAAAATAGGTCAGGACCAGTTTCGCTCATTGCGAGCATTGTCAACTGATGATGATAATGTTGACAATGTTCAGCTGACAGTGCTCGCAATGAGTGAAACCGGTCCTGGCCTGTTAAATAAAGTGGAATAAAGTACAAAGGAATATTGTATTTTTATCATTATTATATATCAACTTACAAATATTAAAACATGAATTTTGCATTTGTTTTTAAACGTTGGGTTATTACCACAAATGAGCCCTTAAAAAGTGAAGTATTCCAGAATTCAAATGATAAATCATTTCTTATGGAAAATTATGTGTATATTTGGTGTTTCGGTGGATTGTATACTTTTATTTTAGGGAGACAACACTAGAAAAGTGTGTATTTACTAAACTGTTTTCATATTTACGATACTTTTGAGACATTTAGAATATTGTAACGCATTGTTTTCTTTAAAATAACACTTCGCTTACTTACAGTAAACCATTATCAATCATCTAAACGTTCTATATGGGGTTCATTGTTCCCCTTAGTGGTCAAAAGATTTCGTGTTTGAATCAAAGTCAAAACATTTTTATATACTCCCCGATTTTTAATATGTATTGTGTTTTGATTTTAAAAAAAAACTGTACGTCTGTTATATACTATTCTACTTTTGGTTGATACGGCAAATAATAAATTATGTTTATTTAACTTCACAGTTGAAAAATGATAAATTTAGCGGTATTTTTTTCACTGAAGACATTTCGATGATATTAAATATAATCCAATCACTCGCACATTTCGCAGTCATTCAAAATAATTTACTTATCTTGGGAAAAAGATCAATTAAGGTCAAATCTGTTCACAGTAATTGAGTAAAGAATTTCGTTTCTCTCTTTTCATTCAGATTATTTATCTCAACGGCGTAATTATCTCCTCCGGAGACTTTTTTATTTTCTTCTTCGGCTGCATAGTTGAAAAGTAAATTGCATTTAGCGACTGCCTGACGCCAGGCTCTGTAATTATGATTGGCACAGTTACGCCACATTCCTAAAGGAAGCAATCCATACATATATATTTTACAAATCGATAAAAGTTTTCATGTTAAGACGTACCTTAGCACTGATTTATTTTCGTCGTGCGTCATTTTTCATTTTCGTGCGTAAAATTACAACATATTATATATACCTTGCTTTGAAAATTGGTTTTTTATTAGTCTTGCAACCTCACTTTCCAAAGGGTACGAAATAAAATGATAGTGCTGTAAAAAAAGGCACCGATATTTAATAAATCATTTTAACTCTCAGTGGCGGATTAAGCACATGAGAGGCCCCAAGCGCAATTAATTTCGGAGAACCTATTTTTCGGATAACATAATAATCACAATATGCAAAAATTAATACACGTCCTTTCAAAAGATGTAGGCAGCGAATGTCAAATTTGTATCTAAATTTAGCTTTAATGTTTGAAAAAAGAAAAGCCTGTGAAAATTGTTACCAGGAAAAAAACATTAAAAAAGGTTTTCCTAAGCAATGTACATATTCAATTAATGATTTGGTTAATTTAACACCAATTTATTCGTATCCGTGCACTTCAATGATGTGCATGTTTCATAATTTTCCCTTGGCCCAAAATGATCAAAAAACGTTTGTTGTGTCTCCTTTAAAATTGGTTATGTGTGTGTTACGCCCTTTTTTCATTTAAACCAGGGGTCATCTAACTTTTTGAGAAGCGGACCGGATTGAACTTTTTAAAAACAAAGCGAGCCGGACGACAAATGAATTCTTATTGGAACTCAATCAGAATATTATTTCATTTTATGTGGTTACATAATAATTAGAATGCAAACAAATGTTTGCCCTTCTTAGAATTTCAATAAATGAGAATATTCGAGAATTTTTTGAGTAAATGAACATCTGGTCGTCTCGCTTCCAATTTCTATCCAACTTCTTTCACTTTGAGTCCCCTACCAGATAGTTGTATGACAATTGATGATTTCAAATAAATAGTTGTCGTGAATTCACAACTAAATCATGAAAATTTATTTTTCTTATATGAAAAATGTCTATTCAAAAGTCCAGAACTTTTCGCGGGCCGGATGAAAATCTGTAGTTTGGTGACCGCTGATTTAAACAGTCGATATATTAAATAATATTTGTAGATCCGAAACATTTTGATACTTCTCCATATTATTAGAATTGAGTTATTTTAAATAAATGTCATTCATTTAATGAATACATAACGTAATGTTTTTTTTTGCATAAGTTATTATGTTTAAACGTAAAAAACATTAATTTATTAAACGGTTTAAACAAATAAATAAACGCGATCAGGTTGACTTGCTGTAGTTTTAATTATGCGTACTTATTTTACACGTCAGTAAACACGCTTCTTGTGTAATTAAATTTATTATTTTTTTCCATGCATTTTTGTTAAGCAGAGGAAGATCTTTCTTTGAACTCAGTATACAAAAGCCAATTTTGCGTTTCATATAAACGTATCTATAATGATAGTTCTGTTGGACTAAATATAAAGATGCTGGGAAGAATTTCTAATAGACTGATGCAAAAATTGAAACACGCTGAACTACAAAGCTTGCTTTTTATAGCTTTGTCTATACAACGCTACTGTCAACGTTGAATGGGTATGGCTATCGATGTAGGCATAACTTACAATTTGTTTTCTTTGTAAGAAGAATGTACATATATTTTAATTCTAATAAGTCAAATTTAACATAGCACTGTGACTCCCGCTATAAGAATAAACAAATATGTCTACAATTATGCATAATCAATGATTTTTTGTATTTTTCCCAGTGTGTAATAAAACACACTTTTGATCATATAACTCATTCTCTATAGAAAATTATACAGCTTGACTGCCCAGTGGGCACCTAACGCCTGATTAATATTCCTGCCTCCTATCAGTCACTTCAGAACTATTTTGAAAAAACAGCCTTCTAGAAATACAGCCGATATCAGTTGTAATCAGCACAAAAATAATTGTATTACTATTCAAATGTTTTTTGTTGTGTTTTTAAAACTAATCGGGAAATGATTTTTTGTGCATCATATTGTTGGTTTTTTTCACTTATACGTTTTAAATTAAGCTTATTATCATTGTCACATATAATTCAATGCAAGCTGGACTGTCTGGGACGCGATTATACAAAATCAAATTTAGGTTTACTGCTTTACGGTAGCGAATCATGACACCTGACGAAGACTCATAAAAACTGTTTACTAAAACTCGAGTATAGATTCTTGCGTTGGGTATTGGAAGCGAGGTTATTTGGTTTCGTGAGGAATCAGATACCGTTATATCAGTAGTTTTGACGAGACGTTGAAACTGGATAGATCAAATTCTGCAGGTGCTTTTGCAGAACCTCATTTCTGCTTGTCCCCTCTTCTGGCTGATGCAATTGTCTTCCTCGGGACATCAAAATTGGCGCTTTAGCGAATGACAGAGAATCCTGGAGGAAATATAATAGAAGCCGAAGAAGTCGTGCATTTTTAATAAATCAAATAAACTTATTTACTCACGATGATTTATCAAAAGCTCTTGTGAATATTTTACTTATAACTGCTAGATTGTACTTAAAACTAATTTCGTTTTAATGTATGTATTGCTTACTAGACTTAGATTCTCTACGAATGGTGGCATGAAACCATCATCGCTATTGTGTACCTAACGTAATAATGCAAACAGTAGTAGGCACTCGGTAAATATTAAACCAAAGCCACAATAGTTGGCATCAAATCCGAGAGACAATGTACTACATTCCTCTTAATCCAAGTCGTCATTTGTCATTCGGGGAAGCCCTCTAACCCGTCAACATTATCTATGTAAAAGACTTCCCCTCGGGAACAAGGGCGAAATCAGTACATATTTTTGCCAAAAAAAAACATTTTTATATTACTATATCTGTAAATCCAATACGCCAATATAAGCGCATTTCTCAAACTATACGAACGATGTATAATACAGTTTTCTTCAACTGAATTCAATTTCTCAGATCCGTGGTGCAGTGGTCAATGTCGTTTGCCTCCTTGACTGAGCTCACGGGTTCAATTCCCAAAACGAACAGCATATCTGTCTGTGACATCTAAAAGTTCCACTTTCCCTTTTATAATCCTTAAATATTAGGGTGTAGTGAGACCAAATATTTAACCACTCGTCCTGTCTTAATTCTCTTATATGTTCTATTTAAAAGAGAGAAGTTAAAAAACTGAGTAACAAACAGTTCTCGTAGAAAAACTTTGCGATCATTAGGATGCCATATACTTCACATTGTTCAACAGTGCTTAGTTCAAATTCTGAATAAAAAACACATGTACTCCAAAAGTTCACTGTTATCATTCATATAATTTTATAGGGAATACGCTTACTGACTTTTTATTTATTATTGTTCTAAAACTCTTGTTGAACTGCTCTATAAGGAGTGTATATACCAAGGCTGTGGAGTTGGAGTCGGACTCAAAACTAATAACTTCGAGTCTTACTCCGTCAAATCACTAGGATCAAAAGTGGCGCTACTGTATACTATTAAGCCTAAGAAATAATTAAAGTCATGTTTTAAGCTAAATTCGGAGTTATCTTATTTCTTGACGACTCCACAGCCTATGGTATAAACTCAGAGCATATGATATAAATTTAAGCGTACGTGGTTAAATTTAGAAGGCGAATTTTAAGCCCCCTTGGTGAATACGGATCTGTTAGCAGTAAGTGTGAGGTCTCATTAATTATTTTTCTATTGTTTGTCTTTGGCTAGATTCCACTCAAGTGCTTATACTATTTCCGCTTTGCCTTTGTTGATGCATTTTTCTTGTATTTAAAAGTCCCTCGCATTTCCATGAAATTACGGTCACCCTTTCATTGTTCTTTAATTTGAATCTAGGCGAATTTAAACTCGTTTAAGCTTATCTTTTTGAAATAACAATCTTTCTTCTTCTGTTTTGATATTTGTCTGTTATTTTGCGTTTTATAAATAAAACAGTCGCGTATTTATCTTCATTTATTTTAAGTTAGTCAAACACGCAATGTTTTAAAATTCTAATATCCAAATACTGGTTTTGTAATACCAATCCATGACCAATTTACATTTCAATATTATATATTTACTATGACTCAGTAGTTGAATTACTTAACAATCCTCATGAATAGTAATTGTGCTCAAGTAGTTCATTTTTCCGTGGCTTTGTCGAGTTATATAGCTCCAATTTGCCTTTAGCCGTCCAGGGTAATCAAATCACCATCGAAGAGCGATAGCATTAGCCATTTCGAGATTGCAATCTCCTGTGTCGTAAATTTTGCGTCGGCATGCATTTTTAACATTATAAAATCTCTAAGTTACATTTATTTATAGTAGTGTAATGCACTTAAATACCCGGGGCGAGATGCAAACCTTACATCCTGCAGTTCAATTATTCTTGTTGTAACGTCTCAACCATTATGCATAAAGGCTTCTGCAAGAATACTGCAGCATGGCTGTAAAAGGTTTCAGGAATTTGTAATTACTTTTAAATACCCTTTAGGGGACAATATGGCAAATGTCTTCAAAGTAATTTGGACAATTCAATGTGGTAAATTTAAAACAATGCTATGTTTGTTATTTTTTTAATTTAGATAATTCATTCCATGACATATCATAATTTAAATTATTTATTAAAAATAAAATATTAACGAACCAAAGGAATACAATAATGTGGCCAAGTAACCAGAAATTCTGATCTATAGTGCAGCTCAACAACCAGTATAATTCGATTCGTTTACAGTCCCTCTTTTAAAATATTTTCAATTTTTAATTAGCATATCAATACGTTTTCTAATGTAAGATATCTCTTAGTTGTATTCAGTACTATTCTGGTGAAACCCAAATCACTGCATTGTGAATTTCAAATAATTATTTAGAGAGACAACACTTGCCGGTGTAATATATTTTTAGACCGAAAAATAGCGTTTGTATTTTAAAAATATGCTAAGCTCCCCACACCACCAACTACATATATTATATGACTAATAACTGTGCCTAATAAATAAATGAGCCTTTATATATTTCCAAAATAACTTTCCTTTGTTTATTATTATCTTGCTTTAATATTGTCCAAAGTAGCAAAATAAATACCAGCGTGTTTAAGAAGGGATGCTACAGAAACTAAAAGGAGTGGCTTCATCTTTGAATATTATGATTATGCAATCAGTCAACTGCGACGATGCTGGCACGTTCAACTCTTTGTATTTTCGTATCCGAGTTATTCTGCATTGAGTTCCGTTTATTAAAAAAAACTATATTGTCAGAAGCGTTAAATATTTTTATTTTGCGAAAGAAAGCGACGTCTTCAGTAATATTAAAAAAAACACTGATACACCAAAGAGCGAAACCCTTGGAGATTACATCTAGTTCTATGTATGAACCAAGATCGGTACTCTTCAGATCAAGCAAATTTATTGCATTTTTTTATATTTTTTTATATCGTCTTCAACTAAAGTTCTACAAACTAGCAAAGTGTTATTACTTGATTAATGCTACACACTCATGTGTAAGAAAAGATATTCATTGATTAAAAGCTTTCGAGACAATCTATGATAATGATATGTTATAAAAATACTAACTGCATTTCTACTATTTATAGTGCCTTAGAAGAGAATCTTTCAAGACAAAGTTTCTTCGTTTTTAGACGTAGACTTTCTCACGAGTAAACTTAACACTATGTCGAATATGCTTCTTTTAAACTGAAGAAATTTAACACGTTTCGTGCTGAAATTCATTGTTTATTGCTGTTTTTAAGGCGAGGAGGGTACAATGTCGTTCCTCAGTAAAGTTTATAATACTCAGTGGCATGCGACATCTTCTGCTGTCTGGGGAAAACTATCTCTGACATTCGGCAGCGAATAAATTTTAAAAATTCCTCAGTAAAAGTTTTGGCCGTCAGCAGGCATAACATATACTAAGGAATGTATATAACACTCAATTTTATAATTTATCGTATTTTTTTTTTTTTTTATAATCAACCTACTACTGGTATGCTATCAAAACATAAAATAATTATTTATAAGCGAATATCTCTCAATCCAATAATGATAATATAATATCTTTTTAATCTTTGTGTGTTTTTTATTCGTTACTATAATAATATTATCATAACTAAGCCCTTGAAAGGTGAAGTGAGCCAAGTAGTAAAAAAGTCAATATTTTCTATTTCAATTACGTTTTTATATAGTGTTTCTGTGGACTGGATACTTTTATTTGAGTAAGAAAACATTAGTTTTTACTAGGGCTTTGGAGTTGTGTAAAAACTATGCTAAAACTATTTTATCTAATCTTGCAATGTTTGACAACTTTACAAATACACTTTATACTCAGTAGGTATTTAAAAAAAATCTGCTTTGAGGGATAAATTATAAAGAGCAGACTTCCATAGCATTTTTATGATTTAAAAAAAAACCGTATTTAGCCGTTAGTTAAATCATAATGTACTACAGATTTTGATGATAAAACATATCCACAAATATTTCTGTAAAATTTGTGAATATGATTTATAGTTTTATTTTATTAAGTTATATCAAGGTATTCGATTTGTAATTGTAAATTAGGCTTGCTCTACCGATCACGCAGGTCTGAGTTCGATTCCCGGTCAGATCACAGTGAATTTAAGAATTATTCAATTCAAAGCTGTGATCGAAGACTGGGTGTTTGTGATGTCAATTCACATCATTTACTCTGGGTGTAGCAATGGCGATTAGCCAACCACTAGTCCTGTTCTAGCCTTATCCTTATATCCCTACTCACTCACTTTAAAAAAAAGTGAGGTTGAGCGACTGAGAAACAAACAGTTCTCGTCAAACAGAAAAACTTCTGTTGAGATACCTCCACTAGGAGGCCATATGCTCCACATTGGGAGCGGACATGGATTTAAAAAAATTGTAAATAAGAAACATGAATTGAAAATTGTTGAATAACAAATTTTTGTTTATTTTGGTTTGAAATATTTGCGATCGATTTACAAAAAAACATGTGTACATACTAAAATTTCATAAAACTAGGCACTCAGTGCCTTTTTTATCGTATCGTACACCTATGTATGTCGAGGTGTCATAAATATTTTCATTGGCGGATCGTAAATGTCAGTTTATTAGCGATATAGTAAAGTTAATTGTTGAGCAGTTATTATATTTACAATCCTCGTAATTGGCACCTATGCCGCTTAAACATTTTATTAATTTATTGAACCCAACTTTCCGTACAAAGTATTTTTTTTATTTTAAGCTTGACAAAGTAGTTAGATACCCACCAATTATCATTGAAACTTTAAAAAATAATTCATTTTTTTCAAATATGGCTTAGCTGTAAGCCTGCGTATACTAGATTGACCTTCAAATAAACGATTATTATATTCTAAGCTACTGACAATACTACAAGCTTTATATTGTGTAATGAGGACAAAATGTTAGTCAAATCAATTTAATTCGATTCATTATAATAATTTATGTAGCATTGTATACTAGAATACCAATTGTTGTTATTTTCTATATTTTTTACGTGGATATTATTTGAGACTGAATTTTTTTCGAATTGCCCTCAATGCTTAATATTATTTATCATTAAAATATTAAATAACATAAAACACATTGCTGTGAATAAGCTCGACTCAAAAAAAAACATTTTTTTAATCTATTGTTGATATAAATTAGAAGTGAGATGGAAAAGAAATGAAAAATGCTACAAATAGGAAACAATAAAATAATCTATTTTATATTTTACGACCACTCTCAGATTGAAGTAAGTTCTATTAGTTATCTTTTATTAGTTTTATTACGAATAGCTATTTTAGTTTTTTATCCAGGAACTATTTAAAATCCCCAATAAAACAAGCTTCAGCACAATGTTTATACTTTCCATTAACTTGAAATTTAATAGCAATCTCTATGTATATTCTAAGCTTTAGAATCTAGGGTGTCCAATAATTGGACGTTGAAACCATTGAAAAGTAGATAGTCACTTTCAGCCACAGATGAACAATTATCGGACAAACACTCAATATAAGATCATAGTTATTCAAAGTGCTTCTAACTTGATTGTATTCATCGTATAGAAGCATTTAAAGCAATTCGATTTGCTTTAATGTGTTAACACCATTTGGTAGTATAAAATTAGATACAACAAAGGTTTATTTACATAAGGATTTTAAGTCATCACAATTAGGGATTACAATACCGGATGGTTATATCAGTTCCGGTATTTCATATTAATTGAAATTCATAAGTCAGAATTTCAAAAGTATATTGATAACCTTTGTTTTAGCTTTTTTATAGCCTCCTCCACTAAGCTGTGAGTTTAGTATATTTAAAATATTTAAATGTCATATATGTGTACATAATTAAAAGATATAATTGCTTTACTTATTATCAACCGTGAAAAATCATTCTTTATTGTAACGACCAGAATAATATATTTATCACAATCACTGGACATAAATGATTAGTTATCAAATGAGGCTATAATTTGCAAGCCCGGGTCATTCAAAAATGGTTGAAAAATGGAAATTGAATTTCATGTTATAAGACAATATACATTTTAAAAGTATTCTTAGTTTTAAATGACTTTAGAATGATATTTTTTATTGTATCAAGCTAGTTTGGAAACAGCTTTCTAAAACTAGTTTTGAAATGCATTTTTATTTACTAAATTACATTCGTAGTTCATGTTTCACCAATTTTGAAATGAGTCGGGTTTGCAAGTAATAGCCTCAAATATTACATTTAAAAAATGAACACACAATATTGATCTTGCAATGACATGAAGCTCCCACATATTCGTATTACTAGGTTTCTCTAATCGATATGTTAAAGGACTTATCTAAATCTAGCATGTGTAGTATTATAATCGTCTGATATTCCACAGTTGCTTAACTATATAAAATAACAAACTCTTCAATCTAGCAAACGTATTTAAATTACACATTGTTGGTATTTTACTCAACACTGTTGTTGTTTTATAATTATATTGCTTTTGCACTAAAATATCTAACCACCATAAATTGTCTATGCATTTAATTTTGTCGTAATATAATGTAAACGAGCAATCTAGTTATGGCAGAGCTTGTCTCGGATAGATTTACATGAAGTTAATGGGAATATGTAAATGCGGGTCCGAAAGACATTAATACAGGGTGTGGAAATAGTTGTACATTTCAGAGCGATAAAAAGGAGAATTCCGCAGTTCTCATACTTAATTTTGCTGTTTACTCGTCTATCTATGTTGATTTTAACCATTTAGAATATTTAGAATACAACGGAGTTTCGGTGTAATTTTATGAAAGCGAGTTTATAGGTATTTAAATTTAAAGGGGTGCATTATAAATTTAACATTCATAAGTACTTACATTAACATTTTTTTTGCTATTGTACAAAATTGTATCAGGAATACATGTATGTTCAAAAATTAGTCTTTAGTTTATTAGATTCATTTGATTGTCCTAGACAACTTTTCATATACTTCTCATTAAAAATGGTTTATTCGTCAATTTACAATTGTTTCAAAGCTAGAAAATTGTTTTATGTAATCTACATATATTTGTGTGTTTTGATTTGTTTTTATTTTAATGCAAACATTTTGAACGAAAAACATAACCTTATGAATTTTAAATACTAAATCAAAAACAGGCCGAAAAGTTGGAATCCACTCCATCCATTCGAGAATGGAGATTTAAAAAAATGGTTAAAAGTCAATAAGACTCACCAGTAACAGAAATAAATCCATAATAATAACTATTGCAGTATATTTCTTTGATTATAATACGCATATTATTTCCTATTTTGTTGTCTCTGAATTCGTAGCGGCTTATAACTGATGCCGTTGTAGATGACACGTATAGTTAAGTTTAGTTATTTTTTTTCATTTATTACTATATAAAAAAAGGATACTAGGGAATCCAATGCCGGGCCCGGTATTTTAGAATTGTCAATTTTTCGAATCCCGATATCCCGAGATTAGTACTGTTAAAATCCAGAAATTTCGGGTTCCGGGATCCTGGGATTGGAAGCCCTAAAGGGTACTCATATAATTAAAGAAAATACGATATATATTGCATATGCAAGCCTTTGCTTATATAGAGTTAGTCGAAATATAATTTAAAATAAGATTGGTTGAGCGAAACCGATTCTGATTGTATAAAATAATAGGGCAGGGCAATAAGTAAAAAATAATGTTTTAATTTTTTTAATTTAAAACTTTTCCACCACGAATAATTGACAGTGAACACCATAAAAGTGATAAACAATAAGATAAAGACGGTAATTTATGACTATCTGTATTTGGGTGTTCTTATACATCAATTATTAATCCATTTCCCGCTGTGTTCTTATATTATAGCATACTATTTATATATCGACTGTGGAAAGGAAAAAGAACGTAACCCACAGCTTTTTTAAAACAGGCTTTGTTCGATAATCACAATGTATCAAACTTGATACACGTTCTATCAAAAGGATGCAAGCTGCAAATGCCAAATTAGTATCTAAATTTGTCTTTTAAGTTTGAAAAAGATGATCTTGTAAAAAATTAAAACCAAGAAAAAAGACTAAAATAAAGATTTTTCCTAGACAACTTATATAATTAATATTAGATTATGTCAATTAAACATCAGTTTAGAAGTCTCCGTGCACTTCAAGGTTGTGTATAATTCATAATTTACATATGTCATAAAATCATCAAAACACGTTTTTAGCGCCTCCTGTAAAATTTGATGTGTGGGTTACGTCCTTTTTTCGATATGTAGACTGTAGAGTCTTTGATTTAATTTAGCACTAAGATTAGCACTGTAATTAAAGTTTATTTATTATGTAACTTTTCAAACTCTGATAAAGTAAAATAAATATTATAATACATTAAGTTTTATATACAGATAATTTATTTTGTCTTGATTCAATTGACTGTCTCGTTAAAACCTCCTTTTAAAATACATTAACGATATTTTTTAACAATGCATATCTTTGTATGGCCTCTTAAAATGCAACTCAAGTAATTACTCGCAGCATACAAAGTAGTTTGTAGCAATGGCCACCAGAGGGATACGGGGCAAAGCGAAACGCTCTCAAATCAATTAATCGATCCACCGCAACCGGTCGATTAAGTTTTTCGTTCCATAACACAGAGATGACCGCCTCTACCCCTCGAGCTTCCGATAAATATCAAGAAGTAAAAAATAAAGTGTTGAGAATTGACAGCCGAATGAATATTTTATCCCAACACTCTGAATATTTTTTTTTCGAATGAAGTGGTTATCAACTGGTTTAATGTTGGATAAAATTGTTTAATATTGCTTAATTAACTGCATCAAAACAAAATTTACAATATTTAATTTCAATCTTTTTTTCCACATGTTTTTATATTTAACAATCATAAACTGCTTCATTATTTTCTATGTATTCGGCGGTAACTTTCTATTGGGATTTGCCGTACCTAGTAATAATTTATAACTAGCTGTAAGCCCGTTGACCTCAACGGAGGGGGTTTTTGTTGCATTTTTAAGTAGTCAGAAAATTTACTGGCGTGAAAAATAAATTACAAACATATTTATTGAATAAGCCAGAAATTCTAAAAGTAAAAGAAATATATCTCGGGGCATATATCGACAGCCCTGCTGTATTTAAATTGTAAATAATATAATTTTTAGAATAATTGAAATGTTTAAGTTTGCTAACAAATATATTTCGTAGAAAAAGAAATAGATCTCAGGACATATATCGACACCCCTGCAGTATTTAAATTGTAAATAATATTTTTTTTATAATAATGTTTAAGTTTGCTAACAATCTTTTTTCGTTGTAGCAGAAATCGATCTCGGAGCATATATCGGCAGGCCTGCAGTATTTAAATTTAAAATACAATCATACGGACATTATCGACTATTAATATTTAGATGAATACTATCATTTTTTTTTTATCTTACCGCCCTGCCTGCCTCCAGTAGAAAAATACAAAGCCCCGACTTATTTTTAAATTTATAACTTAAGAATTGAATCAGTTTTTATTTTATATATATTTATTAGAGATGCTTTTCAAAGAGACAAAACACGTTCAACAACAAAGCCATTCACCGGATCAAACAAAATTTGTTCAATTCTAGCATGCGTTTTCGATTTTAAGAATTAGTTTGCCTTGATTTTTAAATAAATAACTATACGGGGCTATTCTAAAATTAATTAGAATCAAGACACTAATGAGAGGGTCTCTATTATTCAAGATTTTAGTATATCATAAATGTAATAATTGTAGTTACGTTCACTGTTGTTAACACTTCCCCCACGGTGCAAAAAAATACTGGTCCTTTAAGAACCAAGTGATGAACATGTTTTTTCACTTGTACTCATATTTTATTTCATATTAAAATGAACTTCCACAAAGTTACCGCCGAATCCATCGAAAGCAAAAATAGTTGTCTGAGGATGCCTCTGAAAGAGTCGAAACACGTGTCACATTTTGTAACACAATACGTGGAATAATCTAAGTTATTTTATTTTATATTGATAGGATTACACTTAAATAATCGGTAAGTATTTTCACATTGGTACTTTTAAATTCGCGTTACAATTCTATTACAAAAAACGTTGTATAATCCAGAATCCCACGTATTTTTTCAAAGGTTACTCGTTACCTAAAAGTATTTCGCGTAAAAATGTTATTTTTTCATAAAAAAAACATTCATAGGTAGGTAGTCGGTCGCCAGATAAATACCCCGCCACCCGTCCTGGACACTAATAAATTGCCAAGCCAAATGAATGCTAATGATTATTGTATACGATTAAAGATTATCTGCGGATCTAATCCCACAGAACGAGTCACAGGAACGGGTCACGAGTTTAACTCATTAACTTTATCTGTATTTAATATCACAGCATTTCCAGTATTTTGCAATGTGAATGGAATTTAAATTTTAAAAATTGGATAAGTTATGAAGTATTTTTGGTTGAGACATAATAAATCGATATTTTCGATAAAAACAAATAAACACAACTCAAACAATTTATAATTATAATTGGTTCCCAGTTTCCAACAGATTTTTTTGATTATCATGTTATAATCGTGTTTATTATAGCGTTCTCTCTATAGCAGTGTCTGCCAAACTGTATGCCGCAAGAAGTCTCAGGTGTGCTGCGGTAGAAGAAGCCTTAAAAATGACAATTTTAAATAATTTATATTCGGGACCAAATCGAGAATTTCAAATTCCTCGGTGAGCTAAAAAAAAAAAAAGGATTTTCGGAGATAATCTGCTGCATCTTGGTGTGCCGCGGTACTAGTTCCATTCATCAGTGTGCCGTAAAGGAAAAAAGTTTGGCAGACACTGCTCTATAGCAAACGTTTTGGGCTCAGGTACCACTAAATTCACAATTTTAGTTCAGCGGACCACCAACTGGACTTTTGTGTTAGATATAACATATTGAAATAAAAGTTATCAATTGCATCTAAAAATTTACAAAGATCATAAAATAATGTCAGCTTTCTCTGCGGACCACCAAAATTTTCTCGCGGACCACACTTTGCCGACCGCTGCTCTATAGAGTAGTTTTCTATAGCGTATAAGGCAGCCCCTGCGTATAGCATAGCTTTAGAGTAAATTAGAGTTATCATAAATACATTATATTATAAATTCATGAATTGAAAATGTATCAATTGTCAGTAACTGCTTGTTCTTTGTAAACAAACTAAATACAAATTCATTTATTTTTTAATGTAAAAATGGGTAAAATGTTTGATTACTGATTTCGTTCAGTTTACAAAAAAAAAATTAACGTAACCCTAAATTTTGCACAACTACCTAGTACCCTATATCAGTGTTTCCCAACCTTTTTCATGCCACGAACCCCTAAATCTGAAAACAATAATATGCGAACCCCGGAATTTTATTTATTTCAGATGTTCATATTTTATCACAAAGAATGAAAAATTTTGCGGATCCCAGGTTGAGAAGCACTGCCCTATATCATAGTATTTCGACAGTGAAGTTACAATCTTTACGCTATATGAGAGTCGACTGTATTATTTTTCTCATATTTTAAATGAATGTTATGCAATATTTGTTTAGCCACAACTACATTCAATTGTGATTTTTTTTCTAAATTAAAGAGGTCTCATACGTACTGGAAGCACTAAAAACAACAACTTTAGAAAATCTTTGTCGAAAATTGATAGTTTTTTTTATTAGAGCTTAGTATTGAGGCTAAGAATATAAAATGTGTGGAAATTTTCTAATAAATTTAAAGCATCAAGTTCATGTTTCAAGTTAAACAAACTATGGTACTATTTCATTATCATGTGATTTATATAACGGTATTTCCTATCACATGGCAGATTTTACCAATTGGTAGAGTAATTGAATCACCCTGCAAAGTCAAATTTTACTCATTTTTGAATTATCTATCACATGGGAGGTATTTTCGCGTTGACGATGATACATTGTAGTATGGAAACCTTTTTATCTGCTAAAGCTTATTGTTTTTGATTTTTTGAATCCTATTGTTTGTAAACATTGCAAATAATCGTTTGATGTATGCTCACATTAAAGGTTAACTGGTTATGCGACGGTCGCGGTCGTGCCCAGTCGCGCATCATCGGGTTAATTCGGCCGTGAATATCGTGGCCTGAATCTTAACTCGGGATCTCTGGGGGGTTGATTTTTATTTTTTAGGTAATTGACGTTTGCTTTGTCTTTGATAATCTATAGACTTAAATAGTTCAAATTGCTTAATTTCAACCGTTTTATTCGATTGGATTGAAAATTGATTTGTTAGGTATTTACCGTCAACCTTCTGGTAAAAATTAGAAAATATTAACATAAGATATCTTTGCTGTATACTTATATTATCATATTCAAACTATGTGGAACCTGCGAAGCGGATTTTTAATTTTCTGGCTATTTTTTTCTGGGTATCGTACAGACTTAGCTTTATATTTTTTTTATCCCTTCCCCACAATAAATATTCTAGTTTTTTTTGTCTTACTATAGATTCTGCAAATTAAATACATTGAATGTAAAGAAAAACGATTGATAAAGCACGTTTTGTAAAATCCAAGTTGCTTAAAATTGTCTTTCATTTTGTTATGCAATATTCATACATGTTCAATATAACGAATAGTGAAATAAAATAATGAATATTTACTTATACATTTGTTATACCTTCTTGGATATTTATCGAAACCCCTTCTTGCTTTTTTGTTTAGGATTTTTTAGGATTTGAACTTAAAATGATTGGGGAAATTTCAATATTAAATTTGAATCTTTTAAATTTTTTACCACTAACGATCCGGGCTACGTCTTTTGCCATTTTCAGGCGTTCAAATGCACGGATGAGCTATTGGTGAATAAGTGTTTCGTAGACATATATGGAATAATTTTATTTATCGCCAAGTTAGTTTCCATATCGTCATCAATAGCTTATTAGTGATAAATAAACGTATTTACCAAGCATCAGTTTAAGTTCATCCGTGCATTTGAATGGCTGAAGATGTACAAACGACAAAGCATGTGGGACTGTACAAATTTTAATAGATTCAAGTTTAATTTTATTTTAATTTTAGTTTTTACCAAATATATTCGATGCAAATATATTGTCGCTAAGCTTCATGCATATAATGTAATAAAATGGAAAAGCTCTAATGTGTTAAAACCCACTTGCTCTCCATTGGACGATGTACTTTGTAATTTGCCCTAGATGCAACCAATTCGGCAAGCTGTTATTTATTGTTCACTATGTTTTTGTAGATGTTGCTTTCGTTCTCACCCTTTCGAAATTCACTACGGATAAGCTTCGCTGCCAGCCGCCAGCAAATTAATATTTTTATTTTTTTACGAGGGCTTTTTTTAATATTCTACAACAAATTCCGTAATAAATTGGCGCTGGATTCAAAGAGTTACCCGGCTGGCAATGTGATATTTAAAGATTATGCGAATATTATGTTAAAAAATGCTAATAGCTGCTTTTACCTGTATCATTTTTTTCTGAGATCAAGGCTTGTTAGCGTTAACAAGGGTACTTGAGTATATTTTTTACAAAACGTTTTTCCTTCTGATAGCTAAGCTGCTGTCGTAATTATTTAATCTTTCATGTCAGAATTGTTATATGCTCTATAAGCATATTTATTTAAACACTCAACACCGTTATTTTTTTTCAGTTATTGTGTCTAGCATGTAGACTGTTGTTAAAACGAATACATTTAGAATATGTTGGCAATAATTTGGGTAGCAAGAACGAAACAACAAAAATGTATAATTTATTGTACATAAACATCTACTATTTATTTTATCTAATATTGTATGTACATACATAGGTATTAAATAATTTCAACACAACATTAATATAAAGGGAAACATTTGATATCCCAAATGAATTTTTTCCGTTAAATAAAATACACTTTAAATAAAAAAATACTTAGACACTGTAACTTAAAGTGTAACTGCGTTTTTATAAAAAAAAAAATATTTCGCCCTTGTCCTCTTAAGCTTTCGAATTTTTTTTATGTAAAAAATGATAAAAAAATCATAGTAATACTTTAAATATTGTAGATACAAACTTGTTAATTTCAATGAGGGATTTTACTTTAACTAAATCCCATATCACTAGAAGAAGCTTAAACACTTAGTCTTCAAAAGGATAAACACTCTTTCCATGTTATATTTAAATCACAAAATGTAAATCATTTTATCAAATATACAAACTTATATTCAAAACCAAGATTTATTGTCTGTGCTCTGTCATGCCGATTATATAAATCTTCCATGTGTAAGCTTCGCTTTTATCGACATTTCGTATTTATTTTAAAAGTAACTTGTTATGCTGTTAGTTAGTAACTTAGTTCTTCGATGGGTTTACAAAGTTCGGGTCTGCGGGTTCGTGACCGCTTCGGCATCAATATTCCATCTCTCGTCTCATCATCTAAAACATCCCACGGGAACGGAATTGCTAACGAGAAACGGAAAGTTAACTTTACTCCCGCAATACGCATGCTAGTTTGGCGCTCGGTTTATAAACGGGCCGGGAGATATGAGGTTAAAATATGATCAAATTTTGGAATACACAATATCTCACACAGGTTTGTTTTTATTGGTTTCTAGTATTTTTCATTTAGTTCATTTATTGTTGAAGGTTGGCGGACATTAAAAACCAATTTAATACCTTGATATAACAAAAAAAAAAAAAAAAACGATATGAAGTTAGCACTTTTACAAATACTACAAAATAGCATTTGCCTGAATACACTTACATACATGTGTAATAATATGTCGACATCCGTTGCAATATTTCTTTTTTTTTGTTAACTTACTCTAGAGCAGGTGTGGGGAACCTGCGGCTTTAAGGCCTTAAGGCTTTTTGGCTACCCCGGTGCGGCCTCCTTGCCAATTCAGCAAATTCTGTACATTTTTGTATATTCGTAAATTCCTGAGATTTTGAATTAAGACCTAAAAAAAAGGTGTCACGCTGATAATTTTGGGAAATCTGCGAATTTCTGGGCTTTAAAAATTGGCATGATTTTTTTTCCGGACAAAGATTCTCTAGTCAATGTTTACTGCGGGCCTTATGTCGAATCAGAAAAATGAATGCGGCCTTTAGAGAAGAAAATGTTCCCCACCCCTGCTCTAGAGCTATCACAATCACTTAGCTTAAAAACTGAAGGAGTGAATTGATAATAGGTAAATAACTTTTTTTTTGTTTTTGTTTTTAATTAATAATAACTGTTTTCTTCATATCCGTTAATCAATGGTTTATTCAAATAGATTAAATACACAATATTAATGTAGAAAATAAAAATACAGTAATTTGAAAAAAAAGTAAAATGTTACGAGACAAGAATTCTATAACCTTTCCGTCAAATAAGTGGATGAATTGATTTGGATATGAATTTGGGTTCAGTATCTTTACAATTCCAAAAACGTGTCCTCTGCGAAGCAGTGTTTTATATTCTTGAAACGTACTTTTATAAATAAAAATACCTTTTGACTCACCTGTTGATAATACAATCTTAAATTTACTTTTTAGTACCCAACTAAAGTTTGATAAAAATTTTGATGGCGTCAAAAAAACTAAGCCAGTTTTGTAGCTATTTTCTTCATAAAAATATAAACGCAAAGTACTCTCAAAGTTTAAAAGTTTTTATGTACTTCTTACTAATTATTTTTTTACATCTTTTTGATATCATTAAGTTAGTATAAAATTATGTTTAAGGCATTTCTCCTGAGACGACTCTTTCTCGCACATACACAGGGTGCTCATTAAATCTTTTTTGTTTTTTTTATGAAATTTTGTCACTGTTACTATAATACGTCACACGATATTTTATTAATAGAAAGAAAAATAAAATAAGGCGCTGAAAGCACCATATTAAAAAAAACTATTAAATAAAACTCCGAATTATCTATTTAACAGTTTGTATTTTACTAAAAATAAAATTCATTTTTGCTAAACTTATTCTGAATTCTGTAGAGTGTAAAGCACTCGGAATATTTTCATTCCTATATCTTCTAACCAGTAAACTTACAACTGAAGCTTTTATGATAGTTTGCCGATTGAAATAGCAAACTTCATTATTTGATCCTGTTAGTTCAATATGTTATGACTTTTAGAATGACTGGACGGCAGCAAGATCTTGGTTTACATTGCTGGACCTATATGAAACCAAATATAGCATTATTGAACTAGTAAAATAGGGTCTCATGATCTGATTCCGGGCGTCATAAGTATTGAAATATGTTTTAGTAGACAAAATAATATACTAAGCCATCATTTTAATTCATGGCTTAATTATTAAATTTTACATTTGGATTAAACTTAAACTTTGATAACATTACTATAATGATATATTATAATCAATTATAATGTAAAAATTAAAGAGATCTATCTGATCTTTGGTGTGACGCGTAAGTAAAAATACATTGAAAACAACTAAGAAAAGTAACTCATAGTTACCATTTGATCTAAATATGGGCTTATTAGAGGTGAAGTGATCCAAGTGGTATTTTAGAAAAAAATAAGTTAGTTGCGTTGTAATATTCTACACGTCTTAAAGTATCGTTAAAATGAAGTCTCAGATAATGTACATTAAAACAATGTTATCATCCAAAAATAAAAAATATATTCAATCCACCAAAACACCGAACAATTACGCAATTGTACTTGTAAAAAGTTTTGCCATTTTTACTAGTTGACTCATTTTACCTCTTAGGGTTCATTTATAATATGTATTTGCGTTCTTTATTTTGTTGCTTAACATCGATCCGTATTAAAATTATTTTATGTATCAAATCTGTAATAGCGAACCTTATTTGGAAAGAATTGAGACAATTTATTTTAAAGTAAATATATATTTTCATAATGACTGATCAATTGCAATGTTATTTTTAAATCACGGTGTAACTATCTGTAATACCGGTAAATTTTGCATAATTTATGGTTTTAATATTGAGCAATTTATTCTGATTTAAAACTTGGACACGAGAGGGTCTCCTTAATAGACTATTACTCTTATTTCTTGGAAGTTTATCAAAAGAAGAAAATGTAAGAAAAAGGGAGACAGAAAATACTTAGAGCGGTAATTTTTCAATGTTATTTACCGAATCCGTGTTTTTCGGTCTGCACGAGCTCAACTTAAAATGAACTTGAGGATTTTTTTCTCCAACCCGCACCTGCTCGATCCTAAATTTAAAGATTGTTTGAAGGACCTCCTTCAAAAATTTTATTTAACGATGACCTCCGAATCTTCCTTGGACCCTGAATAATATTCCGTAGCTTTGTTTTCTGACGGAAAAGTTTTATTTACATTTTTTTATTTTAATATTACGTCTTAAGAAGGTCTGCTACTCATTACATTTTAGATGAATCTTTTTTAAATATTACATTGTTAATTTCTGATAATTAAATAAAGCAATACTTATCGATATAGGCAAATTTAAGTTATTCAGTATTTCTTAAAAATTAATTTATTTCTAATGTTAATATTGTAGGTGAAAAATACACGAAATGATCGATAAGCTAAAACTATACTATTGAATTTCTGAAGCTACTATCAAATATAATTAAACAATACATATCAACGCATTTTAAAGAACAACGAACAAGCTATTTTTTTTTTTTTTAACCATGTCCGCTCCCAATGTGGAGCAAATGGACTCCTAATGGAGTTTATCTCAACATATGTGTTTCTACGAGAACTGCTTGTTACTCAGTTGCTCAACCTCTCTTTTACTAACGAGAGTAGGAATAGAAGGATAGGGCTAGGACAAGACTAGTGGTTAGCTAATCGCTCTCGATACGGCCCCGTTCATAGGATAGGATGGGTGGAAAGGGGGAATTCAAGACATCACATACATCCATGCCTTCGAACAGAAACTCATTAATTGATTGAAAAATCAATTCATAAAACTGTCCGTACCGGGATTCGAACCCGGGACCTCCGTAACCGAAGCCAACGACGTTGACCACTCGACCACACAGGCGGCTATTTAGTTTAATTTAAAAATTATTTTAATGATTTCAACCGTCAATTGTTTATAAAATGAAATTAGTTTATAGCATTAAACTTGTAACTTCCCGAACAAAACCTCTAGATCAGAGCATAATACGATTTCACTGAGAATGTCAGAAAATCATTACAATAATAACCGTATACAAAGGCAAGTTTTTTAAACAACTTTCTTACATATGCGTGAAAGAGTTACAATATTTACAGTTTGTACTTGTTATAATTTATTATTCTTAGAATCAGTAAATTTATTTAATAACGTATTGTAAACGATTTCATGCCGGAGACGAATTATAAAATTAACCCAGTTTCAATTAGGTACTCGGCCGTTAACAGAACATTAATGTAACACATACTCTGCGATAATATTACAGCAGCGATATAATTACGCTTACATGAATTGGTAAGTTAATTTAATAATTATCGTTAGTACGGCAAAAGCATCGATCGTGAATAATTATTATTGTAAATGCTAATTGAAAATAGTTCCGGGACACGCATGTTCTTGGGATACATTTGTTCATTTGGCTTATTGATCCTTTGTAATTGGAAATGTGTGTTTTTATAATTGAATGCTAATTTAACACATGCATTTACAAAAAGCAATGACCTTTCCATTGGTGGGTTCCAAATACATTAACAAAAGGGCACATTTAATATCAAGACTATCCGCGGTGTTCCGTGGAAGAGTGAATTATTTTACAACTTGTCTTTAGCCTTTTTTATAATTAGTCCGATGTACCACGAGACCATTTTGTGATGACAACTGGTAGACAATTTAAAAACTTTATTATTATTATTTAATTAATTATTTTTACATAACAAGTATAATTGATTGATTGTCGACACTGTTTGTGTTTTTTTGTAAGTTTAAAACGATACGAATGAAGTGAGTTGATTCTGAACGATTTTAGAAGTTTTGTTTCAATTCAATTGTGCTAATTGTATTGTTTTGTTGAACGAACGCCATTCAGAAAATGGCGTATCTAAGCTCTTCGTCTGGGAGTGAAAATTGAATCCGTTTCCACCTCGGCGAAAATTAAATATTAAGAAAATGTTGTAATTTCAAATTGTAAACACACGTGTTTTCAATATGTTAACGGTAGTGTTTTTTTTTTCATTTAAATCTTTAACATCACTAATAATTTTGTGTTATGTGAATTTATTTGTTGATTGCGAATCCCTAATCAACAATTTCTCAAACCTGGATATTTTAGTTTCGTACCATCTGTTTGTACCTGATATTCATTATGAATGTTTGTCTTAATTGCTTTTCATTAGTACTGATTTGTTTTTTGGATATAACATCGTGCATTTAAATAAAAACTCTTCCACAATTATACGCAATACTTATTAAAATTACATGTATAAAAAATACAAATTATCAACGATTAAAACACTTGATTAAAAGTGTTATAAATTCAGTTGTGTACACGTGGAATAATATGTCAACATCCAAAGCCACATCATAGTCGATCTTGTCATTGGACTTAGTTATAAATAAACAAAATATCAATATTACATAATTGTTAATGTATAATTATTATGTAAAATATTCTAACGTAAATACTAATTCAAAGTAAATTTATCAAACGCAAAAAGTAACTTATCTGTGTGTATATTTTGCAGGAAACCCTGAGCCGTCCGTATCCTGGTGGCGTGGTGGGTCTTTGTTGGGACGAACTTCAGCCTTGTCTTTGAGAGCTGAACGCCCAGCACCCGGCCAACCATCGGCTCTAACCTGCCAGGCATCCAACAACAACATCACTGCACCGCTTTCCATCGCGATTAATATTGATATGGCCCGTAAGTAAAAATACAACAATTTTATTATTATATATATATATATATATATCGTTTTTTGTTAAGCGAATCACCGTCAATTTATAATTTTGATTTTCTTCTGGTTATTTTTGTAATCAAATAATTTATGCATGTTTTAAAGATTTAACAAGTTTTGACAGAATAAGCTACCAGCTTCGGTCAAAATTGCAAAATACGTTCCAGAAAAATATTGAAAAGATAATAAAGTTTCATCAAAGTTGATCATTTTAATGTATTCAATCGAATTGTATGTTATTATTAATACAATGCTTTATTTATTGTTTTGCCATTACTACAAATCAAAAGTAAAGTCTTGGAAGCTTCGCTTACGACAACAGCTCAGTTTTTCTTTTAAATTTGAATCGTTCAAATTTTTTACATTTACCAAGTTTTGTCACTAACTATCCTGGTTACACCTTTCGGCATCTTCAGATGTTCGGTAATTAAGTTTATTATATAAATAAAGGAAATACATTTATCACTACGTTAAAACCTATTGATTGTGACATAATTTTACTTATTATTTGATTTTAATAACGTTCAATTAGTCGGGGAAATATTTACTTTAACAAATAGTCTTTGTATGTCTTTGAAATTAAATGTGCTTATCATTAAAATGTTTTTAGAGTAGATTTTTAATACTTTGTTACCCAAATAATTATGATTTGTTTTTTGTAAGATTTCTCCTTTTATTTAAACTAATTTCCAAACGTTGAATGATGTGAGGCGTAGTAATGTAAAATACGTTTAATTAAATGTAAACCGTAGAATAACATTAAATCTCTACTGACCGTAAAAGGTTTAAGAATCGCATGCCCAAAAAGGGTTCGTAGGTCCACCATAATTAGTTAGCGAATCAAAAGTCCGAGTTGTGACGTCACGAGTAATAAATTTCTCTGTCGGCTGGGTATACCTACATAACATAACCCCAAAAACGTTAATTATTCAATAATATACAGGGAAATGAATAAACATTGTTAGTCTATACTACGACTCTCAAACTATAAACAAATTCATGTGACTATTATATTGTTCTCGACAAAATATTCTTACACTTCACATATATGTCAAGTAAAATTACATATATGCATATAGTTGTTTAAGTACGTGGCAAGTATAAGCATAATCGTTTTAAGCTGATATATTCACAACAGCCACATAAGAAAATTGTAGCCAGCTGTTTTAATTATGTATATTATTCTACCGACTGGAAACTTGTATTCCTTCCATGTCGTGCCAGTATATTTCTTAATGAAATGCTTGACGATTTACCAAGATTTTCCAAGAAAGGGTTTAAAACGCACAATCTTTAAATAAATACAACTATAGTTCAGGCTTTTAAAATATATACTATCAAACATGGCGTCGCGTATCTAGATGAAATTTTTCTGTATGTTTTTTTACGTAACAAAGACCTGCTCAGTTTGAAGACAAAATCTGTTAATAATTATTAAATCCGGCCCTTAGGCACATTGTAACCAATGTTCCCTCTAAGGCAAGAGTAACGTCAGCTGCGCAGAAATTTCAAAGGCTGCGCGGACCGATCAAATATTAACTGAACAACTGTCTTGTAGTGCGCGCCAACACTGAATGAGTGCGTGGGGGCTTCCCAACTGCTGCACGGTCTTAGAGAGAACGTTGATTCTAACTTTCAACTTTACAATTGAATAAATTAAAAACAAAATTTAAAATATCGACTAAAGGCACTTGCTGGGATTTCAATATGAAATTTGAATCGTTTTTTTTTTTACATTTGTACAAGTTTTCATTTCACAATCCTTGCACCTGAACGCCTGAAGATAACAAACAGCGAAACCCGGGTCGTTAATGACAAAAAAATCTGAATGTACAAAACTTGAACGATCCAAATTTAAACACAAAAATCAATTTCATATCGCGGCGGCAGTTTGAGAAGCTCTGCTCAGTGTGTGTGCTGTACGGCGTGAACATGCCAACGCGACGTCGTGACGTCACGCGACGGACGGCCTCCCCAGCCCCAGTAATTAATTGTCCCGAGCGTTGTTTTCGTATCGCGGTCACCCTATGCCCTATCTATACCCGCTGCTGACACACATCCATAATACGTTAATATTTCATACCCAAATTACCCATATGGCACGATAAATATAATCAGTATTATTTGTTGTTTTCAATAGAATAACGAAATGACAACATTGATATCAATGAATATTTAATGAGAAGATATACATCAGGTCGTGATTTGTGTACATGGAAAAATTAATGGAAATAAAACCAATCCTAGTATAACATAGAAATAACAATCATTTTAATGCTATTTTTCATATCACCAATCGTGAGATTCAAATGTTGTGATTGCAGTCGCAAATGATTATTCAATATTTTGAATATAATAGAATTTGAGTTAATTTTGTATTTAAAACATTGAAAACAATTTTTCGTGGTTTCGATTTTTATTGTGGCACTAATGCCATCATACGAGATTAACTCGATTTTTTGTAATTCACTTATGATCGACTCGAGTAGAATAGACGTCGCAAATGCTATTGTATACGATCACCAATTTCAATTGAAAATAATCTTAATTCGGCATTGACCTTACCGGGAATTGAGCCCAGACCCGCTTGATTTATAAAGCCAAGCTCTTACCAACACTGCGGGTGACAATTTGTTTTATTTACAATAAAGCATTTTCAAATTGCGCAAGAAAGCACAGCAGATCCATTTTTAAATTGAATTCGTCATTTGACAGGTCGTTTTATACGTCGACATTCACATATTTTTACAATGAAGTGCAGCCGAGACTAGTGAAGCAGTATGATAGTGAATTTCAACAATCTCCAGCCAATAATGGTGTTGCCAGCGCTCGAGGAAATTTTTCGAAATCTTACTTTTCGAATCTCGTGAGATTTACAACGTCTGTTCAGCAAACACTGATATAAAATGTTACATTCTGCCTATCGCGCTATGCAAGCTAAACATCAGCATTCGTCAACCATAAACTCTTTAAATAGAGACAATATGTATTTAAATTTTTAAAAAAACTACTAACATGTAATGTATAATTAATACACCTGATTCTCTTTTCGTGTTGACTTTTACACGGTTTTCAAATGACACGCCGAATAAGTACGAATTATTTTTATACAATGTTATGTTTGCTTTTTAGCATAATGGAATTGAGTCGTTTGGTATCAAAAGCAGAACTGTTCCATACATGATGTATGCAACAGTTCTGCTTTTCATACAAATTTTGACTCAATTGTATTATTTAATCTTTTATATTTTACGTACAATTACTCAATCGGAGACAAGCAAATATGGATTTATTATTTCACCTATATGTAATTATTTATATATTTGAAGTATGAATAATTATACCACTAATTAATTTATAGTTTTTCAAAAAATAAAATCGAGTGTTAAATAAACATATTTACATTTTATATATAGTATCAAAAAAAAACAAAATAATTACTAACGCAAGATTCCCGTAACGATATTTAAGCAAAATGCGAACCTCATATTCTTCAATGACTTTTTTATCGACAAATTATAATCAAATATAATTTCCTCGATGTTTTTTTTATATTTTTGTTTTACTTCTATAATATATAACGTTTCACAAACTTTCATGTAGTCGTATTATTTATTTATGAGTATCGTGTGGCTGATATATTTATGACCAATTTTATTTAATTACTTTCATTAAAAAAGTATTTTTTATTACTGAAATAACTAAAAAAAATGAAAATAGTTCTACATCAAATTGTTTTCAGCTGAAACATGCGTTAATAATCTAAAACTAATATTTTTTTTTATAGACATGAAATCGTGAATATATCTTCTTTTACGTATTTTTTTTTTTTGATTGTTATGACAAAAGTTTCTACCACTTCTTTGAAAATAAAATAGACAATATGTTAACACCTAACTAAAAAAACACATCAAAACTTTTATAATTTATCTCAAAAAACGAATTACTCGATAAAAGAAACCAGCCGAAGTAAATAAATATCGTTGAAGGTTTTAGCTTGTTACGCAATTTTTGTAAACAAAAATCGATACGGCTGACATCAATACACCGAAGATACGTGTCCACGCTCATTTCCATTAGGTCGATAAATCAAACCGTTTTTGATACATCCTGCATTTCGCTTTCCCACCCCTGTCCGGCGCATCTCAGGGCGTCGCATTTCCCGGAATTCGTTATTCGTTATACGCGCTCGGCGCTTTGAATATTTCACCACCGGACTCGAGCCTGGAACGTTATTTATGACTATGTTATCTTCGTCTGCCTCTATTGTGCTCCTCATGAGCGGTCGGGGTGGTACTCTGCCTACTGGAATCGCATGGGAAATGATGGCGAGATATCGGAGTATGATACACAGGTGTCAATGAACCCGGGATGACGTCAAGAAAGAATAAGAGGGGGCTGTTACAAACTATCCGAACGATATATCCACAAATTTAATTTAAATAACAAACTAACATAAAAAAAAACAAACACGGTTTTTTTCTTAAATTTCCACACATTTAGATTAGTGTTTTTTGGGATGTTAATATTTCAAAAAAGATTATCTAATATATAAAAATGAATGTTTGTTTGTTCATACTTTACGCGTTGCTACACCGCTCATCTGATTGCAATAAAACTTTGACAAACCTTTTGCTTGCACTTCCGGGAAGGTTATAGGCATAGTAAAATTAACTTACAGTAGGTTTTATAACATATATAAAAATCAATGTTTGTATGTCTGCCATACAGTTCATTTTGACAACGTATTCTTGCACTTGCCAAAGGTACAATTAACTTACAGTAGGTGACGCGTATGTCGTACAATAGACAATCGGCAGCAAACGTCAAACGTCAAACAGACAGGAAACAAAACATGCACTTCAATAAACACAATTAAAACACTTTCTTTCTTTGACTGGCATTGCCGGGAACCGGCTAGTATTTCGATACAATAGTAGATTTGCAATAGATATACCAATTTTACAATTCTACGTGTATATTAAACACTTTATCTTATACGAATAGCAATCTTGTGTTAATATTATTTTACGATTGCCTTAAAATACAAAAAGTGCAAATAAATATTTAATAAAATCAGAAATATAAACATAGGTAGAAGTAATTTGTTTTGTTTCATTTTACAAAGAAACCTCTAATTAACTTATTCATCTAAGCATTTTTTTTTCTAATTAACATCTCCTTTATATTATGACCATGAGCATTAAAGTCATTAAGGCTTGAGTTATACATTATTACCTAAGCTATCTGATATTTGCATAATGTTTACGTCTAAGCCTTAATAAAGCCATATTTAAAAGAAATATGTACAGTAATTAATTAATGTCATGGACACGATTATTATTATATCATCAAATAGAACAAGTGCATAAAAAAAAATCTTTGAGACAATATTTATTGATACAGACTTGTTCATTCAAAAAAACAAGCAATTGGTAATAAAAATAAAAATATATATAAACAATAATACAAAATATGACAATGTGTCAATGAACTGACATTAATTAAAATCCTTAAGACCCCTTACAATTAAATCACACTAATTTTCCGCCTGCGTGGTCGAGTGATTAACGTTGATGGCTTTGGTTACCGAGCTCACGGGTTCCAATCTCAGTACGGACCGTTCTATAAATTGATATTCAATCGATTTATCAATTTCTTTTCGAAGACATGTTTATATGTGATGTCTTGAATTCCCCCTCACAACCATATAATCCTTGAACGGAGCAAGAACGATAAGTAACCGAGACTTGAGCAACTGAACAATAAGCAGTTCTTGTAGAAAAACTTTTGTTGAGATTTTCTCTATTAGGAGTTTATATGCTCGACATTGAGAGCGGACATAATAATGGCATTAAAAGACAATTAAGTAGGTAAGATAGTGAACAATAAATTAAAATGCTTTTTTTATGTCAACAAATTGAATTTTTTTTTAAATATTTCTTATTTAATCGTTTTAAATTAATATGAATTGACACTAAAAATATAAATATTCACAGTAGGTACAGAAACAAATTTACATGTAAGAATGTGTAGAAATAGATTAATCTCATCTCCTTAGTCGTTGCCAAATCTATTTGACTATAATTTTGTCAATTATTTGATGTAATTACAAACTATGATCATATTTTATTATAAATAATATTTTAATAATTATTTTATCTAACATAATTTTAATTAAAGCAGTTCCACTGTGATTTAAATTGTTTGGAAGCAGATGTTGTCAACTCTGACAGCCGAACAATGTTAACTTGTATACGTTGTATACTATAATAGACTAAAATACTTATGTTACAAATTTATAGAAACACACTTACTCTAATAAATAAAAGTGACTTTTAGTTCTGAAACGCGATCTTGTAGTACATTTCTTCTCCTCGTATGCAAGCCGAGGAATAGTAAATATTTTTCCGTTTGAACATCACGTTATGTTTATCATTCAAGGAGCATAGCGCAGATCCTTGTGCAACGTCACAAATAATATCATCTGTCAGACTGTATCAAGTACCTAGGTATCTATCTGGATTTAGGGGTGACTTATGACTTTAATCGGATATAGCTAACACGATAGTATATATCAATAATAAAATCTTTTTTTTATAAAAATGATAATGAGTTTTTTGTATTTGAATCGTTTTTACCAGGGGTAAATCCCGCTCTTTTGTTGTTTAAAATATATGAAAACACTCAAGATTTTTCTATTCACACAATTTGAATGGATACAATTTATTGTTCTTTGAGAGCTACACAAAAAAAAAACAATTTCTGAAATCTTGAATAAAATGTGTTTTATTTTCTATTGTATACGTACTTACTTACATATTTTTTTATATTATGATTACTTCTATAATTGTCTAAACATTCTTTCAAGAAAGAATAACATTATTATTACGTATACATTGTTTTTAACGATATTTAATGAGAGATGTTAATATTCTTTTAATTACAACGTTCCACGGTATACCGTAGAGAAACGTCGAGTATGTTGAATAAATAACTATGAATATATTCATTTTGAATTCATTTTTTTGGATGAAATTGATTGAGCTGGTCGTATTTTTAAATATTAAAATATAGTATGCAATCCTTAATATTGTCAAAACAAACTAGACACATACTTTGCGTTACTTACGAAGGCTTAAGCATGCATTTCAATTTGAACGCACCCGGACGTAAAATGCGGGGGGCTGTAAAGTCGCCGCCCTAAAGTGCAACCCTCCACACCCACCCACAATTGTCGAGACACTTTAGATTTAGTGCGACAGTTTGGGAATCTGTAAGCGGCAGAATCTGACGCATAGGGCGTAAACGAATTATGCAAAGGCGAAACGTCTTGATTTGAACAAGGTTTGTTTATATAAATGATTACTATGTATAACATTTTACGTTTTGCGTAGCAAACTTGCGCCCCCGGGGTTCGAGAAGTTTAGCAAATTACATAAACCTAAATTTAATTATGAAACTAAACTTTATAAGATAAGTTGTATATCATAAATGGAATTGTTTTGCGAGATACTTTATAATACTTTTCGTGTTAAAAAAACACATTGCAAGTTATTAACCTTGGCAAAATAACAAGACAAGATAAAGATGAAATTATTTTTTTTGTGTATAAAATATCTCGACTTGTTTTCTGTCTTTCTCAGTTGAGTTTATATTATTTTTTGTAAAGTTTTTAGCAAGTTCGGGGAAAAAGTATACCAAATCGAAGATTTCAAATTCCTCGGTAAATTTATCTCAATCCCGGAATCTCGAGATCCCGGGATTGAAAATTTATCAATCCCGAAATCCCGGGATTGGAAAAAGGCTCCGGGATTGGATACCCTAGTTGACACCGCGGAGAACCAATATATCGATTAAAAAAATAAATAAAACAGCCTAAGTTGGGATTCGGACACGTTGTCACCGCAACCGATGCCAATGACGTTCACTATTCGATCACAAACTCTTTACATATTGAAAATTGCAAAGATACATATTCTTTTTTTAATCCATAATCACTTGGAAAAAGACGAACAATTACACAAAATCACGCGAAATATACATCGCATGCACATCTCATATGTACACTGGATTTCAAGTTAAAATGTGTTAAAATTGGACCCTACTAGGAATTTGTTTGTGATAGTCAAATCACAAAGCAGATATGTAAGTGTTAAACTACAGAAAAGCTTCATTCTAAAAATATCGAGAAGTCTTAAAATTAGTCCACCAAAAGAAGTAAAAATATCTCATTCTATGATAGCCAAATAAGCAAGTCCTAATTAAAATTGTTTGTAAAAATATGACATTGGTTTTATTTTAATTTTAACATTTACATATTTTTATGAACACTCATATCAAACCTTGCTTTATAGTTTATGAAGAAAACTGTTGGTAAAGTTTTAATGAATTCATTGGCCAGTTTTGGTTTGCATTGACTCATATAACATACTAATGGGTATAATATTACACAATACGTATTATCTTCTCGTTTACGTGGCTTTGATCAGGCAATTCAAGAGAAGTTCAAATAAAAAAGTCGTTCTAAGGGGTATTTATAGTAAAAGCCTTGACATAGCAATCAGGTGGATGAGAATTCAAGTCCTGGCAAAACCAATATTAAATTTGAGATCTTTGGCATAAATTGGTGTATGTGATGCTATTTATCGAGTGACTTAAGTATGTATATTGATTCTCATTGAGTATGGTATAAGTTAACAATTTTAAAATACTTGATGTATTGCCGAATATTTATTTTATATATATAATTATTAATGTAGTATTTTATTAAGAGAGACTTGAAAATACCTACCATCCGCGAGTTCGTTCGCAAAATATCTCAAAAGTTTCACAGCGAGGTAGGAAAACATTTTAACCCAACGATCTCTAATTTCCACAACTATGACGAGACACTGCCTGAGCATCGTTTTAGACCCAGAGCAGTTCTGCTCGACGACCCTCCATAGATCTTATGTCGTCTAAAATTGTCAATTTAAGAACGAATTTAGCATCACGAAAATGACTCTCTTTGTTTAAATTATTTGTGTACTGTGTGTGTGTATGTATGCGCATGTGTGTGTACATGTACGGATTTAGTATAGAGGAAGCATATGGAATGTGATTTGCAAAATAGTGCATGTGGAGTTCCCGTGAACTTCTTATCTCTGTAGTGATTGTGCTCTTCCGTCTGCAAACGATGGTAAGGGGATGCAATTTACATTTTTTTTAAAACTCTATCGATGAAGGAGACTGAAAGAGCTTTGACGCTGGCGCGTCCTGGTACTTGAAGCTCCATAAATTTGATATCCAAAAAAAAAATACTATCTTTGTTCATACCTATACTTTCGATGAGGGATTGTAATATCAGACGAATATATCAATACTGGTATTGGAATATACAAAAAATACAACTAATTGGGATCTTAATACGGAGCGAGAAAATCAAAATCGGTTTTTCAATAATTCACATAAAATACTGTCTTTAAAAATATACATAGCCATAAACGGATTATCTTAGAAAACAACTCACAGTTTCTTAAAATAATAATATATCATTAAAAAGTCATCAATTTCGGAACCAGTATTTTGAGACAACTGTCGGCAGATTAAAAATATTTCAATTAATTGCAAATAATTTTATTAGAATATGTGATGATTTTAATGTATTCAAAATTAAATTGCAGTTAATTTTATTTTAATTCGGTATTGACCGAATTATCGGTATTTTTAAACAGGCTTTTTTGTATTAAAAAAACACCATGAAAAATATCACCAATCCTTACAATTGATGGAGCTCTAAATCTATTAATATCAATTTTAATGTAAAAAAAATATAAGTTTAGTAATATAATGAAATTATTCCAAGAAATTTACAATCCCCATAATTGTATTTCCTTTCATACGCCATCCGTTGAAATGTTCTCAGATTATCAGATTACTTCACTCCGTGACTGCGATTTATATTCATCGATTTTAATATTTATTAGGTGACCAAAAAATTGACAAGACTTTCATTTTGTCAAAAAAGTCGAAGTGCGTTTTCATACTTTTCCATCAATATTCCATAACAAAATCCCTTATTCGTCGCAAAAAGCCCCGAAATGTGCGAAATCCGGCCTGACCAACTTCTCGCGTTATCCCCTCTCACCCGCCAACCCCCTAGACCTGGCACCACGTTATGCAGTGATAACCAACTGGCTATATTGAGTTCTCAGAACCAGAATGACGTAACATGAAATTTAAAAAAAAAAAAATAATGCTAAAACTACGATTCAAGGATTTTTATCATCTCTGTGCTTTTGGCTTTATTAGACAACAATTTCTACAATTCACTAATAGCCGATTAAAGATGACAATTAGGCCATTGAGAATTGAAGTTAGCCAATTAATAAAAAAGTAAAGCTTGTATATTGTAATTTTAAGTACAATCAACAATAGTCTTTATTTTAGTCTGTTGGTGAAATTAATATATTTTTATTTTAATCAGATAGCACTGTTATGTTGTGTATTTTCTGAGCTTACTTCCCTCATACGATACTTTGAGATATTTCAAGTATTGTAAAGCATGTAAATCATTCTTTTCTTATAATACCACCAGGCTCACGTCAGGTCGCAAGCGGACAGTATAAATAATTTTCTTAAATTGTTGTATTATGTCGGTCTGTTAACCTAACCTCGATATGAAGATGCAGTTCAAAAGATTCTATAAGTAGTCGTAAAACTAATATTGCTGAAAAATCATACTTGAGGTTGCATAATCTAGCGTAAACCTTCATACTATTGCAGACTGAAAAAGTTTTAATTTAAAAAAGAATAGTTCTGTAAAGAAATGAACATTAAAAAATATTTACTTATTTGTAGAACTGTGGGACACGGATAATAATCTAGAGTAGCAAATATTTTGATAAGCATCATAATAAATGTTGTCTTCACTTAGATGGACAAACTAAGTCATTCTGTGAAATTGCATACGGTATTTGAGTCGTCTGGTATCAAAAGCAGAACTGTTTCAGACATCATGTATGGAAATGTTTTGCTTTTGATACCAGACGATTCATTTAATACATCGATATTGGCTTGTAGAATCGAAGAAGCAAAAAAATTCTCTAGTGCCTACAGGTCTACATGACAATGCACGGTGGTTCTGATAAAATTATGAAAAAATGAGAACATTTCAAAGGACTTTTGATTAAATAATGCTGGAAAATAACGATTTTTCTGATGTCATTTTTGTATTCGTATTTTTCTAAAAATTTATGTTAATTTCTGCCTGTTGTATATTATCACAATATTTAAAACAAATATTTAATTTTGATTTCATTCAGAGTATGACCAAATGAAGTAACTGCATATCATATCATGCGAAAACAGTTGAGAGAGTGTGTGCTAATTTCTTGGTAGAATATAGTTTTCATTAGTTTCCGATCCCTGCCGTTGTAACGTGTTAACAATGGCGGACGGGGAATCCTTTCACGCGCCGTTTGGTGTATGAAAAATGGCTCTGCTCCTTCCGATCGGAACACGAATATGAAATCCGTGAACTGCGACTCTTTGTAGTCCAGGCTATTTTCACTTACTGACCGGCTTTTGCAGGCCCTTTCAATCCGCCATCTATATAAATAGCTACAAAATCACTTCTGCCATCATATAATACTGATTACGCACAATATGTTATGACAACAAAACTAAATAGGTCAACCAAACGAAAAACCTATAATTATCATCGACAGACTTCGTTCTAGGACCGACATACCTACTTTGTGCTAGTGAATTATTTTATATTATAATACAGATCTCAAACAAACTTTCTTTGATAAAAATAACGATGACCTACAGGCAACAAGAACTTATTGCTGTTCGAGGCACTATTTAAATACAATTATCATATATAACTACTATAAAGTGTTCACTGTCAATACTTGGTGAAAAGACATTATATTAAGAGAATACACAAATAAATATATTATTTTGTACTTTATTTCCACTTTATATATAATATTCAGGACCGGTTTCGCTCATGGCGAGCATTGTCAACTGATAAGAAATATTATTTAACAGTGCTTTTTATACAAAAAAAAAATTGAAATGAAAAGGTGTAAACAATTGACATTGAAAAGAACACTTCAAACATATAATTAAAAAATCATTTAACTTTATCGATCTTTGATGAGTGTACCCAAAGAGCATCATTTAAAAGATCTGCAAGATGATGCAAAGTAAAAGCTATTTACAAAATTACCTGACAATAATATTTAAACCATTGTATTTTCAGCGATGGTTTACACATTTTTTCTAGTTTTAAGCGAAAGAAAATGTTGATGATTTTTAAAGGATTAAAAATAATTTCACTTATGGACTGGATGGTTTTCATTGGTACAAGTGAATTGGATTTTTGATTTTGTTGAAAATATAACAAAATTCATATTTAATGTATATTTTTTATATTTTAAATTTGTTATAACAACCATCCGTGCATATAATAGTTTATTTTAATTCAAACATAAAATATTGTAGCCAAACAGAGTTCTTTAGGGAGCTACATTATAAGTGCAAATCATCTAACTGAAAGTTCATTTAATTCTAAGCCAATTTTAAATATATTTGTTAAATAGTTACGCTTTTATTAGTTTAGTTTATCAAAATTCAATATAAATGGTTTAACAATATGCATGCTGGTAGTTAAGAAACCGATAAATAGATATATAGACCTTGCTAGATTTCTTCCGTTGAAAATATTGTTTTGTGTAATTAATATTATAATAATAGTTTTAAGTGCCAAAGAGTTTTCTTATTGGTAACATCTGCATTATACAATAGACTAACGTGCGGATATAACTCTATTTCCGCCGTGTCGAGAAGATCAAAAATTTGTTCTTGCAAGAAGATACTGCATAGCTTTCATTTTTTTTTATCAAATATGGCAGAAAGCTGTAATTAATATTTAGCTACTGCCTTTTACGCCACTACATATCTTATATTTTATCTAGATCACATCAGAATTAAATAATATATATTACTAAAATTATTTCACAGCTCTTTATTATATAATTTTCAGACACTTTTTATATATTGAATTTCGAAAATTAGAATATAAGAACTTACAATCTTAATTTAATTTCATCATTATTTTTACGTGAATTGTATGCATCAATGACTCAAACGAAGTTTTGCTGAAGTCAACGGTGGGCTGCCAATACGTTAAAAAGAGGCTCGCTTAATTTCAAAGCCATTCTCGGTGTTCTGGGGTAGGAGTGAATTTCTGAATCACTTATATGCAATTATATTCAATACTTAAATAAGCAATCAACTGTTACTTAATACATTTGAAATTTACCGTAAACTTGTTTTTACAAATGTCTACAAATGTACTACTGCGTATACTGAAGCTATCGTAGATAATATATAAGTCAGAAATTGCAGTTATGGACTAATTTAATCTGATAATATTGTTTTCTTTTTAAATTGACAAAAGGCTCGCTGGCCCTACTAAAATTTAGCAAGGGGATCGTGCGAGCCTCTTTGAGCCCCCTTCAGCCCACTCCTGGCTGAAGTTACATTCGCATCCTAGTGATTGTTCACATATAGATACTTATATAAAATTTATAACCACTTAAGCTATCATTACATATTTGTTTACGCAACCAAGAACTCGAACCTCAGATGAATGAGCGGTTTCATCCATGGATTTTTTAATCACTTCATGAACTTCTGTGATGTTTTTATATCTTCCTGTTCATTTTATAGGTAAGCCCACACAAAGATAAAACAAATCGTTTATTGTATAACACTTTTAAGAGTGGGGAACCTTTTCATTTCAGAAGTCAAGTTTGATTATTTGTAATCTGATAAGGAAGCATTCAAGATTTTTTAATTATCTTTACTTAATATCGAATGACACTTATTTGTTAATGAATGGACATGAAAACAATGAAAATATATTTGTTACATCAAACGGAAAATAGCAATGTACTAATCTTCGGCTAACTCTACTTTTACATTCCCCAAAAAATGTAAGCAAATAGACTTACAGACAATTTTTCATATAACTATTTGTTTATGTTAAAATGATTAATGAGGAGTTCATTATATGGCTTAACTCTACCATAATGTGACTAAAAATATAAAGGTACTCAAAGAATTATTTATATCATGAAATTCGTTATTTTTTAGTAGAAGTATTCTTATTATATTATGTCAGGTTAATTTATTTGCCTGTTCGTTGCATTTACATCAAAATAAAAATATTATAATATTGGCATATTTTATTGGCAAAGGAAACAAAATTTTTGTACATTCTATTCAGGAGTTATTTATATATTCGAGTCCAGCTTTTCGAAACTTTTACTTCTTTTTTAAAAGCTTTATTGCGTTTCGTTTACTTACTTGATATTATTTTGGCACATATTTTCGATGCGAACAATGTCATGAATTCATGAATAGTAATTTTTTCATAAAGGAAGTAGCGAATTTTTGGGAGAAAACAGTTTTCACGGTATGATTTTAATATACAATAAAATATTTAAATGTGTAACAGAAGAAGTGCTTTTGACGTTTCCTTGATAATTTCCATTTAAAGGCTATTTTTTTTATTTCGGTATTGCCACTCGAGAAAACAAAATCCGGACGGAAAAATATCTGCCAGCATAATTGCTTATCTCGGTTTTTATTTTGATTTAAATTATTCATATTACAATTATAGATTATTGTGAATTAAACATAGCAATAACCGGCAACTCAATTTTAAAAATATTTTTTTTTATGACAGTGGCTCCTGTCGGTGAAAAATTCTCCATGATGGAGAATTTTAGAATTCTAAGGAAAGAATTACAACAGTGTATTAAAGATATTTAATATATGCATATATTGGGAAGGGGAGAATTAAATTAACAATTGTTAAAGTGGGCATGAAGCAAAAAAGTTATGAAGCTTTTAATTTGAACGTATACATATTACAAAATTAACTGTGAGTGAAAAAATTTTGTGCAGCGGTGGGCTTCCAATACGTTAACAAGGGGCTCGCTTTATATCAAATCAATTCTCAGTGTTCTGGGGAAGCAGCGAGTTTTTCATCACTCTGATGGGATTATATGCAATACTTAAATAAGCTATCGATTGTTACTTAATACACTTATAATATGTAACAATATGCAATTATCGTAAACGTATCAATTTAAATGGCCAAAAATTTACTAATGTGTATACTGAAGCTGTCCTAGATAATATATAAGTCAGAAATTGCAGTTATTATTTTTTTAATTTAATATTAGAGATTTTGATCATTAGTAGTTGGAATGTCTTTCTCCTCAAAATGATCTCGGATGACATTTAAAATTATTATCGATTATACACTGTATGTTATAAACAATTAAAAATATCTCTATCTACTTTATTATTTGCTGTAATAAAATAAAATAAGTCCTCTGAAAATCTATTTATAACGGAGTTTTTCATCAGAACCTATCATTTCGAAAAGGTTATGAATATAAAAATTGGGAGAAAAAATCAAAAAACGATAGATTAATAGTCGTGCAGAGAATATATATTGGTATTATCTTGATATTTTCTTAATTTCATAATTTAAAAAAGGATGCATACTAACAACCACAAATTTGCATATGAGATGCAGTAAGAAAGTAAAAAATATTCAAAAGTATTTATTCTACTATAGAGAAGTTCAATCATATCATAAGACAGGTAATCGTATCTTATCAAATATTTCAAAATAATAAAAAATATGCTTTCAGTAAATACGCAAGCTCAACTTAAAAAATGGCTACATGACATGAATTGTGTGTATGAAAAATTGTAGAACTTAATACGTTGATATTTAAAATAAAGTTATGTTAAATACACACTTAATAAACAGATCAGCTTAAAAAATGGGTTGATGACATGAAAAAAATTAGGTACGCTTGTGTATTCTAATAAATATAATATTTGTAGGTTTGGAATTAAAGTCTAACATTTATCAAGTAAAAATATAGTTTTCTTTGTGTATCTGTATCTCTATTGTCAGTTTGTGTAACTGCAAGAGATAGTGTGAGTGTTTGACAAATATTTATGTTTTCAATCCGTTTTGTCAACCGTAATAGTTACGAAGGCATTGCTGATTTATTATTATGTGCAATTTTATGTTTCAACATTGCAAACGTTATTGTAAACATAGTATTAAAGTTTCTTGGATATAGTATATTTATATCTTTTAACTACCAAGGCGTCAGATGAAATATTTCACAAGTTCTCCTCGTATGCCTGAAAACGCCCAGAGGGTCGGCTTCCACCCAGAACTCCTTTTATTTAACCCACTCGGTCGATATTCGATAGCATCGTTATGCACTTTGATTTATGGCCTTTTAAATTGAAGAGACTTATCTTTTTTCTTACTGCACTGAGCTCGCATATAGATTCGCCATCGAAAAATTGAGTACCTGCGGACGAAATTTTATGTAAATATTATCTAGTCTTTGAGTAATATTACATTCATCATATCTCTCATATTGAATTTTATTCAATCTATATCATATGTATGTTTTATAATAGATAAAACCGCCATTTTCTATCAAACGATTGTAAAGAAACTTTTAACGAAAATGCTTTACTTGGCCTCTTAGATTGATGACACTGTTTTTTACATAGAAACATTCAAGTGTGTAAAGGAAAAAGGACGTAACCCACATTTTTTTTAAACTGCTTTTTTCGATAATCACAATGTATCAAACATGATACACGTTCCATCAAAAGGGTGTAAGCTGCAAATGCCGAATTAGTATGTAAATTTAACTTTTAAGTTTGAAAAAAGATGAGCTTGTGAAAATTGAAACCAAGAACAATGACTGAAAAAAGGCTTTTCCTAGACAATTTCTTTAATTAATATTAGATTATGTCAATTAAACACCAGTTTCGAAGTCTCCGTGCACTCTGTTGTGTATATTTCATAATTTGCAAATGGCCCAAAATCATCATAACATGTTTTTTGTGTTTTCTGTAAAATTTGCCAATTGTGGGGTACGTCCTTTTTCCTTTCCACAGTCGATAAAAATGTATCAGCAAAATGTTTTTGTTTGACTAAGATGTAAATTTTCATTTTAAATTATGTAAAAAAGTTTGTAAATTTTGTCAATCATTCCACGTTCATAAAATACTACCCATTTAAAAATAGCAATGAAAAAATACATAGTATTTATGTTTGTTTTCTTTACTAAAAAATCTTGTTTTGTACTTACTACTAAAAATTGTATTTTAAGTACAGTGATATTGGGCATTGGATTTTTATGTCACCACCATTAAATTTGATTAATTACGGTGATTTTTTTTCAGATAACGAGAGAAGCAATTAATATGTAAACAACGTTTTATGAGAGTTTTGTGGAGAATTTTGAAATGATTTTGCAATACACTCGAAGAAAGATAGCCGCTTAATTTAAGATCGATGAATATTTTATTATATTTTTCTTTTATTCCACGAGGCGGTTATTAAGGAAATGGCAATTGAACGTGGGAGGTTGCTGACAGAAAAAACCTTGATTTGTTTTTCAGCATTTTAATAATTTAATATATGTGAGAAATTTTATCTGAAAGATTTTTATACAATGGCTTAATTTTATCGCTTTGCATTGCGGCTTCCAAAAATATAAACCTCAATTTCCCTCCTTTATTATAAAAGAATATTATAAGAACGTTTCCACGACAACTCTGAATCAAATTTCATTTCTATTGTACAGAAGAGACATGACTTTCCAGAAAATGCTGTACGTATAATAATAATATTATTATCTCTCTACTTCTAGAAATTGTTCTTTATTTTCGTGTAAGTGATTTGTAGCCATTTACAATAGACGGTTTGGTGAGTTATTATTTTTTTATTTTTTTGTCGAAAAAATAATGAAGAAATATGGGATCTGAGAAAAATAAATACATTGTATTGATTTCATTAAAATGTACACTTTAAATTTTACAAACAATACAATTGTGATTTATTAAGTTGTAACAATGTAACGTAATTTGTATGTTGAAATTATTTCTTTATAATAAATATAAGAAGATTTATATACACAGATATGTAACGTCGATAGCACGATACAACAAACGTTAATAGTTTTTTTTACTAAATCCAAAAAAATCATATGAAAATTTCTAACTAGCAGATCATTTTCGTCTATTTTTTAAACATTCAATTGTATACGCACGTTGATTGAGTACCTTAATAATTTATGCTCCAAACGGTAAACAATGAAAAAAAAATATTTAGACAAAATAGAAATAAAAATTTCTTGAAAATTAATTGAATTCTTAATCATCAATACAAATAAACTGTTTAAAAACATGTGCGATGGTTATAAAATTCACTTTTAGGATGTTCACTGTCAGTACTTGGTAGAAAGGCATTATATTAATAAAAACACAATATTCCTTTGTACTTTATTTCCACTTTATTTAAAAAGGTCAGGACTGGTTTCGCTCATGGTGAAGTTGAAAACGCTCGACGGTCCCGACCTTTTCAATAAAGTGGAAATAAAGTACAAAGGAATATTGTATTTTATTAAGGTTATAAAATTCTTCATTATCTACCAATAACTGTGTCTATACCTTATAGTTGATTAGAAAAGGCTTAAATCAGGAAAATTTATTTTTTTAACTTACAAAAAGTTGACAGATTGCGCTTTTCATTACAATAATTTAACTCTCATTTCATTTTACAGACAGATACATAAAAATTCATATTAATATTGTGATGGTATATTTTTTTAAATTTTGTTAACTATACCACCCACTGTTAAACATGTGTTTTTTGCTCCATATCGGGATTGAAACCTGAAGTATTCAATTTCGAATAACAAGCGTTATTGAAAAAAGCTCCGCCCCTGCGTTAAAGTTGCAGTGATTTACAACCCTGCGAATTCAAGCGCCGCGAAAACCTTTTCATCAACTTTGAAAAGGGATACGAAATCTTTTTATAAGCTTTTCAAAATTAGACCCTTCATACTCTGTTAATACAATTTTCGTAAAAGGACTAAATCTTTCACACAGTGAATCAAATAGTAAATGAAATACATTCTCGCCGCCTTTTTGTGTGATATAATTCAAGCATAACATACGGAGCATTTAAAGACTCACTTTTGTTTTCTGTTCACCCTTAGGCGGACACAAAATTATAATATTTAATGAAGGCACGCTTAATGTTAGTATTAAAATACAGAAGCAAAAATTTGATCTCTTTATAACAAGAAATTAAGCAACGCAAGACAGTTATGTAGCAAACAAAATTCTTCATTAGATCCTTACAAATTAGACATGTCAAACATTTTTATCGATGAAAGCGATTTTTGTCTAGTTCCTCGTAAAATTTTCCGTATATATTCAAGAAGCGATGAACAGTATTTTTGTTTTTAATTAAAATAAATATTATAAATAATATTTTGTCCAATTTGTGTTACTTATTATAACCATTATTACACGGTTTTCCATACAACAATGGTATTTTTTTTCAAATAATTCGTTTTATTTAAATTCAGGAATTCTATCATTTTTTTACTCGGTTTTTGTGGAACGTATCTATCGAGTAAAAAAAATGTTATATATTTTATCACCGATTATGTTAAGAAATTGAACTTTTGTACGTTACAATTATTGGAAATACATGATATTATACGTAATTTTTTATTCATTCAGGAGACATGCGTATCTAAGATATTGTTTGTCATTCTAAAGCTAACGACCCACCGGTGTGTCGCATACCTACTAACCACACACGCTACCCACCAGTGTGTTGTCATTATTACGACGTCAATAAATATTTTTTAGAGTTTGCATCATTGAAAAGGGGTCTGACATCTCTTAAGGACTCGCAAAATGAATATTAAGTTTTCCTTTATTAGTTTTTAGAAAATTGCTAGCTTACAGGACAAAAAACGTTATTTTCTAGCTGTTAACGGGTAAATTAAAATGGTTTCGGGTAAAACACAATTATCTAGTAAACAGTAACATAAAATATTTATTACGTTTCAATTTGTCTTTTTAGCCGACGCAATTTAATATCGGATAACTCGGATAATTTATTATCTTTCAAATCTACGTTGCACGTAAACAATACATAATTTATACTTTGTGTATTTTCATGACAATTAATTTACTCAAAATATGTGATTGTATCGAGCTTAAATACGTTATTTCTTTAATAAAAAAAACATTTCTAAAACGTTCAATCACTACACCCTTATTAAATTGTTTAAAAAAACATACGTTCATATCATATTTTTTTAAATGGTGCCGTACCTCATCTCATCGACTTTTTTTAGATGTTTTCAATAATTGAATTACACCAATAAGAAATAAAGCATAAAAAGAAGCATCTGGAATGCTGTGTAACCAATAATACTTTATATTGAAATTACCATAGTAGCTTATTTCTTCAAGATTTTGCGGAGAATAATTAGAGGTTGTTAATAAAACCAGTTTGCAGAATGTTAAATCCAAAAAGATAACGTTATCACTATATTTAGTGTATCATTTCTTTTTTTATATTTGTGTAGGAATGGTGTTAATATCGTATTTTGAATACTTAATGAAATTTAATAATATAAAGTTGTCTTGGAGTTTTTTTGTTTGCGTGAAGTGTTTGTTATCTTGGACAATTTGTTGCAAAGAAAGAAAGATCATCAATTTCTTTGAGATATGGTGATTAAGGCAAACGCTGAGGGTATCTTTGACGGGGTGTTCAATTAATTCATTGATAATGTGGAAGTTCAACACACGACACTTTTCTTTGGGTACGTTAGACGTCGAGAGCTAGAAAGTATTGGAGAACGTATGGTCGTAGCAGCATGCCAGGTATAGGAAGCAACGTACGTGCTAAAAAGATTAATTTATAAAATGAGTTTCTAACGGTTTTACACTTTCGAACAGAATTTTATTATGTATATCAATATGAAGAATTAATATTTAAAATAAAACTTCAAATGTTTGCATATATTTTTATTACCAGATTAAAATTGGACATTTCAAAACAGCTGGAATATTTAGCTTTTAATATCTGTTTTGATAGAATCAGTTTCAATTATTAGTGAATTTTTATTGTATGCTACTTTCAAGAGAATAAGAATACGTTGATAGCTATCAACGTATAACATATAAAAACTGTAGAACTAAAATACTTTGATATTTTTACCCTATTAAAATAAGAATAGCTCAAAAAAGTGCTTAAATTATCTGAAAAGAAAGATCTTCTAACACAGAACGTTCAATGCTTGATCTGCAATCTAATAAAAATCTGCATATCGACTGAAAATGGAATGGAAAAAAACATCGAAATACAGTTATTCTTTATTACCTTTTGTTTCGGTTTACTGGTTGAAAACTCCTGGATTAGTAGATTAGATGTTAGAGTGAAATGGAGACAGCTGATTTAGAGTAGTCACGATTTTAAGAGATGAGGAAATTTCATGATGTATGAAAGTGTATATGTGTGTGAATATGAACTCAAATAAAAATATTTTTAAGACGCGGAAACTTTCAATATGAAATATATTGCAATTGGAAATCTGTGTCAAAAATTAATACGGTATTTTTTTTGTTAAAAAAATATTTTTATTTTATCCTAATTATTTTAACTGCACTGTTCGTTAACTGTTCGGGAAAATATGGAAGATCTCTTATAGCAAAAAGAAAACATTGAATAATAAAAGTAAATGTTGTTTTAGGATACTACACTTTTTAGTCAGCTGCAGATGTGGATATTATGCAATACTAAGACTATAATAACAGCACTACCGTCATACGTAAACGTACAGATTAAATTTATACGTAATATCAGGGTTTCCCAAACTATGTTCCGTAAAAAATTTGAATTTTAATATAATCTGCAATACATTTAAACATCTTCTACTTCATATTAAAAATCGTGTGGTAGTACATCTTCACTGATGTTTAAAACGTCAAATAACTATCTAGGTACAGGTGGAGATTTTAAATTATTAAGAACTTTGTTTATTCATATTTTTATGTAACACTTATAAAAAATAATTAATTAATAAATAATAAATGATTTAATAACAAACATATTTTTTCAAAATGTTTTTACAATTATGAAAAAACTGTGTTTCGATAACATTTCCAGATTTGTGAAGGGTTTCATTGCACAATAAGTTTGGGAAACTTTGCGTTATATTATGAACAATTCTGATTAAAATTAAAAAAATAATTTTATATTATAAATTATATTCAACATTACATTCTGTTTAAGATTTGATTGAAATTTCTTTGGTTTAATAAAACTTTACTAAAAATAGGTTATAAAATAGTAATGATCAAGTTTCTTACTAATCATTAAATACAGTTAGAAGCTTCTTCTTTGTACAGTAAATATAAATTAACTATACAAATTATTTATTGATTCATTTTATTTCAACGAATTAAATTCATCTTTTTTTATAGCCATTGTTAGTAAATACTGTATTTTTAATAGATAGACAGCTATCGCTTTACTATCAATAATAAAAACAAACTCTCATAAAATAAATTCCGGTTAATAAAAAAATATTCCTTCGAATTGATCCATTAAGTGAGGAATGCCGGGCTGGAGCCCAATTTTAAAAGGTCGTAAGTCAGTTTTAATTATCACTCAGCCGCGTCCTTTTATGACCCGTGACGGTGATAAACTTTGAATATTTCAGCAAAAGAGTATTTCTTTTTTTTAACGTTAGCAATTTGCTTCTAATTAGTAAGAGTTAATTAGATAAGTAATGAAGCTCCGGGGTATAAGGGTTAAAATAATTACTCCTTGGCGCAGGAAAAATAAAACATTTCCTTAGATTATTATTATATTTTCTTGATAACGAAGTCTTTGTTTACATTTTAGGGTAATATTAAAAAGTCAACTGTCTTTGAATATCTTAATATACTCTGAATGAAAGTCAGAAGAATATTAAATCCCACCACTAGATGTCTAGTTTTCTGTTTTGAAATACGAGGCTCGAATACAAATTTCAATTTCTGGGCAATCATTTTTCAATTGACAAATGATTTTGCACCAAAAATAAAAAGTGTATATATATTTCAAAAGAATATTCGAATCACACTCCTGATAACAATAAGTATATGTCCTATAAGTGGTCAATGATTCTGGCCTGTCGTCTTATTTTGTTTTAAATTATAATCAGTCAAAAAGTCATTTTCAGGATTATTTCATATTAGTAAATCAAATTATGATCAAGATAATACGATATTTAAAAAAAAGCTTTATCCAGAATATATATCCAATTTACTCACACGAATATAAAACAAAGTGACTTTGTATAAAACAAGTGGCACATTTTTTGAAATATGTTACTTCTATTCTATTCACACTCTTATTATCTTCGAGTATACGCCATTTATTTCGCATTGACATAGATGCAGTGACATCAGTTAGATTCAACTGGTTTCACCATTGCTCGATGTTACAGAGCGTCTTGCCACTGTCAAACCAACGTCTCTTCAGCCATCCATCTCTACGCCGTCCATCTACCAAGCGCTGCGTATTCAGCAAAAGTACACTTTTAGGAAAATAAATGTGGTCTGAAGTGTTGAGCTTTAATGCCGAAAAATGTCGATTATATTTTATTACCAGTATATTAATCCAAAATTAAGACAATCGATTACTTATTGTGTGTTATAATTACGTGCATATATTATTTCAAAATATTGTAAATATCGTTTAACGTCATCAAAATGTATATGTACTTATTTTTAAATTTCTTCTACAAGTTTACGATGAAAATTATTATTTTCAATTTTTATTGGTTGTACTTCAGATGTGGGTTTTGCCTTTGTGAATAGCCATGAGATTAGGCGAGCATTCTTTGCACCTTTGCATTCTAATAAGTCTATTTTATTGTAAAACAATAACAGCAAAATAAAATATATAGCTACTCTGAGATACTACTCGTATAGTTTACATATATTAATATACATATACTCAAATATAGCTTTTTAAACTCAAACCACAAAAGTCATATGGTATTTTTTTCAATACAAACATCGCTGGACAGCAAACCATCAACAAAGTAATTGTTTTCATTCTCAGTGTAAGGAAGCACTCAAATGCAAATGGCGTTTGAATCAAAATGGCTACCTGCATTTTGCTAGTGTAGCGCTTTCCCGCGCAAAACTTTCATAGCCAATATGAAAATGTATTATTGTTTATAACGAGTTGGCTGTTTTCAATGAACACGTTACATAATATATATCTACGACAACAAACAACATGCAATATTTTCAGTTTGGCAAACTTCCGCGTCGCCTTCTGTATTCGAGATGTACCCAATATTTGTTTTGTGATGAGTTATTGATTTGGAACACCCCAGTTTCAAGACAACTTCAACCCCTCCAAACCGCACAACAATTATTATTAATTCGCGATAAAACTTTTCTGTACACACGTATGGAAGAATACAAGGAAGCGCAAACTTTAAAATAAGTGAATTAAAACCAATTTATTATGCAAAACATTGACATGGTAGAAATTTATTATATTATAATTGAGAATAAACTTTTGTTTACCTTCAAATATCAAAATATGAAATATTTATATTAAACTTTGTTGTATGCCTAAAATAAAATCATGCGATCTCACCTTCTTCCAACACATAATTAATTGCTTGAAACCAAAAGCTACAAAAATAAATAACTAACCCGGAGAAATAAGGTAAGAGAAGTAATCTTTAACGCTATACTTGTACTGGTTCAAGAAATTTGGAAGAAGAATCGATACCAGAGTAGTGAAAAGAGTAACTTGTTTGTTCATTATAAACGAAATGAGGAAAGCTGATATATATAAACAGACATACGGTTTCTACTGATACGAGCAAAAAATAAGCCATTTGAAAAGTGAGAAAGTAGCGTTTTTTTAAATCTGAATAGTCATGATGATGCTTGTTTTGTCTACGAAAACAAAATCCCAGCTTACAACGTCTTCGTAGATCCAATAATTATATTTTGGTATGAGATCTGCAGTTTACCGGAAAAGCAACGTATCATTCTACAGAAATTCGGAAACTATAGTTGATTAATCTGCACTAGATTATAAGTCATAAAATAGTCAGATACTGGAAATCAAAAGCTCTCTACAAGGTATTTGAAGAATCCTCCTTAAGTACTCGACCCATGGACCACCCCCGGAACGACAGGGTGGACAAACTCAAAAGAAAAGCTGAGTGGCTTTGCCTAGACTACTCTACCTTGAGAGAGATTGAGACGGACATGCCTGGAAGACGATTGTGAAATCGGTCATGAGCTTCAATAAAACCTGACGCCAATCAAACAAACCATATGTGTATTATTCCGATGACACCGATCTTAACTATTTATATAAACCAATAAATCCATTTTTTTATGCGCCCAAATAAGAAGAAAAATCTAACATTTTTATATTATCGTTGACCTCTATAACATTTCAAGTGTTAAGCATGTTAACATATAGAGAATCCGAGATACGATTCATTTAAAATATGAGGTTATGGAGTAGGGAATACAATGCAGGTATTACCGAAACCGGAATCTCGGTATTTATGGTGTTTTTTCAATACTTATATATCAGTTTTGAAAATGAAAAATACCGGTATTTCAGTATTGAAAATAAACCGAATTTAAAATGTATAGAAACCATAACATATTTAAATAAAACTGTTTGCGATTAATTGAAATATTTTAAATCTGTTAATATAGGTTGTTTATTAAAATCAGCCGTATATGATTTATATGAAATATAGAAATAAATATTATGATTTACTCGCCCAGTATTGAGATCACAATTGAACTTTTTTTTTGTTTTTTGTAATATAAGGAATTTATATAATTGTCCGGTATTGTAATATCCAGTATTGAGAATGATGTTTATTTATCTCCTGAATTTGACCCCATGTAAATTTTGTTCACTTGGCGTATATAAACTTAATGAGAATTAAATACAGTTGATTTGAAAATAACCAATTCAGTTATTTCAACTGTAAGTATATGAATAACTTTATATTTAAATGAATGTAAAAAATAAAACAAACACAGAAGATTGGTATTCTCGCAACGATAGGAAACAATTAATGTGTTTTCTTTATTTCCGAGATTAACGAGCTTCTAATATCAACGTAATGGCTTATTTAATTATTTTAGGAAACATCATTTCGACATTATAAAAAATCATTTACTGCATGTACTAACATCGTTCTAATTAAAACACATTATATTTATTACGCGCCCGTCAGACACCCCACCACTTTTTATTATTATGAAACTATTAGCCGTCAAAGAAATTGCTTTTCGAATTGGAACCTAACACGAAACGCTCGCAAGCAATTTCTTTTCCTATTTATAGTCAACATAAAGGATGTAATTAATCCCTTATGACTCTGTAACACTAAAAGCAGTGGTGCGCAAACTGGGTCACGAGTCCTTTTCTAAGGGTTACAAAAGGTTTTCCTTTTATTGGACGCATAATGTAACATATACATATTATGGGGAATTCTAAAAAAACTTTTATACCTAGTGACTATCTATTTAATGAGAGTTAATGCTACCGCTCAAATTGTTATATATTAATCCGTAATTAAACTTTCCTGTTGCATAGCAACAGAAAAACTGTACACAATCAATTATTTTTCAATATAGCATTTTTGAATAGGCCATATTAGTTCATTTAAGGTTAACACGTGATTCTGAATTTATTTATTATTTTATTCACTATCAATCTTCGTAGATTACAGACTAATTGTATTTTTAATTAGATGCACTTGTAATGATTTCAGCAGTAAATATGTAACTTAAACTAGTTGAAATTCGAGAAGCGATCAAATGTCTGGCACCGGCTTTGATTTCAGTATCTTAACTTCATGTTTCTGAAGGGTACAATATAGAACTCTGAATTTTGAAACGAATTTGAGTCAGAAAGTGTTACCACTCTGCTAAGGTAGTATATAAATAGACACCACGCCATTATTTTTGACTGAATCTAGCATACATAGTGTTTAGTCCTACTCTGGTGTTTGTACTCAACATACTTCAACACCTCTAATATTGTTAAGTTGGTGAATTTGGACACATTTATTAATTTCACATGCTCATCAATTATTTTCTTTTAATTACCACGATAAATCAAGTAATGAGCCAGTTTATGTTGAAAAGCACTGCAAATGGTCCTTAGCAAATGGCGTCAAGAAGCGACCTTGTTTTTGCAAAATGGCCGCCTCTTAAATATTTTCCCGCCCTCTTTAAACATTTACCGCGCCAAAGTACGTGATCTCAATACATTATTGGGTATATCGTGGATTTTTGTATATAAAAAGATGACGCAAAGAGCTCCGTAACGGATACAATATGTTACAACCGATATGGTGAATCTACAGCTACGTGTTTCTCGGGAAATACTTTGCCAAAATTATACCATTAACTCAATCTTTATGTTAATATAAGAAGGTCATCATGCTGCAAAGATGGTAATCGTGCAATTCAATGCTTTATCTCCATGCAAACTTGTAACCTGTATCGATCTCGACCATTAATACAATTTTAGATTTAAAAAAATCAATATATTACAATCTGTACACAATGTTTCGCCAGCTGTGGTCTAGTTGGCAAAGTTTTGGCTCTACCATTCTGGTGGAACTTATTCCCGGTAAATTTATTGTCAAATTGAAATTTTTAAAAATCTAAGCCGAGAGTGTTTGTGATGACAATTCTCTTGAAAACTTTCAATTGCGGATTGTACACGATTTTTGTTCGAAGGCATGGGTGCACCATTTCAGATCCTACTAATTAAACTCTTTGAAAAAGATAGGTTGTGTGACTGAATAACAAGCAGTTATCATAGAAAAACTTCTGTTAAGATACTTCCATTAGGAAGCCACATGCTCCACATTAGGAGCGGACATTGATAATATATATATATATATATATATATATATGCATTAATACAGTCTAATATTGATACTAAGTCAAGTAAAAACAGTAAAGGTTTAACGAACTATTCTTCATATTTCTATTATTGTTTTTTTTTATTATTATAATATCTTTCCACCAAATATTGACCGTGAACACATAAAAAGTGATTATTTGTCCTGTATTTGAAGTTAACATGGCAGAACCATTGTTTTATACAAAATGCTATGATGCCTTTTTACCAAGAAGACACTTTGTATTGTTCGATGTATTAAATATATTTTTATTCAATTAATTTTCTGAGATAGATGAATGTTTTTTCTACTACTGAATTTTAATTATCACTTATTAATTGATAAACTTACTAAATATTTTTTAAATAAAATGGTACATGGATTTTAATAATTAAAAATCATGTATTTCGGTATGTAAACACTACAGCAGTGTCACTATTTTTTAACTTCTCAATCATTTATGAAATAACTAAATACTCCCCCTTATTGAAAACAAACATAGCTTATCTTACCTGTTTGCATGCGTCTCTTATCAGGAACAAAACAAAATAGGGTGCACATAAATTAAAAACGACTAATTAATAACGTCCACCTATATATCATAAAATGGCCGACGTTGATAAATGACCTTCAGCAGAGTTAATTTTCTCAACCAAACGGGCAAAAGCGACATTTACAACGTTTTTTAAATCATCCACGAGAGCCATAATACATTAATCGGATCTTCTTGAAAATACTCTTTTTTATTGACACATCTTTCTCACATAAAATCCTAGAAATATTATTGATAAAATTAAATTTGTTATAAATCAAATTATGGAACAATCTTCTTTATGTTAATGATTGATAACTTCATAACTTTCCATGTCGAGAAAAAAACTGGAAATTAAAACAGAAAACAAATGTACATTTTCAGGTTTTGCCTTTCGGCACCTTCAGCCGTCTGAGTACACGGATGTACTTGAAATGTTAATTATGAGACGTACATAATATTATGTTTTAATATAAAATCCCCACTTGTTTACCCCACTTGTGTTCCAAATTGTTACACGTGTTTCGCCTCTTTAAGAAGCATTAACAGATATAATATCGCAAGGTTTTTCATAATTTATAACTCAACACGTGGAATAATAAAGTTATCAAATTTAATTTGATATCAAAAATTAACATCTACAAAGTTATCGCCAAATCCACCTAAAGCGTGTACAAGGTTTTGATTCATAAAATTTAGCGTTGTTACATAAATAATTTAAATTCATTCAGTCATACATGTGGCCATAAAATTTATGAGCACTAAAATCTAGTGTAATTCTTTTAATTAAAAGCATTTCAATCAATTCTTCGGAGTATATAATTATCTATGACGTACTTGATGTACCAAACTTTACTTTTACGTTAGCACGTTTTCAATATATTTTAAATAATTTCTATAAATAAAAAAAGTCAAAAAATCGTTTAATTATAAATATATAATATCGCTCGTTTTCAATAACGAAGTGATGTTTTAAAAAACTTGACACCGCCATTCATATTTCACAAATGCTTTTATGTTTTTTACAAATTTGAATACTTCTTTATGATCATCACATACGGTTAACAATTATTAAGTTAGCCTAATTGAATATACATAATAATATTCGACTAGTCTGCTAAAACAGTTTCGCATACATTTTTTATATCACCACATGTCGTGTTTATTTTGCTAATTAAACATAAACAAAAACAAAAAAACACTCGTATAATTGTCGTTTACTCGCTTTTTCATTTGTGAAATTAAATTTAAAATGGCCGACTGCCAGCAAAATAAAACAAAAATTTCCCGCGTTTTTCTTCTGTCACGTCCGTCAAATGCTGACGGTAGATAATTAGCGGTCGTAAAAAAACAATTCCCGCAGGTTAACGTCTTAGTCACGGTTTAAATAAATTTAATCGCCCATTCCTATCGGAGGCCGGCTGTGAATTTTAACTGCGCGACCGCTTGGAGCTTAACACTAAGTTTAGTGGGTGGAGTGAGCTTTTTAAGGCCTGATAATTGATACGGCGTAAATAGTTTCTAGCTATTACTATTCGTAAATTAGGAAGACTTTGGCCGTAAAATCTTTATGAATAGAATATTATATTAAAGTAATATGAAAAAAAAATCTTCAATAAAAGAACTTACCCCCATACAAGAAAATCAATCAGTTTTTACATAACATTATTAGTAAATTAGTATTGACTACATATAATTCATTTTCAGGAATGTATTTTTTAAAATATTGTCGGCTTATACCGGGTCGAATCCCAAAAAGAGAGTTTAATGTATTAAATAAAATTTGATTTAAAGATTTTCTTAAATGTCGGATTGCTTAAGGGAAAAAAATAGAGTGATTAGTTTAATACAAGTTTAAACCTTCACTCTTCATTCTATCCTTTTCTAACATAGTGTTAATAACATGCCCAGCATTTGGAGTGGAAAATATTATTATCAGTAGCATTTAATTTACAGAAATTGTTACAATGGCAATAATGTGGCAAATTCTTTGAAAATGTCTTATGGAAATCATAGTTGGCTTTTGGTAGAGATGCTCTCGGCTTGTAAATACTGTTTAAAATATATTCGTTATTTTTAAAACAGTTCTAACTTCAAAAAACCTTTTAGTATATATTTTTTTTGTAATCATGTTCTCTCATAGCGGAGCTTACGAATCATTTGTCATTTGTCTTGTTTTTGAGATACAATATAAAAAAAGAGGGAGCCAGGACAGGACTATTAGTTAGGTAATCACATTCGATGCTAAGCATTTTATAGGTGGGAAGAAATTAGAAACCGGCTATAAAATCAGTTTATGAAACTGTCTTTATTGGGATTCAACGTTTTGAACATCACAACCGAAATTCTTGTGTACAGCAAAGGACGCTATCAATCTACATAAAATGATAATACATCATTGCATTCACATATTTGAATGGCGTTAGGTTTTCCATAAAACAATATTCATTACATTTCTTTGTAACGAATCAATCTTTATTTTGAATTCCCATCTCTATTTACCTGAGTTTCTTATTCGTGAAATAACCGCATTTAGTAAAGTCTACGTCCTAAGGTATGCGAGTGCGGCTTTTGGGTGAGGTCCCTAGACCCTCTTCGGTCTATTTCAGGGTCTCAGCACGACCGCAAACCTTGCTTGGGTGCTCCTACAACACTTTGAGCACGCCTGGTTACGTTTGAAAGTTTCGTCTTTTTGCGGTGCGTTTTCGTATTCAGGATTTGGTGATTTTTTTAGTGAGTGGTAAATCACAGTGTCGTGTAAAAAATCTTTATTATTTTTTATATTGATTGAAAAATAAAAATACCATCGAAAATATTTGAATTTGTGTAAATAAGATAAATTGAATATAGATTAATGAATGGTTCCATTACATTATTTTGACAGTACATATTACATATTTTCAAATCGGGAAAAAAAATAACTGTGCAAAAAGAGAATTATTAGTAGGTATACAGATATTTTTTTACTTATATGTAGTTCAAAAGAAAATGCGATCTTTGTATTTGTTAATTTTAAACGAATTCTTTACAATCCAAATTTTTGTCAGTAAGCCTATTTCTATGAACCGATTTATTCTCATTCAATCAAAAACATTTAGGGCTGCTAAAAAAGTTAAAGACTCGTAGGAAGCTGGTTGTGCATCACTGTTTAAGACGATCGTCATAAATCCATAAAGCACTATTTTTGTAGATGTTAACCGATTATATACCTAATAAAGATGAACGTTTTTACACACCCGAACAGATAGTCTTTCTCATTAATGTATTTCCGATCGGTTATATTTACCTTTTTTCATTTTAACACCTCTAAAAATGCAGTTTAACTTTATTTTTACATTTCTATAAGTCTGCTTAATTGATTAGAAAGATAAACAATTCAAACGAAAACTTCAATTAATAAAAAATATTTACCAAACCCAGAATTCTGATTTTTATTACGCTATAATTTATCTATGTTTTAGTTAAAAGAATCCATGTTAAAAAATATCTTGGACTGGTCTCAAACGAAAATACTTGATAAACACTTGTCTTAGCTAATCAGATAATCGTAAGTTTGAAAGCCGCTGTATCGAGATAAGACAATATGTTTATTGAAAATGTTTACCTACATTTATAGAAGTGAACACGATCCTAAAATGTTCAGTCTATTTTTGAACTAACCCGAAACACCACAAGTAATTGAATTTACTACATTTTGAACTATTAACATAGTCGACAGAACACTCTGTCTGATAGCGTGGTAAAATATACAAATATGTATAACATTTTCAAAACTATGAGTCAAATGGATGGAAGTAGATATGATTTATTTATGTATATAGACGTATTTAAAAAAATGTATCTTACAAAGGCAAAGGGAAATCAATGTAACAAATATTCACTTGGTATATATTATATAACCTATATCATGTACTGCATTTTGATAATTTATGGTCGATAATAGACGTAACAATGGTAAAAGAAAGAAATATGTGGAGGTGTTCTTTTACGGTTTCAAGGGAAATTGAAAATGTTGATCACAAACATTCAATAAGACGATCTTAATGAGTTTTGAAAGAGATTTTCTTGATTCTTTTTCTTGAGGAAATACTGCGTATTTATTTTCAATTTATTTGTAGTACACTCTTGTTTATTCTTTGTTGTATTAATTCAAATGTTCGATATACGTGAACCGTTTATAAAAGTATTTAGTATCTTTTCAGTGCAACTCTTTTTTTATTGGTCGTGCAATACTTTATGTAAGATCGATTTTTGACGACCAATTTTGAAGCATGTGCCTTACAGTGATAACTTTAGTCAAACAATATCAAAGCGAGCCATTAAATATCAAGGAAGACTACTACACGAACAAAACATGTGATATCTAGATGTTACGATAGATCAGATCCCAAATCAACACCCGTAACCAACAAAGTATCAATATCAAACTTATGGTCATTTTTAGCAGAATGGAACAAATTTTATTCACAGATAACTGATTTCTATTAAATTTCTACTATTTTCTGCGAATTTGCCAGAAGTAAGTTAATAAAATTACTGCGTTGTTCGATATGTGTGTCAAAATTAGTGTACAGATATTGTAGAGCTGTACAGTAAAGTTAAATTCTAGATGTCATATTATTTTTAACGAAATAACAGAAATTAAAAAGGGTGTCATTATCATTCATTCAAGTATAAATTTACAAGTTAATATCATTTTTCTAATATCTTATTATTTTCTTTATGTTAGTCAAATGATTTCATTTTGAGTTGTGAGTAGCTAGCTATTTGCGAAAACTTTAACTCCCTCTCAAATGCGGAAATCTTTCCCATCTGAATAATGGTTATTTGGTAAACAGTATCGTTACAAATTTTAAAACGTTTCTTTTAAATGAATGCGCCCAGATTACGATCTACGCAAATAAACTATGTTTTTTTTACTCCGCATAATGGAAAAAGACAATTATTATGATGCAGAGCCAATACTAGCACACGTTTAAACCTCCACTTTATACAAAAAAAAAACTTTGCTTATTCCGTTGTGTAAAGCTGGTAAGGATTAATTCGAGTGGGGTTTAACATATTATTCGGTTTTTCTTTTATCGCTAGGCATTGTAGCATTCGTATTCAAATTTATTTTCGAGTAGTTTTACAAAATATATAACTAAAATAAATGGTTTTACTGAATTCGTTAAAGATATTTTTACTTGTTAAGTACTAAGTAGCGTCTTAAATATATAAACCAAAAAACTTATAAAGTGTCAAGTCACCATCTCCATATTCATATACAAAAGTATGGATACATTATTTTGTGTTTAATTAATCTGCACACCAACGGACACAATTTTAAAAAGTTGTTTCACAACATTTTAAAAAAAAGGTCATAAAGGTAATAGAGTTTATCTCAACAGAAAGCTCTCTACGAGAACTGTGTGCTTTTAAGCTGCTGAATCTTTCTTCAAAGAAGAAATTAGTGGTAGACAGATAGGGCTACGACGGTACTAGTGGTTAGCTAATCGCTTTCAGTACGCCCTGTGTTTTAAGATACGAAGTGTGATTGGGAGTTTCAAACACCACAGATATCCATACCTTCGAACAGAAATCTATTTAAGTATGTTAACCACCCGACCACGGTTTCGACGTATACAAAAATGTATCAATTATTATTCAATAATGAATCAGTTCATTCGCTAACCTTGCCATGTTATTTCTGACGATACTTTTCAAATAAACGAAGCACGTGTCGTATTTTGTTACATAACAATTGGAATATTTTTTTTATATAATTTTATAATAAAAATGAACTTCCACAAAGTTACCGCTGAATAGAATGAAACTAAATGTATACAAAAATGAAATCAGTAATGTAAATAATAAGCATCAAAGATAATATTATGCTTATAAAAAATCTCGGTATTCTTTATTTCCAAATACAAAGAAAATATGTTTTTTTTTTCTTTTTTTTTTTTTTAAATTGTTAATGCTAGTTATATCTGTGATGTATTTTCTCATATATGTAGTTGTTATCTCAGATGTAACGCAAAATATATATTTTATAGATTTTTTTAAAAAAAATAGGTGTTCACATTGACCAACAAAAAAAAATAGACGACATGTAGAATTTCATATCGACAGCAAAATACGAAAAAAAATACTCAATTTTTTGCATAAAAATGTTTCATAAAATCGTTTTGCAGTCTCGACATTTTTTTTTTTGATTATTTGGCTTTGTAGTTTGTCAGAGGATGAAATCATTTTATTTGTATTACATTTTAAAGCGAGTATTGCAATGTTTGATTTTTGACGTTTTGTATAGGGTTCTCCGAGCAAGGGTAATAAAATTCTCGCTGAGTGTATGGAAAGCGCTATAAAATATAATTTCCGCTGAATACATCAAAATTTTATTCTGCTTTGTTTATCGAAAATACCAAAGCTCTAGAATCTCAAGCACCAGAGTACTTTTATCTATGTAAATATATTATATAATATTATGTATTTTACTCTTAAGAAGCTACTCGTTTCTATCTTGGAGAGATGTTATTTCTTTTCTCAAACATCATAGGTATGTAAATATATATTGTCAAAGGCATCTCCTATTTTGTCAAACTATATTTTTCACTATTGTAGTGTGTGTCATTTAATACTAATTACATAATAAATACAAATAGGTAAGGGCTATTAACCTTGTTGTCGTAACGGGCGCATTTAAAACTCACTAGTGGCGGGCTCTTGCAGGATTCCTAAAACACACGATTTCTGTAATATCTGCTACAATTACTGTATCATTACTCAATTATTATTATTAACCCATAACATGCCGTCTTAAAAAATCACGTTCCCTGCCATGATGGCATCTCAGTTTCACTGTTTATTGACAGTATTTAAACCTAAGTTAGCAGCTAAAAAATAATGTTAAAAATGTATATATTATATGTATGCTAGAATGCCTAAAATGATAAATACGTATTGACAATATTAAGAAAAATATTAAATGACTTAATGGCTCAACTATTTACGATTGCATCATGGGAATGGAGGTGAAGTATATCGGTAAATTATAAATTGATATACTTATGATGACATTTATAAAATTGAAAGATATAACATACAATCGAGTGTACAAAAAATATAGGGCTGTGGAATCGGGCTAAAAAATAATGACTCCGATTTTTTCAATCATACTATCAGCTCATTATATATACTATAATCATTCTAGTAGATTTCACCAATCAATATTATGATCAATAGACTAATAATTTTTCAATTTCTACAAATTATTTTTCTCCTATTTTTCTGTCTCAATTCCGATTCTATCTCCCGCAAAAACATTCGTCTCCACGCATCACGACTCCGACTCCGGCTCCACAGCAACGTTCCCTCTAATTTTTCTATTGTGTGTGCGGACCATCAACTTCTGCGAGCAGTAAATTTTCAGCCAAATTAAAAGTGTGCGCAAATATAAAAAATTCGTGAAACAAACTTATTTTTACAATATTTCTGTGTGCGGCCATGTGCGGGGATAGGAAAATGTGTGCGGGAACATTTTGGGAGGTGTGCGCGTGCACACGCGCACATGCACACATCTTAACAGGAAAATTGCTCCACAGCCATGTAAAAATATTTCATACATAACAAAGCACAATTAGTGGGATCTACAATTCATTTCACTCACTAATCACATAAAATTGGAAGTGTAAGATGATTATCTTAATCGTAAACGTTTTTTTCCGTTATTATGTAAAACACTTTTTACTTTTTAAGAGCTTTGAGAATTGGGTTAGTAAGGTTTTAAGTTAGCGGTGGGCTGCCAATATGTTAACAAGAGGCTATCAATTCTCGGTGTTCTGGGGAAGAGGTAATTTTTTGTCACTCATATGCAATTATATGCAAATTATAAGCAATCGATTATTACTTTATTCATTTATATAATATCAAAATATGCAATTTACCATAAACTTGGTAAATTGCAAATTGCTAAAATGTACTATTGTGTATACTGAAGCCGTCGTAGATATTATAAGTCAAAAATTGCAGTTGTATGCTTATATGATCTGAGAAAATAGTTTCCTCTTAAATTAACAAGGGGCTAGCGCGAGCCCCTCCGAGCCCCTTCCAGCCCCACTCCTGGTTTAAGTGGTTCCAGACACCTGCTAAAAATGATGTTAATGTAATAAAATTAATTTCAACAATTTCGCGAATAGCCCACGCTGTATTCAGATTGTACGATTTTCTATTACAGTGCAACCCGCAATTACACAACCCCGAATTACGCGATGGCTTGAAATATTCGCTGCAAATCCTCAAATTGCACTGTCGCATTCCATTGTCGTTGCTACGAGACGGTCGTCTGTGCGGCGCATACAGTCAAATGTTGGCTAGCGTCAGTAATACGTGCTTTCAAACTATACACGTATTTCCGGGCGACTGTCTGTGTTTTATTTTGGCGTGTTTTGCATTTTATCACGTAGTAACTAAATATTTCTTTTATATTTTTTTCTTAGTTTTGCATTTTTTGCGGGAAAAACCAAATCCCTAATTTTGTATGAGATTCACTCCCCTGATTACACTATTCCGAATTACACTGTCCCGACATTAGTGTAAATGGGGGTTTAACTGTATTTTGAATATTATATGGCTGAATTTATTTTGAATTGTTTTTGAAAATATTCAGAGGGTCTAGCTTCCGAGCAGCTAAAATCCAATGAAGTGTGAGTGAAGTAATATCATAATTGAATAAAAAGTGCATCTGTCGACCTTTTGAATTTTCAATGAGGCGTCGGATGAATGGAACAACGTTGTGCCGGTAATCACCTGGTGCCGGGTTCGCTCATTGTTCCGCAAGCCTCTATTGTCCCGCCTGCCACTAAAAACAATGCATCGTTGCGGGACTGCAAAAAAGCGATAATTGAAATGTGTTAAGAAAAATAAAAAAATGTTTTCTGTTGTGGTGGTGTTTGATGTTACATAGGGGGAGTTTTGACGACAATACATCATATTTATAATACTGAAATTTTAAATTAATTATAAAGCAAATACAAATTATTAACTCCTTGCTGCTACCATATAAAATGGGCATATGTTATCCGAATTAATGCGAGAAAAAAACAATATTCAAAATGTTTTTCTTATTTCAATTCTTTCTCAATATTATGTTCAACTTTTTTTTATTGAGACGGTTCTTTAAAAAAAGTTTTTTGACAAATATTTATTTTTAAATCTTATATGAAAAGTTGTATTGCTGTTTTTTATTACTTTTAAGTGTTTGTGATTCTTTGTATATCTAAACTTTTTTGACCATCGTGTTAACGTCATTATCGTGTCTAAAGTAAGGATCTATTATATATGCCTCCATTCAGCATAGAGTAAGATATGGTATGCAGTGCCGGCGCGAGGTTATTTGGTGCCCTAGGCAACGATTATTGGTGCGCCCCTTTTTTAACAAATCATCTCATTTGTTTTCGAAATATGAAAAAAATTAACTCGGAATCATAGATATATGTTTTTAAATATCCATGTCCGCTTCCAATGTGAAGTATATGGTCTCTTAATGGAGGTATCTCAACAGAAGTATTTCTACATGAGTTGTTTTTTAATAAGTCGCTTTATCTCTCTTTTTCGAATAACATAGAATTACATTATTATTAGAGTACATAAAAATAATTTGAATACTACAATTATGCGCCCCTTAATGGTTTGCGCCCTAGGCGGTTGCCTATTTTGCCTATATGGTGGCGCCGACCCTGATGGTATGTGCTAGTCATTTACTCAATTTTTCTACTCTTCCTACTTAAAGAAAGCAAGGTGATTATGTAAAAAAAATACTACACAAACTCATATTTGTTTTTTGCAAATTTTTCGCATTATTATAATTAAAACCATTCATACACTCTGACATTTACAAGCTGGCCGGTGCATCGTTGTGGCCGCTTAGGGAACTAAATTTTCCATTCATTCCTTCACACGTTACTCGCCATCGTAATATTAGTGTTTGCTCATTTAAATGCTTATAATATTTGAAGACTTACAGAGTCAACGAGAATCATTATATCTAGACGCTGTGACGCATCGGCTTACTTATATAGGTCCCACTATTAGCATCCATTTATGCGTTATGGTATAACTTGGCCTTAAGGCACTACAACATTTTAATTAATTCACCACTCAGATGCATTTTATACAAAAACAATATATAAAATATACGCCGCTGGCAAGTTTTAGTCGTTTTCTGAAATCTAAGCTAGACTCATTTTTTGTTTGCGGTACGGAATGAATATGCTCATGAGTAATTAAAAATATATGTTTTCTAATAAGATGAAAAAATATCAAAGTATATTAGTTCTACGGATATTATTTTATAAATGGTTGATAGTTATTAGAAGGATTTTTTTATATTCTGTTCTACTAGTTCTAAAGAAGACATAACCCGAAATAGTTATCAACCATATATAAAATAATATTTGTTGAACTAAAATATTTTGATAAGTTTTCACCTTATTACAATGGAGATCTGCCAATTAAATACCTATTCAATCTATTTATAATATGAACTTTCAATGAAAGTTGAAACATTGTTCTGATGGGGGCGGGGCGTATGTCTGAATAGCTATCAACTATATATAAAATAATATTTGTAGATCTAAAATACTTTTAAAAAAATTTAATTCATTTATAATGGAGTTCTATCAAATAAACACTAATTAAATAAATATTATTTTGCTCATTAAATTTCAAATTTCCATCTCATTATTTTTCTAAAACAACATTTTATTTGATTGTGTTGTGTTTCTTTTCTTTGTATGTGTAGGTTAAAATGTCACCACCGATTTTTTAAGACTCACAAAACTGGGCCTCAAAAAACGGGCCCTACTGGCATGTATAAATAAAATAAATATGTTTGCATCATAAGTGTATCATGATAAAATAATACTTTTTAAATACTTTTATGTTTTTTTTCAATATTTATAAATTATTACAAATACATTTTTATAAAAACAAAACAATTATCTTTGTTACATGACTTTACAAAGTACGTAAGTATAAATTGAAATAATATAAAATATCGTTTGTGTCTTTATGCGAAATTATTTTATTTTTGCATGCCATTTGTAGCATTTCGGTGTCTATCTTATTTGAATATTTTCTATGATCAAAACTTACGATTTAATAATATGGAGTCGCATTCACAGACACGTAACGTCACATTACGCATGAGGAAGTGAGAAACGTGTACCAGTAGTAGAGGAGACTCGCATGGTGGAATAAGTGAGACTTATACTAGTGGGTTGAATGTGCATCTGGCGTTATGACGTAAAAAGGACGGAATATTTTATTTGTCAGTGAATTACTTAAACATGCTGCAATCGCAATATTTCAATTAACAAATAAACTGATTTTTTCCAAATATTTGAATGTTGAACGAAATTCTTAAATGTCAGTGACTGGTACATTAAAACCACAGACACGAGGTGTCAATTTTTTCTTTAGCCTTTTGGCTGCCGTATAAAAAAGTACGTTTGTACCTAGCACACCAGCTATAATTTGCAATTATTAATTTAAATAGTAATTGACGAGGTAACTCGTCTCTCGCGTGTTGAGTACGAAAAATTTGTCGAGATATCCCGTCTGTGGCAGCCATTCAGTTAATAAAGCCATGTCTGTCTTGCATGTAGTTGTAGAGCATACCGACTACTAATGGCGTTTATCTCGACACAAGTGTTTCTACAATAACTGATTTTACTTGGTTATTCAATATCTTTTTAAAAATATTTTTTCCACAATATTCCTCCAAGATTCGCTGTCCCCCGCCAGTCTTCTTGTTTCCCCACATGCCATCCAAGCGTCCTGTAGTTCCACCGAGTACATCCTATGGATGGTCATCAGTGGCCATACCCGACGGCGGATTTTATCTGGTTGATAGAAGAGACAGGCAGAATTCAGGCATTCTTGAGACATCCACAGCACATTCCAAGCCAGAAGATAGTAAGGATATAAGGATAGGTTGAGGGCAGAACTAGTGGTTAACATATTGTTTTCGCTATGCACCGTTTTTAGGATCAAATGAGTAGGAGGGAATTTTCGACACCTCGAACATCCATGCCTTCGAATAGAAATTTATAAGTCAACTTAAAAAATAAATTTGTGGAACTGTTCGCACTGGGTTTTGAACCCTGTGAGAAACACGACCGAAGCCACGACGTTGACCACATGACAAAAACGTACGTGAAAAAAATTACTAAGCCATTCATTTTACGAGGACAAAATGATCTCGGTGACAAATTTTTCTAGCATTAATTACATACATCTTGAAAATCATACAATACAAAATAAAAACTAAAAATTTAGAATTGTTTTGTCTTTATTACATTATAAAAAAAAACATAATGCCTTTTATGCGTAAATATAATAATTTTGAGATTTAAAAAAAAAGTTTTTTATGAACTACACTGAAATTGGCATTTTGTTTTTAATCGTCATTTGAACTGAACTCTCCAAATGACAATGCAACAGTAAGCGTCATTCATTTTTTTTTTCTTTTTTTTAAACGAAACAGAATAAATTTATTCCCGGCTTAACGCTGGTATTATACGAAGCACAGAATTTGTCCGACTGTTGAATTTGTGTAAAAAGGTTTTACCCTTTTTAAAATGCAGCCCCTCTCGCCCCGCCGCCCCTGCACGCCCCACTAAATGACCGTTGAATAAACATGGTCGGTTTATCTGAGAAGTGGGGGAGGGGGGCGTTTTTTGTTTTTATCCGTTCACTCGCTTTCGAGTATGTGATTTTCAAAATGGAAAAACTGCATTATACGACGAAGTTTATTGCGGCGTCAATACAACGGTTTTGTCATTTACTTCACGAATAAAAAAAACTAATCCACTTTCAAGGGAGCTTATCAACAAACATATCAATACATTTTTTTATTAGCTGGTCAAAAAGAGTCGTTCCAAAATTGCACTTACTTCATTCTGATGCTATGCACAAAATAGTTTTTCGTGCTTTACGATCATATGTTGCCGCCATTATTAAAGCAATCAAATCATAGCATGCAGTATCAGAGTGGATTAAGTGCGTTTTGGATACACCTCAAAGTATTGATTTGTTCGGTATCAAAATGTGTATTTGTAAAATAATCTCAACTCCTCTTTTACACTGCTTTAAAATAACACGATCCATTAAAAAGAACGAATACTATATTTTAAGTCAAATTATTTGATTTTCAGAAACAAAAAAAATAAACAAATATTTAACAGATTTCCTAATAACAGGAAATGCAACAAAACAAAACGATAATAACAAACAAAATTCTTCATTAGATTCTAACAAATTGGACATGTCGAGACATTCCTAAAGATGATAGCGATTAAAGTCCAGTCTCTCATAAACGTGCGAGTATGTTATCATGTGTCGTGCTCTATTGCGCAACGGTTAGCGTTGTTGGCTTCCGTGCCGAATCTCACGGGTTCGAGTCCCAGTATCAACAGCATTTTTCGATTTCTGTTATAAAACATGGGTGTCTGTGATGTCTAAAATATCCTCCCCTCCCACTCTTCTAATTCTTTAATAACTGGGCGTAGCGAGAGCGATTAGTTAACCACAAGTTTTGTCCTAGCTTTATCCTTCTTAATCTGCTACTCTCTTTGAAAAAAGAAAGGTTGAGCGACTGAATAAAAAACGGTTTTCGTAGAAAACTTCTGTTGAGACATCTCCATTAGGAGGCCATACATGGATGAAAAAAACGTTATCAAGTAGCAATGAATGTTTTTTTTTTTTCTTAAAGAAAATACACACATGTCTTCATTATTACTTTTTTTAACACAATTTTCTTTAATGCAATGTTGTGTTTTTTTCCATATAACACGGTTTTTCAATTTAGATAACAAATCTTCAATTTTTCTTTGTATTCTGTCATTTTTTACACGGTATTTAGTTGCACGTATCTTTCGTGTAAAACAAAGAGTTAAGTGTATTCAAAAAATTTTTTTTTAGTTGGACAATAATTAAGCTCAACATAGTTTGGTGCCCTTCTCTTTTTTAGAATTTCGTTGATTGAATGTTGTCTCTGGTTAGTATAATTTTCTCCAATAAAAAGTCTATATTAAAAGTTGAATCGCAAAAATATATTATTATAATATATAATACATAATATTATGTTAAGGAAGTTCCTTGAAGTTTAGAAAATAACTGAAACCTATCCCGATCGTCAGGTGACATTTAAAATATTTATTTAATTGTAGATTAAAATAAACCCTTTCAAATAAACTTCATGCAACATACTTCTCAAGTTCTAAGTGGGTTTAATACTATTTGAAAACGTATTTTACGTTAAGATACATCAGAGCTTTGTATGATAAAAAGGTCTGTTAAATGTATACATATGTACATTCACTTGAGAGGTAAACGTTTTTTATACTCGTGTTGATATATTTGAATGTAATTCCGCCTCAAAAATCTGTCACCAAAAGATTGATATTTATTATTTATTTTGTTTAATTCAGCCGTTCTAAAAAATTCGTTGTTAATATTTTTGTTAATCTTTTTACGTGTTTATTTATATTTATATTATTTCTGTAGGTATTTTTATTTGATATAATTTAACGAAGCTATAGAAAATATCTAGTCCATTTTTTTATACCCACGGCAATATACATATCGTCGTATATGGATTAGCTTAAAAAATATCCATTCGGATGAAATATGTGTATGGATTAAATTTATTTCTTCTTAATTAAGCTGATTGACATAAATCATTATAAAATATGTTTGTTCAATTATTTTTTTAATCAAACGAATGGACTCCTCAAGGATATTTTTCAAGAGATTTTTTTTTCTACAAGAACTGCTTGTTAATCAGTTGCTGAATCTCATTTTTTTTAAAGAGAATATTAGGAGTAGTAGGACAGGAGTGGTTAACGCTATGTAAGGGTTGCAAAAGTGGAATGTAATTTTCCGACAACACAAACACCCATGCCTTCGAATAGTAATCGATAAATCGATTAAAAAATGTTGCTTGTACTTGGACTCAAACCAGTGAGATCAGTCGCAGAAGCTAACAAGTTTTACCCCTGTGCCACTAATAATTAAATATTAGTTTAATATTAGATAGAGAAAAATAAAAAAATCAGTTTTAAAAAAGTTAAATGTTAGATTATCCTGAACTATTATAGTGAACATATCGTTCAATAAACTAATCTGAAAGTGGCGATGAATATTTCAATCGTAGGAATAATATACCAGTTTTCTTATCCCATTTTCTACTGGTCTACTTCTTGCATAGATGTTGACACGAAATATAAAAAAAAACATTATAAACCATTCTCTATAGTTCTCTTATCGTTGTTATTTTACCCTACTCCTATTATTTGTTGATTGGCTAAAACGCTTTCATCTGATAAATAAACATCTCTTAAATACTCGTTATTAATGTAGATATTTTCTTTTTCGAAATGTCCACATAAATCCCACTCCAAACTGATGATTTAATGTTGTCAATAATGTAGTTAATACTAATTATATATAACAGCATTTTTTTAATAAAAAAAATTATAAATACGGTTAAGAAATTAAGATAATAGTTATCAATTTCAGTAACTGTAGTATCTATAAGGGCATCCAATCCCAAACCTTTTCATAATCTAGGGATGTAAGAATTATCAATTTTTCAATCTTGGAATCCAATCCATTATTTACTATAATTTAATGTATTTTTATAAAAAAATACAAATTTTTAAGTTGAGTTTGCTTAACTCGATGGCTGCCACAGACGAGATATCTCGTATTTTTTTCGTGCTCAACACACCAGAGACGAGTTATCTCGTCAATTATTAATTAAATTAATAATTGCAAATTATAGTCGGCGTACTAGGTAATTACTAGTAATTATCTACGGCAGCTAAAAGGCTAATAACATTTTCATTGATACTTCTTCATTATTTGTGCTTTTGTTATTTTATTAATAAAAACACAATATTCCCTTGTAATTCATTCCACTTTATTCAATAGGTCAGGACAGGTTTCGCTCATTGCGAGCATTGTCAACTGACCGCAATGAGCGAAACTGGTCCTGACCTATTAAATAAAGTGTAATGAAGTACAAAGGAATATTGTGTTTTTATTAATATAATGCCTTTCCACCAAGTATTGACAGTGAACACCCTAAAAGTGACTTTTGTTCTTTATTTATAAAATACACTTTTTTTTTTAATAAAACATTTTAACTAGTAAAACGACAAGAACGAAATAAAAATATATTAGTATTTTTAAAAAGTAGTAAAAATATTAATTCGCCTTCTGTTAAAGTGAAAAGAGTCGGTGATTCAATATTCCTTTGAATTGAAATTGAAATGAACAATTTTCATTTTAAATTCATGACTTACTGCTTGGCGAAATGAAATCAACTCTCAATTAACTACCTGTATTGTTGTTAATTAACACAAGAGCCTTTCTGCAGTACTAATGGGTGCAATTTCGCTCAGTAGAGAATAATAGAAGACCCCAAATGCATGAAGGACGAACAGGCCAATAACGTTATGAGACTCGCTACCCTTTAACCCTCCACTGCCGCACTTTAACCACTGGAAAATGGATGGAAGTTTCAGAGCCGTACTGAGAATATTGTGGTTATTATTAAAGTATTTTCAATAAATGCATATTCAGTTTCAAATACTTCTAGAAGCATACGTTTTCGCGGTTTTTGTGACAAAATGATCTATTTTAATTTTATTTTTTTTACCATGTCCGCTCCCAATATAGAGCATATGGACTTCTAATGAAGTTTATCTCAACAGAAATGTTTCTACAAGAATTGCTTGTTACTCAGTTGCTGAACCTCTCTTTTTCCAAAGAGAGTAGGAATAGAAGGAAAGGGCTAGAACAGGACTAGTGGTTAGTTAATCGCTCTCGATACGCCTCGTTCATAGGATAGGATGGGTGGGAGGGGGGAATTCAAGACGTCACATACATCCATGCCTTTTACCAGAAATTCATAAATCGATCGAAAAGTCAATTTATAAAACTGCCCGTACTGGGATTCGAACCCGTGCCCTCCGTAGCGGTAGCCAACGATGTTGACCACTCGACCACAAGGGTGGCAAAATTATCTATTTAAAAAAAATGAAATAAGCAAAACAAACTGATTTTGTAATATGTTACACATAGGCATTGAGTGCATTATAATTTATATTTTTTTATTAATGTCCGCTTCTAATGTGAATCATATGGCCTCCGAATGGAGGTATCTTTTATAAGTTTTTCTACGAGAATTGTTAATAACATATTAAATAAAAATATTACAAATGATGGAATATGACAAAGTCGTAAATTCATTAATCGAATGTTTTTTCTCTCGATTGCTATGAAAAACATTACTCTTACATGTCGTTAGTGGCGGATAGTAAGGATAGTAACACGGGAGGCCCAGGGCGCAATAAAACTTGGAAGCCCTGTTTTACGGAAAAAAAGTCAGAAAACTCCAAGTAAATTAGGAAAAATAAATATAAAAATCTTAAACAAAAGTGTATGGTTTATATTATTAATCTATTTTTGATGCCTTGAAGATGCCTCTTAAAGAGGCGAAACACGTGTCAGAGTTAGTAGCACAATACGTGGAATAATCAAAGTTATTCTAAATTTTATAATAAAATGAACTTCCGCAAAGTTACCGCCGAAACCATCGAAAGTATTATTTTTGAGGCCCCCAAAATTCGGAGGCCTCAAGCCTGCGCCTCATTTGCTTATAGAGTAATCCACCACCGCATGTCGTAACCTGATTATATTTAAAAACAAAGAAAAATACTTTACAAATAGTATTACAATTTTCCTTATCCAACCCTGTCAGTATTGCTTGCTTTGATAGTACAGCTGTTAACTAGACCAGTGTAAAAGTTTTTGGGATGGATAGTTGGTAGAATGTTGGATACAAGTAGCTGTTCGGTAGATACCATACCTGTATATGGTTTTATGAATAATTTGATAGATTCGAACTAGCACACCACACGCCAGGTATAAGTTTCAGCGATAAATAATTAATATTCTACCTGTAAATAGCATTGATAACCGTAACGACAAAACACAGAATTAATTAATTGGTGTTATCGAGAATGTTGTTTACCTGGCGTGGCGAAACTGCAAAGTATGTATTCGATTTGTATTCAGAATATCCGGTCAAGTCGCCCACATTTTATGCCATGCTCCAATGGCTGGCATGCGGACGCGAAATTTTGATTTTAATATATTTTTTGAGAGGTGGGGTAGACAAACATATTCTCAGTGGACGGCAGTAGAATGATAATAGCATGAGATTAAAAATATTTGGATTACACGGAATTGCCAATGCGCAAAATATTTAGATTTTTATTTTATTATAATATTGTACGACTTTACCCGACCGGCGTTTGTTGACTCACAGAAAACGTTTGTAATAAAATCTATAGGCATTAAATATCATGTGTATCTCTTCTTTGCCATTATATATAGCTGAGCAAATTTACGTTTAAAGCATAGTTCTGACGATAGCGAAAGCCGAAATAGCTATCAACGTATAACATATAAAAAACTGTAGAACTGAAATACTTTTATATTTTTACCCTATTAAAATTGAGTTCTACCAAGTAAATGCCAAATTAATAAATAAATTAAATATTATATCTTTTAACAAGCCAATATTCTAACGCCGGTAAGTTTACTAATTTCATAATAATATATTATAGACATTAATTTTTCAATATTAATTGAGCGAATCCGGTCTGATCTGGATATATTTAAAAAAGTGTAGAATATGAAATATGTATTGCAAATATTTTGTGTTTTCAATTCGTTTGTAATAAAATTATAGGCATTATCATATATTTTTACGAGAATCAACTAACGCTGATAAAGTTGCAAATTATATAATAATATATTATAAACATAAATTTTCCAATATTTACTGATTGAATCCGGTCTGATCTGGACATGTAGAATATGAAATTTATATTGCAAATTTCTCGTGTTTTCATTGTGATTTGATAAAGAAGTGAAGATCTTGAACCCTTCCATGGCTTAGTTCCATAGTGCTACAACTAGAAATTGGTGGTTTTGAAATATGAACATATTTAAAATGTTTTGACACATCTAAACATTCTAAGCTGAGTTGTAAAAAAGTGATAATTATATTTGTTTCATCTTTTCAGTGAACCATTTACTCGTTTATTTCAATTCAATTTAAATTTATTAAAACTAAAACGAAACCATAATATTTTGAGTTTTATTTATATGGGACTAAGAAAAGATTGTTGATATAATGTAAACATCTGCCTACAAAGAGAAAACCAGTATTTTTTCTAAATGTACTTTTGTGGAGCTATATAAGAAAGATTTGTTTACTTATTGTTCTATGGAACTAGGATATTGTCTTCACAAATTCAATTAAGAAATATGAATTAAAAATATTTTGTTCATGGTCGAATGGAGAAACCAGTATTATTTTTAAAAAATCCAGAACAATTTCCACCGCTTGGAAAATGACTTATCAAGAATTATTTCCTTTTTAAATTCACTACCAAAAGAAAATGCATATTCTGTAAATTACTGCGGAAGTAAAGCATATTAACATTTTAAAATTTTGAATGAAAAATCTCATGAATTTTCGAGTTCCTTCAATGCATAAAGAGCATTATCGAAAGCTCCATTATACTAATTCAATAGAAACTGAATATTAGCGAAATATAATTTTCTGCATACATAATGTAATATTCTTTTTCGGATGTATTACATTATACATTCAGGAAAATTCTTTGCCAAGTCAAACCTTTACATAACGCAGGGGTAGCCAATGAACACTTTTTTTAAAATACTCAATCTCTACTCCAAATTAACATCATATCATAAGTTTTAAGCAGCGCTCAATTTATTACAACATATCGTATTTTTAAAAACTTATTCATTTTTTTAGCATTTTTTTTTTTATGAAATGGTTATAGAATTTTAGTGAGTTCTTTCATCTGAAGGTGGTTAATGATACAAGTAACTTCAGGTGTAATGCAGGGATGGGCTGGAGGGGGCTCGGAAGAGCTCGCGCGAGCCCCTTGTTAAATTTTGTCGCGGCCGGCGAGCCCCTTGTTAAGATAAGAAAATCATTCGTCTTAAATCAAATCATCACATAATTGCAATTTCTGTAGATTAATAAATTTGAAAATTAGTTGTCGTTTCATTTTTTCAATTCAACTGGGCGCTACTAATAGTTAATCACTAGTCCTGTCTTATGCTTATCATTTTATCGATATTACTCTCTTTGGAAAAAAGACTTCGAGCGACCAAGTAACAAGCAGTTTTCGTAGAAAAATATTGAGATACCTTCATTAGGAGGCCATATACTCGACATAGGGAGCGGACATGGACAAAAAAATGGATAACATTTACCGAGCCCCTTGTTAAGATATTGGCAGCCCACCGCTGGGTGTAATGGTAAGAACATACAAATTGGGGTAGGAAAATACTCAGTAGTTAGCTAATCTCTCTCTCTCTCTTCGCCCCGTTTTCAGTATTGCATGAGTGGTGCGAAAAGGCCAAAAATTGACATATTTAAATCTTTACTTTAGGTTACAAGACCTTATATCGATTAAATAATAAAGTGTGAATGTTTCCATTTAAGAATTCCAATAAATAATATTTGAGCTATAACTTTAATATGAAGACACTGAATATAAACACATTTTTCTCTGGCTTATTTGTATCATTGCGTGAGTGCAATTGCGTATTTTGACATCGAATTTCCAGGTAGATATCGTCGTATTTTAGCAGAAGTTGGATAGTAAAAGATTGATAGTTCTAAGTAAACAGCTAATGAAAAAATCAGCTTTTATGATAAAGCCTCTAACATCAATATTTTATGTTACGTATTCACCGCCTGTGTGGTCGAGTGGTCAACGTCGTTGGCTTCGATTACAGAGGTCACGGGTTTGACTCCCAGTACGGACAGTTTTATAAATTGATTTTTCAATCGATTTATGAATTTCTGTTCGAAGGCATGGATGTATGTGATGTCTTGAATTCCCTCCTCCCATCCTATCTTATGAACGGGGTGTATGGAGAGTGACTAGCTAACCACTAGTCCTGTCCTAGCCTTATCCTTCAATCCCCACTCTCTTTGGAAAAAGAGAAGTTGAGCAACTAAATAACAAACAGTTCTCGTAGAAACACTTATCTTGAGATAAACTCCATTAGGAGTCCATATCCAGGAGCAGACATGGTAAATATATATATATATATAACAATTATATCAAAATATAGATGCATTTATGCCGATCTGACACAAATAAGAGTTTTATTAATAAACAAGGACAATTGCCTGTCTTTAATTAGTATAAATAATAATTGCCGAAGAAAATATTTTTTTTTTCGCAAACTGGTATAATCAACGAACCAACTGGGTTATTCCAGACAAAGAATTTATATCAAACAATCTCTTTGTATACTTAACTCAGTTTTGTCAGTTTTGTTACCTTCCGACATCTGCCAGAAAGGTGGAGAATTTTCCATTTTATTTCTTAGATTTCCTATGTTTTCAATTCACTAGAAATATTGGACTACTGGAAACATATTGATAAAGTATCAAAAATCGGTTTGCATCCCCTGAATTTCATTCCTCTCGATGTAAATATAGATGTATTATAATTTAATACCCTCTAAAAAGACGTATTCATTTCGTCTTTTATTCACTTTGTAAATAAGATAAATAATTCATCTTTCACTAAAGAAACGTCGCGACGACACAATCTTAGACATTTTGCAAAGGGTGAACACCAAATCGTAAACGAGCACTTAAAACATGGTTATTTTTAGTATTTATCTAACATAACACAATAACTGCATTATAAACCATTGTGGACATACGTGAATGATTGTAATACGTTTTTAATTTAATTTAAAAGAAACCACTGGGCTGCATAAATCACGTATCTACACTACCTAAAGATCCTAAAGCATATGCATCAAAAACATCTTTGAAAATATCCCAAAATTATATAGGACTACGTTACCCGTTTTCAATCGAATAATGACCTATATTGTTTTAGATAATTAAACCAACTTAGTTATCGATTATAATTAGTCCGATGCATAGTTTAATATTAAAGGATTATTCTACATCTTTAGCATGGAAGTTTTTGCACCGTTTATTAAAATTTACACATTAAAAATAGTACTTTTTGGATCAAGAGATACTGTTTTTTTTTTCAATTTAACCAATCGTTTAAACATAAAAAATCATAATATGTCAAAATTGGCAAATATCAACTTAAATATAAATCTTTCTACGAGAATTAATAATCACACAAACGCTTGAAATTAACGGTATAGAGAGAGGAAGAAGAGAAGTAAAATTGTTATGGAGATTTTTAAAACTCGTTGTAGACCATTACTTCATCGCCATTTTTCATAAGGTGTAGGATAGGTGAGAAATTGTTTTCAATGAATCCTGAATCTAAATTCATCAAATATTAAGTATGATCATGAACAATGCACACAATTTAAATTTTAACTTATCCATAGCACAGTACTCAATCATTTTTATTATTTACGACATTTGGTGGGGGGGGGGAAATATCTGAAATTTATACTAAAAAAAAAAATTACAATTATGAAAATATCCTCCCATTATTAAAATATAGTTCAGTCCATTTATGAAAAATATCATACAAATATACATGGTATTATTTATTATTTCTTTACATATTGTAACGCTGGTGCCTTGAGAGAGAGGTAAACAATGTTCAACCGAAAATATCATTACACCCTTGGATAATTATAATCGAGACATCTTGTAAGCTTTGTGAAAATACGTAATATATCATATCAGCCGCCTGCGTGGTCAAGTGTTCAACGTCGTTGGCTTCGGTTAGAGAGGTCATGGGTTCGAATCCCACGAAGTACGGACAGTTTTATAAATTGATTTTTTAATCGATTTATGAATATTTATTCAAAGACATAGATGTGATGTCTTGAATTTCTCCCTCCCACCTGTCTATTTTTCATTATTGTCTTGGTTTGTTGAATTTATTGTTTGTTATTAAAAAAATCCGTTATCTGCTTCGTTTCTGTTTTTTTTTGTGTCTGAGTTGTAAAAAACTCGTGTAAAAATACAGTATTGGACCGCGTTATTTCAAAACCGTGTTAAACCCATTCATAAATATTACACCATTATAATTGTACAGTAATTTTATTTAAACTTTCGATGGTCGCATTTTAATAAATATATATATAATTTTGTCGTGCATTATCTAAAACCATTTTTACTAATGTTGTTTTATCAATTGTAAATATTAAATTGATTTTTGATAAAAAAAAAAAAACTCCTCCAAGCTCAGTATGAAAGATTGGCATATCTTAAAATAAGCATGTTCCTATTGAAAAATCATAAATAAATTTCGCTGTAAGTAGTAGCGATAAACATCGAAAAATATATTTTTCTCCGATAAATAAAATGCTCTTAATAAATGACAAAAATACTCGACTCTTGTAAGGCATCCTATACGTTCTTAGCTTTATAATAAATACATTGACATGCGAAGAGACTTCTGAATAATAAAAAAACGCTTTTTCCCTTATTCAAATTTGACTCCTTGGCATTTTTATCATTGTATGGGACGTTATTTAAATATGGAACGTTTAATAATTTCAAAAAAAGAAGAACGCGAGTTTTATAATTAATTTTGGAACATTTATTAATTTAAAGACACGATATGATTTCCCAGAACATTTCGTACTTAATTAATTTCTTCGAATAAAATATTTACATTCTGGAATAATTGCCGCAATATCTATCGGATCGATAGATATTGCGGCAAATACAAACGTTTGTCGTCATGTAGTCCAGTGCTTCCCAACCTTTTTCATGCCACGGACCCCGAAATATGAAAACAATAATCTGCGGACCCCCGATTTTTTTTTATTTCACACGTTCATATTTTATCACAGAATGTTGAAAGAATGAAAAACATGTTTACCCCAGGTTGGGCATTGGCGGATCCAAGGGGGAGGCCATGGGGGCCATGCCCCCCCCCCCCTGAGGAGAATTTATTTTCCATTTTTCTAATTGATAAACACTTTAATGGCTCTTTAATGGTTCAGTTTACAATGTTTTTATAGATTATGTATCGACTATTTTTATATAGGTATATTATTTTTAAATCATCTATTTTTGTATGTATTATGTTGATTTTCAAATTGAATGGCCCCCTTCTGGGACAATTTCTGGATGCCACTGAGGTTGGGAATCACTGATGTATTCGAACCACCATCGCCAAATGGTAACGCTCTGCGCAACTGGACATAGTTGCACATGCACATGTTATATTTTTAACATTCCGATCATTATAACAATGTAATTGTTTTCAATACAACCAGCTGTGTGATATAAACATGACCACAAACGGAAGTGCTGAGTGATTGATAACAGCCTGCCTTCATAAACTGGCTTACTAGCAATCTTTGTAAAAAAAATCTCTTTTTCTTTTTGACATAAGTACTGCATAAGATCACAAAGTAAGAGTGATTTAAAACACTTCGAGTGACGTCATAGTGCTCCAGAAAGTCCACACTATTACACCTATTGTTGTATCATGTTAACGCCAGCATGCATCATAAACTAAATCATGACTTTAATATCATTCACGGCAGTAGACAATTTAGTACCACTGGTAACATTTAAGACAAGTCAAGTGGGTGGGATTGAGTTCAAGTTACTGGCTTTCTAACTTGCTTACTGTGAATAAGACTATTTTCATTATTTGATGACTTATCTTCTTATCGATCCTTGCGCAACATTTCCAACTGATATTTCTTAAAAATCAAGATAGTAAAGCACAGATATTTTGTCGGGTCCTATGGCGCAGCGGACAGCGTTGTTCAAATCGGTGTTTGCTTTTAGAATTCCCATATATAATGACTAACCACTACACAACCCTAAAAATAGTTGGACAATAAAAATTAAAAGGAAATCCCAACGTAAAGTAATGTATTTAGATTTAGTGATCAGATATAGTGTCATAAATATTTTCGTGGTGGTCATAAATTTTATAAACATGATTAACATTATTAGCCCGGCTATTAGGGTTCGTTAATGCATAGCATAATATCACTACACCATAAGCTATTTTAGATACTACTTAGGACATACATATATGACAACACGTGTTTGTTAGTCGATGGAAGTTTTTATGCTTCATATAAATCACGTTTAATTACGTAACCGGGAGTCTAGGCGTTAAGACAAGAATTTTCCTCATGTAAATGATTAATTTGATAAATTAATATTTAGAGCAACAAAACAGACACTACAAGCTCTATATTGATGTATTTTTTTTATTATGAAAACAATCTCATAGTAAAAGGTCATACAGTCAATGTTTTGGTACGTTATTATATTAGAGATTTTTTGAATTTTATATTTTGTTGTGGTCCATATCCTATTTTAAATATTTAAACTTTTTTTATAAATATCAGGACCGATTTTGCTCATCACGGGCATTATCAACGGATGACAATTAAAATTAAAAAACAATAACAAGCTGTATCAAATCACAAAATTGGACGGGATTCCGGGATTGGAAACCCTAGTTATTATATTCTGCATCACTTAAACTATTGTAAAAGTAAAATGAGATCAGTAAATACACAGCAATAGTGTTATCTCTCTAAAAATAAAAATATTCAAGCCACCAAAACACCATGAGAGGCGTGTGATTTTACCAATAGAATAGTTTTACCATTTTACAACTAGGCTCAATTCACTTCTTGAGGGCTCAACTCAGGGTTGGGCTGGAGGGGGCTCGGGGGGGATCGCGCGAGCCCCTTGTTAAATTTCGGCGCGGCCGGCGAGCCCCTTGTTAAGATAACAAAATCATTCGTCTTAGATCAAATCATCACATAACTGCAATTTCTGTTGATGGATAAATTTGAAAATTAGTTGTTTCATTTTTTCATTCAGCGTTGTGGGCGTCCGTGAGTCCCAGTACGAAAAAACATTTTTTCAATCGATTTATCTATTTTCTGTTCGAAGGAATGGGTGTTTGTGATGTCTTAAGATTGGCTCCCACTCTTCCGATTCTTCAATTCAACTGGGCGCTACTATTAGTTAATCACTAGTCCTGTCTTATGCTTATCATTTTATCATTACTACTCTCTTTGGAAAAGAGAAGTAGAGCGACTAAGTAACAAGCAGTTCTCGTATAAAAATAACTTTCGTTGAGATACCTTCATTAGGAGGCCATATACTCGACATGGATAAAAAATGGATAACGTTTACAGAGTCCCTTGGTAATATATTGGCAGCCCACCGCTGGCTCAATTGGAAAAAAACAAATTTTGCTGAATTCGTTTTCAACATTTTCAAACTATTCAAGTTACTCCGGTTATAAGAAATTTATTTAATGAAGTCAATCACATAACTTGTAAATACATATATCTCAAACTGACATCTGCGGAATATTGATGGGAAAGCTTTCTTAAAATAGTGCGATTGGGTTTATTTTTATTAGACGTAAATCTAAAGACAGCCGATTTCGTTTCCACTCTCGTCATTTAACGCACGCAGCGATGATGCAATCGGAATTTAGTTTCGGTGTAAAAATGCACTAAAATGTGTATTAGAGCGCATTAAAAAGTATTAAAAAGTGCACTCAAAAGTCGAATGCCACTTGCGGCGACCGCGTTACGATTTAGGATGGCGTCTAGCAACCGACACGTTAACACCCGGGGCTTAGCATCGGTTGACATATTATTTATCCTTAACCTTACAAAAAGATTAAGCTATATATTATTAATCATTAGTCTTGTATAACTTACTTCCTTTGAGAGACAGCGAATTTATTAAATGAATTTTAAGCCAATTTATTGGAATGAAATAACAAAATAACAAAACTGTTATTTTGTATTAGATTTGGTAAATCGTAAACCTAGCATTACTGGTAACCGTTGGTTTAATGTTTAGATCTATTCCAAAATTCATTAGTATTTTAAGTTATTTTCTTTACGAATAAAATGCAACACTGATTGCTTACTACCTACGCAAATTAAATTTCCTTATTCATAATATTAAATCGTCAAATGTTTACTTATATTTGTTTCTTTTTTGCTATTTAATTGAATATGTGTCTGCAAAAATGTAATAGTTTCTTAAAATATGTATTTTTTTAAATTATGACAACCGTAAGCTCACGGGGGTTCTAAATCATAGGTACGATACTGTTTGTTACCATTCATTTAGTAATAAAACAGTTTATTATTAAACTCTTTTTATAATAAAATATTCATCGAGTGTAAAAAGATTTAGATTTCTTGAATTTGTTATTACAAACAATATAACAATCTATATCTATATAGTACAAAAATAATGTATACTAGTGTATATTTTAATCATTTTAAAATCTAGTTTATTCGTTAAAATTCATTTTACCACCAGAGAGCAAATTATACGAATTCATTGAAGCGATATTTCGTAGTGTTTTTTTATGTATAGAACTTAAAAATTAATACAAATTATCGTAGGTACTTGTCATGGTATTGGCATTACTGGAAAGATAATTTTATGACATTAGTGTTTGTCGCCCGCTTTGGTCTAGTTGGTGAAAGCTTGCTCTACCGATCAGGTGAGTCCGGGTTCGATTCCCGGTAAGGTCAACGTCAAATTGGATTTTTTAAATTTTAATTTGAGATCTAAGACATGGGTGTTTGTGAAGTCAATTCTCCTTGAGTTAATCTCATGTGACTTTCAAAAATTCTCATCGAGTATATCTCGTGTGATCTTTCAACTTCAAAATATTTGACGCATTGGCGTAAGCTGTAATGTCAAACTTTTTTTTTATAATAATTAAAAAAATAATAATAATAATAATGTTGTACCCTTTTAGAGTTTTTATTAATCAATTATTCATTTTGCTGAATGTACATATATTATTGCCGCGTATCAAGTTTAAAAGTTTATGAGGGCTTTATAGAGTTAACAAAGCTTTTAATGGCCGTGCCCGCTTGTCGTTTGTTGCCATTGTAACTCGACATTACTACGCTGCAAAAGGATTTTATGCATTTTTCAATGTAAATTTCTATATGCCTTCCGGAGTAAAATAATTATTGAATATAACAGCTGATGTTGGGACCAGATTTTATTTACATTACTGACATCATTAAATTTAACTCACTTACAAACTCATGAAGTACTCATATATTTATATTATATATGATGATAGTTTATAATTATTTTCGTTCAAAGATTCCATGGCATCCTAGCGCACAATATGTTTTTCTATATTTTACCAGATTTAGCAAATAACATTAATACCAAGTTTTTTTTTCTCAAACAATCACTATAATAAGTATACAACTTTAATATAGTATAATGTTCTATCAAGAGGTAAATAAATATACTTAGATGAGTTAGGGTTAGTTAAGTAATTAAATTAACATATATATATTAATCACTTTTATTGGTTTTACTTATATCCCAACTCCACCTGAGATCTGCTTAGAATCATTTATTTTGCCATTACACTAGTTACTATTTATATTTTAAACTATATTGTAAAAGCTTTCCGTTTACCAATTTTGCTAATGATGTTTTTAGAATTATTTTTGAATTCATTTAATATGTTTTTGATTTTTTACTTCTTATTATAATAACATTTAGTGTCATTCATTTATGATATATGTTTATCATTATTTAGAAACTCTTTTCATATATTTTTTTAACCATTATATGATACACCTTGTTATTAGTCTTATTTAAATATGTATGAAAAACCCTGTATCGGTTTGTATTTTGATCCGTTGATAATACTCACAAGCAGCGGTGGGCTGCCAATACGGTAACAAGGGGCTCGCTAAATATTATAGCTATTCGTGATAGTCTGGGGAAGGTGTGAATTTATTTATCACTCGTATGCAATTATGCACAATAATTATTAAAGCTATCGAATGTTACTTCATACACTTATATTTTGTATCAGTACGCGGTATGTGGTAATTTAATCAATATCAAATAGATGAAAAATGTACGTCGGAAATACCAAATATCCATTATTACTTATTCAATTAAATTATATTGCATATTTATAGATTATATAAGGCAAAGATCTGAGAATGATGTTTTTTCTAAATTTAACAAGGGGTTCGCCGGCCTGAGTAATATTTAACAAGGGAGCCCCTGCGAGCCCCCTCCAGCCTCCTGGATATGTTCACAAAAGAATGTGTAAGAAGTGATAGTATTCATAGAAAAAATGAAAAACTAAGATTCCCCTTAGGTTTGCAAAAAAAAAATATTTAGTTACCAAGTGATAAAATGCAAAGCGCGCTTAAATCCAACACAGACAGTCGCCCGGTTATGCGTGTATAGCCAGCCTGGCACGTGTTGAATACACAGACGCTAGCCAACATTTGACTGTATCCACCGCACAGACGACCGTCTCGTAGCAACGGCAATGGAATGCGACCATTCAATTGGGCGATTTGCAGCGATTATTTCCACTGTATTTTAAAATGCTTACAAACATACCCATAACATGTCGCCCGCTGTGGTCTAGTTGGTTAGAGCTTGCTCCAATAATCAGGCGAGTCTGGGTTCGATTCCCGGTAAGGTCAATGTCAAATTGGATTTTTTCAATTTTAATTTGAGATCTAAGACATGGGTGTTTGTGAAGTTAATTCTCCTTGAGTTAATCTCATGTGACTTTCAAAAATTCTCATCGAGTATATCTCGTATGATCTTTCAACTTCAAAATATTTGACGCATTGGCGTAAGCTGCAATGTCAAATGTTTTTTTCAAATTAAAAAAAATTTAATGAAGACATGAAGTATCTGGAGCGGTCACATAACACAAAAAATCTTGCTTGGTATGCCCGAGAAAGTAGCTCGTTATAAAAGTGAATACATCCAAGGAGCGAAAACCCATACTGATATTTTATAAATAATGTGTAATTAATACAACAGTGCGAACAGCTTAGCTGCTGCGTTTTTTTATACCTACATTGATTTAATTTTTCTTTTCCATTTTGTTTCAGTAAAACCATTATGGGTGCGTATCCAAGGTCCCAAAAGACCGTTTTCAGCAAATAAATCTACGGAGATTATTTGCCAAACTGCTGGTGCTAAGCCGAAACCTTCAATATCTTGGTGGAAAGCCTCAACAAGACTAAAATCGACCAGAGAATCGGTATGTACTTGAATAAGCTTATTGTAGAAATGATAATTTTCCACCAAAATGTTAACAGTGTATTTATTGCTGATTGTAATAGTTTATCATTGCGCTTTCTAAAGATTGAATACAAAATGTATTTGAAATGGATTTTATAATATTTTCATTCTGAAGCACTCAATAATGTATTAAACATAAGCCTTTTTTACACTAAATCACTTATACTGTATTTAACAGTCAACCATTACATTATTTATTAAAATTGAGTATAAGTAAGAAGCGCCGCCTGTGTGGTCGAGTGGTCAACGTCATTGGCTACCGCTACGGAGGTCACGGGTTCGAGTCCCAGTACGGGCAGTTTTATAAATTGATTTTTCAATTGATTTTTGAATTTCTGTATATATGTGATGTATGGATATATGTGATGTCTTGAACTCCTCCCTCCCACCCATTCTATCCTATGAACGGGGCGTACGAGAGCGATTAGCTAACCACTAGTCCTGTCCTAGCCCTTTCCTTCTATTCCCTACTCTCTTTGGAAAAAGAGAGGTTGAGCAACTGAGTAACAAGCAGTTCTCGTAGAAACACTTCTGTTGAGATAAACTCCATTAGGAGTCCATATGCTCCACATTGGGAGTAAAAAAAAAAAAATAGAAGACTGATGTATAATATATTTGAAATAAAGTAGATATTTTAAAATTACCAGTTATAGTAATCAATCACCTTAATCTATCCTTTTGTTAATTAATTATTCTATCATCTCAAAACATAATCTATTATATTTAAAATATAATTGACTATTTCACCCACTGATTTCTACCTAGTACCACAAAAGGAATAATAGATCATTCTTTTATATTTTATATTAAAAACGATTTTCCACATAGTATCCTCCGAATATTGTGTAATAAATAAAACTTTTGTGTGTTTTTTTTTTCAAATCTAACCCTTATTTTCTAATCTTATAGGTTTCCATAGATGGCAATGTTACAACGAGTATTTTAAGTTTCACTCCTACAATTGAAGATGCTGGAAAATTCCTCTCGTGTAGAGCAGTGCAACCTGATATTCCTGAATCAGGAATGGAAGATGGATGGAAATTAGAAATATACCGTAAGATTATTATTACTTAAAAATACAACAATATTTATATATGTTTGGTTGTAAACAGTAGTGTAGTGCTAACTAAAAAAATCTGGGAGCATTGATTAATTAAAATATTTGAATACCTCAATGTCGCAGTGATCTAATATCTGCACCAACAAATTTAAATTGAGATAAATGACTAAAAATATGAGATGAATAATAATGATCACTTTTTTACAACTCGCAATGCGTTAAAATTTTGGTCAACACTAGCAATATCTAGTTGTAGCACTATGGAATTAAGCCATCAATATATACTTACCACATTATAACCGTGAGGAAAATGAAAATTCGTTGCTACATTCGGTTGACTACTGAACCTTTACACTACTACAGCTAGTACTAGTACAGCTCGAACCTATTGTTCATTATATTTATCATTATTGATAGTGCAATTTTTGACCACACAGCCAATGTCCGTTTACTCTAGGACAAGTTTTTACCAACTCCTTTTTCTAGTAGGTAGTTGGATTCTATGACCATGATCAATCCAGTACATTATTATAAATTTTATATTTCATTTTACTGACCTTTTTATATATCGCAAAGACATTGCTTTCATAATCTCTTATTACTTTCAGATGTTCCGGTGGTGAATTTAGAACTAGGTTCTAATCTGAAAGCAACAGATGTCGTAGAAGGAAGTGATGTTTACTTTGAATGCAACATCAAATCAAACCCATGGGTTTATAAAATACAGTGGATGCATGAGGCAAGTATTTTTGCAATGCATTGTTACAATGCAATCAATTAAAAAGAATACATGTCTTTTATTGTCATCTGAACATCATAGCAATTATGACAATTAAAAATAGCTTAATAATTCTCTATTGTTATACGTACATTTTCAGGGAGAAATTTTGGTGACAAACCACCATGAAGGCGTGATTGTGTCCAATCAAAGTTTGGTTCTACAGGGTCTTAGAAGAGACAGAGGCGGTGTCTATATGTGCTCAGCAACAAACGAAGAAGGAGAAGGAAAGAGTAATAAGCTTTTGCTTGATGTCAAATGTAAGTCTTTTTTACTACTTACATCTATTAAATATTATTTATAAAAACAAAAATTACATTAACAACTTACTCTGTTGAATTCAATACAATACACAATATTGAAAACTCATTATAATTGGAGATTATATCAATTAAACACAAATGTAACTTTTTGTCAAGGAGCCTGTCACATCCTTGTCACTGTAATTTATATCTCTGACTCTGCATAATTTTATTAAGAACTCAAACTGGCTTTCAATTGAATATAAATAAACTTACAAGGATTTCTGTTAATTTCCAGTCAAGCCATATTGCAAGCATGGTCAACAAATGATTTACAACATTGCGAAAAATGAAGAGGCTAAAATATCTTGTGAACTGCAAGCTAACCCTCAGGTGAGATATTCATTTTCTTTTATTCTTCAATCATTGATTTGTTTCTTGTCATTTACTTACAATATGCAAATATATTTACTTTAATATAATATACAAAGCGGAGAGAAGGAATAAAAGCTTTTATATCATCAATTTTTTTTAATGATGATAGACATAATAAATAAAGATAATCGTATTTTTTTTGGTAAAGGAGCGGTGTAACAGAATTAATATCATGATGTATTTATTTAAAATATACTAATCAATGTTCTCTTACAGGATCCGGTGCATTTCACGTGGAAATTTAATAATTCGGAGGCTACATCTATGACCTTACCAATCAACAAAGTTATGGTATTCAATAGTGCAAGTAACGCTTTACCTAGAAAAGATGGTTAGTAATTTAACTATCATTTATTTTTAGCAATAAATATTTTACTAAAGTTTTTTATTTATCGCATATTATTAAATTTCAGGATTCTCTTATGCTACAAGTGTCGCCAGCTATACTCCAAAAAATTCATCAGATTATGGAACAGTATCTTGTATCGGTGCCAATCGTGTTGGAGAACAAGATATTGCTTGTGTTTTTCACATAGTACCAGCAGGTATGTCTAAGTCTACTTTTTGTGTCATGCGGAATCCATCCACAACCCGCGTGCGAGTCATCCGCACCACAGAATTTTATAGAACATCTTATTTTGACGCAGACGTCGGAAGTGGATTACTATCCGGAGCGAAGTAACTTTTATCCACCCGAGCCCGTCCTCATTGCAGATGCACACATTCTGAAGGTCTTGAGAATTCAGTTACGCTTTCACTGTCATACAGATAGCACGCGCAGACGTGCAGCTTGTTGAAACAAACATAAACCCAGAAAGGATTATTAACAAAGTGCATTTTTGACTTTTCGCGTTATGTGATAAGAAATGAAATATATACAAAAATAAAAACACTCACAACAGAGTGAGTGGAAGTTTCTAGACAAATTATGATAAATATTTGCGGGTTGCAAATGGAATCGGCATGAAATAATCAGTGCACTAAATAATATGTATTTTTGAATAACTATTTCAAGGTTTAAAAAAAAATTAGTTAATAACATGCTAATTTACTGGTCTGTTATATTTTCCCCTCGACAGGTAAACCTGATGCAGTTTCAAACTGTTCAGTGGGTAATCAGACTATCGATTCTCTTCAAGTTACTTGCTTGGAAGGCTTTGACGGAGGACTTCCACAGCGGTTTATAGTTCAGGTAACATTCGTAATGCAATTAATATTAAAAAATTACATATATTTTCTACATTCTCAAATCAATGCTTTTGAGTAGCTATTATCAAAATACCGCTTTCTTCGAATCTGTGTTGTCTGAACATAACTACTCATTTTAACTCATGTGCATCCATTTTTCATTCAATATTATTTTTGAGACGTGTGAAAAATGTACCATATTGTATATAATATACAAACCAAAATATAACATCAATTTATGAACACTTACTGGTATTTCCGACTAAAAGCTTATGGTAGAGCTATGACTAGAAGACAAAGAAGATTTTTTTTATTATTTCATAATGACAATTCGTAGATCATTTTGCTCTTGCACAAACAAGACGTAAACTACATAATACTTTCGTTCATAACATTGCACTATTGAATAATTGCAATTATACTTATCAATATTTTCATCTTGTACGCAGGTATATAATGCTCAAAGTAATTTTCTCATGAAGAATGCCACATTCGACTCTGCTCAATTCAGCTTTGACCATTTACCAAGTGCCGCTACATTCAACATTGAAGTATTCGCCTATAACAAAAAAGGAATCGGAGAAGTGTTGAGACTTCAGACGAGTACTTTGAAAGGACCAGAAAAACAAACAGGTACTGTGTCAATAAAAACGTAATTTCTCTTTCATCCCTTAAATAATAAGTATAAACAAAACATGTTAAGCAAATTTATGAATGGTTTTTCCTTCCTGAAAATAAAAAAATTAGACACTATTTTATGTAGGTTCATAAAACTCTACTAAACAAAAAAAATATCTTCGTTATAGGTGGTGTCGCAATCGCTCTACAGCTGACCCCATTGCTTGGTACATTAGTCGGAGTGACAGGATTTCTCGTCATTTTAGCAATTGTACTCGTCATGTTGGCCCGATGTAAAAGCCCAAGAAGAGCTCCACCTCCTGGTAAGTAAATAGAATTTTACATGTTTTATAATCAGTGTATTATTATATACCAGTATAAAAAAGTGCTGCCTATGTTTACAGGCTAAATGACATTATTGTTAGTAAAAGGGATGAGATAAATTTATTTTCAAATTTAAGTACACATAGTTAAAAGCTTTTTTTAAACCATATTCAGGTCCAAATCCTTCAAAGCCAAGTTATGGAGAACGGCATCAAGATGGATCTAGTATGCCGTTAAATGCAACAGACACTGAAAGTGTGGACAGTTTAGGTAAATTCTTTTAATTTCAATTGTTATTTATAATTTAAACAATACAATAGATTATTGGCAATAAAAGAAGCATCAATTAAAATGTCATTTATATTCTTTTAATAAAAAAATCAAATATATTTGACTCCAGATAAAAGCCCCGATATCCTATTAGACGGAAAGATTTCAACTGTCAAACTATCATCGGCTTCAAAATCAGCAATGAAGCACTCGAACCCTGCCATGGTTGCGCAATCTTATGCTCAGCATTTAGAAGGAAGCAGTTTTAATAGCATTGGTGGCCAGCAACAATATGTCCAAATTGATCCAACAGCTTATGGGGTCCAGACCCTCGGGCCAAATGGTAGGCCTCCAATATACAGATTACAAGGAAATCGGCAAATGTATTTACGGAATGATGATGGTACCCCATGTGATGGAACAGAAGCTAGAACTCTTTACGACCGTGTCTACGAGGATAATATGTTAAAATATAGGACATCACCTGGAGGTGTCCAGGGTTGTGTGGTGAGATATTGTTATATCTATCAATTAATTTGTAGTAACAAATTGCTATATTATTCTATGATTTGTAAAACAATGTTCATTTTCAAAATTTCATTGAATTTCAATTGAACATAATAAAGTCAGAAATATTACAATTTTATTCAATACATTTCCTCGCGGTGTCATTTATTTTGGCATAATCTGCATCAAAATATTTGATGCAGATTATGTCAGATGCAAAATATTTGATGATTTTGTAAATACAAATTTTTTCAGGGTCGCTCCCAATCAATTTATTTTGTAAAATTATTATTCACAGCTCCCAGATGATGGTCTCCAATGTCCTGAATTGTACATCAACTGTCACTCCCCAGTGCAAGCAGTCTACAGTAATCCTGCTAACATGGCTGCTCTTCAAAATGGCGCCCAATCAGTTGGTAAAATGGCGACACCTTTCCAAAATGGCGGACAGGCATCATCTAACAATATGTCTGTTGGTTGGTACCCCACAGTTGGACACCAGCCAGGACATGTTATGAATTTTGTTGGTGGTCCACCTCAACCTATGTCTAGGACAGGTAATAAATACAAAAACTTTGTATCTATCAAATTTTAATTGACTAACCATTTTACAATTTAAATAAGTAACAATATTCTTGTCTTAATATTTTTCATATAAGTAAACATGGCCTTTTTAGAACTCTATTTTTACATTGTCAAACTTCCACCCATTTGGAGCAAATTGTTTGAGATAAAGTTTTTTGTAAAGGTGTGCGATATAGTTTTATTAACTTTAAATAATTGGTTGTTGGTCATCTCTTCATCTTTCTGAGATTATATAATATATAATACTATGTATTTCATGTTTGAGCAGTAAAAATGTGAATAACAAAGTAATAAAATAAAGAAAATGAATTTCTACTTACCCACATTTTGTGTTATTCCTAAACACATTAATGACAAGAATAATATTAATTATTGTTGTTTTCTTCGAGTCGAAAGTAATCGATCTTGCGACGCCTGAGTGGTCGAATGGCCAAATCGTTGACTTCGATTACAGAGGTCACGGGTTCATATCCAAGAACGAACAGTTTTATAATTTGATTTTTCTATCGATTTATGAATTTCTGTTTGAAGGCATGGATTTTTTTGATGTTTTGAATTCCCCCCTACCAACTATCGTATTCTGAAAACGAGGTGTAGCTAGAGCGGTTAGCTAACCACTAGTTTTGTTCTAGCCCTATTCTTCTATTCCTACTCTTTCGAAAAAAAGGGAGGTTGTGCAACTGAGTAACAAGCAGTTCTCGTAGAAACACTTGTGTTGAGATAAACTCCATACTCCACTTTGGGACCGGACATGGTAAAAAAATATAGTCAATGATTTCTCATCAATTTTAGTTACTCCAATACCAACAGCCCCTTCTCGAGACAAGGAATACCTGCTAATGTCGCCAGGAAAGAAGCCAACAATCCTGCCAAAGACCTTTGGTCAACCTGGAAATGCCTATCACCATCAAGGATTCCATGGAAGAATGAATAGCAGTTCATTTGATAGCACTCAGGGTTATAACAATGCACCAGTAATGCAAAGAAATCAAGGTACGTCCCTAGCTATGGAAGTGATAACGTAAAATATTTTTCAAGATAAATCTTCAGGATCAATATTAATTCTAGTTAATGATAGGAAAGTACAGTCTTTCTGGGTCCAAATCTAAATCCTTTTGATTATTTACGTATAAGAAGATCCACAGTGCTTTTGTTTTTCTTAAAAGCATTGAAATTCATAAATAAATATTATTTTTTTATTGAATTAATAAATATTACTGTAAAAGTTTAATCATAATCACAGTGTCACCTACTGGAAGCTATTATTTTGCTGTGATTCTTTGCTGCTTGGCTTATTTTATTATGTTATTTTGCTTTTATTATGTTTTCCTTTTTATTTATATTCAGTTTGCTCACCCAACTCCATACCAAAAACTTCTCCTGTCAAATATGAAAGATTAACACCTGAAGAATCGTTAAGAAGCTTACACATTCGATTGGATCCTCCATCAGTTGAACCGGGACGTATGGATTCCTTACTCAACAAAAAATTCTTAGGTAACAACAAAAAATTGCCCCATTTTTCTAGACAAGTTCACAGGGAATTGATTATTATGTGTAAAACAATTTTCATTTGTTTTCATATTACAAATATGAATATATAGTGTTTTTTAAAGCAATCAGTTGATAAATATTTAGACAGCTATTGATTAAACCAGGGCTGTGGAGTCGGAGTCGGAGTCGTGAAAAATGAGCGGCTCGATTTTTTTTTTGAAAAATATTTTAAATGAAGTGTATTCAAACAAAATAGTACAAAGTGCTGCCATTCCATGCTTGGCTGACTACAGATGATGTGATATACATATATATATATATATATATATATATATATATATATATATATATATATAGGTTAAAATGAAAAAATTTCCTCGATGTCGGAGTCGTCTTTTTTTTTACACGACTCCACAGCCATGGATTAAACATCATAGATTATTTCGTAAAAAACCTACAATGTGAGCTTGCTTTATACTACAGATCTTCAATGTCTTCAAAAGTCCTCAATGTTTCAATTTTTATATCTACAAACATATAATATAATATGACAGGGCACAATAAAATATTCTAATACATTGTCTTATGTTCTGAGTGTTTAAGAATGGATATGTATACCAGAATCTACACATTATTCCTTGAATGTAAAGTGACAGATTATAGACTAATAAAAAAAAAAAAAATTCTTGCCTCTTTCTGCATTGCTTAGTTTGTAATAATGAAGTAAATATAATGAAATTTTTGGGATGTACTAACATAGGCAATTAATATTGGCATTGTGTCTACCATGTTACATGTCTGTAGTTACATAAAGAATCAAATATACATTCACCTCACTCACTCTGGCGTAAATTAGGTTAAAATGCATACTGGCAGAGACAATTAATTATAAGTAAATGTATATTTGACATTACATTGATGTAGATGTAAATCTTCCTTTATATAAATCAATAGCGTCAAGCCTTTATTAAACTAATTGTATTTTTTTAATCTTTCAGATAATTTGCCGACAGATATGTGTGAAATGTCAACAGACTTCTCTTGCCAAACAGTCGTAGGATCAGATTCAGAAACAAAACTTCTCGAATCTCAGCAGTGAAACATTAATCAAAATAAAATGACATGGTTTTAAAAAATTGTGAATGTGGTTAAAAAATAAAAAAGGAATATTTATTACAGGCGAGAATTGACATCACCAGTGAGAAACTAAATTTTAATATTAATTTGGATACATTTTGAAATAATACATTTGCGGCTATTAAGTACAATGAATCGAACTACTGAAATTAATACTAATTATAATGAAAAAAATGTCCCTTTAATTATTTTAATACAATAAAAACTATTAGGTTTTAATTAATAAAATATAATTGTGAATTGAACATCAGTGGAATACAATTTAACAGATGTCAAAAGCGAAATGAGAATTTTATTAAATGGTGTACATTTGAAAATGTAGGTATTTAAATAATATAGGTGTGTTGATAAATTATATGATTGTAAAACAATGAAAGGTAATTATAATATCTAATGTTTTAAATTTTAAATATATGAAATAATGAATACATAACAGTATAATATATACGTTATTGTTGTAACTATTTTTTGTAAAGTAACACTAATATTTTGCTGATTTCATCAATTAAAAGTACATTTATTTGTTTAAAGAATACAATAATATGAAAAACCCATTTTATATATTGATACAAAAGGTACTGCCAATGCATAATACTATTTTTTTTTTTACTATTCTCATCTTGTTGAATTTTTAAAATCCAAGGCAGGGTATTTTTTGTGCAGCAATAAACTACAAGAATTTATAGCATATATTCACCTGATGCAAAAATTTATAATGTTCTACAATCCAATATCGTTGACATTGCATTTTTACAATTATTATTTGTATTTTAATTAACGAAATAATTTGACAATATATTCGCATAGCTGCAATTACTTGTTATAATTTATATACATAAATAGGTAATCTACAAAAATGTGATTTTAGTGTGAAAGCTATAATATTTATAATAAAAAATGTAGATTATAATGGATAAAGATATACCTATAATATTAATGGCATACACATTGCAGTCAGTGTACATTTAAAATTTAACCACAAAATAATTTGTTATTTCAATGCATATATCATATTGTTTTAAACACTTAAATCAATCTAATTCAGTCATTTGTTAACAAACTCCCTTTATTCAGAGGTCTTAATTTATTTACTAAATAAATATAGAAAATAAGACTGATCATTTTTTTTATAGATAATTAAATCACATAGTTGTCAAAAAATTCTGTATCCACAACACATAACGTTACTTTTTATCATGATGTCTCGAATTCTGATGACGTTTATTGCTGTTGAATTAAAAATATAATAAATTTGGGCTCAGTGTTAAACTTGTGTACTAGCTGGTGCTTGTGGGTAAAAACCATACTCTACTATAAAACAGGCAATAGATTCTTTTTCTTTCTCAGTAAGTCTTATGTTACCTATCGATTAGTTTTAACTGTAAAATTATCATTTTTTTAATACAGTGTAAAATAAGTTTTTGTAATAATCTTATTGAAATATATTTTAATAATATTATAGTACACAGCGAAAGCTTTGCCATTTAGGTCAGGGTAATCGAATCGCTCTAACCATTCCATCCATGTATTAGGAGATCTTATATGTATATAAATAAATGCTATTTGAGACGCATTTACGTTGACAAACCTTTTGATTTTATTATTAAGTGATATCTAATACAATGCCATCATTGGCAATAAGACTTTACAAATAACATTATTTGAAAGTTCTGGTGGGCAATATGTGTAAAGTTTACTTACAAATAAAATCGAAATATTTTCATTGAAAAAATAAACGAATTGACATTAAAATCATGTTATGACATAACCTCGAAATATAGGATTAATATATTACCATAGAAAACAATTTATTATGAATTAAAAAATCTATTTTATTTATGTCACTCGTTTCTTTACTGTAAAAATTGTAATTATAAATGTTTTATACTAATATTGCATATAAACTTTCATAAAACACCATTAGTCATATTAATAAGAATCATTAATTAAAACTTTAATATCTTATAGGAAGAGTCTAAAAATTGTTTCTTTTTCCGTAACCAATTCAAATTAAAGGCTTCAATAAATTTTAATTTTAATTCATTAATAATACTGTCATTTGGATATTCTTCTTACTAATATTTGTGAGCACTGCCACCTATACATATTATGAAGGTTCAGTCAAAATTTATTAAAAATTTCTTTGTTTCAACCAGATAAAGCCTACATTGAAATTGGTTGTGATTTTTAAAGAAAAATAAAACATTACATCTTTCAACAAAAAGCAATCAACATTAAATTTTTGAATACTATTTTCACTTATTACTCATCATTATTTTAGATTACTTTTATTGAAATTAATCACAAAAATAACAACAATTGGTAGCCGTGTAAAATGAAAAATGATTTAAAATTTATTTTCTTCTAATAAAACCTAAAAATGCTTATTTTTTTTACCAACTATCCTTTTATGTCATAATAAATAAAATAATAATTTACATGTACATTTGTATATATTTTAATAGATGTTTAAAAAAAGTTAAGATAATATTAAATGCTAAAATATGATAGAATTTTTGTATTGTAACTATTAAAATAAAATTTACGAATAGTTAACTTTTGTCATTCGTTGTATAATCTTGAATTTTTTCCAATTAATGCATTTATAAAATTATTACTAAAAGTTTTAGGTTAGTTGTAAAAATTGTACATAGGAAATTAAAAATAATGTCAAAAAGAATGATTCATTAATTTTTTGAGAACAATTCGATTTGTTTCTTTATGTAAAAACACTTCAGGTCAATGTATTACTAATTCAATTATACGAGAAATGATATATCTAAGCTTAGGAAAACAATTTTTTCATTTTTTAAACGAGCTTACAATGTTTCCTATATTGTGGTATATATCGCAATTATAAATATTATTTTATCAACCAACATGAATTCCAAAAACACAATTTTTACAAAATAATTGAATAAAACAGTTTATTATTCCAGTTCTTGCTAAGTGAAATGTCTTATTTAACCCGTTAACAGCTAGAAAAACTTAATATTAATTTTGTGTGTCCTTAAGAGATGTCGGACCCTTTTTCAAAATGCAAACTCTAAAAAATATTTATTGACGTCGTAATAATGACAACGCACTGGTGGGTAGCGTGTGTGGTTAAAAGGTATGCGACACACCGGTGGGTCGTTAGCTTTAGAGTGGTTAAAATACTCTTTAATAATTGATTATCAAAAGACAGGTAATTCCTTGACTTTTGACAATCAACTTATTTACCTTGCCTCTCACACAAATAATTAATCAATGTTATTATTTGTATCTTCTCACTCTTAGTGTTCGGCCTAAGCAAAAAAATCAAAGGCTTAGAATCTACATATGTGTTTACATTATAGTGCTTTTTTTAATAATAAAAGTTGCCGGAAGGACTCATTCTTGTCAAGTTTTTTTTGTAATTCATGTCCATTCTCAATGTGGAGGATATGGCTTCCTAATGAAGGTATCTAAATAGATTTTTTACGAGAACTGCTTGTTACTCTGTTGCTTAATCCCTCTTGTTTAAGAGAGTAAGGATAGAAAAATAAGGCTGGTATTGGACTAGTGGTTAACTCAACGCTCTCGCTTTACCCTGTTAATTTTTTAATTGAAAAAAAGTGGTATTACTTTTTTTAGGTATCACAAATACCAACCACTCCGAAAAGAAGTCGATAGATCTATTAAAAACTCTAAAATTATGTTTCCTCTCTTCAATTACCTAAACTTGTGCATTTTTTTTTTGATTTGCAGTATTAAAGTTTACATTGCAATCATGTAAGTCTAATCTTAATTCTGACAATTCTTTTTTTACTGTTGTTACTTTTTCGCGAGATAATGAAACTCTCGGCTTAAAAACTCAAAAGTTTTCAAAGCAAAACAAAAATAAAATTTTATGAATATTGATTTGAAACATTAATAATGTCAAGAAAAAAGGTGTCGGAAGGTTGTTCCACCATGTTATTTGGGGAAAAAAGCACTGAGTATAACAATACAATTAGCTTGAAAATACGTTTTAAAAGGGAAAAACATGTGTCACACCTATTCACACAACAATCAGAATAACAATGTTATCAATTTTGGAAATGAATATTTACAAAGATACTGCTAAGTTCATTGCAAAATGAATAAGCTGGAGTAAATTCTGTAACAATCTATAAAATTTAAGAAATTTGTAGATGTTTAGTCATATTTCTTTTTCTTATATATTAATTTATTTACTGTATTTAAACTACATTTTTAAATTGAAAACTCTCGATAAGTTACCAATGTGTGATTGCACAATATAGGAACACGTATATATTTTTTTTTAACATCGTAATAATTAATTTATGTGTTCTTTCACCATGAGGTCATAATATGGGAAAAACACAAATGCTCAGTATTTATACATAATTATTAAAAAAATACATGTGAAATAGATAACAGTCTTAGTTAAGTATTTTTTCAAATATTAAAAACATTATAAATATATATATATATATATATTGAATGTCTGATTTATTCTAGAGTTTTATAAAAATGTTTAACCATGTAGATAAACAATAACTAATAGGGGTGTTTTATTAATAATATTGCGACATTATAAAAACAATAATTGATGGATACATTTTGTTCATTTTTCAATGCCTATTTTAATGAGATATATTTGTAGTTATATAATTTGACGGGATATTCAACACATGCAAATATTATTAATAATGCATTCCGAGTTGTTTCTAATATATTAAATAAACGTATGAAGAAGTGTTCAAATATAACAATAACCATTAGATTTTTTGTGAATTAATCTTCCAAAAAAAAAAAGTAAAAACTCAGTACTAATTTTAGTTGATATTGAAAATATATATTATTATTGATTCTCATTAAACTCGTCCATACACAACAAGGACAATCTGAATTAGTGTGTAATCAATTGAAAAAATCTGTTAATTTATTGTGATTGACCATAAAGTGTTACTGTACTGTAAAGAAATAAATATTACATGATAAAAAACAGTATTATTTGATCATCAATATTTTATTGCCTCAACTGGGTTTTCCTCAACTATATTGCTTTTTAAGATTTTCAACCCTTAGCTCCCACAGCAGCGAGTACTTGGATCCAGGGCTTAGTTTTTAGTGTTTTTAAATTAAATATGTAGCAATGATCTACATCACATTGCCTCTGTTTTGGTACATTTAGTTTTTTGATCTGACACTTGTTTTTAATACTTCATAAGATTTCCTCACAATAAGAACTTGCGCACTGTCAAAATGAAGAATGACACGTGTTTCTAACAGTCCGGCGGATGCAAAAAGGCATACTAAAGACCGAAAACGAAACTATAAACAATAGCTGTAAACAATTTCTTCTCAACTAAATAGTTTCACTTGATTATCTCAAAACATCAAAATGTAACATAGATCATTATTGGTAGAGAGGCTTCAATTGCCTAGATCGCTCTATCGATCAAATTAGAAAAATAGTACATATATGTGTTTATATATTTATTTTTCACATATAGAGAATAATAGATAATAACAGAAAAGATAATAAAATGGAGATATTAAGAATATTCAAAAAAAAATCGCCAGAAATCAAAACCCGGTATAATTAAAAACAGTTTTTATCTCTAGATGTGGGTCTCTACTTAAGATGTGGGTACACGCTTAGACAAATTTGTAATGATATTTATAAAGAAATAATTCATCTGTACTCTTAAACGACATTTTAAAATATAAAACTGAATTTTTGCAAAGTGCGAGAAACATTCTTGCACAGAGTGTATATATAACATATTCTTTCAGCCAAAAAATAATTATTTCTGCTTCTCTATGATAGTGTCTTCAGAAATATTTTGGGTAAATTTGTCATACTACACCACACGAACTATTGCGGCGAAAAACTTCACAAACTAAGCTGAAAACAACGTCACGATTTAAAATATTTATTGAAGCATTGATAAATCGCGTTAAAATCACACATTAATATGAAGAACACCGATAAATAAATTATCCAAAATATGACATATTCTCACTGTACACCGCCATACTTTTTAAATTATCCTTTACTTACACATGGATATGGCGCGCCATATTGAATAATGGAGGTGAAATATTTCATATTTCGTATAATAATATGAGGTTTTAACGCGATTATCAAGCTCTTAAAAAATATTTTTTAATCGTGGCGTTATTTTTAGCTTAGTTTGTGAAGTTTTTCGCCGTAATAGTCCGTGTGGTGAGTATGACAAATTTACCATATTTTGTAGTATCAACCAAACTATTTGATTTTTTTTCGTTTATTAGAGATTCGCGTCGCAGCACACCCAGCATCGCCTAGCGGCACACCGGTTGCGGAGTACTGATCTATGGTATGATAAACGGTCCTAATACACTGTTGCCAGATTGTGCAACATGGCTTATTAGGTATAGAGGGCTATGGTAATCAGCGTGACTTTCGATATAACTTCAACAATTCGTCTACAGCTGCGAGCGCATCTCATATTCAATCTGCGTTCTCTTCCTGCCCGTGAACATGATGCTGGCCATACATTAAGAAACAAATGGTTCCAGAACATGTTTTGGAACGCAAAATTCACGTGTTTACGCCGTATCGTGGAATATTTCACGTGACCCGATATAGGTTCCGAAACCAAACCGAACACAAACGAGGAATCTGGGAACATGCATGTCATGGGAGCTGTCAAAGTATATTTCATCATGACTTCATACTAGAGGTCTGCACGGGCCAAAATTTTACAAAACTACTCGGTCCGAGCCCGAAAAACTCACACCCGACCCGCCCCGGGCCCGAGTCTAATACCGCACTTGTTACCTGAACCTGACCCGAAGCCCGAAACTCCTTATTTTAACTCGCCGAGGAATTTGAAATCCCCGATTTGCTATACTTTTTCCCAGATTATCTCCGAAAGTCCTTTTTTTTTAGCTCACCGAGGAATTTGAAATCCTCGATTTGCTATATTTTTCCCCAGATTATATCCCAAATTCCAAAGACCGGCCCGGCCCGAGCCCGACTCTCAATTGCGCTTACCCGCCCGAGCCCGGCCCACGGGCCGGGTCGGGTAAGAGCCCGCGGGCCAGGCCCGGGCCCGTGCAGACCTCTACTTCATACCAAACATATGACGTATTGTGGAATACATCTAATAATAATCATAACCGAATACTATTTGCGAGAATATATACGTAGGCAGCACTTGTCGACATCAACTCATCGGGCGTCATTTTAGCGATCTATTATCGACTTTGAAATGTCTCCCTATGTGACAGCTGTCAAAATAAGCCATAGACCATAATAAGTTATATTGGAATTGTCTATGGTATATGAATAGGCTGTCATAGTGAATGATAAAATAATGTTATTATTGTAGAAAGCTTATACACTTATAAAGCTTATAGTATTTAAATTTAATCGATTTTTTTGCATCCAATAAAATCAAATAACGTTCGTTCGGACGCAGCACTGTACAACATAACCTCAACGGGTGACGTATCTGTGACTCCTCATGTGTTCAAGAACATGCTTTGGAACATAGTTACTGAGAAATTACGTAGATAGTTCCAGGAACAAAGTTCCTTAATGTATGGGCCCTTTAAAAACCTATCTCGGGTCACGTGAAATGTTCCACAATATAACGTGAACACGTAAATTTTGTGTTCCTGGAAATGTTCTCGAACAATTTGTTCCCCAGTGCAATGTTTCTTAAAAAATCAAAAAATGTTTTGCGGACCACCATTATAAGCTTTTATAGATGGATATTAACTATTTTTCTTTCTCTTCTATCTTTCTATCTTTGCGAATCACCAGTTAAGAAACAGTGCTCTAGTGCAGTGCTTCCCAGAATGGGGGCCGCTCCAAAACGTGTTTTGTATTGAGGAGGGCCGCGGATTAATTTTTTTTCAGATTTAGGGGGGCGTGGAATAAATAAGGTTGGGAAGCACTGCCCTATGAATGGACAGCGTGGAATAAACGTCACCCAATCGCGCATGACTGCGTCTCGGTGTACAGCTCTCTGTCAAAATAAAACTAGTTAGCACTTTAGAGTGTTCAATGTGAATACTTAGTGAAAAGGCATTTTGTTCAAAAAATACAATTTTCAGTAGTAAAAATGAATATTGTATTTTTTTAAATAAAATTATTAAGCATAGAATGAGATACAATGTAGTTACAAGCAAAAAAAAAGTTCAAGTATCTCTTGCAAATGTTTTAAATTATGTTTTTTCAAACGTTAACAAAAGAACACCTTACTTATTTCAAATTGTACATATATATAATATTTTATATACAATAAAGCTTCGCATTATATTCTGTATTGAAAGACTGCGCTCAAATACTGATAATGGAGAATACAACAATTGTTCATAAACCCATATAAGATAAAAAAAGGCACAATAAAAATGTACAAGTTCTCAGTAGTGTCAGTTATCACATATACATATTATGTACGTATGAAGTGAAGCTCCATAAATATTGATCTTAAGAAAAAATGCCACAGCATGTCAATTTACCTAATGCTATTTGAAGAATCCAAATGAATTTCTCATTAAAGAGCCAATTCTTGATGAGAAAAGTCAAGAACCAAACAAAGAACCTGGTATAAATGATGTCTTGCTTTATATTTTGATCATCCTCACTCTGTTTTCTTGTTTAAGGGGAGGCAAACAAGAAAAAGGCCAACAGCCATTTAGGCCTTTATTTAATCACTTTTAGGTTAGAATCACCCTAGTATGCGTTTTGGATAAAAAAATATTGTATAGTGATAACTGAGTATTTACAAGCGGGTATAAAAATCTCAACCACTTTGGCTGCCTGCGTGCAAACTGGCTGCCCCCCATTAATAAGTTTAAAAGTCATAAGTATATTCATCATTCAATTTCAACGGTAGGTAGACTGAATCTACCTACAAGTCCGTCTTTTCTCCAATCACAGAATGAATACATACTAATACACCCACACATTCTGTGTATTATACAGAAAGCGTATTATTGTGGTAAAAACGGCAAAGTATAACTAAACGCAGTCTACTACAGGGCACCGGAGTCCCGTCAGTTGTAAAAAGATTAGGTAGGACTGAGACTCTCCGATGGCATCCGCAGTACATGACTCAGCCAGTTCCGACGTCTCTCCATGGCCACTAATGTAACAGAGTCTGTCTTGTATGTTGTCTAATCTCTAAGTTCCTCACGAAATCAAACCATCTTACCCCCAATATTTGACACAAACATCTATTTTCAAAGCTCAGAATACAGTTTTTGTGATTTTTTTTATCAGGCACCATGATTTGCTACCATAAAGCAGCACTGGTAGGATGCAGTGGCGGTTCTAGGTACTGGGCTAGGTGGGCTAAGCCCGACCTGCATTTTTCACCCAAAACTTTAGATGGCTGAATAAAAATGAACAGCAATTCGGCCGCTGAACAAAATAAATACATTTATAAGCGTAACTAACCTTTCCCAAATGAATACAATATCTTTGTTTTAATTTTCCTCTGTCAATATTAAACAATTTTACGTCTACCTACAATCATATTCCCGATTGTGTTTTGTATTACAATTTTAAACTGAGCCGGCACAATAACCCTATAAATACTTCACAGGGAAAAGGCAACGTCACTCTGGCAACACGACTCAGGGGCTATTAGATGTTTAGACCGTAACCACAGACAATATTTCTTTACACTGGGGCGCAATCAAGCACGATTAGATTTTTTTTGTATTTGTATGTACGGAAACGTCATCAAACACAAAGGATTGTGTTTCAATCTGTCAAGCTTCTGTTGATCGTTGGGGGCTAAACACAATCTGCCATTACGCATACTTATGCATTGAAACACAAAACCAATATCGTTGTATTGTATGAAGGTGACAGGTATTGACTTTCAGTGTGACAGTTCTGTATTGCTTTTAGTAGGTACTTGTTATTTCACTTTGAAAGAGACGAATTTAAGGATTCCGTGTTATTATTCTATTATTTCTTAGTTAAATTAGCATTGATTTTATTATATAATAATTTATGCATTGCAGTAGTATCGTAGTAATTTGCTTGTAGATTAATGTATAAGGTGAAGTAGAAATATGCTTTTCTCTAGCCCACCCAAGATTTTAGGTCAGGAACCTCCACTGGTAGGATGTATGTGTTGAACAATAGTATTTGATTTTAGTCATGTACAGCTGTGTCTCAGACAGTCCACATTCAATTAAATGTAACTCCCGCTATTCCTATATTTATATATATATAGCTATAAGCTCTTTCTTTGTGCTACTTACTGTCTTCCAGGATATGTACATCAAGGTATCTAAAGCAGCCTGAGTTTAATTTTCAGGTTATCGATAAATTTTATTGTTTAATAATCTAAATTATTTATTTTGAAGCTACCGTTGAACACGAAATTTTCCTTACCACAACCATCTCCAAAACATATCTCCCACAATCAACAGGAGTCTCCTGTATTATTGTGCTAAATAAAAAAAATCAGCTAGGAGAAGTATTTGCTAAGTTTCTTCAACCAGAGAAATATTGAAGTTGAGCTATGGCTTGGGTTTTTTGAGTTGAAATGTCATTTGTGTCACAGCAGTAATCTCGTGATTTTTGGAATTCTAATAAATAATATTCGTAATAATACTCTGTTAATTATTCAACAATTTTATTTGTTACTTCACGTAATGATGATCATATACATAAATGAGCGTATTATATTATATTTATCTTATTTCATACAATTAACACAATCGAATCCCTGATTTATTAATGATTGAATAACTATATATTACAATTTCAATGAGGGGGGAATATTATTATACATTAACCGAATAAATGATTATCAGCTAATATGGTATTGTATTAATTAATAATATATGATTTATTTTGGCATTCAATTTTGTAATGAAATATCATAATAGAATAACATGTATTTATATAATCATAAGACGTATTTATCAATACAAACATTAAATGTATAATACAATAATTTTTTTGCATAATTATACAACAGTCATTTGGGAAAATTTACCAAAAGAGAAATAACCAACTGCCACAGGATATTTAAATAATATATGCGATAAGGTAAAAAATTTGATTATAATAAAACCTGAATCTTAAAATTATTGCTGTAGAAATAAAAATAGGGCATTCGGTAAACAAATTAGTTTTCAGTTAAAATAGTAACGTATTCTTATTAAGAATATTTCAAAAAAAATCCAGTTAAAAAACTTAAAAAATCATTTCAGTGAAAATATTTTCATATATGTGTAGGCTTCTTATGATTATTTATAAACAATTCAAACAAAAATTCACCGGCGACATTTCATTAAGTAGTACATTTATTATAGCAATTGATTATAAAAAAATACCCAATGTAAAATATTTACATATCAATTTTGGCATGATAAAAAAGCTAATGGTTTTAATCCATATATTAAAAACTAATATAAATAAAATCGTAATAATGTGCCAAATACAGCACTTTTTTGTTGGTTTATAATCATTTATATATAATTTACAGATGTAGAACCATTTTGTAACAATTAGAAAAACAATAAAGGTAATAATTTTATAGATAAATGATTTTAGAAAGATTAGTTACCAGGATATAATTGATTATATCCCGGTAACTAAAATTATTATTGATAATTCACTATATTTGATATTTGAATCTGCAAATTTGGAAGTTAACTGGATGTAGTTATTAGAAAAAGGTTCCACATTATTTAATATTTCTAACTAATCCAAACATGAACTTAATATTTAAATATTTACATAATATTTGTGAAAATTAGTTATATTGAGATGATTATATAAATAATTATGTTATCAATATGATTAAAGAGGTATTCTTAAACATTTTTGATTAGGTCTGAAAATAATATAGAAACAATCATTATCTGTATGTTCAGAAAAGAACTACCATTTATTTATGTGTGATACCGATTTTTGATGCCGTTGTTTATATGTAATAATTTCTTTTCTACTGTCATCATTGGTAGACTCATGGTAGAGTTGTGTCATAAATATAAAATTAAACTACAACGATAATGCTTTTAAAGATGTTTAAAACAGCGCTGGATTAATTTATTAGATCATATACTGTAACATGTCAAACGAATATCATTCAAAGTATTTTAATTAGATTTTGTATTTATAGAAACTTATACTAAAAATGAATTTTATAATAACTTGATATCACTTTGTGTCTCAATGATTGTTTTCTAATCGTATTGTTTGTTTAATTTTTTTATTCTCTTTCCCACAACTTTTGTAACCACTTCAGGCAATAAATATTCCATATATCATTCAGAGAACTGTTTTAATTAGGTAATGTGTTACATAATACGATGTCCTTATTTTGTATTCATGATGCCCTAAGTTTATTTACAATGATTTTTAAGGCACTTTTCAAACTAATCTTACAAAACCTAAGGACTATTTTCTTTTTTTTTATAAATAAATATACACTACAAGTGTATGTTAAAAATGATAATTTACCCATTTTTAAACAGTGTCAATTATGTTATCTTTGAATAAATAATAGTAATAAACAAATTTATTTTGATTTATACCCACTAACCACATACTTAATTATGCTTAAATTATAGTTTAAAACTATTCATTGAAAATAATATTAAGAATAATGGATATGACTTTAACACTCGTAATGAAACGGAATAAAAAAAGGATTTCAAAGATATTCATGACGATTGAAGACACAAAACGAAAAGGAATTATGTCTTATTATATTTATTATAACACTTCAATTCAGATAAAAATATGACAGTATTTTTATACATACATATATAGTATACAATATTAAGAAATTCTTAGATATAGTTTGGCCAGAAAAATGGAAGGGCATGTTTTCGAAATATTATTTGAATTGAATATTTACTTATATCATTAGCTGTATTATCTATTTTATTTACACTTAAAAATAACCACATTATACATCATATCAATTTATCAATACTGATTTTATTGTACAATTAATGGCAATATTGGGGTTAGTTAACCAAATTTTAAAATGTAGCACAATATAAATATTTATAACATTTTATAATGTACCTAACTAATGGTGTCATGGAAGCCAAAATGAAGTCAGTAAATATGGGTAGTTTATAATTTTATATGTTCAAATCATTACAATAAAGACTTCCGTCACCTAACAGCCTTGAGCAACTTATATATTGCACAGTTCTTGAAGTACCCACTAAAATGTTAATTCCTGCAACTCACCATTGTATTAGTTCTAATTGGGTAAGTAAAAAAACAAAACAAAAACTCACCAAAATAAAATTGATTACCGTTCTTTCTATCAGCGTATCGAAATAATGTAATGTTTCCACAGTAAATTTTTTACATGTTTGATAAATATATTTTTAATTAAAAACTTGTTATCTTTATTATCCTGCTCTTTGTGTTACTGTGTAACATAAACCCCGCTTTCAAAATTTCTTTTAAACAAGATCTTCTTTGACTGAAATTGATTAAAAAGTATGAATTTACAGTAAAATACTTCTTCTGCAATTATGTCTAGTGTATTACTTTTCAATAAACATAATGTACCTTTTTAACGGAATAGCTAAACAACCAATTCTCTTCTTCCTACTATCCTTTCGGTCTCTGAAAATAGATGTAGAGTGATTGCTTCAACAGTCTTCAAAAATACATACCATGAAAACACTTCATTAGCGTCAAATAGTGATAAGTGACATATACATATAGTAGATGTAGAAATGAATTCACCAAATTATATTGTCGGTATACTGACAGAAAACGTTAAGTCAAACAAACCTTATTTAGTATACAATAAACAACAAATGTCCAAGATATTTACAGTTTATAAATATTTATTTGTTTTACAATCTTTGGGTAGTTGTAGAAATAAGAAACCTATACAGCTAAAAAGCGTTAAACTATTTATTGTTTTCTGTCATTAATAACTGCCAACGAAATTGACTTAGTTCATATTATTTCTTTAAATATCAAATTAAATAAATGCAATAAAGTGAGCTTGGTTTTTCAGACAGGTTTTGTAACTAAAAAAAACGCAATTTTTGACTTTATGTTTCCTGGAAGTATTACCAACAATATTATGTATTGTAATTAAATAAATTACTTTTATTTCTTTTATCTTGCATTATGAGGACTATTTCAAGGTAACAATAAAATTATAAACTTGATTTCCATAAAATCTTTTTACTAAATTTGAGTTAGTAAATGACCTACCTTTAAACTCAAATTCTCACATCAGGCAGAAATGAATATGAAAATCCAAAATGCGAATAGAGCAAGTATATATTTTTATTCACATCTATTTCAATATTATCAAAGCTAAAGTAATAAAAATCATTTAAATTATGTCTTTAATTATAATATTACTCACTATTAAATCAAATCACTTGTTATGTTTGCACAACACTTGAGTTTCACTTATATTGTAAGAAATCATATTAGCAAAGAAAAATAATAATACTAAAATAAGAGAAAATAAAAAACAAAATCATATTAAAAATATTTATTCAAATCAATAATAATAATGATTATGATGAACATGTCTCCTGTATGATTTTAAATCGTTTTAAAAATAAAACAATTTGTCAAAATAATTATAAAAGAGCATTCTTATTCCTAAACAATAAAAACTTTAGTCAAAAAATATCATTTTATGAATAAAATGAAATAATGATCAGGCAGTGGTAGAGAAAAATTAAAAATATCGTCATATTAAATGGTATGAGTATTAATTAAATATTATTATAAAAACAAAAACTCTAGCAATGGAAAATATAATGTATTATGAATTCCAAAATTTTTGTTAGTTTGCGAAAAAAATATAAATTCTGTATTCCATTTTCATTTTTATCAACTAAAAACCACAACTTAAAATGGAATAAAAAAGTATCAATATGTCGGCTGTCAATATCGTAATTAAATGCTAGGTTAACAAGTGTTATTTATATTATGTCGATTTAATCAAAATTTACAATATTTGGTTCTGAAGTTACAAAATATAATATACTATGAAAAAATATAAGCCCTTGTTTGAAGTTTTAGTATTAGAAAATTGAAATCATTTATAGTCTGTTTATTAATGTACTTTGGGCAAGTGTTTGAAATAAATTTTCAACACCTTTGAATTTAAAGCATATTACTCAAATAAATATTATTTTATAGTGAATATATGGATGAATCGAAACTAAAACAAATTTGTATCAACTCCTGAAACTCACAAAACAATTTTAAATATAAACAAACAGAATTATGTCTCGACACATTGTGTATAAAATATGTTAGGATTTAAAAAATATGTAACTAGTTAAAATGGTGAATATTATACTAAATCACATTTCCTGACCACAGTTAATAGTAAAATCAAACTTTATGTTGAATTATTTATCATTGTACAACAACAAAAATGTTTCTCAAAATCGGTCACAAATTTAGCTGAAGACATAGATGAACTACAAATGGATAAAACTTTGTAATAGTTTTAACATACAATATGTTATGATATCATAATATGTATTTTTTGTAGCTTAAATCCATTCTCAGCTAAATAGATGTTAGTATTGATAAAGAAAGCTACGATATTATCAGGAAACAATTATTAGTTGTTGTAAAATTTCAAATTAATATGTAACCGTTTTATGATTATGTTTTCTGTCAAATAAACAAATTAAACATACATTTTAACGACAGTTTCCAATGATTGTATAGAGAAATGAGGAAAATTGTAGACATTAAATGCTACAATTAGTTTTAATGTACAATTATAATAATAATATAATATATTTATAATGTAGATTAACATTTTAACTTTGGTATAAAATTTTAATGAGAAATTAAAACAAGTAAACTCAAGTCGTAACTATACCTTTAAACTATTATTTTAATTATTGTCTCGAAATTAAAAAGAAGTTGCTTAATACAGCAGCCCTAAAATATAATTAAAAACTATATTATTATCACTTAAAAGAAAATAATTATTATAAATACAATCGACAAAGGGGAGGATCCAAATGAAGAAAAGTGTTTAATTTGAATGTTAAAATATTACAAGGAAGTCATTGACGAATTTGGCTGATAGTTTTTCAATTTCATTTAAGATGTAAAATTCAAAAGGATAAATTTGTTATTCAACTTTTTGAATAACAAAATAATCATTAATAATAATTTCATACAGAAAACAAAAAATGATTAATTAAAAATGGGAAGCACTTTGTTCAATTGATAGTAAAAAAAAATATTATTACGCTTTCAAAGTATGATTTTCACTCCCCTTTAAAATATTATGGATACAATTATTATAAAAGAAGAATCTTAAAATATATATCTTTCAAAGTACGTATGCTCTGGTGGGTCATTGTTTTAATGTACAAAATAAAAAGAATCTACAATATACAACAAACTCAAATAAAATCATTTACAAAATACTAAAAAAAAGAAATGTAGCTTCCAAACAAGCAAAAAAACATGACAGGTCAAGACAAAATGATAATAATATTTAAAAAAATGAATCTGTAGTGAAAATAAATCTATTATTTACATTAGAAGACATTCCTATGTAATTAATGTTAATTATTAGTGGATACATTCAAAATATTGATCCCATTTTTGTGGGAATGTATAAGTGGTAATGCAAAATTTTTGATTTTGCAAAAAAAGATTAAAAAACAAATATTTTTTCATGAAAATTTTGTGAAATATTAAGCAAATATGTATACTTTAGCATATTTTAAAAAAAATGGATGTGTGGTTTTCGATGCTTTGCAAAATCACCAATAATAATTAGTAATTAATAAATTTCCTAGCTAATTTCGAATTCGTAAACAATTTAAAGCTATGCATAACGTTATTAAATAGAAAATTTACACATTAGGCAATGAAATTTAATTTTATAACAATACGTTTTAAAGATTATTTCGAAAATGATGACGATGTATAGATGGATGAGAAAATTAAAATTCTAGGCTACATATGTGCATTGATCAAAAAAAATAATATTATGTAATATTGTCTAAAATAAATTTAATAATGATTTACAAGGTGCATACACATATATAACAAAAATATTGCGCTTTATGCTTTAGGTGAAAAAACAATCACCATTTACAGAATAATCTTTAAATTAAAAACTAATCAAAAAGATTACAATAATAAAATAAAATATGTATACAAGCATTTATAATATTCATGTATAAAAATAAATGTCAAAGAAGAAATGAAATTTTAGCTAACTATTCGATATTTTGAGATTTATTAAAATGCTATCTAATGTTAATGTTTAAATAAGTATGTAATTTGTTTACAATTTGGCAAAGTTTTACAGTACATTCTCTTAAATCAGTCACAATTTACTATATTATTTTTATTATTAATAATGTGTATAATGTACAATGAATAAAGATTAAAAATAATATAAACTACTTATTCTCATAGTTGATTAAAGTTCGTTTTTGAATTTAGGGAATATTAGAGAAGAGATTTGTTTTTGTTTTCAAACTTCAAATAATTTGCTTGTCTTATAAAGCATCATTGCTTTAATATTCCTAAGGAAACTTTTTTTAAACAGAAATAAGTGTCATTTACATTACAAAAAGAATATATTCAGGATTTTACATAAATAAGAGGAGTGCAGTACTGTTCAATCATAATCCACACCAATAATGATTTATTCGTAGTATATAATGTAATTAAATATCCTTGGTAGATTTAAAACCATCAAGATTACAGTGATCACATGCAAACCAAAATTTTTTTCATCAATAATAAATACAAATAAAATTACCACTTGACTGATTTAAAACTGAACAAGTTTTTTTATATTATATTACACAGTAACATTTAGCTAAATATAATAAAATTATTTAAATTGTCTTCAGATTTTTATAGTAATTATAATTGTCTATGACCAAGAAAGTGTAATGAGATTCACTTTGCATATTATTTATTTATCACGAAACAAAACTTTCCAGTTTCACAATTTTAAGCTCTTTAATGAATGTATAAACATTATATATCTCTGACCTGAACAATTGTATTCAAAAATCGTTCCAACAACTCAAATTTATTTACATTCACTTTGTGTTTAACTTAAGCACAAATAAAGTTGTCTTTTTTGAGTGCCACTCTTTAAACTGCATTTGTATCCATTTCCCCTCTCATATTATTACTAATGCTGTTTCCATGCATGCCAGAATTATTCATCATAATCCCAGAATCATTGTTTATCAAATTAGCAGCCATTTTGTTGGCTGTTTTATTTTCCCGCTTTATCGTGCCATATGTTGGCACTCCTGCAGATTGTTGATGTTGGTGCATAGATTCATTTGCAGCTAAGTTTTGCACGGTGAGTATTTGCGTTGTGTTTACAGGACTATTTCCCATTGGACTGGAGTGCTGTTTGTGCAAATGGCGAGAGGGATCTTTTAGAATTGATTGAGGTTGGTTTATGCAAGGCGGAGGCGATCTCGGATGGTTCTAAAAAGAAAAATAAGATCATTGAACAAAGAATAATTAAACATCAATCACCAAAGACATTAAAAAAAATATACCCAAATGCAAATATAGTAAAAGAAAAGAAGTGTATTAATGACAAGACATCCAGTTTGATATTGGTGTTGAACCAATAACAATGGTCTTCGGATGAGGGAACGATTTTAAAACAGTGGGTAGCGTTATATGCAATATATATACATTTACTGATATCTGATTTTTTTGTATTCTGACAGTTTAAGCACCTAACAAAAGATTTAAGTATAAAAGTAAACTACCATAAGAACAAAAAAATACAGACTTAACGACAGCTTTCCTGAAAGCATTGATGGGTTATATTATTATAAAAGTATTGATGGGTTATATTATAAAAGTATTTTCATAAATCACACTGCTAGAATTAATGAGTATTATACTCTGTAGAGAAGTAAAAAAAAGTGAATTAACAAGGTATTATTACATAATTTTGCACCTGATTGCAATTCCCATGTAGTACAGTGACATCTGGTGGAACCGTATTTGGGTTTCCACCATTTTGTGAATGAACAGCCATTTTGTTATCACCTCTCTGCCTCCTTAATGTTCCGCCAGATGGTCGATCCATGTAATTTGGTGTTGGTACTGCAAATAAGCAATATTTAAATTAAAATTAAATACCTTGAGTCTACTGTAATCAATTTCATATTATCCAGCTAAAAATGTCTACATAAAGAGGTATTTAAAATGGAAGAATGAATATTCTGAGCTATAAAGCATGAAATATAATTCCTACTGTGGAATAAACTTTTTTTTGCTGATTGCATTGATTCATGATAATTTAAAATCATTTACTAAAGCTACCAATAATATTTTGTTAAAAAATACTGTGGTCAAATCATAGTTTGTGTTTGTTTTATAAGGTAGTATCCTAAATCATTAATAATACAGGAAATGTCCACTCTATCTATATTCATCACTTTTTTAATCATTTATTGATTACAATGATGTAATTCATAACTCTCCTTCTGTAATAATAATATGTAGATATGTATAATAACAATTAGGCTTAATTTAAAACTAAACTTTGTCATCATGGAAGTAATACCTTGTCTAGAATCATGATGATTGACAATGTAATTAGGAGGAGGGGATCCGCCGACATTATGAATAGGTGATCCTCCATTTGGAGCAAGACTTGGACTACTGCCGATCATCTTGTTGCTATTGTTTCCAGGAATATTTGCCATATTAGGTGACATGTTCATCATGTTGTTTCCCCCAGAATTGCTCATGGCTGCCATATATTGCTGGGGAGGTGGCACCATACCCTGGAGAACAAATTGAAAAGTTTTATTTCAATTACAGATTGACAACTTCACAAGAATATATGTCAGCTAATGAGTTCTTAAAAAAGCTAGAATTATTTATAAAAGAAGTTATGATAATGAATTATGAAATTGTCTCATTATTTTACAGTTTTGTGTGCTCAAAATATGGAGTTTAGTATTTCTGTGAAGCATTTAACAGATACCTGATGGGTTGTACATAACCTAGGTAAGTTAGTGCTAGGACATAAGAATGTTGTTGTTGTTCTGTATGCCCTGTTTTATAGGTGATTGAGTAGGAATTTCATCAATACAAATTCATATAGTTATTGAAAACTCAAAAAATGAATGTGCAACTTCAGGGATTCGTAATAAATACAAAATAAAACAGGAAAAGACCCTAGGGTCTAAAAGTGTTGGCACATGCTTATTAGACCGACAGCAAATAACATATAAATTATCAGTTCAAAAGAAACAGTAATTACCGGATGCAGCCCTTGCTGCTGAAGAACTGGTGGATAAGAGAGATATCTATCTGAGCACATATTATAGTATGAACCATCCAGTGGGGGCAGAGGACTTGGTGCTGTTGTGTACCCTGATTTTACTATAAAAAACAAAACGTTACAAATTATTACTACAATTTTGACAACCAGTAATATTAAATTTATTAATATTTGTATCCATTTAGTATACAATAATGGAACTTTGACTTACGTGAATTCCTGTTGAGAGTGTGATGATGATGAGGCTGCGCCATGGGAGTATGTCGTGGATGTGGAAGAGTGTGCGTGTTATGGGAATCTTGATAACGTGGAGGTCCATACTCTAATGGAGGCGGTGCAAGAGGAAGTCCTTCTCCATCAGTCAGGTATGTGCTGGCAGCCTGGAAAACCAAAATTCAGTTAATTAGAATTGAAAGAACAATTTTAAAAAAATTCTGAGATCATTGTAGTTCGTTACATACCTTAAAAATTTCCAAGGACAAAAAGGACAATAACAAAAACAAGTTAAAATTATTGTATTGTTTCTTCTCCCGATGAAATAATTTAATAAATTTGAATCATTCAAATTTTGTACATTCCCTCATGTTTTGTCACTAGTGACCCAAGATTCGGTTTTCGGTATCTTCAGACATTTTTAGACGAATAACAAAACTTGGATCTTTAGTGACAAAACATGTAGGAATGTACAAAATTTGAATAATTCAAATTTAATATTAAAATTTCACAAATCATCTTTAGTCGAAATCATAAATTTATTTAATGTTTTTAAAAAAAATAACAGGTTCACATTTAATAAAATATAATTCTTATACAAAAGTAAGTGTTCAGTAAATGCAGTTTACTGCAATTTTAGTTAATACAGAATTAATACTGTTATTTATATAATACAAATCAATTACAGTGGAACCCCAATCTATCGCTTTCATATTCATACACTTCCTGCTTTTTTTATATTACTGGGAAATAAGAACAATGTAAAAAAATCACATTAGATTGGAGTTCTTCTTAAATACGAGCTTTACAAAATATTTAGTATTAAACAAACTGTATGTTAAAATACCTGGCCCATCATAACACCATGTAAAATTCCCTGAGGATCTCGATGATCACCTCCTCTTTCACTTCCCATTCCTCCTCTTTCTTCTTCTTCCTCTTCGTTGGAATAGGTTTCTGATTTCTCGCTAACAGAACTTAACGTCTCTCCTGTCATAGTGTCGTTGTAAGACGATGGCGCATACATTTCTATTGTAGCTGATTTCGAAGACTGACCTGCTTGTTCTGAAAAGTGACATCCCAAATATTTATATTAGCTTTTCTTTTTTCATAATAAAAATACTGTATCCTGCTGGCTTATAAACTGTGAATTTTTAATTATTTTGAGCTTTATTAGTAATAGTATGGTACTAAAAAAAATACTATATTCAATTTTAACATCATTTTAGTCAGATGTGTTAATAAATTACTATAAATTCAATACAGTGACAGATTAAGCATTTGGGAGGCCCCAGGTGCAATCATATTTGAATGCTATTTTTTTCGAATTACTAAAACTGAATTTAAAATGTTATATGGGTTTTAAAGAATATATGAATGACTCCTGCTCTTATGGGGTAATCCACCACTGAGTAAATGATTAAAATTTTGAATAAGAAACTAGTCCAAATTAAAACTGTCTACAGAAGTAAAACAGTAAATATAAAAAATCTGAGATTTTATTATGATTCGTTTTGTAGAATACATAAAATCTTAATTATGAATAGGCAAACACATGTGAAGTCATCAGGAGTAGATGGATAAAAAAAACCTTAAATTAATGATATAATTTTAAGTATTTTTTAATGTTGACAGATGGTATAAAAAAATACATTTTCATTGTACGAGATTGCGTAAAAAGTATCTCACCTCTGAGTCTTTTGGCACGTTTTCTGTACATAAAGAAAGCAACAAGTGCTGCGTTTATCAGCAAGAGTATAGCGGCACCGGTTGCAATGCTGATAATCATCAACCTAGGCAAATCGCCTTTCTCCAATATTTCTTCAGGTATCTCAGATAAATCACCTGTTTTGGACGGGGAAGCTGGATGGATGGTAATGAGAGGGAAAAAAATAAAATCAAAAATCAAATAAATCAAAGAAACAAAACATGATAAACTAAAATAAAAATAATTAATATATATAAAAAGAATCGTTGACAAACTGAAATATTTTTACATCGATCACTTATATCTGAAGATATAGAAAGTAGATAATTATCATTATTACTAAATTTTCTTATTTAAAAACTTTTTAATTATGAGATAAACTCAAAGATATCACATACATTAATGCTCAAGATCTCCAATGAAAAAAATCAAATCAAATCGATCTTCAAAGTTTCAAAGACTTTGCCAAGACTTGAACCATTAAGATGGTAAGAACGTTATCATAGCAATTGTTACTATAATGATAAAACTATATAGTAGCGTTCTGTTCTTTGCTGTATTTTAAAAAAAATGTAAATGTGCTTAATTTAAATAAAACATATTTCACTAATATTTTTATATTGTTAACGAAAGAAGATGAACTTTAATTAACCATAGCATGTTTATTACAGCAACCCATAACAAAAGCAATATAAAACAACACAAAAATAAGTAAATTATTTTAGACATTATGAATACATATTATGAAGGAAAGGTTGATTTTTACGACACTTCTAGTAACACTATGCTACATGACAACAATTAAGAAATTGGTTAACTATGATACCTACGTAAATTAGGTTTACCTATTGCCCCTCTAATCCTCTTATTGGTACGTTTGTGGAGGCAAAAGCCAATTATCAGGACGTTGAGCAAAATCAGAGCTGTCCCGATAATGGTTCCAGTGATGATTAACATTCCTGGATATGTTCCGAATGAATAAGACTCATTGTCTGAGCTCGGGGAATGAAAAGATGGCGGAATTTCTATGTTATATAGTTTTACAAAAGGTAAGCATGCAGTTTAATTTAATTAAAGATAATCAAACCATTTCCATTTAGAATGAAAGCATGAAAAGATAGAAAGCATTTGGTTAGTAATAGTATTACTACATAAGATATGTTTTGTTTTCAGCATAATAATTGAGCCCCTGAGAAAAGTGAAGTGAGTCAAGTGGTATCTTAGCAAAAATGAGTTAGAAGTATTATAATATTCTACATGTCTTAAAGTATCGTAAAAGTGAAGTGAGCTCAATAAATACACACTGCAATAGTATTATCTCTATAAAATAAAAATATGCAATCCACAAAAACACCAAGTAATACGTGATTGTACTTAAAAAAGTCCAATAGAAAAGTTTTATCATTTTACTAATTGGATCACTTCACTTCTCAAGGGCTCAACTTATGTATATGACAGTGATAATATTGATTATTTTTCAGATTCAAATTATAATTCTTGTCATTCTAATGATGAGTAAAAATAGTTCTACATCACTTGTATGTGCGAAACATTCCATTTTAAATATACAAATATTATCCATAAAGTGATTATTATTATTGTTTGTAATTTTATTTATTCTTTTCAATTTCCAATAACTTCAAATGCAATCAATATTAAAATTGTTAGTGGCTAACAAAAAGAATACGATAACAAATATAAAATGTTAATACCATTTTAAAGTATTTTGTTTATTAATATGAACTCACTTGAAGTGGTAGCTTTAATTTCATCCGGTCTATATTTAGACTGACCAAGACTATTCAAGGCCATGATTGAGAATGTGTAGTCTGTTGCAAGATTAAGTCCTCGCACTGTCCATCTAGTGCTGTTTCTTGGGAGAACATCTTCGTACTTGTATCCATCATCGTATATCGTTCTTTGAATGAAAGAAAAAGAATGTAAATACAAGATAATAATTAAACCAATCAAATCAGCTCTCAATTTTAATATTTTCGATTGATTCGACGGTAAGTTTGTGTATATTTATTTTGGACATATAATTGAAATTGATTACTCAGTTAATCTACATTTTGTGTAACAAATTGTGACACGAGATTCACCTTTTTAAAAACCATCCTCAGATAAACTATTGTTAGGTTATTTGTCTGAAGATGCTTCATAAAAAGGCAAAAAAAGGCTCAAAATTTGGTACACAAACTGTGGAATGACTGAGTTATTAATTTTAGTAACTGTCAAGTTGCAAAAGAAAGTCAAAGGCTTATTACAGTATATATAGTAGCATGGTTTGTCTGTTTGAATGTTTATAATGTACTCCACAACTCGAAACCGACACATTGCTTATGCCTTTATCTGTACATTTAACGAATTTACTAGGTGGCATTGCCACTCATCCTTATAGTACTCATAATTATGAAAGTTTTAATAATTCAATTACCTGTATCTAATTCGATATGAGGCTTGCATTCCTCCATCAAAGCCTGGGATCCAGATAAGTGTCACGGAATCATGAGTTACATTTGCCACTGACAGTGATTGAACTTGGTCTGAAATTATAGAAAAAATGAAATTGGTTATAAAGAAATGGCATGTTAACAAATAAAAACAAAGTCTGATTTCATGCTATTATATAATTGAAGAAAAAAATGATTTATTACCTGGAGCACTAGTTACATCCAATTTGACACTCTCAGATGTAAATCCGGCTGAATTTCTAGCAGCACATTCATAACTTCCGTAGTCACCTGAAGTAATCCTCTCAACTCTCAACACGGTCTCGTGTGAATAAGGTCCTATTTTACGTTTTGTCACTCGATAACGACTTCCCGGTGATGAAGAAGAGTTACCTCCACCAGGAATGCTTGCTCCAGATCTCGACCATGTCCATGTTGGTTCTGGCGCTGCCATACACCTGAAATTATAAAAAAATTGTTAGCTGAAAAAATCTGTATTCACAATAATTAACCATCCAAATATATCTGAGAAAACCAAAAATTATGAATATATATTTTGAAATGACAGATGAACAGTACGTAATTTTTTTGTTTTGTTCACTTTATATACTTTATACCTACATTAATCTCAATAATCAGCAAAACCTGCGTTAGTTGCATTAAATCATATACATATATCTATTATAATAAAATATAAATAAAAACATTACCTGCAAATTAATTCTGCAGCTTCGCCCATATTGGCAGCGGCCTTCATGAGTCCAGGGCTAGTATCAATCTCCGGCTTAAACTTTACAAGCAACCAAACATCCCTAGAACTTTCATTTCCTACTGCATTATTCACAATGCATTTAAAAGAGCCAACATCTTCTCGAACCGATTTCTTGATATGAAGTCGGCTGGTGCTGGTATTTTTGTCAAATTCTGTCCAAGTCTTGGAGTTCATGTTTTCGTAGCCATCATCGCGTTTCCATTTGAAATGATCTTCCGTTAAAGGGTTTCCTGTAATAGAAATCCGATCATGAAATCATTTCGTTTGACATCTTAATGCTACTGATACGCTTGATCTTTTTGAATCACTCAGATACCCAAGATTTCAAATGTAAATTAAAAACTTTCTGATCATTAATACAAAAAGTGTAAAGATAACCTTTAGCTAAACTAGACAAATAATAAACTTGATTCATTCTGACAGCAGTTGTGACAGTTACTGTTAAAATAGAATTCACATATAATTGACAAATAGAGATGGATCGTAAATTTGGACTTTTAAAATATTCTACTAATTATACTATTACCAAAGCAAACAATATTCTAAATAAATAAAAACTGGTTAAATAATTTGATTGGATTAATATCAATATTTGGATAATTTTAGAACTTTATAATTACCCGTTGCAGTACATAATAAGATGCCTTCATCATTTGGGTTCACTAAAATGTCTTTCGATACTGATTTAATTGTCGCAGGATCTGCAAACACAAAAATTAAATATTATATATATATGTCAATATTGTGCTCATTAGTAATAAACTTGATATATTGAACTCAATAAGAATTAAAAAATTGTTGTGAACTTACAGTTAACATCTACTGAAACATTCATTGTAGCAGATCCCTGTGAATTGACAGCCTCACATGTGTAAATGCCGGCATCCAAACGAGAAAGTCGGGAAATATTCAAAGCAGCTCCATCTGATAATATTCGGTCTGCTGAAATAATAATAAAAATATGTTATTATCAATCATAATAAATATACGGAGGAAGCCAATTGCAAAATTAATGAATTGTTTATACTCTTCGTAAAAAGTATAGTTTTTAAATTGCATCTTTCATGCGAGACAAGCACATACTTGACATCAATAGAAATATTTAGCATGAGCTGAAGTTTATGCACATGCTCAATGTCTGGACGGTTATTATTGTTTTCACATAACATATTACACATCCCACAATATAGCACCCGAGTCTTAGAGCAGACTGACTGCAAGTAGTATCAAATATTAATTTAAAAAAGACAGACAGATAAATATGCGATTTTTTGTTGTTGTTTTATACCTGATTGACTGTACGAAGCTTGAGTAATAGGGAGACCGTCTTTCGTCCAAGTATAAGCCAAACTTCCTGGATTACCGTCTGCTTTTACAACGATAATTAATGTCTCATTTTCTACACCGATTGTCACATCAGTGGGCATAGGGTCAAATACCGGTGGATCTGAAATCAAGACAATCAATATTGAAATAACGGTATTAAAAATGCGAAATAGGAAAATTATTTACTACAACACCTAGAGCTAAAATGCATTAATTAAAGATAAACATATTTTTTTATTACTCACAAAGAACTTTCAATGTATGGGCATCGTGAACACTTCTCTGCAGCGCCTCGTTCATAGCCTGACATGTATAAATTATACCTGAAAAATTATAAAAAATCTTATAACTGTCAATTATGGAATGATTATTTTAATAACATGATTTTGAAAACAGAAAATTGATGTAAAGTTGTATGCAGTATACTCGGGACAAACAAGCAAGCTAAAAAGATAACAACTCAAATTATTGATTTTAACTTGATACTTCAAACTTTTCTGGGAAGGTTTAAGTACTTGACTAAAATGCTGCTTTCTATATATAGCCGTTCATTATTATTGCAATAGTAATTATAAAGAAACATTTAAGTTTTTTGTGAAGTTTTCAGATTGAGGAATTTAAATTTTGTGCCATAGCTAATGAGAAAAATTATTAAATGATTTGTCTAGAAACATTTGCAGAATTGAAAAAATAATATAACAAATTATGATTTTGATGACTCGTATTTGATTGAGACAAGATACAGGTCACCAGTGATCCACCAGGTGGACTGTGATCGATTTGTTTTTCGTTAAAAAAATTGGCACCAATGGCGTGCTTAAACAGCTTCCACAACTAAACTATACAAACGACACGAGGAATTGTATTTATAATAAGAAATGTTTTCATCAATTGAGATGTTTTTAAATTCTAGTTAGATGGGTTTTATCAATAACACAAATTTTTGTGTTTTTTTTTTATTGTTAATAAATATCACTGTGTCAAGCTCTGATTCTTTTCAGACACCCCTAAAGTGTATCCATTAATCCATTATGAAATGATTAAATAATCTTTCAAAGTTATAAGTTGAATTATGACGTCATAATCACAAAAAAAATATCACTAAATATAATACCATTCATATCTCGTGTCATATTGAGTTTAAGTTCCACTGTCGAAACTGTTCCACCATGTAGTCCAGCTTTAGATGAGTTTGTGTATCCTGAAACAGAAAGTAAATATTATAATTTTTTGGCAGGAAAGAAAGTAATTATGAAAAATATCAAAGATATGCATATTTTAGGATGCCTAACCTAACTATGGATTAAGATAAATCAGACAGTAAAAAAAAAGAGTAGAAATTTAATTGAAAATATAAATCTATTTCACAAACCTTGTACTGGTATACCATCTCGCCACCATGATAATACTGCTGGTGGATTACTGGATGCTCCGTCGCATGTTAATTTCGCTATTGTTCCTGGCCGAAGGTCTTTCGGTTCCACTGCGATACGCACAGCTTCTGGTGCAACTGAAAGCAAACGATAACGTATTGTAATGTATGTATATAATATGCCAAATATTTTGAAATTGTTTGATAAACTTGACGAGATTTGTTATGAATCACCTGAGATCATCCCAAGGAGGAGTGACATCACAAAAATCCATGTCTTCAGTCTCAAATTTAAATTTAAAAAATCAAAATTTGGCATTGACTTTTACAAGAAGTCAAACCCAGAACTCAGTAAATACACACTGCAATAGTGTTATCTGCCTAAAATAAAAATGTGCAGTCCAAAAAAAAACCAAAGAAAGATATGATTCTACTTAAAAGTACGATAGAATTACTATGTAACTTTCTGATATAACAACATGTAATTAGCACTATTTTATTATTGATTCATTATGTAATCTTACAATGAACGGCCAAGGTGACACTTTCGAAAAGAGGAATATCTGTCGCGCTGTTATGAGCTTCGCATCGATACTGAGCGTTGTTATCGGTGACATTGGTAAGAACTGTCACTTCCGAAGTCACTTGCTTGTCGGTTGTCTTGGTATTTGAATGAATCTGTAAGAAGGAAAAAAAATATTAAAAATAAGACTCAGATATAATATTGGCTCGCATTTTTCTGGTCAGAATTTAAATAACACTGGTCAGAATATATCGGTCAGAATACATAATCATAATTTAAATGAAATTTAAAAAAAAAACCTAACCTACTAACCAAAATTGTTAGTAAATATTCTGACCTTTTAATATTTTTATTCTGACCAAAAATTGATTAAAATTCTGACCATTTAATTTATTTCCTATAATATTGAATTAGGAAAATCGAAAAAACTGTGAAAGTTATACTTACAATTATAATAAAGATGCTGCTCTCAATGAAAATTCATTTTTTTATAAAAAGAAGATCTATTTAAATTAGGTGTTGGTTGTAAACACTATCATTAATATGAAATATTTCCAAAATATTCGTTCCTATTAGACTGTATAGTATTGTTCTTTAATTAAGATACACCAGTTTTGCAGCCAAGTGGTCAATGAATGCTATTGTAAGTCAAACATGAGCTTGAATCCAAAAGTCAAAGGCAAAAAAAACTATGTAATCCCTATATATTCCTATCCACCCATCCAATCCTAAAAATCTAGTGTAGCAATAGTTATAATCAAACAACTAATCCTTTCCTAGCCCAATTGTTGAAAGATTACCAACTCTCAAAAAAGAGTCTGAATAAGAACCAATTTTCGTAAAAACTATGCGGGAAAAGCACCATCAAAATACACCAGATGAAAGGGAAATTGGAGCTCGGCTCCACCAGCCCCAGAATTTGATGAATTAACAGCATTGGAAGCAAATGTAAAATAATATTGAAAAAAAGCCTTTGAGAAATTGACTTTGTTCATCCACTGAAACAGATAGTTTTTTTTTTGTTGATTTAAAACATCTGACAATAAATTATTAACAAATTAGATGAGCATTCTAATATTTTTGAATTTGGTGAAGAAGGAAGACATATAGGACAGTCTTCACAAGTAGGGGATTTTAGTAACCCTATTTTTAATAAACCTTTGTGTACACAATATTCTATCTACAAATCATCTCTTAGATGTATTTGCTGTATATGTTAATATTCAATGTAAATTGTTGAAAATTAATCCTAGCGAAATTTATCATTAGCGAAGCCCTCTCATATAGATTGACATGGAGTGCCTCTCTGTTGGCATGGCAACTGCTTTCGAGTACAGGAGGGATGGAAATAATATTCATCTACCTTATATTTATTATTTAATTGGAAAATTGAACAGGATTTGAGCAGTTCAGGTACAAGGGTGACTTAAGTAGTTTATAAAGTACTTGTTAAAAAGGTCGAGATTTCTTAAATGGCGAACATTTCGGACCAATAATTTATTTTTCTTTATCCATTGTTATTTCTTAGACAAAAAATAAATTTCTGAATGTGCCCGAAGCATGCAAATTCAATATTCTTCAACTATATTTTGGTGGATAGAAAAAATTAAATAAATTTACAAATAAGATTGAAAATATAATAGTCGATTGACACAATTTTTTCGAATTCGAAAATGTACTATCAATTTGTAAACTATTAGTTTTAGCAGCCATGTTAGTTTATCAAAAATTATTAAAATAAAAAAAACAGATGATAAGTTATTAACCTTTTTGTCATTCTTGAACCAAGTTAGAGTCGCAAGAGGATTTCCTCCTGATGATATACACATCAATCGTTGAACTGTTCCAGCAGCTAAGATTTTGCCGAGTTGATAGCCAGTTATGATAGGAGCTGATGGTGGATCTAAAAATAGTAGATAATAATCATTAATATTTTTCATTCCAAAACAAAATAACAAACTAACAATTAGCATTCAAAGGGCTTTATAACAAAGCAAAGTCATGACAAGCTGAAACATTTGTATCTTTAAATTCTATGCAATTTATACCAATGGGAAAATAGAATGATTTATCAACGGGATAAAGCAAGATAAGACATAGGTAATTGAAGATTTTTGAAACAGTCTCTCTTGAAAGAGTTGATAAAACAATAAACATTCACATCGCCACCTAAGAACAACAAGATTCTTAGTGTAGATTTTAGTAAAAAAAGTAACAAGAAGGCAATCTTCAATTTACCATTAATGGTATCCATTTTTACTTATGTTTTTGCAAAAAACATCTACACTCAGGACCTTGTGTTCTCCGGTCGCGACATATCTGAAAAGCTACTTTTTGAAAAGAGAAGTTGAGTGTCAGAATAACAATCAGTTCTTGTCAAAATAATTTCTTTTGAGATGCAAAATTAAAAGTTAATACACTCCTTATTAAAAGCGGATATAGTTAAAAATAAATACCACATACATTAATACACTGGGGTACATTTTTTATTTATGTGTTCCATTCTAGTTTACAAAATACAAAAAGGTTTCCGTTGCTAAATTTACATGGAGAATGCTGGTTGAAAGTATACAAACTATCATAGATTATATTTATTTCCTAAGTTTAATATAAAAATATTTTGATTACATTAAAGAATTGTGAATACCATCAACTTAATTTTAATTGAAACAACTGCCCCATGTTTTCATGTTACAAATTCCAATTTGATTATTCAATAGAAAACGTTTCTATCTGATTGCTGTATCAATTTTAAATGAAATGAAAAATGTACATCATTAGTAAATATTGAGTTTGAAGCAAAACAAATATTTTATATTAACCAAAACCTTAGTAAAATAAATTTTGAACAGATCCCCTTTAAAGCCGATTTTCATCAAATAAATGTTTACGATATACATTATTTTCCAGTTGTGATTGATATATTCAATTACAATCCAACTTAATATAAATCAATATATCTGCTATAATACACACTAGAGAAATAAATAATAAAATATATCTAAATCAGTATTTGTTTATGTAGCCTGTTTTTCAAATATAACAAAATACTATGTATAAAATTATGCTATAAATAAAATATATTATTTCAAGTATTATTCAATTTGTATTTTTTTTTTATTTCATTATCAATAAATAATGTATTTAAAATTTTGAAAGAAAGAGGATCTTCAAATATATGACATTACTTACAGTGACATTCCTAGGCCATGTGCCTCGCCCTTGGGTAAAGATTTAAATAGCACTTTTCCTATTTTTCGATTTTTTTATGAAATTACCTTATCTGCCGTCTATATCATATTTAAATAAGATTTGTGCCATAAATTTAACTACTGTTTACCCATCAGTCATAATATAATTATCATTAAAAATGTTTTTTGACGGGATTTTTTTATCAAAGGCATTGAGGCATCATATTTATTCTAAGCCAAGTTCGTGTGTGCCAAAAATATTTAGTCGTTTAAAAAAACTGGTCTTTTGCCGCTCCCTATGACTTGCCGCCCCTAGGCAACTAACTGCCTACTCGCCTATGCTCACGGAACGTCCCTGGTTACTTAGACATGAGAATTAAAGATTTCGTTACAAAAGTGAGTTACTTACATAGGACATTGATTGTATGGGTTGATACAACATTTTCTGTGAGCTGCATATTAAGACCATGACAAACAACGACCAGGGATCTTCGGTTTGCTTCCACGGTTACTGTTATATTCGAAGTAGTCACCCATCCACCTGCAAAATAAAGTGTTTTAAATCATCAATAAATATGGAATATTTCTTTGCTTTATAAAACCTTTTTTTGATAATAATATAATGTCATAATTATAAATATGATTGAAAGTGTTAATGAGGACTGGGGGAAGTTAATTACTAAAAATTTGTCTGTATTTTGTATGCTCATTGATAACCATCATTGTATGCCCATCATTTTATCCTCAACCTTTCAGAAGAAAGTGAAAAAGAAAATTATGCATATGGACACCAAACAAGAGGTTCTTCAATATGTTTTGTTCAATTTATGTTTTGTTGAAATATTTAATGATATCCACAGGGGGCAAGAATAGTAGAGTAGCTAACTATCAAAACAGGCCAAATGTTTTTATTGTTTTTTGTAGTACAAATGATATCTTTTAAAAAAATCAATAGTATCAGAAATTGCTCATTTTATATAGGTTTTTGGTTTAAAAGTTTGCGTATTGTAACAAAAAAACAGCCAATTGAATTTCAAAATACTGCTGTCCTGTAAAATTTCAAAGATGGCATACGGTCTACTTCGATACTAAGTTACTCAGTTAAAGACAATTCAAGTCAAGAAGTGCTAAAAAATATCATTACACCATAGCCCTCGGGTGCAGAAGTTACAAGTATTATTACTTAAATACAAAGGTTATGCTTTCGTTACAAGTAGTTTTCATCATTGATATTGAATAAAAGTTGATTTTTACCTTCTGGTGATATGGCAGTTCTGGTGGTAGCGTTCTTGTACTGTTTTCCTGTAACCATCCACTTGACTTCTGCCGGTGGATTTGATGGTGCTGTCGCGCAAGACAGAGGAACTGATTCTCCGACACGAGCCTCACTAGCTCCAGATATTGACACTTGCTCTGGAGCGACTATAAGAGAAAATAAAATGCAATAGTTAGTAACAGACATAAAGAATCTTATTATTACTCAACAAGGCTGTATGTCTTTCATTCATTGTTCTTCTGTTAAACTGTTGTTCATTCGTTGTCAAAACTGATGTCAATCATTCTCTGTATATGCAGGCTTTGATAAAATAATTATTAATAAATTATTTTAGTCGCAAGTGAAATTTTTGTAGCTCTGAAAAGACCAATATTAATCTTAGTCACAGAAATGATATTTACTTAAATACCAATATGATAATCTAAATATCCACATGTCATTATATGAGGATGATTTTTTGAATGAGCAAAAATATTAAAAATGCTTATCATCATAATATTATAAACTTTATAAAAAAATTAAGTGTTTACATAAAAAAATAAAATTATACAAAATTTCAATTTTAAACGTCAATCACATTTTTTGAATTTCAGGAGCTATAAAACTATATAACAATGATAAAGGGAAACAGAACAATTGAGTTGTCTGGTATCAAAAGCAGAACTGTTCCATACATGATGTATGGAACAGTTCTGCTTTTGATACCATATGACTCAATTATTCACTGTAATGGTGTAGCCACAGTAGCGGATCCAGAAATAATCCCAGGAGGGAGCCATTCAATTTAAAAATAAACATGATATATAAATAATACATTAAAATATAGATGATTTAAAAATAAAATATCTATATAAAAATAGTTAATACATAATTAAGTATGTGTTCTATAAAACATAGTAAACTGAACAATTAAAGAGCCCATTTCACAATAAAGTTTTAATAAATTAGAAAAATGGGAAATAAATTCTCCTCGGGGGGGGGGGGCATGTTCCCTATGGCCTCCCCCTTGGATCCGCCAATGCGACACCATCATCATTAAAGACTATTATAATTTATAACATATATGGGCAACCACCGACCCGCCGAGCTATTTTGTCCGGCCCTGATTATCCTTAAGCAATACCAATGGCAATATTGATCTCGTGATTTAAGTACAAAGCCTATCTTCACACTAAATTTTGTCAGAATATAATATTAATATTATGTCGTTCATTTAAAAAAAATATATGTATATATATAAGAAGTAGCTACGTGTTTTTTAAATTTAATATTATGTTTAAAATTTGGTCCGGCCCTTGACTCGGAGACAGAATGATAATTTGGCCCCAGACCTAGGAAAGGTTGCCCATGCCTGATTTATAAGAATAAAAATTCCTGACAGAAATACATTATATTTACATAAAATGTCAAATTATTGTTACTCAGTTTCTCAACCTCATTTTTTTTCAAATAGAGTAAAGATAGAAAGAATAGGGTTAGGAGAGGACTAGTGGTTAACTAATCGCTCTCACTACGCCCCGTTATTTTAGGATTGCGAGGATAGACATCAGAAACATCCATACCTTTGAACAAAAATCGATTAATAAAAAAAAAACAATGGTCTTAAAAACATCATTGAAGTGAACCGCTTTCTTCATTATCTTTTAATTAGATAATATTTTTTTAGATGCACATAAAGTCATTTCATGTAGATTAGATACTTCAAATGCAAAATTGATGGGTTAGTAAATCTTATTTCAGAATACATATTAAAAAAAAAAAAATTAAAACAATGAAAATTTACTCACAGTATACAGTAAGATCAATTTCGGCGCGCAGTGGCGTAGAAATCATGATGTTTCTGGCTTCACACTTGTAGCGGGCTTTGTTGTCTGAGGCATCTGCTGTAAAAGTATATACGTTTTCTGACAATCGCCCAGACGTCCTAGAAAAAAAATACAATATTAGATTTTGAATAATACAGTAAGAAATAAAATAAAATCAGGCCCACAATTCGACTCCAATACAATGACATATTTTATTAAATTTTACGTAAACATAACAGTCATAATAGTTTAAAAGTCGTTTTCGTCCAATATCAATATATGGGATAACTAATAATAATATCAATATATGTTTTCGTTCAATATATGGGATAACCTATAATATTATATCGCTAATGCAATTAGGATTGCCACCTGTCCCGGATTGGCCGGGATCGTCCCGGATGAGTACTAAATTGTCCCGGAAATTTTGAACAAATTGAGGATTTCAAATTCCTCGGTGAGCTAAAAAAAAAACGACTAGCAGATTTAAAATATTTTGATTCATCTCGAAAATTATTGTTAAATATATTTAAAATAAGATTTTGGGTAATTTCAATATTTGCGCATTTTTAAAACCGGTATTGCAATTCCTATCCGTACGATTAATGTAATAAATACTTTCGATGGATTCGGCGGTAACTTTGTGGAAGTTCATTTTAATATAAAATAGAATAACTTAGATTATTCCACGTATTGTGTCACAGTTTGTAACACAATACGTGGAATAATCTAAATTATTTTATTTTATATTAATGTAATAAATGATGAAATTCGAATATAAGTCACAACAAACACAATTATCTATAACTTCTTTAGCGTTTTGTTTAAGTGTATTTGTTATTTTAAAATTTGAAAAAAATACGTTTCAAGTACTTCTACGTTGATATTTAAAATTCATTACGAAATAATGAGTATTTAGTGTCAAACGAAAAAAAAGACATCCACAGTGTTTAAAATATGTGTTTACTTATTTTATAATCTGATAATATTATATTTACATTTTTGGGTTTAAAGCCGAACAGCGACATAAAAATTAATTACTACAACAATATGTTCTCACGGATTCTACTAATTGGTAAGCGTATATATTTTCGTTTGACCCTGCACACAATTTAAATAATTTATCTATTAAACGCTGAAATAAAAACTGAGTATCAATAGATTTTTTTATTACAGATATAATTTTATATTCATAAAGAAAGGGACAACACAAGACAAGCAAAATAAGCCATTATCATCTTTCGCTGCTATTCAAAATTGTATATTTATCGCGTTGTATGAGTAGATTTATCTTATGGGGCGCTGCACTCCCGTGATTCGCCCGTTTAAATCGGTCGGCTTATACTTAAGATAAAATCTAAAATGGCGTCCGGTACATTGTTGTTTCTGCATAAAAAAACGCGAATTTGATGTTATAATAATAAAAACACACCACTTACTATAAATAAACCACCATTTGGCAGTAACAAGATATCGGAGAAAAATATACAAATAAATATATGTTTTCCAAAATGGCTTTCTCGTCCTCTACCATTTTTCATATCCTCTTAGACAGAGGCGTGCTCAAAAGATTCAAATTGTTCCTTCAGTGACGAAAGGTTTACGCATTATTTATTCAAACAAGGAAAGTCAGTTTAAAGATTAAATGTTACCTTCTGACTTAAAACAAAGCCAATGAAAGACCTTTCCTGTTTTTCGTTTCGCTTCGTTCTAAAATGGGAAAAATAAGTAAATCGGATGGTAAAGTAAAATCTAAAAATACAAGTTGATAAATTTAACAAATTATTTTTTTTACTTAATCTTCACAAAAAGATAGATTCTAAACAATACATTCGCTGTTGATAATAGTGTAAAAAGACAATAAAATACAAATTACGATTTAAATGTACACGACCTCAGTTTAGATAAATATAATATATATATACTGGACTCCCTTCTGGGCCGCCAAAATGTGAACAATGGGCTCGCTTAATCTTAAGGCTATTCACGATGTTCTGAAGAAAGCTTTGATTTTATTGTCACTATTATACAATGTTAAGCAATAATTATCGAATGTTATGTATTATATAACAATATGCTATGTACCGATATTTAATTTAAAACAATAGCTGAAAAATATATTCACCTATATTAAATAGTAAAAGTGATCAGTTCCAAGATTGGCACAGAAATAGGTTATATTTATTTAGCTCCAATTTCATGTTACGAACGTTATCCTGGAACCGTCGTAGATTATATTATATATGTCAGAAACCAAATGTAAATCACTGCATTCTTAAATTTAATAATCATTCAAATTTGTAAATTATACAACGCATAGATCTGAGAATATATATTAATTTTAATTTAACACTCCGAGAACCCCTTCCAGCAAAATATTTCCTTATTACACGGTTATTTGTACACGACCTAAAATTTTGAAAGAAATATAACACAGGCACTGGATATCTCAAGCGATGAAAGCGATGTCGTACCAAATGTGTGTAAACAAGTTCTTCTATCGTCTCATAGTGATATTGAATAATCTTTATTACGATATTTTAAAAGTAATTTTTTCATATACAATTAAGATACAATTAATAATAATGAATTTTATTTTATTGATATCTTGAATTGATTTTTATACAAGGAAACCTATCCACCATATTTTTTTACACGGTATTCCGTGGAACGCATTCACCATGTAAAAAGAGTATAATATAGTAGATTCAAAAGTTGATATGTAAAAAATAAGTTATACGAAGTTGTGTAAACATATATATACTTAACTGGTCTTACTTTTGAATATACAGTGTGCAATAAGTATTTATTTTATTTAAATCACGTGTTATTATACGAAAAGTTGAAAGTAACTATCTAATTGGTTTATAGAAAGAGTTAAAACAATTAATTTTAACGTACATATTAATAAAAAGATAAGACGTATAATTTAACAATAGAGAATTTTAAAACAATATTATAACGTATTTGTAGCATATGTGACATATGAGATTTTATCAAATTTATTATCAAAATAGATAATCGATGAATCAAAATAGTGACGAAATTTTAGACTTCTATCAAACTTTACAACTTTCTGTTAAAATGAAATAAAGATATTACAAAGCTAATAATTTTCACAATTTCCCGTAATTTGAACATATCCGGTGTCCACATGAACCCCATTTTAAGTAATTGCTTTATACGCCGCTGTGATTAAGTTTATGTTATTCGCCAGTATGTAAATATTAAAGCGGCTATAACTTTTGCGATGCCTTTATAGCGTGACGATTTATAAATTGCTTTTTCTTTATTTATGACATCGCCCTGTATATAAGAGAAGGCGATAAGAGACTATGGTAATAGACTTTCTTTATATTGTATTACAATATTTATACAAAAAGAATGATCAAAAGACAGCGGTATAATTAAATCATTTTTATTTGAGACGAAATAATTCTGAGAAAAACGGAGTGACATATAATTTCGGTGGCGAAAAAGAAGTCCAGGAAAGATTGTATTTATATTGCTTCTTGTATATACATAGATGATAACAATAGAAAAAAATGTATTGTGTCAAAACAATTTTAAAAAATACACCCAAAAATGCATCAAGATTTTTTATTAAGATCAGGCCCTGTTTCGCTCATCAAGTAGTGTTGTAGCATAAAGTGAATATTGTAAAAATTGAAAAAAATATAAGCTTATTGAGTACCCATTAAAAGCTTATTTATTTTTAAAGAAGCTTATTTTTTTAGGTAAACGGCTATAAACACTGTAATTGTAAATTATTGTCTTATTTTTTACTAGGTATAATAAGTTATAATTTATGTATATATTATCCAAGGATTTTTTTTGAAAAATTAAGGTGCTGGAACTCACTTCTTGTCAATTTTCTTTTTACAAAAGATTTTTTTTCTAATCAATGTTCGTCCTCAATGTGGAGCACATGGCTTCCTTATTAAAGTATTTTAACGGAAGTTTTTTTACAATTGCTTGTTATCGGTTGCTCAACCTCTCTTTTTTTCGAAGAATGTGAGAAAAGAAGGATAAGACTAGAACAAGACTAGTAGTTAATCAATCACTTTCGCTTTTCCGTGTTAATTTTATGATTGGAAGGGTGAGAGTTACACCCATGGGATGGCATTCAGGAAAATGTTTATCGTCGAGTACGCAAGTGCAAACTACACATATTTTCTATTTAGCATCCTTTTTTGATGAACCTTTATAACACAAAAAAACATAATTTCGTTTCAATAAAAAGATTTTTATTAGAAACTTTTTTGTAAAGTGTAACTCCAAGAAAACGCAGATCGCCCACAGCAACTGCAGTCAATTTGTAAAAGGGTCTAAAATTATGTTTCATCTTTTTAAAAACTTGAGCATGTGCATTCAGCTTGTGATTTGCAAAGTTCAGTGAAAGATCCAATAAAAGGCTATAGATTAATGTTTCACAACGTGAGGCAAAAAGCCAATGGTTTCCTATGGTTTAGTTTCGAAAATTAATTTGAAACATTAAAAATGCGTTATTAAAAAAAGGTACCGAAACGCCGTTCCAACGCGTTACACGGGAAGAAAAGCCTTGTATATATTATCCATGTTATATATTTTTAATTAGTTGGTAATGCTTTCGTTTAGAAAAGCCGGTCTTAATATAAAAAGTAAAAAAAGGTAAAAAAAAAATAATTGTTCAAAAATTCCACCAAAAATTTACAGATAACACTTTCCAGTGATTTGAAGATAATATTAGTGATATGTGATTCGTATGATATAAATAATTGAACGTGTTTGGAAAGTTAAAGTAAAAATACGATAAATTATCAACATGGGATTAAGCACGTAGCAAAACGTCGTATGTCCGGAGATATGTAAACGGTTCATGAAGTTTGTTTGAAGATAATTTCAGGTACATCAAACTCGCATAACAGATAATTTATTGGACGTGTTTGATAGCAGAATAAAGGAGACGTTTACCAATCATCACGGCATCAGATCGCGGCAAGGATTTCTATACAAAAGTACGAAAGTTGTAACGATCTGACACTCAAAGCCAGGACGACTTTTTCGATAGTTGGCCACAAAGTGGAAAACTTTCACGCGGTGCCTCTGCTCGGGTGAGGACTAAAAAGGCGGTCGTAATATTATCAAGGACTCCGGTGACAAATGGTCGTATCGCGGGCATCGCTTTACGACCGTCTATGAAGTCGTATAAATTTTGAGTTTAACAATATTTGAATATTTTAAACTCATCTCATTAATAATATACTGTGCGATATCTATGATTATAACACAGAGAATTTTCACAATATAACAGGAAAAAAATAATAATTTAAAAACATAATGTGTCACAAATATTCTTAAATTCATATATATTAAAAAAACATATTTGGCATTACAGCTAATGCCAAAGCGCCACATATTTTAAAGTTGAAAGATCATACGAGAAAAACTCGATGAGAATTTATTGTAAGTCACTCGAGATCAACTCGAGGTAAATTGACATCACAGACACTCAAGTCTTAGGTCTCAAATTTAAATTTGACATTGACCTTTCCAGGAATCAAACCCAGACCCACCTGGTCGGTAGAGCAAGCTCTAACCTACAAGACTACAGAGGACGACACTATGTTTAGTGTTTGAAGATTTTAAACTGTAACTAGTTTTTTTGTCAGATTAGAGACAATATTCTGTCTTTTTATATTAGTTGGAGATCGGGCACTGCCTTGAAAAAAAAAAATTATTCTTTCTCGATTTAAAGTTTGCGAAATCATTTACTAGTTGTTTGAGATGCATTTACAATTCCTTTAAATAATAGATTGCGGGATAGTTAAGTCTTGATTTAACGATTGCATTTCTTCTGTAGTCTTTTATGATTTTAATTTAAAAAAAAAACAGTCATTCTACACTTGCCACCGTAAACCGTTATTTCAAACTTTATTTTAATTTCAAACAATGTTCCTAAATATCATTTTCAACAATATTTTGAGGATAAAAAAACTTGAAATTGATCACAGACTGAATTCTTTACAAGCAGGATTTTTATTAAAAATAAAAAGTAATTTTATCAATAAATTGTTATTATAAAGTACACTAGCTCTAAATAATTGTTACTTTCGACATTTTTAAGTTGGGAATATTTTATTTAGCATATTATATTACCGAAACTTAGCCCCCTTTGCCTTGTATGGGTTTGCTATTATAGTGTAGCTACGCTACTGCTGGTACTCAACCATATCTAGAACCTATTCGATTGCTTAAAATATAGTTCAATCTAATTAAATATATAAATTACCTGGATAAAACAATTTAAGAATATCTGAGTGATCAATTCAGTGTGCAATATTTAAAATAAATATTTAAGAACAAGAAAACAAAGATATAAAGCCGATGCAATCATAAATAATATGTAAATAATTAAATGGAAAAGTTCTACGCCTCTGTTATAAGTGAAGTGAGAAAATCAATGAAAAGCGATTGATTGTTAAAGCCATAAGCGACATCTGCCGCTGGAGTTGTCACACTCTTCACGAGGAGTAAAAAAACGCCATAAGAAGCTAGATGAAAAAGTTTATGACCACGCTGTATTCACTTAGCAGATATTACGCTGACGGAAAACAATATGACAATAACAGTGAAGCCATCTATCTCAACTTTCTGTAACTTCATTACTTTTCGTGATATTGGATTTGATATAAAAATAGAACAGGTGATAAAATATTACTATATTATTTGAAGAAAGAATTAATTTTAAATTATAATTGTGAACACGTAACAGCAATTATTATTTTTTAATAAAAATGTTGTTCTCTCTATAAATATAATAAAATATTTAAATTTATTAACGGTTTCAAACGAATAAAACAAAATTTATTCATTCTGTTATGAGTTTATTTTTGAAAAACAAATGAAAGATTTTTGCTATAGTGAAATAAGTTTTAATAAATATAATTTATACACAAAATTTTACATGTCACAAGGTTTTTTTTAAACAAATGAAAGATTTTAGTAGCTCAACAACAGAAACTTATACAAAAATTATGGAGTGCTTTAACTATTGGAGTTTAAGTTACTAAAAAAGACAGAAAGTAATGTTTCGCAGAATTGAAGCATCGCCAGTAATAAATGATCGATATAACATTTAGTCGTTTTAAGATAATCAAATAAAAATGTTTTGTTAAGAAGAAATTATATTTTGTAATTCATATTTGAATGTGAATTATAAATTTGTGTTTCATTTTCGACCGTTATTAAACATTTTTGCATCCAAAGGACTGATAAAAACTGTCGTTTCATCCTTCATTTTGATAGTGCATATCCATAGACAAGTATACATTATAGTGCATAATAATATGTTCTTTTTGCAAGGAGGCCAACACACGGAATTAAAACTATCGAATAAATGTTGCCAGATCAAAAAAATAAATATACCAAAACAAAAGTAATGTGATACAGATAATCGATGCATATTTAGTTAAAACTTGCCAAAATAAAACGTAGATCATTATTGGTGGGGAGGTTAAAATTTAATTGTAGTATACATTATATTTAAATTTGATTCATCATGGTTTTGTCACACAACCTTTAATAGTGTAAGGGTAACATCATTTTGAAAGAATTTATTGTCAGATATTAAAAAAAAAATGTCGAATGAAATATTATGGTTAAAAATCTTTATTAATCATAATTAATTAAGCACATAATTAACGACGCGCTAATTATCAAGACGTGAAAAGAATGATCTATAAGCTTAGTTGAATTTAATTGCCTGACCTTTTTCCTATCTGTTATAAATAATGACTGCGTAACGTATCTATAGGAATCATTAAAGCACTAACGGTGAATCCGTATTGAAACCATGCCAAAATGTATTAAAGTGATTTTGTCTTCATGTAAGGGCACATACGTCCTCGCGTGAATGTGAATAGACCAAATAAGGGATGGATATTGTAAAAGCCATCTATATAAATGAAAATTGTTGTCTCGCTGCATCTTTGGAGGCAAAATTATAATTACTGCATTCCAAAGTTTCAATTGACCCTTCTAGAGAAAATAGTATTCAATAATAACCCTGAAACTGCGGCTTGAATCTACTTTGTGGAATTAAGGGTTTAGCGAAAGGGTCGATGGGATTTTAAGGGCTTTTAATACTGGGAATTTAAGCGATTTAGAATTTAGTTGACATCAAAAACTGAATATTACATCGCAGAGCAAAATCGAAAATTTTGTAAGCCGTGTATAATATATTCGTAAAGATGGCGTTTAGTAATCAAAAGGCGTGGTTTGTATGCCAATATTTTCGTTTATCGGCAACTGAAATAGTTGTTGCAATACCCGACGAATATATCAATACCGGTATTGCAAATATCATTTTTTTTAAATAAAGCGAGAAAAAAACCTACTGGGAAATCAAAATCACTGTTTTAATATTTTATATAAAATACCGTCATTAAAAAAATTATTGCCTAGAGATAGCCATTTATGGCGTAGAGAGAATTGATTGGCCACTAGTCGTGTCCATGAACTACCCTCTATATCCCTACTCTCTTTTAGGTTAAGCAACGGAGTAACAAGCAGTTCTCGTAGAAAGATGTACTGTTGAGATACATTTATAGAGGAGGTCATATGCTCCACATTGAAAGCAGACATGGATTAAAAAATATACATTTTATTTCCTTATGAAATATTCTATATATTGAATAATGGATAATGTAAACGGTATAAGATGAAAACAAAACATTGAGAAACTTCAAAATATAATACATATATAATTTGTACGTGCAGTTGATTTATAAATAACTTTCTACAATTTCTCATCAAATAATAATTTCACGAGTCAAATACCACGATTGAAGGCGTTTATTTTTACCTGTTAATACTGTTTCCAAAACGGATTTAGTTTATTTCAGCAAGGTCGCATAAAGTTGGCGTAAAATAAGTACCTTCGAAAAAGCGATTATACAAAATATTTGACATTTTTAATTTGGTAGTGCGGCGCTGAAGGAGGGAAGAAGGCGGAAATCGTGGCAGGCAGGCAGCTGGGTAAAAGAAGGAAGAATAATTATTACTCTTCATTCATTTTATGACAGAATGTCAGATTTCATGAACGGGATTTCGGCGGATCAAAATCATCCCCGGGTTTTCAGATAACCCCGGTTTTTGCAACCCACTACTGCCGGGGCTTTTTGCGGATGGTCTATTTCGGATGCGGCCTCCACAAATCGTAAAAGTTGCGCCGTAAAACGACGACAAAACCTTGAAAATAGTTCGCAGCAGGACATGTCAAATGGAAAACACCAAGGACTACTTGACTCGAACAATAAACTTTTTTTTAGAACGTGTTCAGTGTTATATGGGTTATATCGAACGTGTTAGTTTTGGATAACGCGACAGTAAACAATAATAATATTACTGCTACGCAAACAAAACAAACTGGCAAATAATGATATATGTTTCGTTTCAGATTACAATCGTAATAAACACTGTAAACAAATTTAAATAATTGTTTTTGCTTTTAGACTTAATTTCGAAACGATGAAAAATAACACACGTATGGCGTGAAATCTAATTTAAAGCAAATAAATTTCCAATTTGTTTTTCACACTTCAAAAATTATAATTTTCCGGATCGTATCTTTTATGAATCGAAAACGGAAAATTTACAAGGACATTTTCTGAGCGAGATTGAAAACATTAAAAAGTTATAAAACAGTTTCTGCATAAATTTTCACATCCACTTAAAAAAATGTGTTGATATCCGTAGAGATATCAAAATTTAATTACTGTCTAAGTGGCATCATTATTGGCAAGTTGGCTATATATATATTATATGGGCCTATTAGAGGTGAAGTGAGTCAAGTGGTATTTCAGAAAAAAAATATGTTAGATCTGTTGTAATATTCAAAACATCTTAAAGTATTGTAAACACATTGCAACAGTGTTATCTACGTAAAATAAAATTATCCAAAACACCAAATAAAGACGTGATTGTACTTAAACGTCCAAGAAAAAAGTTTTACCATTTTACTAGTTGGCTCACTTCACCCCTAGAGGACCTATATTATCTTCGACCGATAAATTAAAATAAACGACATCGTAAATTACTAAATTCTTAAGACCATTAGAAGTCTTATTTATGTAAACTTGTAATGGCTGAGTAATGTTGGTCTAGGTCTAGGATACTATTCTGCGACGCGAAATTAAAATATTGATTATCGATTTCTATAGTATTTTAAGCCCTACCTTTCTAACCCACTCGTGAAAATTAAAGCGTACAAATATTGACTAACAAAAAGTCTAATTAATAATCATCTTGTAATTCTGTTTTTGGCGTTTCTATAAATACAAATATTATAGAATGAATAACTGACAACACGCTCTGAATAAATAAACACAGCTGGAAAGCTTCCCAAAGCGATTACATCCTTTGATAGGGATTGCGTATTGTTTCAATAAAAAAAATGGTATTGAATTATTTTCCAGTCTATAAATACACAACATTTTATTATAAAATGTTTTTATGCTAGTTGTTCTACCAACCCTGAAACGCGGAAAAGAGAAAAACGATAAGACAGAGATGGAATAATAATATATTTATTTTTTCGGTTGACACCAACTTGCCAAACTTTTTACTTGTTTAGCATTTCGAATGCCGAACAACTTCAAGAGGGGACCGCTGATTCACTTGCAACCATGCATTATGTATCATATTAAAATAGGCTGTATCCTATAATGACCTCTAATGTGCACGTCCCCACCGCTTTATGGCATGAATTTTCAATACGCGATATTTACATTCAGTTAACAACTTTTATCTGGGCCGGTGAGTGACTGCAGATACTATTTATAGCTTTGCGTAGAATCTAAATAAAAAAGTAAACAAACATCAGAGGTTCTGTTTTGAAATATTAAGTGTCAGTCTAAATTCGCAAGATATCATTTTGGTTATAAATACATAATATTGCAGTACCAATTATTGAGAAAAAAAATATATTTTTAATTTGTGCCGTAGCCTTCGATTTATTTGCGTTTTTTGTATTTCCTGTTAGAAACAAAAAACAAAATATGTCATTTGTTTGATTTTTGACATGGACAGTTATTTTTGTTTATTAAATATTTTGCTTCTGTTTCGGTAATCATGTGTTCGAAATTTAGTACGGACTGTTTTCTAAATTGATTCAATGGATCTATGAATTCGTCTTTGAAAGCTTGGATAACTTATAACCGTGTTAAAGCTAAAGTCCCTCCCACTTATCGGTTTTTAAATTCTTGTTTTCTAACAAACAGTTTACTAATATAGAATAATTTCTGTTGTACGTTTCTTTAGGAGTCCATATGCTGCATACTTCACGTGACCATTTATTTTTTCCCCCAAACCTGGACACCTAAATAATGTTTGGTGCTTTTAGGCGCCTTTTTAAGCGACTCACAATTTCATATAATACAATTGACTAGAAAGTAATGTTTTTGCATGTCATATTAGATATATTATATGAATTTATATAAAAAACACAGTATTTACATTGAAATGTATTATTTACTGTGCGAGCACGCCCTCGCCTTAATTTATTAGTTGAAATTCTACCGCCAGGATTTTGATTTAGCGTGTCTGTTTTTTGTTGAATTGTTACTGTAAGTTTTTCTCTTTAAAAAAACGGGATATTGAATCTATGTTCGGAAACACCGGGAATGTTCCGGTGAAAACCGGACGTCTGGTCACATTATGCATACTGGTAGCGGACATCTTCACAACGTTTTTATCGAAAAAAATATTTTTCATTAATCGGGTCGTAGCTGATAGACACCGCAATACCACAGGGTCAATGAACTAAGCAAGCGGTTGAGAACCTTTTCACGTTACAAAGTAGTGTTTATTTATAATTTAATAAGACTGCATAAAATAAATTTATTTTGTAAACGAATATAGCAAAACAAATAATAGATTTGAATTCAATGAAAAGGTTGCAGTTTTTACAACCCTGGACTAGATATAAAATTAATTATAAATGGGGAGACTTTCATTTAATAATTAAAACACCAGTTTTGAATATACATATCGTGTGGAACTAACTTTTGATTCTTGAACAGTAATGTAAACTGAGGAAGAAGCGAGAAATTTAATATATTTTTTAATTATGGGTAGTCTTGTTTATAATGTGGTCTTTAATGCACTCAACTGGGTAAAGAATTATTTTACAGCGGATTAAAGCGAATATAACGAGAGAAATGGCGCTTAGGCCGTTTCTGTTTCGCAAAATATAACCTTAAGGGTAAAAGTCCAGCGCAAAGTTTTTTAATCAAGAGCAAAGTGTTATGACCCTGAGTGGAGTTTACAGCAACTTTCCACAAATTGCGGGAATCACCAACTTTTTTGGTGTTCAATAAATTTGTCATATCATTAATGTTATGAATATAACAACTAATAAAAATCATGAATATTTTGTGCTTATAACTGGAAATTATTACCAGATGGCCGTACCACCTGTCAGGATCATAAGACAGAAGACATAAAGAATATTTGTGTATATGTAGATGGCCCCAATAACTATAAAATAAAAAAAGTTAACAAACCTTGACGTAAGAGTTGAGGCATGTTAAGTAAAACTTATCATAACTATTTAGTTAATGGCAAGAAGGAACTTACTACCGATATTATTTCGCTAAAATTGAGTATTTGTATCAGTTAAGAAAATGGATGCATTTTCCTTATCCAGATAATGAAAACAGTGGTTAAAAATGTATGTGAATTCATGGCTAATAACCGAAATGTCTTAAAAATTAGATCGCTAGGGTACTCCTATTGAGGAAAAGATACACGTTGACCATAAAGTCACTTATGTCAATCAGTTAAATAATTAGAAAGACAAAATTCGCTGTGGTCTAGCCAACTAGTTGGCTAGAGCTTGCTCTACCGATCAGGTGGGTCTGGGTTCGATTCCCAGTAAGGTCAATTGAAAATTGGATTTTTTTCAATTTTAATTTGAGATCTAAGACATGGGTGTTTGTGAAGTCAATTCTCCTTAAGTTAATCTCATGTGACTTTCAAAAATTCTCATCGAGTATATCTCGTATGATCTTTCAACTTCAAAATATTTGACGCATTGGCGTAAGCTGTAATGTCAAATATTTTTTAAATAAAAAAAAAATACTATATGTACATAATATATGGCTTAAAATCACACGAGTAAATACTGAAACACGTTGATTGAACGATGACACTCGGTAAAAGTATGAAGTTTTGTAGATTTTTTCGCATAAAAAAAAACCTTTAGCTTACTGAATCTGTGAGAGAATAAAACAAACCGAGAGATGGATATTATTAAATAGTCAGTACCCACTCTTAAATAGTCAGGAAACTGTGAGCCCGTTGGCAGGACTCGCACGTTCTTTGTATTACATAAGAATTAAGAAGTTTTAATTATATTCGTTATTCGATAAAAAAATACGAAATTCGTTTATTTATATATTTTGTCTACCAATACGCAATGAAAAGTTCTTGTGTATTTTTTTTTAAATGGTTGACAACTCCGAATTATTCTGCGGGCGACATTTCGATAGACGAGTGACGTCTCAGACTTTTGAAGTCTTAAAAGCGACTCGACCTCAAAGTGGTGTTATTTTCCCCACACAAAAATCTTTAGGATCCTTTAAACTTGCTCGATAATATCGAATGATATGCCGGTATCACTTACAACGATGAAGACGAAGTAAAATTAATTAATTAAATTTACGCAAAGAATAATGAATCAATTTGATTTCCAACTATGTCAGTTCCCAACAAAGCACGTATACTCCAAATGGATCATTCCAACAGCAGTTGTACGAAAAAGACTCACTTATTTTAAAAATGGAAACATAGTAAGTATATACATGTGTGAATTAATCTTCCCTACTATCACCCTTTTAAGGTTCCCGGTAAATTGCTCGAATGCAAATTCCTCGAATGCAATTGCTCGAATGGAAATTGCTCGAATAACAAGATCCTCGAATAGCCTATTGCTCGAACGTCAAATGCTCGAATTACAAATTGCTCGAAAATTTTTATAAAAGTTTAAACATTAATTACTCATTCTTTAAAAAAATATGTATGCAAGTCGGGAAATAAAAACCATAAATCAAAAAAAAAAGTCATAATAAAAAAATATTTTTTATTTAAGTTTCCAGTGGTCGAGTGGAAAAGGTTGTTGGTTTTGTTTTCGGAGGTCACGGGCTTGAATCTTAATACGTACACTTTTTAATCAATTATTTTTACTATTTATGGATTTCTGTTTAAAGGCATATGTAATTTCTTGAAACCCTCTCACCCATTATTACTAAAAATTGGGCGTAGCGATAGTGATAAACTAACCGTTTGTTCTGTCTTAGCCCTAGTCTTTTATGTGTGCTGGAAAAATATAGAAACAGTTTGAGTAACTAATTAACAAGCAGTTCTCGTAGAAACACTTCTGTTGAGATAAACATATAATAAACACTAAACTGTATTAAAACCATTTAAATAACCAAGCAATTCGAGCAATTTGTAATTCGAGCATTTGACGTTCGAGGAATTGGTTATTCGAGGATCTTGTTATTCGAGCAATTGCATTCGAGCAATTTACCGGCTCCCCCCTTTAAAGGATCGGATGGGTGGAAAAGAATGTACAATACATGCAAAGTGTTTCATTGATACTTTGCCTAAGATAGCAGAGGTTTAAATGCTAATTTTGTATATCCACATACTTCAAGAGAATATTTACTCAGCGAAAATATACCTTTATCTAACACGCTGAAAGATACAGTGGCAGATGTAAGCATCACGCCGTGAAGTTTAAATTACGAATATTATACACGAAAAGACACAAAGATGCCAAGATTTTAAACGTAAAATAAGTAATCGAAGAAATTCAATAATACAACTTTAACTCTAAGTTACAAACTTAAAATCCAAGCTTAAGTTCTTAAACTTGTTCATCGCGTAGGGTCGTATGAGTCGCCAGTTTCAAGGTCTGTTCGACTGATCAATTCATTGCCCAGAGAAGTGAACATTTTCAGTAACAATATTTGTGAACTGTTAGTTAGGTTTTACTTTAAATATCTTTAAATATTTATCTTTAAAATATTTGCATATATTGAAATATTTATTATGTACCGTTTATTATTTTAATTATATTTGTCAAGTCCACGGTGAATTGGCGTCAACTGTAATGCCATGTACTGTACTTCTGCAGTTAACTAAGGTTAGCTTAATCTCAAAACTATAAACGGTGTTCCGAGGAAGTATGAGTTTTTTTATTATTCTCATTCAATACTTATATGCAAAAATAATTTAAAAAATCTATGATATGTTGCTCAACCTCTTTTTTCCCAAAGAGAGTAAGAATAGAAGGAAAGAGCCGCCTGTGTGGTCGAGTGATCAACATCGTTGGCTACCGCTACGGATAGCACGGGTTCGAATCTCAGTACGGACAGTTTTATAAATTGATTTTTCAGTCGATTTATGAATTTCTGTTCAAAGGCATGGATGTATGTGATGTATTGAATTCCCCCCTCACACCCATCCTATCCTATGAATGGGGCGTTTCGAGAGCGATTAGCTAACCACTAGTCCTGTCCTAGCCCTTTCCTTCTATTTTTACTCTCTTTGGAAAAAGAGAGGTTGAGCAACTGAGTGACAAGCAGTTCTCGTAGAAACATTTCTGTTGAGATAAACTCCATTAGGAGTCCATATGCTCTATATTGGGAGCGGACATGATAAAAAAAAAAAAAAAAAGTTATAATACGCAATGTATTTTAAAATGTCTTATACTTTCCTATCATAGATGCAAGAGTCAAGAGTTGAAAGAACGACGTTATAGTATGTACTATTTTTTCCGCTGCGATTTCGTGTTTCAATCGTTATACTTAAGCTCCTTAGAGCCTCCTCCAGCCCACCCCTGCATTTTTTAATGTAAAGAAACAATACGATTGATTTTATTATCGATAAAATTATCTAAAATATGGATAATGATCTGTAACTTCATTTTTACAAAACATTTCATGAATACCAACAATCATAATCGATATATTTAACGATTTTTAAATTTAGAAACATGTTAATACATGGTGCGTAAAAGAATACCACCCGGAATTAATCTGAGAATGTTTCCCACACAATATAAATAATATGTCTGTGTTTGCGGAAGTGCGTCATATTCTGCTAATTTCCTAACGTTTTTCTCCGTACCGAGTACTTATTCCATTTTACTGTTGAGCGAATTTCCCGAGATTTTCTCATCAAGGATATTACTCCCGTTCCTATACATCACTAATCTGGGTTCTTTGCTGCTACCTAATGATAATTAAAAAACAAACGCCTCGTATTAATCTCATCATTTAGATTCAAACAGGGTGGCCATATTACAGTACTCCGTGGAACTGTTTTTCTATTGACATCTACACAACCCCTTTGAAACATCATGTAAAAAAGTAAAAAAAAAAACAAAGCAACTATGTAGTTCTCAAAAATATGAAATACACTCAAAAGCTATTTTGGTATTATTCCATCGCCAGAACTATCTAAAATAATTATTCTTGTCAGAACGTAAGTTAATATTATATAGTATAGTTTTGATGATACTGAAATGGCAACTAGCTTTTTTTTCGATGGGCTCGGCGGTCACTTTGTGGAAGTTCATTTTAATACGAAATATATATAAAATTTAAAATGTCTTCGATCATTCCACGTATTGTGCCACCAACAGTAATTCGTGTTTCGCCTCTTTCAGAGGCATCTTCAGACTAACGATTTTAGCATTCTAACATGATTTATGTTAAGAATGGGGAGCAAGGAAGGGAGGGATAGAAACAAACAAATTTCATAGTGATTGATTTAAACTAATTTGGAATAAGGCGAACAATAAAAACCATCAGCGTTATATTATTAATGTCCTGGCAACACTGAGCTTAAAACCTCACACAGCATTTGGTCGATGAAAATCGTTTATTTGAAAAACATATCCAGTTACTTTATTATTATGAAGAAAATGTTATAATATTTTTAATCAACTTCACGCTGGTTATGGAGAATTTTTTTAAAAGTTTCTTTATTTATTAATAGCGTTTAGTTGAACTAAAATAAACCATACAGCTTTTGTAAAGTGCGGTTAAAATTATTTAAATGTATTGTTTCCAAATTTACTAATGGATACCCTGGTAATTTAAACACCAAGGATACTGCCGCCATTTTGTGAGTATATTCCATTTTTGAAACGCTCCTAAAGTAAAACAAAATAATTGTTCTACGCGCCCAAAGTTGCCAGCCGAAAAATTCCAATTAAGAACTTTCGAGAAGAGAAAGAGCTCAGCAATTATGCGTTAATTTTTCGTCTCAAGTGAGCTCACAGTCCAAGCGATCCTACCGAAGCCATTAAAGTTCGACTCGACGATGAGAATGGGCCCTAATTGCTTGGTTCACTTTAAATCGAGCGAGTTTCAGGAATAAAGCCGTGATTAAATATTCCGGCGGTAAACCGATCGCCTTTTCATACGATATTCAATTAAAATGGACAAAATATTTTAATATTTAACTAATAAATATAATAGGTATATATGTGTATTTAGTAAGATAACTTTAATAACTTTAAAAATTGTACGTCGTCACACGTAAGACAAAAATACGTAAATAGAAGTGGTGCCAGTGGTGGGAAAACTGGGAACAACCTAAGCTACCTGTGTGATGATATCGATTTGGTTGAATTCAACTATGTACCAAATCGTAAAGTTATTTATATGAAAATACATAGCAAAAAAATTGCCGAAATGAAATAACTTTATCTAAATGAATAAGAAATTCCTACCAAAGTGCGCGCGATTTCAAAAAAAAAAATCCAAAGAAAAAATATTTCTATTTACTCAAGATGTTTTTTCAGGAAAGGAATTTATAAAGACACCGAGAAAAAGTAAAAAAAAATACAAAATTTGAGTGGAAAAAAACTAGTCTGTCATTTTTTTTTCAAATTAAAATTCAGACGATATAATATAATAACCGAGCGAAGGAAAACCTCCGTAAGTAATTATGAAAGATATAAAAATCAATGTCAGAGTTATAACTTTTTTATTCGTCTCACGGGGCCTAATGTGGTCTCTTTTAGAGAAAATCACGTACGCGTTATATGAAAGTTGTGAAGTAATAAAATATTCAATAAAATGTGGATGTCATGCCATTCACAGTCTTTTCGCGAATATAACTATTCGCGATAAATTTAATGACGTACATAACAGATTTATAATGAAGTTCTTTGACGACATGACGCAAATACTGATCCCGACTAGCATCGTTAAACTAAAAAATAAAATGAAACCTATAAAATTCATATGCGTAATTAACTTGACTTGAAATTTAATATTTCTGATATATATGTAGATATACAATATAAAACTAGTTAATTAATCATTTTCGAACGCCTAAATTAGTAATAAATGGTGCACGCAGTTATTGAACGAACTACGAACGGCGAAAATCAAATGACATTCGATTTAAATCGAGTGAAAATTAATAAGCGTCTCATTCCAGACGGCGCCAAGCGACAGCCTCTTCAAAAGGACTTTTGGCACAGCATAATGTTCAATGAAAATAAACCTTATGTTACCTTGCCGCAGAGTCTATTGTTTGGCAATTAACACGCTGCGGGAAATATATGGAAGTACATTTTCAGAAATATGCAGTAGTTAACATTTTAGTACAAATATTTTATCTCGCTGAGCTATTCCGGTGATCGAATTTTCAAATTGTTTTCTGGATTATTGACTGATTGAATTACTGTTAATATCATTGAACAGAATTTTTCATGAAAATTGTTGACGTAGATAATTTTTATGCTGGAATTTTAATCTTTTGATAAGCGATTTTAATGATGAATATTTCCACTAAACGTGAATATTTTTCAAACTTTCAGAATAACTCGAGAAATTAAATACTGATCGCGGTCATTAGAACTATTCAATTATTATATTTTCCACGTGGAACAACATATTTTCAATAGCTCGAAAAATTACCGACCCCAAAACTCGATGTTGGTTGTGTGGCTTTTGTAGAAAGTTTATTATGATATATTTTTTTTGTTACCACTTTATTTATGTGGCTCGTATTTTTCTGGTCAGAATTTAAATAACACTGGTGAGAATTATTATTAAATGGTCAGAATATATCGGTCAGAATAAATATTCATAATTTAAATGAAATTTAAAAAAAAACCTAACCTAACCTACTAATCAAAATTGTTATTAAATATTCTGACAGTTTAATATTTTTATTCTGACCAAAAATTGATTTAAATTCTGACCATTTAATGTGTTTCCTATTTATTTATATTACTGTGAATGGTAATAGTTGTAAGCGAATATTCTTACGCATTTTTTAAGAAAACCTGGGAATAAATAGAAAATGGGCGTGACAAGCAGTTACCAAATTTTAAAAACAGATTATATTTAAAAAAGGTAAAACATTACGCAAATAACTTTATGACTATACAATTTTCATCATTAACATTCGCTTACTACAGTCAGTTTTTATAAAAATGGGAGTATTTTTATAAAATCTGAAATGTAGAAATTATTTTTTTAAATATAACTATTTAAGAAAAACATGGTATTAACTAAGATAGCTAAATATGTAAATTGTAAATTAAAATTTAGAATGAAGATGCTTGTAGAAATTCTAATATCAAATATTAATCATTATTTTTTTTAAAGTTTTATGGGTCGGTTCAAATTCATTTGTGTATTTGACCGCATAAAGATGCCGATAGGCAAAATCCGTGTCGTTAATAATGAAAGATATTAACATGATGAAAATTTGAATGATGCAAATTTGAAACTATAGTGAGAATTTTTTTTACCAGCATTCTGAATGATTTTTTCTGACCCTCAACCAGGCTGGTTTGCTGTATAAGAAGTTGCATAAAAAGGTCAACTTTCTGGTAATGTTTGTTTTGTGAGAAAAAAATACGCCCAAAATGGACATAAAAACAACGTAAATACATCAAACTAAAAACAGTGATGAATTTAAATATTATAAACGTAGATTTACTCGAGACTTTTTAAACTTTTACGCCTCCGAACTAAAACTTTCGCCGAATGCATAGTTTACGAGCCCCCATTATATGGCTCAAGTTTATTTTTTCATTTTACGAGCGAACTTTTGTGCCACGCCAGAAAAAAGCACGAAACGAGATGTTTTGTGTATGAATTTTTAAGTAATTTTCAAGATATTTTATGGGCGATGCAGATATACAGCGTGATAAATACGTTTGAATTAAAAATAAGGGAGAACTAAATATTGAAAAACTTTATGCTTTTTTTTGTTGATGGTAGATATCATCAAGTCGACTGTAAAAAAAAAAACATATTTTATAATTTTCCGAATAAGTACAGTTAAAACATATTAAAACAAAAAATGAAAAATTTTGGCGTAAATTTGGAAAAAAACAAATCATTACATTACATCAGTAGTCTTTGATTAAAGAACATATCGACTGTGGAAAGGAAAAAGGACGTAATCTACAGTTGTTTACGTCCTTTTTACTTTTCACGGTCGATATGTTGTTAACTCTCGCGGCTCGGAGACTAGAAAAATACTTCTCGGGCGATGGGGGTCTTTTAGGGACCCCAGTGGTTTCCTCATTATTGGCCTTATTATTATGAATTTCAAAAAAACAAATAGTCTAAGGTCTTTAAAATATCTCTCTGCATCATTCCTCATACATTTTTTTTATAAAAATCCGTGGTTTTTTAATAAATAATCATACAAATGTCAATGTGCTACTGGCGAGCATTGCTGAGCGGCGTTCAGTCTAGTTATCTTACAAACGATCGCTGATAAGCGGGCGCTTATCTCTTGTCTTATCGTATTTATATAAACTACAAAAGGTCCAAAAAACTATGATATAAGAATACCTTAATTATAAACATTGCATCACCCATATTAAAATAGATATTTAAGAAAATGTGGGTATTGGGGTCGCATTTCTTAAGCTTAGAAGCGGAAAAGTTAACAAGAATAAATTGATAATGATTAATTCTTCATAACTAATCAATGATAATAAAAACCAATCAAGCCTCAGAATGAAGTAAAGATAAAAGTATAAATTCGTTACCTAGGCTTCTGTCTAAGTTGGTATCTTAAGACCGGGATAGAGAACACAGTTAGCCCAGATCTTTACAGATTTTCTCTAACGCACTCAATATCCAGCTAGAAGCTAAGGCTTCAATTTCAAATAATATTTTTATAGGCTCATATTGAGCAACTCAACAGAAGTTATCAAACATTTTTCGGAGAAGGTAAATAGTTAAAAAATATAAAGATGGAGGGTACGAAAAAAGTCCCATTTAATGCACAATAAACTGTTATTTTATTTTAAAAATAAAATACATAGATTACATAACTTAAACGTTTCGTAATAAAAAGTTAATGCTTCATATAAATACTGTCGTTCACAGTTGCCAAATGGTAACGCAATATAGATATAATCGCTTAATATAATCCAGAAAGTAGAAATATAATGATTTGTCACTTTTCATTATTATTTAAACTACATTTTATGTACATCATTTTATGGTCACATAAAAGAGACATTAAACAACTGACTTACAACCATTTATCGTTTCATTTTGTTTTATGAAACTATTTGTTTTTTTTTTCAATTATTGTTATGAGTAACACAATACCACAGTGTTTATGGGGTAGGTATAATTTTTCTTCGCATGCAGCTTACAGATAGGGAGTGAAAAAGTTTTTTCTTTTCCCGAAGCCGCATGATTCGTTTTTGGGATTTTCCAAGATTTACTGCACGCTTAATGTGGGGCCATTCGTTTTATGTGGATATAACTTAAATATAAATATATATCATATATTATTAGGCATGGAAAAGAATATATATCGCTAAACGGATGAGTTCACTAGAAATGTTTTAATGACTCGTAAAGCTAATGTTTTCTTAAAATTTGGAACATTAAAAAATAACTTTCGTTTTCGCAATACGATTCGAGAATAATTTACGGAAAGAAATACGCTGTTATCACTTTGAAACTTTCTAAAAAACAAATAATGTTTTCGCATAATGGTAGGCATATTTTCGATGTTTATTACTTGGAAAGAAACGATAAATGTATATATTGTAAATAAGGACATTATTAAGAATTTCGACTGAAGGTGTTTGATGGAAATTTAATGTCACATTTGAATTATTTTTATCCTGTACACTTCCATAACTTATTTTGTCGACAACGACCCGGATTTCGCCTCTCGGCATCTTCTGGTTCTATATGGTCACATCAATTAGGCTAACAATAACTATACTGTGCGATTACACTTTTATGTTTGTATATAGACTATGAAAACCGTTCGCTGCCCGTCAGTTCGAGTGCATTCGTGCACTGGATAGAATCAGAAGATGCCGAGAGGCGAAACCCGGGTCGTTATCGACAAAACCGAAAGATATATAAAATACTATTTTATTCAACATTAATTGTAGTGTACTAGGATAATAGTTTAATTTAAAAAGTAGCATAACCACATTTCGGAAATAAGCATTATGTAGAATTTAAATTTTAAAATCATTCTTTTGATTACATATTATTATGCTAAGAAAAAATACTTTTAGCTTAAATGTTTGTCAAATAGATCAGTAGCAGTGACAGTAAAAGTTTTCCATAGACAGAGTGACAAACATAGGCGAAGTGTTTGTAATGTGACATTAATCCATATGATGACCGTGTGTTTTGTCACTCCACTCTATGCAGTCTTTTATACGTTAAAGAAAACGATTTTTCGATTGAATTATATTTGATCCCACCTCATTTATTAATTTTGAACATAGGAACACTTAATTGAGACTTTATTTTATACTGGATTAATTAAAGCGATTTGGTGGATTGTTCATCCATTTTTTAGTTGAGTACGTAGACAATTTAAAATATAAATAACCGTGTAATTATATTGGTAATAAACTTATAATACTAGAGAAATTAAATAAATATTACGATCCAAGCTGAGATTTGAGCCCACTACAGCGCTAAACACATTAACAATGTACTAAAGCGTTTGGTCAGAATTATTTAAAAATAAAATGAAAACATTTGTAATTCACTTTCAACAAAAAATACGGCATTTCTATTTACAATAAATTTCCTTTGCGAATTAAAAAAAATCTTTTTAAAAAGAGTTTTAAAAAATATTACAATGTACGCATTATGACCCCGGCGGAGGTACTCCAAAAACGAACACGGTAAATTAAACCAAACTTGCTTTTCCGTTTACAAATTCAGTACTTATATAAAGTGCGGGATTAATTTATAATTAAGAAGTAGGATAAATTCACTAAAAAGTTTCCTGAAACTTTCCACGACGAATATGGCGCCCAGTTTTTACGGTTAACAGCATTAAAAAGCATATTGTTTCAAAAAACGAGCTTTAAAGCTTCAAGATTGTTATCAGTGAGGATAATAGTTTCCAGCCGTTTATTAAAAAAGAGTTTCAGACTTTTTGGTTAACTAAAATATCCAAAAGCTTGAAGGATGGTTTTTGTCGGAAAATTATAATAAAAAACTTCAGTTTTTGGAAAACACATCATAAGAAATTTTAAAGAATGACTCACCTGTAAGTCATCTGTATCTGGTCCGAATTCTTGTACCATACTAATTGAGCTGGTGGATTTCCACCACGGCTTCTACAGACCAGTTCCACTGTTTGACCTCTCCGAACTGTCTCTCCTCCAGTGTATCCTTCGATGTACGGTGCTCCAGGAGGATCTGAAATATACAAAAGTATAAATTAATAATCACGTCAATAGATAATTGTAGGATATTATGTACTTGATTATTTTGTGCATGAAACGAGAATATTTTTTCCATAGATATTAATTAGTCTGTGATAGATCATTAAGACCATTCAGCGTTCACAAATATAATATAATATTAAATAAAGGTGAAAATGATATTATATTCTCTTTTCTCGTATCATATTTCATTGGTCTAAGATCTCACGGCACCATATTACATTTGGTCAACATATTCGTCATTCTGACACTAATTCGAAAACAAAAGAATAATATCTACAATTGTGATATATTTTACAATTTAGTGAATAAATATTATAACAACTATTTTCTGTTAAGTCTTGGCATAATAATTACAGGGTAATATTAAATATTCTATAAACCACACGATAAGTGATGTAGATTCCTTTAAATGTTTAATGTGAAGTCATTTTTGTTTAACATTTCACGTCGTATTACTTAAACTTTGTTCTACCTGTCAAAAAACTTTGTAATATAAACCACACTATTCTTGTATAGTTTTTTTGGTTCTTATACGTATAACTTTGAAATATGTCGTCTATGTTAGGTTTCTTAAACTTTACAAGAATATTTGAATGTACCTCCTTTAATCTTTTCAAATCTTTACGCGCTTTGGTATCTTAGAAATATCTCGTTCTTCAAAAAATTGTGAAAGCGGATTTTCCTGGCTTTAATGGCAAGGCAATTAAAAGATTTCACCCTCTGCGAGAGGAAAGGGAAGCTATCTTCAAATCTGGTGTTGACAGTCGGCTAATTTGACGGGTGGCCGGTGGAAAAACTTTTTTCTATACTTCAACACCACCAAGCCGCACTTCGAGCACTTTAATTTTTCTTAATTTTTGCACTGTCTACACTGGAAAGAAATAATATTTTGTCTTAATGCGAACAGTAGTTCTTTTATTAAACCTTACTTGACATAAAGATATTAAAATATCAAAATATATAAATGATAGTCAAGGTGTAAAAGAATCAAAATAATATTGAGTGATAAGAAAGATAAAGCTCTGAAAAAACACGATATATAAAAATATTGTTAAGACAAATGGGTAAAAATGTCCATCGGCTATTTCGTTCTACCGTTTTGAGAAAAATTATGTCATTGTGATTTCGGAAGTTAACATACCGACCGTCAAAATTGATAGCTAATCTAAAAATATTTCATCCATTATGTAAAGTGTTTTATGGTTATTTATATTTATGAAAATGTTTTCGAAAAAATTAACAAAATACAACAATGTAAATTGGTTAAATTTATTATTAACTCTAGTAATGAAATATTGAAGATAATGTGAACATTGCATTATGAACAATCATTCATTTATCAGAGAAACAAATGAAAAAGTGAAAAAAAGTAAAGGATTAATAAATTAAAGAATCCTCGAGTTGTTCAACAAAAGGTTTCAAGAACGAAGTTAAAAAAATTGCAGCAAATGTAATGTAAAATGAATTGAAAACGGAATGGGTAATTAAGGTTGAAATTTTAAAGCTTCTTTTGTTGAATTTAAGCTTTTGCTGGAATATTTTTTCGTATATTAATCACCATTCTTGTTTTTAATAATGTATATCATATTACAGTGAGAAAAGAAAGTATATATACTGCCTAAGCATTATTATATTTTTTGTAGTTTTGTTTATTTATAGACGTTTAATATGATTTAAATTTCTAAAAAAACATAGTGATTTACTATATAACCCCAATATATATATATAACTGATGAGCTATGTCTAGGCCCTAGCTAGGGCATTTAATCTCGGACTCTTTTTGTAATTAGGAGATTTCGTGTATACATCCTGAGAATTTACATAGTTCCTAAAATAAAAAGACGCGAGAACTTTTTCTGAGCTTTACCAAAATTTACAATTTAAAAAACCCAGAAATTTTCGAAATTCCCAAAATGAAAAAAAATTAATACCTTTTTTAGCTCTCACGCGAATTTTTAAAATCTCCTTTAATTCCAAAATTCCGGGATAAGTACTATCACAATTACGGGATTTCAGCATCACAAAATTGGACAGTATTCAGAGACTGGAGGTCTCAGCTATGCCCTATGATGTAAGCAGTGGAAGACGTTTTTGATGATGAACGATTTTAAAATTAAAAAATGACATAATATTTTTTTTATTTGCAGATAAAACATTTCCACACAAAACTATGTTTTACTTCTGTAAAAGTACAATAATTACAATTTAATGATTTAATGTTGAATGGCATTTTGTTTTCGATAGAATTTCTGGATAAAATTGTATTATTAATACAAAGGTTACGTGGTCGAGTTGTCAACGTCGTAGACTTTGCATAGGGAGGTCACGGGTTCGAATTCCAGTACGGACAGTTTTATAAATTGATTTTTCGATTGATTTATAAATTTCTGTCCGAAGGCACGGATGATTGAAATGTCTTAAAACTTCCCTTCCACCCACTTGTCCTAAAAACGGGACGTAGCGAGAGAGATTAACTAACCACTAGTCATGTACTAGCTCTATACCATTCTATTCCTACTCTATTTAGAAAAAAAGAGAAGTACAATCGAGTAACAAGCAGAAGTTCATACGTTCCACATTGGGAGAATGGTAAAAATTCAACTTTTTTCAAATGTATGTTCATTAAAATTGAGCGTAAAATTGCGAAAGACAAAAGAAAACTTATCTTTAATAGAATGTCACGTTACCATGGTAATAATAAAATAAAATAAAACTCTATAACATACTGTCTGCTTTTCATTTTCAATCATACACACACAGTGTGATGAAAGAGATACAGAATAATTACTAAATTAATGATACTCATTCCACGGAATAATATGTTTTGTCTTTTTAGAATCTCTTGAAAAAAATAATACGTTTGAAAGAGACAAATGAAAACGAATTAGTGTTGATATTATTTTTAGAATGTTTATTGTATATTTAGTTCTTGCTTTTCGAATATAATATGTAATATGAGGATTAAAAGAAAACATTGTTTTGTTAAGAAGTAGTTAGGGTTTCTTTGTCAAATTATACGTAATATCATGTTTTTAGATATACGTAGAATACAAAATAATATAAAAGTTTGGATTAATATACGGTGTTACAACAAGTTTTAAAATAAATCATTAGGTGTGTTATCTCTTAAAATAAGGTGATAATTTAAACAGTAAACAAATAAATTCAAATATTTTACTGCTCACAAAACAAAATGTCATCTAGTATTATTATATTACTGGTAGTAAAAATCTCATTATCGATTTAAATCGTTTAAAAACATTTACGAGTTGAACACAAAAAACATCAACTACTTTCAAAATGGAGAAGTTCACGACCACTTTCAAATACACGACCCAAGAACTAATAAATTAAGAGATATATTCTTCTCTCACTTACTCACGCGTATAGATTACATAGTGTTTCATACACACGAAATGAAAATTCTTTTAAAATTTTCTGCTATTAGTTCAAAAAATTTTTGGAACTAAATACAGTGTTATTTACTTATATCCCTTTTAAAAGAATTGTGATACAAAATGAATAGAAGTTAATTGATCAGCCATGCTTCGCCTTATTTTTAATATTAGGTAGTGTATGAAATACCTTAAAATTTGTGTCAAATCCATAAATTCAATGACAATCGAATAAGAAAATCATAAGAACCATATCGCATGCTTAATAACATACAGACATATCTGTAGATATGAGATAATTTGTATTTTTTTTTTATCTATGTCCGCTCCCAATGTGGAGAATATGGCCTCCTAATGGAGGTATCTTAACAGAAGTTTTTTCTTCAAGTACTGTTTGTTACTCAGTCTCTCAACCTCATTTTTTTAAAAGTGAGTAATAGGGATGGAAAGATTAGGACTAGTGGTTAACTAATCGCTACTGCTACACCCAGTTATTAAATGATCAGAAGGATGGGAGGAGTGGAAATTGTGTGAATTGACATCACAAACACCTAGTCTTAGATCACGACTGAATTGAATAATTTTCAAATTCACTGTGATCTAACCGGGAATCGAACCCGGACCTGTGTGATCGGTAGAGCAAGCTCTAACAAACTTGGCCACAGCGGGCGATTTGTATAAATAACACTATATGTTGATAATGTTTTATTTTTTATACTTAATTAGTAGTCTACGAATTATTAGTAACTCGAAAATATATAATTATGAAGTAAACTGATAATTTTATTAAAAAAATGACTTAAATAAAAAAAAATGCTTACATTAGGAAAATACCAACGTATTATATTACTTCTGATAGAGACATTTAATATTTATTATGCAGTGATAAGTGTAGTATGTCGATGAAAATAATCGTGATATATTGTATATTTATTTTGAGTTATATTCTTTCGTGTGGACACGACAGATACGAAAGAAAGAAGAGGATTCTTTTAAATGGGTGATATTTGTCTTACCATTTTTGTCACATTAAGATAGAGGGGTTTTAATGGCCGACACATAAGATGGCGATTTGAATTTTAACGGTTTGGTAAGTATTTCGATAAATCAGATGAAACTTATTCGCCTGATAAATAATATCACGATGTGTAAGATGTTACTCGAACCGAAACGGTAAATATTTTGTACCACACAAGTAGTTTGAGTATTTTACAATTTATCCTGCTTTAAATTTTCAGATGAATTGAAAGTAAAATTTAAAAAAAAGTTTACTCAAAATATGTTTATGTTAAAAAATTCAGCATCATGAAATTGACTCTCTTTGGTTGACTTCTTTGTGTACTGTATGTGTGTGCATGTGTGTATACATGTACGGATATAGTTTGGAGGGAAGCTTATAGAATGTGATTTTCAAAATAATGCATATGGAGTTCCCGTGAAATTCTTATCTCTGTAGCGATCACGCCCTTCCGTCTGCAACGATGGTAAGGGAATACAATTTTTCAAAAACATTAGCGATGAAGGAGACTAGAAGAACCTTGACGCTAACGCGTCCTGGTACTTAAAGCTCCATAAATTTTATATCCAAAAAATACTTCTTTAAATATCAAAAATAATTGCATCTAATATAATTGAACTTTGAAAATTTTCGTTCTGTGTTCATAAATAATAACATTCAGTTACCGACGTTATCAGTTTTGACTGAACGTTGTCTTTGATCGAAGCCATTATTATTTATCCTACCAATTCAAACGGTAATATTGAAATGAACATGGCCACATTAAGTCTCGGACAGGTCTGCTCGTATGCGATAGTAATTGACGTCGAATGACGCCATGGATGTAATATGAACGTGGCTGCGTGGCAAGCGCCGTTTTATGGGATTTTGGGGCCATATGCCACAGATTGAAGGTTTTCTAACATACATGATCGATACACATTCAAATTACAAAACTGTGGAGCGTTCTATAAAACCATAGAACCAAAAGATTTTAATTACCACATTACTGGAAACTTAGTCCAGATTCGGTATACCAGTATATATGAGCCAATTAGAGGTGAAGTGAGTCAACAAGTTAAATGGTAAAACTTTATTCTTGGACTTTAAAATACAATCACGTCTTCACTTGGTGTTTTTGTGAATTTCATATTTTTGATGGAGATAACACTATTGCAATGTGTATTAACTGAGGTTACTTCAATTTTACGATACTTAAGTATTACAGCGCATGTAACTTATTTTTTTTCTAAAATACCACTTGGCTCACTTCACTTCTAATGGGTACATATGATATATATATTCATAGCACCGCTTTGCGTTTCTTACTGGGATAAAAAAACTTTTCAATGTGAAAAAATTCACCATTAAATGTTATTTGATTGAATTGACATTTACTTGGTAAAACTTCATTACTAAGGTATTTTCGTTATACCTTTTTTTTAAACATAAAGTTGATAGGTGTTTCGGCTTTACGCCCTCCTCAGTCAGCTATATACTATATTTCATATACAAAAAATAGAACTAAAATATCAACATTGACATTTTTTGTCAGTATAAAATGTAAATATAAAAAAAGTTTAAAATACATTGCATTAACAGTTAATTGAAAGAATTTTGGACTGAAATATGTAAATTCCGTGACAGCTCGCTATTAATGTTCTAATTCTGAAAAGGAATTGTTTATTCCTCTCTCATTACCACCTCCCAAAACTTGTCGATAAGGGAGTGATTAGCTAGTTTTTTTTAAAAATATATATTAAATTTAAATTGATGTTAGGTGACAAGATCTACATTTGAAGTGGGCAAAGTTTAAATTATGTATATGAATTTAAAGCATGATGCAATACATGTTTTTCAATTATTGTTTTTTGCCATTTTATTTACATTCTCACTATTGCAGATAGAATTCATCTATACATATTGCAAAAGTAATTATTGTATCAGAGAATTGATAAATTAATAAATAAACTGGCTTAAAATTTAATTAAAATATCATATGTCCCTGACAGGTGGATTAAGGCTATTTATGTTCTCTTTATCGCGGATATAATATGTTCAATTCTGTTGTAATGTTTGTATAAATAACAAATATGCTCGCCCTCTCTCGGAAAGAAAAATATATTTATTGAAAACACTTTTATCAGAAATCGAGGTAAAAGAAAAAAATATTAACGAATAATGCCAAAGAAAGCAAATAATTGTTGTCTTCATCTTATAGCGAACAAAAGCGTTCATCCTTCAAATGAAGAATTACGTTTGATTCCCAATTGGTGAGAATAAATTTGTTTTGATGTTACAGCAAATTGTCTAACAAAACAAATTGTTTTATTTCCCTAGGTAAAGAATTGAATTAATTTCGAAGCGGATAGCTGTACTTGAAACTTATACAGAGTTTAAATGGGATGTGCCTTTTCAGACATTCTCTTAACCTGTTAAATGCGAAATATTTCAAGGTAATAAATATAAAAAATAATTACTTTTTTCTTAAGATATTTACATTTTTTGGTTCGATTTTAACAAGCCACCTTAACATCCATTACTTAAATTGAAACTATTTTATTTAACCAATTGTTTAATTGATGATTAAGGAAAGATTTAAAACAATTCACATGAAAAGCATGATTAAATATGTTTTTAAATAGTTTTTATGGAATCTTAATAGAGTTTAAGAAAATTGTTTGTTACTCCGTTGCTTAATCTCTATTTTTCGAAAACAGTAGGGATATATAAATAAAGCTAAGACAGAACTAGTGGAAACTTAATCACCTACGCTGTTTTTTTAAGGATAGGATAGGCGGAAAAGATTTTTAGACATGTTTTCGAATAGAATGAAGAATACTAAAATTTAGAAAATTGTACGTACTGTGATTTGAGCCCGTGGGCCCCGCAGCCGAAGCCGACGACATTGCCAGTCAACCACGGAGCCAAATGATTAGAAACAAATTTTAAAATTATGTTAAGTTAAATTCAAGTCAACAAGATTTTTTTTAAATTTCGAATTTATATCGTGATTGTTGAAAGCTTTCATTTTCATTCATACATTTTTTCTTATACGTGTTAGATCAGAGAAAAAGGAAACATTTATTGGTGTTCAAAATAAACGTATTCTTAAAATGTTTTACCACTTAATTGAAAAAAATGGTAAGTGTATGTTTGCAAATATTCTTGTTAGGAAATTCTATACTAACCAACAAGTTTAAGAATAAAATAAAACTTAAATGTAGCCTACATTCACGTGATTTGAAATAAACGTGTTTAATAAAAACCTTTTCGAATATTTTTAAAAGTATCAAATAACCAAAATAACACCGCAGAATATGTTCAACGGGTTAAATGGTCCTATAAAAGTCATATCGGAGTATATACAGGCCGATCGTTTGGGTCTAAAGTCACGTCCGGCGGATTCGTGATGTTTGGGACACCCTGCGACATATTTCGTCAATTATGGGACACTTTAGAGCTGCTTTTATATTGCAAGTACACATTTTCAGCTGTTGGCTTACATTTAAATTCATATTTTACAGTATGCTATAAATTTATTAAATAAATAAGCCATACTACAACGTGTTCTATATCGGAGAAAGCAGCAACCTGCGGTATTTTGCGATATTATATTATAAGAATATAAATTTGTATTCTTATAGACGTTTATCCTTATAAGAGAATATTTATTGAAGTCAAATAACGTTTGAATATTTTTACTTACAGTTAAATATTATAATTCGCCACCCCAGAACTACATACAAGTAACTATGATTTGATAATTGTTAGGAATTGAAATTCAACATTTATTAGCTTAAAATGCATCTAATATATAAAAATGAATGTTTGTTTGTTCGTATTTTATGCGTCGCCACACCGCTCATCCGATTGCAGTAAAACTTTGACAAACTTTTTGCTTTCACTTCCGGGAAGCTTACAGGTATAGTAAAATCAACTTACAGTGGGTCTTATATATAAAAATCAATGTTTGTATATCTGCCATACAGTTAATTTTGATAAAGAATGATTGCACTTGCGCGAAGGTACAATTAACTTACAGTAAGTAGCGCGTGTCTCGTGCCATAGACAATCGGCAGCAAACGTCAAACGCAAAACAGACAGAAAAAGAAAACATGCACTTCAATAAACACAATTGAAGCACAAACACTTTCTTTATTTGAGTGGCATTGCATCGCTTGCCGGAAACCGGCTAGGCTTAAATAAAAAAACTGTTAATGTATATAATTTTCAATTTAGTTTGGTAAAAGAAAATTCGAAATCACACTCAATAGCTTCATGAAAAAACAATGAAATTCAAGTTACGAAGTTATAGTGTGGTCGAGTGGTCAACGTCGTTGGCTACCGCTACGGAGGTCACGGGTTCGAATCCCAGTACGGGCAGTTTTATAAATTGATTTTTCAATCGATTTATGAAATTATGTCCAAAGGCATATGGATGTATGTGATGTCTTGAATTCCCCCCTCCCACCTATCCTATCATATGAACGGGGCGTATCAAGAGCGATTAGCTAATCACTAGTCCTGTCCTAGCCCTTTCCTTCTATTCCTACTCTCTTTGGAAAAAGAAAGGTTGAGCAACTGAGTAACAAGCAGTTCTCATAGAAACACTTCTGTCGAGATAAACTCCATTGGGAGTCCATATAGTCCACATTGGGAGCGGACATGGTAAAAAAAAAGTTTTAGTATTTTGTTACCGATATAAATAAAAATAAAAGATTTCTAAAATTTTTTCAATGTAAAACCCAAGAAGAATTTTTACAAGACACTCGGATCAACTCACAAATAAATGACATCACATACACACATATCCAAGAAATCAAATCTTAATTTAATATTGACCTTGCTAGACGTATATTGAAGGTCCACCTAATCGCTAGGGTTTTAGTTTTAAAACCACTAAAAAAAGGACAACTTGATTAGACAATGATGTGTTGGCTTTTTTTTACAGTCTTTAAATTTGTTAAATTGTTAATCACATTGTATCAAACTTGATACACGTTATATAAAAAAGATGCAAGCAGCAAATGTTGAATTAGTATCTAAATTTAGCTTTTATGTTTGAAAAAGATCACCTTGTAAAAAATTAAAACCAAAAAAAAAGACTGAAATAAAGGTTGTCCCTCGACAATTTCATGAATTAATATTATATTATGTCTATTATACACCAGTTTAGAAGTCTCTGCGCACTTCAATGTTGTATATAATTCATAATTTGTATTTTTCCCAAAATCATCAAAACACGTTTTTTGCTCCTCCTGTAAAATTTTATATGTGTGGGTTACTTACTTTTTCCTTCCCACAGTCGATATATACACAGCGCTATCATTTTATAATATATAAAGCTATTTGGGAAGGATATCAAGGTATCGCTGTTTTTTGTTGTGAATTAGCTTTAATATCATTTAAAACACTGGTATTAAACTAAAACTTATCTCAATCTAAAATCACGATTAGGCAAAACGGCTAAAGTTTTTTTAATTTTGACTAAAAAATCATGTTTGTTGTATATTGTATAACGATTAATAATAAGCTCACGTCATTCAATTATATGATTTTAACTGAAAAATAATGACTAAAAAACGAATTAAATACTGGAGGAAGATAAATACCTGTTTTACCATTAAAGTTAATATTATATAATATAATCACCGTCGATTTATACAAATCAAAGATCATTTATATTCAAATTATAATATTTTTTTAATTAATTCGTATGGATATTTATTATTATACGTGTTTCCAGAGCAAGAATATTTGAACTCTTTTAAAAATAAAAAAATGTAAATTTCTATTTTGACAATTGTTTGATATCTTACGGTACTATAAAATAAAAACAATAGCATTAAGCTCAGGAATGTCAAACTCGTGACCCGCGGTCTAATTGAAGGTTATGTGTGTCTTTTTATAATTTTACATCTTCCTAAACATTTAACATTTTGTAATTGACAAAATATATTAAATTTGTGAGTGACGAATTATTACCTGGATGGTAGCATACCAGCATTTAAATAAAACATTCGTTTTTGGTTATTTTAAGTGTTATGTTGAACAGTGTAAGCCTGCTGAACAAGACAAACCGAATGTAGTGCAGTTATATTGCGTGGCGTTAGAAATCTGGAGAAAAGTGTACAATATTTCATTTCACCCACCAAATGATTTCTGTTAGACACCCCTGATTTAGCTAGTTATGCTCATATTCTGTATGTCACCTTATTAATATGTCGGTGACAGTGAGGCTTAATTATTTTTTTGATTACAATGCTTTTTACAATATCTTATGCGTACCTTACGTCACCTTCTTTATGTCACCTTGCCACACGGCGCCTATTTTTTGTTGTTGTTATATAGATTAAATAAGAAAAAGTTTATATGTCCCTTATCACTTTATATACCCTTAAAAGGTTCAAATTCGGGAATAGACATAAAGCTAAAATGCTTAACTACTGAGCGCAATAAAAAAAGGAAACAATTTAGGTAAAAACTACTTAATTCCTAAAAAACGTTTTGGATTGGAGTCATCCCCCAAGAATTTTTACGACCAAAAACTTTTGATATTATAAGAATTCAAGTGTTTTACGGTAAACGATACAACACGCTATAGATTAGAAACAGACAAAAACAAAAAAAAAGCTCTGTAACAAACGACCTTACTCGAGATAGCGCTGGCCAGCCAGTTTAGTATATTATTGTCATTTAAGGCGGTTCTAAAACTTTTTATTTATTGAGAACCATTTAAAAAACTTAAAATATTTTTTTGTCTACAATTAAGTTCTATCATAGTTTTTTTTTACAACTGTGTCTAGGGTAACCATTCTCGGATCCTTTTTGTGATCCCGGGATTGCGGGATTAACGATTTTTCAATCCCGGGATTGAACACAAAATAAAATCGTGTATAAATTGGGATTCGGGATTGAGAAAATTTTTGGTCGGCGATTTTGAAATCATGGAATTTTTCAAACAATTTCACGTAAATTTCAAAAACCCAGAAATTTGCGGATTTCCCAAAATTACCAGCGTAAAACTTTTTTTTAGCTCTTCCAAAAATTTTCGAATTCAAAATCCGGAGAATTTACCGATTTGCCCAAAGAGTGAGACATTTTTCTTTAGCTCTTCCGTGCTTAATTTTATCAATCCCGAAATCCCGTAATTGGTACTGTCGTAATCCCAGGATTTCGGGATCACAGAATTGAGCTTCCGGATATCAGGATTAGATACCCTAGTTGTGTCCTCTCCTGATATACAGCACAAGCATCTTAAATTTTTTTATTCAGTTGGGATTTTTTTTCTGCAGAGAAAAAATATATAATGACATCTTTTTCGAACGAATAAACGATTTGTGTCGACTCCGTAAAAGGGGATTAAAATTAAAATTTGTACAAACACAAGAGCCTTATTTTACGTCCAAGTTTGCAGGTAGCTGTTTTTTATAGAAAATAAAATTCACGTAAAACCCTGTTGCCAACATATGATCCATTTTATAGATTCTTCTATTCCATAAGTAGTTCATACCGTGTTTCATTTTATACAGATATCTAACCAATGTGGTTGATTTTTTCTTATTAAATAACGAATCGTTACTTTATAAAAAGTAAATTATTGGACAGAATAGTTTACTTTAACCATATAAAATACATTTTAAATGGCGGTGATTTTTTTAAAAATATTTTTATTAAACAAAATTAATTACGAAAGATGTCTGTGAGTATGAGATTTGAAAAAAACGAGTGTAAAAAAATATTTATTTCATTTAAAATTAATCACATCACCAAAGAAAGTAGAACGTTACAGTTTGACAAGCATTGATGTGTTTTTCACAGTTCTTAATTGAAACACTCGAGTATTTATTTATTATTTATTTATTTATTTATAATTAATTAACATTGAAAAGGTTGACAAATTATAAATTTAAAACTTTTACAATGGAGATAAAAAATAGTACAATTTAATATTAAAAACAGTAGAAAAAAAATGGCACAGAATTCAACTGAGTAAGCTCGACGAACTGCTATCTTTAATACATAAACAATAGTATTCGTCGGAACTCACCCACGTCTACGTGGAATTATGTCGACATCCGAAGCAATATTGTTTGACCACGGATTTAAGCTCCCCAGTGGCATCCCCATGGCAGGCTGGTTTCACACCTGGGAGAACAAACAATATCAAGTTCCAAGATTTCTCAAAAACTAATCAGAACATTTAGATTCAACATTCTCAAGAATGGAGGAATTCTCATTTTGCCACGTATAAGTCGAAAGAAATAAAGTGGCCATATACATCTTCTCTTCGAACATTCAAACTATTGAAGTTAAGCAGCCTAAGAGAAATTCAGTTGGATAAAGCCCTGGGTTAATATTCCATACACCCTCATATAGAGAAGTCTCAAAAAATATCTTCTGATCTTCTCCACCATAGGGGTAATATAACGAGCATCTTGGGGCCCCAAACAATTGACCCACTCTCAAGTCTGCTTCGACCCAAAGCGTTGTACATTAAAATTAGAACTTTAACTCCCGAAAAGACTCTGGTGAGTACGGATGAATAAAGCCAACATTTGTATGCTTTCTTGCAAGTATTCTTAAATGTGATTAATGAAATTTAGTTTTCTCACAAATTTGTACCCAAGATCTCTGACTGATGAAATTCGCGAAGAATTCGGCCATTCATGAATAACGGAAAAAAACACTCGCTACCCTCTGTACAAGTATAAAGATTGCATTTATCAATATTGAAATCGGAGTTGTACACCGCCCCCAATCTATTATATTATCTATATCAGACTGAAGACGATGACAACATCTAAGTTAGACAACCATCAAAAAAAGTTTCAAATCATCAGCGAAGAACAAGAACATAGAATTTTTACTAACTCTTGCTATAGCATTTATGAAAATAGTGAACCGCAATGGCCCCATGTTTGAACCCTGCGGAACACCAGATTACGTCAAAAATGGCATTGATTCGAAAAGCCCATACGAAACGTATTGTTTTCTGTTCCTAAAATAACTACCAAAAAGCCTAACAAAACCATCAGACAAACCGATCAATTGGAGTTTTTCCAAAAGAATGTCATGATCGACCCTGTCAAATGCATTCGAGAAAATCATTGTAAGAACATCAACTTGCATCCTTTATCTAACGCCGTCGACAGTACTCCGTAAACACCATCTAAGTTTGTGTCTGGTTGATCTTCGACCTGAACCCAAGCTGCATCACTAATTATAAATGCTTCAATCCTTTTTAAATCATTGAATGCATAATCATCTTCAAGTACCTTAGCTGGCGCTAGAGAACAGCCACCGTCTCTAATTTTTCCACTGATGATACTGCGCACATACTTTAAAAATTGGTGTAATCCTAGATATTTTCCATATTTCAGTGGAAAATCCTTATTTCATAACGAGATAAATATATAACACAAGGCTTTTGATGAGGTCAATACAATCCATTTTCAAAAACAATTAGCACCCTTTCGGGACCGATGCGAGCGTGTATTTTTTAAGTTTTTTGGTAAAAAAAATTACATCTGATTCATCGATTTCATGGCATCAATGCCTTGGGCACCATTTGTACGACTTTTTATTAAAATGATTCAATATTAAGGTGTGTATATCATTTGAGTAACAGATCTTGAAATGGCCAGCCAAATGCTTCTGCCACCCCGACCTGCCCACTCATGACCCTTCCAATTCATTGTCTCAGCAACCACCATCTTTTCTGATCAGAAAGTATATAAATTCCAAAAAAAAATTGGATTATCGCTATGCAATCTTCCATCCTTTACAAAAATGTTCGGTAGGGCTAAAGAATATTTTGTCTCAGCTTAGATCGACCATTTACTAAAATTTGATATCCGAGATCTAAGAAAGCCTTCCAGGCTTTATGATATAATGCTTTACTTTACTGTCCCCGATAATCTCTCAAGAAAACCACTTCGGATACGTCTTATACACGACATGTGACTCCTTGTGAAACATACATCAAAAACATTATAAAAGAACACGTAAAAATGATTAACGCTTCATTCACTCACAATATCATAAATCTCAATACATCCACTTCACTCATTAAAGAGTAAGCTTTCTAAGTCGCCGTTCTCAAAATCCACCCCCCCTCCACAGATTAGTAAACTTGCGAGGGTAATTTGGTATAGAGGTGTGAGCCTAAGAACATCATATAAGAAAAACTAAAGAAGGGTGATATATATACCTCCGCACAAGCGTGGGACAACACCGTGAAATTAAAAAACTACTGTTACTAAAAATGTTGTCTACTAGTCCACCGTTGTAAGTTGAATACCTCATTGTAACAGAGATAGTCCGAATACTGAACACAGAAAATCTAGGTCATTACCTGCACGGTAACCGCGCGTGCAGAACAAGATTGAATCCCCCATCACAATGAACCTCCTGCACTAAAAAGCCAAAATTAGACAAAACCATATCAAAAATAATTTGTATACCTCGAATTTGTAATATTAAGTACTCGATGAGAAAATATAAGAACCAAAAATAGGTAGTGTCTCCGGCACCACAGTTAGTTTGACCCAAAGATCCTCATTAATTTTACTAAAACAAGAAAGCGATCAGCCAGCAACCCATCTCATATTTCTAACACCCAAAAGACTCAACCCCCCCCCTGCCAGTGTCCCTGCCCCGGCGTCCCTCGATCCCTTCTAATATGTTATACTGACTACCAAAAAATCACGCTTAAAACACAGCTATTTAGCCAGTTCCGTAACGCTATGATATCTAGTCGTCAACCAAAACATTGCCGAAAAATTCTTCGCATTTGTCTACAGCGCTAACATTCGGTAAGTAAAACATTAATTTCATTCTGATTGTAGAAATATAAAACATAAACGCTGAACTTTGGCGACACTTAATGTGTTAAGGAGGATAACAACTGTGAGTAGGTAGCTATATTATAATATAATGTATTTTAAATTCTCTTTTACTATAAAAAAAAAGCTAGCATATCGCTGGGAAAGTAAAATACTGTAATCATTAAGTGGCATTATTTTTTTAAGGACTATATTTTGTTTATTTAATAGATTCTTCGTTTAGATACTGCAAATATAAATATATTTTGTACCGAATAACCCTAATAATACCGTAGTTTGTACGATGCAATAACCAAAACCTACAGATGTATATATGCTGTCGATCTTTTTTCTAATATAATATTTATATCGTCTGTAGAAAGGCAAAAGAAAGTAACCCTAAATAGCCTATTTTTAGAAATTTAGTTACAGGGAACACAACTTATAACAGGTTCTATAAAAAGTAAGAAAAGAAAATCTATATTTAGGTAAAAGAATTAAAAATAAGGGTCTGTGAAATTTACGACGAGAAAAAAGGAAAAAGTTTTTCTGAAGAAAAAAAAAAATTAATAACAGATTAAGAAAATACAGCACCAGTAAGACTTCGCGCATTTCAAGGTTTTGCTTATTTAATATTTGTATGTATTTAGTATCCGACTGCGTGATTGAATGGTCAACGTCGTTGTCTTCGGCCACGGAGGTCATGGGTTCGATTCCTAGTACGGACAATTTTCATTTAGTTGTAATTGATTAATTGACTTCTGTCCAAAGGCATGTATATGTCATAAACTCCTTCCCACCCCCCTATCCTAAAAACGAACGTAACCAGAGCGACAAGCTAACCACTGGTCTTGTCCTATCTCTACTATCTTTGAAAAAGAGAGGTTAAGCAACTGAGTAACACCATTAGGAGGTCATATTCTCTTCATTGGAAACGGACAAGTATTTGGACTTAGGCCCAAAATTGTTTCTTGTGCCACAATGCCTTTGAGAACAATGTTGAATGCATCAGAGCTAGTATCACATCGACCCATAATCTGCAAAAGATCTTTTAAATTATCACACTTACGTAAATTGCGGTTTAAACCAATAATTGTTCATTATAACCTAGGGCGTCAGTGACAAAAAAAATAGAACGTTATCCCATTCGCCTGATATTTTTAGGACCTGTGCATTTTGGCGTTTTGACTTGTTAACGTTTATTCCATGTTGACTCTGACTGAGAAACACTGATTTAGGGAACTGAAATTAGACAGTATAATACCAGGATAGGCATTAACTATATAGTACTATTAACTAACCGTATTTAAGCAATTCCTTTATTGAACTTTAAAAAAGCCTTCTCCTGTAAAATTTATAAATTGTCGGCTACGATTTTCTGCCTATTATGGGTCGATATATTTATGAGTGATATTGAAATAACATAATTCTTTATCATAAGTTGAACACTTTTGAGTTGACAGATTGAACATTATAATATCACCCCACAAGTTGTCTCTGCTAAAATGCAATATTCTAAATTAAAAAAAAACTTTATATGTACTGTCATATCTTAATATGCTTTCTTCATAATGGATAACATTCGATGATCATAGAAGTTTCAGCAAAACTATCTCCTTAGATTCACACCAATACAGTATATTGATATTTCCAGGTAAGATAAATGTTTTGCATTCTCTTCTACGAATAAACAAACAATTAAGGTAAGTTCAAAAACCCTACAACATTAAATTTCGGTAACAAACAGTTACGACACTCAGAACCGTTATAATTAACAGAAAAATTTACGATCACAAAATTGTTTGTTGCTACATAGTAGTGTAGAGTAATATTTTAATTTTGTCCTTTTGTCCAAATTGCCGGGCAGTAAACTGCATTTATCACACATCGGATTAACGAGTCCTCCAGTGGGTATTAACAACTCACCCGCAGCAGTTAAAGGGTTAACTTTTGGAACAAACGGCCGCAGCACTCGCTCGTTAACCATCAAACCCCTTTTCTTTTCAAATCGTCACTCTGGTTTTACTCTATTCGCTAAGTATTTAAAAACACTGCCTATGTTGGGTTAATACTTATTTTATTACTTTCAGAGTAATGATTTAAACCTGAATATTAATGAGAACTGGTTGTGTGGAAATGTACATAACATACGAAGTAGTAAAAAAAATGTACATAAGACATAGTTTTGTGGAGAGTAAATATTTTTTTATTTTTTTTACCATGTTCGCTCCCAATATGGAGCATATGGACTCCTAATGGAGTTTATCTCAACAGAAATGTTTCTACGAGAACTGCTTGTTACTCAGTTGCTCAACCTCTCTTTTTCCAAATAGAGTAAGTAGGTATAGAAGGAAAGGGCAAGGACAGGACTAGTGGTTAGCTAATCGCTCTCTATACGCCCCGTTCATAGAATAGGATGGGTGGGAGGGGGGAATTCAAGACATCACATACATCCATCTCTTTGAACAGAAATTCATAAATCGATTGAAAAATCAATTTATAAAACTGCCCGTACCGGTATTCGAACCCGTGCCCTCTATAGCGGTAGCCAACGATGTTGACCACTCGACCACACAAGCGACCACACACGCGACCACATAATTACTGTGTTATATTTATTTTAAGAAATCGATTATATCTGATGATTATGAATATATTTAAAGCTTAGTTCCATAGAGCTGCAACTAGAAATTCGTTGTTTTAAGATATGTCTGAACAAAGTTTTGACGCATCTAAACAGAGTTGTAACAAAAAATTGTTTGTCATATCATTTAAGTGAATAATTCAATCATAAATCAATTCAATTCAGATATATTGCAACCATAAAACGATATGAAAATGAGATAGAGTTTGCAATTTTTTTTATGTGCAAACATTTGCCTAATAAGATTTAACTAGTATTTTTTTCTAGTTGTACTTTTGTAGTTGTACTATATAAAAGAGGTATTCGAATAAAATGGTTAATATAACTCAAAAAAATATTTTTTTTACTTATCGTTTGATATAATTAGGACATCAATATAATAATCTTTTTTTTTGAAACTAATAAAAATTTGAAGCAGAATATGGTTCATCCTTTAATGAAGTCAAAATAGTTATTTTTTGTTTGAAGTTTATACACAGAGAAATGTATCATTACCAAGTACTGAATTGAAAAAATCCATTTCTAAAAGCGCAGCAATTTTGTGTTATTCAACATTATTTCAGGGAACTGTTGTATTATAATATTGAGTATGATTTTACATGTATGGTAAAGGTAATATTAATATATAATTATCTTAAAATGATAAAATAATATATACAAGAGAACATATACACAAAATACTGACTATAATACCGCAGTAGCCCACTAAGCCAATTGCTGAACGTTTCCTCTATTTTCTGGTACAGTTATTTGATATGAAATAGCGCGGAGAGACAGATGTTTATCCTCCGCGAAGGAATAACCAACCGCCAATGGCAGAGTTAACATATGGATTTTATTACGCGAGCGTAAAACCCACTTTCGCTATAAAATTATATTACAAGTAGAGCATGTACATACCTATCTTGAAAGAGCCTTCGCGAGCGCGCTCCGGGAGCCCTGTTTATCTGGCAACCCAATATAAACATGTTTACATGTTGTGTCTTATATTATTATGTGATCCTGATAAATATGGCGAGTTGGCAGCAGATCTGACATTTTGGTCTAATATTTTAGTTCATGTTTAGTTTCTACACAAGGCTATAATTATTATCAACTATATCTTTCTGTTATACAAATAAACTAAACGAACCGACTAAATAGTTTATTATTATTGAAGTGTCATAGATAATGGTAAGGCACAACGGAAAGAAACCCATTATTCTTACGACAAAAGAATTTACTAAAGATCTCATAGAAAAACGAATAAAAAAATGTATCGTTGTACAACCTAATTTCAAGTAACCTTGGTTAGTAGGATAAAAAAACAAACTTAAACTTCTGCCTACAGATGGTTAATGGATAGTTAAATTCATTTGAACACAGCCAATATTTGAAATAAAAGATTCTTGTTTATGGTGCGGTGCAACAGATATTTAAAAATATCAAAGACAAAAAAAACATGATACTAAATGTTAAAATAAAGGAATGTAAAACAGTGTTGGCCAAAGACGAGGTTGAATATTTATGCACTTATTTCAAAAATTATATAATATGTAATGTTTTATAATAATAATCACAGTAATGAAATTGAGTCAAAGTTGTTTTCATACCGTAATCATTGGATTTAGACTTATGCTAAATAGCCATTTATTATACATACAGAGTCAATATATATGAACGTGTTGGATTCTTTAAACGCTGTAATTAAAATGATAACCAATTTAAATTTAATGTTTGAATAATACTATTTAATAATAATAAATAAGAGTTGGTCAGCACTTACATAACACACTCAGTTGCACAGTTGTCCTCATGGGAAGATCCCTCGGGAGAGCTTCATGTCGAGCTTCACAGGTTAAGTCAGCATAATCATCTTGTGAAGAAGGTTTCAGTTGAATCCTGTAAAGTAAAGAAACAAACATCCAGTTAAATATTATAGTCGAAACCAAACTTCAAAAGATTGTACTTAAAACACAAAGAAGATGATAATTTTGTATTTGTTTAAATTACTAATCCTAAATATAGGAGTAATATATGTAAAGATTTTATTAAAGAAATTGAAACGAAATTACAGACAGCTTGCGCGAAGTTTAATCATGTGTAATAAATTTCTTGATACAATTTTTTGTGTATGAAATAACCTACATAATTTGCAGTGATATAATATGACTGAGAAGACCCTGTGACCTCAACAGCTGGTGCACGCCCGCTGTATTTAACAAGTTTTTTTTTATCTATACTATAGATAGAGGATAAATTATAGTATTTACTCCGTAAAAAGTGGACATCGCAATCAAAATATTAATGAAAGATCCGATGAATTAATAAAAGATTAGGAATATTATAAAACGGAATGAACTTTTTCACAACTTGAGTGATGTTAATAATAAAAAAATGTTTGTTCAAATCGTTCTAACATTCGCTTGGTAAAACTCCATTATAAGAAGGTAAAAAATAGCAATGTATTTTACACTTCAACATTTTTATTATTATCTTGTATCTACAATATTTCAGCTTTACGCCCTCGTCAGAAATATTTTTAAACATAAATTAAATTAGTTATATATATACTGACAAAGAAGAGATAAACAACATATCTTCTCATCTATTCTAAGTATGTTGAAAAAAAAGAGATTATTAAATCGTCTTAAAAGCAGATCACTTTAAATTTGAATGATTATGTATTATAACATTAGCATATTGCATACAGAACCGACTAAGTTTGCTTCACTCTTGCACTGTTTTATTCTGTACACTTATTTTGTTTATTTCATAATTTGACAGTGGAAAGGCAAAATGACAAAGCCCACACATAACAAACTGTACAAGAGGCATAAGACACGTTTTAAAAAAAATCAATTTATGAAATATACCCAACTTCGAAGTGTACAGACACTGGTGTTTAATTGAATAAAGCTTGTATTGATTTAATAAATTATTTAAGAAAACCCTTCTTTTTCTTAATTAAAAGCAATATTTTTGATGTCGTTTTGCCAATAATTGAGAGTGGATACTACAAAAGTGACCAATAATTATACCAGGTAAGCCTTAAAGATTCGAAATAACAAACAAAAAATAAATGCAAGACTCTTTATCTAGAAGTTGATTGCAGAGATGATATCTAGCATATTATTGTATGACTCAATGAAGTCGTTAGTTAAACAATTCAATCCAGATAAAAAAAACTACATACTATGATATTAAAAACAGGCAAAAAAGTTTCCAAGAAAAAGTGATCCCGCTATTAGTTACCATAAAAAATTCCATTTTCCAACTTTTTAACACATTACTTTTTTTCAATTCTGTCCTACATCATCCAGCGAATTCTCCCCTCCACGTTCGTTCATCACCCGAATGCATATTACTCAACTTGTAATTTTTTCGTGATGGGTTTTCTGCAAATTGTGTGGATCACGCTTTTAATAGAAGGTGAATCGTAGGTCGGCACACGCACAAAAGATTTTAATGCAGCACGCCATTAAAAGAAAATGAAAAATGGTTTATTAAGTCTACGTAATTTAATCAATGAAAATGGGCTGGAGTAAAAGAGATATAAGTTATGTGAATAATATAGATCAGATGAACATGCATAGTTGGTCCAAGTTAATCAGAACGAAGAATAATATGTGTAATTAATAAATGAGATACGTCATTCTTTTCATTTCATATGCGACAACTTTGAATGTAAGCACAAAATGAAAAAAGGTTTTTTAGATATACACTTATCATATCAAATTATGATTTTTTGATATGATGGTGTTGTTATTCCAGAATTGCTTTTTTTACCAAAAAAATACGTATTTGGTTAAAATACATCTTCTATTTCAAAGTATTCATTTAACGAAACAGAAGGATACTGTCATGGCAAAGTGATTGTTGAATCATATGAAATCTTCTTAATGCCGCGTGAATATAAATAGATAGCCAAAGAAGAAAGATGTAAATTTCATTCCGTCAATGATTAATATTATAAATTATTTAAGGAGATTTTTACAAAATGCTTTAACTTAATTGATTTTTTTTAAATATAGACACTGTCTAGTCTAGTCGTCTAGTCAAATTATGAATTTTGATTTATCTGCGTCGACGTTGAAGTTGAATTTGCATATTCATGCATTAGTAAATAATAATATCCGAAAAGTCGGAAAATACAAGCTTAACAGTATGCCGTTTATTACTTCTACAAGAAAGAGTTTAATACAGCTTTGACTTGTTGCCAATCGATATAAAAAATGGTATAATATTATGACACTGGTGTATTACGTAGGTAATTTCGAAGACATCCAGTTGCCTGTTGAAAATAATACTATTGATATTTATTTCGGAAATATTGCCACCATCAATAGCAATAAAAGAAAGAAACTAAACTAAACCAAACATAGACCGAACTTTCCAAGAATATCCTTTTAAAGATATGGAAATAAACAAAAAAACAAACCGCATCGGATAAAAATTTATGCAGTAACCATTTTCATTGTAAATTTTCACCTCGACATGCAAGAAGGGAAAATAAAAAAAGGCAAGGTGTGTTACGGAAAAGATCAGATTTATGGTAACGCCGGGACAGTAGATATCTGTTTACCATTTTTCATATTTCATATTCAGGGAAACACAATACCCTGAATGCATTAACCAAGCAACGCTCGGTATACTAGGCGCGCTAGTACCTTGGGGGTGACAAAATTTTACCCTCGGACTGTGAAATATTGTAAAATAATACGTTATAAATGTAAAGGAGAGAATATTTTTAATGTATTTAACAATAAATCGATATTCATAGGTGACCTCGACAGAATTTTCGATCGAATACTAAAAGTTATATATACGGGATCGTAAACAACGTTCTGCTCATGAGTAATATGCGATTGTATAATACATCTGCATTAGTTAAACACGAGCTGAATGACAATTTGACGTGAGTCTGATAACATACTTATTATTTGTTATATCGGAGATTTTAGATATAAATTACAGAATTCTGTGTATGCAAAGATATGTAGGGAAATAGTAAACAAGTTAAATATAGTTTTCGATCATTTACTGATTTGATTTTATGTTTCAAATAAAATAAAAATCACATACTAATGTCCATTTAAAATTATGAAAAGTTGACAATATTGTGATGAATACTATAAAAATTGGGGTACGACTTTGAAATTGATAAAATAAATAAAACCAAGGTTCGCGTTAATAGAATTTTATTAAGTGCAATCTACGAATATATTATGCAAATAAAAACTGGGTAATAATATTTTTAAAGCCATTTTCGATGAGCGATGACTTGCGTAATAAAGTTTATCAAAATTTTAGCTAGCTAGACATGATAAAAAGTGCGTCGACTACAAAATGTTATAATTATAATAACGTACACATTGAAAACTAGATTCTAGTGGGCAGGTCTAAAACGAATTTGTAAAATAAGTGGTAAAGTTTGACTCGAACCGTTTTATACAAAGAGACCCTTTTGATACTTTCACGCATAGGCGGTTCAAACCAATAAATATTTTGAAGGGAACGCAAGGGAGGAGTTGAAATTAATAATATATTAAATTAAATACCGAGTGAATTTAACTTATATCGATAGAATTTTGGCCACCCTTATTTGTTCTCAGGGTAATCAAAACTGCACTATGCGTAAACTGAAGTATTGAGCACTTTAAGACGGTAAACACAGTGTTTTTGAAGCAGGTACTCGAGATTTGGTTGCTATGCACTTAAATGTCTTTGAAACAATACATAAAATGTGTTCCGGAAAGCTTGTATGAGTTGACTTCTCCCATCCTCGAAAAAATATATTGTCTTATTTTGTAGTTTACTCTCCTAGAAATTTTGAATATAAATTAATGAAGGAATACTATACTCATACTAAAATAGCGAATAATTAATTCTCCAAAAAATAAAAATCTTACCTGCAAAGTTTTCGAGGTATATTTAAATCATCTGCTAAAATCGATGTTTTTATTTATAAATATGATTTATGTGGTTTTTACACGACATTTTTCACTGTCATAACAGTATCGGATAACTATGTATATGCCGTGGTCCAAAAGATGAACACGAATAAAAACTATCGATAGTATAGATTTTAAAAATTTAAACAAATCTCAAACTAATTTATACAACTCAAATAACGGATTTGAGTTGAATGTTTCATATGTAGGCAAGTGCATTTTAAAATAAAATTTTATTTATATATATATATAACATAATACCTTTCTTCCAATACTAATTGAGAGTTAACACATTAAATATGACATGTAATCTCAACAAAAATAAACAAGGCGATGGTAATACAATCTGGTTACCCTGGCGTGCGTCAAAGGAAACACACTTACGAGAATTTGAGCATATGGGTATAAACGAAGAATACGCCAATCCAGCGAAGCGGAAAGTAAAGAATACATTTTTCAGGGAATCGATATTATGGCCTTACAGGAGTTTCATTTAATATGTACGAAGAAAATAACATAATACACGGGTTATTAATATGCATTTAAATTTGGAAAATACTCTCGAGAGAATTTTTCTAAGAATTTTCGTGCCAATAAATTGTATATATTCTTGGTGCAATATTCCCACAATAAATTTTCTATTTTAGACAACGTTTAATTTTCCAAATCCCATTTGGGGAAAAGATTTTATACCAGTATATTTTTACGAAAAGAAATTTAATATTATTGAATATATAAATATATTACTAATTAACACTATAAACTAATAACAATTGCTTATCGTTAAAATATTTTTGATGATATTTGACACTGAATATCTAAAAAATAGAGATATCTCAGCGAAAAAATTCTTACGAAAACTGCTTGTTAGTCAGTTGCTCAAACTTTTTTTAAAAACTGTAAGAATAAAAAGATAGAGACATGACTAGTGGTTGTCTGATCACTCTCGTTATACCTCGTTTTTTTAGGATTCTAATGGCGGGGGAAATTTTAAGATATCACAAACATCCATGCCTTTGAACAAAAATTAAAAAAATGTTGTTAGTACTGAGATTTAAACCCTTGAGGTACAGCATGGAAACCAACGACGTTGACGACTGTGCCAAACAACCATGCATCTTTACCTAAACATTTATTCGTTGTCATTTTAACTTATTCAGATAAATGATAATCAAAACAATATAACAGATAAATTATGAGTCGCATGTCTTTTTTATTATCTGGATATGGTTCAATAATATGGGATGTTCAAAAAGCTTTGAAATCGTAGAATTAAGAGAAGAAACATATTCCTGTTTCTATTTTGTTTGTAGCGGCTTGTCAAATTATATTATTGATAGTGATTTTGACATAAAGTTATCGCGACGAATATGGAAAACTAAAATGAAAAATTAATAGTAAACACGTCTATTTGTATTGAATTTATAATCAATTGTATTTAATTGAAATATTATTTACCTTGATTTGACGGTATATCTCTTGGCCTTTGCATTTCCAGTCGGGGAGTCGATTTCGATCACTTCATCTTGTCGTTGTTCTGTAAGAAAAAAAATAGCAATAAATTTATAACATCACATACACAGTTAAAAAAAAAAAATATTTTAAACACAAGTGGATGATCAATGTTAAAAATAAAATAAAATATTACGCCAGGTGTGAACTGGATCTTTGATAATTGAATACAAACAATACAGATATATGTTTATATTCAGGAATATTTTTTTTTAATGTGACAAAGGCGTTAAAAAAACCAGGCGATAGACGTAATTTAATACAATAAAACATACAAATATTTAATGAATACGTGTTATGAATATTCAACATCTACCTCTATGCTATGTTAAATTATCTATGACAACTTGTAACAGAAAAACTTTCAACTAAACCGATATCCTTCTTTCTAAATCTCACACAGTTACAAACGAGAGTTCAAATTGAAAGGTCGATAGCCAAGTACATAAAAACTTTCAACACTCACGTCGATATCATTTTGATTAATCAGATTAAGTGATTTATTTATAAAGTGTAAAATTATATATGGAATAAAGTTGAACCAACATTGAATTTAAATTAAGTGTTTTAGTAAAAATATATCCAAAACATACTCATCCTAATCTAACTAGACATTTTGCTAGATGCCTTTTTATCCTTATTTCTTAAACGAATCAGTCTATGTACGTTTTAATTGTTTGACAATATTGTCAATTTTACAAAAAACATTAAATGTTAAATTTATTAAACAAAATAGTTGCATAAATTTCAAGCAGTCTCAATTATGCCTAAAACATTATTATCAAATGTACAAAGATACTTAATGCAAATACAATCAATTTGAAAGTCGAAAGGATGAAATATATATTAATATTTGTGCAATCTAATTTTGATGTAGGAAGTTTCTGCAATCAAAGGAAGTTAATATTTCAAATTATAATTGGGTTTTGGTAGTCACAAGTCAAAATTGCAATATATGCAAGGTTGCACCGATTCAATTGATACAATGGCAGGAGTCTCACAAATTCTCCTCATATTTGAACAAATAAGTGTTTTTTAACAAGAGGAATACATTTTTTTAAGATATTTAAATAATTTTCTAAAAATGAATTAGGAAATTGATTTTATGATATACACAATTTTTAAACATGTTCGCTCTCAGCGTAAAGTACATGGACATCTCAACAGAAAGTTTCCACGAGAACTGGTCGTTACTCGGTTGCTTAACCTCTCTTTTACTAAGAAAATAAGAAATAGATAATCGCTTTCATTGAGCTGTTTTTATAGTCGGATGGGTATTAGGATTCGATGTCGTGGGCACTGTAACTTTAGCCTACGACGTTGACTGCTGGACCACGGAACTGACACAAATCATTAATTTTACTCCCATTGAAAATTGGGAAAAATAACAGGCCAACTTATTTAAATATTTTCGTAATTTACCGTATCGTGACTTCTGTCGGTTCGTAGTACTGTTAAATATAAATATGCATAACACATATTATATTTAAGAAATTAAGCCAAACCTCTCAGTTTACTTGTAAAATATCTGAAAATGTTACTGTTAGGTAATTATAACATAAGCACGTAACGACTACATATTTTAGTAACACTCCAATTATGCAAACTATTACTTTGTACGATAATATTTTCGACATGTTTCTATCATTTGGAGAGGATAAACATATCATAAAATTTTATCAAACGGTTAAGAACTGGTCCTCAAATATAATCGCTGTTAAAAAGCAGTATTCATTTTAATATTATCATTATAAAAACATGGACGATAAGCACGTTCGTGCACTTAAGGTTTTTAGTAGACAATACACTTCTTTTTTGCATAGTGTGCATACTAAAAAAAAATACTGGGAAGATCAAATGTGTAGAATATGCCAAGAGAAACTCAGGTGAATTTTGAATGTGCGCTGATAGTACTGATTGATATATTTTTTATTATTTTACCATAACAATTGAAAAGTCTTTTGATTTAGATTTTGTTTTATTTTATTGATCGTAAATTAGTTGATATATTCTTATTAAGTTAAGGGAAGTTACTAGAAAGTAAGACAGCAAATATGGTTTTACCTTTAGTGTGCGTTGTTGAAATATCAAAGAAAATTATTTGAACACAAATACACCTTTATGCAATGAAAAACAAAAAATAGATTATTTATTTAAAAAAATAAATCACTATAAATAACATTGGTGTTTATTTTGTTAAGCTCGTTGTTAATATAAACCAATTACTGCAGTTCAACCTAATAAGCCGAACTAAACATTTTTTTGGAACGATTTATAGAATTTGAATCGTTCAAATTATGTACATTCACACAGATTTTGTCACTAACGACCCGGGTTTCGCCTTTCGGCATCTTCAGACGTTCAAGTGCAAGGATGAACTTGAACTGACGCTTAGTAAATGAGTGTTTCGTGTATATATAAGAAATAAACGTATCATTGAGTTTAAAGCCATTGCTGGCAAAAAAGATTAGCCCATGGGAATGCTCACAGATTTGAATGGTGAGTAGTTTTAAGAATTATACTTATTTTTGTTTGTCGGAAAGGTTTTATAATTATATTTATATAGGGTATAGGAGGGGCAAGCCCGGCATGTTCAGTTGATCGTTTAAGATCGGAAGGCTATTCAATTGCGCTCCGTTTATTTCTAAAATTTCCTGGAAAAAGAGTTTATGAGTGTCCGTATTTGGGTGAAACATTGTTTTCCCTTGTTCCTGATTGAATACGTGTATTTCTGAAATTAAGTGATAAGCAAAAGTAGACGTGCCTTTTTTCAATCCAAAGGCTGCCATATGTTCTGATAATCTGACAAAATCTGTGTGAATGTACATGATTTGAACGATTCAAATTTAATATTGAAATTCCACCTTTTATAGAATATTACAAAATATGCAGTCGTCTTGATATGTCTGTGTATAGCGAACAGTGTAATAAAGAACAGACTCTACGTCGATTCATTGTGTGAATATTGACAGGTTGCACGCCAACCAAATGTATAATAAATTAGAAAGTATAATAATAAAGAGAGGTAATTAGAAAGTACAGACTTTTCATAGTCAATTATTTCCAATAGTCGCCCTTTCAACTCAATCATAATAAAAGAAAATCTTTGTTAAAATTTAGTTTTGAAGCACAATGCTTTTCGATATTAAGACCCTGCTTTCAAAAGTTGGTCCCATTTTATCAAGGATTAAACAAAATAAATAAGTTTTACTAAAGTATGTGAATCACTGTACTAACTAGTGGTTGTTATGAAATTTGCTCCAGGGAGTGTCATTTGGTATGACGATACGACTGTTTTAATTTAAAATTTTACAACAAAACAAGATGCTTCTGAAACTTTTCTTATTATCTACCTCCGCCAAAGCGTTGGTTGTCGAGAATACGAGAGATTCACTTCTGTTTGAGCGGAGTAATTGAAAGGAATTTAAGTTTCTTAAGTGCATTTTCCAGGTAGTAACTGTAATTAATTCTGACTACTTTTGACAGGTAATGCAATTAAAATACTTGACGTTTTTTCACATAACAGAAAGATTAAAAGATAGACGATGAAATTTGTTTAATGCCATTCAAAAAACAGCCAGACAATTTAAATATTGCTTTCAATTATATAAATAAACTAATATATTATAACAAAAAGAAAATTTACATGGTAAATCGAATGTAATAATAAGAGACCCGTATTTTATGCATCTATTTTTTAGAAAAAAAATATTTCACCTTCTTAAAGACCAAAAATGTAGATTTTTAATCCATTAAAACATTACAACAGTTCTTGTAGAAACACCACTATTGATATACAATTCATTAGGAAGTCTTGTGCTGCACATGTTTTAGCATATATCGCAAAATGGTAAAAATACAGGTATCTGGTATTTAAACTAACGACGTTTAATAAATGGTTAAGATTGAATGATAACCACTCAGGGTTGTTATTTTATTTAATAACCGGTTCTTATGACTGTTTGATACCAAATCGAAAACCTTTTGGCAGAATTTCTTAAGTAAGAGATTAACATTTCTAACTAAACAGCATATGAAAATTTTAGGCTATCAATGTTACATGGATAATTATAATATTAAAGTATAGATAAATTAATGACGAGCTGATACATATATGAATACAGGAACAATTTTTTTATCAATCCATATCCGCTTCCAATGTGGAGCATATGTCCTCCTAATAAAGGTATCTCAACAGATTTTTTTTCTACGAGAACTGTTTGTTACTCAATCGCTCAACTTCTCTTATTCAAAGAGTGTAGTAGTAATGATAGAAGGATAAGGATAGAACAGGACTAGTGGTTGACTAATCGTTATTGCTACACCCAGTTACTAAAAGATCTGAAGGATGGGAAGAGAGAAAATAATGTGAATTAAAATCACAAACACCCAGTCTTCGATCACAACTTTGAATTGAATAATTCTCAAATTCACTGCAATCTTACCGGGAATCGAACTCAGACCTGCGTGATTGGAAGAGCTAAGCTCTAACCAACTGGGCCACATCAGGTGCAGGAACAATTACGTGTCTTTAAACCAGTATTATTAATAATTTCCTTTGCACCAACTGAGTTATTCTAGTCATTGAATTGGTATGAAAGAATCTCTTTATAATACACTATTAATTATAGGAAACAAATTAAATGGTAAAAATTTAAATCAATTTTTGGTCAGAATAAAAATATGAACGGTCAGAATAAAAATATTAAACGGTCAGAATATTTAATAACAATTTTGGTTAGTAGGTTAGGTTAGGTTAAGTTATTTATTGATTTGGCATTTACTTGGTAGAACTCCATTTTAATAGGGTAAAATATCAAGGTATTTCAGTTCTACTGTTTTTAAAAAGTTAAAGGTTGATAGCTATTTCGGCTAACGCCATCGTCAGAACTATGCTTTAAACGTACATTTACTTGGCTATATATACTGTCTAAGAATATATAGCCAAGTAAATGTACGTTTAAAGCATAGTTCTGACGATGGCGTAAGCCGAAATAGCTATCAACCTTTAACTTTTTAAAAACTGTAGAACTGAAATACCTTGATATTTTACCCTATTAGGTTAAGTTAAGTTAGGTTTTATTTTTTAAATTTCATTTAAATTTTGACTATTTATTCTGACCGATATATTCTAACCATTTAATAAAAATTCTGACCAGTGTTATTTAAATTCTGACCAGAAAAATACGAGCCTTAATTATATAATTCAATTTATGAAACTAAAAACAAAACTATATTTTTAAGTTAATTATATAAAATGTTTGGAGATGTGCTATTCATATGATACAGTGTAAAAGAAAAAAACATGAATAATATAAGTGGATATGATTGACAATGAAATAGTGGCGATGCGTCAAAATTACAAATATCCTTCAACGCCAAGTACGACTTTGTTGAAATAAAGATACCTAATTCTTGGTAAGTCAATTGAAAGGTAACAATGAGTAAATAAATGTAGAACAAAGTCCAAGATATCACGTAGTGTTGAAATTTCTATGTCTTTCGTTCGATCAGAGGCGGCGTTGGAGAGGGGCGCTTGGGATTGTTTCGGAGGTTTAGGTTTTCCCGAGCCAAAAATAAGCCTTTTGTTTGAGTTTGTTGCCAATTTGAGACTTGTGGAAGCTTCTTATCTAAACGAAGAAGTTGGCATGGCTGGGGCAGTTCTTACTAGTTAGGGTGGATTAGATAATACATTGTGAACTATATAAATATTCTGGAGAAATATATGATTAAAACAATATTACAAACGCTATATTGGCAGTGTGTGTGCTTTGAAAATACAGTTAAATAATGTTTAAATCCGTTATGAAACTAATAAATAAAAATACCACCGAAGAATGCTAAAAAAATGATTGTGTTATATCAAGAATTTATTACTCAAAATTTCAAGAATATTTTTCATAAACTGCTTCTTAACGGCTGTAATATGCAGAAATATTTTCTTATTATAAGAGAAAAAAAGAAAACTTATACAATAAACTAAATTTATATTTCGACATACGCAAAATAACATAGCCCTAAAGGCGATTAACGAGAGTATATAATTCTTGGGAAACTGAATACATAATTTAATATTTGTTGAATTATTTTAACGCTCTTCTAAGTTAATGCCGATTCAATCAATCATCCGATCACAACACGGTGTTATATCAAATACAATCAAATCATTTTTTAAAAATTAACGTCCTCAACCAACGAAGGAAATTTGGCTTCATAATTGATATATATATATATATATTTAATTTATTTACGAGAACTGATTGAGCTCAGTTGCTAGACCTCTCTTTTAAATATGAGTAGGCTTAGACAAGATTATTATACAGGTTATTTTAGGATTGAAACAAACGAAAGGGAATTTTCAGACATCAAAAACGTGGGTGTTGAAGAGGATATCGATAAATCGATTGAAAAAATGCTGTTCCTACTGGAACCCGAAGGATTTATCATGGTGGCTATAAGCTAATGACATTGAACCAGAACTTATGTTTAAAAATACTAACTGAAAAAAGCCCTACATTTATTTAAGTGAGATTAAATAAATATTGAATCTATTTCAATCTATAATATATATTTATACTCACGGTATAAAAAAACAGCGCCTAATTGGAAATGCAGTTGATTGTTCGTACAGCAATTCTGAACTACCTGAGAGCTACAAGAAATACATTGGCCAAAATAAGAATTAAACAGTCGACGAATGATACGAAAGAAAACAACTTTTCTATTGTGCGATATATAGTGACTACGGCAATGAAGTGAAAAGATCAAAGTATAGTGAGAATGAAGTAAGGTAAAAAAAGAATCTCTAGGAAAAAAACACACCAGCCAAAGCTGTACTTGCTTTTAAAAAAATATATATTTATAAGGCGGATTAAATGAAATATTTAGATTTTTTTGTGTCGACAACAACAAAATCTAGTAGATAATTTTAATATTTTCCAGTGGCATGTTTATATTATATTATATGAGTAAGATAACGATGCACGAAATATTAGTAAATGCATTTAGGAATGTTTTTATTTATTGAGTGATTTCAAATTCTTTATCTTGCAATTGATAACACTATTATAATCTGTATATTATGTATGTTTAAATTGATGTGTATTGCTTGAATTGGAATTTTAGTAGGATTCTACTATATCAAGCCGAAAAATCTATAAATTAATTTTATAAAAAAATGTAGAGCTAAATACTTTGATATTTTTTTACTGTCTTGAAATTGAAGGTTTATTTAGTGAAACAAATCTCGAAACGGAAAATTTTTACAAAAAAATAACGTTCACTATAATGATGACATAATTTGTCATCAATTTCGTTCATAATTTTGTGAATACAATTTAATTCTCTTCTGAAAATTGAAAAATAATACGAAAGTTTTTATACAAGGCAGTATATGTTGATTTTAGAACGGATTTGTGTTTCCGCTACGGTCAAATTTGAGACATGCTGTGAAATATTATTATGATAAAATATAATGCACTATATACTACAGTACTAATAATCGAATAAAATTATCAGAAATTAGGCATACACGAGTGGTAAAGAAATAATATATAGAGAATACAAAAAAATACTTTTCCCATTTTTTTTTTTATTAAAAACAACATTTTTAATCATTTAGCCAGTCTTTTATTAGCACTTAAAGCCGATTTATTAAAATAAAATGTGTGTTGTTTTACCTGCCCTAAAACAGTATACCTGTACTTAATAATTCTGGGAAAGTTTCAACTTACGACCACTTATGTAAAAAAAAATGTTATTAATAAAACCTTCAATATAATACGGAGCAGATTTCATTATTATACTTTTGAAAAATGAAAAACAATTTAAATAAATAAATTCTTTTTTTTAAGTAAATTAATTTTAATTTAAAAGATGACACGATAAGCTTAGTAATAAACAAATTTCTGGAACTCGCTGAGTGGTTTGCAATACGATTATTTCATCTCTAGATTTATTTACAAGCGTAGGCAGAAAGGTATTCAAGAATTCTTTTTAATTAATAAAGTTGCAAAAACAATCAGAAGCCATGGATCTTTGAACCTGATTGATAAGATGATGGGAAGATATAAATATCTATTAAATTTCAACGAGTTTTTATAAACAAGGGAGGATTGAAAGCAAAAGCACTGAAGCACAAAGAAAAAAGTTTCTGGAAGTTTCCCTCTGTTTTTAGTGAAGAGTCGATTGCCAATTAGTCGAGATTATAAGTTGATGGTAGTTGTGAGGGAGTTGGGGTGGTTCGCTGGTTACGGGAGGTAGAACGGGGGGTATGTATCGAGGGAATGTTTTGGGTTTTAGAAACTCAGAAGATGTTGTCAAATGAGAATTGGGAATAAAAAGTACATTTTTTTGTTATGAAAATATCTTACCAAGCAATTATAAAATTTTGATTACTTTTTTGAAATACCGTAGGTTATTTATTAAGACATATATTTAAGAAAGTTTCAAATTTTTTATTAAACGTAAATATAAAAACAGCAACCTTTGAATATTGTTAAAAAATAATGAAATATAACCATCAAATTATTTTAAGTTATTTTTAAAATTATTCATGTTTCGGTGTTAAAATGGAGAGCTAATCAATCCGGTTGTCTTCACTTATGACAGAAAATGCGAACATTCACAAATGATGGGAAAAGAAGCTCAAATTCAGAATATTAGTCGAATAATATGTTTTAATTCCATAATTAACTATCAATGTAATAGAGTAATATTAAATTCTTAAGGCCGATGTTATTGAATGGTTATTTCAAATAAGTACACAACTTAAATTTTAAATGACTTTTTTTATAATCTAACGGTAAATTAGGTGTTTTTCATTTATCAAAATTAAGTAACAACCACCATAAGTTTACAGCAGTTATAAATTAAATTTACACAGTTGGGCTCCTGTCATTACAATTTTGTTAAATATTTTTACATTTTAATAAAAACAATCTCTTTTTTCAAATTTGAAAATTATTTGAAAATTTAGGTGTTATAAGATTCGATTGGATAAAGTCAAGCAACAGTGGCCCTTAAAACGACCTTTGTAAAATCATGTTTCATTTTAATGAGCTTATTCAAAAAATGTTTGCTCGCAGCGGATTTTTCAAGGTAAATTAAGAATCATGATACCGCCGTAATTTTACAATATGTTTGTCTAAAAATGTAGAATGATGACTGCGTGGGACGATAAAAAATGCTCAAAAATATGTAAATTTTGCATTGTATAAATGTATGATTTTCCTCATCTTTTGGAGTTTACATCGCAGCCAGCTTAACTGGCAAAGTTAAATTCTACCCTGAAGGCTTTTCCAGGCTTCCAACGAGCCTCATCCTCATTACGGGCCTGTTAAGTGAACAGTGGCGTAGAAATCCTTAGCGAAATGCAAATACCGAAAGAAAGTTTAGTCACTCTGAAACTTTATTTTCTTCCTTGTAAATATACTTCTTTTAGCGGGAAAGTAATATGAATTATGAGAGCTAGGGTGGCCAAATCTTACTGAAATGTTAATGCCTCTGTTTTTGTTTATATATTTGTGAAGGTTTTTCCCCGAGAAATATTGTATTTTGCAACAGACTAATACTCGAAAAAAACGTTAAATAAATCCATGTTACTTATCTTAGATGAAGAAATAAAGTAACCGATAGTCTTTTCCGATTTATTAATATGATCTTCTTTAATAAAATAAGTATTTTTCATCGTTATTCATTTCTACAAAAACGACGATATATTATCATTATTGGTGTATATTTCGTTAAGGTTTTCAACCGTTGCAAAAAAAAATCTTGGTCAAATGACGCATTTAAACTATTCGTATAAAGCCTTGCATATTTGGGCGAAAAAAACCTTCCCAAGTATGCAAAATGTCTCGTTCTGGTAAACATACCATTTTTGGTCACATTCAAAGTATGACATAAATACTATTTTCCTGTAGGTAAACACGCGAAAACTTTTACAGGCTCGGATAACAAAGAAGACCGAAAAAAAACACACACACATAATAAAAGAAAATTTAACTTCTACTCTCGGTTTTTCTCTCCGAGGATGGGAACAAAAAATGAATTTCTCAGTAAAAAATGAGGCTATGTCAGACGAGAAAAAAAAGTAATGTACACGCAAACTTAAAATGGTGTTTAAAAAAAAATAACATTCGCAGAAATTCTTACATAAAAATATGTTTGGTGATTTTTTTTAAGAAACGTATAGCCTAAAAAAACGAGTCACATTTAAATGACTTGCGTGATATTGTAATAATATTTTTTTACAATATCAAGCAAAAATAAAACTTGTTTCCTAAAAGAAATGTCTTGTTAGTTGCATTACTTACTATTTAAATATGTATCATGATATTTCAGTAAGCTGTTTTTGATTACAAATATGAGAAACAAAACTTTGAATAATGAAAGCTTTCTGAATAGCATACAAATCTCCATTACTGAATAAATAACTTAATGTAGATGCTCTTACAATTAATTCTTTTTAGTAAAAGTTATATTAAAATAAAATTGAATGTTAATAGCTTTATTATTCCACTGGTTTTAAAATAAGGCATGACACTAAAAGTGCAATAATATTATAAATCATTCTTACAACAGGAACAAAAAAAATACAATCTAGAAATACAAAAATTAGCATAAATCAAATAATAGTAATAGTAAAGTTTAAAAAAAGATTTTTATCGAAATAACATTTATTTCTTATAGGCTTTCCCAACAAATAAAAATTCAAAACATTGTAATAGTGTGCATCTTCCCGCTCTCCGTATGAACGAGAAAAAATATCCACTATTACAATTATTTTTTATGTAAATAATATAAATCAATTTCTATGTTATAGTACAAAATCTTTGGATAGTTTTTAGTCTGACGATAATTTCCAAAGAAGCGAAACTCGTATCACACCTTGTAACACAACCACTGGAATATTAAAACTGTGAGCAATAAGCAATGAATAAAATTTAAAAAAATATTATCTTTTTAATTTTATTTTTGATAAGCTGTAAAAAATATTAATCTTAATAAGCATGTATACCGTCTTATTTAAACAATATATTTTGTATTTAAAATATATTTTGTATTTACAATATTTTATGTATTAAACTTTCTTTTCAAATTAGCACGTGTTCGTAAAATTCATAATAAAAAATTCAATATTTACTTACTTTCAATAAAGTAAAAGCTTGCTTATTATAGAAAAAATAACAATTTCCTAAATAAATAAAATAAAACAATATTTCTGGAAGATATTTTTGATAAAAAAAACATACATAACGCAAATTTCTTTGATAATTAATAAAAATCCTTTTAAATTTAAATACTCCCAGAACATTTATACCTGAATTTAAAAACTGTTCAGATTTATATATAAATCCGTATCTATCGAAATAATATATTTTTTTATTTAAAATGGATAAAGCAAATAAAATTTTGTTGATTTACTATAATATAATAAAATAATATATTAATTGACGCAATGTAACAAATTTAAAGATATAATCATGTTATTTTTAATTTCGTATTTTTATCACTAGATTAAAACTAGGTTTCCTTTAGAATATAATTCAAACGCAAATAAGAACTCGTAAAAAGCTCGTGAAAAAATATTACTGGCTAAAAAATGTTTATAAAACGATAGGGAGTTGAAACATTCGTGGCAGTAACAGCACTGATGTTTGGATTTGTTTTTATAATGATATTTTCACAGGGCATTCGCGGGTTTTAAAATAATGTAAAAAAAACAAGTCCAAAATGTAATTAAACTCCACGCCACTTATTTAAAAAAAGCAGTTTAATGTTTTAATCACTTGTTAAAAATAATGAAACCACCCCACGTAATAAATAATACAACCGCTAGGTGGCTCGGTGGGGAAAATAAATCAACAGAATTAAGAGCTCTTATTGTTTTCGTGGATGTTACCCCTAAGGCCTAGACGTCTTTTTCCAGCCAACGCCGATATAACGGGTCTAGGTATCCCTAGGCCATGTATATGATGGTCAGGAAGGCTTTGTGGTTGGAAAGAACTTTTTTTTTTGTTTTGTTTCAATTAATGCAACAGTAATCAACGTAAAAGAATGTCAATATTTAAGTGTTTTAAAACTATATTTGTAAAGCTAACTAAAATGCCCATGAATTAGACGACTTTTCTGGCACGGTGTATCCAATAGAGCCTGACGGGAAAAACAAGGGGAAATCATACTTTTCCACTAGATTTGTTTTGCTTGCATCTCTTCTTTTTGTATGTTTTCATCTTTTCTTCTCTCTTTTTCTCGAACCAATCACGTCATTGTATAACTGTGGGACGAATTTATTGAAAATATAGTTGGTTGTTTGATTTAAGTTTAAAGTTTCAATAATTTTACTAGCTCAAAAATATTATCACCATAGAAAATTTCAATGTCAACAAAGCTACAAAATAAACGGATATCTTTAGGAATGCCACAAGAAAGAATATTTTCGATTGGCAACGTAGGTGAAACAGTTGGCATTGTTTTGTATTAAGGTGTAGAAATGGATTATGTTTAGATTTCTTTGGAACAAATATGAAATACTTTTCACTACATAATATTTTTAGTATTTTTTTCCAGGAGATGCGTCGTTCTTTCATTATTGTAACAAATTATTTATTTTTTACCAAATCATCAAATTCATTTCGAAAACAAAGTAGAGTTCTAATAATAAAATGTTATTCAAAAATGTTTAGGTAAACAAATTAAAAGGTTAACGTAAAATTTTAACATCTTTACGTAATGATAAAACGAATTTAATGGCGGCATGACGATTTGTAAAGATTGTTATGTCATTGCTTGAAATTAAAGGTCTACAATTATTAAAGAAAGGTTTCGGAAATCATAAAGTATTTCACTCGAAAAATTTGTATTTTTTTCCTTGTCGTTCGTTAGGTAACCTGTTTGAAAAAAAAACCATTATGAAGTTAAATACATTAAAAAAAACAGTATTTCTTTCATCTTTATAAACAGCATACGAAGTTAATTACATTAAAAGTAAAACACAACATAAAATGTAGTGCGATAATGTATAAAATAATCAACAGTATAAACGATTTCAGAAGTATTTAAAACATAACCTAATAATTCAATTTCAAAAATTTATACATCTGTTAGATACGGAACAATGTTCAGTTTAAATTAAAAACATTGATAAAATTTCGAGGGATAAATCGCGATGGAACTATTTCAGAGTCAGTGAAAAATTGGCTCCGAATCTTTGATAAAACGCATTCGAGAAAATGGCTACAAGATGAAATATGAAATTGCATTTTCTTATAGCTTCGCGAATCGATATGAACGTACCGTAAACGACACGTATCGATATAAAGAATACATCACGGGCTTTTTATGTCTAGAGTATTGAAATGTTGACAAAAGTTTTCAAACAAGATGTACGCTAGAAAAATTATTAACACTGGTAAATATTATTGCGAATTGTGACTCTTGTGGCACGTTTAATGTGGTATATTTGTTATTTTACAGTATGTTTTAAGCACAGTAGTCGATAACCTCAATAATAATATGCGTTCTAAAACTGACCTGCTTATGAAATAAAGCATTAAGGTAAGAGCACCCATCGCCGCCACTACACCAACTACCGCCACCGTAAGAATGTTCTCGAAATAACAAGAAAACCGTTAAAATTTTCTCAAAAAAATATATTGAACGGTTAATATGAATGCATAGTGATCACGTGTCATTTGTTGTTTTGTAGCTAACTGTATTTATTCTAACAGAAATCTCAGTCTTCTGCAAGGGCTCGGCGGTAAAGTTGTGATTTGGCATTTCGTTAAGCACTTTGTTAAGAAATGGTTAAATTTTATTTTTCGATTAAAAACAAAATTAATTGAATATGTATGAAAGTTACGTTTAGTTTGTAATAAATAACATATTCGGAACACTCTAAAGTAAGTTTAAATCTTTAATTAATATTTTTTAAGTGATAAAAATAGAAAATATTGCGTGGCGGTGATTGGACCCATAAATTATTATATGGGAACCAAATACCGCCACCCCTGGCGGTAATAGAGTTTGAAAACATTGAATTTTTGAATGTAAATTATAAGTATTTAATACATTTTTCAAATATTAAAGTGAACAACACAAGTTATATTTGTGTTGGTCCAATCACCGCCACTTCTACTGTACATTGCTCATCCCGTAAAAGCATCAGCAAAAATATAGTGGCGGTAATAGGGCATTGGCCATGGCGGTGATAGGCTCCACATAAGCATATACAAAAATGCAAATTTAAGCTTGATAAACTTAAATATTGCAATATTTTTCATATAATTTATAAAGAAAATGATTAAATAAGCATAATTTGTTTCAAAAATACCAATGCCGTAATAATGTAATTGATAAAATACAGCTTTAATTTAATTGGCGGTAAAAGGAACCACAATCGGTAATTGGGTCATTATTTTACCTTAATTTTCAGATATTAAAAATTTATGAAATATGGTTGGCACAAAAAAATGTTTATACTCCGTGGGAGTTCCGTACTGGCAATAAGTAAAAAATATAGTATACCACGTACCACATTGCGTGATAAGATTAGTGGTAAGTATAGGGAATGAGCTAAGTCAAGATTTCCAATAATGAAGCCTCAGTTACAGGACTCTGTCGCAGAACTCACCAAAACTCTAAGCAGAGAAAATCCATTTACTGGTGGAAGACCTGGAAAGAAATGGTTTAGCTGTTTTTTTTTAAAAGACATCCGGAATTGGTGCAAAGAGTTTCACAGAACCTTACTTCGGCCCGATCAAAATTAACAGAGAGAAACATCAAGAATTGGTTTCAAAAAATTAGGACCTACTGCCGGTATATAAGCACCCACGACTTACATTAAGTAGTTTGATATTTGATTACTTATAATAAATACTTAAATATTTAATTTTTATTTTAGACGAGACATTCTTCGATATTTTAGAAAGCAAAATAGCGCCTTCCTTATTAACAGAATTTCAAAGTTCTTCTTCGGATTGGGACGGTGATCTTCAGCACAAAAGTTTATTTGAATTGTGGCACAAAATAAGCATCAATAAGGATCCGCTTTCTCGTATGACCAACGATGTAACCAATCTGGACGAAAGTTTTCGGTTCAAAGAAGGTGACGTTATTGACCTGAACGTTTTAAATGATGGTACAGTCTTAATAGCTGATGACAAAAAAATGAAAAAACTGGCAACCCCACAGAAGCAGCTGACACCTAATCCAGTACCTCACCAGGAAACTTCAAATGATACAATGTACCCAACGCCGTTTAAGAATGCACTGTATTAGCCAGAAGCTGCGCCACAGTCTAAAAAGTTAATAAATTTGAAGAAGGTCACTCCTGTTGTAGCAACTTCAAAAGAATTTCTTGCACATCTTCGAAATCAAAAATTGGACAAAGACATGAAAGAAAAGGATATAGCTGAGAGACGGCTGAAAAGAAAATTAAGATTCGATGAAAAGGCAGCAAAACAACAGAATTCTGCAAAAGTGGCTAAAGTACACAAAGAAATTATGGCATCATTTGATACTGGCGATTACGTTGTTGTGACCTATGAAGGCGAATTGTTTCCTGGTCTTGTTCTAGGTAGCAATACAACCGATAATGAAGTGCAAGTTAAGACCATGACAATGGCAGGGTCAAACTGGAAGTGGCCTGCGATCGACGATATTTTAAATTACCCTGTTGCAGATATTGTAAAAATTTCTACGCCAACGTTGACTAATATTAGGGGATTTTATTCCGTCCCAGAAGTGGTATCTTTAAAAAAGAAGTAATACTTAACCTACTTGCCTAATTTCATCATAGTATGTACTTATATAAGTAAGTACCTATTATTTATGTGAATGCCAATGAAGGTGCAATTTTTTATTTACAAGAATGTGATTTTGATTTTTTTTTTGTATTAGGAATGTGTTTTTTTATATAAATAATTTAAGTACATACCTAGGTATAATAGGAAACATTTAAACATAGGTACATAAATAAAATGAATTTAATTCGAACAAACATTATCTTTAAACGTGTTTAAAATGGCTTTAAATTCATATGGCGGTAGTTGGTTCCTGCTTTGGCGGTAATTGGATAAAAAAAATAATTGGGTGGCGGTAATAGGGAACAATTCTTCAATGAAAAAACTTTAGTTAATTAATTATATATAAAGCTCATCCTCATTATTGCTTTATACTTAAATAGGCGATAAATAACAGTATAGAATTAAACAAGAAGTTTATGTTTTCGTTAAGAAATATAAGAAATACACACAAATTTCTTAAATCAAGCTACTAATGTGGCGGTAGATGGTGCCCTTACCTTATATCCAAATTTTGCTGAATTAAGGAGTAAGGAGTTTAAGTTAAGCATACGTATTTAAACAACGCACATTTAAATAAATTTATATGTATAATTATAGGCTTAAATGCCACAGTGCAGAAAGTACCAATGTATTGCAATTAGTCATGAATGACCAACGTATTCATTGATTGCTCTTTTAAAGCAGTACAATGAGACAGTTTTTCTTGCAAAATCAATAACTGACTCCCTATAGTTTTCCATATATTTACAATGAAATAAAAATATTTGTATAAATTTAATAGATTTCAATCAGTTTCGAAATATCAAAAAGCTTAATATGTAAGCAGGAGGAAACTTATTATATATTGCATCTTAATATCATACGAGCGTTTCTAGAATTTCGCAATTTAACTAAAATGTAAATAATTTAAAACATCAAATTCATTTAGAAAACAAAGTAGAAATGAACTCCGTTGCTATTTAACATTAAATTATTGGTAATAGTTGTTAAATTTGAATGATTCAAATTTAATATTGAAATTCCACCAAGCGACTTCAGTCGAAATCTTAAAAAAAAGTAATAGTTGTTGTTTTAATTCTGAATTCTAATAATCAAATGTTATTCAAAAGTTTAAGATATCGACTGAAGGTGCTTAGTGGAAATTCAATATTAAATTTGAATCGTTCAAATTATGTTCATACGTTCAGATTTTGTTACTAACGACCCGGGTTTTGCCTTTCGGCATCTTCCAAAGCCATTAAAAGCTGTTTAAACTCAATGATACATTTATTTCTCATATAAAAACGACACATTCATTTACTAAGCGTCAGTTCAAGGTCATCCATGCACTTGAATGCCTGAAGATGCCGAAAGGCGAATCCCGAGTCGTTAGTGCCAAAATCTGTGAGAATTTACATAATTTGAACGATTCAAATTTAAAATGTAAATGTTTAAAGATAAGGATTGTTAAAAATTAAGTTTGATTTTAACACATTTTTACTTTATTTTTAACAATCGTTGTCCCCAACGTTTTACATATCTAAAATCTTATTACTTCTGTATATTATTAAACATGCAATACGTGTATGCCAACCGCTGTGTTAAAGTATCAATATCTACAAATACTATATTAATTATACATTTTCGATATAATCCGTATATTTTGAATGCTGTTATAGTTTCGACACTTCGGTTGCGAGATCACTGGTTCAAATTTCAGCATCAAAACTTGTATAGATAGGTTGAGATATGTGGTGATGTCAGTCGAACACATCATCCCCTAATTGATCCTGAAAACGGGATGAAAAGAAGACGAATTAATATCTACAAGTTTCTTTTCATATACTTACTATCCTCTTTATTTACCCTCTACAAAGAGTCAAAAGAGAAAGGAAAGGGAAATTAAATAAGTGATGTACAAAAAAGCAAAAGATTGATTGGTTGATCGTCATCCAATATGTCACCTACTGTGGTGCAGTTGGTTAGAGCTTGCTCTACCGATCACGCAGGTTTGGTTCGATTCCCGGTAAGAGCACAGTGAATTTGAAAATTATTCAATTCATAATGATCGAAAACTGGGTGTTTGTGATGTAAATTCACATTATTTTCACTCCTCCCATCCTTATAATCTTTAATAACTGGGTGTAGCAATAGCGATTAGTCAACCACTAGTCCTGTTCTAACCTTATCTTTCTTTTCCTACTACTCACTTTGAAAAAAGTGAAGTTGAGCGACTGAGTAACAAACAGTTCTCGTAGAAAATATGTTGAAATTAAGAGGCCATATGCTCCACATTGGGAGCGGACATGAGTTTTTAAAAAAGCCAATATGATCAGCTGAACGCGTAATACAAGTAACAAATTACTACAGCTTTATAAAAAAATGAACATTCGAAAGATTACTCTTTTAAATGAAAAAAAGTATGGCCCATAACGTTTATAAATAAAAATAAAATAATAAAGCTAAAAATGCAATTTTGAAGATTAATACAATATAAAGCTGTAGCACTGCATTGTGAAGAGAGCCCCGCTTGGCCTGTGCTGCATTGCAGCAATCATTTGCTGTGCTAACTGAAATTAGCTCGCTCAACTAGAACAATACTGTCACAACGAGGGATTTTTATTTTTCGTTTGTCTGGAAAATAGAAGCACGCTCTTTTGAAAATTACAAAAAAATATTAAATACGATTTTACCGAAACAAGAATTTTTCAACATTTTAAAAGAGGTTTATGTTTTTTTTCAGTTGAAAGTAGACATACATATATATTATACGTGAATATCTCTCATCAAATTTAAGCTCTTTATAATCGTCAATGCAAATTTAACGGAAAAACACTCGTTAATAATTATTTTCATTGAAACAACGTTGTCAATGGTATCTATCACGTTGCGTATATTTTCTAATTGGTATGAACAATGGATTTAACTGTTTTTGATATGAAAAATACGGCTTTTGAATAATATTTACACATAATATATTTTTTTGGATTTATGTTTTTTTTGGACTTAATAACCAAAAAATATAAGTAAATTTTTGCTAATACAAGTGTTAATACAAAGTAAAAACTGTAAAAGTTAGCTGTTTTTAAAGTTAATACGTCTGCAGAAGTAGCATGTAGCTGGAACGCATAAAAATGCAGTTTTGTGTATTTTTTGTATGGGGAAGCAGTAGCGGCGCGGCATTAATGACACGGTGGGCGGTTTTATACGGCGTAATGCAACACTCGTAAAGCTGGCAAATATATAGTTGGACATTAAAAGTACGCGACTTTACTATTTTTTTAAAAACCATTTAACGCTGAACGAGAAACTAAAAAATAAATTTCATTGAATGTATACAATAAAGTATAATTACATCAAAAGATATCAAAAGTCATAAAAACAAAAACGATTAATAATTATAGTGACATATTAACAGCTTAACGACCGCACGTTTTTTTTTATATAATTTCACCTGGCCTAAAATTTATTGGATCAGGACCGGTTTCGCTCATCGCGAGCATTATTTTTTAGCATTAGAGCATTATCAGTTTATAATGCTCGCGATAAGCGAAACCGGTCCTGATCCAATAAATTTTATGTGGAAAAGGTACTAAAAATGTTTTATTATTTTTATTATCATGTCATTCCACCAAGTATTGACAGTAAACACCTTAAACATATTCTTTAATTGTTGAGTATACATATTGGCTGTATTTTTATTCTGCTTAATAATGATATCCCCACATTTCTGTGGTACAAAACGAAGCTCTTTTACTCAATATTATTCAGCCAATACATGATAATATTTTTTAAAAAACACGCAAAGTAACAAATCTGTTCTAAGCCTACTTAAAATATCGTTGGAAAATTGCCAAGATATTTTGTTCGGTATTATTGAGGATTATTGATTTTCTTTTCGGAGCTTTCTCTCGTATTTTGCAGTAATTGGCGATTAAAATTTTAGCGTACATTAAAGTGCAAAATCAAAGCAGGCAATTTTGCAAAGGGCACATATGGACACAATATTAAAACATCTACCGTAATTAGGCGACCGGATTCGGTTAAAAGTTCAAACGCCACCCGAGAAAACACGGTGTTTTTAAACGAAACACCCCAAAAGTGGTCGACGGTGGAAAGTCAAGTATTTGCGATGGAAGGGATGAAATAACTAAAGGGCGAATTAAGGGTGGTTTTGCGGGAGTAAAAATGGTCGTTTCGAAAGAGAGCATGCAAAAAATAAAACCCAAGGAAAAACTTACTGCCAAACGGGCTGTGAACTGTAGGAATAGAAATTTTAAGTATCTCTCTTTACATTCTCTTACATCTGCTTCAGTATGAAAAAGTTTATTTATTACCCTGGGTTTTTTTTTGTAAAAATGATTACAAAATTTGTATTTATGTGAGTTAGACAGTATTAATTTATTCTGCAAATTTCAGTTTGTTACTCTTATATATGAAAGATACAGCCCACAATTTATTATATAGTATTGTGAAACAAAATAATTTACAACTTGCAGACAAGCAACGCAACGAAATGATGTAATAAAAAACTGAGATACGTGTTATGTATAAACGATTTGTTATATTGAATTCTTAGTTTTGAATCTTCTAATTAGGAGTAATTAAAAAAGTATTGTTAATATTTCTACTGTTATTCTAGTCGTTTCAAATTTGACCAATACATATCGGTTTAATAATACATATAAATTACAGTATTAGTCCAAATATAACGCATATTGAGGTTTTAACTCTTGTCGTTGGTGCGCCATAAGCAACATGGATGAATCATTAATAAATCAACGTGCATTTGAAATACCCAATTACTTCAAATACATAGTTAGACGAGGAAATAAACAGTGATGCATGTATGCATCACGATGCACTGTAGGGATAAAACACAATTTTACATACGTAATTGTAGAATTTGATTGTTCACGAGACTTACCAATTTTTAATTCTTCTCTTCCTCTGTACCAGACGAGAACAGCGACAGGTTTTGCACTTTTAGCTCTACACTCTAAGGTCAACTCCTGTTCTTCTTGGATCTCTATCTTGGAGTTTGGTGAATAGCCAACTATTTCCACTGACGTAGGAGGTGCTGAAACGAAAAGAAAACGTATTCATGAATACAACAATTTTAATAAAGACAAAATAAAACGTCTAAGTATTTTACGATGTACGATGAGTCTCAAGTTGAGACGTATTAGAGGTCTGCACGGGCCCGGGCCTGGCCCGCGAGCTCTTACCCGACCCGGCCCGTGGGCAAGGCTCGGGTGAGTAAGCGCAATGGAGAGTCGGGCTCGGGCCGGGCCGGGCCTTGGAATTTCGGATATAATCTAGGAAAAAATATAGCAAATGGAGGATTTCAAATTCCTCGGCGAGCTAAAATAAGGAGTTTCGGGCTTCGGGTCGGGTTCGGATAACAAGTGTGGTATTAGACTCGGGCCCGGGCCGGGTTGGGCGTGAGTTTTTCGGGCTCGGACCGGGTAATTTTGTAAAATTTTGGCCCGTGCAGACCTCTAAGACGTATTGAAGGAGGCCAAACATAATCAATTAATGTGAATTGCTTAGCTTTTATGTGCATTGGTCATTGTTTCAACATAGCAAAATTCAAACAAAAAGGCAAACCAAAACGAAATCACTTTTTCACAATTAGAAATTCGAATTACATTTTAAAAAAAAGAGTCATACTAAAAAACAGCAGATATATACTGTACGTCGATAGAGGTTTTATCGAATATTTGCAATATTTGTAAATGAATCAATTCGTAGGTTGGGGAACGTAATCAGATAAGTGAGCCAAAACAAAATTCAAAAAAACCTGATTGCACACCAAATATGTTAAAAGTGAAAATACATCTTCTCAATACTATAATATAATATACATATAACCAATTACTTTACTAACATCGAAAGAGCATTGATATTTATTTTTCAATGTTTTGTAACGTATCTAATTACACATCCAAACCCACGAATTTATTATGCATTAATTGGTGATCCATTAAGTACAAAAAGCCCAAGTTGGAGAGAACGAATGAAATTTGGACAAAAACCTTGAATAAAAAATGACGCCAAGACACCAAGTAAAGTAATCCATACTGTTAATTAAAATTCAATAATGATACACCATACATATTCATTTCAAATAATAGTAGTGTTACACGAGGATGAAATTGGTACTTTACTGGAATTTAACCTCATTGACTTCAAAAACTTGCAAGGGTCGTTGATATTTGCATAATAGCAAGTGTACTTATTTAAATATTCAATATACTGGTAGTTATTATGTCATAGTTTTAATAACGTGAATTGTTATTTTCAAAATCAAAATAACTATATGTTTTAATTTTACATGAAATTGAATTTTAAAAAGCGATTAACTGTTAATGAATAATAACAAAAATGTATGTTATGCGCAGAATTAAAGAGATTAATTCGCCATTTAATTGAAAACATTGTCCCAAAATGTTTTGAGGCGTATTTAATTTCTCGATATTTGTGCGGCGGTTATAATTATTTCTCCTTGTATTTCGTTACAAAATAATTAATTGGATGTGTTGTGGAAATTACATAATTAACATTGCTGAGGCGAACCGTATCGTCTTACAAATTTAACAAGAACCCATATATATTAAACCCCACATCGATAAACAGAACGAATCATATACAAAGAGGTTACATATGTATTAATAAGCACAATGTTTTAATAGTACATTGCAAATTAATTTTTAAACAATCAATTCAAAATAGAAGCTTTTCATTGCTGTTAGTCGGACGTAGTTTGAGTTATGACAGCAGATAATACAATGATAGAATTTAGAAAAATCTGATACGATTTTTTTAAGGAAATGATCACCACAAAACTGGGTAAAACCGGTTTTATTGCTCAGCAAAAATGTAAAATACCTACGTAACGTATTTAGTTTTTTTTTTAATATCTTTTATATATTTTATTTTCAGTGGAATTATACAATTGAATTTGATTAAAATATTACTCAAAATTTAATATAAAGGTTATTTACTTGCTTAGATTATTTTTCCTTTGATATAAACAATGTTAATCAAACAAAAAAGAGAAAAACATACATTTTTTAAAATCAAAATACATGGCAATCTTATTAAAACGAATCCATAATGAGTGAATGTTGAAAGTTAAAAAAATAATTTTATGACTCGAATATGAAATTTTTCTCCCCGAAATTGTGTTTTTTATCTATACAATGAATACCGTCGTTTATTATCGTGAATGGAAGCAAATTAAAACGTAAAAGGGTGGTTTTACATAAAGTTTAAAAATATACGTCAGTTGTCCTTCAACTGTACACCGGGAAGTTGTCATGTTGTTTTAAATGACGTTTTAGTATGAATCGTTTTCGGTCATGCAAAAAAATAACTTGTTTCATTTGAATCTCTAACTTACCATAGTTCGTGCAAGTTCTACTTGCTGCCATACATTTTCAATATACAGCGATTCATGATCATGATGTATTTCGCGAGCAAAAAAAAGATGTAAGAGTGTCTTAGGAGCAACAAGCCACTAGAATTAATGTAGTAAAAAATGGAATAACGCTAACTTGGTATCGCTGTATATTTTAAATATACAGCGATTCATGATCATGATGTATTTCGCGAGCAAAAAAAAATGTAAGAGTGTCTTAGGAGCAACAAGCCACTAGAATTACTGTAGTAAAAAATGGAATAGCGCTAACTTGGTATCGAAAGAACTTTTTTTTGGATATCAAATTTATGGAGCTTCAAGTACCAGGACGCGCCAGCGTCAAGGTTCTTCCAGTCTCCTTCATCGATAAAGATTTTGAAAAATTGTAAATTGCATCCCCTTACCGTCGTTCGCAGACGGAAGGGCGCGATCACTACAGAGATAAGAAGTTCACGGGAACTCCATATGCATCATTTTGCAAATCACATTCCATATACTTCCTCCATACTATATCCGTACATGTACACACACATGCGGATACATACATACACACATACAGTATACAAATTGTTTTTAAACAAAGAGAGTCATTTTCGTGATGCTAAGTTCGTTCTAAAATTGACAATTTTATACGACATAAGATCTATGGAGGGTCGTCGAGCAGGACTGCTCTGGGTCTAAAACGATTCTCAGGCAGTGTCTCGTCATAGTTGTGGAGATCAGAGATCGTTGGGTTAGAATGTTTTCCTACCTCGCTGTGAAACTTTTGTGATATTTCACGAACGAACTCGCGGATGGTAGGTATTTTCAAGTCTCTGTGAAGCAGCGAGTTACGCACGTACCACGGGGCGTTACATATCTGTCTCAGTGATTTATTTTGGACAATCTGGAGAGTCTTCATATGTTTACGGTGAGCATACGTCCATATTGGAGCAGCGTACACCATGATTGGACGAGTAATTGCTGTGTAGAGGAGCAGCTTGCTTTTGAGAGTAAGTTTGCTTCTCGCGTTAAGCATAAAGTACAACCTTGCCTTTGTAGCATTAGCTTGACGTTTTTTTATCGCGACGTGTTCATTAAATTTAAGTCGACTATCTAGCGTGAGTCCAAGATACTTAACCGAATTGGACCACTTGATCTCTGCGTTGTGCATGCGTATGCAAGAAAAATTAGGTTTTCTAATAAAACCCTTTGAAAACATTACTGCCGCGCTTTTTTCGGTATTAATTTTGATTCGCCATTTGTCGCACCAGTCTGCTATTGTATCGGCAGCAGATTGAACCTGCGTGACAGCGCCTTGTCGATTTCGAGATTTAGCTAAAATAGCCGTATCATCTGCATATTGTGCTATAATTGCGTCGTTTTCTCCGCCGGAAGGAATGTCATAGGTGTATATATTGTATAGTATGGGTCCCAAAACAGAGCCTTGCGGAACTCCCGCCCGAGTTGACCTTGATGAGGATCGAATTCCATCCATTTTAACGTTGAAACATCTGCCTGTCATGAATGAGTTGAGAATTTTTACCAGCGGTGACCCTATGCCAGCCTTCGACATTTTGAATACAAGCCCTTCGGTCCATACTCTGTCGAAGGCTTTTGCGATATCTAAAAAGAGGCCAGCCGTGACTTCTTTAAGAATGAATCCACTTGTGATAAACTCCGTTACTCGGAGGAGTTGGTGGTTTGTCGAGTGGCTAGCACGAAAGCCGTGTTGAGTGTCTGGGATGATTTTTTTCACCGTAACTACTTCTTGTAACCTAATCTTAATTACACGCTCTAAGACTTTGCTCATTGCGGGGAGCAGACTTATTGGCCGGTGATTTACTGGAAGAGTATGATCTTTTCCAGGTTTTGGAATGAGAATAATATCAGCTTCTTTCCATCTTGCCGGAAAATATTGTAATCTCAAGCACGCATTGATAATGTTTACTAGCGAATTAATGCCCTTTTCCGGAAGCTGCTTGAGAGCCTTATTACCAATTTTGTCATTGCCCAACGCTTTCCTGTCAGGTAGGTTTTTGATGAGACTTTCCACTTCTGCAAATGAGGTGGGATAGATAATTTCACCGTCTGCATCTTGAGATTGATCTAGAATTAACTTTGCAGCGATTTCTATATCAAACGCATTTTTTTTCATGACTAAGTTGCTTGGGTCAATTGAGTTAGGTGTAAATTGGCTTTCAAGGCTATCTGCAAACTCTTCAACTTTATCACTGATGGTGAAAACAGGTCCCTTTGGTCCGTAAAGCGGCATCAGCGGGTGTTTTTCTGCGCGGAGGGCTTTGGAGAGGGCCCAATATGGGTCACTTCCTTTAACAAGATCACTTAATCTGTCGTCAGAAGTTTTTTCGCGGTAAGTTTTCATAGCGAGTCGGATTTCAGCAGACAGACGGTTAACGCGCTGCTTAACTAAGGGGTTACAGAATTTTTTCCATTCTTTTCTTGCACGCCGTCTGTCATTAATAAGGATTTTAATGTCTATCGGCAGGGGTTTACTGTAAGGTGTATTTTGTAAAGTTGTTGTAGCATACGCGGCAGCTAAGTTAATGTTTGTATTGAGATTAAGAATCTCAAAGTCAATGCTTTGGTTATCTTTAAGATCACACTGAGGAATTATCATATCGTCAATAAAAGTCTCAAATACGTCCCATTGGACTATTTTTTGCGTTTGACTTAAGTTATTATGACTAAAATATGTTGGATCACCTAACCTCAATATGACAGGATGGTGATCCGAATTAAGCTCGTGTACTATATGAGTTTCATAAGGAAGGTTGACTCCACTCAGAATAGCAATGTCTATAACATCCGGTAATCCTCCATTTCTTGGTAGAGTTGTTGGATCGGAGGGTGCAGCTACAATTGCTTCAATATTACTAATATAAGATTTTAACTGTCGTCCGCGTGAGTTTGTTAGTCTACTGTACCAGTCTTGATGCTTCGCGTTGAAATCACCAGCGGCAATTGTAGGTACACCGATAGGAATAACTACTTCTAGGTCCCTAGTCAATATTTGCCCATCAGGAGGGCTATAGATAGAAACGAATCTAATGAGGCCTGAATACTTCGTGTTTACAACTATCGCGTTTGCTTCTAGTTTGCCTTCAAGTGCTGGTAATGGAACTGCACAATGGTCTATGTGTTTTTTTATGTATATTGCGGTCCCTCCTCCTGAGGTACGGGTGCGATCAAAGCGGTACAAAGAATAGTTTGGTATTGTGGGACGGTGTGAAGGTTTGAGAAAAGTCTCATTCACCAGGAGGATGTCAATTTTATACCTTGATAAAACGTCAACTATCTCCAGTTTGTCATGTCTTAGGGTACCTCCACTGTTCCAGTGAAGAACCTGTAAGGATGCCGGTCGGATTTTATTCGCCATTGTTTGTATCAATGGGCGCCTCTTGGGCGGGATATTTAACCAGAAATTGGTTTCCGATGTTCACAATTTCGCGCCATTCATTGAGCATGGATTTATAATCCAGAGCAACATGCGCGTGTGGCAATTCTGAGCGGACAGAGTTAGCCTCACTCTGATCAATACGGGGAACAGGTTTTAATTGTTTCGCCATATTTTGAGTTTCAGCTGTCGATAATCTACTGTTATTGGCAAGGGTTGGCATGGGCCGCTCGTTAGGTTGGTGTGTCGGCGGCCTAGAATTAGGGGATTTTCTTGGAAATTTTGGGCATCCACGGTAGTTTGCCGTGTGAGGCCCGCTACAGTTTGCGCATTTAGCTGGGCCGCTATCCTTAGTGTAAGTGCACTCATTAGTAGAATGGTCACCCGCGCATCTCACACATCGCGCTTGACCACGGCAGCATGATGCTGAGTGGCCAAACCCTTGGCATTTGTGGCATTGACCCGCTGAGGTTTTTCGCCACAGTGACTCAACGACAATGTTCATTTCAAAGAATTTACGTAGGCTAAAAATTTCTTTCCCTCTCACATTTCGTTCGAGGCTTAAGAGAACAAGTGGGATCGTGGTCTTTTTGACATGACACTTCATTCTTTGTACCTTTATAATGGGAAATTTGAGCCGTTTAATCTCGTTCAAAACGTCCTCTTCCCCAACGCCTACTGACACGCCTCTCAGAACTACTTTGAGTGGTTTGTCTTCATGCGCCATGTATGAGTGGTATGGTTCATTTCTTACGTCTAACAGTTTGGTTGCTTTTCTGAAAGCGTCGATTGAAGAAACCTCGATTTTTATGCCATCTTTGAGATCTGTTGCATGTCTTATAGATACGCCTGCAAGTTTAGCATCCCTAAGAAATGTTATATAGTTTTCCTTTTTATGAAGGACAATCGGGGGAATTTTTTGTTTTTTGTCGTATGTTTTAGGTGAGTTAGAAGGTTCTGGCAAACCAGCGCTGGGCGAAGAGTTTAGACATATTGTTGGTGTGTTAGGAGCCTTATCGCGGCAGTCATTAAAAATAGGCGAGCATGGGTTTTCGGCAACCTCTTCTCCGGTAATATTACTTTTAGACGATTCCCTATCAACAGTAAGATTATGGTCGTCAATTGATTGAGACGGCCAAGCAAACGTATCTCTGGCTGTAGCCATTTTAAAGTTGACAGACCCATCATTCGAGATCAAGTCGGAGGTTGCCGCGATTTCATTGGTAAGCATGCGTGAGTCATTGGTAGAGTTTACACTACTAGGGGATGGTGATGGGGGTGGTAAAACAATTATAGTTGGTGAACTGGGAGTGACGACGATGGTTTTGGGTTTCGAGGTTTTTTTCTGTGGCTGTTTTGGCGTAGAGGCCTTTAGTGGTAGCGTACCGTCCGAAATGTACTTGCCTACCCCTTCGTTAACAAAATCCTTAATTTTTTCATATATTGGCAGTAAGGTTTCGAATGCCGCTTGGTTATTATAGCCAGTAATATTTTTTATTAGCGACATTGCCTGGTCACTCATTACCGACATTTTGGAGGAATTCCTGGTTTTCCGTCCTGAACGCATCGCAGACAGTATTGGAATTTAAAAAAAAGTAAAGATAAAATAGGTTACAGGTTTAAGTGAGATAAACAAAGCAGTAGGTTAGGAAACAGGAAACAATAAACAATGAGCAAGTTAACTAATAAAAAATTGAAAAAAAGAGGAAAAAGAAAGTAAGTAAGTAAAAAAAAAAATGTATAGAAAGGTAATTTGTTATCTGATTCTTCTTGGTGGTAAGATTTTTTCCTCCAATATCGTCGTCGGCGATTTTTAGTCAACACAAACACTGAATTGAGTTATTTAGGTATGAACTATATAATCATTTAGCAACAGAATAACTTTAAAGTCAGTCTAGCTTTAGGTTTTAGCGTACAAATACAATTTATATAATAATAAGTGTTGAACCACCAGAATTGCAAGTAAAGCTAGCACACTTAACACAAAGGATTCACTAGACAATTGTTTTTACGATCGCACAGTTGTTTGTAATTTTTGAGATGGACAGGAAATGACCTTTCTCGAAACAAACAATAGATCTATTCACTTAGGTAAGAAGCACAGACACGTGCGTCGCATACGAGACTCAAGCGCATGGCGAAAGAACTTAATTAAGTGCAACGTTTGATGGATTTTTTTAAATAAAAATTATCAATGTAATTTAATAAGTGAATAAAATATTGGACATACATTGTACTGATATGCACGTGTCAATCAATACACGTATTTTTGTTATTATTTTTTTGATTGAAATTCCCATAGTCTAAATATTATTCAAAAAATAATAAATATATTTTTTTTTGTTTTGATTTAGCTTGACATAATTCGAATAAATTTGCAATTCGGTAAACTGATGTTTGAAAGACTATTCTGATACTTTCTACACTGTTCAAGACCTTTTGCGAAATGTATTTTTTTTTCATAGTATTCAGGAATCAAAAAGTTTGACAGCCGCTGATGTAATTACATTAGGTATGCATAAAACTTAACAGGATTAAAATAAGTCTTTAAGAAACTTAATTGTCTTGCTGCGCTTTCGTGTCTCAGACTTAGCAATTTGAATAAATTGGCAATTTTAATCATTGGTTCGCCCCTGCGCCTAAATAACTTTACATCTGATGGTTTTTGGCAGAGAAAATTTTGATATAAAGAAAAGTAGATGCCCAGAGGAAGCCAGTAACCACCGTTCAAGAAGTTCTCAAAAATATCACGCCGAGGGAGTTATAAAATAATATAATTTAATTAATATAAGCAGAAAATCAACGTTGCTTTATACTTATGGGCTATGGCTGATATGAGCATCTGACAAGCGAAGTATTATATAAACATATAAATCTTTATATTAATCAAGAACAATGTTTTCATTCATGTTTCGAAAAAAGATTTAAGAAAAGAAAAAGAAAAAATACGAATAATGTTTTTTTTTTATTTGAATTGTGTTACTCAAAATATCTTTTCAATAAATTTCGTAAATTTAATTCAACATTATTAACAAAAAACTCAATATTTTTAGTATATTTAATGTATGCAAGAATTTTTAGTTTATAATAATTAGTGTTTTTAGATGACTATGTTATTAGCAGTCAACGTGTATTGTTGAATAAGTTTTTATTGTTTTTATATATAAACAAAAATATGTTAATAAAAAAGCTTACCTGATTATAAAATGTTAACTCAATGGAATAGAATTGTGTTTTATGAAAGTACCTTTTTCGTGAGATAAAAACGATATTGTTTTTTTTTTATTATATTCTAGACTTGGGACCCTGGTTTTGAAAATATTAAATAAAATAATTGAAAATTAATTTCTGAAAACCACAATTTTCGAAGGCAATGTTTCAAATACGAGAAATAAATTAATATATATTAGCCATTAATTATACACCCAAATATATACATTAATATATAAACCCAAATAGCATTACACATATATATATGTGTAATGCTATTTGGGTGTTCTTTACATGTAATATGCAAAACAAAATAAAGGCAATCCGTTAAAAAAGAAAGCCATTACGTAATCATAATTAGTGAAAAAAAGTACATTAAAGCAATGGCCGCGAACCGATGCAGGTACGAAGTCGGTTTTTGTGGGAGGGCGAGGGGCGGTTTAAATACAAAACAAAAACAAATAATAGGAAAAGCGAAAGAGAATTAAATTTGCACCGAGCAGGCGTCCTTATGAATATTAAGAAAACGCGAAGAGACTTTTCGTTGTTTACTTTTTACGCTTTTTTCCGGTTTTCCCGTTTTTCCCGATTTGAATACAATTAGCGAGCTAGGCGGTCCCGGGGTTGCCACATAAACAGGCGATAAATACCCACAACGAATGAAAATGGAAATTAAACACAATTGCAAAAACGTACAACGGCAACAATAAATTTTCACAGCCTTAATTTATTGACTTTTCCAATTACAATACACACAATTTCAAAACTGGTTATTGGTCACGTATTTGAGATAACGCAGTGAATAGAGCAAACAGTCTTCAAATGTAAAGCAATTTTGCGACATATTGTGTGCTATTTATAGTATTTTTTTTAAAGATTTATTTAGTAATTTGTAATTTTACACGGAAAGGGAAAACAACATGATCGATATCGAAAGAAACAAATAACCGGACTAAACTAAATTTTCATTTCACATTTAAAACGCATTTAAAACATAAATTTGTCAATATTCTATCCAAAATATGTACATATATTGGATAAAATATCTACGTGCAGAGAACGGAAATGCATTAATTGTCACGGCGCATATTTTTTTAGTTGAAATTGAAACAAAACATTATTGATACTGTGATACCAAACGAAAAAAAAGTCTTCAGGTGACACAACTTCCGTCATATTTTTACAGTGGTAGGTTACATTATGATAATTAAATTTATCAAAATATTGGCCACACAAATTGATATTTTTTTATTAATTTTTTTCAACGATTCATAGCTCATAGGCATTAACATAACATGATTAGTTGTTACAGAAAATTAATATCATTAAATTGATCAATTAAATCTAACGAAAGAAAGTCGCTGTAAGTTTTGTACCGATAGTGCTCGATAACTATTGTATAACTATTTTGAAAACAGCATTAACTATTACTGTAATTAAAAGCTATTTTTAAAAATAAAATATTATTTTTTTCATTAATATTGAATGGTATCAGAGATAACAGCAAGGACTAACCATTTTTCAAATCAATTTGGGAATAGGTAGCCCTGGTTATTCGGACAGTCAAAGGAGAATAGGGGAAATATTCACAACTGGCAATTAGCTGGTCTCTTGTTACTGGAGGACTGAACAAGCAAACGACTAAAAATCGCTTTACGAAAACCACAAATGAAATAAATAAAGGAGGAAAATCAGTTTTCGCACAAATCCAGTTAGGTCTTCCCTATAAGTAAATTGATTGCAAAGAAACTCAAGCAATCTGTTAATAGTCGTAAGAAAAAAAAACCAACGCATTGCTATTTTGTTCGACTATAAATTGTTCACAGATTAAACAATTATTTCATAGGTAAATTATTAATAAGGCGATATAATCGGAAAGGTTTTAGGGACATCGGTGTTACTAAAATGTATTTATAAATGAATTATTTTGAGTAAAAAGTTAAAACCTGGATTTATACGTAATTTTATTACTAAACTTTTGATTGGTAATTTGCCGAGAAAGTAAATATTAAAAAGAATTACCCAATATTTATTTTAGATCAAGACCGGCTTAGCTAATCACAAAAATTATTAACTGGTGAAATATTACTGTCTACGCTTCCCATGTGGCAAATTATTGTCATCGTCAATAATGAAAACAGAGATGGTGATAAAATTTTATCTCTTATGAAATATAATACAAACAATGAATTCACTTTAGGAAAAAGTATTCTGTCCATTTTTTATAATGAAGTTAGTTTAAGCGATGATTTTCACAAAGCAAATAAGTAAATGGGATTTATAAGTCAAGTAAAATTAGCCAATTGAATAGAAAATCCTTTGGGTCACATAAGTTCTAAAAGCAACAATGGTATTTGTACGAACGAGCGAGCGGGAGGTTGTATGTTATCAACCCTTGATAAGATCCTAAGAAAGCAGCCTTTGTTCTATACCGGATGTGTCTAGGTCCTAGATCAACATGATAATTAAACAAATACAATAATAATTAAGACGTTATAATTACTCACATATTGTTGTGGATATAATACAAACAGTATTTTGTTGCCCTATTACTTGTACTCGAAATGTTTTGTGATACATTACTCGTATAATTTCATTATTGAATTGAAATTTATTGTCAGAGTTAGTTTAGTTATAATTAATTTTATTTAAGAAATAATATGCAATGTTTTTATAAAATTATTTACTAAAATAGTGCAAATACGCAGTGTGTTGACTTTGTTATCTCTATAAGTTATAATAAGCCTCAATACATTGATAGAGTAACAGATCATCGTCAAAAATATCAATATGTGTTGTTGTTATGATTGCATGTTTTGAAAAATTGTGAATGGCATGAAATATACAGGAAAAATAGCACTGACAATTAAAGATTTCGACTGAAAGTGGTGGGTGGAATTTTAATATCGTTAAAATTTTGTACATTCACAAATAGAATTTTCAAGCGTTCAAGTGCACGAATAAACTTGAACTTGATTGTGGGCAATAATTATTGTATATTCGACAAAATTATAACATAGTTTAAACCTTTTTAATACACGACAGAAAGATGCCACAAGATATACGTTATTTAGATAATCACATCAAATTTGATCTTGCAAACTACAGTTAATTGTATATCACATATATTTTAACCGAGGACTCGTTGAATAATTTGGTCATCATAATATAATGGCATTCCCGATAAAGTCATCAGTGTTTTTATTTGTGTTTTGTATTATCTTATTGATCTACATATGAGCCCCTAAGAGGTGGAGTGTTGAAAATCATACGGATATCTGTAAGTTTTAATGACCTTACGTCACTAAGTTTTCGATTGTAATAAGAATCTAATATAATAATATATATATATTCCATGAAGATTCACAAATTGTAAACATACATGTTTCGGTATGATTGTTTTGATGCGGCTATTGTAAAGTCTGTGCTGAGGGTGCAAAATACATTGTAGGTAATTTTGAAGGTCGAGAAAACTCGCCCACAATTTAAATCAAAGTGAAGATGGGCAAGACAAAAACAAACTTATTACGCAGCAAGCAATCGTCTGTTTGAAACTTGTCTAAAATTACAAGAAGAAGGCCATATCACGCGTTTCGTTTGATGTGGAATCGGAACAGGCAGGGCCGGGTCTGGGAATACGAAGGCCTTAAGAAAGCAATTGCCCGCTATTAAGCCTCTGTATTTACTGGAACAAAGTCAGAATTATGCAAATACAATTAAGGGCGGATTTATCGCGGGGCGAATTATACTGAAAAGACAGTGGCTTGCTGATAACGCTCAAAAGAATAATGAATATTTAAAAAAAATATCAGCTAGGCGTTGCACGAATAAAACTTGCGCTTCATTTTCGTGATCAATAAAAATAAATCTTTGTAAAATAAAAGGTTTCTTAAAACTTTCTTTAATGTGCCCGCCCGTCACTCCACATTCAATTTGTAAAAATAAAAAACAGAATTTATTATTAACCCTTTTACGACCGCGGAACGAAAAATAAACGCATAAATACCACGAGATGATTGATGATGACACGGTCATAAACGGGATAAAAAAGTTTTCATATGGTTACAACGGTATCAGATAATATTAACTTCTCAATGTCTAAATTAATCTCTGATATATCTAAAAAACGACGTATTGAGTGATTGAATTAGAAATTGCTTAATAGAACTCCATTGTCATAATGTGAAAAAAATACTTTGTAATTTTTTTAACCTTATAAAAGACTAGATATATGTTTTTCAGATTTAAAAACTTTATGGATCAGTATTTTATCAGGCGAACGTGTCAGTATAAATCGAATATTTGGTCAGTATAAACGTTCACATGTCAATATTTCTTAAAAATTTCGACAAAAGCTGTGATTGAAAAATAACTGGACTTGAGTTTTAAATACAGATCGATAATATAAGCACTGGCTATTATTTATCGGCCTGTGTGGTCGAGTGGTCAACATCGTTGGCTAACGCTACGAAGGTCACGGGTTCGAATCTGGGGTCAGTTTTTATAAATTGATTTTTCAATCTATTTATGAATTTCTGTTCAAAGGCATGGATGTATGTGATGTCTTGAATTCCCCCCTCCCACCCATTCTATCCTATGAACGGGGCGTATCGAGAACGATTAGCTAACCACTTGTCCTATCCTAGCGCTTTATTTCTATTCCTACTCTCTTTGGAAAAGGAGAGGTTGAGCAACTGAGTAACAAGCAGTTCTCGTAGAAACATTTCTGTTGGGATAAACTCCATTAGGAGTTCATATGCTCCATATTGGGAGCGGATATGGTAATAAAAAAAATATATTTATAAGTACTGACCATTTGATATATGAATATTGTATTAGCTATCTGATATTTGATCCTGTTTAAAGGTGGATTTTCAAACCTGATGTCGATTGAAATTTAAACAGATCCGTATTATGTCTAAGCAAAAATTTGTTGATTTAGGCTGAAATAGATACACGTATATAAGTAATTTTGGCAATTTTGACAGACATAAAAAAAACTAATTTATACATTTTGTAGCGTAGCAAGACAGTTATTGAGAGAATAGTAGTATTATAATTATTTGTATCGATGCTGATATGAAAGAACATCGAGTAAATTAAAATGAATAAAACAAAAGTTATGAGACTCAATCCGTTTACTGATTAAAATCGTATTTATCAGATTAGGACGTCACTGAAGTAACCAAATGCTATCGCAGTAAGTGTAGAAGAAAACTAATTTAGGCTACTTTGAAATAAGACATAGAGACAAGAAAGTTTATTAAGACAATAAATTGATAATAATGAATGCTTTGTAGAGTTTTTGATGAAAGGACATATCAATATAAATGCAAATATCCAGAAATTTTATTCAATTAAGAACGACGTGATAGAAAACCCTGATATGAACACACATTCGGGGCTACATGTTGCGACGTGAAATCGATAGCCAGTAATTCAAGGACGCGTGGGCTGAGGTTTATCAAAACGAAGATAATATGAAAACGGTTCAATATAATAGTATTATTTGTTGAAAGACAAATCGGTATTGGTATCAGTAAATTGTACAATTGTTAAATAATTTCTCCAAGCGTAAGTAATTCTATTCACTATTACATAGTGAATACTCTGCCATGATTTAGCGATCAAAAGTGTACGTAGAATACCAAAGTGATGGAGATTCTTCTTTGTCACAATACAATTATAAATATCAATAAAAAAATACATAAAACATCACAATCAATCATTAATCACATCTGTTTCAAAATTAAAAGTTTTACTAGTGCCATTAACTATCATTATTGCTTATTATTACCTAATTATTTGTTTTACTTGTAGTTATACCAATTCTATGTATTTAATTAACCTTTATTAATATCTATATAATTTTTAATTATTATTTATTGCTGCCAAATTGTTATAAAAATGTATCTTAACTGTATCATTAAAGAGATATCATCTTCGGTGTGATGCAGAAAGGAAAAAAAAGTTTATCAAATAAAAATAAATAAAAAAAAGATTCCTCTTTGTCACAATACAATTATAAATAAACATAAAAAAAATAGTCAACAATTTACATAAAAAAATCACTTTCAGGTAACTGTCAATACTTGGTGAAATGCCATTACAAAAATCAAAAGAGTACAACATTCTTTTGAACTAATTTTACATTTAAATGATGAAAATATTTGTCACGAGCGAAACCGGTTCTGATCGTATCAAATGAATGTGCAATTAGTGCAAAAGAGTGTTTTATTATTTAATTAAAAAATCAACAATGAGAATCTTTAAGCCACGAAAATACAAAACTATTTTTACATGCAATAAAAACATTTTTTTCAACTACAGTAAGACCTCCAATCCATCACCTCTTACATTTATCGTTTTCTCGCATTTATACGTATGTTTTTATATTCACGGCAAATGAGAAGAGTTAATTAATCCCACATTTATCGTTTTACCTCTTTCTTCGTATTTTTTAAGTAGCCTGTAAAAAACGATAAATCGGGGTTCCACTGTATAAGTAAGCTACCCGCATATGCGTTAAACTTAGTTTAGCTTATAAATCATATTTTTTTTGGTCGAGAGAATGTTGACAAAATCTAGTGCACTATCTTATAACATAGTATTTAACTGAAATCAATCATTTATATGAGAAACATTGCCAAGAGCGATTACAAAATTATCACCATTGGCAGATAGGTTGTATATTATTTAAATGAAGGATAATAATAAGGTAACACAAATTCGGCACTATAGAAACTGCTAGTTTTCCTTTCGACATGGTATACACTAAACGTTATAGCTTGCTTACCGTTCTTGCAGCCCTTGCTCTCTAACAGAATTACACCCTTGCACTCTTGCGATATATACGGGTTTTAATAATACGTTTACTGTATAATATGTATAATCAGAAACTGATTTTAAGCAGAATCATTGTGTTTATAGAAATGAACGTATGTATGTGATTTTTACAGTTCGTTTTACCCATACCATAGTAGTAAAAACGTAGCATATCAAGAACGATTAGTTACCTTAAGCTTCTATCGGAAGGGAAGGTTAAACGACTCATCAATTCTGGAATATGTCAATATTGATACAACTATTGACAGATTTACAATATTTCAATTCATCGCGAACAATTTTATCAAAATATGTTTTAATTTCTATATATTAATTTTGAATACTATATATATATCACTATTTATGCATTTAAAAAGTGGTATTTTGATATTGGAAAAAAATACAACACAAATAGCGTTATCCCGATATAAAATTAAATTTGATATCATTGTTATTCCACTTTTTGTATTACAAAATATGACGCATGTCTCACCTCTTTGAGAAGCATAATCAGACGTAACATTGCAAAGTTTTTTTTTTCAAACCATGTCCGCTCCCAATGTGGAGCATATGGACTCCTAATGGAGTTTTATCTCAACAGAAGTGTTTCTACGAGAACTGCTTGTTACTCAGTTGCTCAACCTCTCTTTTTTCCAAAGAGAGTAGGGATAGAAGGATAGGGCTAGGACAGGATTAGTGGTAAGCTAATCGCTCTCGATACGCCCCGTTTATAGGATAGGATGGGCGAGAGGGGGGAACTAAAGACATCACATACATCCATGCCTTTGAACAGAAATTCATAAATCGATTGAAAAATCAATTTATAAAACTGTCCGTACCGGGAACAGCGTTGACCACTCGACCACACAGGCGACTAAAGTTTACGAATAAAATAAAAAATGATTATGATTGTTAAGTTATAAATAACAAAATAAAAGTCGGGTTGTATAAAAATAGGGGAGTAAGATAAAAACTTACATTATGTACCGTAAATCTCAATGGAAATAAACATAACAATGGTGATCCACTTATCCAATTTAAAATATTATAAACCATGGTCCTGGTTTCGGTAATATCAGCATTGCAATCCCTACATTATTCTATCACCTTTAAGTAAAGTTTTATAACAACTAACAATAGAGCATCGTAGGGCTAATTTTCGATTAGATTAGATTAAGGCGGGTTTTACTTGAGAGCAATGACTTCGATGTCTACGTTTGGCTTCTAAGCCAAGCCAATAATGCAATTATTTTGAATCCAAGGTTAGATATAAATCTCTCTGGGCGAATGAACTCAGTAATGTTTTAAAGTAAATTGTATTGCTTTGATTTGTTTAATGCAATATTTTAATAAAACAAACACGTTGGGTCGAGTATAGACACTAACAAAACATTTTTTAAGGAGATTTAAGTCAGTTGTTCAACCTTTATCTTTTGAAAGGTATACTTATAACTAAAATATTAATATAGTGGACTCGAATCGCATGGAAAAAATATCAGTGTATCAAAGCAACGTAGTTGGCTTCGGTTACGGAGGTCACGGGTTCGAATCCTAAGACGGACAGATTTATGATGCGAGTGATATCTTCAATTCCCTCCTCTCACATACCCTATCCAAAAAAATAAGACATAGTGTAGAAAGAGCGATTAGCTAACTACTAGTAATTATATTAATACTCTGTTTGGTAAAAAAGGGAACACTTATGTTAGATAAACTCCATAAAGAGTCCGATGCTCCACATTGGGAACGGAAATCGTAAAAAAGTCATACATGCCTTAGTATACAAATGCATACATCGATAAAAAAAAAGCAATCTGCAAAAGCAATGATTTTTGTGTACAAAAATTCATCAATAAAATATAATAAAATTTAGTACAATGGTTAACGTAACAGTAGCGTATCTATAATATGAATCTAGATGAAGTTTATAATTGTGGCCGTCGAGAGGTGAAGTGAGCCAACTAGTAATATGGTATAACTTGTTTCTTGAACATTCAATTAAAATCACGTATTTAATTGGTGTTTTTGTGAATTGCATATTTTTATTTGACTGAGATAACACTATTGCAATGTGTATTAAGACCGCCAACGTCGAAGTATTCAATACGAATGCGACTCACGGATGAGACGATGGCGTACAAAGGGTTAACTGAGGTTACTTTACTTTTACGATACTTTAGGACGTGTGGAATATTACAACACATCTAACTTTTTTCTTCTGAAATACCACATGGCTCACTTCAAATCTGATGGGCCCATATAATGTAATATGCCCTGATTAAGCTTAAAAAATAAATTGTTGGAAAAAAGTAACGCATTATTATTTAGTAGTCTCAGCCATAAAAGCTTTACAAAACTTTAAAATAGGAGGTAAACTATTCTGAACTTTACACGAGTTAAATTTCTCATTAAAATATATTACAATAATAAAGCTAAAAGAATTATTTATTTACAAAGTGCGGTTTGAGACTGTTAAGTTAAGTCAAATCTTCGACATTTGCATTTTATGAACGTCCCAAGGTTTATAGCATAATTTCGGGAGATTGAGTTAAAAATATGATGATCATACTTTGTTATTTTTCGTATAATTTGATTCAATCTGTTTACGGGTGAGTGATGACTGCTGGGTACTAAAAATGCTGGATTTTTATTTATTACACTATATGTTGGCAGTTTGGCAATTTCAGACATTGGATATGTTCTTTACATATCGACTGTGGAGAGGAAAAATAACGTAACCCACAGTTTTTTCAAAACAATTTTTATTTCGATTATTACAATGTATACACGTTCTATCAAAAGGATGTCAGCTGAAAATACAGAACTAGTCTCTAAACGTAGCTTTTGAGTTTGAAAAAATAAGGGACTGTTAAAATTGCGATCAGGAAAAAAGACTTAAAAAAAGGTTTTTTTTTGAAAATATTAAATAAATGTTAGATAAAGTGAATAATAAACCAGTTCACCACTTCAAGGTTATGTGTATTTTATTATTTTTCTTTGCCTCAAAATCATCAAAAAACGTTTTTTGTGTATCCTGTAAAATTTGTCATGTGTGGGTTAATATAGAGTTTTTGTTAGAACCGAAAACCTACTCTTGTGTCGTCGTGCTCATCATGATAATGATGTATCTGAGAAACAACGTGGTGTCGGTTATTCCTACTTCCTATGTGAATGATTATGTGCTCACCATATAAAATTAGGCACAATTTTGTTAAAATATCGCAAACATTTTGCATGTCTGTTTTTAGCTATATTAAACTAAAAAAAAATATGATTGAACCCTCACACACGTACTTAAGTTCTTGAATATATTTTTATACGCTGGGTAGTATAAAATTATTTATAGTCAATCATTCGTTTATATTAAAGCCCTTTCAAAGCAATTTTGGTCGCAATCTCGTTTATTACGAATTCTGATAGTTCTTTCTGAGACAATTCTTTCGAGTCGGAGAAAAACATCTGGCAAGCACTTTTAACGTGTTCACTGTAAGTTCTTAGTGGCGAGCAGTGGCGGCCGATCAATGTGACATTTGATCAATGCACCTCTTGTATATGCAGGGGAGGTTATATTTCATTCAAACATAACATTTATACCATTCACTCATTTTAAATTCATCGTGTATTTACTATTTACTGACTAAAGATGGTATACATATCGACTGTGGAAAGGAAAAAGGACGTAACCCACACATATAAAATTTTACAGGTGGCGCTAAAAACGTGTTTTGATGATTTTGTGACATATGCAAATTATGAATTATACACAACCTTGAAGTGCACGGATATTTCTAAACTGGTGTTTAATTGACATAATCTAATATTAATTATAGAAGTTGTATCGGAAAAACCTTTATTTCAGTGTTTTTTCTTGGTTTTAATTTTTTACAAGGTCATCTTTTTCAAACTTAAAAGCTAAATTTAGATACTTATTCGGCATTTTCAGCTTCCATCCTTTTGATAGAATGTGTGTCAAGTTATACATTGTGATTATCGAAAAAAACCTGTTTTGAAAAAAACTGTGAGTTACGTCCTTTTTCCTTTCCACAGTCGATATATATAAGTTTAAATGAAATTATTGAAAAATTTCCTCGGAGTCGTTAATTATTTTAAAACTGGAATTGGAGTCGGAGTGGTCAATTATTTTTAAGCTGGAGTCGGAGTCGTCTTTTTTCCGCGACTCCACAGCCCTGGTGGCAACGCATAAAATACGAACAAACAAACATCCAATTATATATATGAGATAAAATAATGTATGATCAAGAGATCATCTCAAATAAGACGAGCTGTCTGAATGGGGGTTAATATTATTATTTATACAAACTAAAAAGTGAGTTTCAAAATGGCGGGCGATTCAAATTTTCTCCGCCGATCTTTGGAAATCTTACGGCAGCCGCATTACTATGCAAAACTCGTTTGTTTAATGCCCGCCCATACCATGCGGCCGCGTCCGCCCAACCGCTTGGGATGGTTCCAAACCGCCCGAGGCGTTGAAAATCCGCCCGACAAAACAAAGGTTTAGCCCCGGAATTGTGTTGGAACTTAAGTTTTGACCAGCGAACGGCTCAAGTCGAATACGGATAGAGTGTAATTCAAAAGTTAAAGCTGTGGCATAATCATTTATCCATTTGAATTATTTTCATCTCGCGTCGTCTGCTGCTAAATTAAACATGTTCTCGGCCTAATTCGTTGCGAGAGACATTGCTTTTGGTTATGTAAAGAAGAAAAATTAACAAAAAATATAAAAAATAATAATAAAACATTTTTAGTACCTTTTCCACATAAAACTTATTGGATCAGGACTGGTTTCGCTCATTGCGAGCATTATCGACTGATTAGAAAAATATATAAACAGTGCTATTTATTCAAATTGAAATTGAAATAAAAGGTGTAAGCAACTATTAACAATGAAAAGGATTTACAAATTACATTATAATTACACAAAATTAAATTGCTTAACACCTATATATAATATACAATTAAAAAACACAAAATCATCATTAAGTTATTTAATTTAGTAATGTAGTTTCACTTTGTTAAAAATTTCCCAAATTTTAATTGGGTTTATAATTGACATCATTTGCTATATATAGCAATTAAAAAATCATCAATAAATATATAAGTGGCAAATGATGTCAATTATAAACACAATTAAAATTTGGGAAATTTTTAAACAAAATGAAACTACATTACTAAAGTGAATAACTTAATGATGATTTAGTGTTATAAATTTAGTGTATAGGTGTTAAGCAATTTTATTTTGTGTAATTAAATTGTTATTTGTAAATCCTTTTAACTGTTAGTATTTGTTTACACCTTTTTATTTCAATTTAACTTGTATACATAGCACTGTTTAATTTATTTTCCTTATCAGTTGATAATGTTCGTTATGAGCGAAACCGGTCCTGATCAAATAAGCTTTAAGTGGAAAAAGTACTAAAAATCTTTTATTATTTTTATTAATATTAAATTTGAATCGTTGTATATGTGAATTTGAATCGTTAAAATTATGAACATTCACACAAGGTTTGTCACTAACGACCCGGGTTTTACCACTCCTGTATCCTATAGGTAAGTAAATACAATTATAAATCTTCTAGCAAACAAAAATAATTCTTGAAATTACTCACCATTCAAACCATTCAAATGACAAAACTTGCGTGAATGTATACACAATTTCAACGATTAAAATTTAAGTTCATTCGTACACCAAACCGCCAGAAGATGACGAAAGGCGAAACCCAGGTCGATATTGACAAAACTTGCGTGAATGTACATTATTTGAACGATTCATATTTCACATTTACAATTTTTTTATGTTAAAAACTTTTAAACAAAAGATAATTTTGCCAACGTTATAAAACACTTAAGTATTGAAGCGAAAGATCGTAATTGTTTAGTCAGATTATTGAAAAGGTGATAACCCTTCTGTAACAAAGGGATTTTTCAAAGACAATGTAAAATAAATTTTAGTACATTTTACAGATTTCTGTTATTACTTATAAAGTTGTAACTTGTAGCGACATATTTTAAATTTGATAAATTTGATAGATTTGATTCAGACCGATTTCGATTTTTGTATAAGCATTCTCATATCTACGTTAACATTATTTTAACATAACCTAATTTCATTTATATAATTATAAAAAAATGCGTTAATTTACTGATGATAAATTTATATATAGAGTCCGTGGTCCAGTGGTCAACGTCGTTAACTTCTAAGACGGATCTCAAAGGTTTAAGTCTCAGTACGAACAGCATTTTTTTTCAGTATACTAATCGATTTCAGTTCAGAGACAAGAGGTGTTTGCAATGTCTAAGAAATCCTTCCAATACTAAAATAACGATGTAGTAGAAAAAAATAGATAACCACTAGTTGTAATCTCGTAAGAAAACTTCAGTTTTATACCTCTATTAGGAGGTCATATAATCCACCTTGGGACCGGAGAATATAGTTTATCATTTAAACCAGAGTTTCTCAACGGTGGGCCATGTGGCCCTCCAGGGGGCCACAGCGTGTTCTAAGGGGGCCACAGAGATTTATTTTTGTTTTGGGGGGCCACGACACAGTTTAGGGGGGCCACGGGTATTTATAAAACGATACTGAGAAGAGCATAATGGCGGACGTCGCGCAGTTATTTTTTGTAAATCCTTAAATGAAATAAATTACTGGCATTCTAGATTCTAAAATCTCGGAAGAGCTATAAAAAAGGTGGATTTTTGAAATTATAATTTTCATGGGAAGACAAAACAATGGTATGGGGGCCACAGAAAAATAAAGACACTCAAAGGGGGCCACGCTCCCAAAAAGGTTGAGAAACACTGAATTAAACAATATAGAAATAAATAAAAAAAAATTCCGAAGAAAAAATCCTTTTACATAAAACTGTGTATATTATCAACGAAAACAACAATTTTTGACATTAATAAAATCTAAAATATTATCTTACATAGAAGGTTTCTCTTTGAGTATATTTCTATTATATTTTTATATAGCAAAAATTTCCTTGCCAGACTTGTTAAATAATATCAAGTTACAATGATACACCTATTATAGTGATAGTATTGACGAATTGTTTATTTTTGGGTTAAATTACGATTATTTACGTTATGAGCCACAAGCCATATATGTGAAGTCATAACAACGAGTAAGGAATCCTTGACAAGTAAAACAATAATTCAAGTTATATTATAGAATACTCGATTACATATATGAAATGAATACACGAATATTAGTTACTTTAGAGAATAAGGGTTAGTTATTAGCATGAAAAAATTGACTTATAATATTTGTTTTTTTCCAGCTATTGAAGTTCTGAGCTGCGATTAGAATATATATTTCATTAAAAAAATATCTATCGAAGCCCCACCAAGGTCCAAATAATATTTTAATTTGAGATGTTGGACACGGATTTATGTGATATCATGTCCTTGGGCTTATTTTGTGTGAAAAATAAAAGCTTATCTGGTATGATTTTCTAATTTTAAAATGGCTCGTTTTTAACCGGTCTGAATTTTAATACAGTTTTGGTGATAATTTTTATTATATTGGTCAGAATTTATATAAAATGGTCATAATATATCGGTCAGTGTGCAGAGGGCAGAATAAATAATTAATGGTCAGAATTTATATAAAATAATCATAATTTAAATGAAATTTAAAAAAAAACCTAACCTTACCAAAATGGTTTTAAAAACAGACCGCATAAAAAAACTTAACCTAACCTAACTAAAATGGTTATAAAATCTGACCGTAGTATATTTTTATTCTGACCAAATATTGAATTTTATTCAGAGCGAAAGATTATTTAAATTCTGACCAAAAATTGATTTAAACTCTTACCATTTGTTTTGTTCCCTTTTAGAATATTTGACACATTAAAATTACCTGTAATGCTACATATTTTTTATGAATAAAAAATACGCATTATCAATTTATACAATAATTGTCAACATGAAATAAATATTTAATATTTTTTAAATTTAATTTAAGAATGCTTCACAAAAACGTGCCACATATAGTTAAACAACCAAGTAATCAATTTTTGTTATAAATGTGTAATTTTTTACATTTTTTTAATTTCATCAACGAGGTTGAGCAACGTTCGATATTGTTTGCAAAGAAATCTGCAATATTGCTTTTGTAGACCCACGTGTTTTGAAACTCGCGACAAATTTCATTATTATTCCAGAGGCGTCAGGTTAAAAAAAATCTTAAATCAGATTTGCTGTGAAAAAAAAAGAATTTTCGCCGATAATTTTTGTTCAATCCGCGCGACCTACAAAAAGTCGGCACGCAAACAGAATTTTATAAAAGTACAGTTTAGAAAGAATTATAAACAATATCATAATATTTTGCAAGACTTATAGAGATGATAATTCAATTTTGTGGTTTTGTGTGACAGTAGTAAAGCAATACTTAAGCTGTATATATATATATATTTGCTTTCAATGTGTTGATTAAGACGGGTCGAACCAATGGAACAGCGGTGGGCTGCCAATATTTTAACAAGGGGCTCGGTAAATGTTATCCATTTTTTTATCCATGTTTGCTCTCTATGTCGAGTATATGGCCTCCTTATGAAGGTATCTCAACGAAAGTTATTTTTCTACGAAAACTGCTTGTTACTTAGTCGCTCTACCTTTCTTTTCCAAAGAGAGTAGTAGGGATAAAATGATAAGCATAAGACAGGACTAGTGACTTATAGTAGCGCCCAGTTGAATTGAAGAATCGGAAGAGTGGGAGAGAATCTTAAGACATCACAAACACCCATTCCTTCGAACACAAAATAGATAAATCGATCGAAAAAACGTTTTTTCGTACTGGGACTCACGGACGCCCACAACGCTGAATGAAGAAATGAAACGACAACTAATTTTCAAATTTATCTATCTACTGAAATTGCAGTTATGTGATGATTTGATATAAGACGAATGATTTTCTTATCTTAACAAGGGGCTCGCCGACCGCGCAAAATTTGTACAAGGGGCTCGCGCGACCCCCCTCAGCTCCCTCCAGCCCATCCCTGCAATAGATCTTTATGGACGACTTACCGTCAGGTAAAAAGCTTATTATGTGCAATGAAACCGCCTTTTACAACATCACAGAACTATTTTCGTGATAACATACTTACACTTAAGTTATTCCTAAGCATGATTACTGTTTATGTTGTATTTTTCGCCGCATACTATGAATATGCAGACTGTTTTACCATAGAAAATCGGTAATACTCATGTCAACCATTTGAATGCGCACAGCTCTGCTGTGCCGAATAATCAAATTTAATATACATACATACAGTATACATACAGTTGGCTACCGCTACGGAGGGCACGGGTTCGACTCCCAGTACAGGCAGTTTTATAAATTGATTTTTCAATCGATTTATGAATTTCTGTTCAAAGGCATGGATGTATGTGATGTCTTGAATACCCCCCTCCCACCCATCCTATCCTATGAACGGGGCGTATCGAGAGCGATTAGCTAACCACTAGTCCTGTCCTAGCCCTTTCTTTCTATTCCTACTCTCTTTGAAAAAGAGAGGTTGAGCGACTGAGTAACAATCAGTTCTCGTAGAAACACTTCTGTTGAGATAAACTCCATTAGGAGTCCATATGCTCCACATTGGGAGCGGACATGGTAAAAAACAAATAAATCATAATACATTTATTTGTAGTTCTTCATTATTTTATTTTATTAAGTGTAAATATTAAATTAGTTTGAACGTTTAATTAAATGTACAAGAGGTTTTAGGAATTTAAAGGATATGAGAACAAAAAGATCTATTTCGTCATGTTGTGATTTAAAAAAGTTTCACAATGACACATAGAGAAATAAAATCTTATTTATACGATATATGTAGATGCATGCTAACAATAATGAATATATTTAAAAGAAGGATTGCTCTTTGAATCTTCGTACGTATAGGCCCAGAGGTGGGCTGGAGTAAGCGAGCCCCTTGTAAAATTTTACTAAGGCCGACGAGCTTATTCTAAAATATATATAAAAAAAAAACAATATTCTCAGATTAAATCAATACCTTAATGCAATTTCTGACATAATTTATATGATTTACATCAGCTTCATTCGAATGTATAAAACATAGAATTTAAGAAAAAATATACTAGACACCTATTTCTGTGGCAAAATAGAAATTTTCACTCTTGCAATCCGAGATTAGTGAGTCAATTTTAGAACTGTTAATATTTATTATTTCAGGATATATATATGAAATTACTTTCGACTACATTAAAAATTATTGCGTATAATAGAAGTGATCAAAAAATTCGCCCCTTCTCAGAACACTGCGAGTGGCTATCAAGTTAGACGAATCCCTTGTTAACGTATTGATAGCCCACAGCTGGGTATTGCAGTTTCTTATGAGTCATATTTATAAACAGGAATCGTATAAGATTATGTTAACAGAAACATGTAGCTAATCATGATAAAAAGGTAACATTTGAGATATAAAAGCAATAGCGATATGTACATGTAAATTCGTATTAAATTTGAATTTTCTTTGGTAGTTGCAATTTATACTAGTACGTAAATGAGTACCTAGTAACTTAATGCAAGTAAATTTTTATCTGCACTGGGGTGGAACAGTCAAGTGGAACAGTTCTTTGAGCATTAGTTTCGGGGGGCGGGCCTCTTTCCGTTATCGGAGAGAAGTTTGAGAACAGGCATGAATCACTTCCTTTGATTGTCTTTGAGAAACTTTTGATAGATTGTAAGGTGTATTCAATATTGAAAAAAATATATTTTCGATCATATTTGTGAATCTAGTGTGTCCAACAAATGACAATATATTGAGGTACATAAATGTCTTTATTTGGGCTTGTTCATAAAATGAAAAATAATTGGATAGTTATGATAACCATTAATCAAAGATAAGATAGTAAAGCTATTACGATATTCATAAGCCGATAGTAAATAATCGTTATACAGTAGATTATTAACTTTTAAGGTGTCTACTGTCAATTCAGAATGAAACAGCATTTTTTTTTATAATTCAAAATAAAAATAAAACTGTAAAATAATTGTGTTTTATTAAGTACCACACGAGTTCATAAAAACAATTTAACGCAAAGAATAATTAAAAAGACTTTTTTTATCCATGTCCGCTCCCAAAGCGAACCAAATGGCCTTCTATTGTTGGTATCTCAACATGAGTTTTTCTACAAGAACTGTTTGTTACTCAGTCGCTCAACCTCTCTTATTTTCTAAGAGAGTAGTAGGGATAGAAAGAATGGGGCAGGGCAGAACTAGTGGTTGACTAATCATTCTCACTAGAGCCCCTTATTTAACGATTGGAATGAGAAAGAGAATTTTAAAACACCACAAAAATTCATGACTTCGAACAGAAATCAAAAAATTAATGGATTTCTTTTGTTCGTATTAGGATGCGAACCTGTGAGGTCTGGCATAAAAGCCAACAAAGTTTTGTTGACCACTGTGCCATTTACCTAAAAATGGAAGCTATAAATGAAAAAAAATATTGGTATTCTGTGTTATATAATTTAATTCAATAAGTCTCAGATAAAACAAGTAAAAATAAAGCAATTCGATTGACTTTTAAATTAAATCGATTCAAAAAGGTTGATCAAGTTGTAATATTAAATTTAATTCGTAGACATTTCCTACGCATGAATATTTTTTTTAAGGTATAAAAGAACACCGGGCTGTTAATAAATAAAAATTGTTTAAATATAATTCAACTGATGCATTGAAACATGATAAGTCAAAATAGGAGAGAGAGTACGTTTTAAAAGCTACGACCTCTACGTACACCTCCCCTGGATAGGTTCCAGTGTAATGGCTGCCGGTGTTTTTGCCATTGTCTCGAATCTCGGCTTTTAAGGCTCACTTGTTTCGTCGTCAGGTAATTACATCCTCTGAATAAAGAGTCATTCTTTCAATTCCTCAGAAAAAAACCCACTATTGTGTCAATGTGATTCACAACCCACCTCGTAGATAATAATTGAATCTTGTCTAGCTACTGCGTACCGAAGGACAGCATATTGCTTAACAGTTGATAATGTAGATATTAGCTATTATTTTTGTTTGAATAATTGCTAGGAAAACAACGAGAATGAACTATCACATCGCAATGAAATAACATTTTATTAAAATCAATAACATATAACCATACTAACAACAAAGTTATCAATAAATAGCATATGTTTATTTAATATAAAATTACAAATAACTTCGATTATTCCATGTATTGTGCTACAAACTGTGACACGTCTTTCGCCTCTTTCTGGGGCATCCTCAAACAATCTTACTTTCGCTATGCTTGTTCAAGTACGAATAGTTTTATTTTTACTATACTGACATATTATTAAAATAAAAACGGGAAGTAAGGAGGGGCAGGACAGAAAAACAAACAAACAATAACGATACTACAAATGAAATTTACGTTAAAAATTATAAACTTATGAGTTGCATCAATTAGGATGGGTTAAGCCATTGGAAATAAATTTAGCAGTGGCGAGCACCCTGTCCTATTTAAGATATTGTGTCACAGTTTGTAGCATAATACGTGGAATAATCTAAGCTGATTTTAATTTTATATTAAAATGAACTTCCACAAAGTTACTGCCGAATCCATCGAAAGTTTTATAATTTATTGTTTGTATTGCTTATGGTGATGCTAAATTGTACGTTTGTTTCTAAAATATATCAAAAATAGTAACTTTATGGAGTTAATGTTAATTTTTACTGGTAATTTAAGAAGAAACCTAAAAATTATTATATTACAGGGTAACTTTTTAATGCATTTGCTAAATTTTATCATTATGTAAGTTTGTGGTGTAGTGGTCAACGTTTTTCGTTTGCCAATGAATCTCACAGGTTTAGTTCTCAGTACCATCAGCATTTTTTATATCGATTCCTCAGCTCAGATTTCGAGCTAAACACAAGTCCTGTTCAATCCTAATTCTTCCATCTCTACTTTCTTCAAAAAACAAGAAATCGAGCGACTTGCTAGTATAAAACTTTATCAAAGATACCTTCAATAAGAGGCCATTTAGAGCGGATATGAATTTAAAAAGTCATAGAAAATTTAATGAAACTTTTAATTAATTTATTGGAATAGTTTGCGAATATAAAAAAAAACGAATGCATGTGATTACTGTAAATTCTCGTAAGAATAATCGTAACTTTCTATCCATTTGTTATTGGAACAGTTATACCGTAGTCATAAGATCAAAATATGTTTTGTCAGAAATACTGGCTTTGGGTTTTTAATGTGAATTATGCAACAATATGTTGAGAAATAAACACATATATGTGAATCACGTTTCAAGATCCAAGTTTCAAGATCCAAGATCAAAAGATTTTTTTATGTCACTGCATGGTTTTCGAATGGTGGGATTTTTAGAAACTTTATATGGCACAAAGATATTTGATTGATTATTGGTAAAAATGAATTGTGTTACTTTTAAAAGCCATACAGTGTTACTGAGCATATTTCTAATGAAATATATATATTACGTCAATATAAAATTTGAAAGGTTAGCATAAGATATGGCGGCTGAGAATTCTACTTACAATCGGTAAATAATAATGTTGATATTCCTCAAATACAAAATGAGATGTTTTTGACTTTGGGCGTAATTTATATTTCAGTAGGCGTTCCAGAAGATCGGAATGGATTTAATTAAATATCGACTCTATTGATGTACGTATGAAGGATTCAAGATGCGGTGACCAAGCCTCACGAGAAAAGATAAAACCACTGTAGTAATAGAGGGTATAGAAATTACGAGATATAGATTTTCAAAATTTAAAAAAAACACAAAAAATTTCCGTACTAGCAATGGTTATTGGCCATGTTCGAATCCTAGTACGGATAGTTAAATTATTTTTGTACTCGATTTTCTGCTTAAAGTCATATATGTGTGTGATCTCTTAAATTACTCCCTTCCACCCAACATAGCTTAAAATCGGAACGTATCAAGAGCGATTACCTAACCAATAGTCTCGCCCCATTCTTCTTTTCCTACTCTCTTAAAAAATAAACCTTTTGTAAACTGAGTAACAAACAGTTCTCCTAAAAACACTTATGTTGACATAAGAGAAAGATCCATTAGATGTTTGTATGTTTAGCATTGAGAATGGACATTTAATGATGAGAAATTGATGTATGGATAAAATAAGGTAAGGTGGTGAGTTTTATAAAGCACCGTTTTAAATTTTAAGAGATCAATTGTGGGGTGGGGTTATAGTGCAAAACGTACTATTTCCAAACCTCAAACTTTTCAGTATAGTCAAATACTATAACGAATAACACAAACAAAATAAAATTTGCATAAAAATAAGATTTTTAATTTGAAAACGACGTTCTTTTAGACATTTTAAATTAAAACTTATAAGACCAGTCGATTCCTTAGGCTTGATTTACCCTATCTGCATACCTAATTCAATATCGCTCATTTTGGAAATAGTATGTTTTGCATTATAACCAATTATATATAATAATTAATATTGTATAAATAATCTGAAGAAAGTACTTCTGTTGCGTCGAATACCACAGATTTGAAATGCGATAACTCACTATGAATTATGTAATTTAGAATTTCGACTGAAGGTGCTTGATGGAAATTCAACGTTAATTGAAAATTCTAAATTATGAATTATGTGTTATATTTTTTTTCAAAATAAAAATTTGACATCCATGGAGCTGTCATTTAGATATGAATGAAATGAACATAACCTTTACATGAAGTAAAATTAGCAAGCTGAATTATAGGTTTAGCACCGGAAACCAATTATGTTTTATGTTATGAGACATGTTTTCGTTATTGTGTGTTAAATACTGCGATGTTATACTTTAAATTTAGCGATAAAGAATTTTTCAGGTCCCTTGCAATATCGGCGGAAGGTGGGTTACCGCAGTTAGCGCGTAGTGTTCTCGTAAACTTGCTATTCCCTTCCTTAACCAGGACGCATTGCCTGGGGCCAATATAAATAATTCATTAAGCAGCTGGTTGGTTGAGAGGCGCTCTTTCTTAATTCAGAGTTTTTGCGCGGGAAACGGAGAAACACTTGCCACAACAAATGAGGGAAAATCCCCGCAAAAAATACAGAGATACGCTTTCCCATCTTCCGGGGGAAATTGAGTGAGAGAGTAAATTTAATGGAGTAATGATTTAGAATGCGCCTTATTAATGGTAATATAAATTGGACAAATTGTGCAATTTTCGCTGGGTAACCACGGTATTACACAAACAAAAGGAATACTATAAGAACCAGACAAAGAAAATAACAACACGTTTATGAACTATAAATTTTAAGTTAGGGATATTATATTTATAATAATAAAATACAGTTCACCACGATACAGAAGGACTATTCCATTTTTTTTGTAGTCGGAACTGGTTTCGTTTAACGAGTGTATTTTACGAGGTAAAAAAATTAATTGAACTATATCCGACTTATAAAAAGGAATTTTTGGTTTACGATTATGAAATCAATATTAAAATATTATAACAGGGACTATTTAAAAAATTCAAAACAATATATGAGAAGATTAAAGATTATCGTTTTGTCAAAAGCAATATTTTGAAAAATAAGTTTAATAAGTAGCTCGCTTGAAGACTAAATTTAATAAAAATATATATTATAAACATTAGTTTTCTTAGTGAATTAAAATTACAGTGAATTATTGTGCAAATAAACAATAACTGACAGAAAAATGTGATTTATTTAAGTCATGATTAAAAAAAAAGAGTACACAAAATTATAAAAAACAATTTTTAGCTTTAGTCTACAAATAAAGATTAAAGTACATTATTTAAACAAAATAAAGCATTTGACATTACAAAAAAAAACGAAATAAACGATATTTATTAAAAGGGCTGGAGTGGAGTCTAGACTAAAGAATTAATTTATTTTGTCATCAAAATTGGAATAATACAGAAAAGAAATAAACTTTGATGTACATATTTATAGTTTAGTAAGAAGCAAGAGCAAACAAAATTACTTGGGTAAAATTTTCAAAGAGCATTTTAAGAAGGGCTCAAAGGATTTTAAAATATTTCTCCGTCCTTTCGAGCGAGCATGTAGATGCACAAGACACGTCTAGGTGCTGTCGAAGAAGTCGGAGCTAAAGTAGTTGGGGTAAGAATTCTGCTAAAATAAACTAAATAAATTCTCAACGTAGGCTGATCAAAAGTCACGTTCAGAATAAATTGAACGAAGCTTTCTCTCTTTTACTTGTGGATAAATGAAAAACTGTGCAAACGAACTTGTTACAAACGTTAAACGGTACTAACGTGCCGTAGATATTTAGGGTTGTAACAGTTTATTGTTTTCTTAAAATTTAGACCGGTTTACTTTCATGAAAATTGTAGTAGTTTTAATTAAAACACCACAGAATGTACAATAAAACAAAAAAAAAACAATATTACCTTAGTAAGTCGATATATCTATGTTTGGCAGACTTGTGAGTATAAGTCCGAAAATACTTTACAGGAGAGCAAAAAATGTGAAACAATGAAGGTCTGCTCTTTTAATTAGAAGATAGAAATAAAATGATCAAATTAATGTTACAATAATTTTCTTTTGGACTTAATACAATAAGTATATGTACTTAGGTAAGCACACCGCGATCTTTTATGTTAAAGCTAATCTAATAGGAGTTTTTTTTTCATAGATTTTTTAGGTCATTCACACATATTCTTTTTGTTCTACTGAAGTTTCTTTGTGTTCGTATATTGTATACGCGTTTATCATAAAATAACGAAAAATGTACTTCTATTTATACATGTCACAAAAACGTGATGCAACAATATTTGATAACTTATAACATCAAGTCAAATTGAAGAAAATATAGTTTTTTTGTAGTTGGGTTACTTACTAAATTTCATAGATCCAAATTATATGTTAGCTTTCACGAAACAATAACGATACAATGTGTCTTAAAATATTGATTTCTACAAGTAATCATTTGATATCTTCGTTTAAGTAATTAGTAGTGCTTTGATTATTTGAATTGATCTGTCTTTGTTGATTTTGCCATGTAATTTGTTCAGGTGATAAATGTCTGAAGAAATGCCAATTCCAATAAAAATCATTGTGTTTAATATTTTTCTAATGTAATTAAGAAAAACACTGTTGTTAATAGGTATGAGTTAGATATACGTTGGATTAGTATTTAAGATTGCTTAACAAATAATCGTGAAAAAGAATTTATTTTACGACGACAATAATAGGCGATGCTAGGTTTCTTAGTACGGAGAAACATTAAGGATTTCTATGTTCAAAAAATACAATGAGTCGACACCAAAAAAGTGTGTTTCATTAAATAACTGTACCATTGTTTGTTTGGCATTGAAGGGCCTATGGAAAAAATACATTGGGAAATTTACGTCCACATCTACCTGGCTTGGTTTACCTATTCTCAAAAGTACCTTTCCGGGTACCAATGTACATTATTATGTCCCAAACAAAGTATTGTATATCAGTAAAGCAATAGTGCGTGAATAAGACTGTTATGGGAAAAATCGACCCGTTGAATGGGTTCCCATTTAGCCCTGTCTCATGTCAAGGTGGAAAAAAGCAAAAAGAATTACATCCCTCAGTAAGGTATACTAAACCTAAGATTCGAACACCCTTAAATTAAACCATGGCGAAATTAACTAGGTAACACACACATGAGTGAAATGATGAAGTATTTTGTGCGTTAAAGGTTAAATCTATCCTCTTTCAGTGTCTTTTCATATTGTGACCACAGTAATGATTAGAACGAACTTGCAAGTTTTTTAACTTTTAATGTATGTATTCACTGCCAATGGAAAGGAATTATAAAAAAAACATAAAATTGTTTTAATATAATTATTAAATTGAATTCCAAATGTTTTGCAGTTAGAAATTCAGTAAGGTCATTTTTTACTCAATAATAACTAAGTAAAGGAAAATATAAAATTATTTATGCTATTAAAAGCATTCTTAACCTATTAAATAATTGAATAAATAAAATCAATTGGGATAATATCAATTACTTAGAGTTGATTTAATAAATAACTCGATATTGGTAAAGAAGAAAGTGAACACTAATATATCAATATATGCTATTAGATATTATCAAAAATAAAGCAAAACAATGATTCAATCAATAACAATGAACCAGAGACCTAGCTGCTAAGATGGTTTCTATCGCTGTAAATAGTGGTTGAGAGATGTTACCGTAACATATTTAAGGTATTATTTAATATTTATTGTATATGACCAAAGAATATGATTTACAATAAGTATTTGAAAATTGTTGTTATGTGTAATAATTATTTTAAGTAAGAAAGATCAATATAAAAAATGTTTTTAAATTACGAAAGAAAAATCAAATTCCTTATTGGACTATTTTTAAATACAATAAATTGATTTAAGTAAGATTTTGTTTTATGAACGTTGTTGAGAACCACAGTATTTTTAATAGTTTTTTATATCGCTGATTTCCTATTCCTGGATAAGGCGTTAAAAAAAAGCGAGAAAAGGCGGGGTGTCGGCAGAAAGTGCTAATAACGAGCCCTGTCAATACGCACGAATCCCATTATCTGGAACCCTAGGGTAGAGGCTATACAAATAGGGGAGGCTTTTTTCTATTTGCACTAGAGTGATCAGGTTGGCTGGAAATTTCACGACACTTTCTGAATTTCGTTTAATTTGCCTCCGATTCGAAGAAATCAACCCGACGAATTTATTCGCTGATGAGTGGTTGAATTGGCTACAAGAAAGCCCAAAGAGGCTTTCATACTTCCACAAAGAGAATTTGTGTACAATAGAAAAAGAATTTATTTATAAATAGGAAAAAGAATTCACTTTGATACAGTTTAAAATGTAACGCAAATAAATACAATTTTCAAACAACATTAAGCCAGTGTAATAATACAAATGAATTGCTTACCGGAATTTAAATCACGTTTTAGAATATAATACAACTAAGGAAAACGTTATCTGTCTAGGCTATAAAATTAACATTTAAAATTTCATCACATAATACAAATAACACAGGATAATAAATTGTTTACTTTATTTATTTTACTCCATACCAAACTATACTTTCAGAGTAAAGTATCATCAAATCAAGCACGTAGCGAGTAAATATCTTTTGAGCGTACAGAATATTGAATATTTGTAGAACGTACCCTCCCTAAAGGAACAATATTTATATAAGTAACATATTGTCTACACATATTCTTGCTCACGCATTAAAATTTATATTGCTTGAGTGGGTATAATTAACAAAACGTATTATCCAAAACATGCAATTGCTGCAAAATTCAGTAATAAGTAGTATCATCAAAATACACAAAAGGTAGGAAAGGCGTTAATCAATATTAGCAGAAGAACATGAAAGAACGTCTACCGATGTCGAAAACTGGATAAAGAAATAGTGGATATTTGTGTCTGATATTGTAAAAAGATTATGTATATATTGGAAATTGCAAATATGTTTTTTTAATGAGTGAAATATTATTTTTGCTATAATGATTGAAATGATTGTACGACACTATTCATATTTCCCAGGGAAGTGAGAGGTCAAGATTATCAATAATCTTCAAACCGAAATTGATTCGTTTGCCAAAGAAATGATTTTGTATAATTACTATACATTAGTTTAATCATTATTTTTGGACGTTTATTAATAAATATAATACAGCGTTTTCCAAATTTTAAATACAAAAACTAATACATAATCAAGGTGTCAACTGTCAATCAAATACATAATTAGGGTGTCAACTGTCAATCCGTTGCGGAAAGGCATTATTTAAATAAATAAAAAAAATATTGTACTAACGCCACAATTTTATGTGAACCATTTATAAGCTAATAATGCTCGTGATCTAGTTGAAAACCAAGCCCTGATCTTGTTTAAATGTAGAAGTATTAAAACAAAGAGTTTAACTATTGAATACTACAACATAAGTCGGGTCTAGTGACACAGTGGACTTTACGGGTTCGAATTCCAGTATGAATAGTTTTTTTTTCATTTGATTTCTGTTCGAAGGGATGAGTGTTTGTGAAATCTATCTAAAAATTCTCTCCCAACCTTCCAATCCTAAAATAGCGGGGCGTGCCGAGAGCGATTAACATGTTTGTTTGTATAAATAACACTGTTAAATTATATTTATTATCAGTCGATAATGCTCGCCATGAGCGAAACCGGTCCTGATATTGGTAAATAAAAGTGGAAATAAGTACAAAAGAATATTTTTTTTTACTTTGTGAAATTCTTTTCTGACGATATTAAATAATGTGAATTTAAAAACACAGGCACGCTTTGAACAATATTTATTTTTAAACAATTAAATATTTCATATTATCGCCTGAACGCCAAATTTTAACGGGCAGTTCTTTCAATAAAACATATTAGTTTGAACTGAAATGATTTTGTGAACTGTAACTTCAAGTCAACAACCATGACCCGTTCTCAATAGACAGAAGTGAGTATTCAACAAAAAAATAAAAGCTTTCTCTGCAACCTTTCTCTGTTCTGTCTTTATTGGAGAAAAAGAAGCGTCTTAAAAGTCCACCGAAGATGTCCAAGCTGACAGATAAGTAAACTTTAACTTCGACATTGATATTATTTAACCGTTATATGTATATATCTTTCCAAGTTTCATGAGAGAATCTTTTTCTTTTTCGTTAAAACTTTGATAGAATTTTCGCAAACGTAAATTCATACAACACTATAATATGTCGAATGGTGGAGTATGTTTACCAATTTAATGAATAATTAAGCTTTATTATTTTTATGTTAAGGCTTATTAAAATTTTATTTTAAGATAATTCAAATTATCATTTGTTTAAAAATTTGTATCATTATCAATCAATTAATCGTATGATTATTTAATTATTGCAAAAATAGCATCGTATCGATTTATATTTTAATCACTTACAAATAATTGCGATAAGAAAAATCAATCGTAATCGAAAATTAACAGTGTGCAATTAGTAAACAATATTAATTTATTTTCAAGTTTTTTTAGAAACCGCTATTACATTTATTTGATTCTGTAAAATGCCCAGTGAAAATTGATCAATTTGATTAAAACGGTAAAACATTACAATAAAATATTAATTAAATTCTTTTCTTACTCAGGTTTATATTAAATATGTAAAAATTGCTATTTTTGTCAAATACTAAAGCCATATAAATGTATGTGAATGCGTATAATCATATGCGCCACATTTGATTGTGTTAAAAAGTAAATAACTTATATAAACCTTTTCCCACTATTTAATTATTAACAAAATTACAACAAAGAAGAGAAAAATATATTTGTATTGTTTTAATTCAGAAAATAAATAAAAATGATGGCAAAAAAAAACAGTTGAAATTACATCATACATTAATTCTTTGAAATCGCAAATAAAATTGAATACAAAAACAGACAAATATTTTCCTATCGTTTGAAAGATTTTCTACTTATTTGTTTTTAATGTTATTAATAATATCAATAAATTTCTAAGAAAAACATAATGAGAGCTTTTGAAGCATATAATTTTAATGATATTAATATTTTCCTATATAATTTTTTTACGCAGAATCATCGAGAAAACGATGTTTTGAATCAATAACAACATCGGAAAAAATACTTGACTTTATAAATAAATTTAATATACTATAGTGCTTTAAAATAGCAAAATAACAATGAATATAAGATAGGTTTTTTTGATAAAATAGCAAAAAAAAGCTAAAGGCATATTTTAGCAAAAATAACAAAACTGATAGCCTGTATTCAAAATCTGAAGGAAAAATGAAATCTATTTTTCTCCGAAAAATAAGTTAGTGGGTGGAAGAAAAGTTATTGAAAAAAAAATCCGTGACACCGGTAAATCAATATGTTTTTTAAGTTTCCATTCTGTATGTATAATGTAAAAGGCTACGTCGGCAGGGGATTCGCTCTTTAAAAAATCATTTCGGCGTAAACACTATGAGCCAAGTCGATGAAAAGCCTCCAGAATAAGGTCGACGTAAAATAAACTGAAGACATATTGTGGAGCAGCTACACTGTTTTTGAATCAGATTAAATATTCAATATTGAAATGAAATTCGGGAGCGCAACGATAGTTTGATGGATTTGTGGATAAATCAAGTTTAGTGTATTAAATTTACGAAAACCATATCACAAGGTGTACAGCAAAATGCGTTAACAAAGGAAAAATACACATTATAGTGTATAGAAAAATTGGAAAACGCGCTAAAAAACAGTTGCATTTTTCATCAGATTTAAAATAACGACAATAAATATTTTAATTTATTGTTTTAGATTAAATTGCAATTGAATAAAATCACCATTTTATTATATCTGAGGACTTGTAAGCTACTAATTTATTAAGCAGATAACAATTTATTTTGAAAGTATAGGAAAAGCAAATGAGACGAAATGTCGGTTGTTTAAGCATTTATTCGGTTTAAGTAAAGCAATGCTCTCACACTTTTTTTAATTTATGTCCACTCCCGATGTGGAGCACATAGTTTTCTAATGGTGGGATCTCAAAAGCAAAAAAAAAATCAACGAGAACTATTTGTTTCTCAATTGCTCACCTTTTCTTTTTCGGCGAGAGTAGTAGGGACAAAAGGGTAGGGCTAGGACAGAATCGTCTAAATGTATTAAAAATCATACCTATTTCATACTTTCATACATTCGCCCTTTGCAGTCTAGTTGATTGGACCAGGCGGGTCTGGGTTCGATTCCCGGTAAGGTCAATGTGAAATTTAGATTTTTCAATTAAAATTTGAGACCTAAGACGTGGGTGTTTGTCATGTCAGTTTACCTCAAGCGATTTACAACAATTTTTCATTGAGTTTTTCTCATATGATATTTCAACTAAATGCATTTTTTTTAAAAATTGTAAATCAAAAAACTATATATTACTCTATATATATGAATATAATCGCAAAATATTACGTTGACCTATTTAAATATTAGGGTAAATTATATTATGAGTGTTTATAAATCATTTAATTTTACTTATTTAATGAACGTGTCATTATGTATTGAATTGAATATAAATTATCATTTAAAGTAATTTTAACAAAAGCTCAATATTTTTAAAATTCTCTTTTCACAGTGTAAACGTAGCACCACGCACAATGGTGTAAGAATATCGGGGCTCAATGAAGAACCTTCAAGTGGGCGATCAAAAAATAAGACCGAGAGAGGCACAAAGAAGTAAAGAGGGACCGTGGCGATGATAAACAATGGCGAAGAACAGAGGACGTCGAGGAGAAGACCGAAGAAGAAAGAAAGGCGAAGTGAGTAAAAGCGTCTTAGAGGAAGGAGGCGTGAGAAGCTGGGCGCGATTTTTCAATTACGCTCGGGAGACAGTTTTCTTTTGAATCTCCAGTACATATTTGCTCAACTAACAAGCCGGAGAACCCCCGCGATTTGACAGTAAAACAAGTGACACACAGACCATGGGCGCCGAATCAAAATCTGGCAACAAAAACAAACGAACAAAAAAAACCATACACAATTTTTCATCAAATTTGATGAAAATTATTCATAAATCGGCTTTTATTGAATCGTCATTTGTAGAGCAAAACATTATTCTCAATTTTTCTGTGAATGTATTATACATATCTCTGCCAAAGTTTTTAGGTTACTTTTGAATTAATCGTCTGTTGATTAAATGTAGATATAATATATTTTATTAAGAATTTTTTAATAAAGGACACTTTTAAGCCTCAAAATTATTGTTAACCGATTAAAATGTCATTGAAAAAAGGTATCCAATATTTGCCGTGTTATCTTTACACTTTTTTTACTACAATTTTTATTTTTATTTATAAATATTCAATAGATAAACTTACAAATTTCCTCTTTGAACTTAGTAAAAAACAGTTTTCATGGAAAAAATGTGCTAAGATAACTCCATATGTTTCACATAGAGAACAGACATGGATTTAAAAAATCTTTAAAATAAATTAGGTTCTTATTTCTTATGATTTAGTAGAAAAAAATCCTGTAATGTTTCATAAAAAAATAACAATACACCATTCCAAATGATGAGGATCACTGTTGTGTTAAAGTTTAAAAGTTTTGGTCACGTTGTAGTGACGAATAAACATTTTATAGTGGCATTATAAATTTTGTCGTGGCTTTCACAGTCCAATGGTTGTCGAAACTGTCAATTACCGAGGTAGAGAGTAAGAAAGTATCTAGAGCAAGCTCCAGTGCCGTTTGTTCACTTTCATAAAATTTTCCTTTTTTGTATCTGCATACGAACGAATAGATAATTTGCTCGCGAAATCTGCCTTCCACTTCATTTGCCACCAATTTGTTTTGATCGTAGCAGAGTGCCCGAACGAGAGGGATAGTGATATCGAGGATAAAAGAGACAATACGAGACACAGTGTCGAATCTTACGAATTAGGTAATAAAAATAAATTACTCCGTGACACGGGGCTGTAAAAATGTATTTAAAACTTTACTAGGATTGTTACCAGACGCGTTTGAAGGAAACGTAAAAGCTCATATTTCAAACTTTTTTATTTACTTTAATTCTTACAATATTGCAGTAGCATCGGCATTTTGTTTATCTACCTCATCGCGATTGGAATTTTCTCGCAGGAGGCCAGAAGCCTATTGAATAAGTGCATGATTTCAATTCGAAAAAAACTAGATAGTACCAAATAAAAAACAGTTTAAGCCGTCTACTACCATAATTTCAAATGATTTTCTTGCAATAAAAGTTTTTTTTATTACACTGCACCGTTCATAACTCAGATCTATCAGGATCTATTATTTGTCATGAAACTTAATCGTCCAATATTTCAATTAATTTTCAAAATATGATTTTCAGTATTTAACGTATAAAAGTTGATAAAAAACACGTTGAGTATCGCAACGGAGTCCTTTTAATGAAATAATATTTTGGGTTCTTCGTTTTGAATAACGTTTGGATTTTCAGGTTTGGAAGTATTGAAGTGCCTTTTTGTATACAAAAATAAAGTAAAAACCGATTATATCCTTAAGGCGATTGATATAAATCCATACCATATCTTAAACGAACACCCTTAACCTAGTATGGAAGTAGTTATTATTTGGTGAAAATGTGTATTGGCAGAGTTGAAAACTTGAACAATGTTTTAAAATTTTTGTTGAACAATTTAAAATGGCAAAAACATTCCCAATTCAATTCTGTTCGAAACACCAAAAAAGTAAGTACCTGATAAAGAAAGAGTTTTCAAAGTGAAACAGGAGTAGGGGTAATTTGAACCAATCAAAATTGAGCCGTTGATTTTTATTTGTTTTTAAAATAATCTTAAACGTGTCTCCTTTACGCCGATTTCGTTTTATAGCAGCACAGTGTATCAAAAAGATCCCAGTTTATGAGGGCACTGAGGACGGGGATGTTTTGTTCTACAAGCAAGTAGTATAATATGAGATAGAGTGACCCAGAGAAAAGATGCAGTAAAGATATAATACGAAATGAGATTTCGTTTTACGTGGAGAAACTTCTCGATGTTATCGATTTTCAAAGCCTTATAAGAATTTGTACAATAATAAAATATTATAAAATGTTTGACCACTTTGTCAAAAATAAACTGCATCACACAATACGGCATTCAAACAAATACACGATATTAGTTTTGTTGTAAGTTAAAAAGTATACTTATTTATGTTCACTTTATTAATAAAAACACAATATTCCTTTGTACTTTATTTCCACTTTATTTAACTCTCGCGGCTCGGAGACTAGAAAAATACTTCTCTGCCGATGGGGGTCGTTTAGGGACCGCAGTGGTTTCCTCATTATTAGCCTTATTCTTATGAATTTCAAAAAAAAAGTCTAAGGGCCTTAAAATATCTCTCTGCATCATTCCTCACACATTTTTTATAAAAATCCGTGGTTTTTTTAAAATAAATAATCATATTTTAAGTTGCGCGTAAAAAATACGTTATCCCACCACAAATATAATTTGAAACCGAGGCGTTTAGCCCAGCTATCTTACGAACGATCGCTTATCGCGGGCGCTTATCGTGTTATCGCGTATTTATATAAACTACAAAAGGTCCAAAAAACTATGATATAAGAAAACCTTAATTATAAACATTGTATCACCCATATCAAAATAGATATTTAAGAAAATGTGGATATTGGGGTCGCATTTCTTGAGCTTAGAACCGGAAAAATTAAAAAGGTCAGGACCAGTTTCGATCATGGCGAGCAACTGAACATTTTATTGAAAACAACTTATGTGCTCATGTTATTCTTTACTACAATAAATTTAAAATATTTTCATAATATAAGAATTAAGTGTTTGTCAATATGCATTGACATGGCGATGGTAACTAATCGGAAAAGTTTATAAACTAAAGTAAGGCTATAATAGCTCACTTCTCGCGATTAGAAATCTAACTTCATTAGCCAAAAAAAAACTATTATGTCAAATCATTAAGATCCATTCCGAGTATAACAATATATAAACGTAACATATTAATGACATGCAATGTTAAGTAATCAATCGCCATTGACCACACTGTATATTTAGCTTACGATCGTTAAAAAACAGATTTAGTCTAAAAAAAACTTAAATTAAACATTGCCAAAAATGCTATTGTAGTTTCAAAAAAATAATTATAATGTCCAATTGAACCGAGGTAAAACATTAGTTTTACGTTACTTGATATGATCTGGATTTGGAGATATCGCAGTGGTAAATTGTATCAAAATAATAATTAAATATTGCTTATTCGTGGGAATTAGGTTATTGAACTAATAATTATTTCTAACCTATCAGCGCTTTTATAGCTGAACGAAAAATAAAAACCATGTTAAGCGATCTGAACGTTTTAAGACACTATATTATATAAATATCACATACTGTTATTTTTTATTTTAACATTTGGATTGAGATTTGGTGCACAGTTGTTAACATTAAATTCTCAGGTAGTTGTATCATTAAAAAAATATTATACATTTTAGTACCATACAATTACGTAAATCATTGAATGTCTTTTAGATCAAATGATATATAAATAAAAATAATCTTGAAACCGTTATGTTACGAAAAAATGATGATTAAAAATAAATATTTCATTAAGTAGAAAGAAATGCCATTGAAGCATCTACTGTTTTCAATCAGAGTTTCGAATTAAAATACAAATTTACTTAAGACGCAAAAATTCGCAGAAAAATTCATTGGAATAAAACATAGTCAGGTACAATTGATATCAAATTTAAAATACGATTGAAGTGTCTCGTCCTTTTTTCTGTTAATTTGGAGTTTTAAAAGTCTCCTTTTTGGCGAATAGAAATTGAAAAAAAATCTTTTTTTGGGATCTTTTGACGGTGCTGGAAAGTGTGACAAAATTGATTTTATGTTTGAAGTCTAAAAAATTTCTCTGAGGAGAAAATCAAATACATCGCAAAATAAACATAATAACATGAATATTGAATGTCTGGAACAAATCCAATTTCATAAATATTCGCTTTGAATATAAATTTTTTGTGTTACTAGTGACATAAATGTTTCTATGGTTCATAGTTATTTCACAAAAAAAACATTACTTAAGTATTTAGATCGTTTTGACTGAAGTATTGAAAGCAATACATTTTAATGTCTCTTTTCTATTATATCTGAGATACATGAATATAATATAAATATTGTTCAAAATTATATAATGGAAGAATCCGTAACATTACAAAAATTTACAAAAAATCACATTATAATTAAGTGGGGGGGACAAGACAAAGACAGCAATCTACCACGGAAGCCATTATGAAAAAAAACATTACTAACTAATTAAATTTATGTATACAATACCATATAGTAGGATATTGTGATTCACAATGAATTCATCAAAAGTGCTGAAAAAACATTTTTTATTCGACGAAACGTTTACTCATCTATTTAAAAAAAAAGATTTTCCATAAAATGTAAACAGATTTTACACTAGCTTTTTGATTTTGTATCCATGGATTGAAAAAAATATTTTTTAATATTGCTACCTTTGCTTCTAACCCTCTCAATTGCAAAAAGAGGAATGAATAAAACAAAAACATTTTTGTATGAATATGAATCCATGTCCGTTCCCAATGTGAAGCATATTCCTTCCTAGTCGAACCTCTCTCTTTCGAAGATAAGTAGAAGGGATAGAAGAATAAAGCTAGGACAAGATTAGTGATTAAGTAATCGCTCTTGATATGCCCTGTTATTTTTGAATTGGAAAGGTGGGAAGAAATTTTTATAACAAACACAATCCCTTTTGCTAGGTTCATGGTGAAGCAATTCAAGTCGTTGGCTACTGTGACGGACCTCACGGGTTCAAATTGCAGTACGAACAGCATTTATTCAATTGATCTATCGATTTTTCTACATACATTTACACTGTTTGTATTTATATTTTATCATTATGATAATGGTTGCGATAAAAAAAACGGTCATGATCTTTATAAAAAAAATGTTGAAATCGTACAAAAAAAATATTAATTTATGTTAGTCTTAAAATATTATGTTAATAAATCGGTATGTATCAAATAATATGTGCATTCATTTTTAATACAATCAAAGGTTTTAAATAAAAATACTGTAATATATTTGAAAATAAAACAGATACAACACGATCAATAATATTTATTTTGTATTTATGTTTGATGAAATATAAACAAATGCTTTTTTATAGATAACAATATTGTTGAGAGTTCTAAGAAAGCATTGAGATTTTTTCTTTCTATTATTATTTATTAGTAACTAAGAATGTTTTTTTATTACATTATGTTAGCTAAATAAATTGTTACCAGATTTTAAAAGAATTTCGTTTCATCAATTCAATTAACTTTGATCTAAAAAGAAACAATTATTCGATGATGGAAAAGAGTAAAATTATTGGTATTTATTATTACTGAGATAAATGAGTTTTTTTGTTTTGCTTTTTTGTCGAGGAGGATAAATCTAAATTATTTAATCAAACATGAGCAGCGCTGTGTTTGTTTCCACAAAAGGGGAAAATATTTATTCCAATCAGTATGATTTGTAACTTCGATTGTGAGTGAGAAATTGATGTATTGAGCTCGTACAGATTCGGACAGCGGTGGTAAGGTGATGTGGAATTGTGTGCTGCTATAACTCAATAAATATTATAGATTGTGCCGGTTATCTCACAAAGCTGGAGCAGTAGTGTTTACTTGGAGGGAGCAAAACGCCGGACAAAAATAAACGCAAAAATGTTTTAAAATATGAACCTAAAATAATATTCTTTCAAGCAAATGTTCTCATTCAAAATGACTTTATGTACCTTTAATCGATAATAAACAATGGCAATACATATGTTTTAATCCTTGTCCGATCCCAATGTGGAACAAATAGCTTCTTAATGGAGGTACTACAACTCACTCAGTCGCTTAACCTCGCTTTTTCAAAGATAGTAGTAGAGATAGAATGATAAGGCTAGAAAAAGACTAGTGGTTAAATAATCGCTTTCGCTTCGTCCAGTTGTAAAAGGATCGGAAATGGTGGGAGGGACATCACAAACACCCAAGCCTTCGAATAGAAATTGGTAAATCGATCAAAAAATTGCTGTTCGTACTGGGACTCGAACCCGTGAGGTCTGAACGGAAGCCTACAACGCTAACCGTTGCGCCATATGACCCGACAATAAAAAATAGTGGAGTAATTTTTCTTATAATGGAGGAGTTTTTCTACTAGAACTTCTTGTAACTGTTTTTTTCGATGAGAGTAGGAAAGACTAGGTTATGACAAGACTAGTTGTTATGGGGAGGGAATTTTTATATATCACAAGGATCAATTCAGTGCTTTCGAAAAAAGCTGTACTGTTTCATACTGGTACTTTTTCCGGTACGATCGAATTTTAAAATTAGGCCCCAGGTATTCAATTTTAGAATCTTTCAACATCGTACACTAAACGAAGTATTAACTAACAATGATAAAGATTGAGCATATAAGCATGAATCGCTCATATTGTGCAGCGCTAAACTAATCACAAGAGACATGGGCATATAAATTCGTCAACTTCTGCGATATTAATTCATATTGGGACATGGCCGGAATCGATCGTGGAGAATTATTGCGGCAGCTTGGTGCACCGAATTTACTGAGTCGGCAAAATACGACAGCCGATACCATAAACCATACGACTGCCTAGGTAATATTTCAGGCGTATAATAATATGGATTCAACCAGCAGTTATTGTCAAGTTGGAATTTAATTTCAAAAAGATTTCGATTAAATATTAAATTTACGCAAGACAAATAATTGTTAATCAATCACTATGTATTTAATGTTTTTTTATTAAATTATGATATTATTATGCTATTAAATGCATTGTATTTAAACAAGTTTTAGAGCAGAATTACATCACATGATCGCGTAGAAAAAAGGATTGGGTGTATGACATTTCAGAGAGATTTAAGTGTTCTACCGAATGGTAAAATACTTTTATTTAATTTAAAATATTACTTTTTATCTCCTATTATTATGACATTATAATAAAAAAGTTATTATTATTTGTTGCAACATTAGATTTGGTTTTTCAATTGTATTCAAATAACAACAATTCATGGAATATGTATAGTTGAAATGGTGAACAATGAGAAACTACAAAACGTACTTTTTGATGTTTTAAAAAACAATCATAAACCTTCAGATATCAGTTTTTAGCGTCTCCTAAACAATTACGTTTTTGACATACGTGAGTTTTTTTGCAGTCTGCTTTTTATGACAATCATAATAAAGGGATAGTTTACGGCTTCCAATTGAAGGAGTTCAACCGATGTTACAAGACAATCCTTTGTGTCTTTTTCGAAAGAGCTAGGAATAGAAACGTTGGGCTAAGAGATGCTTTGATTGAAAAATGATATTAAAACATTCCACCACATTATAATCCAACAAAAAATATAAACAATTACGACACAATATCATAAGAATCTTATAAAGAGCATCGCTTCGTATTAATAGTACGTTGTGATAACCCCTTGAATAATTGTTGGTGTATCATACTTCAAACACATTGCCAACAGAAAATAAAATATAAAACAACTGAAATATAAAATATTTATGGAGAAACGTAGCACTTTATTGGCATCACTGTACTCCGATGTTATAGTTATGAATAAAAATGACCAAGACCTACTACGCTACACCGTGTCTCATATTTTTCTGTCTTTGTTATTTCAGCGACCGTTTGGCTCTCAGCGTACGGTGGTCGGTTCAAGTCAGTTGTGTTTTTTTTTCGTTCAGAGTCTTTCGCAAAGTTTTTATCCGCTTTGCCTTCGGGGAGATGTGGAAGGATGGGAAGATACGCGAGGAGAGAGGAAGAAAGAGCTTTTCTCAATTACTTTACGAGAAAGGAAAACTTCCCGGTTCGATAGTTCATCTCTAACTGTAAGGGTTATACAATGGGTGGTAACTAAAATACAAGACGGCTCGCAAGCGATCAAACTTTGACAAGAAAGGTCGCCGTCTAAGTCAACATCATCAGTTACTCATTCAGCATGGGATATGACCACGTCATTAATTAAAGAATGGCTTAAATAAATGAAATAAAGAAGTATATTTGAATTTTAAAATAAACTAGTTGTCGGTCTCTGTAATTGAATGGTTCAGTAGTTAAAATTTACAAAGTTACGAAGTCAAACGTTCGAATTTCACAACAGAGTGAGAGATTTTGCTGTTTCTAACCATGCGGTTATTTCTAACATACAAAACTGTTTAACAGTAATTTAATTTAAGTGTTTATTAAAGATACAAGTAAATAGTTGTGTGTGTAAATAAAGGTTTATCACACTTATATTTTCTAAGCATGTATATATATATATAAATATATCTTCATTGCCCGCGAGTCGCGTGCAGTGAAGCGGGCCGCGGCTGCAGCAATCAAACTATCGTATTTTAATATATATGTTTGCACTAACAGAGCGGAGCGGGGCGTAGCGTCTGTTATAAATGATTGTGAAGGCCAGTACGTTAGACATAATAAATAAATGTTTTTATTGTTAGAAACAATGACATTTATTTAACTGCTATATAAAATTCATAATTGGTTATAAGAGAATGATAAAAAAAAAATATTTTTGACATATTATTTTCATGCATTGTGAAAACATGGTAGGATTTATGAATATGAATAGTAGGAAAATATATATAAAATAAATCATAGTAAAAGTTATAAATTTATATTTGATTTATTTATAAAAAAAGAGATTAATCATTAATAAAATGAAAGGCGTTAGAAAATTCAAAACGTGAATATCTTGAGACGAAAATCACAAAATATAAGTTTAAGAAATCTTTATTTTAATTAAAATTTTCCATAAAAGAAGTACACGTTGGTTTCGTTTTTCCCATTCCACCGAGTTAAGTGGTTTATTGAAGGCGACTTATTTTCAATTGCCTTTCGACTTTTTGGCCAGGCTGTACTGACTGTTTGGTCTTCAAATTGAATCCGCCAAAGTAAAATTGAAAAATCGTGGCTTAGAAAAGCACCACCACAACTGCTCGCTTTTGCCCAAACATAAAGAATCCATTATAACAAAATCGTATAGACTTAGAGAGTATAAAAAACACAATTGCTATTACAACTTAACCGTCTTACAAAATGGACGAAAGAAAAATATTGCTAACATTTCATTTTATTGCTATTCTTCTTGGGAAAAAATGAGACTCAGCAAAATTGTATTTACAAAATGCTTATTGATGCTTTGTTTCTAATTTAATAACTAAATGATAATATAATTCACTATTATGTAACATACTATAGTCGAATATATAGGCCCGTTGCAAGCCCAATGATTTCAATTACTATTGATAAAGCCGATAACCATATTCAATATCACCGATAAATATCTTTGATCACTATTAAAATATAATAAATAATAAAATAGACCATATTTGATGTGCATCGACGATTTACCGAAACAAGGTTTTTATGTTTCAAGCAAAATTGTATGTTTTAATAAATATCATATTTATATTCTTCTGTTCCATCTTTTAATAAAAAAAATAACAGGGATTATTAGCTAATAAATCATACAATTAAATAAATACAAGCAAAATAATTGTACATACCAGATTAGAATTATTCTGACCATAAATATATTGCTAAATAAGATATAAATATTTTTTTTCGAAAGCTAATATTGAGTTTTGGATTATATTGATTTTGTATATTTATATATATACTAGCTGGCCCGGCGAACTTCGTACCGCCTCAGAATCAATAAATGTTGTGTTAATTTATTGGATGAGTTAAATTCAGTTTGAATGAATACTCAAAATGAATTAAGTTCAATAAATGTGCAAAACTAAAAATGAAAAGTATTTTAATTACATTGAAATGATGTTATTCACGTGGCACAGTCGATAGATTTAAAGGAATGCAGTGGACCAACGATTTGATTTTGAATTGTGAAGTTGAAATGATCCACATCTTTGTTATTTGCTGCAAGAGTTGCTCGTTCACTCAACCAATTATGATGTTTGTGATTAGCAATGATATTCAGAAACACTTTGTTGATTGTCCTTCGATGAGACGAAATTTCAAAAATTCGGCAAAAACGAAATCAATCCATTCGATTCGTCGACAGGAACACGGCCGTTACAGATAGTCAGCAAATGCTTGGAGAAATCTGCGGCAGATGGTCGTTTAGAAATGCAACTCGCATGTTTGTCGTTAGCTGAAGTTTCTTAACATAGCGCCACAGAGTCGATGTTTTAAGTCAAGCGTTTATTTCATCGGCAGCGGTCGATCTTGGAATAACTGGTAGTGTTTGGCGAAAATCGCCAGATAGTAGAATCATTGCGCCTCCAAAACATTTTGAGTCATTGCGCTGATCTTTCATAGTTCGGTTGAGTGCTTCCAATGCGGAGGAAAAATAAGCCACCATTTCCCTCATCAATTGCCTTCATTAAAGTATCGTACACTTTCTGTTGGGGGTTCAATAGTGGTACATTCGTTCGTGGTTCAATGCATCTCGATCATATTCACGTTTACGTTCCGATTCTCGATTGAAAGCGTCGTTCATTCCTCGATCTGGCGACGCATCATGCAGCGCATGAGTTCACATTTTTCATGTTCACAGAACTAAAAGACTCTTAGAAAACCATTGCGAGCACTCTTACTGATTGGTTTAGAAGTACTTGGCATAGCTAATACCTCTTTATTTCACTGTATTTTAAATAATAAAATTACATCTTCACAATGTTGACAAACGACTACTTTTGTTTGACAGTAACTGTCAAACAAAGACTGTTGCTAAGAAATGTGTTGGTCTAGGATAAATTTGTTCTCAATGCTTGTCACCAACATAATGACAGGGATCTTTTCAAAATTATTCAAATAATACTTTTTTTATAATTTTACGAAAGTTCATTCTAAATTTTCTTATTTTTTATATTACGAAATGACATAAATTCTCATTATAACAAAGAACGCAACATTTTCCAAATCTTCAATATTATATTTATGAGATTATCTTTCATTAGAAAAAAAAAATATTTTGGTTTAATGTTCCACACATACAAACAGTTATACAGTCAATCCTGTTTTTATGCGGTAGATGTGTTCCACGAAATATCGCAAAAAAAATCGCATAAAAAAACTTGACTTCCATAGAAATAGTGGGGTGCGTTACTTAAATTTTAAAATCCGCATAACTTTGAAACAGCGAGTTAAAATATACACTAAATCGCAAAGTATAAGAAAATTAGGGGAAAACCACGGCGTAAAAACATTCAAAAATAGTCACTGTATGACAATTCTATGTGTGTTTTAAAGCATGTGGTTTTAAATCACTCTTTTTCAGAAGAAATAGTATGCGCATCAATTTCATAAAACTATGGTTGTTTTCTAACAATAAAATTAGTGATCAGAGTTTGTTCAGATTTTCTTTTTCGATAATTAATTGTTTATGCAGTTTGTTATACCCATATATATAATATATTCTAAAGTTATCGTTGAAACTTGAATGCGCGATCAGAATTTGAATCATTTAGAAAGAAATGATCTTCTAATTTACTGAAAAGTTGGATACCTTCTTCAATTATTTTCGCAGTGAAGGAACTGGAATTTCTTTCAGTTCGTCATTGTTTTCTGGTTTTTTGTCAATAATTAAATTTAAATTATGAACATCTTCGTCACTTATAGCTTTATCTGTAAGTAATTCGTCGATATAATTTTCGCTAAAGGTATCAAACCTTTCTTCGCCAAGTTCAGGTGCTAAAGTAATCATTTCAGCTGATATAACCGATGCTTCAATGGTTTCATCGACTGTAACACACCTAATTAGGTGGACTTAATTCAGCGATGGCAGATGCAACATGATTTAAACAGTTCGAAATCGTATTTTTTTTTCAAATGTCGGTTGTGTTTATGATTCTCTCTATTCTATCCAAAATACAACAATATATGCTCTCGATGTAATATTTAACATTTTTATATATCGTAAAATATGGTACATTTAAAAAAATGCATTTCTAAAAAACCGCATTACTTCGAAATTGCATAAAAAAACCGCATAAAAACAGGATTGACTGTATATAGGGATCAAAAATAAAATAATGATTTGATAGTATTCTATAACAATATAATATACATGAAAAGTATTCTGATTTTTTTTTTACATACCTTCTGATTTTATGTACTTTCATTCGTCTTTTCACATTTCAGTATATATTTTAGCGACGGTGATGAACATGAGACATAAATTCCTAAAAGTTTTTTTTTTAAATGGATATTGAAGATTTAGTTTCGATTTAGTTTAAAGTTGGCATTCCTAACTTGATTAACAAAATGCCTCACATGAGGTAACACATGTCTTCGATCTAAATCAAAGCCTGGCTATTTATCTCTTCATACACCTCGAGATCGGGATTCCTTGAACTGACACGAATTCGATGTAAAATGTCCACAGCTCACATGGATTCGATGTGAAGCATGTCAAAATAATGATAGATAGATTATTTTTTCAATTAAACACCAGTTTAGATGTTTCCGTGCATTTCAAGTTTTTGTATAATTCATAATTTGCATATGGCCCAAAATCATCAAAACACTTTTTTGCGCATGTGTGGGATACGCCCTTTTTCCTTTCCACAGTCGATATAATTGTTGAGAAAACATAAAAAAGAAGTTGTACAATTTTCGTTGAACTTCATAAAAATAGTCAATTGAAACTTTCTTTGTTAATAATTTCGCATTCGACATTATATAAGAGAAAAACCGTTTAATTAAATATAGAATGCTTTTCCATCAAGTATTGACAGCGGACACAGGAATTACGTACGTAGCAGTTTACGCATCTTTATCTTTATTCACATCCATTTAAAAATAACCATAAAGTAATGGCTTACTAACGTTATGTAATATAATTCACAATGTACTTTTGCTGTCAAATATCACGAAATATTTTTTTGACGTTCTATATATAAATAGTATAGTATTAATTGAAGTGAAAAGAGTACAGTTTCTAATTCCAAATATTATAAAACTAATCCAAGAACATTGAATAAATAACAAACAAACAATGACACCTAATGCACGAAACACATTTAAATGTAATGTCAATATTTAGACCATAGATTTGACAGATATGAAATCGAAACAATCGAACATTAAATTTGAATTGCCAATTCGATACAAACGTTCGTGCAAACATCGTAATATTGTTGTCAAAAAATGTATCATACCTAATTATAAACATAACCTCATTTCAATATTATTCGATTTTCTTTCGTTTTCATTTCATATCATCGATTATATTCTAAATTTAAAATTATTTAAAAGCCGATCGTATAAATACAGTGCCATCTAGTGTCATCTACTTGAACCCAGCATAAAACAACATGCCACTATTTGACCTGTTCCTTATTTAAAAATCTTCTTCTGTATGAAGATATTAATTTTCTTTATAATTTCTTTTCCGTGATATTTTTCCGATGTTTTAATGCTTATTCTGCTATTCTAGCCAAAGACCAATTTAATAAATCAAAGATCATTGAAATCCATTCTATAATTCTCGAGATATACGTGGTGTAAATAACCCCACTTTGTTTTATATATATATATATGTAGCTTTTTGTCACCAGAAGCCTCAAATATATTTACTACTTTAAAAACAGACATCGATTAGTTGTATACGATTGATTATTTATTAGAAGTTCATTTCTAAAATGCTCTATATCAGCGGTCGGCAAACTTGTTGGTTTCACGAACCACTAAATTCACAATTTTAGTCCAGCGGACCACTAACTGGACGTTCTAAATATTACATATTGAAATAAAAGAGATCAAATGCGTCTAAAAATGTACCAAGTTCATAAAATAATGTCAGATTTCTCTGAGGACCACACTTTGCCGACCGCTGCTCTATATTAAGTCAAATAATTTGAAATGTTTTAACTGTATAAGTAGCAAGAATGAATTATTTTGGTTATTTTGAAAACCATCTTTATTTATAAAGAGTGTTTTCAGTACTTTTCATTGAATGATCATTTGTATCGATAAGAAAAATAAAATTGTCTTTTAACGAGTTTTTTTCAATGTTTCCTTACAATTAAATAAAAATGATATCATAAAAAAGACAGAGCCGAATCTAACAACACTACTAATTACTCTGACCTCACTTTCAGTGGTGTGATAGTCGGGATATTTACTGAGTAATCCAGGGAGACATTTTAGTACATATACATATATATTATACATATACATGGGCGTCGATAAAGAAGGCAAATTACGCAAAGGTTGTTTCTCACGGAGCGTTTACAGCCGGCGAAGAGGCCGGCGAACGGTGTAACGACACTACTGGGACAAAATGCCAACAAATAACTGAATAAAATATTCCACATTTTCAGAGCGGGGTGGGGAACATGTGCTGTAAGCAAAGTGCAAAAGTATACGGTAAACAACAAAAGAAAAAAAGTCCCGACTGATAAGACAATCAGTAAGATTAACTAACACCCTTATCCGAACAAAACAAACTTTTGTATTAGACGAATTGATAGAAATAAGCACACAATTATCAGCGTCATTTCTTTAATGGTCGAAAAATAAAGAAGGGGTAACAATTAACGCAAATCTGATGTATAAAAATTATTGTTTGTTTGTTCGTACTTTATGCACTGCCACACCGCTCAAACGATTGCAAAAAAAAAATAACAAAAATTTACTTGCACTTGCACAGGTAACAGGCGTAGTAAAATTGACTTAAAGTAGGTCTTATATATAAAAATCAATCTGTGTATGTCTGCCATACAGTTCATTTTGACAACGTATGCTCGCACTTGCGCGAAGTCATTGTGTCATTGCAGTGGCATTGCAACGATAAGTAAAAAATATTTTGTTTCCTTCTACCTGCCATAAAAATATAATTCGTGATTATTTCAATAAATTCTTAAAAAGATTGTTTCAATAATGTTTTATAATAATCGATTTATGAATTTCTGTTCAAAGGCGTGGATGTATGTGATGTCTTGAATTCCCCCCTCCGACCCATCCTATCCTATAAACAGGGCGTAGCGAGAGCGATTAGCTAACCACTAGTCCTGTCCTAGCCCTTTCCTTATATTCCTACTCTCTTTGGAAAAAGAGAGGTTGAGCAACTGAGTAACAAGCAGTTCTCGTAGAAACATTTCTGTTGAGATAAACTCCATTAGGAGTCCATATGCCCCGTATTGGGAGCGGACATGGTAAAAAAAAAAAAATAACCTGACAAAAGACAATTATTTTGCATTCCAATTTTTTAACTGTTTTAAATAAGACACAATTATTATGAATTAAATCTAACACGAAAGAGCTACCAAAAGTTGACGAATGCCTACGCAAATAGGGCGCAAATTTTCATCCAGAGAAGGTTGTATTGGCTGAAACGAAGACGCGTGAAAATTTCAGGACATTTCAGGAGTTGCAAATGAAAACACTCACGTCAGGGAGAATCGTCTGTCATTTTCGCGCACGGTGTTTGTTTACATGTAGGGTGTGTATGTGACGCGTGGCCTGGATCAGAAGATTTGCAGGGATAAGAAATGTTTATATTTTATAAAAAACATCATATATTTTTTATTATTTTTTATTATCATACATTATACATTACTTGCAATTTCTTTTATCTCGTCTGCCTCAAACGCCATCAATGAAAATTAAGTAATATTAATGTTAAATTTGAATCGTTGAAATTTTGTTATTGGTGATACGGCTTTTGCCTTTCGGCCTCTCAGGCTTTCAAGTACTCGGATGAACTTGTGCTTATGAAGTGCTTAGTAAATGGGTATATATATAAGAAATAAATTTATCACTAGAATAAAAGTTATTGATAACGACATGGCTTTATTTTACAAACGATTTCATTTTAATGATGTACAATTAGCCGGGGAAAATTAACTTAAACAAAAACAGTATTTGTAATTAAATTTGATTGTCGTCAAAATATTTTAACATGGAAACTCCTACTGATTTAAATGATGGGAAATTACAAGTACGACATTTATTTATTTTTAAAATCAGTAAAATAATAATAAACACAAAGGATAAAATAATGGGGAATCCGGAAGATTGGCCTGCTCATTAAAAATTTGCAACCGATTAACTGTCGCTTATTAATTTATAAAATTTCTTGGTAAAAAAAATGTATGTTCACTCACGTTTTGGTGTAAAATTATAGTTATATTAAAATTCCATCAAGCACCGCTTATCGAAATCTTAAATAATTTAAATATATTTAATTATTTTCAATTTGATATAAAAATACGATGATGTTATAATAAACAGAACATCGATAATACGATAATTTTTAGAATTGAACATGGAAATGACAAAAAAATACTGTTTGCAATTATTCGATAAGATATAAAATAATCAGTTTTACGACTGAATAAAGATACGACCGCTGTCCTGACAATAAACATCCCTTGTGGAGTATTGTATTTTATACGTTGAGCAAAGGAAATGGATGCGTAATGGTGTTTTATGCTGATCGCGTCAACAAAACTGAGCATAATACGAGAAAACACAACCACCACACAAGAAAACATTACAAATTAAGGGTAATACCCCATCAAACTGTTGTTTCCGCTAATATAGCTAGATATTATTTATTGTAGGGATAAAGCGTAAATGTAGAATGCTAATAAAGGATACGAAACATATTTTACTTAAACGTGTTGAATTTTTTATACTGTGTGAAAGAGGGTGGATACCATAACAAATGTATGATGTTTATTTGTATTTTATGATACAAAACAGTTAAACATAAAGATATCACACGCAATAGTATCTTTTATATTGTTTTTCTTGGAGTATTATTTATGTTTAAACAAAAAGTGTCGTAAATTGATAAAAAAAACAATATAATGATGTAGTCATCGATTACAAAAGCACGTATCCGAAAATCGCGGAAAGTTCTGGAAAACTGTTTTTCAATTCTATGAATTTTAAACGAATGTTTTAATTTGAAAAGGTTATCAAAAATAAATACATATGTTAAAATTGATAAAAAATCAGGATTGTTTAAATAAACGACATAGCAAAATGTTTTTGATCAGATTTTAAATATTTAATTAAAACGATGCATGGCTAGCAAAATGTGTAATTAAATAAGAATAATATAAATTTAAACGTATGTAAAATCGATTGGAAATTAGGCTTATAAAATACGTTATTATCAATGTGACAATATCATCATTAAAAAAATATATTGTTTAATTTTATGATAATTTAATACTTTTTGATGTTTTGTGATTACATTAAAAGCTAGCTTGCTAAGTTTTTTCAGATAGAAATAATCACCGAAAATTATCACAGCGTTTTAATGTCTCGGAATAGCATAATAGTATGTATAAATATTCGAGAAATGTTCTATCGTTCATCGTTCTTCAGTCTCATCGTCACAATAACTGTTTGAAAATATCGTTTGTAACAGAAGAAACAAATAAAATTTGGCTAAATTTGAACTGTTCCGAAAGGGTTAATGTTTCCATTACAGGGCTCTTCTTACATTGCAAGAGAAAACCGAAGTTCTTATGAACGAAGACCTCATTATCATTTGTAGACCCATTAAGCACCAAGTGCCATTGTGGGGAGAATTATTATTACGAATTCAGACCCCGCGAGCGTTTTGATGGAATGAAGAAAATTATTCTTGTAAATGGCCCGATTTTTCAAACAAAATGTAAGTGATGTCAAGAAATTGTGTTAAAAATAAACTGACTGCTCCCTGGAAAGTATTAAAAATTTTCGTTTCCGGAAAATGTGAAAGACGTGTAAAAATGTGTAGGTACTCGAGTAATATCATATGACTTATAAATAACACGAAATATTTTTTGTGTCAAAAAATAAATTATAAAATTGAAAAAACAGAATAATTACCGGACCTAAACGCGACTGTGCGACGTCATTCTTTTGATCACATGATAAAATACCGATACAAATATTTTCATTAAATTTATAAAAAGATTCATGCTATTTACGTTTCATTGCAAAAATACAAATCATAATAAAAGAGGGTCATAGCAAAGGTGATCTGTTAACTACTAATCTTGTCCTGACACCATCTTTATATTCTCACAATATCCAATAAGAAGAATTTAGAAGAAGATGAAATATCCTTGTGTTCAGAAGCTCTATAATAAGTAGGTATATATTCTATATATTGAAGTGAGTGATTGCAAAAACGTAACTAAAACCGAATGTTGAATGTATACATATCATCACATATTTTCATATTAATTGTCGGCGATAAATTGAAATATTAAAATCTGATATGAGTTGTATTAATATTGACAGGTTCCAAAATTGATGACCCTTTTTAATGGTGTATTATTATTTTGTGAAACCGTATGTTGTTTATGAAAATTTCATGTATATGATTATATATATATATATATATCGACTGTGGAAAGGAAAAAGGACGTAACCCACACATGTCAAATTTTACAGGAGGCGCAAAAAACGTATTAAAATGATTTTGGGCCATATGCAAATTATGAATTATACACAACCTTGAAGTGCACAAAGACTTCTAAACTGATGTTTAATTTACATAATCTAATATTAATTAAAAAAGTTGTCTAGGAAAAACCTTTAACACAAAATAAAACCAAAAATTGACGATCGCCTTCGCAAAAGGGGCGCAAATTTTCATCCAGAGAAGGTTGTATTGGCTGAAACGAAGACGCGTGAAAATTTCAGGACATTTCAGGAGTTGCAAATGAAAACACTCACGTCTCTTTGAAAAAAGACAGATTGACCAACTGAGTAACAAGCAGTTCTCGTAGAAACACTTCTGTTGAGATAAACTCCATTAAGAATCCATATGCTCCACATTGGGAGCGGACATGGTAAAAAAAAAATACATATTAAATCTCAAATTGGGAGAATTAAAACTGCTTTTAAGAAAGTTCCATATTTATTCCATGAATATTAAATGTTAATGTGAAATTGATTTTTTTTAAATAAATAAACAAACAATTCAAATATTTTATATAACAAGCAATGCAATGAGTAAAAAAATAATTAAACAAGATTGAAAAGCGCTAAACTTTCGTCCACAAACAGAAGTTTCTGGTTGTGTTATAAAAAAATAATTGAATTAGCACAGTGGACTCCTATAATTGGTGATACATCTTTTACCGGTGTATCACTTTGTCAGACTGATCGTTCGTTTTGTATAGTGTTAAAACGATGCCACGGTAATTTTGAAATTATAGTGTACGTTACTTAATCTAAAGGTTGCGCATTTAAAAAAAAAATTAAATGTGACGTTATTATAACTATATATACATCTTGAAATAGTGTTTGGTCGTTTTTATTGGTCAAATGACTAAAATATACACCACGGACCCGAAGTTTTCTTTATACTTGAAAAAAAACTTTTTATTGAAATATTCAATATTTATTATAAAATGTCTATTTCGGCAGAAACCATCATTCAAACAATGGCGCGATACCAAAAACGTTTTCAACTCAACATTATTACAAGTCATAAATTAACTAAAATTTATGCTATTGTACTTTACTAGAGTTCAAGTAAATAATTGCGATTTCCACCAGTAAACTATCAAGTAATTAATTATTAAAAATAATTTTTCCACACGATGAAATAAATCTAACATTTATCAATTGATTAATTCGATTGACATTTACTTACTAGAACTCCATTATATTAAGATCAAAAAACAAAAATGTATTTAAGTTCTACAACGTCACTTGACGAGGGCGTAAGGCCGATAAATAAAGATAAATTTAGACTGAATGAGAAAAAAAAAATGAATAACATTTTCTCCAAATAAGTATTGCTTGTCTAATTTCAAAGCATTGGAATATAATTTGCTTTACACTTTTTTGTTCAAATATTATATTATATTTGAAGGCGAAATTGAGGCATTGTTAGTTTTAAGTCATGCGTTTGTGATTTAACATAGTAGGCTTGGTAGTCTAGTACTCAAACGGTCGAAGCGAAACAAGCCACCAAATAAGCAATGCTTTTTTATTCACATTATCAAAGCGCAAATCGAAATGTAATGATTGTAGCCATGGGGTGGAAAATAATTTTCTACGAATTAAAAGGGTGTAGAGAATTCGATTCGGTCGGAAAACATTTTATTTCTGTCTGCGAGGAAAAATTCTATTTTCTTTGGCTCTGAAATAACACACTTCTTTACATTTATTTGTTTTTCATTACTATGAAGAAGAGCCAATTTCTTTCGTGCGCTAGACTGTATTTGATCGTGTGCCGCTTAGAAAAATAATTGTCAAAGAGTAAGTGAGACGTAATTTATTAAAAGTTGACGTATTATAATATATCACATTACAAGAGATTTGGTATTATATTCGAGTTCATTTTTTTAAACCATGTCCTCTCTCGATGCGAAGTAAATGTACATCTAATGTAGTACTTCACTACAGAATTCGAATCAGAATTCACTAAAACAGCTGCTTTTTAGTTAGTTGCTCAATCTTTCTTTTTTAAAGATAGCAACACAAACATTTATTGATTGAAAAATCAACTTATAAAACTAACCGTACTTTGATTTGATCTTGTAAGCACCACATCCGACCACATACCAGATATTACATATATGAAATAATCCACAACACATATCATGTCGCAGTTTTATTTTGTACGTATCATAATAAAAAAAAAAACAAATACTAAACGTTTAATCGCTTATTCAATGAAAAGTTTACGATCGGCAATCGCTTAAAAGTGATTCATTACAATAAGAAAAAAAAAACAGAATTTGTTGCCTATTTTTCGCTCAAGTAACTTATATTATTCAACTTAAATATACACAATAACACTTTTAACTTCAGAGAAAACTTAAAGCTTTCTAGGAAAATAAAGTTTCTTCACATTATTGATTTAATAGACAAAGAAAATAATCCTTGTAGTTCAATAATAAATAAGGTATCACAGTCCTCCCGTTGAAAGCTTGACACGTGTACATTATAATGTATTTACAAATAATTCAACATATATCTACTGTTGCGATGTCAGAATTTCGAATCACAGATTGAAAACTTTCAATAAATAAATGGGTGTTTGTCTAAAAGTAAAGCTGTATTGTTCCTTGTCACCAATCTGGAATATAAAGAATGATTTATCATCATCATTCTATTCATTTTCCTCTACGACAGACGATTGAGTAACTGACCTACGACCGGTTCTTATTGTTGGCGTGAATTTTTACTGGACACTAAAGCCTTCTATCCCGGGATCCCGATCAATTTGATGATTCTGTAACCCCGGGATAGTCTTCACCGATTCGTTTTAAATTTAAATAGTTCATTTATAAAAATATTCCTGAAAGTGAAAATCAGTTTGTTTATGTACGTATTGTTGCATTAATAAAAAAACACAATATTCCTTTGTACTTTACCGGTTTCGCCTAAGGTGAGCATTGTCAACTGACAAGTATTTTGTAATTAAGTATATTTTTACTCTATTTAGCTGTCATATGTATATTCAACATATTTCTTAGTATTTTTAACATTATTATAATAGAGTTTTACCTAATTATTTATTTGTTAGGTCTTATTGAAATCTAAAAAGCAGTATTTTAAATGAATCGACCAGGCATTGACGACATATTCTACAAATGCGTACATTATAAATAGATATCTCTAAATTAGGTCGTTGATGTATCGAAACATAACCTCCCTTTTCAAGTACAAAGATTGGATTTCTTAATGAAATATTAACGATCCGCCTTCTCGTCGAGCAGGGCCGCAGTCATCAGCGGGGCAACAAACGAAGAAGGGCGAAACCACATTTGATTAAATACAAATTATTAAAGGGCAAACCGCGGCGTTGTATATTTGCAAGGGTATATAGAGAAGTCGTAAGATCCCCTCGCGAAAATTACTATTTGATTGCGCGATCAATAAGCGGAATATTCCGTTCTGCCTTCTGTGTATGAATATTAAAAATTGGCAGCCATCTTGTAACATTAACACAATCATGACGACTAGACAATAAATAAGCTATTATGGTTTCTGCTGATATTGCACGATCATAAAATCCATCTAAGGCAAACGTTGAAACATCTTCACGGGTATAATTACCTGTTACTTGTGATAAAAAAAACTACCAAAATGAAACGTTTAGGGGTTCACTGTTAATATTTGGTGGAAAGGCATTATATTAAAAAAAAATATTAATTCAACTTTTATTTAATAAGATGTAAACGTGTTTCGCTCATGGTGACCATTATCAACTGATAAGAGAATACAATAATACAGCATTATTCATATAAAACAAAATATAATTAATAAGGTGTGACAAACAATTGGTATTGAAAATTTACAAATGAGTGACGCAAAATTTACTAAAATTAAAATGTTTATTATAAATAGTGTATTTTGTAGAAAAAATCCTAGATTTTAAAATCATTTGACTTTACTATTAGTCTCCACATCTCGCGTAATTATTCTTTGTTGAGTTTTAAAATTATATTTAAGTGGTAATCAACATTTAAATTTTAGTCAATTTAGTGTCACTTATTCGTATGTTGTTATTTTATTTGTAAAATCCTTTCAATGCCAGTTGTCTATTACACCCTATTAATTTATTTTGTTTTTTTTTAAATAGAACTATAATATTGTATCCTCTTATTTCTTGATAATGTTCATCACGAGAAAAACCGGTCCTGATCATATTACATATAAGTGGAATCGATACAAACGAGTATTATTTATTCGTTAAGGCGTTGGTATTTGTAACGACATGTTGTTAATTTTTATTATCAAACTTTAACAGTGCGTTATTCGTTTATTAATCTCAATAATTCATATGAATTTAATAATTTTCAATTCCAATATTATCAAACTATAAATTTTATTTGTCTTTTGAATACAGTATTTATTTTTCTACGGTGATCATTTTTAACACATCATGCTATTATAAAAAGGAATCTAAATATATTTTGGTATTAATTTGTCTTTATTAATAATCTTTTCTTATGTCTTTGTTAAAGAGAACCAGCCTTACGAGTTATCATTCATTATACAAAGACATACCTTTATTCACTGTGTAGGAGCTTATAAAGTGATTGAATAACAATAATTCTCCCTGAAACTAGTCATGGTAAATCCAATAAGTGCCCTAACATATATTTCCTGTTTTCGATACGACAGATATTTCCGTTTGATTTATATCAGTAATATTCTGTAATTTATTTCGGGAATATGAGTTTCCGTTAGTTTCCAAAATAAATAATCGCAGTGTTCAACATTTGTTCGAGTAAAAAATACGTGATCACTCTGTGTGATACGCTAGCAATATAGGATTTCATTAAAAACATCGCTGGAAACTTTCCTAATAAACCTACGGACCAGAGGAAAATTTAATTACTTAAAAATGCACCTGTTCCGAAAATACCGAATTTCCCCGCCGGAGTTCATTTTATGAAAGTGGAAATTTCCACAATTCCAGGGAAGCGGAATTATGCGAACTTTCCGTCACTTGTGTTTGAGGGAATATTAAAACAATAAAACTTTGAAAATTAACTTCTTGAAAACGGCGTGGACAAATATGTCGACGGATGACAAAAATCGTGGAAGTTTTCTGATAAATGACAGTAAAAATACCATTTTTTTATTAACCATCAAAACAGTGCAATGTTCATATTGATCTTAGATACATTCATTAGAGTACTATATTTAAATCAAAACTCCCATGTCCGCTCCCAATGAGGAGCATATGAACTCCTAATGGAGCTTATCTCAACAAAAGTGTTTCTACGAGAACTGCTTGTTACTCAGTTGCTCAACCTCTCTTTTTCCAAAGAGAGTAGGGATAGAAAGATAGAGCTAGGAAAGGACTAGTGGCAAGCTAATCGCTCTCGATACGCCCTGTTCATAGGATAGGATGGGTGGGAAGGGGAATTCAAGACAACAAATACATCCACGCCTTCGAACGGAAATTCATAAATCGATTGAAAAATCAATTTATAAGACTCTCCGTATCTCCGTATACCGGGATTTGAACCCGTGCCCTCCGTAACCGAAGCCATCAACGTTGACCACTCGACCACACAGGCGGCATTATCCAAATACAATTAAATAAATAATAATTTGTAAACACAACGATGCGAATTTTTTGTTGAGTTAAATTGCAAAGAAAATAATGTCAATGATTTACAAAATATATAATATTTGATCCACCATATTTGACGCGAAGCATTCAATTGGATGATTAAACAATATTAATTAATATTAATTACACTTACACTTTTAACATTCCAGATAGCGTACTTATAAAAATACATCGTGGTTTTCTACATATGATTGTATACAGCCTTTATTTCCCGGATTGGGTAAGTGCAAGAAGAAAAGAAGAATCTTTGTAAACACCCATGCCTTCGGATGAAAATTTAGTATTTTAGCGTATTTACACGGCATAATGGAAATGTATACATGTTGTATGATGGTAATATTTGTACCTGTCATAACTTCATTCCCAATATGTCTAAGTATTTATATAATTGAAATGCAACAATCTCAAAAGATATATACTATAAAACTTAGTATTGTATCATTATATAACATATAACAATAGAAAAAAAATAGTTAATGATAAACAATTTTTTGATTTACTATCATTATAATTTAAATTCAGCAATTAATTATTATTGCTATCAATAATTCGTCTACGAAAAATGGCTTGAATAATAATAAATGTTAAACGTTAAATTCATATCGTAACAAATGTTAACGAAACCTTGCCCAATCCTACGTCCCTAGATATACGATTCACTGAGTAGACAGACTGACAGAATATGCAGTCAGATATTATGTTAAGCGAGTTTGCAATACCTCGAATCAAGCATTAAGCTTTTCTACAAAAGCTTCGAATACATTAAATAAACAGATCCAATATAATTTTCAAGAAAAGCATGGTTCGAAAAGTGCAATAATATGAATATAATATAACATTTAAGTGGAAAAATATAATAATGAAAATTTTCCTACTCAATTACATATCATCATAATCTAACTATCTAGTTATTGACATATAGTGGAATAGAATATTCAAACAATCATACAATCCTCCACTTCTGCAATCATCTTACTAGACATTTTACTTCTAGAATTGCGAATAAATTCTACAGTATTAACCTTTTTTTTACAATATATTTAACAGTAATCAAAACAAGATCTTCTAAAACTTTTACGTCATTTAGGTTCAAACAATTAATTAATGAGATACATTATAATATATAAATCAGTTAACAAAATGTGGGTACTTATTTGAAATAATGTCCAAAAAGACAAATAATTTAATTTAATTTATAAATATTATCATTTTAACTGAAATATCAAAATAATTCATAGGAAATATTCAGCCGTCCATTTTGATAGACATCAATAATATATTACGAGGGATGATATGGATATAAGGCTGTAGCCGCACCCTTGCAGTTCCTGGGTATTGCAAATAAAACGAATTTTACAGGGGTGCACTTTTGATTTGTACACATCAGATTGCATTACGGTTCGGTAATTCCAGAGCCGGCTGAGTATTTTACTCGTGATGCGGCTGGCAAGTCTTTTTGATGCACACGCGAGCGGAAGGGATACCATTTCATGTACATGATACGTAATTTTAATCAATTATTAGCGAAATAGCTCATCTGCACTGGATTTAATATTGATTGGAATGATCCGAACATAAATAGAACAGAAAATATTCTTGAAAAAAGTTTAATCTTGTTTTTAACGTATGTTCAATAGATCAACTTAGGTGGTTGTGAAGTCAGGTCAAATGTTGCCTACACTTTCAAGCACACAGTTTTTAATCAAATTTTGAAATTGTATGTATCTGTGAACTTTTCATTTATTTTCATTAATCTTAATCTAAATGTTTGAAGAGAGATAAGTTTACAACCGGCCCCATCTTAGTATTCTTAACCTACCAGTTCTCGCTAAATTCCTTTGTTAAAATACTCGATAAAAATCCAGACAGTCAATGAAGAATAGAAATTACTATTATTCAACTTAGTGTGCAAATAAGCTAGCCACATGTTTCGCTTCTTTGTAAAACATTTTAAGTAAACTAAAGAGACAAAAATGTACTATTTTTTTGTAAATTTAATTGTATATATGAGTCGCCCATTCCCAAAATTCACCTTGTGCATTTTTATTATTTTGGAAAACTTACAAACATACGGGTAGAGAACCAGAAATGTAGAAACATTGAAAAATAACCATATGTTAGTGAATCTAAATGAAATATATTATAAGTATATTCTTCAATTTTATTGAAGAAAAAATGGTTATCATTTCAATATAACGTTTCCTACACGTTTTTTTGCAAGTATGTCCATAAAAATGAAAATGGACAAGGTGAATTTTGGAAATGGGCGATTCATATATATTTCACGTGGTACGTAAATAATGTACATTAAAATTCATTAAATTATCGATTGAGGAGACCAAGAGCTGTCTTACGCATGTAATTTTTAATATTCATTAAGGAGATATAAAAACAAAAACAAAAGTCATCCAATTTTACAATGAACATTATTTGAACTTCGTTTCCAAAAGTATCAATTACGAACATATTTAGAATGTCTCTAATTAAAAAAAGTACTTTCAAAGACAAGTGCGGAACATAGAAATAAACTAAACCTTTTCTACTTAGAACCCATCCGTGAAATCCACGTTAAGTGCATCATTTGGAACGTGTTAATTTCGGAAAGCAATAATCCAGGGCTTACTTATTTATCCGGGTCCGGGTAGGCCCGAAGAGAACCAACCGGAAAACGATAATGCCAACCGGATTATCATCCCAGACTTCAATATATAGACGATATGCGTACATATATATTATTATTCATCGTTTTTGTAACTAAACTAGCATCTAGCATGTATAACACTTTATTGCTGCGACTCCATACTATAAATATCAATGTCGAAAACGGCTTAATCGAATAACGTAGGCAAGTTGTACTTAAATCGACTCTCCATACTCAGATTTTAGTATTACAAATGTACAAAATTAGTCTGATTATTCCAATGAATGTATATTATTATACTTGTGTGAAGTAGAATACGTTCTGGTCTTGAATGTACAGACATAGTAATTGACGAAAACTCTGTAAATCATAGTTTAGAACAAGCAATATGTATCTTCGATAGATTTGGTGGTAATTTTGTGGTATGCTCTTTTTAAATATAGCATTAAATTTAATAAACATGTTACTCTAAATAATCAAATTATCATTAGTGGAATAACAAAGTGATCGAATTAAATTTTATATTTAGCAATACATAGTTCATATTATACACCAGTGATGAGGAACCTGCGGCCTTTTGGCTCAATTTTTTTTAATCCGTAAATCCTGGTATTTTTGATTCGAAAATTTTTGAAAAAGCTAAAAAAGGTCCCATGCTGATAATTTTGGGAAATCTGCAAATTTTTGGGTTTTAGAAATTGGTATGAAATTGTTTAAAAAATCTCATGATTTCAAAATCGCCGACCAAAAAACATTGTCTTTACTGTGGCCTTACGTTGAATCAGATAAATGAATGTGACCTTTTAAAATGAAAAGATTCCTCACCCCTGTCAAGCAATCAACTAATTTTTTACACGGTAGATACGTTGCATTAAAAAACATTCATTAACAATTTGTGAATTGGTAATACCGTGTTATTTGAAAATACAACAAATTGCTGTAAGTATTCGTGCAGGATCTGACAACTGGTGACCCTGTTTGGTCTGGTGGATTTATTTCATGATACACATCTTTTTTCAGTTTTCATCAGGGTTTTTTACTTGTCATCGTTTGAGCTACAGAACGTAAAACTTCAATGCAGTAAATTCATCTAAAAACTATAATATCTTAAAAGATCTATACATTGAATACGTGATTAAACGAATGTTTCATAGATTGCGATGATTTCATTTAAAACTAGATTACAGTTTAAATTGAAAATGTTACATTTTTTTATCCAATGGATAAGTTTATACCAAATATTTTTTAAGTTAATCAAGACTGGTGTAGGTACGTAGTTGAATGATACACCGCAAGATAAATGATATATTCGTTCATTGTTCAAAGATATAGTAAAATAATAAATACAAAAAAATGCTGTCTCGGGCTTAATCCAACAGTAATAGAATGAAAGTAAAACTTTGTCTCGATTAAACTTGCTAAGCGTATCGCGTAATAACTTGCAAACTCCACTAATCACCCACTGACGGTTCGTTATGCGAAGAGGCTTCTGCGCCCTAACACAAAAGGCGTGAGGCGCCGCGTCACGAGTCACGTGTCACGCGTCGCGCGTCGCTACATGTCACATTAACGTCGTCGCACGTCAAGCGTGACACGTATATACAGCCCATGCCGAAAGTAGCAACGTGTTTTTTTTTAAACAAATGTGTCATTATAAATTGATGATTTTCACATTCAGGGGTACATACTTAAAACTGATACGTAGCAGAATATCGTTAGTTTAATATCACATAAAATAATAAATGTCGCGCATCGGTGGAGGGGCCAAATCAATGATATCAGTCAAGAGCAGGGCTGTGGATACGTGTAAAAAAAGACGACTCTGACTCCGACAATTTTTTTCAATAATTTTATTTCAACTTATATATATGTATTCCATTAGATCATTTATAATCAGCCAAGCATACAATGTCAATTCTTTGGACTATTTTGTTTGAATACATAACATAAAATATCTTTTTCATTTTTTTTTGAGCCGCTTATTTTCATGAGTCCGACTCCGGCCAAAATACCGCAACTCCACGACTCCGACTCTGACTTTACAGCCCTGCTTATTAGTCATAGTATAGAGTGAGTACGCTTCAACTCAAAGTAGCTTTACCTTCCTTTACCGACTCCGAGGAAATTTTTCAATAATTTTATTTTAACTTATATATATGTATTCCATCAGATCATCTTTAGTCAGCTAAGCATGCAATGTCAACACTTTAGACTATTTTGTATGAATACAGATCATTAAATATATTTTTTTTAAATAATTCGAACTGCTCATTTATCATGACTTCGACTCCGGCCATAATACCGCGATTTCGACTTCGACTCCGACTCCACAGCCCTGGTCGACAGGACGATCAATGATGCAATATTCTGATGAGTGAGGCAAAATTGACAGTTTGTGTGGCAGTATTGTACTCGTGGTGGATTTAACGGTTAATTTGTGGAAGCCCATTATTAATACATAATCAAATTTTATAATTTTGATATTCTACTTATTGTGTTTTTTTTGTAAGCCTTGCGATGTTATGTCCTATGATGCAAAATACGAGTCACATTATGTTACACAAAAAGTAGAATAACAGAGTTATCAAATTTAATTCTGTATTACCACTGTACTCCACGAAAAGCTAGTTAGTAATGGAAATAAAGTCATTAGGAATAAATCTGATTCACAAACCTTTTAGGCTATAGGGTGGATGAAATACAAGTAAGAATTTTAAGCAGCCACTTTTTATATTTAAAGTGATGTGTTTTTTTTTTAGTAGTTCTTTACTTAAGCGCCATATATAATTTTAAAAACTATATTCAACATTGACGCGTATGTAAGTTGGCGTTATTTTTCTGTAAAAGAGTACAGACGTACTTTTAACTCAATACAGAAATGTCTATTTGTAAGCATTTATGTACATGTATATATATATATCGACTATGGAAAGGAATAAAGACGTAACACACATGTTTTTTTTCTCGATAATCACAATGTATCCAACTTGATACACGTTCTATCAAAAGGATGCAAGCTGCAAATGCCGAATTAGTATCTAAATTTAGCTTTTAAGTTTGAAAAAGATGACCTTGTAAAAAACTAAAACCAAGAAAAAAGACTGAAATAAAGGTTTTTCCTAACCAACTTCTTCAATTAATATTAGATTATGTCAATTAAACACCAGTTCAGAAGTCTCCGTGCACTTTAAGGTTGTGTATAATTCATAATTTGCATATGGCCCAAAATCATCAAAACACGTTTTTTGCGCCTGCTGTAAATTTTGACATGTGTGGGTTACGTCCTTTTTCCTTTCCACAGTCGATATATATATATATATATATATATATATAATCATAAACGTGAAATTTTCATTTCACAGTCAATATGTTTTAAGTATGAATAACATACATTGGAAAAAAATATACAAATTTCATGTTAAAAAAGGCATTAAAGTAAAGTAAGGTTGGTAGGGATCTTTTCACTCTTTTATAGGTTAAAAAGTGTCAAAAAGCTATCATCTCAGCTAAATAATGATCTATGTGACCGTTTATTTGATATTTAATTAGTTTTTAATTTTTAGTTAAAACATTAAAAAATAAGATAATTATGTTAAGATATGTTATTTTTTAACATTACTAATTGATTTTAAGATACGTATCTGTACAAAGTTATTAATTTAAATGGAGTGATATTTTTTTATGATCTCCATATTTTTTCTCGTATTTTTGAATCAGCCATTGTTATTGTTTCAATTACGCGTTATTAATTAACCAATGGTTACTTGATTACTCAAATATATATAATCCCTTATATATGATATTTGTCAAATACAGTTTCTAGAAACATAACAATGCATATTACGTACACTCGGGTTGCCATAAGCTCTTTGACCCGGTGACACAACGGAAGTTTCATGTACACCTGTATAATGGTGTCGCGGCGTTTGAAAAGCGACGCCGATTTTCCAAAGTGCTTCAACGCTTAAAACGGAAGTAAGTTTACTCCGCGATCGTAGTTTTGATTTCAAATTTAATTACGTGTCTTGTATTATAATATTGACAGCTATCTTGTATAATATTATATTTTCCATACAATATGCTATATTGAGACAGATCGTATAAAGCATTGTAGCGAAGATCAACGCAACACCTGACGATTATTATTTACACCTGTGAAAATAATAGCAAGGGGCTTATGAAATAACATCAATTGAAATAGAAATGGAATGTTTCATTTGCTAAATACTTAAGTATCAAGGTAATGAGTAAAGCATTTTTTGAACTGTAAAATGTTGAAAAACAACTAACTAATAAATTGTGATTGCAAACATTGTATCAATTTGAAAACGGTTTCACTTCCGTATAATTTAAAATAAAAGAAACTTAAAAAATTATCATATTTTAAATTGCGCGTCAAAAAGACGTCATTCCAGTACAGATATTAATTTGCAACTGAGGCGTTCAGCCCGTTTATCTTACGAACGATCGCTGATTAGAGGGCGCTTATCTTGTTATCGCATTATCACGTTATCGCGTATTTATATAAACTACAAAAGATCCAAAAAACTATGATATAAGAATACCTTAATTATAAACATTGTACCACCCATATTAAAATAGATATTTAAGAAAATGTAGGTATTGGAGTCGCAATTCTTGAGCTTAGAACCGGAAAAGTTAAGCAAGTAAAAAAATATTGATATTGAAATGTCAATTTATATCTCATTGTTTCGTATTTAATTTAAATTTGCTTAGTTATTGTAATATGTTTGTGTATCGCTTTCTTTACTTTTTATTCATAAGAAATAAAGCTTTGTTCGGTAAATATGTTTGTTTTAAAAATACGTACCTACTTATATAAATATATATAATATATCATTTTAACCATTTTTAAAGACAAAAATACGTCGCAAATGTACATTGCTAATTGAAAATAAGTTTGAATTTTTTCGTTAAATATTCACAATAAATTGTACGTTTAAATATGACAGGGTTTGGCGAAAACATTTTTTTGGTACGACCTTAAAACTTCCCCTACTATGCTAAAAGTACGACAACGTCAAGCGCTGCTGTTACAGTAGGAATCTTCATATAAGGTTCTATTATTTACACTTACTCTACTGTGCTAAAAAAACTTCCGATATGTTGCTGGACCTTTAAGATTCAAATGAAAAAACATGTGTAAACACTCACCGCTATTTGATGGACGATAAAAACCCAGAACGTATGTATATTTTATATTATATGATATGTTATGTTCCTTCGAGTCAGAATGTTAGGAAAAGTTTATAATTTCATGGAAATGGTTGTAATATTCACTTCATAAAATTTTGTATACGTAAATTAATAAAGAATGATAGCAATAGCGATGTAATTGTCAAGCTATGGCTTTATGGCTTATACAGTATTTTTTTTTAAATACTGTGTAGACGTAATCCTTCATATATTATTTTGTTATTTTGCTAGAACCTTTGACTTGTAATATAATATATATTGATTTCCTCAGAGACACGAGAATAATTATTGTATTTTTTTACGAAATCTTCTACCTAGAAGATACTTTTGCCATTCCTGAAACGAACCAAGCTTCCGTGTTACAAACGTACAAATACAAATACAGTCAACAATAATGAATCCAAAAGATTGCAATATCCGACGTAGGTTTGCTGTTTATTTCACGCGTAATAAACATGACGTGCTAAACCCAGTTACACGTAATGAAGCTAAGGTCAGTCCCATAATAGGTATAAAGTTGTCGATTCAACCGGGCCTCGAATATGAGTCCCTTGCTACTCAGCGCATTAAATGAGCGAGCCTGAGCTTTTGTCCACAATGCCTCACAGAATATTGTATTTACACTAAGAATACAAACAGAATCATATATGTATGTATACTAGTCATAGTTGTTTTGCTTGTTGCAATTATGAACAATATATTGTTTGGTCTGTTGAATAACTGTGTAACATTAAGGCTACATAACAATACATAACATAAAATAAGAAACGAGTTGAACATGCAAACATAAAGTGATAATTAAACTTAAAAATAAATTTGTTTCAAATATTTCTTACGTACTAAAATGTATGGCTGTAACAAGGGTAAGAGTCACGATCTACAGAGATACCTATAATTAAGATAAATTATTAAATTGCCTGTATACAAAAAAAAATCGTTTAATTGATAGAATTAAGCTTAATAAGATTTTCAAATCTTCCCAGTTGAGTAAAGCATTCCTTATTATCATATTGTAATATGTAAGTAGAGAAAAGTATAAATTAAAAAATTCTGTTGAACTTGAAATTAACACACAGACGGTTAACAAAGGTATCAACTATTCATTTCTCCAGATATCATTAGTAAAATGTATCAAGGTTTACGTATTATAATAAAAACTTGTTAAATTCATTTGTGAGCCAACAGTGGGGGAACGGATGTTAGACGCACTCTTCAGTAATAAATAAGAAATTATTGTTAAATATTAAATTTAATACTGCTCGTTATGCAGGTGCTGATATACTTACAAGAATAATGGAAATGATAAAAATAATATACATAAAATATTCTGAGTCAAATTACCGTTAAATTTAAACGTAAAAAATAATGTGACCTACTATAGAAATAAATTTAATATGAACGAATATGGGAGTGAAATCTATATTCAGAAACAAGCGGGTGTTTAAGAAATACCAGAGCCGCTGTTCTGTTTCACTTATTAATTCTTGACGCGCCGCCCTAAAGTTGCGTTTAATTCCCAAACGGACATTTCGTTCGCGGATGTGACTGCACGTGGGCGCAAATTCGCATAGGGCGTCAGTGTTACATACTCATTAGGTATTTAGGTTTATAATATATTTTGCGAAAAAGGTACTTTCACGCACTGTTCTATGTCGAAGTGTACAAATTACGGAAGAAAATGGTTTTGTGAATAGTTCGAGAATATTTAACCCATAAGTTCTAATTAAACTTTTAAGTTATTTTATAGAGAAAAAACATTTAAATAATAACAGCATTTTACTAAGTTTAAGCCCTGACGCGTTTTCGCTTCATGAGTTTAATTGGTTGAGCGTACAATTTTTTTAGGCCATGTCTGCACCTAATGTGGATCATAGACTTCTAATTGAGTTTATCTTATAGTAACAGTATTAACAGTAGTCCCAAGTTAGATAAATGATAACTTATTTCAACGACACTCCAAATAAACACCACATAAAAATATAATTTCAATTTTAAGTGGGAATTTCTAGGCATTTTTTTATATATCTACAGATATTTTTTAATGAAATTAAAAAATATAACACACAATATGAAAATTGTGAAAAGTAATGCATCTTCCTGGAAAAGTTCTCGACTCCCCTACCATAACTCACCACCTTTCACCACCCTTACGTATCTTCCAGTTCAAAGAAAGAAATATCAGTAATGAAAAAACCTGTACAGGGTGTAAGCCCATCCCTTAAGAGACGATACTTTGAGTACGATCACCGGTCTATGAGAGTTGACATATTTAATAATATAGAAAATAGTGTCAATATTTTGTAATTAAAATTCGAATGTTTAAAATTATTATTTTGAAGTTTGAATCAAGTAAAACTTGGACACAAAATAAAAGTGTTTAAAAAAGAGAAATAAAAGGTTTTTCTACCTATTCAATCCAACAGCCCTATCCTGTTAAATTTTCTGTCAAAAAAAAAATTGAAATATAAAAAAATGTATGTGAATTTGTATGTATAAAAACATACTTCTGGAATCTAGAGTATTTATTGCATTTTGAAAATTTCAGCAAGTAGTATACAAAGCACAGTTATTGGAAACGATTCATATTCATTCATTTTAATGATTGTTAACTCAGTGTAACTTTATTGTTATAATTTAAAAAATATACACAATAACATTTATTAGAAAAAACACAATATTCCTTTGTACTTCATTCCACTTTATTTAATATGCCAGGACCGGTTTCGCTCATTACGAGCATCGTCAACTGATCAGTTGACGATGCTCGTAATGAGCGAAACCGGTCCTGACATATTAAATAAAGTGGAATGAAGTACAAAGGAATATTGTGTTTTTTCTAATATAATGCCTTTCCACCAAGTATTGACAGTGAACACCCTAAAAGTGAACAATAACATTTAATATGGACGCTTTTATAGACAATGTATAACTCAAATGAAATGCATTGTTAATTTTAATTTTCGACTTTTTTATAATATAATATGTACATTTACTATTGGCTTCCGTGGCGGATCTTACTGGTTTGAGTCCCAGTAAAAACAGATTTTTCAATCGTTTATCGAATTCTATTCAAAGACATGGATGTATGTGATGCCTAAACATTCCCCCCACCTTTCCCGTCGTAAAATAACGGGGTGTAGCGAGAGCGATTATAGCCACTTGTTCATTTCAAAACTGAGTAACAAAGAGTTCTCGTAGAAAAAACGTCTGTTGGGATACTTCCATTAGGAAGCCACACGCTCCACATTGAGAGTGGACATGGATAAAAAAAACAACAAATAAAAAAAAAATGCTAAGATTTTGTGGTCAAGATTTTCAAATATGTTTTCATATCTCAACTCATGGCGACTGCACTCTACGTGGTCGCAAATAGCAGTGCAGTGGGCGGAAAATGGTGGCTGCAATACACCCCGAAACGTCTCTTCAATATTCTGAGTGAAATTTCGCTTGGTTGGACACTGCGCGCTTGCTAAACGGAGAAAGGGGGTTTTATTCCTGAACTGAAGTTTGAAAGTATTTAAAACTCTGGAAATATATTGGACAAGTTGATACATTTAATTCCGATCTCCTATCAAAATGCATTAATATAATCAAATTTAAATACTTCCTTGTCAAATAAATAAACAATTCAAATATTTTCAATGCTAAATTGCTTTAACACATACGTACATTTTTAATTCAACCATTTTTAAAGCGATCTGGTTAAGTATAGAAACAATGGTGCAGTGGTAATAATCGTTGCCTTCCCTGACGGACCTGACAAGTTCTAATCTTTTTGGAGGTTTTAAAATGTATTTAAAAGTCCTATCCACCCTTCCAACCCTAAGAAAACAGGGCGTAGCGAGAGCGATATGTTAACCACTAGTAATCTTCTGGCCTCTTTCCGTTTACCTCTACGCTCTTCGTGAAAACAGAGGTTAGCAAAATAAATAACAAGCGATTCTCTTAGAGGAACTCCTCTATAGATATTTCTATAAGGAGACCATATGCTCTATATTAGTAAGCGGACAAATTTTGTTGAATAAAATCAGTCAGTAAAAATCATGTCGTTTGTCAAAGATATCCCCAATCCCCACTGTCAAAAAAAATCCCACTAAAAAGCAAAGCATGACAACTTAAAAAAAATATCTAAGGAGTTGATTTTATAAATCGTTCAAATTTTGTCCACTTTCACAAGTCAAAATTACTGCCAACCCAGATTTCGTCATAATGCATTCTTTAAGCAAAGTGCAGTGCATACATCGATGACGAACTGACTGGATACCAAAATCTGCGAAAGTGTACAAAATTCGAACGATTTAGATTTGATCTAGCTAAATAAGATGATTCAGTGAATAAAGAGATATTGCAGATATGCATACAAATATGCATAATATTATCTATGTGTTAGAAATTTACCTATTGCTGACATATTTATTATATATCCAGGCAGTAAAAGTATAAAAGTATATCAATGTTTTTTTTTACGAAAACCAGTAACAAGTTTATTTACATAGGGTAGTTTTGTGTTAATAAAAAAAGCTAATGAAAAAAAAATATAGCACTAACATTTAAAATTACGTAAAGTAATTAAAATTCTCAAAAAATTAAAGCGGTATTATATTTAAAGTATACGATAAAAACCTGTAAGCCTCGCGTCAGGTAGGTTTATTAAGTTGTATAAAAAAGCTGAATTGGCAAAAGCTAAAACCGGAGCTTTTTCCGAATACAAAGAATGAATGAATGACACCGCCTCGGGTAACTTTCACCCGAACAAAGATGAGAGACTTTGCAACCCCCTCAATATTCTATAATCTAGTAGGGTGGGTGGTATCTCTTTGTTTTTAAGGCGCTAACGGAAAATTTGTAATTAATTTTCTATTTATTACCGCGCAGCTTGTCTTTCTGAATGCGGCGAAGACACAGTAAAAAATCAGCAAATTTCACACGCTTTACATAGGGTAAACTTTGACTAAAACTTTTAACAGTTTTATTTTTTTTTAACAATAAACCTACTTACATTTTTTTCGTATTCTATATATAATAATTTTCGAGGAAGAACTGCAAGGAAGAATGTCTAACGATTTATATTTGAACAACGTTTTATTTTTAATTTAATAAAACGTCATTCACCATTTTCACGAATTCGTCTGTATGACTAATCGCTTTAACTGACTAGTAGCACTCTGAGAACCCATCTTGTAATCAAGTATTTGAATATATAAAAAAAAAATTAACGTTCAGAAATTTTGTTCTATTATTGTTAATAAATTTATTCAATTTTTATCTGACTTATAAAATCAGTAATTTTTGAAAATGGGGGTATTTTTTTTATCCAGATACATCTTTTTATCAAACATTATTTGTTTACAGGATCGGGGAGAAACCTGCTCATCTGGATCTAAAATTGTACATTGGCCTTGCTGGTACTTGGATCCAGACCCACCTTATTGCTAGGGCAAAGCTCTTATCACTAGATAACAGAGGTCAAGCATTTGTATGAAAAACGAGATAGAGCACAGTATAGCTCATCGTTACTATTTGAAATATTAATTTCTAAATTACAATATAAACAATAACAAGTTGAATCATTTGATCAACGATATAGATTTCAATTGTCATATATAATCATCAGATACATACACAGTTGATCAACTCAACAGTAACAATTATGTAATAAATAAAAACACTTAAGAAAGTTTAAGTAAACACAATTCAGTCACCTCGTATTCATTCATTCATCTATTGATCTAAAAAAAATTCAAGCAATAATGCCACGTTTTTAAACGAAAACACATCTCCATTTAAAAGTATCAGAAATTTAGGAACTATCAGTATTTTTTTAATACATGTCCGCTTTTAATGTGACCTCTTAATGGATGTATCTCAACAGATGTTTTTTCAACGATAACTGTTTGTTACTCAGTTGCTCAACCTCTCTTTTTAATACAAACTAATCGCTCTCGTTTCACCTGTATTAAAGATAGGATGGGTGAGAAGGAATTCAAGACATCACAAACATACATGTATTTAAACATAAATCAATTTATAAAAACTGTCATCACTGAGATTTGAACCCGTGAGCTTCGTAACCGAAGTACAATTACAGGATATCTGTAGAACTTATACCTCAGACCTGAAATTTATTTTTAGTAATGTTCCGGTAGCATAATCCTTCTACACTTACATAATAGTATTAATATGGAATAATGTTATGTAAATTATAAGTTTGTGAAAAAAAACATTAAAATTTGAACAAAATCATCAATGATATTAAAATGGTATGTAGGCTTATTTTTAATTATCATATATCAATACTATTATGGTAATAATACTTTAAAAATAAGCGCTTTCTTTGTGGAATATAAATAAAAACAATAAATTATATCTAAAAGAAATAAATGAAGAAAAGATGGTACTTTGATTATATTATCAACTTTTTTCATCTGGAAAAAAAAGATTTTTTCTAGCAACTTCTCTCGTCGAAATGAAAGTTAAATTAAGCCACTTGTAAAATCCGGGAAGTTCAGTTCAAAAAACAAACCAAAAATTATTATACTGTTTGTTTTATCTCGAGGAAATTATTTCTCAGAAGGAATGAAAGACATTTGATATTTCACAAATATACAGTAAACAGTAATAAGTTATCAAAAATAACAAAATTCGTAAGTTACCAACATTTAAATTCACGTCGTTTTTTCAAATCATGTTTTATTTCATAAACTAGTTTTGAGTAATACCCACAGTAGAATTGACAGAAAAAACATATCCTTGGCCAGAACAGAGCGGCATAAGACTGATGTAAATAATTATTCATGTCATAATATGTCTCAGCCTTAGAATCAAGAAGGTATTAAATGCAAATCTTTGTTATGTAACGGTCTAGAAAGCGAAAAAAATATTTATAGTAAAAAGTATCGTTTATTAAAAAATGTTAAAATACTGGGCATGTTAATGGTTATCACCGAAGTATTGACTTTGGCACAAAAAAAATATTATGCGACAAAAAAAACTGGAGCACAGATATTGTTTAAATATATTTCACGAATATTTTTTTGGTACAGCCCGTATTTCACACGATAAATAGGTATCTGCAAAATGGGAACATTACTCATGCTAATTTATGTCGTTTGTGTAACACTTTCGTAATAATGTGTTTGATATTTCATTAGGTTTAAATGTATTGCATGCATACACTTACACGCGAATTAATGCCAAGTCGAAAGTCAGGCGCCTTTCTAAATCCGCTGAATTTCGAGCATTCGTTAGGGCGCGTTACTTTCGTTCTTACATTCGCTACTCCGAATTTACATGTTATTTGTATTTTTAATTTCTCCAGGGACGTAGTGTGCAGGGGGGTGGAAAAGCAGAGGCGGGCGCGAGGAGGGGCTTAAAAGACACTTGGCTTAAAAGTTTGTCTCTCTTGTGCGATTCACTTCTGGGGCAGGTACTAGCCGACTGCGTGACGCTATAGTTAAAACAAAATTTAGAAGATAATTGACGAAATGAAAAATTTAATCATGCTACGATGACATATATTAACTATTAAAATATCATATTTCAAATCTTTATAAAACAATTAAAATGGAATAACATAATAGTATTGAATTCTGACAAGGTAAATGAAGCCGGCAGTGAGCTTGTATATAAATTTATAAACTTCTGATAAAATAAAACATTAAAACGTAGTACAGAAAAATTTTCTATCTATCCATTCACCAATCAATTTACCTACATATATTCAATATATATATTTAAAATTAGAACAAATTCATAAGTTGATAATGCTCGACATGAGCGAAACCGATATTAATGTTATTGAATAGAATTAAGAATTAGTACAAATGAGTATTTTGAATATAATTCTTTTCCACCAAGTATTGTCAGTGAACACGCTAAAAGTGATCTTTGTATATTTATTAAAAAATAATAAAAATTAAATTAATAAAAAAATAATATAATAGAAATCTTTGTCGGCATTTTTTTTTGGATATCCTATTTTACCAAAGCAGTTTTTCCGTTACAATATATTTTCCTTATTTCAAATACAAAAATGATTATGCAGTCGTCTTATATTCATTAGCCATTTTATGTCACAATGATCTTCATACATTGTGACATAAAATGGCGTAAAGAGAAAATATCTTGAGTTTGTACAGGCGTGCTGGGGTAGAGCAGACCAAGATGTAACATCGGGTATTTCTCGACACGTGAAAAATCGCACACTCGCTTCCTCTCTTCTATTTCGCTTATTTTCTTCTGCTTTGTTTTATTTCTAAAACAAATTTAGTCCTTGGTCTCTGAAGGAGTAATAAAAAGTTAAAGAAGTCTATTTATTCTTAATAACACCGTCATCAAACATTAAAAAAAATGTTAAGGCAGTTCGCGTCTTACGAGTTTGAAATATAGTGTGTTTTGTGTGAAACAAATAATTCACAGTGTCAAGAGTTATAATTCATTTCACTTATTTATCAATATATCATATTTTATTTTTATGAAGATAAATAACAAATTATCTTACCTAAACCTACATGAAACAAGTATATCTGTTTTCACTTATCTATTGTGGGAAGAAATAATTTATTGCAATAAATCGTCAGAGCAATTATATAGATATTAATATTAATAAAAATATGATTTTTAGTAACTAAATACATGAAGAATTTTAATTATCATTTAAAAGTGATAACGTTTGTCAAAACGAATCATTATTTTTGAATTTTTATCCCACGAATATAATGCTAAAATTGTTTATTAATAATGAATATTTATAAGAAAATTTTAAATTATTAAATTGTTTGATAAATAATATTTATTTTCCCTAAAGGTACTCAACGTTGTACCCACATATTGAGCGTTATCTTTAGCGTATCAGTTTTTCGCTACAGTTTATTATATTGCTAAGAAGATCTCACCAGCAATCCACTCTTGCTTATTCACTATGCTATAGAATGATAAAAAAAAAACATGTTTTATTATAAATTTTTCCGCATATCGGAATATATGATAAAATAAACAACAAATTAAATGAAAATTCAATTCATAAATCGATATCTCCAACGATAAGTATTGTATCATCACAATCGGAACTTTAAAGTAGTGTTGCTTAAAGAGACAATATCTTGGTATAAGTCAGGATTTGATCGTTTTGCACTTATTGATAATGGACATTAAACATCTTAATTTTGATGAAAAACAATCAAAAGCTCGACTTAAACCAAGCTTTTGTCTCTTAACGTCACTCTCCTGTAAAGTTATAATACTTTACGTAGGATGTGTTGCAGTGAAGCACAGCAATATTAATTTCGTATTTTAAAAAATTTATATTTTATAACGAACTATTAAGTTACTGAAACAATCCTCGTGATACGGTCATGTAACATTTATAATTTTGACTTTTGCAATTTTAATTTAATAATAAATCACGGAATATTGGCTTTATTAAAAAGATTCGGTTAAATCTCATCCAAATATTTTACCATTATTAATGAAAGTAAATTATTCGGCACCGTGACGCGACCCTAGCGCGCCGCGGGTAAAGGGAAAACCGACGACATTCTATTATTAATTGATATTAAGTACCGAACAGGCATAGAGAATGAGAGGAGGATTTCAGCCCCGCGACCTGATTATATTACGAATCGGGAAGATAACTGGAGGATAATTAATGCAAAGGATCAGTCGTAGCCAGGTTTCAAAAAATCATCCGTACATAATCTCTATGCAGAGCATCCTGACACCTAATATAGTACAATTGACTAATTAATGTAAGCAAGTGTGACGACTTCTAAAAATCACACCCTGAAGTGGTCACTTTTTCACCCTTAAATGCATAATTTTCTACTCTTTATTAAAATGGATCTTATTTACCAAAAGTACACATAAATTGCAAGATGCTTTTTTTTTATTCATGTCCGCTCCCAATCTGGGGAATATGGCTTCCTGATGGTGGTATCTCAACAGAAGTTTTTTTTCGAGAACTGTTTGTTACTCAGTCGATTTTTATAAGAGAGTAGTAAGGATAAGGCTAAGACAAAACTAGTGTTTAACTAATCGCTCTTGCTACGCCCAGTTGTTAAAGGATCCGAAATAGTGATAAATCAATAAAACGCTGTTCATACTGGGAGTCAAACCTCTGGCACGGAAGCCCACAACGCTGACCGCTGCGCCATAGGACCCGACCACAATGTTGTTTAATCTAAATTATGTTGACAGTTATTTTATCGTTAATAATCAATAAGGATGTTTTAAATACTGCAATAATATTTGTTTTCTGGCGAAAATTAAATGTTTTGACAATATAAAGCTAATTTTCATATTGTCTAAAATCAGGATTTCCAAAAACTTCGCCTTCCTTACATTGATTGGATATTAGAACAAACAATAATATTACAGTGTAACAGCTAATCGGTAAACTATCTCGGATATTTCTTCTACACGGTTAAACAATCAATGGTTTGATAAAATAAATGAATTGATGAATCAACTCAACTGTTAATCTATGTATGGATTGTTCATTTGTTTTTAGATTAGCTATCAACTTGTTTTTTCTAAATCATTCATTTCTTAAAACCTTATTTATGGTAAAGGATGTTAAGCAAGATATAAAAATCTGCAAATATTGTCATTATAAATGGACATGGTTAAATAAGAAAAAATCAGTGAAAGTTATTGAATTATTTTAAATATTACTTAGACTATTTCAACTCAGGATTCGATATTCGATAGCATTGATTAAGACATGTTATTGTTTTTAAGAAAGCAAAAGTTTTCTTGTCCAGTATAATGTTCTTTCAATTTTCAATATCGCAAAATCCTCCTGTCAAGTTACAAGACTTTGACTTGTGCCAATACCACAGGGAATAACATGATTCAAAAGTCAGCGTTAAAAAAAGAAGTGAATAAATGCATTTCAGTAAAGCAATCTGATCCTCCCAACTGGGATCTGAATTGCCCAAAATAATCCATTGACGTACCAATCACAATCACACACACAACCCTTGACCCGTTCACGTCCGCTAACGATTAGCGTTGCTAGCGCTTAGTATTTGCATGTTTGTTTAAACACTTTGAAAGCCAGCCAGCTTATACAGCGGGTTGTAAATTGTTGAGTTCGGTAATAAATCAAAGTTTGACAGCTCAACACTTCACGCATAACGCTGAATATTATTAGATAAATTATCAAATGTAGTCATATGTAATTAAACATTTACATTATCTATCTTCAAATTATAGGTCACGAATAATTAATCGATCGTGGACATATTAAAAATAATAATCAAAACCATGGTAAACTAGTGCACCCCTCAATACTCTATTTTTTGAGATCTGAATTACTGCAAGTCACAGTGAAAGCGATTTAGTAAACAAATTTTTAAGGATTTGAAATATTACAATAATAATAAATTAAAGTATAAAAAGCTGCTTTTTCATAGTCTGTTAATAATTTTCGATTTTATTTTGAATTATCGAACATGACAATATTTCTTCATAACCTTTCCAACCTCGTTAAAATAGTATTAATAAAAAAAATTCAGTCGTCTTATATACGTTAATACATTTCTGAAAATTTGATACACTCCATTTTCAATATGAAATACAGCTTTTCGAATCAACTTCCAAGAAACGTTATCTTCCTTTCTTATTTCACATTAAAATAATATTTTGATATTTTCTACTCGTAAAATATATAAATATTATCCAATTAAAAATATGTTTTTTTTTCGGATTAAAAGCTTTCTTCTAGCAAGAAAATATTGTTGTTTCCGTCCCTTGAATATTTATTATTTATTTCTTTCAAAAATTTAGATTTCATATTTTTAATACTGTTTATTACCGATTTCAAAATATTGTAAAACGATATCACATTAATAAGGCTGTGACAACTTACAATTAACTGTATGGGAAAGTAGTCTATAATATGTTTATAACATTCATATTAGATGCATTCGAAGTGATATGTTCCATAAAGGGGTATTGCAATACAAACCGGATAAATATTTCAGTATTTTATATAAAATACTGGTTATCTAAAAAAAACGCTATTTAATACAAAATACCGCCATTACAGCATACATTATTAACGGGCGATTTTCATGAATATCTAACGGCTTTAAATAATAGTACATCATTGAAAAACTCATAAATATTGACAACTCTAACCAGATTTAATTTTATTATCTAAAACAGTGCTTCCCAACCTTTTTCACGTCACGGACCTCTAAATCTGAAAACAATAATCTGCGGACCCCTGAATTTTTTTAATTTCACTTTTTCATATTTTATTACAACGAATGTTGAAAGAATGAAAAATTTCAGAAACCCCCGAGAAAAACCTGCGGACCCCAGATTGGGAGGCACTGATCTACAATACATAGAAACATCGATTTGAAATACCGGTATTATTTCATTTGCAAAACCGATATTTTGGTAAATTTGAATCGTTCAAATTATGTACATTCATATTCATTGGTATTCAAAAAACACCATGAATACCCGGATCCCGGTTTCGGAATCCCTTTTGATAAGCTATTGTTAAATGACAATCATACTGTGTATACACTTCACAAATTGGCCACGTAGACATTGTATAGAAACCAAACTGTCCCAGTGGCTTGATCAATAATACAGTTTGGTTAGTTAGTAAAATCTCAGGGAGAAACTTGGCAATGCAGTTTCAGTTATACAAGTGAGCAGTGTGATGTGAACTTTGAAACAATATTGTAACAATTGACGTGATTTTGTCTACTACAAAATTTCCTAAATAATGTATTGAATATTAACGACACTGTTCCGATAATTTATTGAATTAACAATTTACTTTTCTGAACGATAACTTACGTTAAAATAACCTGGAACTTAAGTTTTGAAAAGGTACAGGTACAATAAAGACATTTATTGCAGTAAGATTGAAAACATCGTAAAAAGAAAAAAGTAAAGTGAATCGGTTTTATTTCTCAAACGTATACAAAAATAAGTAGATATATTCCAATTATTGGCAGGCATATATATTGTTTAAATGTTCTGTAATATATATATTTTTTATTTTCCTTAAAACACCTTAGTGATTACATTAAAATAACAAAATATTGTAGAAGCTGAATAAAATATCGCCATATAAATAAGAGAAATACTATCACGTTAAACTGTGTAATTAACCTTGTGGAGTCGTGTAAAAAGAAAAAGAACACGAATCCGACTCCAAAATGGATATTTTCAATCATTTCCATTTACATATCTGTATAACATCAGATCATTTATAATTTGTCAACCTTGTGCAATGTTAATTAAATAAATAAATAAATCATTCTAGTCACTAACAATATGATGAATATACTAAAAAAAATCAATATCTAAAATCATTTGTCTCTGATTTTTCTGACTCTTAACTCCGATTCCACCTCCGGAAAAACACCTAACTTGACGACTCCCGACTCCACAATAACTCAACAATTTCTTTATTCTGTTTCTTTTCTACACATTCAGTCATAAATTGAAGACTTCATAATAAATACTTCAGCAGTATTCAAACAAATTGATATAAATTAAGCATTTTTGAACCTCTCTCTGCAAAAGCGGATAAATATAAATAATTTTAAGAAGATACGCAGCAGGTATAACTGCAAGCTGATTGAACAATACGTGACTTGCATTTACCTGCATTTTGGCTGTAATTAAATTAATTTTACTCGATTCCCCCTTAAATTGTGTCATTAATACTTGACAGTGGTAAATATTTGTTGACATAATCATAACGATCGTACCCCCTCTCATCTAGGAGTGTGACGTCACGCTGTCAAAAACGGGCGTTAGCAAACCGCACGCCGAACCGCTAGCGGAAGTAACGGCGCGTGGGATCGTAACGCCGGCGCGTTAAACGGCGTTAAACGGCCCACCGATCTGATTTGACGGCCATAAGTCACGCGACAAGGCGGGTGAGGGGTCGGGCGCACAATAAGATGCTACAACTTAAAAATAAGTCGAAGAAAACGACTACACAGTACTTTTTCACAACTTCGTTTCAATGATATCAGTCTACGTCTGCGAAATACGAAATAAACTTTCTTTTGGATTCATTAAAATATAAAATATAGTATGATACAAAAAAAAAATATTGAGTGTGAAACTAAACAGTTTAAAAACTTCAATTGCTCACAACCAATCATGGTGGCTTCCCTAAATAATAATCTCAATTCATAAATTTAAATTACGAAATTAATCAAAGTTAATACGATAATTGAAGCAGGTAGTAATATGTATAGATATCAATATTTGCGGCAAAGAGGATTTTCATGTGTCAATCAAAAATTGTTTTGGCTATTGTTTCTTTCTTACCTTAAATAAAAATAGTAACAGCGTATATTAGCCGACAACCAATCCAATTAAATAAAGATAAGCAAAACACAATTATATAGAGATCAGATTCAAGAAAATGTAATATATTATAATTCGATCCATGAATATATTGCTAGTTAAGGTGTGAAATGGAAAAAAAATATAGTCTTATATTGAGTTTTGGATCATATAATTTTTCTCACTTAGTGTGAAATTGAAAAAAACAATATTTTTTTTGAATTTGAAAAATGTGAATATATCGCTTTTTGTAACTAAACGCTTCGATTCATTAAGAATAGCATTCTCAATTTTCTCTTGTTGCTGTCTTCTTATCAAAAGTTTTAGACCAAATCACGGTACGAATCTTTCTACTGATACAATCGATCAGATCGCTATTGACACGAATACCGAGCTTACAACAGAGACTGTCTAGCAAAAGAAATAATGCTTATAAACGTACCCACTGTCCTGCTGAAGTTTTTTCTTTACGTTATAAGTTAAAGTAATTCCTATTTCTAGTATCGATAAACCAATAAATTTACTAACGACCATCTCAACATGTCGCTGTCTAATAAATTTGATTTTATATTTTTTTCCGTGATTTCCGAAATTTCAATATCAACTCACGTCGCCATCAATAGCTTTTGACTTAAGTTTCAGTTCACGTTTATCCACAATTGTGCACTTGAAGTCTGAAGATGCCGAAAGGCGAAACCCGGGTCGTTATTGAAAAAACATGTGAGATTATAAAAATTATAAATGATTTAAATTTAATGACGATATTACTTTTATTACTCAATTTAAATATAATTCTAACATAAAGTGAAATAAAAAATTATCAAAAAAATAGTGTAAAACTTTTGTATAATACTGTAAATTATCTTCTTTCTATTCCTAGTTGTAGTGGTCTCCCTCTAGAAGAATGTGTACGTGTATATAATATTTACAGCGTGCATTACCGGAACGTTGTTTTATAACACTGCGGACAGCATTCAAATTACTACTACACAAGCGAAAGTGTTAAATTGAGCGATTTGTTAGTGCGAGCTTACATGCAATTAACATTATTTTTTTAACACTTAGGGGAATGAGTGGTTTCACTTATCAGTAAATCACACAAGTTAAAAAGCGTGTAATTATTATCATGCGATCTTAATTGACACGGGTTGTGGTTTATGATTTATGCTTTTTTAACAGTTCAATTAGAAAGAATTACTGTCTGACTTAACAGGCGTATAATTAATTAAGTAACAATTAACAGGCATCAAATGCAACTGACTCACTGTATATCGGTCTGAATAAGTCGTTTAAGTTTGTTAATCTCCTACTTTATTATTATCTATCAAATTATTTGTAATATGGTCATCAGAAAAAAAGTGATTGTTTTTACAAAATATATCAAAATTAAATCAAATTACTTTATATCACTTAAATCAGAATTTTGTAGCACACTAATTAATTGCAAAATAGAACACTGCATTTTTACTAATTCTACATTTTTCAATTACGATAAAAAAACGGTTCAAATCATAATGAGAATTATCAACTGAATCAGTTAATATTTCTAGTGATAAGCAGTTTTTTATATAATACTTTTCCACCATATAGATGGATTGATAACAATCGTGTTGATGTCGATGTTGTGTTACTACTCGGTAACGAACAACGTAATAAATAAAAACATTAAAAAATGTTTTAATGAGGGTATCTGATTTGTGACTTTTAGTATAATATATTGATTTATAATAAAAGAGGTTTGAGAGAGCCTGTGAAAAAGCATAGTTTGTCGGATAAACGTATTCTAAAATGGTTGCCTTATAAATAATATAAAAAAATGCATTTTATTCGCACAAATAATCGAAATTTGCCTATTTTTCCCATAAAATACGGGCAATTTGCCTCTCCCTATCGATGAATAAATTGTATTCTTGTCTCTCAATCACCTTCATCCCCATTCTTTTTCCAAAACTGCTGACTACATTAATCCTTAATACATTTTCAAGAAAATGGGATCCCACAATATAATATCATGTTCTCGTATTATCATTGTAAAGTATTCAGGGGTTTTGAATATATTGACAGATGAATAGATTTTCGACTGAGGATGCTTGATTGAACTTCGATTTGCCGCTAGAATTGCACATATTCCCTGCGATTTTCAAAAAGTTTCATCACAAAAGCAACCATGTTTAAATATTAAGATAATGAAAGTTAAAAACCAAATATATGTAACATAATACACTAGTTATGACATCCTTTAGTATCTATAAGCTCATTACTCCCTGTACGATACGACTGCTGCGTCGGTCAAGTTAAACAACGGAAAACTGTAGATGTGTCTAACTTATTTAGTAAACTTATTTATAATACATTGATTTAAATTGATGTGCTTCTTAAAGGTTAATTAAGTAATTTAAATACATTCTATTAACTCGCTCACGTGTACATTTATATATTTACAATTCGAAACAACGAAAAAAAGTATAAAAAAAACAATTTTTCTGGGAGTTTGTATATTAACATGTATTCAAACAATTAAACGCAAGAGCGTAACAAAAGCAATATAACAAAAGATTGTACTAGTTTCACTTTTATTTTGTATGATTAGTACCGGTTTCGCTTAAGACGGGTATTAGCAACCGAACCCTTGATAGTTTTACTTTTTTATTATAAATAACACCGTATTAATGTATGTTCTTGTAACTATAAGTAGAATGAGTATAAAAGTGTGTTTTATTTTTTTAATATAATGCATCTTACATTAACAATAAAAACCTTAAAAGTAATTTACATTTACATGAAATAACAACAATGTTTTTTCTTGTTTCTGTGAGAATAAGTCCACTATTTGTTTATTAAAAATGAATTTTTATCTATTAATATAAAATAAAAATAACTTTGATAATTCCACGTATTGTGTTACAAAATGTGACACGTGTTTCGCCTCTTTCAGAGGCATTCTCAGACAACTACTTTCGCAAATGTTTGCTTAAGTACGAACGATTTTAATTTTACTATTCTGATATATTATGATAAAAATCAAATAAAATGGGAGGAGATGATAGAAAAACAAACAAACGATAATGGTAATACAAATGACATTTACATTAAGAAATGATTATCTAATGAGTTAGATCAATTAGGACGCGTTAAACCCTTAGAAAATATATTACTATTCTGATATATTATAATAAAAATGGGAGGCAAGGGGATTAAAATCATTCGTACTTAAGCAAACATTTGCGAAAGTAGTTGTCTGAGAATGCCTCTGAAAAAAATAAAAAAGTTATTTTTATTTTTGATAAAATGAACTTCCACAAAGTTACCACCAAATCCATCGAAAGTATTCTATCTAGTAAGCGATTAGTATTTTAATTTAGCTGTCAATTTTATTCACGTATGATAAATAATACAAAAATAATCGCTTTTTGATTAAATCTTCAGTTTTAGTATGATAAAATTTAAAAGTATATTTTCGCTGTACGTTCCAAATTCAAATTTAGGGTAAGGAGGGAGAATCCAATAAGCAATCGAGAGCGATTGGGAGGGATGCGCTGAAGGTTATTTGAATAGAAAAGCAATTTTATTATCCACTTGAGCTACGTGGAGAGGAGACAGGGATGCCATGGAGAATGCACTCAAAGCGTGGGGAAAGTTTAGTATTTTCATTATCCAGAGTAAAAGCCTTCAAGAGCAGATTCTTGGTATTTATTTTGGAGCGGTATTTTTTAAAGTAATATTATTATAAGAAAGCACTGTTATATTCGTTTACCTTCCTTATCTAATACCATTAAAAATATATTGAAACAAGAAATTAATAAATAAAAATACACTGTAAGCGAAAGAATTACTTTGCGATGTGCTTCTGTAAAAAATAATTACGTCTTTGCTTACTGCAAAACGTGATTGATATATTGAAACGATTTTTTTATATGTACTAGGACCGGCTTCATTAATTGAGAATATTATTAACTGGATCTAAATATGCAATTCATATTTGATAAAAAAAGAAACAGTGGAATAATACAGTTATCAATATCAATCTTCCAATGCTACGTGATAGCTGATGATAAGAGAAGATGCTTTAAATAAATTACAAATTAAATCATTGTTACCTTAGTGTAAAATACATATGTTTTTTGTTGTTGTTATAAAACAGTAATTGATATTTAATAATATAAAAATAAGCATACTTAATTAATATTTGTTCATATAAAGAAAAATCTTATGTTTTTAAACACATCTTATGCAATTTTTTAATTATTTTTTTAGGAATACTGATGGTTTCCTTAACGATTTTTCCTAGTTGTAAAATAATGTGAAAGAATATGTTTACTGCTATGTGCTTGGTCGGATACAAAACGGCACAATGATAATCTTAAAATCGTGCAGTAAGTATATTTTATTACCATGTATCCAGATCATTTCACTCTCTTGAAGCTCGAAGATAGTTTTCAAGCTTAAAGCATATTTCTCTTCTCCTTCGGGGCCGAGTTAATAATCCTGAAATTCTCATGACTATTAATTTACATGCTCCCAATTTATTCTTATGTGGGCGAAACTATGAGCAAAAACTTTTATTCCTAAAAACTTATACCTCGCTTAGGAGGTATGAGTCACCAGTTCCTAGGGCCGTTCGATTGATCAACTCATTGCCTAGTGAAGTGGACATTTTTAGTAATAGTATTTGTGAACTGTTTGTGAAATTTTACCATTTTATGTCTTGATTTTTATGTATTATGTAGTTTTATTTTATATTTTTTGTCTTTATATTTGTCAAGTACATGGCAAATTGGCGTCAGCTGTTATGTCATGTACTATAATTTATATTTAAAACAATAAATAAATAAATAAATAATATAGCATTTATGTTTAACATCATTATCTAATAAAATATATACTTTAATTAAAAGCAAATCTAAGCACAAAAATTCTCATTTAAAGTCAATCATTTTCCACTTAAGTAAAAAAACATATTGATTAGTAAATAAATTGTCTTAAATAATATAAATCTACAGACTATAATGAAGAAGTGAACAATTATAACATAACTTCCGACAGTGCGAAAATTTTCGCATGAAAAATGCCGAAACAAATTAAAATGAAAACACTTCGAGAAAATTAACAGCTCATATCACTTGCTCCCATCGCCGCCTTTGACTAGTCGGCATATAATTATAAAGCTAAACAACAAAACAAAAAACTTGACTCCCGAAATCTCAAGCTGAGAGGACGAGACGAAAGTCTTGTCGCGCGAATTTCAACGCGTTTATAATAAATTACTAATACCGTTTTTGTGTTTATATATTATTGCTATTCAATACACAAACGAATAAATTAAATTATGCGTAATAAAATAAACATCTTTTGTTGGTATAATTTTTCAGTCTACCGAACACCGACCTTTGAGTGACCCGTATAACGTTGCTAGTATTTAATATTTATACGCGGGTGAGAGGAGCTTTACGAAAATGTATTGTATTAATACAATAGGAATCAAACAGCCAGTAAAAGTTTAAGGACTTGAATAAATATTCGATATGTGACCACTGAAAATCTTTGGAATCTGCACGGTGTTTATAAATTATTTATAAAATCTCACGATAAATCTAAAAAAAAAAAAAAAAACCGAGATAATATTATATATGAACTGTAAGCCCGTTGCCTCCAACGGGAGGATTTTTCCCATTATAAAAAAATCACAAATTTACCGACATGAATAATCAAATGCATTCTTACTTATCAAATAAATCAGAATAAATAAACTTCGACTTAGACTAATTCTCTAAATGTAACTTGTTTTGAGGAATATATATGATGATTTTAAGATTGATCATACATAATTAACGTTATTTCATTATTACGATAAAATTAAACATATATCATAGCTTCAAATATCCACGCATAGATGTCAGAGAACAATGTAAAGTGAGTAGTGACAAATTTCTTTTGGAAAAAAATGAAAAAGAAAATGGCGGGCACGGCAGGACATACGAAGTAAATATTTTATTCGCTATTATTATATAAAAGATTCGTTTGGTATTGCCAGTATCTTTAAGTGGGACAAAACTCGAAATAAGCTCATTGTTTTTATGGTCAAGATAGTCGAAAAGAATTCTGAAGTCACAGACGTCCATGCTTTTGGACACACATTGATTAAAAATCATTAAATTTGAACTATTCGAATTTTGTACATTCACACAAGTTTTGTCACTAACGATCCCGGTTTCGTCATTCGGCACCTTCAGGCGTTCAAGTACATCCGTGCACTTGCAAAATTTGATTGATTTAAATTTAATAATGAAATTTCAACAAGAACCATCAGCCGAAGTCTTAAATTATAAAAAAAAATGTTTAAAATTGTTTGTACTAAGATTCAAGCCCGTAGACACGACGTGTCAAGTAATAAAAATAACATCTATCACTTTAAATCAATGTTCTTTGTTAAGCGACTAAACTTGTAAAGTATATGAATACAAAATCCTCAATATAATGTATTAATTTAACAGAGTACTAAAGACTATTTTGGCATAGTTATTCTTTCCAAGTTAAGGGATTTCTTCGTTTTCTTTCACAGTAATACAATACATTACAGTGTATTATTAAGTGAGAATGTGTTATATTATAATAATAAAATGATAAACGTGCATGTAAGAAATCCAAAATAGCACGAATGATAATTTGACAATGTTGACAATATGAAAAAGGCAAAACAATAATTGTACGTAATAGAATTTGTTTTAATTGGTCAATTTTGTCTATACCTGTAAATGTTTACTGAATATTTTTTAATTTACTTTATGTCATTCAAAAATCAATTGGAATTAATAAATTTCCATTTGATTCGACGTTTAGACTTATAAATTACTTGAGCTCTTGAAAATCCATATCCAAAATCACAATTTTAAAAATTGATATTTCAAACCGACCGTGTTAAGATTTTGAACCCGAATCTTCTGATAACTATGCGGTCCTATTGCTAGACTAAACGCACCGACGTATAAGAAGTCTGAAAACATATTGAAGGATACATTTTCGTGGTAAACTTGAATCGCTTGATTGGAGCGCTTTAAATGACCTATAAATACCGTTTACAGTGCTACGTTGAGTGTAATAGGCATATTCTTATTGATTGAATTTTAAAAATAGTTTATTTATTTTTTATTAAATAAACTTTTTTCCTTTCTGCATCACACCGAAGATGATATCTCCTCAATGATACAGTTAAGATACATTTTTTTAAATAATTTGATGGGCAACAACAAATATTAATTAAAAATATATAGATATTATAAAGGTTAATTAGATATAATTAGTAAAACTATAAGTAATTAAGTACAGTTTTTGCTAAAGTAATATATTACGTTTACAAATTGAGTATTTATATTATTACAATATGAAAAAATATTTGGCATTACTGGCGAGATAAACTCGAAGAAAATTGACATCACAAACACCCACGTCGTAGGTCTCAAATTTGAATTGAAAAAAATATATAAATATGACAATGAATTTACCAAGAATTATACCCGGGTCTGGGTTAAACAAGTTCTAGCCAGCTAAGACCACAGCAATTGACTAATAAAACTATCTTAATAAAAACACAATATTTCTTTGTACTTCATTCCACTTTATTTAATAGGTCAGGTGAAAATTTGTAAACGATTGGCATTGAAAAGAAATTACCAATTACATTAAGAGTGATTCTAAAATAACACAAAATTAAAATGTTTAACAGATCTAACATATAATTCGAAAGTCGTCCCAGATTAATAAATTTCGAGTGGTGATTGAAAGTAATTACAAACATAATTAAAATTTGGGAAATTTTCCTTCACTTTTAATCACGTTTAATGCAATTGGTAATTTCTTTTCAATGCCAATAGTTGTTTACTTGTTTACATTTTTTCATTTTTGTATAAATAGCATTGTTAAATTATATTTCTTATCAGTTAACAATGCTTGAAATGAGCGAAACCGGTCCTTACCTATTAAATAAAGTGGAATGAAGTACAAAGGAATATTGTGTTTTTATTAATATAATGCCTTTCCACCAAGTATTGACAGTGAACACCCTAAAAGTGATTATTAAAATTATCTATTAAACTAATAAAGAATACAGTTACTCTGTATTAATATTCTATTTAACGTCGTTTGAAAGATTTCCGCTGAAATGAAAAATGATTTTTATTTACCGTATTCGATTTAATTTCAAACAAACAAAGTAAAATATCTGTTTATTTACGATGAAGGTTTGATATCTATTATTAGAAAATATTGCTTACGTTGTTTTAGCACTTTTGTATTGATATAATGTACATGGTGATCAAATGACTGGGCCTGGTAAACAATGTCGAAATGAAATATTCGGAGCGTAACAATGCGAAAGAACGCTTTTGTTCGTTCGCGTGCTGGATGCTTGGTAATATATATATGTATATTATTATCCAAGTAAATATTAGAAAATTCTAAATACAATAGATCGCTGAAACAATATTTACAGGAGCATTTATTTGGTCGGGATATATAAAAAAATATTTATATTTTATGAGATTTGTACCAGTTGTGAACGATTTTTTTTTATTTGACTTTATTGACCGCCGAATTGATAACGGATAAAAAATAAATATTTCAAAAAAATATTCGTTTCTTTTATTGATTGAATTAGCATTAACTTAATTGTAATCTCATATTTCTTATCGTCTCAAGAAACATCAAAGTCAATATTTAAAATATAATAATATAATTTGCAACATAAATTAGGATGTTAGAGTGGGTGAGAGGACTAATTGTGTGTAATATAATATAATATATTTTTTATATAAGTCAATTAAAGTTAAAACATAGTTCTGATGAAGGCATACGCCGAAATAGTAACCAAACATTCATTCCATATCCGCTTCTTAGTTGAAGCATATGGCCACCACATGGTGATTCTCTGTCCCCCGCCAGTTTTCTTGCTTCCTACCATGTCATTCCACCGTCCAGTAGCTCTGCCGAGTACATCCTATATGTGGTAATCAGTGGCCTTCTACGACGGTGGAATCCATCCGGTTGGTAGAAAAGACAAGCAGAATTACCCTGTGGTTTTGTAAGGTGCCATGACTCGCAACCGTAAATCAGCGTAAGAATACATGCGTTGAACAGGAGACACATCGTTTTGACCGAGTACAGCCGTGAGTCCCAGATTTTCCGCAGTGAATTGGAAGTTGCTCCAGTTATCCCCAATCGGATTTAGAGCTCTTTACGCTGGTAGCCATCTCCCGTGACCAACCATAAATAAAATAATATTTTTATTTATATAAATACTTTGATATTTTTTCACATCATTATTTGTTTCGATCTTTAAAATTATCCGTTAACATGATCTTGGTAAGTGAATAAATATAAATACCATATGATAATTAAAAAAAACTATCCTTGTATGAAAACATAACATTTAAATAGCAAGCCAAGTAAGCACACTTACAACAAGGAATCCATTGAAAAAAACTATATATAATATGTTGGAAAAATGTTAACGTTGATTTTTCTTGAAATTTTCTTAAAAAAAAACAACTATAAAATCAACAAACCATTTTAAAAAGGAAATGTACATGCTCTGCCAAATTCAAAAGGTGAGCACCTACATCTTCTTGTTTGTAATAAGTTAGGAATTTAATTTACGTGTCGGTTTTAAAAATACTTTAACAGAATAAAAAGAAAGTATTTTAATTTACATTTTATCAAGTTTTTATGAGAAGATCTGTTATAAGGAACTCGGCAATAATTAAAAAAGCATTTACGCATCAACTGGAAAATAATCACCTGAAATAATACGAGGGAAAAATCTAAGAAATCAAGTCGAATTTTAATCTTGTGCAGCTTTGTAAATATACAATACCTGGAAAGGCTTCGCGAATATTTTGACGCCGATTGTTTGTACCCTTCAGTAAATAAACAGAAGTATTTTGGTAAAAACACCATCATTTGCAGTAGCTACGAACCTTTACGAGGGTTTATATGTTTGAAGAACTCTTTTGATGCTCAAATTTCATCAAAGTACCCGTTTTCATTTTTTTCTGACAAATAAAAAACCAATTTTACACGATTCTGAAATAAAATTATGTAACTGAACGGTTAACTGAAACGTTTGGTTAAACGAAAAGCTTCTGTCTACATTTTTTTAAATCTAATTTTTCGAAATAATTTATTTTTCCGGCATACACGAAAAGAATCATGCATTATATATTTTAATGAATAGGCAAAACAGGCAATGGTACAGTTCACATAAAATTTTGCGATTAAAAATAAAAGAATTCTATTGTGTTTCATTTGAAACGGGTGAAAAAATATTTTTTCATTAATAGGCAATAGTAATCAGATAAAAAACTATTCTGACTTAAACTTAAGTACTTTACTCACTAGATAATAAATTTACTATCGTTTAAACTGATTTCAAAGCCAAGAGCTCGAAACCCCCAAAACAATAATCGAAATTGAAAAATTAATTTCATTCTATCATCGCACGCAAAATGAAAAATTTCTAACATATCTTTCTATCAATTAAGCGTCATACTATCAGAAAAGTTATGTATAGTGAATGAATAACAACCAGTTTTATTTAATACATTCAGTTGAAATGCTGCAAACATTCTATTCTAACTATCGGATCATAAAGAAAGTGAAATACCGAGAGCGATAAATTATAACAAGTCTTGTTTTAGTCACACCCTCAAATCCTGACTCTTAACAAAAAAAAAATAAGGAACTTAGTAACAACCAGTGCTAATAAAATAACTCATGTTAAAATGCTTCATTATAAGCCAGTAAGATTCACATTGAGAGAAGACAACCGAATATATTTTAAAAATATATTAAATGTCTACGTATAATAAAAAAAATAAGTACATGCTATATTTTCCGGTCCAGCTCTACCAATAAATTATTTTAATATAATATTTATTCCGCTGTATTTAACATGGCACCGAAAATACACTCCATAAATAAAGCAAATTGACTATTAAAAGTCTAATGTTAAAAAAATATCCTAACGTCTATAGATATTACATGTAGCTCCTACATGTCCCTATTTCATGTCCCATAAAATAATTGCCTATTATCCCAATCTAAATTCCTTCAACCGTGCTCTAGAGTCCTTTCTTTTTACTTCCAAAGATTTCCAAAATGAATAAGCTTCAAATTTCTGACAGTTAGCTATTCAAAGTCTATATTGAAATGAAATCTACATTGAAAATGTACAATGTATAAATTTTAGCGGAATAATTTATTAATCGAAAATTAAATTAATTAATTAATCTCAATTAAATACACATTCCAGTTTCAACTACATTCTACACAATGAAGTGATGGCCTAACAATTACATATATAGAATATTCTCAAAATCAATAATTTAGACAGATTAGTAAATTAAATTCACCAAATAGCAATAAAAACAACAACAGTGTTATAGGGTGACCAACTTGATAGCCACAAAAAAAATATAAATTTAGGACAGTAAATATTTAAACCAACTGACAAAATTAGCATACATCAAAGTTGAAGTTTTATTTAATGCGGACTAATCATTATGCATTTTTTGCTGTTAGAAAATACAGTATACGTCTTACCAACACGTAAAATTGTTCCCTTTTCAATTTCATATCGAGTCTATACATCACAAATTACCACTAACGAAAAACTAATGGATATCTTAAGTTTTAGTTAAATGCTTTTGCATGCCATATAACAAAAATACTTTTTTAATGTAATGTGTTTACACAAACTATTATCATCTGTCCAGTTTTTCATTGCAGCTTTTTTCAAGTGTGTATTCGTTTATTAAAAAAGTGATGAATTTAAAAGTTTTGTTTTATAAGTCGTTTGATTTATTTAAGTAAATCGTAACCTTTCATTTGAAACAAAAATACCAGTCGCAAAACCAAGCATACTTGATTAAAAATAATCGTTGCAATGGTTGGTAACAATATTCCTACTCTGATGTGTTGCCAGAAAGTACATATAAGTATAATACAATAGTTATTTTGTTTGTTTGGAGGAAGAACTTGTAGGTCAATCTAAAAATGAGCAAACTCCGTATAAAGTGTTTTACATATAAAATGTAATGTTTTATTTTTTTGCAGCATTGTTCCTCACATTTTGTGATGGTTGGTCGCCCTTCAGTATTGCCGAGAAAATGGAATAGCGTATGTTATTTTTATTTTTTCATCATAGTTAATGGTTTTGTGTTATTCTTTATACGTATTTATTTAACGACCAGATAAAAGCAATCATCTACTAACGTCATCCATCAAATTGGTAAAAAACGTATGTATCTAAACATATATTATGTAGTTGAAATTTTTTAGTTGTGAAAAGAATTCACTTTTCGTTATCAAAGTTAACCGATGCTAGTCAATCTATGACATATACACAATTTTAGGGTGTTCATACTAATGTGTGTTATATTGATTGGGTATATTCGCTCAATTTGATACTTAAATAATGGTATAGGAATAGCGATTAACTATTGTATTGATGTTTTTTTTTCTAATTCCTTAAATACGTTATCACTCACTCAAGGTTTGAAGCTGGTCTTACAAACAGTACTCGCAAAACTAAATTATATTAAAACAAAATTCAAACAATCGAATTTAAAAAAATATTTTGTTCTAGATTAATTAATTAAAATAACGAAGATTTCTCTCTTAACATTTGAGAAGTTGTGGTAAGTGACATATTTTCAGATGGTATTTTTCTTTCATTCGACCTTTTAGAGCACGAAAACACACAAGCCAAATTGCGTTATTATAAAAATTACCTACATGTTTTATTATAATATATAGGCATAAAGGTAGCATACTATAATATATGCGTATGTAAAAGATATAACGAATCTCATAAACCATTTTTATTGGGTTTCTAAAACGGCATAAGTAGACCTAAGTATATCTTAATGACAAAAACCCTTATACCTTTAATAACTGACGAGAAGATTTCGTTTTAACCAGTAAAATTTTCTACAATAAAATTTACTCAACAATTACTTATGTAATACTCTCAGTATATTTAAAGCCGTACGTTCAACAAATGACACCAAAATTATTACAAACATATGTAGGACTAAGCACTTTATAGGGTATTAAGCACTTTATAAAGTATAAGATATTCAGGAATAACTAATGAAATACTGTTTAAGTTTGTGAGAAAGTTTCGTAACAATTGGAATAGACGAATGTTTTATAAAAAGTTTATGAACAGTAAGAACCAAAAGAGAAATAAAAAAAGAATTGTAAATAAATACAATCAAAATAAAGAATTATTAAAATTTATTTTTTAACACACACAGGGTGTTTGTCGGGAAGGTTTATTACTTTTTTTAGTCGCCGTTTTGGTAAACATGTAATTTGACAGTCGTGAAGTATAGGCGTAAAATTTATAATGGAAAATATTTGATAAGCCAACGAGTTCGACTGTGAAAACATGTAATCAAAGTACGTCATCAATTATTATGACGATTAGAAAATTAAGTGAAATTTTGATCAGAGATATAGTTTGACGTCAAAATCTACTATTTATTATAGTTAAGTGAATGATTTTGAAGAAAAATGCTCTGTAGCAAATAAACACAAGTGAGTGTGAGAAAAGAAGCTAAAAAACATTGCTGCTATCCAATAAAATTGTCAAAACAATCCATTAATAAACCTCAATTCGAATCTGTAATAAGGTGATTACTTCATAGCTCTAAAATCTTCCGTTTTTATATAAATGTAATAAAAAAGGTTAAATTTCTCAAACGATATCGTAAAATTCATAAAGAATCTACAATACGAGAAAAGGGGATATTTCTAGTTGGAAGAGTAATGAAATTACTCTTAAATAGTTAGATATTTTCATCAGTAATTATAATAAAACATAAGTACACAATAATTGTAACAGAAAAGCACTTACATATCACATTTAGTTCCGCATTAGCTCTGATGACTTTGTGGCCTTTTGCAGGTCCAACCTGACACTGATACTCCGCGTCATCGTCCAGGGAAGCATTGGAAATTTTCAAATTATATACACCATGCCGTTTGTCGCCAATCACAGTGTATCTTGGCTGGCCTTGGATCATAGATGAAAAACCTGGAAGAATTTTATAAAATTGTTTAAATCAAAATTAAAATTCTGGTGACGAGTGGAGCCATAAAAATGAAAGTGAAACATTTTAAATAAATGTAGAACTATTAGAACAAAAGAGCTTTTTTTTGTAATACATTTATTTGGCTAAGCTTTCATTGATGCTTATTATAAGTGTGAATGCTATATTGCTTAAAAATCTGACAACAGATTATGGAAATAAATACTTTATTTAAGAGAAACAAATAATATAAACCGAAATGCTCTTCACAATATATATGAAGGTGAAACTCAAATAAGGTTTAGAATATAAGAATGACCAGAACATTATTTTGACTTGATATAATAATAATTGTTATTTCGTATAATCATTATCAGACATTGTAGCATATTGTCACTACATCAAAAGACCGTATATGAATAGAATTTCTTCTGTATACTTTCAACTACAGAGTATTGTATCATCATAGAAAAATCTTATGTACAATAATGTAAGAACGATAAGGTATATTATAGGCTAATTCAAATATTGATATTTCAGGTTTAAGACGAGCAGCGCAATCACAGTCACGATATTAAATACAAGTATATTGTTTATTCCATAATAATATTCTTCTATTGGTAGAAAAAAAGCAGTCAACTAAAAGTTATACAATGGAGTTAAAAAATATTATAGAGTTTGCTGCCAGAATATAATAAATTTAAAGACTTTGTTAATATTCTTTTGAAGTAACTGAAACAGTATAAAACACTTTGAGATTGCATTTGAAATCCATTGAACTTACCTAACGCAAATCCATCTTTGACCCATTGAACTTGCCCTGCCTGATTGGCTATTTCACAGTTTAACACTGCTTCGCCACCTTCCAAAACACGCGCGCTTTTCGGAGAAACCTTGAAGTACTGCTGTTGGCCTGATATACCGATGATGAATCCTGGAAAATTAAATAAAAACATTTTTTATATTTTTATATGTAATAATTAGGTATATATTTAAACTACTAAACACTATTTAAACACTATTTTTGACAACAATAATTCTCAAACTCAATATTGATAAAACATTTTTTTTATTACAAGACAAAATATGTAATCATAAACTCGCTATGCAAAAAGAAAATAAGTTTCATAAGGGAGATAGTTCCCAATGTTTAGATTAAAAACTACAAAGAGACTTTGATTTATTTTGTATGGGCAATTTATAAATTAATGCATAGCGATGAATAAATTCTTTCGCAATCAATTAACGGTCGCGAACTTTACAGGGCTTTCAACTCTTGTTACCTTTTTTCCAAATGAAAGCCGTTTTCGATTACGTGACTTATATCAATTCCTATTCAAGACGAAAATATTTAATTTTTATTTTGAATTTACGTTTCATTCAATATTGATCATAAAATAGAAACTAATTATTAAATAGTGTTATGGAAATAAATTTATTTTCATATTTAGTATTTACAGTTTTTAGAATGTTTTAAAGGTTGCTATATACTAAAAATATGAATTGACATTTTTTGTTTAATACTCAAATAAATATAAGCTTTAGTGGACATATTTTAATATGTACGTATTAGGCTAACATATAAACAGACTTTAATGGCGTATTTTTATTTATTTATTTATTTAGTGATACACCCAACACAGGTTTATTGATAATGACCGGTTGTGTCTTCTCGTTATCCGAAAATATGAAGTATAGAAGTATAGAATAAGGAAAAAAAAGGTTGTTTATCAGTAATGTTAATCACACTATAGTAGCTAAATATTATAACAATTAAATGATACAATATTACAATTTACCCAGGCAGTACAGCCGTAAGCATGATATAATATACGCGTGGTTCATTGTTAATTGACCACGACGTTAGATCGAGCGGTCACCCATTCACAGAGCACCCTGAGCCGCCCCCGTTTGACGCAATCGAGGAAACGACACGTCGTCACGCGGACTGATCAGGAGACCATCTCTCAAGACGTCTGCGGTCAGGCAGGATTCGAACCCGCGACTTCCCATACACTTTACCCGTCACGGGTGGCTTGCCTTCCCACGGTCCCGACTGCAGCCGAGCATGACGCCTCACCAGCTCGGTCTTGGCTATACCTCAGAGCGTAACATAAGTCGTACATGACTCACATACAAAAATATATGTATGTAAAGGTCAGGCGGATATGATTCTTTTGGGTGTTTTCTTATGTATCTATTTCTATACACAGATTTTAAAAAACAAACAATTCGACGTACCAGTAATTAGTCATCGACTATCGGTTTTTATAAGTGAATTTTTACTATGGAATATTTTGTTTGTTAGCGACAAGAGTTGATAATCAATAAAAGCAGAAAGATAATAACATTTTTGTATCAAACGAAAAATGTAGCTACAGATATATGGATATAAGAAAAAAGAGTAATATTTTGGTGTTATATGGTTAAAAAATTAAATAATAATATAAATTATACAATATTCGATATTGCTTTACATATAGAATTCTAATGTAGTGTCTCAATATAAATGGTTTTAGCGATAGCTTTTTTTAAAAATCAGTAGCTTAAATACACTTTTCAAATGATATTAATACTGGGATGATGAAAAGAGAACGATTCGTTAACCAATCATTCTTTGTACGCCCGCTCTGTTTTTAATTACAGCTAAGAGTAGCAAGGTGTGACAACATCACAAAAATAACATGTATACTTTGAAATAATGTATTGATTGGTGTTTCCTGTCAACTCTTTAAAGATTATTAAGGTCGGTCTTTTGGAAACTGTGGTTTGATAAAAAAAGTATGTTTTAAAGCCTTTTCAATGTTGTTAATTTCATTAACCTAACTGTCGTATGCGTCATCAAGAAGTAAAGTTTCAAACTGTAGATATATCAAAGGTTACATCCAATTTATAAAAAAGTTGCGCCCCGTTTAAAAGCTTTCAAAATACGTTCGGGGCAAGAAGCTTTCTATTAGTCTTACATACCCGATTTCAAAAAGTTCTGTTTGTAGATTCGGTCCCATTGATTTCGATCTTCTGTGGAACGGAAAGTCCTGTCAAAGAAAGGACTCTGCTCCGTTCCCCTTTGATGTCTGGAAGGAAGTGCTTGACAGGAATTATTATTCCTTAACTGGGGATGCCGAAAGCCAAGGCAACTAGTCAATAATATGATGCACGATATTTGCACAAAAATGATTTATTTCTTGAAAATTTGGTTGATAATGATTGAACAAAAGGGACTATATAATCACGTTAGCTCTGATTTTCAAACATAAATAATAAATACACTACAGATTTTAATTTTGACTTGTGTTGTCATCGAGTTCAATAAGTTTTATTTCTTCATGCGAGATGCGGACAGCAGGTAAGCAACATTAAAGATAGCCCTGAACATAAATGTGAATTCATTTTTCGACTTAAAATCAACAAATATATTATGTTTTAACATTTCCAATTTTCATTCTGGAATATAAACTCATAATAATACAAGCCTCGAAAAAATACCATTTTGCAACATGGTTGACTAAAATATTAATCAGTAATTGTACATCATTTTTATGATAACTATCAATGTTTTTTGTCAATTGAATTGTTGTTATTTAGTTAGACACGCGTTCAATTGCAATTAGAAGCAACGTCACGATTAAATATGATGTACAAATTTAGCAGTGTTCTACAACTATGACGAGACACTGCCTGAGAATCGTTTTAGACCCAGAGCAGTTCTGCTCGACGACCCTCCATAGATCTTATGTCGTCTAAAATTGTCAATTTTAGAACGAACTTAGCATCACGAAAATGACTTTCTTTGTTTAATTTTTTTGTGTACTATATGTGTGTATGTATGTATGCGCATGTGTGTGTACATGTACGGATATAGTATGGAAACGATCGTAAGGGGATGCAATTTACAATTTTGGTGGCGCAACGCTGGCGCGTCCTGGTATTTGAAGTACCATAAATTTGATATCCAAAAAAAAAGGTATTGTTTCATATCTCACACTTAACATACTACAAATTGATAATCAAAGTATTTTACCACCGACCGAGCCGGAAAGAAAAGCTCACCACTCAAATCAATAATTGCTTACAAGAAGGGACGAAAAAAAGGGAAATAAAGTGATGTGGAAGAGCTACTTGTTTAGTTTACTATTTTGATACAAATTTCTATATCAAACAAGGAACGCGGCCATATCCGAACCTATGCAGACCTTTATTGCATTTATAAATAAAGTCTGCTATTTAGATTGTAAAGTGTAGAGGAATAATAATAAAAATGCTCTCGTTGAAAAATATTTAAAAATAAATAGTATTCAAAATAGTAAACATGTTTTAGGTCGAGTCGACGAAGTAGAAAAAGTCTTAAGTCGGCAAGTTGACTTAAGCGTCTCCTATAAGTTAGACATTAAGCTCGAATCTAACGTGTAAAACCGTAAAAATGAGAGAAAAGGAAGTTCCATGTGAACTTGTTTCAAAAAGCTTAGAGAAGCACCTTTAAACTTAAGTGCCAGCAGGTGGAGTGCTAGTGTGATTAGTTAATTATGATTTATTGAATAGGTATGACAGAAATAATTTTTCGATTTATTTTTTTTAGCAAATTATGGTATTGTAGTTGAGTGGTTAATGCTCAAATACGTTCGTAGGGACAATTTCATAAAATTAAATTTAATCCGTCAAAAGATTTGTGTTCAAAAGTGTGATATTTACATTACATTACGAGAGCGATAAGCATAGACTTTTATCTATATTTTACACAAAAAGAGTTTGAAAGGAATGATTAAAAAAAATCAAGTAAAGAATAACGTCTGATGAGATACTTGCTGCATATGTAACACATTTTAAGCGGAAAAAATTGAAAAAAAATTATGTTAAAAAATGAGCTGAATTCGAGAATTAGTTTTGGATTTCAGAGTTCGTTAAACGTAGGTGCATTATTAATCAAATCAAAACTGTGAACGAACAGTGTTTGAAATTGTTAAAAATAACTTTGCCATTAAAAATGTATTTTTTCGTGGAATTCAAAATTTTATTCGTTTAGAACGAAATTAATAAACCGATGTTCTGTATGCGGGACGTAGCCAAACAAACTCATCGAGAGTATGAAAAATAATTCAGAACGGAAATTGAATTAAATTTTGACTTGCCAAACACAAATAATTGCACACCAGTAACCGAGCACATGATTTTGTGGTTTAAAATAAACAGTAAGCATTTCCAACGGAGTTTGGAAATAATTTAACATGAGGATGACAGACTATGATTTCAGAATATCACAAGGCATTTTGTATTTAGCAATAACGTAAATTCTATGAAATAACAAATATTCACAACATTTATTAACCATACATTTAAACGGTATCGGCCAAAATATCACAAAAGTATTTCAATTGATTGAGCAACAAACAGTTCCTAAACACCTCTTTCAATCGTCACTTTTAACGTTTCCAATGTCAATACTTGGTGAAAAGGCATTATATTAAAAAATAATACACTCATTTGTTAATTCCACTTTGATGAAAGTGAAATCAGAACAAATGACTGTTTTTTTTTTATTTCTTTCAATGTCGAAGTTGGTTTAGGTTAGTTGTTTGGTTTAGTAGAGATCATAATGTAAAATGGTATGTGTTTAGCTAAAGTATGCACTTAATCAATGAACTATTTAACTAGTAAACATGAAGAACAGTGTTGTGCGCGCGCAGTCATGCAGTTGCTGTGCTTAGCTGTCATCTGAAAATTCACATAACCTCAAAAGTTTCAATATATTGTTATATTTTTAGCCTTGTTTATATTCAACATATCTAACTTTTGGGTTTCTTTTTAAAGACGTGAATCTCTTTCGTGCTTTCATAAAATTTTGCCTACATATAGAAACAGGTCATAGATATAGTAAAATACTTTACCTTCCGAAACTTTAATTTTACTTATTTAAATATCGTGCCCGAATAGCAGCGTAGAACTAATGGCATATTACTAGTTCACGTGAAAAGCAATCATTGGTTAAATTGAGCCTATAACCGCCACATAAATACCACAATTAGGTTTTTTTTCAATATTATTGAGATAGCTGTTGAATATGACCTCACATTTCCTTCTACAAAATTAAATTAACATGCGCCCATTAAAGGTAAAGTGAGCCAAGTGGTATTTTAGAAAAAGTATTACCATTTAACTTTAATAGTAAGCTCATTTCAACTCTCGGAAGCCCATTGAATCTTTATAGACATTTTTTATTTGTATTTAAAAAATGATTATAGATCATCAATCAAATAAAGTTTGAATTTCATTTTTCCAACAATGATCAAATCAGAGAACGATATTCAGGAACGATATTCAGGAAACGATCTATACATGTATTTCAATGTTATATACATTGCAATTTTAAATATCGTTGTGACTTTATAAGTATGGCTAATTTAGAGAAAGAAAAAAAATCTTATAATTTAGGTCAACATATTTATTATGGTAAACAAAAATGTAATGTTCTCATTAAGCTTGTATCGCAGGAGTACTTTTATTTTTATTTAATTTCTTCAGATGTAAATTATTATTGTGTACACATATAAGTACTACCAACCTTTCAGAAATATACAAAATATTATCGTTAGAAATTTCTTCGAAAACATACGGATATTAATTTCCCATAAGCTCTCAGAATTTGAAAGTTCGAAGCCCCACGCACACTTCCATGAAATGATACCTACTTCTTCATAACAACATAATATTATAGTTAAGCGTGTTAACTTGCTTTGAATACATAATTTAACGTTATTTATTTTATCGATAAAAAAAAATCGAAGACTCATTTTTATTGGGTATTTTCACTTCTTCTGGTAATGATGAAGTCAATGTAAACGTTGCTTTTGAATTATGAAAAACACGTGTGATAATTAAATATAATAAAAAACTAAGAATTTAAACATAGAGTTTCATGTTAATAAAATAACAGATGAAAGACAGTATATAGTTCGCAAAAATAAATACAATTTGTATAATTTATAATAATTATTTTTAAATTTAGTGGTTTTGTTTTGCAGTTACGTTTTTTGTGAAGTGTACTCAAGCGTATTAAAAAAAATCTTATCCTTTGATGTTCAGTTGTTAAAAAATTCGATTCCATAAATTTATACACGAAGGCAAGCAATTTTGTTGCGTAAGTAGTCAAGATAAAAATTATTCGTATTAATAGCTTGTTTATTTCATGTGCGATTTTCGAGAAGGTTTGACGGTGAGGAAATGTGAGATTTCCTGGAAATTAGCCAAATTGCAAATAATATCCGTGAATGTTAAATAAATATTTAAAAAAAACATGTATTTTTTTGATATATTCTTTGGAACTTCCTCTAATCATATTTGGCTGTCAAAATTATAATACATTTTTATTTCTTTATTCTGGAATATAATAAACATACTAAATCTCAAAAGAAAGAGAAATCAGCATTGCCCCTACTAAAACCTCAAAATACAAAGAAACTAAGAGATGTATTAGTTACTTATTCATATTTCTATGAGATGTTGTATCCTTTTTTTAATGCCTGTATAGATATTTTCAAAATCGGTATTTAATATGAAAAACCAAAAGTTAACGTTTATGTATCCGTCTGGTATTGCAATAACAGTGACAAAGAGAAACAAATAATAATAGAAATAATTGATATCCAATGTAAACTAAATGTAGACAGATAGTATAATGTTCTTCGGTGATTGAAAGTGGTTGTGATTCTTAGTCATAATAAGAACGGCGTAGAAAACGATATAATAAAGATAAAAGAGAGACGATATAAAATTCCAAAATGAGATTTCATCTCTTTGGTAAAACGTTTGTTTATTTTGCGTCGGCATGCGATATACTGCCAAAAAAACGCGTACGTACAAATAATACCAAAAAAAAACAAAATGTATACAAATGCAAAACCAGGTCTCAATGTTTTTGAATTAAATCAGTAAAGGGAATATTTGAAACATCAAAAGGAGGCTTGCGAGGTTGGAAAGTATTTTTTTCTTGTGATTTTCTAGAAAACTGTAATAAAAAAACAGCTCCGTGGGAAAGTGGAAATATGCCAAGGGTAATGTCGCGTTTTATTCGGAAGGAAAGTTTCCTGAATGCCGATAAATTTTGGTTCAATGAATATCATTTGGTTAAACATGAAACAAGATTGTATAACTCTGTAAGAGGTGACGAGACAACGCGGATTATATAATATTAAACAAGCCATATTCAATATGTTGTTGTTTTTTTTTTTAAATAATAACAATAAAAAAAAATATCCGGTACGTTTAAGAACGTTTATGTTTGATTTAGTACTGTTTATTTTGTAAATACATAAACTATTGTAGAGTTAAACCAAATCATTCGTTTATTCTTAAAAGTAGAAAATATGTAAAAAAAAATAGTATTTGTTTTTCATCATGTTTTTTAAGATAAAAGAGGAATTAGTATAGGTAAATGTGTGTTTTATTTTTTTGAATATAGTAAATACATTTTCACCGTACCGAGATTTGATAGTTTTTCTAAGGTATTGTTGGTAAATTATTATTCATATTGCATTTATATTTACAAAAATAGAATATATTGATATTAAATCTGATTGTTCTATGAAATATGTTTATATCACAATGTTTTGAAGGACTCATTACTAAGAATCGTTGAATCTTATCCATTTGATCATCGACTTACTGATCGGACTCCTGGGTCGTATCTTGGTTAATGTGAATACTGGCCGCCCTTCATTATTCCACTCAGTGTATTTCATTCATAACTAGTTTATCCATGCTCTCATCTTCATCCTATTTCAAATGGCAGAATTGTATTTAGAGGTATTATAAAGACTATTTATTCTTCTTTTTTTATGTCGAACGTGTCCGCAAAAAAACATAAATTAAATAAAATTATGATGGAGCCTATTAACAGAAGTTGCTTTTTATTTGATCTTCATGTAAATTAATCGCTCAACCAAGGGTAACAGTAGACGAAAAAGAAGTAAGTAATATTTTGTCTATGTCTAATGAAAGGGATTAAAAATAAATGACAACGTCACATAAATCCATGCGTTGCAATACAAATAAACGCCTTAAATGGATTGAAGCATGATATGACCAATATATGCTTTTTGGATTCCAAACCAGTATCCCGATAGAGAAGTTAATCATAAAAACGTTACCGTCTGAACTATATAAGATATTTTCTTTCAATAAAAAATATGCTTAACATCTTGTACGTAGAAATTATGAAAATGAATATAGATATAGTCAGATTTATGTACACATGCCTTGAACAACATAATCTGATCATCAATTTGTCTAAAAACAATATAGGTATCAACTGCACCTTGTACATTTTTCCAGGTGAGGTGGTTAGATAGTAGAACTGAAAAGGATTACGCGTAACTGTTATTCATAAGAACGTAGATTAACGTTTCTTATTACGTTTCCTGGTTGAAAGACATTTTCACTCCTCTCCCACTTCATTTGATTACTTTTCTTTTCAAAAAAATAAATTATTATTACTGTTATTGCAATGCGAAAAGCTTTCAAAGAGAAACCTTTTCCTTGTCGTCAAAGAAATGCAACTAGCAGGTAAACAATAGGAAACGAAAGATAATATGCAGCAAGCTAGGCGACTTCCTACAACAAAGAATGAATTCCTTATGGAAACAAAATGAAGTCGCGGAAACTCTTTAAGAATCAAGTTTTATAAACATCCTCTTTAACATCTGCCTAGTTCCTGGTTCAATAAGTTAAAAAGTTTACAATACAATTTATACATAAACGTTTAAGTTACTTCTGTAACATTAAACATGCTATTGAAATACGTTTAACGTAATTGCATTACTTCATTTTAGAATACAAGCTTTTTATCCGAAATTTAGATTCCTTTCCCCTATTTATACTTTAAAGTGACTGACCAAGCAGGCTGAAAAAATAACAATTAGTTTTTTTTCTGAATTAGAAATATGTTATCTCATTTAAAAGCACACAACATTTAATATATCTGGTTAAATGTTTTTGTTTTAACTCTAACAATGAATTAAAAGTGGAACTGTATTAACTCTCGCGGCTCAGAGACTAGAAAAATACTTCTCATCCGATGGGGGTCGTTTAGGGACCCCAGTGGTTTGCTTATTATTGGCCTTATTCTTATGAATTTCAAAAAAAAAATATTCTAAGGGCTTTAAAATATCTCTCTGCATCATTCCTCATACATTTTTGTACAACTTTATCCGTTGCATTAGCCCTTGTTAACTATTCCTTTATATAATTTAAAATATATATGTATATATATATTTCTTTGTAAGAATTGATATGGTCTTTGAAAAATTTATTTTTCAGAATCTTCCTGGCTGTCGATTTTGTTTAAGCATGTACACTCATCAACTACTTGGAAGCGGGGAAAATATGCCTATTCACTCTATTAATGTCATTATTTTCATTGTATCACTTTGTCAAAGAATTCCCAAATTTAATTATGTTTGTAATTACTTTCAATCACCATTCTAAATTTATTAATCTGAGATGACTGTTTAATTATATGTTAGATGTGTTAAACATTTTAATTTTGTGCTATTTAGAATCACTTTTAATGTAGTTGGTATTTTCTTTTCAATGCCAATTGTTGTTTATAGCTGTTCATTTTTGTATAAATAACATTGTTAAATTGTATTTCTTATCAGTTGACGATGCTCGTAATGAGCGAAACCGGTCCTGACATATTAAATAAAGTGGAATGAAGTACAAAGGATTATTGTTTTTTTTACTAATTAATAACAAAAAGATACGAAGTTTTTGTTTTTTTTATTTTCCACACTCTGTCAGGGTGCAAGATAATAATGTAACTTACAAAAGAAAAAATGAAACAGAAATATGACAGACCTATAAAATACATACAAATATATTTAAAATTAATTATGTATGTGTCAATACGAAACATAAGCCCAATAGCATAAACCAAGTATGGCAGAATTGAACGCTTGGTGTGGCCTATACGAAGTTTTCAACTTACTGTACTTTTTGCAATGTATATTTTTTTACCCAGGCATTCGTTTGTAGTAATGTAAGTGTTATGCGAGACAGTGCTAGCCGACTGAGCAAACCAGCGAATGTAGTACAGTCCTATTGCATAGCTAAAGAACGTGCCGGTTGCTGTCTCGCTCTAATGGGCAGAATTAGAGTGAAACGGATGTAATTCCATCAAAGTACACAATGCTTAAAAACTATGTAGAAATTCTTTCAATATGCGCTTCCGCATAAATAGTATACACATACACGAGTTAGTGTTGTACAGTTGATGAATCTAATACAAAATTGTGGTCCATCACACACATGCAATAGTATATTTGGCATAGACAATTATTATAGCTGTGGATTTTGCTAATCGCAAACCAAAGAAACCCTCAAACTTTTGTGATTAAAACAGCTTTAAAAATCTTAATGAATTAGCGCTTCAAATGCAAGTAACATTTTAGCGTTCATAGTGTGTACACAGCACTTTAAGTAAGTTAAACTTCTTGGTAATGCAGAGCTCCGTTATCATAACATTGATAACGTAACACTACATGAAGCAACAATAAATACCAAACTCTTAACATTAGCTACACCTACAAATAAGACGAAATTCTGTTCCTCTACAGTTGTTTTAATATAGCCCTAGGTACTTTATACAATATATTTCTTAACTCCACTATAGGATACAGTGACAGTTGAAGCTGATTTAAAAATACAATCAATTTTCTTTTTACACGGTAGATACGACCCACAAAAATCATGTAAATAAAGTGATCGAATTCATGTAAAAAATCGTTATTTGATTTTTTTTAACAATAGAAAATCGTGTAAAAAGGTAATAATGAAGACCTATTAAATAAATTACACAAAAATATTTTTTATAATAAGGCGAAATTAATCATTATTATGCGAAAATAATACTTTTAGTCGCTACTTGATTGAATATGGGGACTTTTATGAGGGACTGAACATAAATCGCTTTCATCGCTTGAAGCAATTAACACATCTTATCAAATGAAGCCTGTGGTTTGTTGATTTTTTTGTAGGGAATCCGTTATCCGCTTCTGTGATTTTTGTTTCTGGGAATCGTGTTCCAACAAATAGTTCGTGTAATCGTATAGTATTTTTTATTTTTAGTATACCGTGTTTTTTTCAAAATTGTATAAAGAAGATGTGTGTGTAATTCTTATACTATAATACAGCGCTGTCCAACTGGTGGCCCGCGTACCTCATGCGGCCTGCAAAACATTTATTGCGACCCGCGAGCTGTACATGTTGATCACAAAAAGGGTGCGGGATTGGATACCCTACTCACTGCGTTCTGTTATTTTAAGATTTAACAAACGTGCCTTCAAACAGAAATCTATTTAAAAAAAATGCTTTTCGTATTGGGATTCGAGCCCGTGAGATTCATCACGGAAGCCAACGGCGTTGACCAATGCATCAAAGACCCAACGAGTAATGAAACATACCTTCAATTATTAAATCATAGTTGCACGCATAAAAAATGATATTTTGCATAAATTATGAACCCTTCATTGACTTCATTATACGTACGCACGCTACTGAATGAGCCATAATTCTGAATTATTCTCAAGAGGTCGGGCGGAAGTGCGACCCCTAGAACTAAATAATTAGTTGGCGTGAACTTGTAACGACGCTGATGGGATTCGAGCTCAGACATTAGGTTGCTAATTAAAGTCTAAACAAATCAGCTAATGAATATTTTTATAATTGTTGAGGGAAAACAGGTAGCCGAGAAAATTTATTTACACACGGTGTGCGCAAAGCAGTGTGTGCAACAGTCAGGAAAAGAAACAAAAGTATCGAGATAAGTATTGGAAACTAATGAAAAAAAAAATGCCCGTACGATTTTATTTATCAATTCCTATTTACTTGTCAACAAATGCGAGTGTGGAGATTTTTTAAATATTTTTTGTTTTTATTTTATTATTATTTTAGTGGCAGCTGCATACATATTTATCAATTTAAGAAGATTTATTTAAAATTAAAAATATATTTATTTTATCTGTAAATAGGTAACGCAGCACGCACACACACATACACAATTTCTCTGTCAGTGCGTCGTTTTCATCAGGCGTATTAAGATAATACTGATTGACCTGGTTAAGATTTCTCGTCGAATATTTTGCCTCAAAAGTGATTATTTAGTAAAAAAATATTTATATTAAATTTTCTGCCCAAAATATTAGCTTCTTTCTAATTATGAACAAGAAATAATAATAATACAGTAAAACCCCATTTACACTATAGTCGGGATCATGTAATTGGGGGTGTGAATCTCATACAAAATTAGAGATTTGGTTTTTTTCCGCGGAAAATGCAAAATTAAGATTTCCCTTCGTTTTGCAAAAAAAAAATATAAACGAAATATTTAGTTTTTGTAGTAGTAAATATCCTGTACACAGACAGACGCCCAGCTATGCGTGTATATCCTGGCACGTGTTGAATATACAGACGCTAGCAAACATTTGACGGTATGCGCGGAACAGACGACCGTTTCGTAGTAACGACAATGGAATGCGACCGTGCAATTGGGGTATTTGCGGCGAATATTTCAAGCCAGTGCGTAATTCGAGGTAGTGTTATTGGGGGTTACACTGTACTTATTCATTTTAAAAAAAAACCGGGTTGTAAGCTCACGTTTAGCGTACGTGTAAAACGTGTGGAATAACAAAGTTATCAATTTTATTTATATCGAAAATGAAGTAAGTGAATAGGTACAAACATTTATAAAAACACAATATTCCTTTGTACTTTATTCTACTTGACAATGCTCGCAATGAGCGAAACCGGTTCTGACCTTTATATATATATATATATTTTATTTTAATTTTAATTTTTATTTTTATTATAAGTGGAATAAAGTACAAAGGAATATTGTGTTTTTATTAAAATAATGCCTTTCCACAAAGTATTGACAGTGAACACCCTAAAAGTGAGGTACATACATCTTCATCGAGTCTACATTTATAACTAAAATACAAATAGTAAAATAAAATAAAATAATATTTATAAAAAAATATAAACGCATAACAACTCGATCACATGGTTACTTTGCAGTCACCGTGTAAATTGTGAATAGGCCGTGTAATGTAAATTACTTCGAATGATGAGAAGCTACCTCTAACGAACATTGAAGTAAGTAATAAAAAGTAATGAGTAAACTGTACGATTTCTTTGACGGTTGTCTTTTTAATCTGTAATCTATGAAACCATCTGCATGGAAGCCAACTTTTTGTTAATTTTAAAGTGATAAAGCTGTGGAAATATTCACTGTAGCACGATATATGCGTGATTCTACCATTAATTCATACAATTGGATGCTTTTTTCATTGGAGTTATAATATCTACTGTGGAAAGGAAAAAGGACGTAACCCACACATATCAAATTTTACAGGAGGCGCAAAAAACGTGTTTTGATGATTTTGGGCCATATGCAAATTATGAATTATACACAACCTTGAAGTGCACGGAGACTTCTGAACTGGTGCTTAATCAACATAATGTAACATTAATCAAAGAAACTGTTTAGAAAAAACCTTTATTTCAGTCTTTTGTCTTGGTTTTAATTTTTTAGAAGGTAATCTTTTTCAAACTTAAACGCTAAATTTACATACTAAATCGGCATTTACAGCTTGCACCCTTTTGATAGAACGTGTATCAAGTTTGATACATTGTGATTACGGAAAAAGCTGTTTCGAAAAAACTGCGGGTTACGTCCTTTTTCTTTTCCACAGTCGATATGTATTCTTTTGAATAAGCGTAATGGTGAAAAAAAAAATTTGATAAATCAAGACTAAGCCCTTCGCTTAAGTAAGTCCATTATGAACTTTACACACCAGGCTACAAGAGTAAATATAGTGCAGTCTCGATCATAAGCCAAAATAAATTATTGTACCATCTCTTTTACTGACTTATTTGATAGTATAATCATACACAACCTGTTAGTTTGCCTTATTACTTATTAGTCATAGTATAGAGTGAGTAAGCCTCATCTCAAAGTAGTTTTACACTTATTTACACACCACCAAGTACTGAACGGTTGTTCCTAAGACACTCCCAGCCAAGGAGATGGATAAGCTCTACACTATTTTATTATCGGTGTATTGTGTTTAGCTGCAAAAAAATCCTCAAAATATTGTATACTTTATTAATTTTGCATCATAGTTCATTTTGTTTTCATTTACGTTTCCTTCGCTAATCACATACTACTAAAATTAAATTATATCTTAATTAGAATAATTTTCATAATGTACGTTTCCATAAAAATCTTGGTCAAACACGACCCGGGTTTCGTCTTCGTAAAAGATTTTTATGGAAACGTACATTATGAAAATAATTCTAATTTAAAGCTAAATTTCCATCAAGCACCTTCAATCAAAATTCTAAATTCTAAATTATATCATAATATTGCTTAACTAAACGCATCTAAATAATTACTAACAAGAGTATTTCAGGAGCTTCTACCCAATATATCTTTGACAGGCATGTTTTATGATAAAGTAATGCTGATAATATGAAATGCAGAGCCTCTTTGACTTGAGATTTCCTCATTCACCGTACTAATAGTCAGTGGAAAATACGATCGATCCAATTGAACGTTGGGACGACTTTAAATAGTTATTCCTGTTCAAAATAAAACATAGTTTAATATGTACTATGAAATATTATAAATATTTCAATGAAAGTGTTTTTTCAGTTATAATTGAAAAAAAAATTAAGAAAAGAATGTTTGAATTCAATTTTTAAGCGTGGATAAATAATAATAATGAAAAAATATTTACTTAGCCAACCAAATGTACCTGAAATGAAAATAATAAATATATAACGAACATACAAGAAAAGATATATTAAATATATTTGTCTAACCAAACTTCGTATAAATATATATATGACTGATTATCTGCTGATTTGATTTATGATTGATTGTAAGTCTAAATATTGGTAAGCGTACATTTATCTAGAATTGAAATGTCGCATAAACAAAACTTCAAAGTTTTCTTATCAAACAAATTCTTCAGAGTAAGGAGATAATATAAATAGTATGATTCCTTCGAGCTAAACTTTGTTTTGGAAATAAATATTTTCTTTTACGCCCGAGTCAATAAATTATTCTTGGCCTTGATTTCGTTAAGTCGCTTGAATACAGAGCACTGTTAAATTATTGTTAATCGTAGGCTTAGCGTAAACTTTTATTTTTCCCTTGAGAGTAAAATAATAAGTTTGTTTTACGAAATGAAAATAACTATGACAATATTGCCAATCTATTCGGTTGCGTCTGAGATATATTCAGGATCAAGAAGTGTTATAAAAAGCACACAATCACGAACGACAACTCCTTAAAACTTCAGCCAAACAAACTGTGCTTGATACTCAAATAAAACAAAACGAAACAACGAAGATAAACCTTCTAACAGTGTTCAAAAACTAAATAAAACCCGGCGCGTTTAGCTCCTCGCCACCCGCCTGGCGCTGATAGCAATATCATTCGCGATCGGTTGTTCCGAACTCTGCTAATGATCCATCCAATGCCGAGAGAGTTTATGCCAAGTTTAAACCAACAGCAAGTCGCGTCGCGGCGCGTCCAAGTTTGCCGCTATAAATTTGGGGGAGTGTGGGCATGGGTGTTACGTGGGCAGGTGGCCGCGAGGGGTCTTCACCCCTCCTTAGACAATAACACTAAAATCTCTGCAACTTTACTCGCGCAGGTCTGAGATCGTATAAATTAACCCTTTCTTTCGAGCTTGTAAAAATCGACGATAAATAGATTTGGTTTGTTTATATTTAGTAGTTAATAAAAATGTTATTGGATTTATTTACCAATAGATAAGATTGCCGTCAATTTGTCTGCAATAATAGATGCCATTAAATAAAAGTCGATTCAAAGTAAATTCCACCAAACAATAATGAAACCTGTTTGGGTGATCAATGACATTGCCTAGAGAAATGGATATTTTCAGCAACAATCTTTGTGAACTGTTTGATAAGTTTTATTTTTTGAATCTATAAATTGATTTCTTTTTTGTTTTCAAATGAGTACTATGGAACTGCATTTTTATTTTTATTAAATGCAGATTTTTAAAAAGAATTGTATTTTTCATAAATTTGCGTAGCAAAATTTTTAATCATAATTATACACATACTATTTTTACAGTAGTAATTCAGATAATAGAAAGAGAAAATATTTTAAAAGAAGAACCGCCTATGTAAATAAAGTTACACGATTGAAAGAGAAGAATTTATTTACTATATGTACATATAAAAACATTCGTAGATAACGTGTTGAAATCTTCGATTGATTTTTTTTCCGTCAAGAAAAAAGCTTTTCCAAACAGGGTATAAGAAATTACCTTTAGTGATAAAAGTTACACCAATAAACAATTTATCTAGAATCTTTTCTAGTAAGTGTGATTGTTATGTTTGTATTTTCAGCCATTGAATATCCGTACACTTACCTTCAACAATAATGTGGAATATTTCACATAAACACAAAAATATAGAGAATAAAGAAAAGTAAGAAAATTTTATTTCACTTTCCAAACAGTTATAAAATTTTATTACCGAGGTCATTGTTACACTAATATGAACAAATATGCTTAGATAAACTATCGTCAACATTATCCCTGCTCTCCTCTTTTAAAGTGTCTCATGTTTTTACCAAAGTTATGGATTGACTGATTACAAAACTGAATAATAATTATGTTTTTCTCAAGTCAGTCACATTAATCAGTTTGTGTGTCAAAATTTGTTAAAAGCGAAAAAAATGCGGAAACTGGAGTGTAACAAAGAATAAATGTGAACATAATTATTATTTACAATGATACAGCTCAAAATTCGACCGTCATTCGCATCTTTTCAAAATAATATGCTCATTTTTAATCGATGAAACATTATTTTATATTTATACGTAAATTAAACTATTTACATGTATATTTTCATTAAATAATAGTTATGTGTTTACTTAAAGATAATATTTTTTTTCAAACAATTTAACCAAAGGTGCTATAATTTTTACGAATAAAAAAGACATTTTTACGAAGACGAGACGATTGAGCTGATATCTACCACATTTCGTATAGGATCAATTCGCGTTTTGTTTGTTTACCTCGTTTCTTTTGACTGCACAAAGTGTTTAAAAACGGCGCAACTTTTTAGAATTCTGAAGCCGAAGGGTTTAACGGGTGAGTCGAGATAAGCTACGGATTTGAGACGAGAGGAGGTGGGCAAGAAACATAAAATACTGGATATTTTGAAGACTTTAATATTTGAGTGTTTTTGTAGAAAATTTCACGATTCTAACGGCGCTCTTTATGCGCCGTAAAACATCGCAAACCTGCGACGTAAAAAAAGAATATCATACTAAGAAAGCAGATTGACCTAAGATCTCATTTTTAGTGCGATTTAAAAATACCAGAGTTTTTACATATTGCCCCCGTTTTTTATCGATTCGGGCCACTTTTAATGATTCATTGGTCGTTAGATTTAACGGCTTCGGTGCCAAAGGCATAAGGGATGCTCGTTTTCAAGACTAGCTTAACGAGTAAGGACCGTTTATCGTCACCTATGTCTCCCTTAATTTCATATGTGGGGCATAAAGTTTTAACGTCATTCTGCCGAGACTTATTGCCTATGCAGATTGAATCACAGTTGTTACCGCCATATACGACTCATGAACATCTGTTTATATCTTTAATATATAGTTAAGAACGTTAGACACATTTCGTGAGCATAACAACCTAAGACAATTACTTTATATTAATACAACGTTGACTTGATTACCACCGAATTCATTAGATGCTATAGGATAAAATGTTAGCCTCCTATAAAATTACACACACTTAATGTACTCGGCAATGTATTGTTTATGTTACCCGTCAGAAACTTCATAACATAATTCGAATTTATTAAAGCAAAATAACGTAAGCCACACATGACAAATTTTACAGAAGGCATCAAAAATAACGTTTATGATGATTTTGGATTAAAGTCAATATATTACATATACATGACATTAAAGTGCACAAAGAATAATGAATGAGTGTTTTATCAACTCAATCTTATATTGATTTGATAAGTTGTTAAAGAAAAACCTTTTTTCTGATCGCAATTTTCACAGGCATTCTTTTTCAAACTTGATAACTAAATTAAGATTAGTACTAATGCGGTATTTGAAGCTTACACACTTTTAACACAACGTGTATAAATTTGTATACATTATGACTATACAAAAATACTATTTTGAAAAAACTTTGTGTTACATTTTTTTGCCTTTCAAAACAAGAATATAATATTTTTATTTTGAATGGATATTATCCTTATTCACATATTTAAAAATCAGTTTCGCGCAGCTCGTTGGATTTTTTTAATCATTTAATTGCTGTTGTTTTATGAGGCCGAGAATTAATGGTGGCATTCACTCATTGAGTGGTGGTGGGACGAACGTGTATCAACCATTAACTTTCATTGACTTGTAAAACACCCTCGTAAATATTATGTGCTGATGCGTATTAACTGAGTATGCGTTGCATCTAAGAAAATAAGCATCTTCGATTTGAACTCGGTTGACAGGTCGAATAGCTAATGACTATCCGCCATGGCTCATTAAACCTTCCTCGAGTATGTTTACACGGAAAGCTTCTGGAGTAATTATTCTCAGGAAACTTGATACTCACGGGATTGCATGCGATGTCCAGGAAATATTTAACTATCGTCACACAGCAGTGAAATAGATAACAATTATTGTTCATTGGAAATATGCAAATTTAACTTGGAGAATCGATTCTTTTAATCACGGATATTTGCATATATTCGACGAACAGAACATAAAATGAATTGAAGCTAATTGCCAGGGCAACTGACGGTACATTATATTTTTAATGTTTAAATCACTAGATATCAATTCGTTGATAATTTTTTAAAAAAAGTCACCCCAAAATCAGCTCGTAGGAAAACTTTGCTCACTATCACACACAATATATAAATTTTAGTAATTATGTAGAACATGAAACCAACAACTTCAGCTAGTGTTTAGCTTTTACCGCAAGATAAAAATAATGACTTTTATTGATAGCATATTTATAAAAATAAAATTAAGTTTGTAGGAATATTAAAACATTAAATTATATTATCAAAAACCGGTTTCGCCAAGTAGAATCTTGATTAATTGTTTATTTCCGTTACTTAAAAATCCATCCTAATCATTTAAGCAAATTACTTTATTTTTTAATAACGTAAATTATATTTGCATAAAGCTGTTGGTAAAATTTGACTAATAGTAATGGATAAAAAAACATTTTATTTATCACTAAATTGTATTTGAAAATAAATATGTTACAATAAAAATAGACACTCCAGTCTAAAGATTTCAACTGAATATACTTAATAAAATTTTAATATTAATCTTGAAGGGATATTTTAAAATATTCAAATTTTAAATTATTACAGAATATCTAAATGCCAGTTTCTGTAATGAGTAAGTAACGTAAAAAGGAATTAAGGATGATAGAGTAAATAATTACGAATTATCAACCACGGTACATATTACGTTATGTGTATATTTATTTTTGTTTTGAATCTAATTATATTTTCTTATAGCTTATGGCCGCGTCGCGATAAACGTCAAACATATATTTAATGTCTAAAACCTTCATGTTTAATACAAAGCCAGCAATTAAGAAACAATAGCAATAAAAAATGATATTTAAAAATAAATTAACACTACCACTCAGAGTGTTTTCCAGCATGCAACATGTCAATAAAGAAATGAAGTGTATAAAATACACCAATACTTTTTAAAAAATACAGCCCCCACATTATTTATTTTAATCGACGATCTTTTCGAAGGAAAATAGTATTTTATTACAGACAGTCAGTTAGGGCTTGCCGGTTTTCAAAAACGGATTTTCTATCGAAATTTTCGGCGATCGAAAGCCGGTTATTTCAACTTGGTAACCCAGTTTTTTTTGTCTTCCTGCGTTGTCGGGTGGTCAACGTTGTTCGCTTCGATTATATTAGTCACGGGTTCGACAGCAGTTTTTCGAGCGATTCAACAATTTCTGTTCGAAGGCATGGGTGTTTGGGATGTCTGAAAATTCCCTCCCACCCGTTTCCGATACTTCAATAACTGGGCGTAGCGAAAACGATTAATTAATTACCATTCTTGACCTAGTCTTATCCTTCTGTCCATACTAATATCTTTGTAAAAAGACAGGTTGAGCGACTGAGTAAAAAAACAGTTCTCGTAGAAAAACTTCTGTTGAGATACTTCTATAAGTAGGCCAAATGTTTCACATTGAAAGCGGACATGGAATAAAAAATATTATTTTTTTAAAACCAAAGATCTGTTGAAAAATGATTTTTTCCTTGTTTAATTGAATAATCTATTTTTCGTGAATCTACCAATACCGGGTTGAGTTGATTGAGCCTTAAGAAATATTTGAATTTGAAAACCGATTTTTCAAAAGTCGGTTTTTGTAAGCCCTACTAGCAGTATTATGCAAATAGATCAAATGAAAATGGTGGAATAAAAACATGCACTTAGTATACTCGTCAGAATGACAGAATATTAATGGAAGCTATTTCTTTCCATTCGGCGAACGAGTATAGTTCATGTTATTTTTTTAATGGGAGCCATATTTCACATTTGAATATGTTCGCAACCAAACTAGGCAAAAAATGGTAAAATTACAGTGATATACAAAAAAATAAAACGTGAAAACACTTTTTAAGAAATACTGAGTTACGCAGTTGAATTTTACGTGATATAATATTATAATGACAGCCAATTCACCTGGGAACAAATAAATGATCCTGAACATCTACGTTATGTTTAGGGAACAATGTCCCAGAACATTTTCTTTAAAACACACGAGGTGTCACAGAAACATCATTCGTTGAGGTAATGTTGGTCAGTGCTGCGTCCGGACGAACGTCATTTGATTTTATTGGATGCATACAATGAGTGTAAATTTAATTACTTATATTCATAAGCTTCCTACAATGAAAATATAATTATTTAATTATCAACAATGACAGCTTATACACCATAGACAATACATATACAATAATCTATAGAGTAATATAAGTAAGGAAAAGGCGTTTATTATGGCAGCTGTCACCATACGGAAACATTTTAAAGTCGAAAATAAATCTTTAAAATGACACCCGATGGGTTTATGATGATCAGAGCTGTTCACGGATATATTCGCGCAATACATATTGATGGAATATGAGTTCTAATGATGCAATGGAATAATATGACTTTGACAGTTCGTCTACAGCTGCCCGCGCATCGCATGTTACGTATGCGCTCGCTTTTCAGACTGTGAACATGGGAACCTATCTCGGGTCACGTGAAATGTTCCATGATATGGCGTCAACACGTCCGACATGTTCTGGAACAATTTGTTCCCTAGTGAAATGGCGGCTGTAAATTTTACTTCATATATTTTGAAAAACAGTTAATATTTAAATAAATTCAAAATTTTGTCAACTATTATTAATCTTAATCCAGTTTTTTATGAAAACTTTCTTCTTATTGATTGAACAATATGACTACAAATTATTCACACAGTATAGTGTCGTTTAATATTCAGTGCATACGTAATGTAGATATAGATGCATGCTTCACTTATGACTGCATTCGCATACTGCATCTCGCTGTTATCAAATTGCGCGATCTTTTGGCTGTAGACAGATAAAGATACCACTAGTGGTTCACGGTGCCAAGTTTCAACTGGATCATTTCGCAGATTTGCTACATTTACAAGTATGCAAGCCTTGCAATGCATTTTATTTTTGTAAAACTAAGCAAAAAACAATAAAGCAGTAAATAATATCTGACGTCATAAAAAAATAATCAAGTAATTGTCACCAATGTTTTAAATATGTTTTAACTTCGTAAATAAACGTATGGAACAAGGTGAAAAAATATCAAAGTATCTTAGTTGTATAAATATTATTATATATATGGTTGATAGTTATTTCAGCTTATGCCTCTATCAGAACAGAACTATGTTTATAGCCCTTTTACTATTCATTATAGTTAATCTAACCTTAGCTAAGTCGTGATATCATTTATACTTTGATTATCGCTCGTCAGTATACTAATACACCTAAACCTTATTGTCATTTCATCTCTGTCAATCGTTCGTCGGTTTATATTCATACATTGACTAGTCAATGTGAATGTGAATTGTAATGAATCCATCTAATACTTTCGATGGATTCGGCGGTAACTTTGTGGAAGTTCATTTTAATATAAAATAAAATAACTTCGTACTTAAGCAAGCATTTGCAAAAGTAGTCAAATTTTGTAACACAATACGTGAACAAATCTAAAGCTGTTACGTATCCATTGATGAGATTTCACACTTGAACTAAAACATTGTCATTTTATACTTTTGAAGAAAAATCTGTTTATATATATATATATAAGTATATATCAATAGTCTAATAACTTTACTAATACTTAATCAAGTATTAGGATTCTGATTTTTTTTAGACTAAAATAATCACATTCTGTTGTACTTGGTTTGTCAAAAACAATTAACACAGTGCGTCAGATTAGCATTTGAGAGTTTTTACGTGATGGATAGTTATTATGATCGTTCCGAATCAAAACGTAGCTTTTAATCAAAATCATATACACCGTAGATTTTTGCGCATAAATATTTGAACAATTTTAATGTAAATTACTAAATAAATATGTGTTTAATTTATCGCCGTCAACTCATCGTGATAAAACAGGTCTGAATAACAAAACAGAAACTATAAATGTGTTTGGAACAGGAAAAAGAATAAATAACTCTTTTCAAAGCAACGTTCTGAATGAATTGAAAAAAAAATGCTTTAATCTACTGGATTGGCGGGGAGTTCTACGGAAAGCGGAAATCAGTTTTTAGTATACATTGGTTCAATGAATAGACTGTTACAGTAGATTTTTATTGTGGCTAACACGATTATTTTCCCTCTCTGGAATCAAGTCGTCCACTGCTTTCAGCGTTAGCTTTCTCCAGCCATTTCCTTAATTTGATTTTGCGAGAATTTTAGAACAGTCAACAATTTAAAAAATAAATCTTCTTAAGAGTTTCGATTATTTGGAATTGTTTAAGAAAACTTTCACTTCGTAATATTTAACTATTGTAACGTCTGTGTTATATTGTCATTCAATAGATAAATTTCACATATGAAATAAAGTATTAAGGAGTATAAGTAATTAGGAGGGCTTAAAGTGACAGGTGTGAAACTGTAAAACGATGTGTTTGAGAAAAACGCCGAAACAGTTTTTGTATGTCAAATATATTGGCCTTCGAGAGGTGAAGTGAGCCAACTAGTAAAATGGTAAAACTTTTTTCTTGGACTTAAAATTAAAAGTACAATCACGTCTTTATTTTGTGTTTTGGCGGATTGCATATTTTTATTTTACACTATTGCAATGTGTATTAAACTGAGGTTACTCCACTCTTACGATACTTTAAGATGTGTAGAATATTACAACGCATTAAACTTTTTTTTTCGATAATACTAATTCACCTTTAATGGATCGATATTATATTTAACGGCAAAAAATACAGTTGATAAATCGAACATGTGAGGTTATAATAATGCTGTTTTACGATAAATTAGTTATTTTGTAATTGAGTCTTCGTAACCCTAAGCCACCAAACTAACACCTCCTTTCAGGAGAATATTTTATAGACTTCCGAATAAAATAATTTACGTATGTGTGTTTTTGGAAGTCGAAAACCGTAATGATTATAAATGCCAAGAGAGATACAGTATTTCAAAATATAATGACTGTCATATATAAAATGCATCGTTATTATGCTTATATTTTGATCTAAAAAATATATGAGAACAAGTAATTTTTTGGGCATGCAGAAAAACTAACGTGATTCTTAATGCAAACTTTTGCTTAAATTATATTTGCTTAAATTATCTTAAATTATAAACGAAAAAAAAAACGCATTCACATAAAGTGTTGGCGATTTTATAACGTTCGCATATTGGCGTTCAAACGTTGAAATCATCAATGTCTCAACTAAGGCTGCTAATAACTAATGCTACGCACATTGAATAATGAAATATATTATGGATAATTCAGGGTAATCAAACTGTCTATAAAGCTGAGACCAACTGCATTCGTGCAAGAACGACCCCAGGAAGATATTTTATAAAATGTTATTATGTGCACATCGGTATAAATGCATAATTATTTGATCAGCTCGATGCAGACGGTCAGTTAGTTTAAGAGTGTATTGACAGATGGTCCAAATGGTTCGTTGATGATTGTTTCTGTCGGTATATCATTTTTTTTCAGTGACTATATAATTTAAATCAGGGCTGTGGAATCGTGTAAGAAAAGACAACTTTGAAGAAATTCTTCAATCATTTAATTTTAACTGCCCTGTTTTAAATGAAATACTGATTGTTTAACATATTGAAAATCGCATATAAAAATAGTTAAAAACATAAAACCAAATTTTATAAGAAATACTTTGCGATTGCTCTAATATGACTGTTATTTGTATTTTAAATCCATACTTGTTTCCAATATCGAGAATTTGGCCTCGTAATGTAGGTATCTCAACAGAAGTTGTTCTATGAGAAATGATTGTTACTCAGTTGCACGACCTCTCTTTATTTGATGAAAGTTAGGATAAAAAAATATAGTGTTAGCACAGGACTAGTGGTTAGCTAATCGCTTTCGATGATTGAAATGGTGGAAGGGATTTTTTTTGGACATCACAAACATCCATGCCTTTCGAACAGAAAACGGAGCACAAGCCCGTGAGATCCGTCACGAAAGCCAACGACATTGTCACTGCGCTACGGACCCAACAATATTTTAGCGATATGCTTATGCAAATATTAGTAGAATTACATAGTGATGATGCTTTTGTATTAACAAAATAAATGAGAGGGTAGATTTCATATCACAGTCACTTGAATCAGTACGTATTAATTATAATTTTAACATACCGTGAGAAATGTCAACTTAAAAAAGCTCTCGTACAAATCATGGAACCGATAAAAATAAAGCTTGAATCGCCCGTAATCAGGTTTCGAGTAGAAACATGGTCGCCGACATACCTAATTATTACGAGCTTCGCACTCAATATTCAATATTATAATAGCGATAAAATTCTCACGGCAAAACTGGTTTCAGGTAACTCTATAGGCGCATAGTAGCGACCGGAATCTGTTACATAGAAGAGATAAAATAATTATTAATTATTACGTAACAGGCGTCGGTCTAGGATAGAACTCCATTATTTATTTGTAGACTGTAATTTCGTTAAATTATTCTAAGGAAAAAAATCCCAAATCAAAAACTCGTATATAAAGCAATCGCAAAAAATCCATGTTTCGTCCGAAAAATTAAACTTATAATTGAGATTGGTAGTTTCACAGGAAGTATTTTTTGTCTAACTAAAACCTGATAACTTGAATCAGATTTATGAAAAGCATCAACATGCCTATTAAGAGATAGCAATTAAGATTTGATAGACGAGTTTAAAATACTGAAAAGTTTATTTTGATCTTTCTTCTTCTTGTTCTTCTTCTTCTAGTACTTAATATATCTGCTTAGAATGTATAATTTAATACACAGTTGGAAAATTCTGAACTATTACAAAGCTTGTTATCTAGCCTATATAAAAATAACGGCAATTATTGCATTGCAATTAGGGCATCCAATCCCGGGATTCGGGATCCCGTTCAATTTTCTGATCCTGAAATCCCGGGATTGACATGGTCGTGATCCCGGGATTTCGGGATTGAGAAATTTTGAGTAAATCCCGAAAAGTGAGACGAAATTGGCAAATTGTGGATATCAAATTCTTCGGTGAGCTAAAAAAAAAAACGAGGTTTTGTGACAATCTTGGGGAAAAGTATACCAAATTGTCAATTTCAAATACCTCGATGAGCTAAAAAAAAAACGAGGTTTTGTGACAATCCTGGGGAAAAGTATACCAAATCTAATCTGAGGGAAAAGTATAGGGAATGGATTTCAAATTCCTCGGTGAATTAATCCCAATCCCGGAATCCCGGGATTCCGGGATTGAAATTTTATAAATCCCGAATTCCCGGGATTGGAAAAAGGCTCCGGGATTGGATACCTAAATTGCAATTAAGCATTCTATTTAAACTCGATGTTTGCCACAGACGAGATATCTCGTCATTTTTTTTTGGTGCTCAACACGCCAGAGACGAGTTATCTCGTCAGTAACTAATTAAATTAATAAGAGCAAATTATAGCCGGCGTGCTAGGTAAAGGCGTAATTTTTTCTACGGCAACCAAAAGGATAAGAAGTCATTCATATTCAGTTAAAATTTTTTTCAATATTAGATGGTTTACGAGGAGTGTTTAAAAGCCAATCACATACTATCATGATTTTCTACAAGGTATGATTTTAGAACTGTCTATAATTGTCATTTCACAATAATGAAACAAAACCAGTTAATTCTATCAAATAACTAATAAAATCCTTTAATGTTTGTGTTTAATTTTAGTTAATCTCTACCACAAATTTTAATGATACCTTCAAGTCTGATGTAATTATATTGACAAGTAGATTCATTTCACTTATAGACGTGCTCTTGAAATGATATGTATAGTAACGTACGAAGTCGGTCAATTGAAAGCGTGAGAAATATCAAAAAAATCTTAACCCCATACTGACACGTTAAGCACACTTTCAACCCCATTAATAAATAAAATTAATGTTAATAAATAAATAAAATATCTATCAAATTCCAAATAAGTAAAACTGTCATCCATTTACAAATGGTAGCATTTATAAATAATTTGGTTTTTGTCCGGTCTGTATAAAAAAGATCATGATTTTGAAAATATTACTAGCGTAAAATAACGTTTCTGTGAGGAACAAATTAAATGGTCAGAATTTAAATCAATTTTTGGACTACTTATTCGGACCGATATATTATGAAAAAACAAAAAGATAAATATTCAACTCTCAAAATGCGACGGTCGTTGAGGGTTAAAATGTGAAATCTCGTCACATTCATCGATAAAAAGACGAAAACTGCTATCATTTACACAAAAAACGTGATTGCGTAAAAGCAATGCCGATATATTCTCCGATTTCATTTCACATGGACGATAACCGTACAATACAAAACAAATAATACATCATTTAAACACACACATGTTCACAATCTATACAGAATAAAAAATACAATTTTATTACATTTGTGTTCGCGCAACTTTCATAAAAGGAATGAAAATTATTTATAGTCCGGCAATTTTAATACGGCAGATTTTTTAAGTTGATGTAATATGCGGAGGAACTTTGTAAAGGATTTTTCTCGTGAGAATAATATAATAATATCGAGGTAAGTAAACCACTCACTTGTCAAGATGATTCATGTGTACCATATATATTAAAATTCAAACCGGTATTTCGCGTTATATGTTCATATGAAAATTTCTATATCATTTGTTTTTTCGATTAGGTATATTTTTGTTTTTAAAAATCTTTATCAAGAAAACTAATCGATGGTATATTTTTGAATCTCAAAACGTGTAAAAATCATTTAAAAATGACAGAAAATAGTTAAGCTGAAAATTGTGACAGAAGTTGGTAAGCAGTACAATTGTCAAAAACTATATACACAGCGAGATTGTTGCCGTATCAATTGTTTTTTTCTGAAAAAGTGAGTTGGTGATTTTTTTTATTGGTTTGGCAAAAACAGCATTTTCTTTTGTTTGTCATTATTTTTAATGCAGATTTAAAAGAAAAAAATGCCTGTTTTATTGATTCCTTTATTATGTTATGTCATATTGGCGTTAGTCCATATATAAATATATATTGATATTATAATCATTTATGTAACATAAAGATCATAAAGAATCTAAATTTAGGGCTTTCTTCGAAAAGTTAAAATTTCCATTTGTCGTTTACGTAAAACTATCAATTTATTATTAACCAACTTAAATTGTGTGATATTTTCATTTGATTGACAGTGAATTATTCAACAATGAAACACATAAAATCGAAAATCAAATTTTGTCGTGGTAATTGTATTGAAACGCTTGAATAATTAAATCCATGTACACATTCATATAACATATTTTAAATATGTGTACGTGTATAATATATGTCTGCGCATCAATCCATACAGACGCGAAAAGCTTGTCAGATTTCGTATGCCCATTGATGAATGAATGAATGAAGCTGGTTTTTGATACGATCAGCGCCCACAAATAAAAAGCGCTCGTGTGCACAAGTACAGAACTTATATTACTTTACTTATTGATCAGCCGTTCGCACACAGTGGTTGGCGAACGGCAACTGCAGCAAGTTATTTATTTTGACCCGAAATCTGGCTATACGCAAACATCAATCAGTCCATCAACATTCTCTATGTAGACTGTCGATTGCTACATTTTCGTTTTAGCTAGAATCAAAAATGTGGTATCGATTACATGATAAGATCATTAACATCATATGTAAGGTTTAATGAGGTCTAAAATAGCGTATAGTACGAAATCCCAAAATTTGTTTCTGATCAATTAACAGTGTTTTATTTGCGGGAAAGTGTGGCGTATTTTAGGAAGCAAAATTGTACGTTGATGTCATTTTTTATGTACAGCTAAAAGGATAGTACCAATATTTTTTTCTGACGCGATAGCCATCTGTGTTTTAAGCGAATCACTTTTCAGGGGTTTACTGTTAGTTATTGGTGAAAAAACCTGTGATAAGTTTAATAATTCCACATTATTAATTAAATATCAAGATCGCTTTCGCTCCGCGTGATTCAAAAATAATACAAAATAAGTTAGAATTTCGTATTATTGAGTATTATATACAAAGCATTATCAAAGCTGTCGGAAGCTCGAGGATATTTATTAAATTCTTTTTATAGAGTCCTGTATTCAAGTTTTATTCCATTTAGGCAAAAATACGCGGACATAATGTAAATACAATGCCTGTGATATTTTCATACTTTTACGACTACCACTTTTTACGAACAAGGTGTTGAGATAGCGACCGGCTAACTACTAGTCCATGTGTTACCTTCCGTGAAGAGAATGTTTGAACGAAAAAATAATCTATGAATATACAGGGATGGTGAAGACAAGTTTTGTTAAAATTATTTTTTAGTAGACGAAATGCAACGCATTGAGAGCGACATATTATAAAAAAATAAAATAAATGATAATTTTGCGAAACTGTGTGCTATCTCTACAGTAAAAAAATCGCCCTGATAACTGCATCAACCAAATCAATAGCTGTTCAGAATTGTAATTTAAAAGAAGAAAAAAATGAATAAAAAAAAACACAAAAAACTACATTTATGAAACCACAGACAGCTATAATAATGGGGAGACCGCCATGAAATGTTACGTAACAGTTGCTCATATATCAAAAGTTATCTTAAAACTTTTTAATGTGCTTCTTTTGCGCACGATTTCATAAATTTTATTTTACGTGAAAGACATGTGGAGTTTGTATAAAGAGATTGCAGATGGAATAGAATGTCTAGGGATATGATAATGTGTGTTTTTTCTTCAAACAAAAATGAATAACTGCTTTATGGCTGTAAGCATTGCCTATCAATATTTTCGAATAACAAATAATAATAAATGTTACGAACACAGAAATAGTAACCAAAGAAATAAAACTAATATATGGTTATGTTGACACGTATATCACTTGCTGTAATATCAATAATGAGACCATGATATTTCAAAAGTGTACGTATTTTTTTTTTATCAAGAACTAAAGTAATCATAACAAACCATTATATATTATCTTGGTGTGTATAAAATATTTGCTTACATGAAAATGAAATATATGCTTGTATTCAAACTAGTGATTTCTCAAACTATCGATATCATTTCCAGTGAGTAACTTTTTTCATCAGTTATTTTATTCACTGAGCCAACAGTACAATTACACTTATATTAAATAAAAAATAATGTTTTAATTGTCAGTTTGCATGGTCTTCAGTAGTTAATAAATATTCATTTATTTTAAGTAAAATACAAGTAATGTCAACATTTGTAACATGTTTGTGTAACCATTTACAAAAAAAAATGTTGTTAAAGAATGATTTTTTGTTAAAGCTTGATGAATAAATAAAAACACGGCTTAAAATATTATTGAATATATTAACGAGTTATACAGCTTCAAAAAATTACTTGAATGATTATCAAAATACATTTAAATAATATAATTTTGAAATTGATTTACAAACATTTGCCGGAAAAACTATCTAAATTACTAATTTATTTAATCTACGCACGTAAAGGTATAGTATACTGTTTTAAATATATATATATGTAAATTAATTGACAATAGTTTATTGCAAATGAGACAAGTATTATTAGTACTCAGTATCCTCTATAATCAGTAGGCACTAGGTACACCTTATTTTGTCTCATGAATCTGATATTTGAAGGCCAACTCGCTCTGGACCGCTTCAACCAATGTGTGTGAACCAAAACCGGTCATCACATACACACACTCATTAAACCATACATGGACAATCATATCCATGGGCATGTTAATAAAGCGAGTGAAAGATCAGGTGAGGGTAGAAGGAGAGGAAGGTAGCATTGATTAAGGCCGATGAATCTGAGGCAATGAACTGGTTTTTACTATCAATAAAGTTTCAGAGTCTTTAATATATCTCTCGGTAGCTTCTTGTCGCCGGGCTCCGGGGCTACTTGTCTGGGAGAATTAAACTTTGAAGGAATAACGAGTATTAAAGTTTTATTACTGGACCGGTCGTAAGAATTTTAGATACTGAAAACAAATGTTTAATCCTTTTTGCGGTCGGCATGTTATGATGGATCGAAATGAAGTTTATCGATAACTGTGCAAACAAGTTTGAGACTAATATTGAAGGAGACTTCTTGCTACAAAGGCTTGTGCAAATTAGTAAGATGAAAAAACATCATTGCTATTCAATTTTTATTTACCATGTAGTATTATAGATTTAAGAGAACTTCATATATTTAATCTAGTAGAAATTATTAAATACATTAAGATAACAAGCTAATGCATATTTTTTATGATTAAATACTTTACTTATCAGATAAAAAAAAATACATAATTCTTTGGTAATGTGTGTGCAGCATAGTTTTTTTTGAAAAAAATATATTTTAACGGATTTAATATGGAGAAATAGTTTTTTTTTAAATCAAATAAAACAAACATTAAGCATTTCTTAAACGAATTGGACACTTTTGAATATTAAATCGCTCGATATTAACTGAAAATAAATAAATCTCAAACGTTTAATTGAAATAATTGCATATTATTATTCTTACCTTAAAAAAATAAATGGTTTTTAAAGATCAAAAACGGGTTTGTTTAACGATAAATCAGTTTTTAGCTGATATTTTTATTTGGACTATTATTGATATATGACGATTAATATAATAGTAACTAGCATCTCTGGTTTTTACTCTTCAGATGTTCTTTGCAATCATTTGAAACAAGGTAACGTTGATTATCATATAATAAATACTTAGGTATATATAATAGTTTATTGATTAAAGTATCATTCAAAACTAACGGTAAAGTTGAATAAACAGATTTACTAACAATGTTGATAACTACATATATTTCAAATTAAAAAATATATTAAATATAAAATAAAAATGACAGTGTGAAAAGTCTTAAATAATATGTAATAGTCTCATTATTTAACCCGCCTGTGTTTAAAATAAGAACTAAAAACTACTCATTTTAAAGCTTGAATTTTAACATCAAATTATATTATCTTATAAATTATCCAATAATAAAAGATTCTCTTTCTAGCGTTTAGCATACAATTGAAGGAAGATGTAAGCTTCCGTTTAGCTTTGTGCATAATTCAAAGCATTATAGCTCCACTCTCGCGAATCGGATTTGAAATTGTTGTCGTAAAAAAATACAAAAAAAACTTTATAAAGGAAGTCGCTTCCTGCTACAAAACGCAACAAGAATTAATAAATAATTATCCACTACAGAAAGAAATAAAATCAAACAAGACTGGAGCAGGTGTGTAGCGAGATGATCAATGATTTTGCCTCAAATTAGTGTGATCTTTGTATGGATCTCACGATTATGCTAGTACATTCATTGATAGATCAATGCATTCATAGTATAATAGGCCAACATCTGACATAAGATGAGTACATTTTTTTTTTATATTAAAATGTATTAAATAAAGGTATTATTTTGCTTTCGTTTTCTCCTTTTTCTTAATAGAATAATGTCTATATCATTTCTAGAATTAACAGAGGCTTAAGCTGAATGTTAATTTCATAGTTAATTCAATGTAAAGCTTTCATACATGTTGTGTTTTTTTTAGTCCAATTTCAGGTCCACAATAACTACAGTGAATTAATAATGGGTAACGCAAGTCAAATAAATGGTTCAAGTAGATACAAAAATGTAAGCGTACACTAATGCAACTTACTTACATATGACTTATAATATTCATATGTATGTTATTTGACTTTCCCGTTTACTCTTTACAACTTATTTAAAGAGATAAGAATTTTAATAGAACTGTCTGCAGAAAAGCTAGACAGTTTTTAAATTAAACCACGCGACTTACAACATCTAAGATATGCTCGTTTTGAATTATCAAATTCAAATTTTCCAGAAAGAAAAATTGTGAAATTTAAATACACATACATCATACTCCTGACAAAACTTTGCTTCACTTAAATTAAATTTCAACCCTATCACATTGATTTTGTTTAAAAAATACAGACATATTTCTATATAAAACACTATAAATCTATTACTTTAAACATAATTCCATGAAGTGCTTATGAATTACAATTTAATAGAATTATAAAAAGATAATTTTGCAACATGCAGGGCAGTACATAATTGGTAAGTATAGGCAGACATGTGCAACCAGCGTATGCTGCAACAGCTTCATTACCCAAGTGACATGTATAAATGACACATGAATGACCCACTTAAGAGTAGTCTACATACGAAGTGTCGTATAAAAAAGATCAGCTCTCGATTATTTTCACGGCGAAACAAAAAAAAACCAAACTTGCAGGCGTCAGGAATCTATGCTAGCACTGCAACAGAGCACAGAGCAAGACAGGTGCATGTATGCGTCGCACCGTACACAGATATGCGCTTCTTCATGTAATACAAAATATGCCTGTATCTCTCAGCCTTAGCAAGTCTAGCTTAATTAACAGAGTTATATATGTTATACTCCCGTTTTTGGGTAAATGAGAAAAAATGGCCAAACAATTACATCGATGTATTATGTATATGAAAATGAACGATTGTATAATTTATTGAGGTTTTTGTATGGTTAAAAATATGAAGGTATTAAGTGAGACGAAGTATAAATTGGCTAGTGACAGTGAATTTCAGGGATGCCATATAGTACACATGGAAGTTGGATATCGTGAAAAAAAAAATATTATAACTAACAAATATAAATTAAACTATAAATAAAAGCCAATTTATGAAAAAAGATAAAAACTTTGTTTATTTTATACTTCATTATAAAATCTTTCACAAGAATTAGTACTTCATATTTCACGCTAAGTAAGTTTTTCTTCAATGTTTTGTATATTTCTTTTATCAACTATTAATATAATATAAACTTCGAGTATAATATATTACAAACTTTGCTAGTTAGTTTACTATGCTAGATTGAATCTTAAATTATGAAGTAATTTTTTGTATTCAGATAATAAACAAAAAAAGTATAAACCAAACAATGTATAGCTTTTCATCGTTTTCATTTAGAAATGTTTTATATGGTTAACTTGTTTTATCAAATGATACCAAAAATTGTGGCTCTGGAGTATTATTCATTTCTGAATACTAGAAACATGAGAAAACAAAATAATACTGTATCGTAGACAAGCGGTAAATGGTTTAAATCCTTGTTCGTAAACTTGAATGAATTGATATTAAACTTGATTTTAATACGAGACTCAAAATGTTTCACTTACTATAACGTTCTTAAAATCAGGCACAAAGAAAGTGATTGGCTAAATACTAGTACTGTCCTACCCTCGTCCTTATATCATTAGTAAATTCACTTCTAAAAATAATGTTTAACAATTGAATGACAAGCATCTTTCGCAGAAAACTTCTTGTCAGAATATCTGCACGACGAGTTCATATGCTTCAGATAAGAAGCAACTTCGGTTAGAAACATCATGAAATAGGTAGGAAAAACTAGAGTATATGCAGAAAAGAAAGCGAGATTTTTTAAAGAATTATTATACTATTGTACATAAATAATGCGTATTGCCGAAAACGTTGTTCGATCTATTAGTAAAAAAAGAATAAGCACAACGATAGGATATCTGCATATATGTAGAAGTGGTAACAGGATTCATTCACGCCCTTTTAGCGTCGGGAATCTAGATGTAATATCTATCCGGCATAGTGTGGTAGACAAAAGTGCATTCGGACGGGAATGGAACCCGGACCGGCAGTTTGTCTTCAGCGCACAAAGCGACACCCCGTTCGAAAGGACAAAGCAAAAACGTTGGCAAATGCCTCGCCAGGCTTTCAGATTTATTTCTCTTGCTTGGGAATCCGCAGGGAAAGCAGTTTAAGTGATATATCGATAGTATTTCGTTTATTTTTTTTTTGCTTAAAGAACGTATTTTGCAATAGTTGTTGTGTTCTTTTACTGAATATAATTAATTAAAAAGAAAAATCTTTTCAATTGAGGATGGTATAATTAAAAATTTAAGCGAAAACGATATAAACAACCCAAACTATTTCAGAACAGAAAGAAAGAAAAAAGTTTTCGTTATAAATAGTTTAAAGTTTTTTTTTACAGATTAGAAGATCTAGAAGATCTAGAAGACAGACAAATATTTAAAAAATAATAATAAAAATTTTAATTTAGAAATGACCGTTCGGTGGTAGAAACAATATGATAACTGATTTACTCGTTGTATACACTGTTTCACTGTTTTTAACGTTATTCACAGTAACCAAAAAGACTAAATTATAAATTATTTTTTAAAGCGTGAGAACGTACATATGTAATAGATAAGTAGTGTTTCTGTAAGTTAAGTTATAATACTTTTCAATTTTTATATGTATATAATATTATATTTTCATGTGAAATAGCTTGTTTACAATGTGAACATGGGGCTTTTTATACAATTTTAAAATAATTTTAAAACAACTCACTTTTTCTCACAAATGTTTTTCCAGCAACCTTAGATATAGCAATGTTATTTCTTATACCATTGTAAAGTTTTCTGCTACAATAATTAATTTTCACCAAAGTTTAATTTTTGTTTTTGGTTTAAGTAACCGTTAAATTTTAAGATAGATATTCACTATCCCGTAAAATTTTATTAAGAATTTATTTTCTACAAAAAAATAATAATATGTAGAGAAGAAACGTTCTCGATTATTCGGTTGGTATGTTTCGACTTGAGTTCTGGGAATATGCACGCGACAAAGTAGTTACCCCGCATGAAGAAATACGGGCATTTAACAAGAGAAAGATCTTTTCAATCCGGGGTCGAGATTTATTTATAAGGCGAGTAAAAAAAATATCTTTGCGAGATATCCATCGATTGTAAAACGCGTAAAAGCATCCTTTGATACCAACAGAAAGAAAATTCAGTCAGATTAAACATCTTCAATTAATATGTTGTATCATGAAAACTCTTCATGTGTATTATAAGGGAAACTTTTAGGGTGTTCACTGTCAATACTTGGTGGAAAGGCATTATATTAATAAAAACACAATAATCCTTTGTACTTCATTCCACTTTATTTAATATGTCAGGACCGGTTTCGCTCATTTCGAGCATTGTTAAATTATATTTCTTATCAGTTGACGATGCTCGTAATGGTCCTGACATATTAAATAAAGTGGAATGAAGTACAAAGGATTATTGTGTTTTTATTATTATAAGGGAAAACTAGTTTTAAGGGTTGGGTGAGTAAAAGATTACTCAATTCTAAAATGTTGGCAAAACAATTAAATATTTTTATTTCTTTTTTAAAGATACGACTTTTGAAAAAAAGTAACGTAAATGTTTTTACTAGCACTGTCATATTAAATTTATATAATAAACATCGTTCAGTGGAATATTTTTTGAAATAGATGAATTTTAATTCTGAAAACTTCCAGCTTTGTATTCCACATAGCTACTGTCAATATTTTCTGAAAATTGAAAAAGTTGATTTTTAGCAAAAATAAAATACTCGCAATATATACATATAATGAAATGCTTTATTGCTTTATTGGTATACTTAATAGCTGCCGCGTTTGTTGTAAATGACTATAAAAATGGCCGCTTCTGTTACAACTTCGAATTAAATTCTTGAAAAATGTAAATGTTAGAACCTTTTTTGTTTTAAATTCAACTTAACACCACCTCCACGAGATAACAAATCTGACTAATTATCGACAAAACATGGAGACTGTCGATATTGTTTCAACATACCTCAAGTTATCATTAAAGTTTAATAAAAAAGACTTTGAGATTTTCTATTTGTCTGAACATCAATTGTAAAAACTCAAAGTAGAATGAAAATTGAATCTACCGGTCGTCATGCCGCAATAAAATAATAATAAAACTTCAGTCTATCCGCTACGGAGGCAAAAGGGCATTATTTTCCAAGATGGATGTCATTCGATTGCAAAAACGCATTTCCTATATCCGCCAGGCGAAATACCGTGGCAGGGGGAAAGCCCCGGAATTCCCGCACAAATTTACGGCGGCTAACAGAAAAATGACTCGATAAATTTTACTTATATTGCAGCCAATGTTCTTTTTGAGTCTATTTTAAATATTCGATTATATTCACAGGAGAATCTCACGATTGTCATAAAACATTAATTATTTTTGAGCTGTCATATTGTTAAGGTAATATTTTTTTCAACGATTCCGATTGCAAATAAATTTATAACGGGAAAAATATATAGCATAATATATAAATTTTGTAAGTATTTTTGGTTTAGAACATTTTCTTTATTAAATATTTAAAATAAATGTATTATAAAGCTGCCTCTGTAGCGGAGTGCTCTTGGGCATTCAACTTTATCGACGACAGCGGCTACGGGTTGAAATCCTCGAACAGGCATTTTCATAAATTTAATTGTTTTAAAACGCATAAATGTTAGCTGAACACGTCATATTTTCTTTTTTTTTAACACAGTAGTGCACGGTAAACGTATGCACCTGTGCAACTTTGTATCAGACCAAGAACATAATAAACGGCTGTAGTTATTTTTAGACCTATCATTTTATTCATACCTTCTTCGTAAAAGAAAGATTGAGATATCCATATCTATCTCACAAACTCCATACTATAAAAATATTATCGTTTTTATTTCCGTCAAATTAAAATTATTATTTTTTTAGTCGTTGTTGCTTTTTAATGTTGCGTGAAATAGATGCATCAGTGACGGAGAAGAGTTTTCGTCAAAAAACTACTGCTGAAGTGGCTTTTAAATCTCACGTGCATAAAGCTTTTTGTTAAGAGTGGACATAGGACGTAGCAAAAAGTCTCATATCTGAACATTGTAATTAAAATTTCCAGAATATAAAAAAACCTTTACCGCGGAATGAATCCAAACTAGTTAAAATGGAAAATTGCAATGAATAAGTCACGGTGCTTTGACGTCGGACACCACACGTCGGAAAGCGTAACTAAAGTAGGCTTTCGGGCAAAAGCGCATTGCCGGGGAAACAGTGTGCTCTGCAAATGTCTCCTTGAAAAATTGGACAGGGTCCAACGGGGAAATAAATAAATTGTCTCGGGCGACGCATTTGGAAAGAAGAACAGAGGTTTTTTTATTATCTGTTTTTATTTTCGGAATGTAATACGCTGTCTCTGTTTTGTGAATGTCTTGAATGCAGATATTCCATTCGATTTAGTTATGAATTGGAACGTAGATACATCTCCGGGATTGCATCATGGAAATTTATAAACACAACTCTCGCATATTTCATCTATGTTTTGTAACAAACAACACGGACGCTGACTTTTTTTTCTAAACGTAAATAGTCAGTCACTGGATTTAGTACAAACTATAAAAAATACTGTATTCAACTTTTTTTTACACGGTGTATACGTTTCACAAAAAAAGTGATAGAATTCATCGACAAAATGAAGATTGGTTCACTGAATATTTAAACCTTCAAAAAAAGAGTAATATGGTATAGAAAATTACACAATATTATTCACAGTATGTAGTTTAATTAAAAACAACATAATACTATTCATCTTTACTATAATAAACGATAAAGAAGGCATCATTAGGCATATCTAATGAAACCCTTTACGGTTATTATAACCTAGACGGTTATTATAACAAAGTCTTATTTTGTTGAATTTCTTGTCATTAGGAAATCAGTTATCCGCTTCTGTGTTTTTTGTAGCTGAGAATCGTGTTGGAACAAAATAAAAATTTACTGCTCGTCCTTTTAAAACATTGTAAAATAAAGGTATGTATATATAGTTTTTTTCTGTCAAATGTCAATGTCACTGTTTTTTTTTACCATGTCCACTCCCAACGTGGAGCATATGGACTCCTAATGGAGTTTATCTCAACAGAAGTGTTTCTACGATAACTGCTTGTTACTCAGTTTTGCTCAAGCTCTCTTTTTCCAAAGAGAGTAGGAATAGAAGGAAAGGGCTATGAAAGGACTAGTGGTTAGCTAATCGCTCTCGATACGCCCCGTTCAATGTTAATGTTTTACAATTGATAATTTGTTTTGACTTATAAGTGGGTCAAAAACGCAATTTTTACCTACTTTTGATACAGTGTATGACTGTCAAATTGAAGAAAATAACCACAACCGTTAGATGTGAAAATAAATTATGAAATTTCAATGATTTTTTTAAAGACCTAAAGCTTATAAGTAAGTCTTATGATATCAGAAATTTAAAGTAATAGTTTCGTTTCTAATGTTTTATTTAAACTAAAACCACTATTTTTTTCGAATGCCGGGTCGTTAGTGAAAAAAAGTGATGTATTTTTTTTTTAAATAATCGTTAAATAATTTATTAATATATTTTCATTAAAATTGGATTTTTCATTGATTAAGCATAACAACTATTCCATAATTATATTGTCTTTCAAAATAGCAGTAGATGGTTTATAGAAAAAAAAATAATATGCTTAATCTAACATGAAACTAAATATGTTGAACGCCATATAGACGAGGGAAAGAATACAAAGTTTCCGTGTTTATATTTAAAACCCGCGAATGCCAATTGTACCAAGCACTCTGGTCAGATCCAACTGCTTCGTATCCATCATGGGCCCAGGAGTACCATCACCGCGGAGTGTGGTTATTGAGGTTTTTAGGGGAGACTTTGTTTTAGCTAGTGAAAAGTAACCTTACGTTACAAGACCGCCCACAACCGAATGTCTATTGTAAGAACATGTACGGCTAAGTGATATCCATTTGTGTTTCGGGCTTGGTTCGTGTATAATGAATGATTATTAATTTAAAACTGTGACTCAACAAAAAAAAAGTTATCTATATCAAGTAAACAATATTTTTTTCCATTGTAGAAAATAATCTACTTGAAATCAAAGGTAAAAAGTAAAATTATGAATGTCCTAAAACTAGTATTAATTCAGTACGTATCATTCAAATATAATTTAAAATTTTGACTGACGTGTTTGGTGGATTTTTAATATTAAATTTAAATCGTTCAAATTGTGTACATTTACGCAAGTTTACCTACCAACTACAAAGGTTTCGCCTTTCGGCATCTTTAGGCGTTCAAGTGCACGGTTGGACTTTAACTAACTTTTAGTAAATGAATGTAACGTATCAGTTAGTTGAAAGCTATTGATGACGACATGGATTAAATTAAAAATTAATTAAATTTAAATGAAGTTCAATTAGCTGGGAAAATATTTACTTAGAAAATGGTAACCTTAACATTCATAAATACGAGGGACAGCGGCCAACATATTATTACAATCTAAATTAGCAAATTAATCAATTAAAAATAAAAAAAGTTTGAAAATGTTCGCATGAGAATTCTTGAAAATCAGTAGAAGCATTGGCAGAAATGTGATTTAATGTTAAAATTATTTCCTATTAAAGATTAACTTTTCCAGACACAAGTAATTTATTTATCATTAAAGTTAAATTGTTAAAAATACCATTATTGTTTACATTTAACCACCTCCCAGCATATAAAGAAAAATCCATAAATTCCTGTTATAATGTGATAGATAATCAGACTTTGGTTTATAAATAAATAACCTTACAATAAGTCGTCTGAAAATGCTTATGAAAGAGACAAAAAGCGTGTCGGAATTAATATGACAATCAGTGAAATATTAAAAAATTGAATTAACTTTATATTGAAACTGTATTGTTTACATTGGTTGTTGATTTTATTACAAATCAAATGAATCTTTGAAAGCTAATAAATAAATCATATTTTATATCGTATTTCTCAGAATATTACGACCTTTCGTTAGATAAATTTAGGTTAATTCATAAAATGAAGAGTTTTTTTATAACGTATTTGGCTCACGTAGTTGGTTCCTAGTAAAGATAATCATAATTATTACGTTAGAGAATTACTTAAAGCAAATAAAATAACATATTTAAATTTATAAACTATATAAATATTATTATACAGAACATAGTTTCTCAACCTTTTTAGGCCCGTAGCCCCTTTTGAGTCTCATATTTTGCCCCCCATACCCGTTTATATAAGCAAATAAGTTTTTCGAGGCTCGGGATACAACTATTTTGGGATTGATAGTGAGAAATTGAAAGATTTCAAATTCATTTTCAAATGTTTGAAAATTTTGCTAGTCGGCAAATTTTTTTAAAAGTTTTTATTTTACTTGATGGCTGATTTCTAAAACCCAGAAATTTACAGAATTCTCAAAATGACGGGATCTTTTCTTTTAGCTCTTCCAGAAATTTCAATTTCAAAGACCCGGATTTGCAAAATATGTGGGATCATTTTTTACCTCTCTCGCGGACTTCAAACATTTTTTTTTCGCTGCCCGATTTATATAACTCGGGAATTTATGGAAAATTCCGTGGCGCCCCTTATTCGATTATATTAAAATTATGTTTTTTCTGTGACCCCCGGTTGAGAAACTGTGGTATAAAATACTTTAATAATTATTTCGTAGCAGAGATTTTTGTTGAAAACTTTTGAGTATTTTAGTAAAATTGTCGATCTAAAGTTTTCTATAAGGATTCTTAATGCAAAGTACCGTTTTAGAAATCATACATGTAACAGTAAGTAAACGATGGTTCAATACACTACACATTGTATTGTGGTATTCGTGTAAACAATGCCATAGGGAGATGTTGATCTAAGAAACGACCCGCTATGGGAAAAGGCGTTAAAGTGAGAGGCCCGCCAGGGGATGCGGCTTACGCGTCGAAACGATCCTTACACATCACCCGTGACGTCACAAACGACGCCCTGTAAAGACGTCCGCACTTGTACAGTGAAACGAAACTGTAATCAATTTTGTTTATTGCACATCACAGTGGGAACGAATATTCCTTTTATTCTTGCACAGCATATATGTCTCTTACTGATTGAAACTCATCATTCGTAAAGGGAATAGATTTAATAGCAATCATTATTAATGTAGAGAACCGACGCTATATGGAGCTTTTCGCTCGAATACATTTAACGAGAGCCTGTTTTAAGACAGTCGGTGGACCTCTCTGCCTTACGGGGTTACAGTATTACGACGTGGATAAAAAAAAAAAGTCTTAACATTTGATTATCTATTAAAAAAAAACATTGCAATAAATTAGAATAATAAAAACACAATAATCCTTTGTACTTCATTCCACTTTATTTAATATGTCAGGACCGGTTTCGCTCATTACGAGCATCGTCAACTGAATTTCTTATCAGTTAACGATGCTCGTAATGAGCGAAACCGGTCCTGACATATTAAATAAAGTGGAATGAAGTACAAAGGATTATTGTGTTTTTATTAATATAATGCCTTTCAACCAAGTATTGACAGTGAACACCCTAAAAGTGAGCAATAAATTAGAATTATTTTTTTCATAATGTACGTTTCCATAATAATTTTGGCCGAACACGACCCGGGTTTCGCCTCTCGGCATCTTCCAGCGCTATTCAGTGCGCGAAAGCACTCGAACTGACAGGTAGCGGAAGTTTTGTATTGTCAAACACACAAGTTCATTCGCTCTAAACGTATTGTTAACCTAATTGATAGCGAAAATTTACGATATGAATTATTGTTGTGAGTTAAGTGGGCAGATTATTATATTGGGCATAATGAATTGCCATACACTAAAATGTTGTACCCCTTTAAATAATTTATCAATTAATTCTATTAATATGTCGTTTTTTTTTTAAATTATTTTATTATTATATTTATTTTTCACGTTTACATCAGCTTATTATTACATCTGTAAACTGGCGCTTTATTACAAACTTAATTTTAATTCTTCAGAAATGTACGTGTCCTACCACAAACGGAATTGATAACTCTACGCGACGACATATCAAATTAAATGTCTAAAAAACACTGTCCCTATGTTTCCAGAGACCTCATACCATGTAATCATGTAATCACCAACTCCATAACAATTCAACTCCAAGTATTAAAAACCAAGTTATTATAAAAAGCGTACGTAATACATTTTCGTTCCATTCCACACCTATTAACATATATTTTCAGTAATACTATACATATTAATTATATGTGTACGTTCGACATTAATTGCTATTAAATGATGTGTAAATTATTTAATTTAAATAATTATACCTATGTACATGTAATCACAGATCAGGCATCAAATTGGATATTGAAAGCATTTCTAAGAAACAGTGATAATTGTCTTTAACACATCATGTAAGTGAAAATTATGTTTGACGAGAAGATTTTCGGTGAAACTAATTAATGGATACCACTTGAGGGAGTCGGGTCTAGGGATTGTAATACCGGAAGAATAAATCAATACCGGATTTTCATATTAAATACCGGTACAACAAATAAAGAAGGCAACAAAATACAGTCGAATGAAATCATAATATCGGGCGAGTGAATAAAAATATCAATACAATCATTCACAAATATACCATCATCTTAATCAAAAGACATATTTGACGCCAAAAAATTCTTGAATGCTTATATGATAGGATTATCGTGAAAAGGATTAAAACAGCCATGTATTTTATTACGTACTGTGGTTATAAAACGGTAAGAAACTGAAAATTTCACAGCTGTCATAACGAGTAAAAGTGTTTGTGTTTTAATTGTGTTTATTGAAGTGCATGTTTTATTTTTCCGTCTGTTTGACGTTTGCTGCCGATCGTCTATGGTACGACACAAACGCCACTTACTGTAAGTTAATTGTACTATAACTTTCGCGCAAGTCGAAGTATACGTTGTCAAAATGAACTGTATGGCATACGTACAAACATTGATTTTTATATATAAGAACTACTGTAAGTTAATTTTACTATGCCTATAACCTTCCCGAAAGTGCAAGCAAAAAGTTTGACGAAGTTTTATTGCAATCGGATCAGCGGCTTGGCACCCCATAGAGTACGAACAAACATTCATTTTTATATATTAGATTATAGAACAACGAATACGGTACGGATTGACACAACGTCTGTTAATTATAACACTCTCATAAAACTATTGAGTATCAGTTTATAGTTTAAATTTCAATGTTATACTAAAGCAAACTCACAGAAAACTGCCCGAGGCTTAAATAGCTCAAGTTTTATGAGTTCGTGGAAAGAAAATGAGCTTACTTTAGTGATAAATATTGAAAAAAATATATATAAAAATAAATATTTGAACGAATCGCAATGTCAATTTATATTTCAATGTATTATTTAACGATGTATAATATTAGAGAAATATTGTAAGTAATAAAAACAGAGCTATTTGCTATCCAGAATCAACTATTTGCCGAGTGAAAAAAGTAATATTTTACACTGAATTCTGTTGGAAATATATTTTTTTTAAATATATAAATATTTACTTTTAAGATACATAACTATGTTGTTAAGGTTGATGAATATTAAAATCGTATAGTAGAATAAATAAGTAGCCACACAAATCTATAATTATTATAAAATAATATTGTTTTTTTTATCACAATTGCACGGTTGCAATTCATAGCAGTTAAGTAAACAAGAAACCATCAGCAATAAACAAATTACATTTTTTTTTTTGGATATTAAATTTATGGAGCTTCAAGTACCAGGACGCACGAAGGTTCTTCCAGTCTCCTTCATCGATAAAGATTTTGAAAAATTGTAAATTGCATCCCCTTACCGTCGTTTGCAGACGGAAGGGCGCGATCACTACAGAGATAAGAAGTTCACGGGAACTCCATATTACAAATAATAACTTAACAGCATAGTAGTTACTAGTTTCCGAACAAAAATGTATTTTATATCTAAGTCAGTAACTCTACGCGACTATATATAATATTAAGAAAAGGTGCAAGAAAATCAATGGCGGTTATTTTTACCCGAGTTACCCGACGTCTCGTGACAATTTGGTCGTTTGGCAGTCATTTTTGCATAAAAGACAGCAGTGCCAAATTTTACACACTAGCAGCTTACATGCATTTCGTTTGAATTTAGATATTCCCAAGAGTTTCATTTCTCAACGCCATTTTTGACAATGTTCTTTTTTCTGTACTGGAGTAGAATTCTGACAAGGTAAAAAATTTTATTCACAAATTTGAAATTATGCCTTTACAGTAATTACCGAGCCTATTTTTATAAATATATATATACACATATATATATTTACCATGTTTGGTCTCAATGTGGAGTATTTCGACTCTTTATAAAGTTAATCTCAGCAGAATTGTTTTTACAAGGATGCTTGTTACTCAGTAGCTCAAACTCTCTTTTTTTACTCAGAGAGTAGTAATAGAAGAATAGTTCAGGTCTAATGGTTAACTAATCGCTCTCGATACGCCTAGTTTTTGGAATAGAATGAGGGGATGGGAGAATTCAAGAAATGATATATGTACATATATACATGCCTTCGAACTGAAATTTATAAATCGATTGAAAAATCAATGTGACCTCTGTAACCGAAGCCAACGACGTTGACCACTCGACCACGCAGCCGGCAAATCATGTCCACTATAACTATATTAAAATTTGGACATCTAATTGGGTATATAATCAAAACTCAGTTCAAGTTCATACGTGCATTAGAACGCCTGAAGAAGTCGAAAGGCGAAGCCCGGGGCGTAAGTGACAAAACGTGTAAATGTACATAATTTGAACGATTCAAATTCAATATTGAAATTCCATCAAGTAACTTCAGTCGAAATCTTAAATTATATAATAAAAAGTTTTTTCAACGATAACTGCTTTATTTAACTTGTTCTGCCCATTTACGTATCCAGAGAGGGTGGCCATGGCCACCCCTCAAGAAGAATTTAGAAACAACTAATGATCTCAACTCTTCTCTAAATTTATATTAATCACTTTTTATATAATACGTTTGTTGTGTGTGTTTATAATTAATCTCTTTTTTGAGAGAAATTTTCAATGGAATGATGAAGCTTGGATGAAGTGCAAAATTATCCATGCCGTTGAGTACAAATCCATTAATCGATTAAAAAGTCGTTATAGGAATGAATCCATTTGAATGATCTATCTTTTGGACATATTATTCAATGTGGAAGAAGGTCTGTGAAAATTGATATTTCGGCTACAGACCAGATCAATATATTGTAACAATGTAATATAAATTTATTTCAAAGTAAAATAATACGATATTCCCTTTCTGCAGTCGAATCATAAAATGTACACGACTGTGAAATACAGCCCGATTCAAAGTTAAAACATAAAATGCGATACCAAAAGTTAAGTTTTGAATAGCTGGCGCTTTTTGAATAGTTAATTTCTGAACTTTGAAACCGATATTTTGCGGGAATACCCAAGTACAAGAAGAACAATTCCAACGTTATTAAATTATAATAATATACAACATTGTTTCTACTGCGTGATGAAGGCATCTATAAAGTTATAAGTAATCTGTATCTTGCCGCTATATTTATGTTATACTTAGTTGGTTTATTTTGTTTTTCAAAATATTTCAAAGATATCTAAGCGTCACCTTATTAACGTATTTAACTTGGCCGAAGTGTTCACGTGGTCGAATCCCAGTCCAGGGAGTTTATTTTATAATTGACTAACTGGAGTTCTGTTTAAAGGCATAGATGTCTTAAATTCTTTCGTACGAGTGATTAACTAACCCCAAGTCCTTTCCTACCCCTACTCTTTCAGAAAAAGAAAAGTTCTTCAGCTGAACTTCATAAGGAATTCATGTGATTGATATTGGAAGCGGACAAATTAAATACAGTCAAAATATTCATAAAAAAATGTTTTTTTTGTATTTATTCCATCATTTAACCTGACGAAAAATGAAATAAAATAAGAGTTATTTCGGCCTTAATCATTTTATAAAACCGCGGAATTATTTCAAACATTCTGTTTTAATTTAATAATTCATATACATATACTTTTCCACCAAGAATTTTCAAATTTTCAAATCCTGCAGATTTTGTTTGTACTCCACATATTGAATTGATATACATATATTTGGGCATGCTATTCACATTGGCATTAGAAATAATAATGAAATAATAATTGAACTCTCTTGGATTTTTCACATTAAATTATGGTTGACAAACATTTATTTATTTATTATATACACTAATTTTTGGTTTTTACTTTGTTGGTGATAGATCATACTTAATTGATTTTTGATGTAATAGTTTGCATTGCTAAGAGGTCTTCAACTTTTTATTAATATTTTATTTTTCTTGTATTTTGCTACAATTTATTTGCTTAGTTGTCACTTGTAATACCAATTGTTCGTCATACCTTGTTTTTCTTACTTAACTTTTGTATAAATACCACTGTTTCATTGTATTTCTTATCAGTTGACAATTCTCACAATGAGCGAAACCGGTTGTAAACAAATTGTTTTATTATAATGTCATTCCGCTAAGTATTGACAGTAAACACCTTAAAAGTGATTAATAATGCACCATCACCATTTAAATTAATGTTACATCATTATGTCATGGTACATGCATTTCTTTCTATCGATTCAGTATATTTAGCATGTTTGGTTTAAGGACAACTCAATCCGAATTAATGCGATGAAATAATTGAATTGAAAACAAGACACGTGTCAAAAGAATAATACCAAACATATTTATTACATCACTTATGTAAGGAGGGCATCGGCCATCCCACGAGAGCCTCTTAATTTTTGGCCGAAAACTTCAAAAAGTTTTCCTCGGCATACAATAATAACGCCCCTCCCATTTCGCAGGCCAGAAGTTTATGTTAATTTCCAGCAATTAATTAAAATTTAATATTAACCCTTCGGTAACTTTCTGAGTACGCCCCTTGGTCCACGGGGCTATTACATTAAATTATAGGTACGCAAGCATTTTAATTAGTGTCATATACCAAAGCTTGATAACACAACCAAAATTTGTGCTGGCGATTAACGTTTATTTACCTGATTATTAATTTAATTTTTAAAGTATTTAAAAGCATATAATATCTAAAGTTACACATACTATGAATTTTCCATATATTTTTAAATATTTGAATCATATATTATGATAAACTCAAAAGAAAATACATTATGAATAATACTCATGTCTAAACTTTAAAATCTAAATTATATATATTGACTTTTACTAGACTTGATCCCGGAATTATCTGGTCGCCATGGTAATGTTTTTTTCACAACAATGCGTTTTATGAAAACAGCTTCTCAATCAGTTACTTAACACTCGCGGCTCGGAGACAATAAAAATACCTCTCTTCCGATGGGGGTCGTTTAGGGACCCCAGTGGTTTCCTCATTATTGGCCTTATTCTTATGAATTTCAAAAAAAATAGTCTAAGGGACTTAAAATAATTCTCTGCATCATTCCTCATACATTTTTTAAATATAAATCCGTTCTTTTTTAATAAATAATCATATTTAAGTTGCGAGTAAAAAAAGACGTCATTTCAGCACTCATATGAAATCGCAACTGACGAGATTTAGCAAATGCTATTTTACGAGCGACCGCTTATCGCTTTGCTATCTGTAATGATTATCGCACCTTCTCATGTTGCCAGAAGATTTTGTGTTTTTTTTTTGAGAATAGTATTCGAGGATACATAAATTATTATCTTTAACTTCGTACACAATAAACCGTTTTCTGTTTTATATAATAGAGACGGAACTAGGGATCGAATATTTTTTTTTCTTCTACAAAAGGTTCAAAAAACTATGATATAAGAACACCTTAATTATAAACATTGTATCACCCATATTAAAATAGATATTTAAGAAAATGTGGGTATTGGGGTCGCATTTCTTGAGCTTAGAACCGGAAAAGTTAACCTCCATTTGATTCGAAGACAGCTGAGATACAAATAATAACGCTACTACATTACTAGTGGTAAGTTAATCGCTCAGACTACGCCCAGTATTTAAGGATAGGTGGTTAATTTTCAAACGCTTTCGAACAAAATGCTGTTCGTTATGGGACTCAACAAGTGAGATCCGTCATGGAAGACGACAACGTTGTCTATTGTGCTACGGACCCGACAAATATATGAGTATAACATAACTATCAAATTAATAAGTACTCAATGTAAGGCCAACATAACTGTTTATGTCAATACGATTTAAGATCACTTTCACGCGATCTCTTTAAAGGTGTTCACTGTCGATACTTGGTGAAAAGGCATTATATTGAAAAAAATGAAACACTCATTTGTACTAATTCAACTTTTATTGTATAGTAAAATTTAATATAAAAAAAATCTAAACATTTTGTATCATACAACAAGAGTACTTACTATCTTTACATTAAATAATAAGAAATCCTTTTTCGTGAAATACAATTTCATGAATTTTCGCATAAATTGCCGTACCTGGCCCGCCCGAAAATAAAACTGAATACCTGTGATCTATAATACAATATACACATATTTGATAACGTTTGATGTGAAAGATGACATTCCAGTTATGAAAAAATATTTGGGGCCCGTATAACTCGAAGAGGCGATTGGAAAATAATACGATGTTTTTTGTGGAGGCTATATTACACGAAAAGATCTATCAAAGAGCGATAAAATGCATTACAAATTGAAAATAACTAGCCTTAGCACAAATTCTAAGATTCGTGTGATTCATACGGACTCCTAATAGAGTTTATCTCAACAGAAGTGTTTCTACGAGAACTGCTTGTTACTCAGTTGCTCAACCTCTCTTTTTCCAAAGAGAGTACTAATAGTTTAGGATAGGGCTGGGACAGGACTAGTGGTTAGCTAATCGTTCTCAATACGCCCCGTTCATAGGTAAGGATGGGTGAGAGGGGGGAATTCAAGACATCACATACATCCCATGCCTTCGAACAAAAATTCATAAATCGATTGAAAATGAATTTATAAAACACTCCGTACTGGGATTCGAACCCGTGCCCTCCGTAACCGAAGTCAACGACGTTGACCACTCGACCATACAGGCGGCAAGAATGAATTTCGATAGTTTAAAAAACAGTGAAAGAAACGTTCATGGAAATAAAAAAGTTTTTGTACACTGCCATCATGATTGTTAAAAATGCTAGAGGAAAAGGGCGTGATTGACGTAATGAAACAATAAAGGTTAATAATGTTTTTTTCAGTATTGCAGTAAAAAACATCATGCATCAAACGCAAATTGATATCAGATAGAGCCCTAATTACTATCAACAATATAACAATTGTTTTCTCACTCTTAAATTCATTTCCTTTGCAATTCTTCATCGTTTTAAGAAATTATAAAGTTGTGCAACTGTAGAATCAAGTATAAGAGTTATCATATTATATGTGCGAGACCAATTCTTAAGTTCATAAAAATTATCAACAATGATAATTAATAATAACATAATGTTTTATATATTTAGGTACATTTAGTCTGATGATGATTCTTAGATAACGAAATACGTTTCGTATTTAGTTACAGCAAATGTGGTGTCATATTGCATAGTTCTATGCTGAACAACAATCACATGAAAACATCATACACCGCAGTTAAAATTTTCATTTGGACTTAATTTAAATGGTAAACTGTCGTATGGAAACATAAAGACTGATTTCTATTAATTTTCTCTGACGAATTGGAAACAAGCGATAAGATTTTTGCTCTCTTTGATACAATTTTCCATATGAACTACAAACTGAGCAAATATACAGTTAAGATTGAAAGGATGAAAAAAGGGTCTAGTTGTTTAAAACTGTATTTATTTTATGAATACATAAATTTTCTTTTTTCAGCTATTTATTTATATAAAAAGAATGAAAAAGATCTATATCTTTCCATCTAGATATTTTCGTCTATGTAAGATGGTCTTTTCAAAGAGTATTTCGTATACTAGCAGTGTTGGAAAATGTACAGCAAATATTTACAACGATGTAGTGAAAGGGTTTTTTTTGAGCAAAGCATTCCGCTCTCCCCCAAGAAAAGCTTCGCTCAACAAAAGTTTTTCGTCCCAATCTACCCTTTCCTCCCCCTGCCCTTTGTGATGTTCTCTAGGGGCCTTGGAAGGTGCGCGGGTTATTTAAGGGAGACGAGGTGTAATTTAGACCGAATTTAAGCTCGCTCGATCCATCATTTAAAAAGATTTATCGCATGCATGTGGGCATCAAAGAAATACGCACAGACTTTGGATTATTTTGAGAAGAATAATGTACGGTAAAGCATTCAATAGAATACGTTAATGTTAAACACACTTTTCATATTAAAAGAAATATAACGTAAGCCAAAAAATTTCCATAGGTTTTGTAATATATTACAATTTGAATAAAGAGAGATGTCATTTTACTCACGATAAACACAATGAATCTGAAAGGTGTAAAGGTCATTTTTTTACGTATCTCAAAATATTATATTAACGTGCACAATGCGGAATTCTCTTTTTGATATCAAGAATATTTGAAAGCGTTATTATATTACAGAATCGAATGTTTGGATGAGGTGTAGACATAGAACTTATGCTCTTCTTGGTGAGTGGATAAGAAAAATAAAGAAAATACATGTATTCAAATGACAGAATAAAAAAAGAAAACAGCATTAACACATAATTAAGAAAATACAAACATGCAATAAATTCGATAGCGTTTCAGCTCTTTAATCTAAAAAATTTGCTTTATCTATGCATTTAAGCAATTCTTTTTTTTTTATTTCGAATAATGTTTTCTGTTTATATATGTTTTCAAAATAACTGATCAAAACATTTTGAAATTATGAAATTTCCACTGAAAAATATCTAGTCTCTTCCTTTTGATTGGAGTAGCGGAAAATTGTAGTTATTTTTTAATAAAAAGTTAGTTGATAAAGTGTGTTTAAAATATGCACTCAATATATAACATTAAACTATAAAATAAAGATTTGAAAAACTACTTTTATAAATCATGTGCGAATCTTTTCAATATTTGATCAATAAAAAATTGACGAAATTCAAGTAGCTTTAAATTCAATATAAATAGATTTATTACCCAGTGGCACTTGAGTAATATATATCGCTTTATTTATTTGAAAAAGGGTCAATAAAATGAACCGAATGTGTTTCGTTCCTCCACGCCTCCCCACAGGTGTACCATCCAGTTCGGTGGGCGGAGGCGCAAGGGGAGCGAGACCTTAGGTCCAAAGTTGTCCCTCGTCCGTCCCTCGGTGTGCCTGTAATTGGACCTCTCTGAAGTAAGGCTGACTGAATTTTCTACAGACGTGATGAAAACACCTTTGTAATTCACCCTCAGGGACAATGATTGAGGATGTGCCTGGAGGAACGGCAAACTTGGCGAAAGGATTTTATTTCAGATACGCATCGGTATCGGATTCAAATAATTTTCCCACAATGTCCCGCTACCATTACTGCATATGGCTCCTAATGGAGCTGATTTTCACAAAAGTTGTTCTGTAAGAACTGTGTTAAACAGTCTCCTTCTTTCAGAAAGAAAGGATATAAAGTTTGAGCCAACACAGAAATAGTTGTTAACTTATTGTTTTCAATAAGGTTGTTTTTAAGATCGATTAAGTGGGAGGTTACTTGAGACATCACAGACATTCATGTCATCAAACACATGTCGCAAAAGAGAAGAGAAAAATAAAGCCATAAAAAAAATAGAAAAACAAACTTCAAAAACAATTGACAGTTTTTAAAACTTATAACGTAAGAAATGTCTAGCAACGCAAATTAAGAAGCAAATAACATATGTGAATGGACGGTAAAGTTTGTCGACGTTTGGCAACATTTAAATTTCAGCAATTTTTCATTGTATGTATGTACTACGTATTGTAAAACATTCGACGCTAACAAAAGAAATTGAATTATTTTATTATTGTCGTATTGCCTTATTCCCAGGATGGAAAGCATCAAACGGCGTAAGAATAAACGCTTACATTTGTCGAGATTTACGTTACATCGAAGAAGTGACAATAGATTTATTGAACGATTTAAAATGCGTTTTGTCACGGGGGCTGTTTTTGAAACCAGTTTCTCGAACTGTATAACAGACATTGAGGAAGTAACACAAAATTAAGAATTCTGCTATGCCGCCTAAGTGAATTAGCATCTATTCGTATTTTCCGTTTGGGGTAGCGAAAAGGTAGAGGCGTCATTGTTTAATTATTAGAGCCTCCCACGTGAAGTGGGTCGAGATATAGATATTCAACCTCAAAGACTTGACAGTATTGTGCACTTATTTGTGTTATAAAACAGATTAATGTCCAAAGCTATTGACTAATACACAAATGAGTTGATAAGCCAAATTAGTTAATAATACAAAATTGCTAACAATATTAGATTTTAAGAATGATATTTCTGACTGAAAGCAGTCTGCCAAACAGTGTTGACAGATATTGTGACTGGAAATAAAATATAATAAAATGTGTCTGCTACTTCAAGAAGTACAAAGTATATTCCCTAGTTTTAAACATATCATTTTGTTTTGTTGTTAAATAACATACACATACTGTTTGATATCTTTAGAATATAAATCGACTAACAAAATATTTAAACTGATCCAACTTTGGTTCTCACATATTAAGAATAATTGAATGAGAAATAAATACCATTTATTTCGCATGTGCATTCAACCAATGCAGCTTTACTGGATTGAATCATAGCATATAACTAAGACTTTCAAAACCGTTAACTGCACTTCGATTATATAATATATGCTTGTGACGTATATGGAGGTTGAGATTGGTGGACCAATTGATCGACAAGAAGATTAGAGAAAATATCATGGAGTTCTTTGGTACACCAATGGAAAGGACAGGATTTAAATGTCATCTACGAACCTCAACTATTTTGCTCCTTTATTCGCTTGGTGGAATTTCGGTGACTTGGATAATCATCAGATATCGACATAGGTTTGATGATATTTATAAATATGATATGATATTTATAAATATTTGATGGAACTAAAATGTGATCACATAGAAGGCGGATTTAAGCGATGAATATATGCTAGCTTGTTTGGTATATGCATGTAAGAAAATTTGTAGTATAAGCTAGTTCAATATATTATTTTAGACGTACAGCAAAGGGTGAACTGTAATTTTGACGAAAGAAAACGAAATGTATTTTACAAATCACAATCATCGTACACTTTGGTATATCTTGTCGTTTGAATCGATACTTATGACAAATATTCCAATTTCAATCAGAAAGAACAATAGAAAGTTTTCAACTGGAATCGTTGAAATTTTAATTCTTATTGGAGTCGTAATCTTTGTGTACGTTGCAGATTTCTAGCACGACTATACAATATATTCTTAGGTCTATATCTTTAGCACTGCTACATGAATGTCTACGCGCGTAGTTTTTAATTAAAAATCTCAACAATTTTCACTCACCCTTTTATAATCGCTGGATTATAACATAATTACAAAATACACATACGAAATAGCTTAATATTGTTTTACTAAATAATACCAAAAATTCTTAAATAACCAAATTATAAATCTACGCGATTATGTATATTATCCGCCTTAATACGATGTAAAATGGTTTAAAATCCGTCTTAAAAATAAGCATTCTAACAAACACTTTTAATCGCGTAAGATATATACATATATACACATTTAATTTCTTGAATTAATTAGGTAACGTATTTATTAAAAATAGAAGTACCTTTTATCTATTCTAATAATATGATTTCAGACTTAACTATTTAAGTTATTTTGCGGAAGAGGAATTTACCTAATAATAAATCTTTAATCTGTAGCCTGCTGTGGCCCAGTTGGTTAGAGCTTGCTCTACCGATCACGCAGGTCTGGGTTCGATTCCTGATAACGTCGCATTGAATTTGAGAATTATTCGATTCAAAGTTTTGATCGAAGACAGAGTGTTTGTGGTGTCAATTCACATTATTTCCTCTCCATCCATCCTGCTGATCCTTTAATAACGGGGTGTAGCAAAAGCGATTAGTTAACCACTAGTTCTGTTCTAGCCTTATCCTTCTTTCCCTATTATTCACATTGAAAAAAAGTGAGGTTGAGCGACTTAATAACAAACAGTTCTCGTAGAAAAAAACTTCTGTTGAGATACCTCAATTGGGAGGCCATATGGTCCACATTGGGAGCGGACATGAATAAAAAAAACATTTAATGCTGGGTAAAAAAAAACTTTTTTTGCAAATCATAACTTTATAAAGACGATCGGATGTAATAGTGCAAAGCTATTTATCCATAAAATTGAGGACACAGTTTATATGCTTTATATCAGTGCTCCGCAACCGGTGTGCCGCGAGGCGATGCTGGGTGTGCCGCGCCGCGAATCTCTAATAAACGAAAAAAAACAAATAGTTTGGTCGATACTACAAAATATTTCTGAAGACACTATCATAGAGAAGCAGAAATAATTATTTTTTGGTTGAAATATTGGTTATTTGTACAGTCTGCGCAAGAATGTTTCGCGCACCTTGCGAAAATTCAGTTTTATATTTTAAAATGTCGTTTTAGAGTACAGGTGAATTATTTATTTATAAATACCATTACAAATTTGTCTAAGCATGTACCCACATCTTAAATATAAGTGTTTTTACCGTTTTTAGCTTTTGGAACAACAGCTAATAATGAGCTTATGATAACCAAGGTAGTAGAATTAACAATTCGTTGTATTCATTATATGTTTTTTAATTTAAATTTACGGGTATTATAAATACTCCATTAGGAGTACATGTGCTCTACATTGATAGTGGACATGGTAATGAAATATCCATATGGTTCTTTTGTGGTATGTATCATATATAAACACAAACTAATGTAATTTCTGTATATTATGCATATTTTTAATTGTGGTGTGCCGTGAAATTTTGAAGAACACGTTGATGTGCCGTGGAAGATAAAGGTTGCGGAGCAATGCTTTATATTATTTTAGAAATTTATTATAGGTTGACTAACAATTTTATGGTTAAAATTTTTTTTTTGTTTATTAGAACGAACGACAAAAACGTTAGTTTAGTTAAAAGTGATGGAAGCTGTCTTAAACACGTTATACCAAGTATCAAAAAAAGAAATTTTAAAGAGATATATGGTTACGAAAAAAACATATTATTAAACGTAGCACAACACTGAAAAAAAGTCATTTATCGTCAAATATTGTTTTCAAAATATAATCTAATTGATACCTTAACACGTGACATTCATAAATCTTGCAATCTATTGAATGAACAGTAAGATTTGACCTGTTCAAGTAGTTATTTTCTAATAAGTAAAGAAAATTCACATCTCTAAAGCGGCGATACAATCATTTAATCAGATATACTGAATATCCACAATACGCAGTGACAATGGCTATAACCTTTTACGGAAATGTGGGTGTAACGAATAAAGCCTGCCTCAATTTAAGTAACATTTAAACAGGTACCGTCACATAATTAATCACTTATTCATTCAATAGCAAATCTGTGTGACCTGCATTTGACTCCCAGCGGAGACCTCCTTATCCGCCCCGCACCGACGTCACGCGATGGAAAATACAGCCTCCGGCGTTTCACCCTTACACTAAGAAACTAAGAAGTCCTTGGAACATATTATCATTGGCAAAGATTTCGGATGTTGGGATAGGGCAGTGTAATTGTGGCACGTGAAAATTTCTTGAATGATTCCGGACATGTAAATTAATCTTCCAATTTATCTACAAAATAACGTTAATTTTATAATATTCTTTTCTATATTTTCTTGCTCCGCGTATGTAAGTACATAATGATAACCATTTTAATGTTTTAACTGAAGTCTAGTCAAAGTACATAGTTTTAAGATCCTTTAAGGCAGCGATTTCCAATCTGGGAGGCGTGGGCTATTAGCAAAGGGAGGTGCGAACAGTCCAAAATATTTATTTACCCTTTAAAACGTGTCTTGATTAATATATGAAGTAAAGGACGGGGAAGGCGCGAAGATATTTTTTTCTTCGAAGGGAGGCGCAGTAACATAAAATTTGGAAACCACTGCTTTAAAGTATGTACCTTATAAGTTTTCGTAAAAACGGAATGTGTGTACATGATGAACAATCATATAAATTTAATAACATATTTTATTATTACTTAATAAAACAATTAACAAAAAGTTTAGCTGTAAATAAAAATCCTGTTTAATTTGTAGCTAATTTTATCGATTTTTCTAATTTTAAAAATAGATATTCCATTACTTGCTAGGACAAAACAAATATATCATGAAAAAGCTACGACTAATGAATAATAAGCTTAAAGCTTTGTATCTCAGAGCATCTTGGAACGTCTTTCTGTAAAACTAGTTAAGCTTTTATTGCCGCGTAAAACAAAGTGTAGGTAGGAAAAATGATTGTTTATCACTGGTGACTTAAAGCGGCAGTAAAAGAAATAATCTATTACAACAAAAAAATATACAGAGTATTTATATCTTTATCTTTGCAATCTGATACAATATGACTTTGCAAGTGAATAAGATGTTTTTTACAACTTGAAAGAAGCAAACTAAAAATAACCAGAGAAGCAGTTGAATCACCAGTCTATAATATTGTGTCCAGTCATGATAGTTTAGTCTTCTTCCAATGTCAATAATTTTAATAAAAAGCTTACCTTACAACCAACAAATCGTACGCCATTTACCGTATCCAGTGTTTCATAAATCGATGATAAGTATCAGTGGATTTTACCTGCAAAGAAGAGAGAAGAGCAAGATTAATGGTTGTAGTTGGATAACAAAGAACACCTAGGCAGGTTAAGGGTTAAGCCAATGTTTCTTAAATAATGGGGCGCGTCATCATTGGAAGGGGAAGGTGGTGGGGATTTAGGATCGCAAGATGTTTTCACTTTCACAAAATGATCTTAATAGAATATTTGAAATTCTTAGTCCTTACAAACGGTCCAATTTATTTTTATTGCAAGTTACGATTTAAAAAGTATTACTTTTTGTTCAAATAACGAAATTGTCGACATATTTGCTGAATTTTGTAAAAAAAAAAAATTTGTCTTTACTAATTTATTTTATTTGAGAAAGGTAACATAAATTTTATACTGTAATTAAACGACTTTTTCATTTCTAATATGACGTTGAATCGTTTAACTTTACTTCAATGTTTTATTTGTTTATCAATATAAAAACGGAATCATATGACAAATCTTATATGTAACTTTTATATTACAATACAAACAATTTCTATAATTAAATTAAATCGTTCAAATTTTATACATACATAGGTAATGACCCGTGTTTCGCGTTTACTAATCTTAGTGCGTTAAAGTGCACGGATGAATTTGAGCTGACATAAGTGTATCATGTATACATTTTCACTAACAACACAAAACTTTCACACTAATTTACTATAGAGTCAGTCAATGTTGTTGTACGATATACGATGCTCACGATGTGTATGAAATTTGTTTTATTTCTAGCGTTAAAACGTTAATATAAAATATTGTATGTATTTGAATAAACATGGGTGTACTAAACAGTTGTTTGTATCGATTACACGATATCATAGATTCTCAGAATTACTAATAGACTATATTTGCTATTGTTCCGAGAAATACTAAAGTCTATTTATCAAACGTAACACTATATTTTGGTAAATATATTGGAATGTTAGGCTATATGAAAGGATGTATTGTGTTACTTGGAAGTTAATATAAGTTAGTTCTGATGAGGGCATAAGCCTTTTTTAGGGTGCACATTGGTGGAAAGGCATTATATTAAGAAGAAACCTAATATTTCTTGGTACCTAATTTGTAATTTTATTAATCAAGATCAGGACCGGTTTCGCTCATGGCGAGCATTGTCAACTGTTAAGAAATAAAATTTATCAGTGTTAACGTACTCCATATCCGTACGAAATACTCCATCGAGTAAATAAAAAAGGCTTAAAAATGAATAGTTTAGAATTTTTAGAGATTAATAAAAGTATTAACAATAAGGAAATATTATTAAATAATAATCTTGAATAAATCAGGTGGTTCGCCACTATTAAATATATTTTCTAACGGTTTAACCCGTCGTAATTGATGCAACTCATCAGTTAAACATTTCTTAATGTAAATGTCATTTGCATTACCATTATCGTTTGTTTGTTTTTCTATCATCCCCTCCTTGCCTCCCATTTTTATTATAATATATCAGAATAATAAAATTAAAATCATTCGTACTTAAGCAAGCAAAAGTAGTTGTCTGAGGATGCCTCTGAAAGAGGCGTAACACGTGTCACATTTTGTAACACAATACGTGAAAAAATCTAAGTTATTTTATTTTATATTTAGCAGTGCTATTTATACAAAAACAGATTGAAATGAAAAGGTGTAATAAACAATTGGCATTGAAAATAATTTACAAATTACAGTAGCAATTATCAATAAGTGACTCTAAAATAACACAGATTGAAATGTTTAACACCTCTAACATGTAATTAAATTGATGATTTTTGATGATTAGTTGAGAATGCTTGCCATGAGCGAAACCGGTCCTGAAGAAATGAAATCTTATCGTAAATTCTCGCTATCAATTAGGTTAACAATACGTTTAGAGCAAATATACTTGTGTGTTTGTATATCGACAATACAAAACTTCCGCTACCTGTCAGTTCGAGTGCATTCGCGCACTGGATAGCACCGGAAGATGCCGAGAGGCGAAACCCGGGTCGTGTTCGGCCAAAATTATAAAAATTATAATGGAAACGTACATTATGAAAATAGTTCTAATATTTCAATTAATATTTTTAAAACCAAATTTCTTTATTTTTTCACGTTATAACATTATATTTCTTGGAAGTGTAAATTTAAACAGTAAAAAGTAACCAATGGTGAAAGATGAATAAACCATTGCATGTACAATTTGAGATATCTATATAACATAATATAAACACGCCACATTCAAGGTGTTATAACTGTACGAAATTTCACTATTAATGTTCATTAACATCAATCCAGGTGAATATCAAATGATTAACAGGTATTTAATATAGCTCGGCTTCGTGTAGCCATTTTAAAGGGGCCTACAACACGGAGGAATGCTGGATTTGGCGAGTTACGTAGGGCGTGCGTGTTATCTGCTGGCACACACTGAGCACACATCGTTTTGTTTGGACATTCTCAGTATGCGGTTTGAAGGCGTAGAACGGGAAAGATCGCTCTCCGTTACATGTGAGTCTTAGAGATAAATCTGCGAGGTTAAACATGCTTAAATGAGAGAAAAAACATTTACCTGTGTACAGAGTTGATGTTTAACTTAAGGCAGACAAAGGTTAAATACACCAAACATAAGCTTTAAAAGTGCTTTTGTTTAGCTATTTTTATCCCTTGTAAATAAAGCCCAGACAGACAAAACATACTCACACTCCAAGGGTAAAAAAAATATAACAAAAACGATGTAAAAATCGATGGTACAGAACGAATGAAAGCAGAACCACTTTATCAATAATCGATATTTTTACTAGTTGAAGATACTACTAGGTGCACTAAAAATAAAATTCTAGCAAAATACTTCATTTTGTGTCACATTTTGATTGATATCTATCTATACATCAAATTCTGGGGCTGTTGGAGCAATATCCCTTTCATCTGGTATATTTTGATGTTGCTTTTCCTGCGTAGCGTCCTGGATTTACCTGGGTGTAGGCGGGTGCGTGGTCTTTGGTTTTTGTTTTGTTTTTGTGGTGGTATTAGTTCTAATTCGTAGGCATTACAAGTGACACTAGTGGTTGATTCAGTAACCTCGATTTGCAGTTAATTGGAGTTATGCTTATCTGAGCAGTTAACATTGTGTCACATACATGTCAGCTACCTGCTTATAGATTAAATATATAAGCTATGGACTCATATGAACCATTTGAAGTTTTCCACCATCTCTCGAAATGATAATAAGGGTTGATTGACTTGACATTTACTTGGCAGACTCCATTATAATAGGGTAAAGATAGCAACGTATTTTCACCCTATGATAATTATAGACCTGGTCTGATTAAGGCATAAGTCGAAATAGCTATCAATCATATTAAAAAATATATTTGTAGAACTTTGATTAGATACTTTGATCATTTTTTTTTAATTTGAGACATATGATTGAATGTCTGTGGTGTCAATTCTATTCGATTTACAAACAATTTTCATCAAGTTTATCTACTATGATCTTTCTTGAAAATTTTGAAATATTTGGCGAATTAGCATCAGCTGTAATGCTAAATATATTTGTTATTATTTTTTTTTTTAAATTTATTTGATTTACACATTTCTACCCAAGATTGACTTAGATTAGTGGTTCTTAACGGGGGTGGTACCGCCCCCCTGGTGGGCGGTTAAAAGTCTAAGGGGGGCATTTTTAATTTTTCAGAATTTGGAAGCGCTATTATTAACACGTTGCTTACGGTCTGCACAAATTCGTGTGTTACAGTAACTTTGTATTGCCGCGGTGTGCACATATTTATGCTTTTCATCTTTATATATAAAAAACGCATGTCAAACACCTTATTTCTTGACATATTTACTTTAATGTGTGATTGGAAGATGTTGCCAAAGGCAAAACTTCGATTATCGAGTCTTTGTTGGTTCAATAACACGATTAAATATGTAAATGAAAACGATGCTAGAATCGTCATTCTTAGGTAGCGCAGTACCTAACAATATTCTCCGCGTCAAGCTATTTTTTTGCAGTTAAACCGTTAAAAAGTTTTGCTTGTTAAACCGTGTTACATATACTAACGAGTTTTATTGTGTAATCGTATATGAAGTTTATTTTACTTTATTATACTAAATATTTTGTGAACTTTTGCCATTTGTTTTTGAGACAATAGAGATTTTTAAACCTTATTTGTGTCATATTGTAATGTGTATTTGAATTTATTTACTATTTAGATTTTTGCAAGCAAGTTTGCGATTTGTTTTTACGGTCTTTGTGATTAGTTTTTGGGACTATGAATGGTCTTGTGAACGAGTATGTGACGCGATAAAAATGCATAATTTAACTGACGATGACATCATTGAAAAGAACCGAAAATAATAAAAATTTGACACGCGTAATTAAAGTAAATGCCCATAACCATGTGAACCAATAAATTATGACATTTAATAGTTTGATTTTTACGGCATCCAGAAAATCTCAAACTGTGTAACATTTGTTTGCATTGACGTATTATGTGCTTTTTTAACGAAATCATTTTTCAAAATACATAAGATTAAAACTATATATTAACAACACTGTCACTTTTACTTATAAATTACGAAATAAATCAATTAAATTTTCATGTATGGCATGCATGACGCATTCACCCATCGTCTTGCAAGCCAAACCAATATTTAGCAAGTTACAATAAAAAACGTTTAAAAATTATTTTTCCCGATGAGTTTAACTTGGCGAACACAAAAAAAATGATTAGCATAGCAAAAATAAGTAAAAAACGACACTTTCTTTTCGATTTTTCATAGACAAAAAATATTTTTAAAGAAAAAAATGCAAAAATTGAAATATTTTTTTAATTACCTCTTTAATCACATTACACAAACATTTTTTAAAAAATTTAAAATATGAATGCAATAAAACACGAGCAGAAAATATATAGCGATCACAAAAACGAGAATGTGTTGTCTTCGACCAACACAAATGTACTAAAATTTATTTAAATAATATTACAAAATACATAAGACAAACAGCAGTATGTTTTTTAAGTCTAATAAAAGTAAAAGTCAACTCGTAAAATATTTTAATTTTAAGTATTCTTAAGCAAAAAATATCTTATTTCAAAAGTCATTTTCAATCATAAATAATAAAGTAAATCGACACAAAAAAATACACATACGCAACAACCCCTCTTGAGTAGCATAAAAAAAACAAAAACCCGAAATAAATTAGTTTTGCCTTAACGGATACTGATTACACGCCCACGTGTGTAAACCCGCGCTAGCGTGGGGCCGGGGTTTAACGGATAACGACCATTTCCGCGTTAGTGCGGGGCCGGGGTCTTGAGTGTTAAGAATAGGCTGCCATTGTTCAGATGGTTATACTAATCACTTCACTTTCTTAAACTAATCTCGTAGATGTTGTGGCTTGAAGCCTGATCTCAGAGTGCACCATGCTCAGAATGGGACACCTGCTAGGATTTTTTTAAATGTTCAAAAATATATTCTCCAAATATTAATTGTATCAAAAAAAAATGGTTATGGGTCACCAAGTCTAAGATGTTTATAATAAAAAGTTTTACTGTATATTATGAAAACAGTTAAATCACATCGTCTAAATATATTTTTTCCATTATATATTATTTTATTTATTTTAAAAAAAGTTCGTTTTGTTGATACGCACCTCACAGTTTGAAGTTTACTGACGTAATTGAGGTCGATTGCTTAGTGCGGAGCTCTTCTCTAAACTCCCTTTGTCTCGATTATTTATCACCCGCGGCAAGTCAGTTTTTTTTTAAAATATAGCCGTAAGCAATGTGTTAAAATGTTAATATGACATACATGGCAATAAATGGCATTTTGGAGGGCAGTAGATATTTTTTTCTGCTAAAGGGGGCTATTCTTTCGAATGGTTAAGAAACACTGATTTAGATAAATGACTTAAAACATAGTAATAAAAATATTACGTAATAACAACGAATGGGCGTGAGTAATTAATAAAAATATATTTTAAAAGCTATTAATAACGTTACAGCAGTTCAAAAAAATGAGAAACAATAGTTCAAATGTCTTGATAACAACTTTTTTTACTTGTTCATTTCAATATGAATTTATTAACAATGTAAAATAAAACAAGAATATACTTGGTTCGCTATTGAACAATCAATTATTTTTTAAATGTAAAAAATAAGTGATCTAGTCATGCTTCATTGGAGTAATTGTTAATCTATTTATAGATATAATAAAAGCGAATGAAAAAAAAATTGCGACAAATTTCTTTGATGCAGGGATTTTTTTTTTATCGAAAAGACGGCTCGAATGAATGACGGGCCGACGTCCGCAGTTCGATTTCCCGCCCTTTTTATCGGGCGACTTCCGGCGCGGCGCAGCGGTCGCCCGACAGCCACTTCCGGCGCACTCGAAAGGGAAAATTTCATTTCTCAATAGTAATTTTTTCCCGCCGAATTACTTCAGCGAGGGAATCTTGTGATGTCTTTATTGACGCAGAATCAATTGATGGCAGAAAAAATACACCGGTATGGTACGGATATTTCTTGCTATGCGTGCGACTGAAATGGAAATACATTCATACACTGTTTTTATAGCAATAACAATGTGTTAAAGCAGGCGAACAATATAATTCGTAGTTACATACATATTTTTCTTTTGTAAAGGATGACACATTCATTTGTGTCAAGCATAAAACATACAGATTCATATTATACATACACTCAACACTTTTTTTACACGATATATACGTTCCACTAAAAACCGTGTTACAAAAGTAATCCAATTCATACAAAAATTGAAGATTAAAAAAAAACGTGTAATTTGAATAAAAACAACAACGTGATTTCGAACATCGTGTAAAAAAAGTTATAATGAAGGTCCGATAAGTAAATAACAAAAGTTATTATTCCTAATATGTATTTTAATCACTATTCATCGCTACCTGACTATGTAATATAAACGGAGATTTTTACAAGACATAAATCACTTTCATAGCTAGAAATGTCGAATGAAGCCCTTTGTTTGTCATTACTGTTCTGTGTTGTTAAGAAAAATAATACTATGCATCGCCACTTGGTTAAATAGGGGGACTTTTATGAGACATAAATGACTTCCATCGCTAGAAATTATATGTTGGGATCTAATGAAGCCTTTTGTTTTTATAACTGTTTTGTGTTGTTGAATTTCTTGTTATTAGAAAATCCGCTTTGTTTTTTGGAAATCGTGTAAGAATAAATAATTCGTGTAAAAATATAGTATTCATTTGTAAAAATCCGTCGAAATTTGATTGCACTGTGTACTTTATTTATTATTTCAGGTGAATAAAATGCAGTTTTGATAAAGCAATAATAAATGATCACCTTGACATTAAAAGTTTGGATAATAAACAAAATACTTCTAGCTGATGATTATGTGCAACCTGGTAATACACACAATACGGCCTTTAATTACACGGCCGCATTTTACAGCACGTTGTAAACAAACACATTTACTCCCACACGCATTTCGATTGATGCAGAAATGCACGAGACTTATCTTTAAATTGTCTTTTGTTACAGCAATCAAATAGTATTATGTGATAATGGCTAGCATTCACTCTTCGGCATGACAGTTACTTCACTATGGTACAAGTCTTAGTGATAACAATCAAGTCTTAATATTGTGAATGCTTGTTAACAACTAAACAATTATAAATTGTTTGAAATGGAATTATGATGGTATAATAAAAAGTCAACGTTAAAATAATATTGTAGGTTTCATTTTGTATAGTAAAATGTAACACTTGATGAAAAAACATTACATTAAAAAGTAAAACAATCTTTTCTCAACACTCATAAACGCGGAAGTGGAACACGGGAGTGTTTTAATTTGTAATCTAATATTTATTTTAAAAATTCGGAGATGAAAATCTTACGTCGGCATTTCATTTTGCGGTGTATTTATTATTTGTATAAAAGTGGCACGGATTTGGGAAACGAAAAACTTCTACGAAATGAAAACCCGTAAAGAAAATTCGCGTCATCTTTATTTACACTCTAGTATAGAATTCAAAATTGGAAGCCTATTTTACTTCCCGCCATACGTTCACACTAAAACATAATACCAACTCTAAGACGGGTTTTATTATATCGAAACCTACAATGAAACTGATTTATTGCCAGGTCTTAGCTAGAATTAGCGCTATGTGAATAATACGGAAAGCCAGCGGATATTGCTGTTATCTTTCGCGAGAACTTAACCTCTCCGATTTATATGCGTAATAAACTTTATCTACGGTCTCGCTTTGAGTTAATATAATTTCGTAAGGCGTAAAAGAGATGCAAATACTTTTCTAACTTCCGTCTGTTGAGTTAATATTCATCTTCATTCCAAGGAACGTTCGTAGCTCTATCTCGTTCGCTCATATAAAAGCTTCAGTTAATTCGAAAGAGATAAGTATATTATAAAGCATAGTGTCAATTACGTTTTCTTTTCTTTTATTCTACAGTTTCCTTTATAGGATGTCGTTTTACCATAATTTAAATATTTAATAAGGGGACGACTTTGGAATAAATACTGAATATTTAATTCTGAAAGGGTACAGACTTAGGAATTACGGGACTTTCATTCCGAAAGAAGTCAAGATTTGGGTTTTATTATTGTTTTACGAGTTTTTTGTGAATAATAACACTGCTAAGTTCTTTTATACCAGATTACGATAGCTGTTTTGGTTAAATTTACAAAGTAAGCTGCCCGAACATTTGTATTTGCAACTTTACGAGCATATTTTTAATAATAGTCATATTTTTATGACTTCTAAAATTTATATCCAAAATATTATGGATCAAAATTAAAAATATTTGCTCGTTAACGATTTTTTTTAAGAAATTCAAATTAACTTTTTTAAAAAAATATGTGACTAAAAGTAGCTTAGTAATTTATATGTTGTTTTCCAATTAATGGGTTGTCACGTTTACCATTCCGTACATTAATTAAATTATATTACAATATGGTGTTGAATTCTCTTGGTATTAAAATTTGAGCTTAAGGAGATTGCTTCATTATCAGAATTTTAATCCTTTACCTGCATCAAAGAAAATCTTACATAAAAGTGCCGAAATTCTTAAGATTAGAAAATATTATCAATGATAATAATAATTCTTGAAACTCTCAAATATGCGTATTTATAACAACCAAAACAAAGAGCTTAACTGGATAGCTGCCACAGACGAGATATCTTGTCAAATTTTTCGTGGTCAACACGCCAGAGACGAGTTACCTCGTCAATAACAAATTAAATTCATAATTGCAAATTATAGCCGGCAAGCTAGGTACAAACGGACTTTTTTTCTACAGCAACCAAAAGGTTAAATCTTCATGCAGTCAGTATTCATTACAGGCACAGTGGTCATTCCCATAATATGAGAAAGCTCTACTATAATGTGTACCTCCTTTTTGGATACAAGTATCTAGATATGGCTACAAAAATATCATCTGAGATATGTTTGCTTCATAATTTTACATGTTGATTATCTCCCCTAGCCTAAGGTTACGGCCTCAGTGGCTCGTACAGCGTGGAATACATACAAGCGATATTCCAGTGGCCAGATAGTGATTGACACAGCGCCATGCAAACGCTGTCCGCTGAGACCTAAAGCTAGTCTTTATGTCAAGTTTTTTGAAAAAGTTAGATTATATCTGTCAAAAGATCTTAATCTAGAAAATTGAATAAGTATCAAGATAACTACCAACAATATGTCGTCGCATATACGAAATTATCTTTTTACTACGAATTGAAAAAAAAATAAACAAAATATTTTAGTGATATACCAACTGATTATGTGTCGAAAAATAACTGGACTTAACAATATTCCCACTCAACTGTTATTGCGTTTTTTAACAATGATGTGATACTTTGTTTGAAATAATCAAATCCCGTCCGGTTTTTAAATTATTCGATCAGTCACGCGTGCTGCTTTTCACAATATAGGAAACGAGAAATAAAATGTTTCGGTAAAAATGCATTCCAGAAAAAGTATTGTTTTGCCATGAAAACTAAAATTGATGATAAAACGATGATAAAACGCAAGGATTTCAAATGAATAAAAATACTATTTAATGCCTAAATATAACACGTCCAATAATATCATAATGGATGGATGAAGGGCATATGTTTTAATAAAATGTATAAGTTTAAAAAATAGCGCGGCAACGTTTAAATTATTTAGAAATAGAATTTCATATTATCAATTAATTGTGTCGTGTTTATTATTAGCTACGTAACATACAAATTTTAAGTGTATTCATATGAAGTAAAATATATTTTAAAAAGCCACAATATATAAATGTTAATATTCTTTTAACATTAATGTGTTTTTTCAAACATGTTAAACAGAACGTTAAATTGTTAATTACATAATTAATTACAAACCAATTTTTTTCTTATTTCCGCGTGTTTAAACATGAACAATTTTGCATTAGTTTTCGCGTTCATTGAAACGTTTAATTTTGGGAATTATACGTTAAAATTACACGTTATTGCGATTGTAAAAAGGTTAAAATTTCAATTAAATAATTTGATTAATTTAACACGAATTGAAATTTACGCGTGGATTGTTTTTAAGCAACCCGATTAAAAGTTTTAAAGTTCAATGTGTTTTCGTATATTATACGGATTTAATTAAAATAAAAATATTAATTAAATATTTATGGTCACAATAATTGTCACAAACAGATTTGTCATTTACATGTGTAAGAAAGAGACAAACGCTCATTGTATGCATGGCAGGTGAGGAGTATTCGGAAAATGGAGATGGACATTATTTTTTCATAACATATTTCATCCCACCTATTATTAAATGGATCCAAGATAATTATTTTATTAATTAAATGTAATACTTTAATTCAATGACAATTAATCTTTATTTTATTGGGTTAATATTTTCATGATAATGAAGATGGGACGGACTAGTTGAAACATTAAATTATGAAGAATTATTTTTTAACCAATAGGTGCAATAAGTTAGCCATCATATAGTATTTTTTTCACATTACGCGACCAGAGAACTACAAAGTTCTAAGTGTAGATTATTAACGAAACAAAAGCAACAATGAATAACATTATTGGAACTTAGAATACTGCCTCATTGATATTTTTGTTTCACCAAAACTCTAGTTACATAGTTGTTCTCGGGTTGAGACAATGGCTAGAGTCGTTTTGCTGGTAGATTTAACATGGTCAAAATAGTAGTTTTTCTGACATATGACTTACACGTCAAACATATATTATTCAGTTCAGTGAAATAGCTATATGCCACAAGTTATTTTGAAATTAAATAATAATCTTTACATAAAAATATTCGTGCGCTGACATACTAAAATCTTTTTGTCGAAATTGAATCTATTGCTTTATCTATGTATATGATAATAAAATTATTTGAGATAAAAATTGTTTTTACAACAGCCTTTGGGTTTTTTTTTTCTTTTCAACAACCAAGTTGTGAAACTCTGTTAGCTGAAATTGCAATATAAGAGAATATGGGTCTCTACTTTTTTCAAACTACGGTACGCGGGTCAGCACCAATCTGGAAATGTCAGGAATTCATAACTACAGTGTGTTGGTATGATTAGCTAAGTAGGTCATGGCCCATGGAACTCAGTGGAGGAGTCAGTGTAGACAGTGGCGGATTACCCTATAAGCGAATGACACACAAATCTTGGGGGTCTCAAAAAAAACTTATATTATAGACCCATTTTTATTATTTTACCAGATTTTTTTACGTTTTTATGTTATCCAAAAAACAGGGCCTCCACATTGAAGTGCGCCTGGGGCCTCACATGTGCTTAACCCACCACCGAGTGTGGCCCGGCCCTATGATTATACATTTTGGAGACCCTTGGACTGAGTCATCAGATTCCCACTGAATTTCATCTAGGTACGAGCGATTTGATTGACATCAAGATTTGAGGTGTTCTTATGTTTTAAGCTTTAATTGCGCGCCACAAATCACAAAAATTAAGTATAATACATGATTAAAGAGAAAAATACGGAAAAAAAAAGTAGTTTTTAAGTTTGTTAGGGTGGTAAGTAGTAATCGATAATTTTCAAGATTGTTCTTGCGATGCAATAAACAACCACCCTGTTGTTACAGAAGTATAGCTTGAATGAACAATATAAAACATTTAAGACGGGCTGTAAATTTTTTTGTGTAATTCATATTCGTAAAAATTTACTGCGTTAAAAAACTTTATGAAGAAAATTTATTATTGTGGATAAAAGAAGAAACTTTTATTTTTAAAAAAAGGCGAAAATGTTTGGAAAAATTCGTGTGTTTTTACGAGTGTCTAAAATGATTTATATGTTTGAGAAAAGCGATAAAACACAGACGTTAGGGGAAAAGGTTTACGCATAATTATAATATTTATTCAAAGAAATGTGTGTCTATTTACTGAACACACACTGCGAGATTTATTGCCTAATGTCTAGAGATTATAAGGTGAAATACTAACTAGGCGACAGATGTGATTCATAAAGATAAAGACCGCATATATGTATGTATATACAACAGTATATAGGTTAACATTTTGAGAAACATTTGAAACGGAATTAATAATTGCTCACTTTATTAATAACACTGTAATTTTGTATAAATAAAAAATTACAAATTCAAAATTTGAACTATAAGAAACAGTGATTAAAATAAATTAAAATTGATTACATCGTTTTACTAGTGGTTGTGTTACCAGATGTTACAAGAGTTTTACGCTTTTCATAAGCATTTCAAAATGTATGTATACATTAATTATAATTTTTAGCTTAAAATAATAATAAAAAAATAGTGTTTTTCTTTTTACCAGGTGTATTTTTTTCGATTTATTAACACAACCAGTGGAATATTAATGTCATTAATTTAAATTTTATATTCAATCTGTCTAAAATATAGTAGCATTCTTCCTAAGTAATAACATTTAATAAATTATTAATAAGTTGATTAAAAGTAGGAACGCGTGTTATTTTCGAAAATTAACATGCTTCCAAATATGCTTCAGTATATATAACATAAAACATAAGTATTTTTAGAGAAGTGAAGTGAGCCAAGTAAGAAACTTTTCCATTGAACTTGTAAGTGCAATCACTTACATATTTATTTATTTAGTGTTTTTGTGAATTGCAAATTTGTATTTACGGGAGAAAGCTCTTTTGCAGTGTGCTTATTAAGATTAATTTACTTTTACAATACTTTAAGACAGTGCTCCGCAACCGGTGTGCCGCAGCGCATTCCTGCAGTGAAGAAAAGATCAAATAATTTGTTCAAACAATGATCAAGTCAGAGTTGCCTAGTTGTAGTACTGAGGTAGCAATAAATATTATACAATTGAGGACGATGTCTAATGATATTTTTGCATATACCCTTATGTATATATACATAAATGCATATTTGATATGGGCTGCGAAAATCTGGAGAAAATTTTGGTGTGCCGTGGTAGAGAAAAAGTTGCGAAGCACTGCTTTAAGACATGTAAAATAATTTTTCCAAGTCTTAAATGACTTCTTAGGGGCTCATATTATAATTAATTATCAATATACAGACAGTTACTCTACAATGAAATAAATTTCTATGATCTAAATGTCACTTTTATAGGTGACAAACATGTCACACTCTTCGGAAAAATATTCTAAGCGGGTAGTATCCGCACTATTCTATGGCATGTGTTAACAGCTTTGAGTGCTTTATCACTCAAGTTGATATTGTCGACCATTTGTAGTTTTTTCTTTATATAATATTTTCGAGTGTGGAAACAACAAAATAATATCAACATTTTAAGAAAATAATTATTGATTGAATTTCGATATTGAGTATTAAAACGACGAGGAGGAAGGAGGAATTACTTTGGGAAATGCGTGAAAGACGGCAGACTATGACACCTTTTATTTTAAATAATTATATATAAAAAATATGCATATTACTAGATATTTATAATACGCAGACTGTAATATGTAAACTGTACGGAGTCGAAACATTTGTAAATGCTGGAGTTGGAGTCGTGGTTTTTTTCAAGAACTACACAGCTCTAGTGCGTATTTACTTTTGGATTCGTTATTGGGAGGCAAATGGAAAAAAATGAAATTGATCCCTCATAATAAAATTGAATACAACAAAATCATTGACTAATTATCTCTTCTGAACAACATTATATTAATACTCGATGTCAGTTAATTAGCTTAATAGGTACTGGCTAATTTCGAATCACACTGTTGACATGGCGATCTAATAATGTTTATTAGATCGCGATACATACATAGATCCAACAATATAAAATTGAATACAAAAAAAAATATCTTACAATCTTTTCTAATTATTTATTTTAAATGTATAATATATAAAATGTAGTTAACAATGACCATGAAATTTGATATTTTCATTTAAACAATTGATATTCCAACACATGACTAAATACGAATGAAAAACAACTGTATTAAATCAAAAAGTAATAAAGTCCGTACAAATCATTGCATAGAACAAAGCCCTTAGGGACCAAGTTTTACTGACGTAGCGTGCAGCGTGCAGCGTGCACATCAAACACGTCTTTCGCAATACTGGTGTCCTAAGTGGCTAAATAATAATGAAACGACGCCACGTAAACGTTGTCTACTTCGAACTTACAATTACGTGTAGACAAACTATGAAATGTATATAAAGAAAAATAAATGTTTTTTTTTAATTCAATATCCTTCGTTTATAATCAATCATTGATTAGAAAAAATATGAAATTTAAGAAAATAAGTTCAAGAAATAATATTGATGCAGACTACAAAGTTATAAATATAAGGTTCAACGAAACTGTCAGAGCATACGTAGAAAATGTGTGAACTTTCACAACTGCGAACACGCACACTATCTCTGTCTGCGTATCGTTAACATCAAGCATATTGAGTGAATATTGACAGGTTTCACTACCATCTGGTAATAATTTCAGTATATTAAAGTTACTAGTTACTTTCATATACAGGACGAATATTCGAAAATCCTAATTTATATACTATATCAAATAACAATTCGACTATAAAAAACGCAAAAGGAAATAAGCCATACAGTACAAAAAAAAATACAAAAAACGTTTTTTGATAATTTTTGGCCGAAGTCAAAATATTAAATATACACCAACTTGAGTGTACGAAGACTAATAAATTAGTATTTTATTAAGATACTCAGTCTGATATTGATTTTATCAGTTTCAGAAAAATCATTTTTCTTGGTCGTGATTGTCACATGCCCTTTTTTTCAAACTTAAAAGGTAAATTTAGATACCAATTTGGCATTTGAAGCTTACCTCTGTTTAATAGAACGTGTAGTAAGTTGTATATATTGTGATTATCGAAAAAGTCTGACTGCCTTTGTAAAGTCGATCTGTATGTATTTCCTTTTTTATTATATAATCATAAATTAAAATATTTAAGTACACATTATGAACGTGTACACGCGTATACGGTACTGAGTGTACACTGTTTGGTGATGAAGTTTATGATACACTCTCGTATATATTATATTACACGTTGGGTACATTTATATATTCTCCAGGTGTTCCGACATTAGGCGGGAATTAATTTCGCCTTCAGAGGAACAAAACAGAATACATGGACAGCGGTTAACCTTCTGAGGGCGGGACAACAAAAATATTCGCCACCGTGAATAAATAAGTGAAATAACATTTAAATATACTCACTTTGCTTGTCATAATTTGAATCCATTTGGCATAAAAATAAGACCATTATTATGTTATTATATCACTGTCTGTCAGTCTGTAATATGTTTATGAAATAAAAATAATAAAAGATTTTTAGTACTTTTTCCACTTAAAATTTATTTGATCATGACCGGTTTCGCTCCTCACTAGCATTATCAACATGACATTATTTACCACTTATATTTATGGTTGATTTTTTAATTGTATGTTATAGGTGTTAAGCATTTTAATTTTGTGTAATTATAATGTAATTTGTAAATCCTTTTCATTGTTAGTAGTTACTTACACCTTTTATTTTAATTTAAATTGTATTAATAGCACTGTTTAATTTATTTTTCTTATCAGTTGATAATGCTCGTGAGGAACGAAACCCGTCCTGATCAAATAAATTTTAAGTGGAAAAAGTACTAAAAATCTTTTATTATTTTTATTTTAATACCATTCCACCAAGTATTGACAGTGAACACCTTAAAAGTGATGTTTATGAAATTTAAATGAAAATAAGACAAAATAACAAGGCCTATATATTTTAGATGAATGAAAATAAACATTAACAAAAGCGACGAAGAAGATGTTGTGAAGAAGGGCCACGGAGAAAAAATATTTTTAGGGGAGCCACAGCAAAGTTTTAGTGGGCCACAGGCAAATCCTGGAAGAGCTAAAAAAAAAAGGTCTCGCATCTTTTTGTTTTAGGGAAATCCATAAATTCCTGGGTAAAATCTGCCAGCGAGCTAAATTTTCTCATTGAAAATTATTTTGGAATCTTTCAACTTCTCACTTTGTCTCAAAAAACTTATATGCTTATATACAAAACGGGTATGAGGGCCACGGGCCCAAAAATTTGAGAAACTATGATCTAAAAATTACAAACGCCCTAAGATTCCTAAGCTCCATTATTTATTTTTTCTTTTTTTATAACCATATCTGTTCAAAATATAGACCATATGTGCTTTTAATGCAGTTTATCATAATAGAAGAGTTTATACGAGAACTGATTGTTACTCAGTTGCTCAATCTCTTTTTTCAAAGACAGCACGAATAGAAGGATATGAATAGGACGAGACTAGTGGTTAGCTAATCGCTCTGGCTACTCCCGTTTTTTTAAGGATAAGATTGATGGAAGCGAATCACATACATCCATGCATTTTGACATAAATCAATTAATTAAAACTGTCAGTACTGGGATTCAAGCCCGTGAACTCTGTGAACTCCGTAACCACTCGTCTAGAGTATCCAATCCCGGGATCCCGTCCAATTTTGTGATCCCAAAATCCAGGATTGCGACAGTACTAATCCCGGGATTTCTGGGTAGAGAAAATAAAACGTGAACGAGAACGTTGTTATTTTTGGTAAATCTGTGAATTTCTGAGATTTTGGATTCGAAAATTATGGAAGAGATAAAAAAAAAAGCTCCCGCGCTGTTCATATCATATTTGGGCAAATACATAAATTCTTGGTATGTTGAAATTGACATGACATTGTTTGAAAAATCCCGAATCTCAATTTATACACGATTTTATGTAGTGTTCAATCCCGGGATTACAAAAAGGATCCGGGATTGGATACTCTACACCTAACCACTCAGTTGACAGTTTAAATATATAGAAAAAAATTGTAATGTGTCACTTATGAAAAAATCAAAGTCGATGTTTGACATGATAGATGTTTCTTTTTCTTTTTTTTTTGTTTTGTCTTTAAGGCAGACCTTAGTATGTTAATACCACCCGACCCATTCTGCTAATTTCGCATACGCCGTGTTAGTAATCGGCACGCGGCCTTAAACGCCATCTGCCGCTGTGTCAGACTAAAGGTACACAAGGTACGTTATACAGGGTGATTCGACTTAAAATATTATTAACAGAACGCACTGCTTTAGCCTTAAAAAACGTAAGAAGTAGCAATAATCTTGAGTGAGAACTGAGGCGATAAAACGACAATTTGTTTACCAGATCTGCATCCAATGTGTAAGAAATATGGACTTTTAATAAAGTTTATCTTAACGTTAACTTTTCTATGTGAACTGATATTTACTCAGTTACTCAACCTTTCATTTGCAATGAAGTAGTGATAGGACAGGGCAAGTGATAAGCTGATCGATACCGCTACGCACCTTTTTTATGATAGATTTGCGTATGAGCTAAATCTAAGCACATAAATCCACGCTTCCTTACAGAAATCCATTAATCGATTGAAAAATCAATTTATGAAACTGTTTTTATTGGAATTCTAAAACGTGAGCATCGCAACCTAAGCCAATGGCGTTGCCACTCGACGACAGACTCGAGAAAACGACGATAGTATCATATAATTATTTCATTGCTATCAAACTGATTTTGGCACGTTTACATGAAAACGTACATTTTCATAACTTATGATGTTATAGAATTTCAGCGATCTAAGTGAGACGATCGTAGCTTAAAAATAAATGTCTTTCTTATGTCTGCCTTAAAGACAAAACAAAAAAAAGAAAAAGAAACATCTATCATGTCAAACATCGTCTTTGATTTTTTCATAAGTGACACATTACAATTTTTTTCTATATATTTTAAACTGTCAACTGAGTGGTTGTGGGTGTAGGGTATCCAATCCCAGATCCTTTTTGTGATCCCGGGATTGAACACTACATAAAATCGTGTATAAATTGGGATTCGGGATTTTTCAAACAATGTAATTTAAAAATAAATGTTTTTTTTTCATGTATGGTAATTATATTATTATAGCGTTCAAACGAACTCATTTTTTAAGCGAGAGCTCGCAAAGCAAGACAAAATGTAAACTATAAAGCAAGTAATTAATTTATGATATAAAATAGTTTTGTCAACTTGACATTATTTGCTGTTTTTGAATAAAAAGATGAATAGCAATTTTCTGAAAAGATTTCGATTATAATTGTTATAATAATTGTCAAGACGAATTTATAAAAATGTAGATTTTAGTTATATATTAAATTTCATATAGTCACAAATTTTACAAAAGCTAATTTTAGTTGCTAATGTTGTTCTTTTTTTAAATATAATATATAAACCATTATTTTCAAGAGTGCTCTGTCGGCCCTTTATAGATTTTCTTTTCAAATACTAACTTGACCATAGAATACAAAAAAAAAAATGTATCAGTGACATCAAACAAATAAAAATGTAATACTCTATAGAGCATTAGCCAGTAAAATTGTGTCACACCTCCTTGATGACAATGGTATTAACGTCAACGAATAGGATTAAAGATCACCCATCTAAAATCAAACGGGGGGCGGGAGTATCTTACAGATTGATGACTCAAGTATAAAGATGCTAATTCTGTTATACAGACTTCAAATGTCAATCACAGTCACCCGGTAGATCACGAACCGCAACGTTAAACGGGAATTGTACACGGAATATGAAATGAGGACCACGGATTGACGATGTGATGTAAGTATATAGAATAAGTATAAGAAAGATGAGAGGAAAAAGGATAAGAGGGATGAGATAAAGAGTAAAAGGGATGACGATAAAAAGACATGACGGATGGAGGGGGTAATGCGACGGTGAAGATAATTATGATATGATTATCTTCACTGCAAAAGGATTTTATTGAATACTTACAAGATGTTAGATGAATATGCTCAGCTATAACAAGAATTGTGCTAAATATAACGTTTACGAATCAACGACAGTAGCAAACATTTAATACTAATCACTTTTAAGGTGTTCATCATCAATACTTAGTGGAAAGGAAATATACTAAAAAATTAAACACTCATTTATACTAATTCCACATTTAGATAAAGAGCATGAATTAGTAGTATGTATACAGTAGCGGATTAAGCTATTTGGAGGCCCTAGGCGCAATAAATTTTGGAGGCCCTGTTTTTCGAATAACATAAAAGTGTTACAAAACTCGTTGTAGAATAATAATGAATGTTGGAAACTGAAATTAAAATATAATGATTTATATAATTTATGCTATTTTTGACGCCCCTAAAATTTGGAGGCCTCAAGCGCGCGCCTCTTGCGCGTATGGGGTAATAAGTCACTCTATGTATAAGTTAAGTAAGTGTAATTAATACAAATGAGTGTTTTTTTTAATCAATACTAAGTAACTATTCAAGCAAAATGTTGAATATTTTTTGTAATATTATTTTAATATGTATTAAAATCATAACATATCAAACGAGGAAAAGGAAAAGAACGTAACCCACACATAATAAATTTTACAAAAGACACAAAAAACTAATTTTGATGTTTTTGGGCCAAAGACAAATTATGAATCATACAAAACCTTTAAGTGCATCGAGACTAAAAAACTGGTTTTAAATTAACTTTTTTTACTATCCATATCCCCGCTCCCAATGTAGGCTAAAAGCTAATCGATGAAAGTGTTTCTACGAGAACTGTCTGTTACTCAGTTGCTCAACCTCTCTTTTTTTCTAGAGAGTAGGGATATATTGATGTGGGACTAAGACAGGACTAAAACCAGCTCTCCTTTTTTAAGGTAGAATTAGTGGGAGGGGGGAATTCATGCATTTTAACAGAAATTCATAAATCGATTGGAAAATGAATTTATAAAACTGTCAGGACTTGAATTCAAACACATGGCCTTCCGTAACTGAAATTGATCACTAGACCACGCACCCGACGAAAGGCGTTATTTTTATAAAACGTATTCGACTAATAAGTAATTATCATTTCACTCAAATATAATTAATTTAAAAAAATATATTTTCGTTACATAATTATACCATGAATGATTTTTTTAAAGGAGTTACGATAAACATCAAAGTATCATATTATGAGACTGTATTTCTTTCATTTGTAATAAAAATACCTTAAGCATATAAAAGAAGTTTGCAGCAATAAAAATTGTGTATTACAATACTTAATATTTAGCAAAAAAAGTTTCAAAAGAGTGGTCATTGAGACGTTTATGATTCGTTCAGGGTACACAGAGAAAAAGATCCTCAAAAAATACTCTTTAGTAAATGCAAATTATCAGTAGACTTACATTAGACTTCAAGCCTAGAAAAGTATCTTATATATCGACTGTGGAAAGGAAAAAGGATGTAACCCACAAATAGAAAATTTTACAGAAGGCACAAAAAACGTGTTTGGATGATTTTCGGTCATTAGCAAATTATGAAATAAACCAGGGCTGTGGAGTCGGAGTCGGAGTCGCGGAGTCGCGGTGTTTTGGCCGGAGTCGGAGTCGGAGTCGTAAAAAACGGGCGACTCCAACTACTTTTAAAAAAAAAAATGCAAATTAAAAAAAAAAAAATTACTCACGAAATTTATGAAAATTGAATTACGTAATAATTATTGTGATATAGCTTAATAATATTAAACGTGTAGGTGTCATGAGTCACGCCGAGCCAGTGAGTCACCAAGATCCACTGCATATGAGTCCGCGCAAAAGTTGTTGTTTCTTTCTTTCTCATGTCGAAAAAGTAGATTCGATATATTTTTTTTTGTTACTCGAAGTGCATACATTTATATGCACGCATTTTTTAGTCAAGTCATAGTCGGACTCGGAGTCGGAGTCGGAGTCGGAGTCGTGTTTTTTTTTAACGACTCCACAGCCCTGAAATAAACACAACTTTGAAGTGCACGGATACCTCTTAACTGGTGTTTAATTGACATAATTTAATAAATTGTCCAAGAAAAAACCTTTTTTAGAAATTTTTCTTGGTTTCAATTTTCACAAGCCCAACTTTTTGTAAAATTAAAAGCTAAATTTAGATACTGATTCGGCATTTGCAGCTTACATCCTTTCGATAGAACGTGTATCAAGCTGGATACATTGTGATTATCGAAAAAAAATCTGTTTTGAAAAAACTGTTGGTTACGCCCTTTTTCCATTCCATAGTCGATATATTTAAAAATAAATTCTCAAAAATAAAAAAAAATATATGTACATATAATCACACTTCCATCCTAATTGTAGGGCAATCGATGGAAAGCAAATACATTTCAGATGTTCAACGAGTGCAAAGAAATCTAAGATATGAAAAAATAATTTTGTTATGTATATAAAAAACATATCGATGTTTAAGTACATAATATCTAGAAAAATGTAATAAAAATATTCTCCGCGATCGAACAGCTGTCATGTTTTCGGTATTCACAGCACAGCGTAAATTTCCGTGGAAATAAATTCAATCATGTGCTTGTATTTATTGGTGAAAGAAAAACAGTTTGAGACAGAGTTTAGTTTACTACGGTTCGCGAACCGGTATCAGAACAAATATTGTTTAATGCCAATGTTATGACATGGAAAAAAATCACAAAACAACTACCAAGGACATAACTTATCGTTTATTAATTTAAATAAAGGATTCGCACAGTATCTGTATTACATTAGCACAACGAAAGAATAATGCATTTTGAGAATAAACGGTTAGTAGAGGATAAGATTACCTGTGAAACTTATATTTTAACGAAAAGATTAGAAAAGGAAATAAATACAACAGTTTTATAACGAACTATTCAGTAGTCTAATAATGACATTTAAAAGATCAAAAAAACATTTCGATTGTAAGCTATCATTAGATCACGTCGATTGAATCAAGCCGAAATAGCTTTTAACTATGTTACCTAAATCAGTGTTCCCCAACCGGTGGTCTGCGCCGGGAACTGAAAACGCTGAAACTTTTCGCCGGGCCGTAAACAGTATGCAAAATTTCAAGAAATTCGCCATTTTTCGCGATCCTTTTTCGTCTGCACGTTCACTTGTATTTTGACTTATTGTTAAAAAAATAGTGATTGGTAAGATGATACGACACTAAGAAACATAAAAATAATGGAAAGTGAAATACCCAACAAATGTGGTGAAGCCGGCAACCGATCTCGAGCGTGGTATAATATGGTATGAATTTAAGCACTTGTCAATAAAACGTCATTTCAAATTATATCCTTTTTTCAATATCTATAAATTATATACCCAACTAGTCGTAGGTAAAAGTGTAAATTAAGTACGCATACTAATTTTAAAAACGCACTAAAACACCGATGTTAGTAATATTTATGATTAGTATGAAATCATTCCAGTGAAAAGTAGACACCGATAATGCGGCTCTAAATTAGTGATCCGCGATTTTTTTTCCTTTTTTTACCGGTCCGCAGGTGTAAAAAGGTTTGGGAACAATAACCCAAATGACTTAATACGCATTCATTTTATCTCATCAAAATTAAGTTTACGTAAAGCAATTCCAATTCAATTAAAAAAAGAGATTTTAAGTAGTTAGTTTTAACTTTAAGGAGACGAGTTGTTATCGCAGCACACTCAAACACCCTCGTTAGTAAAACACAAAGCGCAAGTATTTATTTAGGATGATGGCTGGCGAGCTGAACCCTAATATGATAGTTACGAGATTAATTTAAAAGAAAATTAAAAAAGGCTAAATAAAGGTCAACAGAAAGTGTTGCGAAAAAAGATTGCGGATCTCTAGTAGAGTGGAAGCAGGTCAAATGGAAAAGAAACATCTTAAAAGTGTTTGCAACTAGAAGTCGAAAAGTAAACGCAAAGTTTCCAGTCTGTTTTAGCCGGAAAGGAATGAATGCGCGCCTATTGTACCTCACTAACTCAAAGGAAAACTGTTATTTTTTTCGATTCAAAAACTAGAAAAATTTATTGCTTTCGTTTCAAGTAATATAATGAACGTAAAAGCTTTTTAAAAAATACTGTTTTCCTTGCATATATATACAGTAAAACCCCCATTTACACTTAGTCGGGACCGTGTAATTTGAAGTAGTGTAATTGGGGGAGTGAATCTCATACAAAATTAGGGATTTGTTTTTTTTACTAATATTTCCCTTAGTTTTGCAAAAAAATAAATATGGACGAAATATTTAGTTACTAAGTGATAAAATGCAAAATGCAAATGCAAAATCTAGCACATAGACAGTCGCCGGCTATGCGTGTATAGCCTGCCACGTGTTGAATGCACAGAAGCTAGCCAACATTTGACTGTATGCACCGCACAGACGACCGTCTCGTAGCAACGACAATGGAATGCGACCGTTCAATTGGGGGATTTGTGGCGAATATTTCAAGCCAGCGCGTAATTAGGAGTAGTGTAATTGGGGGTTCAACTGTACATATATTCACATGGGCATCTTGTTTGAATTAAAATAAAGATTCATCACTTCAGTTTGAAAATATGTAATTATAACTTTTATTTACAAGACTCTGTCGATAATGCTCATCGTGAGCGAAACCGGTCCTGATCATTTAAAATAAAAATGTTATTAGTACAAATGAGTGTTCTATTTTTGAATTCGTCTTTCTACCAAGCATTTAACAGTGAACACACTAAACGTGTACAAGAAATGATATGAACAAAAATGATTTAACCTAAACAAGTATACATAACTTTAAATTGAATTATCAAACACATGTCATATTTGGAAAAATCATACTAATTGACTTTGAATAAAGCATCTGAACAAAGGAATAATAGTATATTTCGAAAACTGAATGATATTCAATAGCTCAAATTTTACTTTACAATAAGGTTACATTAAGGATACCGGGATGAGGATAAGACAGGACTGGTTACTAGTTAACTGCTTTGTTAATGACCTGTTTTAATGATAATAAAACCAACACCACAAACAGGATGTATATAAACAAAATCAAACAGCAACTTGAAACAGTGTTGGCCAATCGGCTACTGGGTCGGAATTTTTGCTATCACTTCCAGATTTATTTGCGCGTGAAATGTAAGCCACGTGTCAGGAAAAATATTATATTTCATAGAAGTGTAGATACCAACTCAACTAGGCACAGGGTAGTCATTATACCTTTCTGGGAATTGCTTCTAGTATTTATTACCTTTACATGGCAATTTCATCGTTTACGAAAGTTGGATGAAATATCGAAAAACTAATGACGGCAAAATGATAGCCATGCAATTGACCGAAAAAATTGTAAGTGAAGAAACAAGTTTTAACTAACATATTCTCTTTTTTATTTTGTCGATGAAATTTTATAAAATAATGTAAAAACCACATTTATAATTCATGTAAATAAATGTCTAATTTTGGAAATAATAAATAACTGAAAAATTATAAAATACAATGATAATCGGTTTTTTAAAATCTCCGATTGAGAATCAATGCGTATAATATAGAGAAATGTTTAAAAAGCATAGTTTAGGGAGTAAAACTAAATAAAGAAAGCTGCATCATTAAAACTCAGAGGGGAAAGAACCTAAAGTGAAAGTGGAAAGGTTTGAGCCTTCCTTTCACCCTTATCAAAGTAGAAACTAGGGTTGGAAATAATGCCAAAGAAGACTTTTTCTTCATCAAAAGCAAAAGTATATAATTAATATTCCGTTCGTATATATATATGTACATATATTTATGCAAGAAAAGACCTTAATTGAAAATATAAATAAGACATATTACACATTCTTTTTCCGTTTTGTATATTCGTAAAAAAGAACCAGCTTTGATGTTCCTTAAAAAATTGCGAAATACATACTGTATAATATTATATTAAGTTTGTAATGATATTGTATAATATCACTTTAGCAATGATTGGTTTGCAAACAATAAAAATATCATTAGGTTGTAAAATTAACTTACGTATATGATATTATAATATAAGATATTTTATGATGTTAACCAGGGCAAGCAATCCCGAACACTTTTTTGTGATCCCAGCATTTCGAGAGTCACAATTTTTCAATCCCGGGATTGTTCATTTACCATAACTTGATATTTTATTTTTTTATATATCACTAATTTTAATTAACAAAAACATAATATTCCTTTGTACTTCATTTCATTTTATTTAAATAATGTGTAATGAAATACAAAGGAATATTGTGTTTTCAATAATATAAGTATTGACAGTGAACACCATAAAAGTGACTAATTTTAATCCAAAAAAAAAAACTGGCATTACAGCAAACGGCCAAGGCGACATATATTTTTTTATAAACCACAGATGCTTGAGATCAATTCGAGTAGAAGAGATATCACAAACACCTGTGTCTAAGATTTCAAATTGAGCTCGAAAATAAAATGCTCTATGACAGAAATAATCGCAACTGATTGCTGTATAAAATGTTGTAGTTTGAGTTAGTCATGCCAATATGGTACAAAAATTCTTGAAATTACGTTTCAGTCCAAAGTTTACAAATTATTGGACACCCTTAATGTGGGCTGTATGAAAATGAAAATTCCAGAGACACTAACTTGGGAACATTAAGGCTGTACAATGTTTATGGTAGCTACAAAAAAGTCGGTTGCGATTAAGTTGCAGACAATAATACAGACCTTTATCACTGTCATAACTCATAATCGTCTCTTTCAGACAAGGACGCAGCGTACACCAACTTGATATTACAACAAAAAATGGATTTGGAACATAACTCGGTAAATAGTTAGCGAAACAGTAATTTGGTAAGCGTATTCAAGAAAAAATGAACATCAAGAAGAATCGGCCATTGAAAAGATAAGTGAAAAATACACGGAAATATAAATTTGACATGTAAATTGTTTGTATAAAACAAAACATTTTTTCCTTATTTATTTATTGCGTAGAACTGTCTTTTTTTTCATTTTTATGGTCATTCAATTCTAGACCTCTCATATTTTTCTTCTCAGCGACGTTTAAGTTGATTAAATGATTAAAGGTTATCGTATGGCGATGAAGTGGTGTTATCTTGAAAAAATCTCTTTTCCTACACTTATTTACGACTTGAAGCAACTGATCGTTCAGAGAAGGAAAACTTTTAACTAATAAACATTGCTCACCTCTGAAGCGATCACGACCTTCTGATAATAGCCGATAATATCAGCAATAAAAAATGCTCAAAGGAATTTGACGATAACTTAATCCAAGGAAGCTAAAGCTCTATTAATTTTAATTAGGTAAAAATATCAACGTACTTAGTTCTACATTTTTTATAAAATGAGTTGATAGCTATTTCGGCGTGCGCCATCGTCAGAACTATTAATTTGATATATTAAAAAAATGCCTGTTTGTTTTTAAATTGTTTTATGGTAACAGTAAATATAAATAATTTCTCAGTTTTATGTCAATGACTACACAATTAGGACACACAAGATTTTTTTGAGACGAATTGCACTCCTATAAAATACGACAAGCAAAACGTTCGCAACAAAATGATTTTTCAATTGATTTATGAATTTATGTTCAAAGGCATTGATGTATGTGATGTCTTGAATCTCCCCTGCCACCCATTTTATCCTATGAACGGGGCGTACCGAGAGCGATTAGCTTACCACTAGTCCTGTCCTAGCCCTTTCCTTCCATTCCTACTCTCTTTGGAAAAAAGAGGTTGGGAAAATGAGTAACAAGCAGTTCTCGTAGAAACACTTCTATTGAGATAAACTCCATAAGGAGTCCATATGCTCCACATTGGGAGCGGAAATGGTAAAAAAAATGGTTATAAGTATAAAATCTTATGCTAGATACTTATTTTTCAATAAATTTAAATTATAAAAAAAAAAACTTGTAGTCTCAATATTACATCGAATTCGTGAAAAATAAAATAAATACCAACCTTGAGAGCGGCTTCAGACTGTACTCGAATAAAGGATTGTTGGAAAATTATACAGCTCAAAATGTCCAACATTTACACTCCTGGCAATGACTGTCTTTATTTTTCCAAACTGAACATTCCCATTGAAACGCTATTGAAAGTGGACATAAACAATAAGAAAATATCACTTCGGCGTCTACGAGACCTGACACTTTGTTATGTTGAGAGCTTAACATCATTTATCATCGGTCAAGTCGCAAATAACAATACAAAACTAGACGGCCCGAATCCTCCCTCAGTTTGAGAAGCTTAGGCGTACACAGGACGTCACAATAGGCACCTAAGGCAACTAGAATAAATGAATGTAAAATAGGAATTTATTTGACTGGCTTATGGCGTGGCTGTATGATAATACGCTTATTGTCAATGTGTATTTTTTTTTCGTCGTTTTTTTCGCAGAACGAAAATTGAAAGCTTTGCATAGTGTTGTAGCAGTTTACATACAATGAATAAACCAATCAATAAAACGAGCTCATTTATCCCTGAAAGCCATCAATCAAACGGAATAGCCATTTTGAAAAACAAAACGTAACAGTTTTAGACTGAATCACAACCTGTTTATTCAAAACAGGATTTGAGATCAAAATTTAACATAATGTTTATTTATTTAAATTGAAATTCATATAGAACCGTCTTCGGATACATTTATTGAATTGAAAGTACGTTAATCTTTTCATTTGGACGTGAAAAACATTTTATTTTTTTATTTTGATTTCTATATTTGCTATTAGAGCGAGGGAGGTGTAGTTAAACGTCAAAACTCTGAAACCAGTGAGGACCGTCACATAAACCAAACGCGTCAGACAGGTCCTATTATACTAGAATACGACATCATACACATATGAGGAAAACACGGTTAACACTCGCGGCTCGGAGACTAGAAAAATACCTCTCTTCCGATGGGGGTCGTTTAGGGACCCCAGTGGTTTCCTCATTATTGGCCTTATTCTTATGAATTTTAAAAAAATAATTGTCTAAGAGCTTTAAAATATTTCTCTGCATCATTTCTCTGTATCATTCTTCATACATTTTTTTTTATAAAAATCCGTGTTTTTTTAATAAATAATCATATTTTAAGTTGCGCGCAAAAAAAGACGTCATCCCAGCACACATATGAAATCGCAACTGACGAGATTTAGCTCACCAATCATTGCTCATTCTATTTTACGAGCGACCGCTATCGCGCGCTTATCTCGTTATCGCGTATTTATATAAAACGAGGCATCGTTGTAAGTAAGATATAGTGGATTTTTCGAGAATAGTATTCCAGGATATATAAATTATTATCATTGACTTTGTACACATCAATCCGTTTTTTGTTCTACTTCGAGGATCTTTTATATTTAGTTGATTTTTTTCTTTTCTGTTTTATTTAATAGAGACGGAACTAGCGATCGAATATTTTTTTCTTCTACAAAAGGTCTAAAAAACTATGATATAAGAATACCTTAATTATAAACATTGTATCACCCATATTAAAATAGATATTTAAGAAAATGTATTGGGGTCGCATTTCTTGAGCTTAGAACAGGAAAAGTTAAACACGTTTTTAAATGTTTAATATTATTACTGAAATTATTTATTGAAACTTAAAAATAATAAATTTTAAGGTGTTCACTTTCAATGCTTGATAGAAATTCATTGTATTAAAAAAATAAAACACTCTTTTGTATTAATTATACATTTATTTAATATGAATAGACCAGCCTGATCATTTTTAATAAATCGTTACTTAGTATAATTGCGTATTTTATGTTTTGCATTTAAAAATGTTGAATTTAAAAACGTTATATTATTAGATTTATTTTCAGAGAGATTTAGGACATATTTTAATGAATTAATATGTTGAATGTTTTAAAATTTGTAGCAATAATAAGACAGAGAATATAAACTAATATACTTTAAGCTTTAAAGTCCCTTTAGTATGTTAAATTAATTCTATTATGTAAAATCAACTTATTGATCCGATTATATCAGCGATTACTCATTTTTCTTTTACACCTTCTTTTTTTATACTCTCAAATTTGTTAGACAATTTTCGTCTATAAGGTCTATTTTAACTCAGCCCCTTCGAAATGTCGCAGCCTTCTTTGGCTAACTCGCGTGGGTTTAAGTAAGTAGGTAGATAGGTAAGTGGTTCTAATGTTCAGCTAAAAGCTAACCAGTAACGACAGTGATGAAGGTTCTGCAGGAATAGTATACCCGTCTTGTACGGTTGCAGTCTTTTAAAAAAATACACTAACAGTGTTTGTAGCTCCAAACTAAAAAAAGTTTGGAATGAAAGTACTTAAATACAAAGTAATTTTGTTTACGAATGATGAGTCAATTAGGATTAGAAGTATATTTTATTTATATTGTGTTTGATTGTTAAACGTGCTAGTGGAAAAGCATGAAGCGCAGTTGAGACTATTATACGTAAACACGTAAAATGGTTAAAAATTGAAACTTGAATTTAATTTTGTATTTTGTAACATTAATATTCATACATAAAGTGTTTTTAGTTTTATTGTATTACTTTGGAATGATATTTTGGATGTTATTAAGCCAGATTTAAGAATGCTTTCTGAAAATATGTCTAAAATTTGTAGTAACTGTTTTACATGTAAACACGATCAGCACTTTTGAAAACCTTTTAAAATGATGAAGACGAAAACTTAAAATGCATTCATATTTTTCCAAAAGAATAAATAAAATAATATTTATAAAGCAAAGCCCCCATTTACGCGAAAAATGGGACCGCGTTATTGGGAGTCATGTAATTGGGGTAATGAATCACATAAAAAATAGGGGTTACGTTTTTCTTCGCAAAAAATGCAAAACTGCCAAAATATGGAAGATATATAAGATAGTGGTAAAATGCATTGCGCTCGCCAACGTTTTACTGTATGCACCACACAGACAACCGCCCGGCTGTGTGCGTACAGCAGTAACGAAAATGGAATGCGACCGCGCAATTGGGGGATTTGCGGCGAATATTTATATTCGGCGCGTAATTCGAGGTAGCGTAGTTGAGGGTTCCACTGAACTTGAAGCTTTAAAGTTGATACAACAGGGTAATTGGCGTCGGTCTTTCATTTTTGATTCTGCGGTTAAGGGTTTGAATACCCAATTGATTTGTATCAAATGGCAGCGTTAATGTATGATATTATTTATCGTATTTTATCCACCTCATTCCACTCTGAAAAAACGGTACATAAAAAGAGCGATTAACTGCCTGCTTACATGTATTGAGTCCTATAATTCTCACGTCAATCTCTCTATAAAGAGATTTTGAATATCTATCTTAAAACCATGATAATTAAAAAAAAACCTTGCTGTGAAATCTATATTCTCCACCATCATTGAGAATGGCACGGTACACAACACATTAATAATTCAATTATCCTAACGCACAGTAATTCAATTAAACATTTTATCTAAATATATAATATTATTTTTGTATATTTAAATACGGAACAGATACTAATAAATACATATTATTATACAAATATTTGGTTATATTTAGTATATAATACGTCTTTTGTATAATTTTGGGTTCAAACGTAAAATTTAATATCCGAATAACCTAGGAGATGGATGTCTGACATTTCCTTAGTGTGGCTAAAATGTAATATACAACTCATATAAATAATGCCCCTGATTTAACTTCTTCAAAGGCACGATAACTTATACAATATGTCTAAATGAATAAATATTTCAACAAACATACAAACCGGAGCAAATTTAATTCGATAGCATCGAAAGTGAAACAAATTATTAACTTCTGGTAAAATAATTTCGCAAGGTGAAAATGTTAATGCACCCCTTCTCATTGTAATGGAGATGCAGGTAGACGTAAAAGGATATAAGGGTAAGAAAGGCTATCAGGGGACGAGCCTGAAATGCACATTTTCTTATAAAATTTAATTCACTGTAAACAACAACAAGAATAACGAAAACAACCAACAGACTCGCGTATTCAGTCAACAATATAGCGAAACATCCTGTTGGATACTTACGAAATAATGGGGTCTTAAGATGGGTTAAAAGCTGTTATTTTTGAAGAAATTCAATCTTTGCTAGCAATAAGAAAAACAACACTTGAATTCATTATCAAAACAAGTTTATTAAGCAACAATGTGGGAAGGAAAGTTCTGAAAACCAAAAATGAAAATTTCAACTAAAAAAGCATTCGGCATATTTAAAAATAAATCATTGTTTCAAAATTTAAAATTATTTTTCGAGGACTGGTTGCTAGCCATAAATGAAGTGAACCAAGTAGCAAAATGGTAAAATTTCTCAATTGGACATTCAAGTACAATCAAGTCGACACTTTATATTTTTGTGGGTTGCTAATTTGTATTTTAGGAAGAAAACACTATTGCAGTGTGTTTTTACTAACTTCACTTCACATTTACAGTAAAAACATAAAGAATATTATATATCGCATCGAATTATTTTTTCCAAAAATACCTCTTGGCGCATTTCACTTCGCAGCGGCTTTTTACAAAGAATATTTTGATAGTAACAATTCATATTTTAAAAACATATATTGCAGAAAGATAAGCTGTTTTATAAGTTATCGTTTTTGTAATTTTTTTCAAATAAATTAAGTGTATTTTTAATAAATACTTGAAACTAATGGCAAGTACATTTTTATTTTTCAAAATTTTGACAGCACTACGCCACTGCCTTACTTTTATTTTCTCGTAACTTATATGTACATATGTAAAATGCCAAATATGTTTCGAAATTCAAGTAATTATTATTAGTATTTTCAAGAAATACGATAAAACTCCAATTTAAAGGAATGTTTCAATTTCAAATTCCTATTCATTATCAAAGTATTTCATGATAGAAATAAGTGTACTTTCAAAGTATACGTACATATTCTTTGAGCATAAATAAATACGTAGAAATGCTGTAAGTGACGATATATTTACTTATACGAACAAATAATGTAGATATGAATGTATGCCAGCAAAATAATGACGTCATTAATATCGGGTATTTCTATTGGGTAGGCAGGCACATAATAAAGCCTGTAAGTAAAATCATTATGAGAGGCTTTTGTTTCGTATATAGAAAGAAAGATGATTCAATAATAAAAACATTTATTTCAGGTCAAATATGAACACTGTCTTGCAGATAATTGGAATAGAAAGAGCGATACGAATGGGGAAGCCCGCGAGACAAAAAGAGACAGCGGTAGGGAATGAATAAAAACTGGGATAGTTATTTGTACAAGACAGTGATGGCAACGGTTATTATCGGTCCGTAAATTTTTATTTGAAATAACAAATTAAAAATTAAAAGAAACCTTTTTTCCTATTTTTTAGTTAATATAAACTTTTCGATATTCAATTGTCGGGTTCGTGGCGCAGCCGTCAATGACGTTGGCTTCCTAAATGGATCTCACAGGTTCGAGTCCCAGTACGGATAGCAATTTTTCAATACTCTTAAATTTGAATCGTTAAAATTATAAACATTAACAAAAGTTTTGTCATTAACGACCCGGGTTTCGCGCCTTTCGGCATCTTCAGGCGTTCAAGTGCACGGATGAACTTGAACTGAGGACAAAACTTGTGTGAATGTACATAATTTGAACGATTCAAATTTAATATTGAAATTCCAACAAACAGCTTCAGTCGAAATTATCGATTTCTGTTTGAATTCATGATTGTTTGTGATAATAAAAAAATTCCTCCCACCCTTTCTATTTTTAAATAACGGGATTTCACGAGAGTGATTAGTTGGCTACTCCTGTTATTTCCTATCATTCTATTCCTAATACTCTCTAAGTAAGAAGAGATGTTGGGCGACGGACTTGCATCGAGATAGAAATCATTTAAAACGTAAAAAACATTAAAAATATAATAAATTTGATGTTCCAAAACTCGCTCGCTTGCTGAAAATATTCCATTTTAAAAAAATTTATACAAACAATCGAACGTCAAATTTGAATTGTCTGAATGCTGTTTGATCGTCAGTCGACGGTTGAAAGTTGAAGTGCATGAACGGTAGACATACAAACATTCATTTATATATATTATAGATTTCAATCAACAAGAAAAAATACAGGTTATACCGCCCATGCTTAATTTTGATTTGAAATTTTGTGGATTATTAAAAATATATCTTGAATCCAGCCTTGGAATATAATATTTTTAACTATTTAAATAAACTTTTATTATTTATTTATAAATCATTGAATCTTTTTAAATTTACACTTCGGAAGTTCGCGAAACATTGATCATTATTCGTATGGCACAACGAGCGTAAATTGTTACCATTGAAATAATTAGAAATTAGTTAATTTGCAGCAAGCCAGACCGAGGAATTTGCATAGGGTTTGACTGTAGTGTTTAATTGTGTACGGTTGACCACAACTGCTGTGAGCGGGCGAAAAAGGCGAATAAAAAAATAAATGCGAGAGCGGGAGTTTATTTTGTAATAAACAGATGAAAATACCGCAATATCGAATGAACTATCTTTCTTACCTTTTTTTAGTTCCACAAAACATCACTTCTATTTCACGGCGAGACAGGTTGGACTTGCGGGAAAAAACGCAATTATTTTATGATAAACCAGCTATATCGAAATAGACATCACTACGTCTACAACTAGTTTAGTACGTAACGGACATAGAATTTTTTTTCTGTGTGAGGCAAGTAATTATTGCCAGTCTTCGAAAAAATCACTAAGCATTCGAATTTATTGTTTCAAATATATTTTTATCTCCACCGATTTATTGAGTTGATAGCGTCCTTTGTCTTTTCATAAAAATCAATTATTAAGTTACACATTTTAGTGCATACTCTATTTAAATGAAAGAAAGTATAATATGAAATCAATATAAATACTTAGGTTACACTGTTACGATACTGTTAAAACTTCTGTACAGTCTACATTTATTTATTAAGACCAGGATCGGTTTCACACATCACGAGCATTTCAATTATTTTTCGTGATGGGCGAAAACCGTACGGATATTTATTAATATATATATTCTTTTTATTTTTATTAAAAAAATATTTGACATTTCATCCGTCAAATATTTTGAGGTTGAAAGATCATACGAGGTATGCTCGAGAATAATTGTAAGTCACATGTGATTAACTCAAGGAGAATTGACGTCACAAACACCCATGTCTTAGATCTCAAATTTTAATTTTAAAAATCAAATTTGACATTGATCTTATCAGGAATCGAACCCAGACCCACCTGATCGGTATAGCAATCTCTAACCAACTATATCACAGCGGGCGACGATATAAATAAATAAAAGTGAAATTAGTACAAAACATGTGTTTTTTTTATATCTTCTCACGAATTCGGAAAAAAATTCAAGTAGATTTAAGCACTGTTGATAGGAAGTATACCATTACTTATGTTGTGGACATTATTTTTAAAACGATCGGTGGATAATAATAAGAAAGTATCACGGTAGGAATCAACTCGCAATGTTTCAGGATTCGGACAATGAATTTAACCATTGGACTGCATACCTACCGAGCATGTGTCACTGCGCAATGGAGGATTATTCTTACGACGCACCCGTCTCCCATTCATCGAAAATGCGCCCCAAGCCATTAAGCGCCCGCGTGCAATATTAATCGGAATTGTCTCCCGAGCAATCATACCCCGTCTCGCTCGCGCCCACCAGAACTCGGCTGCGGCGTGTGAAAGAGAACACCATGCGTGCGAATTACCCCAGGTCGTCTGTTCAATAATTCAGGTCTCAATCACGGAACTAGACGAGAATCGCTCTGTTTATATTTGTTTGACCTCTGGGCGTATATATGTGTGTGTTACATTTGGTCGACTATCAGTAATGTTCTATTGTAAGTTACACGGTAACTTCTTAACTTAATTCTGGGTTTGTGAAGTAGCGAAAATTTATTTGATATCATTTCGACAAGCAAGCGTTATTTATTTAAAGCAATGCTACATCTGAGATTACCCAGTGTAATATTATTATCTAGTAGTAAAAAGAATGTATTTTTTAAAAAAATTAAGGACTGAAGGTGGTTGATGGAAATTCAATATTAAATTAGAATTGTTAAAATTGTGTACATTTTTATATGTACACTGTATCAACAACGACCTGGGCTTTTCTTTTTGAATCTTCAGACACTCAAGTGAACAGATGAACTTAAATAATACATAGACAATCTGATTCATATTTTTTTCCAGCAATCAAAATAATACACCGTTTGATTATACGTATTCTATTAAAATCAGTAAGCATTGTAATGTAATAAATAGCGTCTCGAAATGCTTTTTAACGATGATCACAATATGTAATTCCAAAGCCTACAAAAACTGCAATTGTTTATGCAATAACTTTGCCAATTGATTGAACGTCAAATATAAAACCGATAATGGAATTATTACATCTTTATATATTATGACATTTATATCAGAATCATTGATAAAATAAATCAGATTTTTATAATAATCACTGAATTAAGCACGCTGGTTTTGCTGTGACGGAAAATTGATTTCGAACCAAGGACTCATAATTGCTCCTTTTTGGAAAACATTGAAAAATTGTAGTATTTAAGTTATGGGGGTGTTTGCGGAGCACCAATCTTCTACTGAATGTAGTTTTGGAAACCTTGATATAGGGGATAGCGTTGTAAAAATGAACGCTGTAAGTTTGTGCCTTTGGTTTGGTAGTTGATTCGTTGCTTCGAATAAAGCTACAAGAAATGTTTACTTTGATTTTACATGGATGATAAGCAAATTATTTAGACAGAAAAAACCGAACCACCCATCGTGAAAGGTTGGATTTCCCACTAGTGAATATAAGGTACATATTGACGACCACTCCTTTTTAAAGAATATAAAAGCAACACAATTAAAAAGTAGATAATTTATTACTATTAGTATTCAAACCTTACGTAAATTCAATGTATTTTTTACGTCGCAGTCAAATAAATATATTGATTTATTATCATATTATGGTTCTAAGCAAAGCGATATATTTAAAACAATTTTCTATTTAAGCGTTTGATTGTTTATGCTTTGAATTAATTGAGATTAATGAGTCGTCAGCGTAGAGTCTAGACAGAAGTCGAAAATACGAACGGAATTATTTTGACTAGGCGTAGCCGATATCGTAGCCACCGCTTCACGTAGACGCTTTTCGTAGAGATCAAAGTTCAAAGTGACTGACGATTCAACAGTCAACGGAATCCTGCCTCTTACGTATAGCTTACAAGGCGAAAGGTGAGCCTGAAAGATATACAGTGAAGTATTTAACAGGGTATGTAGATAGATACGTGGTAAATATATTACACCATAGAGTTGTCATATGACGCAAGCAGAAAATAACGAAGAACAAATTTCAGCTTTGTGTCGTGAAAATAATGACTATATTATACAGTTTGGTATATTAGAGCGCTAATCTCTTATATTCATTATCTTTTGTCATTTACTGAAAGGTTGTTTCCATAACTATTTCTTTCTCTATTAGAAAGAAAATATAACAATAAATTGATAGTTTTCAAAGGATGTTATCTGATTTAAAAATAGGGTTCAATAATGAAAAAGAGAGTAGAGTAGAGAGCCACTGCTTGATTCATTTCCAATGGTTCAACCCTTCCTCATTGATGCAACTCATTAGTTAATCATTGTGTAGCGTAAATATCTAAAATATAGTATAATTAAAATCATTCGTACTTACACAAGCATTGCGAAAGTAAGATTGTCTGAGGATGTCTTTGAAAGAGGCGAAACATGTGTCACAGTTTGTTGCACAATGTGTGTAATGATCTAAGTTATTTAAAATCTAAATTAAGATAGTGTAGAATTTAAACGTGCACTAGTAAAGCACTACTGGTAACAAGTCCAAAAACCTCTTAAAAACCGATGGTAACAAACATAATTCTGGCCAGAAGATTTAGTAAAATAAAGACACGAGTTCTGTAGTTTTTCAGATTGAATACAATGCACAGATAGTTTAAGGATAGGAAATAAGTTGAAATTATTAAAAATGGTAAAAGTCATCGTCAATTATTAATATTAAAATCGAGGATTTCATTTTGAAAATGTCTAAAGAATTCCGTAAATTTAAGTAAGTATTCAGAAGCATTAAACCGTCTTTATGAGTTATAGGCACTTTTGTATGTTGTAAAACGAGCCAAAGAATGTAAGCAATATGTCAAGTATTCGAAACTCTTCAGTATTTCAAACAATTCATGTAGAATGAAAAATATTCAAGGGCTGTTATACGAGCTATGAAAATAATTACGTCTGATCTTTCGACAAAATTATAATCATCGTATTATATATACATACATATAACGTACGCAATATTCTAAAATTATCTAAATAATTTAGCTCAATTTAACACAATGAATGAAAATAATATATTTGATGTAGTATTCGTATTTCGCGATAAAACAATACATATCTTTATTATACATTTACCCCAGGGGTTCCCAGACTTTTTCAGTTTCCGGCGACCTTAAAATATCAGATTTTTTTTGCGGCGCCCCAAGTCGAAACATTGGTTATCTCATGGCAAACATTATGTTAGTTTTGTTCCCAGGAACTTACCGATTTGCCCACTTTGTCTATTCTATATTATTTTCAAACATTAATTTATTCAGGATCTCGAAGTCCTGAGCCTTTGTACTTATTTTTTATAAAGTAATAATATTTTGTAAAGGACAATTTTGACGGCGCACAGTTTGGGTAACTCTGATGTAACCTGTATACTTTCCTGCTCGGTTATATACTGGACCAAGAAATAAATTCATCACCAAATAAACAAACATTTATTTAAGCTATATTTTAATGCCAACTTACAAATAAATTCCTTCAATTTTTTATCTATTTAATTAGCAATGATTCATACGAATAAAATGTGCAAAAAAATACGAAGCAAAATAAGCTAATATATAGAATAACTGAAACAAAATGTTTAATTTAATAATTAGTAATCACGTTTAAAAAATAAATGAATATGGTGGAACTATACCAGAGAAGATCTATTAAAAATCTGCTTTGAAAATATTTCATTAATCACTCTATCTATATCATACAAAATAATTGTATGATACAATCATACATGTTTAAAATTCATGTCACTGTTTTCGTATTTCAGGTAATAATAGGAATAATATATATCTAGAAATACAATAGAGGATTTTTTGCACTTGAAAAACGAATGAAATTTGAATATTTAGTAAAAAAAAAACAATTTTGTACGATTTTTGCATTTAAATATGGTTAATTTTTCTTAAAATATATTTAAATCTCAGAAAATCTTCCCAACGGAGTACAAAGCGCCAAACTTTAAGCTTTAGAGACCTCTTGTTTTTCAACATAGTTTTTCCGACTGTAGTTTAATATTGTAAGTTCAAAATATATTTTCTTTTCAGTTTCACCTGTAAGTACCAGAAAAACCTAAATTTTAACGAGTGTCGCATTTACTTAGCGCAATGTTTCGCTTCGGGCAGGGATTATTAAGCCAACCGCACCCGGGGACTGGACGAAAATAAATTATAAAGCCCGCCGTTCCTTAATGACTGGGTAAAGAGGCTTTCTTTGTAACTAGGAAAATGCAGGATTTGTCGAATCATGGCCCGTAAACTATGAAATATTCTATTAAACTATAAATGCATTCATATGTTTGACAAGCACGATACAAATACACATTCTAACATATGTACATAATTTCCTGTTGAATTACGTATAGTTATTTATATTTTAAGAACCAGATAATGATAATATGTTTTCTCCAATAAACAAATCGAATGCAAACGAAACAATGCATTCTTGGGGTTTGAATATATGTACATCATAAATATTTTTTTTAAATGCGTCAGAGTCGTCAAAATTTTCAAAATCTGACTCCACAGAAGTGGAAGAATTACCGCATTCTAAAATACTGCAATCGTTAGGAAAATGACGTCTATATTACAAATCTTAAGAAAGTTTTAACTCTGGTAAAGTTATAAATTTATGTGTTCATAATATACAAGATACTATGGTTGTTAATTGAGTATTTTTGCATTAAGAAACTATTTATAATAATAAAAACTTGTAGGTAGTGAGTGGTAAAGTGGGTAGATATGAATCGACTATATGAAACAATCGTTGTTTGACTTAGTACATTTATGTTTGTGACACTCGCTAATAAAGTGCTACTTAATAATTGTATTGAAAGATACATCTAAAAAACGTTATAATCCATTAGGCGATTCTAAGCTTCAGTATTTTCACTCGACCAAGGTTATATATAATTCAATAAAAATAATATTACAAATGTTATGTTGTTTAGTTTAGGTAGGGTTTTTTAGCACGACAGATATTTTTTTCCACTATTTAATTTTTATTGTAAGCCTCAGAATATTTTTCTCATTACAATGTTTATTTGATCATTTCAAATGTAATAATGAAAAATAAAAGCTTGACGTGCGGTCACAGTTTGTGACACCCATCATAATTACGTACGTCATACCCGCTGTTCATACAGCTGTACCTGTCCTTTGTAATAAGCTTTGTAGGTGTAATTTTTAATTTAAAACTCTTTAAAAAGTTGACACGCCCCCTGGAGACCCATTGAGGATACGCAAAATAATGTAACAAGTGTGTGAAAGACTCTTTATACATATTTTATGTGTATGACGTAATAAATAACTGAATAAGGTCAGGTTTTTGCTGCGGCAAGAATATTTTTGTTGAGGCTTTATTTTGATATCATAGATTAACACTAATTGCGATAATTTGTAATAATTAAACGGCTCTGTCTCAAAAGTTGTTTGTAGAAAATTCTGGAGCCCTAAATACGAAATAAAATAAACATTTGAGTGTATATAAATAATATTAATTAACACATTAAATTTCAACAGAGTTTAAAAAAAACTATACAAACTTTAACCGCGACTATTAAAGAGCAAATAATCAGAACGAAAAAATATTAAAGTATATTTTTATTACACATTGACGATATTTACCTACAAAAAAAGTAAAACTATCTTGATAATACATATATAATGAAAACAATTTAAAAATATATATATCAAATAAACCCAATTCTTTTTTTACGGTTTTTAAATAATACTGTCTACTAAAAAGAACGAATACTATATTTTTACTGAAACTATTTGTTGTGGTGCGAATTCCAGAAATAAAAAAATAATCAAATTAAAGTTTTTTTTTTAAATAAATTTAACAACACAGGAAAATTATACCAAACTAAAGTTTTAATTAGATTCTAACACATTAGACGTGTCAAGATTTTTTAGCGATTTACGTCCAATCCCTCTAATACAATTTTTAAATGATTTTCTATACTACAATTTTGTGCTAATATTTTTTCAATGAACATGACTTTTTAAGAGAAGCAATCAATGTAACCTTTCTATGTATTCTCTTATTTTTTACACGGTTTTTTATACACGGTGATACGTGGAAAGTGTCTACTGCGTGAAAGGAGTTTATTGTTTATAGTTTATAAAGTAAACCTACTCACTACAAGCTAAACTTATTTTATTTTATTTTGTACATATGTTAAAAATATATTGATTTATTGTGTACTTTTTTTCATTCTACTTATTTATCAAGTGCATGGTGAATTGGCATCAGCTGTAATGCCATGTATTGTCCTTCTGATTTGAAACAATAAATAAGTAAATATAGGCTTTCTTTGAAAAATAAATGATTACGTATCAATTTAATTATTATTTTATTCATGTATGTATATTGTCTTTAGCAAATGGTTTTAATTCCGTAATGGATAACAAGCAATGTTGAGAAATTATGAATGTCTGCCATGGACTCAAAAGTTTTCCAAAATATTCGAAAGCTCGTTTCGACTCGGAATTCAATTCCACTACGATGATGATCAAAATCGAATTAAAAACTTTGGCTTGCCAGAGTTGCCGAATTTTCGCCCGGAGAACAATAATAATAATTACTGTAGACGAGTTATTCAATTCACGTTCATTTTTACTGATTTAAATGACGCCTACCCTTTAAAATATGAAACTCGAATACAATCTCTGCCACCATTTTCGGTTCTGTACTGGGAAGTATAACAAGTTGTAATTCTACAATGCAACATTAATGTTTTTTTGTATTTAATGAACGTTTTTGTTTAATATCGATACATTTCTAAATAACTGTATTAAATAATCCGTCAAGTTTTGATATTTTAAGCCAAAGAAACACCTAAAATACACACAACGAAACAAAACTGTATGTCGGTGAAAATATCTTCAGAAACGTAAAAAAATCGAGTGCAATCACTTATATATCGAACCATAATTGGCAAAAGATCTTTAGCGACACAATTAGGAAAATTGTGTTTTAAACCAATGTTAAATATCGCCTTGGGCACCAGTGCCAAAAAAAATAGAACGTTATCTCATTCGCCTGATATTTTTTAGGGCCTGTGCATTTTGGTGTTTTGAGTTGTTATCGTTTATTCCACGTGGACCCCGGTTGAGAAACGCAGGTCTAGAGAACTGAATGTAGTCAGTATAATATCATTATATGTATTAACCATATGTAACTATTTACTAACTGTATATAAGTAATTCCTTTATCAATCATAGAACGAGGGTAATTTAAAAAAAATCTTCTCAGGATTATCTGCCTATTATAAGTCGATATACATATCGACTGTGGAAATAAAAAGGACGTAACAAACAGTTTTTTCAAAATAGTTTTTTTTCAGTAATCATAATTTATCAAACTTGATACACGTTCTATCAAAATGATGCAAGCTGCAAATGCCGAATTAGTAGCTAAATTTAGCTTTAAAGTTTGAAAATGACCTTGGTAAAAATTAAAACCAAGAAAAAAGACTGATATAAAGGTTTTTCTTGGACAATTTCTTTAATTAAGATTAGATTATGTCAATTAAACACCAGTTTAGAAGTCTCCGTGCACTTCAAAGTTGTGTATAACTCCACAGTCGATATGTATTGGCATTGAATTAATTTATTTTTTGAAAAATCATTTCATCTAAGCTGGACTGAAATTTTACATATCCAATAAAGAAGTTCATTTTATTTATTTCACAGTGATACACGTAAATCGATTGATTGGTGTTCAATGTAAATGAACGAATGAATAAATTTCATAGAGGATAAAACGACGTCTTGAAACGAAGTTTAAATCTCGTATATAAATAACAACAATTTATAACAAATAAGAAAAATATAAATTAAATTGTTTCTGACATATTTCATAATAAAATCAATCGATCATAAAATACACAAACAGTCAAAAGCGATATTTTATTAAAATAATATACATTATATTTTTAGTGACACCTATAAATACTTCAATTTTGCAAAAGAAATATAATTTAAAAATGAAGAGAATTAAAAATAAAAATAATTGGATTAAAAATAGCAATCAAGAAACTAATATGTTTTGACCAACCACACGTACATGTCTTCCACAAGCAATTAAGAGAAAAAAGAAATCTTCTTGTGACATTATTGGTTGGAAAAGGTTGCACCTTGCACTGGCGTGTTCAAAAAATAATCAAAAGGAGAAGAGGTAGTAATAAAACCAGAACCAATTTATTTTAATTTTATTTAGTTAACAGCGAAATTAAAATTTCATGCGATGGTTATTTGAGCTAATCCACACCACGGGTAAATTAAATTAACCCTCGTGAAATTATCTAATTAATAAAACTTTTTCGTACAGATTTTTTTTGTAATAATAAATGAAAGGATTTACAAATTTGAGTTATCTAAGTTTGCAATGTGGATGGAAAGTTTTCGTTGTACGGTTATGCAATATAAAAAAATGCGAAAACTTTTAATGGCTTCCCATGTACTACTTGGGAAGTTATAATAGGCTAGGTCGGTGGATATTGCGCTCGAGTTTGTTTTCAAGAGGTGGTTTGGAGCTTGAAAATTGACATCGTCAGTGAAATTAACTACCCTAACACGGTAAATAAAACATCGACAACTATTTTGCCAATTTAGTTCGTCCGTTCATATTACTTCTAATTGGCGCAGCAAATATGTTTAACAATGTTTCAATTGGAATGTCTCTTTAATTTTAAATATCTGGATACGCTTTTAAATAACTTCACAGTTACGTAAAAAAAAGCAATATAATTAATAAAAAAGAACATGTCTAAAAAAAGTATTAGTGACATTATGATAATACTCAACACCAAAACTACTACCGTGAAAAAAAACGAAATAAAGCAAGGTTTCTTAACCGGGGTTCACATCATGTTTCAAGAGCCACAGCACAGTTTTGAGGAGCTTCGGAAACTTCGGCATTAAATTCCTAAAACATAGGTAAATGAGCTAAAATAAAAAAATGTTTCACATTTGTGAATATCTGTGCAAACCTTTAATTCACAAGTTTTTTTGGAGGAGTAAGCTCAAAAAAAGGTTTCTCATTTTTGAATAATTGTAGAATCTGTCAATTACCAACTTTTTGAAGTCATCGAGCTAAGTAAAAAAAATGTGTGAAAGTTACTTTGGAAACTTTTAATTTCTCAGTGTTTTCCAGTCCTGGGATACCTAAAGCCCAGATCCCAAAATAGTTGTGTCTCAAGTCTCGAAAATTTTGTGGGGGCCACGGAAAAATATGAGGCTCAAAAGGGATGAGAAACTATGTGCAAAGAGTATGATATACGAGTGTTTAACGAGTAGTTTAAAGAGTATGTTTACGAGTTTTACAATATTCGTATAATATCAAAATAACCAACACATAATCTAAAGTTGACTTTATTTTTTTAGATAAGTAAAACAGCATGCAAGTTGACTTTATCAACCCTAAATACTTTCGAATGTCAAACTGTGTTTCTAGATTATCGCGCTGTGAAAAATATGCAGCGATAAATAAACTGTGGGGGGAATGTAACTAACAAATGAACTAAGTTAAATTTGTTTTGTTTTAAAATGCTCTCCCGCCTAGCGCACGGTCGAGGCAATGAAAAACGTTGCGTAAAATTTTAATGACCCCCTACCCTTCCTCTATTTTCGAGTCGAAATGGACGAGGGGATACCAATACACGGGAAAATGACCCGATTTTCCGCGATGGACGGAACGAAATTAATAGTGCAATTTAGCCGTGACATCACGATTATTCACCAGTCTCCACTTTATATTTAAAAATATCAAAAAATAATAGTGAATATCCGTATTACCCGTTTCTGTTTTACAAAACAAATTGATTTTTGTTTACACAAGTGTATTTTTAATAAACATATACATACGTTAAATTTGTTGATCCGTTTACATTATTTTTTATTATCAACATCATAATATATAGGAAGTTTTTTCATAATATTATGATGCGAGTTTCGTAAAGTGTTGTTTAATATTCCCACTGAGCCGTCATCATTTGTTTAACAATTTAACATACATTTGAACTAAACAAATTTTATAGCTTCCATAAAAAACTTTTTATTAAAACAGCGTGAGGTGCTTAGTTTATATAAAAAAATGATAATGCTCAATGATAAATTTTGCAGAAAACTTTTTTTAATGCTTCATAAGTCATAACTATTAATTAAATTTACATTTTGTCGAGGAGCACTTTATATTACATACATATAAGGTATACACACGAGTGTGGAAAGGAAAGAAGACGTAACCCACAGTTTTTCGAAAACAGCTTTTTTTTGATGATCACAATGTATAAAATTTGATACACGATCTAGCAAAAGGATGTAACCTGAAAATGCCAGATTATTGTCTAAATTTAGCTTTTAAATTTGAAAAAAGAAGGGCGTGTGAAAATTGAGACTAGGAAAAAAGACTTTTCTTTGACAATTTACTAAATTAATATTGGGCTAAATCGATATAAAACTAGTTTATCAGTCAGTGCACTTCAAAATTGTGTATATTTCATAATTTACCTTTGAGCCGAAATCATCAAAAAACGTTTTTTGTGTCTTCTGTAAAATTTGTCATGTGTGGGTTACGTCCTTTTTCCTTTCCAAAGTCGATATACAGTTGGTAATTGAAAACAGTTGTTCTTCATTAGATTTTAAAAAATGTCAAAATTCACATCTAAGGTGGTAAATGTCCATTCTGGGTGGAAAAGCATAATAATATATTTATATATTTGTTTGTACTTAATTCAAATCTTAATAAAGTTTCTTTGGAACTATCATTCATTTTTTGTTGATTTTTGCTCGCGAAACTGGTCTTGACCTTTGTTGTTGGGCTTAATTTTTTGAATATATGTAATTAACAATATTATTAGTTTTATATCTGTTTATGAATGCTGATTTTTTCAAAGTACCATTACATAAAATAAATTGATTCATTGGCTGCTTTAAAAAAACATATTATAAAAATATGTATATATATTGAATAATATACATAAATGAATGTAAATCTTTCTCAATTGAAAAAAATAAAGCTCTTTGAAAAAATGTAACTTAGATTTTGTTGTTTTTGTAATGCGGAAATATATCTTACAACAATATAAATAATTGTCAATATATTATAATATAGTATTATATTTCGCAAAAACATTGAGTTGTACAAGCATCAATGATATTATTCGTTATATAATATATTCAAAGTTTTATTAAAAATGATTTATATTTTTTTTTGAATGACGGCTTAAGGTTGTGGGGAGGGACAGGGGTCGTTCTAAGTAATATTGTGTATTATAGGGAGAAAAAAAATGAAATTAATCAATTAATTAAATAATGACAGGTAAAGTTTTGAGTACACTGGTGTCTTTTAATACTTATTATGACTTAGGTTATTTGCATGTTTTTAGCAGCTATATTAGAGTAAATGTATTAACTAAAATGAGTCTTATTTACTACTGAATTGAAAACAAATCTAATTTACCATCTTAAAAATAAATCATTATTTACCTAAGTGTAGACGGTTATTACCACTGTCATTTTTTTAATGTTGAATTTTTCTTAATGTAAAAAATACGATAATAATTACAATCGTTACAATGTGATACAAAAAAGGTCACGTCACAGCAAGAGCGACCATTATTTCTTCTCCCATGCGCTAATTATAAAAGAAAATTATGCAGAGAAAAGGAAAACTGGTTTCAAAGTACTTTATAGGAAGGGTGTTTTAGTGAAGTATAATAGTGCTTAAAATCGACGACGTTGCAAATTTCAAAACAGAAAGTAAGCAGAGAGTAATAACTTAGAAATATGACATTAAAAACAAAGTTCTGAAGTTATTTATATTTTGGGAATGAATAAGTATTTTTCTTACGTATTTTAAGAGAAGAATAAAGCGAAGTGATCGTGGTTAGAAGAACATACCTGAAAAATAAAGAAAACAAAATTATTTAACTATTTAATACTTCTGCAGCTATTCACAATTTGTTGATAATTCTTGAATTTTAATAATACTGAAAATAGACTACTCTAAACATTGTTTTTAAGACAACCAATCGTTTCTAAAAATGATTAATTAGTAATAAAACACATTAAAAGGCAGTCAAATACATCGAATTAGGTGAATCAAAATTGTATTTATTTAAAAATAATCATTTCATTATGGACATTTAGGTAGTCTGAAAGTGTTGATGTCTTTAAGAATTACTGTTTATGAAAATATATTAACAATAAAAATTATCAGTAATGCTGAGGATGTTTTGTTATAACCAGGGCAGGGCTATGGAGTAGTGTAAAAAAAAGACGACTCCAACTCCAAGGATTTTTTTAATAATTTCATTTTAACTTATACATATATTTATTCCATCAGATCATCTTTAGTCAGCCGAGCATGAAATGTCAAAATTTTTGACTTTTTCTTTGAATACACATCATCAAACATATTTTTCAAAAAAAATCCAGCCGCTCATTTTTCGCGACTCCGACTCCGACTCCACAGCCCTGGTTTATAACCTTTACCAAAACTAACAACGCTACTTACTCGAACAAGAACTCCAGTTGTTCAGTATTTTTGTCACATGTATTTTTTATAAAGGTTTATTGACGATTAGTTGTACATTATTGATACTTATTAATAACAAGAATAAGATGTGGTAATTTCAAATTAAGATATTATCAGTTAAATATTATATTTGGTACTGAATGAAAATGTATACGTTAAATTTGTAGGTCACAAAGTTAACTGATACATTATTTGTTCTCATAACTCAAAGTTTAACTAAATTAAAACAATGAAACAAGGAAGCGGATCCGAAATGCTTCGTTTTGGGAAAATAATTAATGGAAATGTACAGATCACATAGTTGAAATATAGTCAAAATATAAACTCCCCCAAGAATAAGAAGCAATTGTCAGAGTTATGCGATGCTCCCCGTGTCCAGCCAAGCGTCCCTGGCCTCATCACATCACAATAATATTTTAGGTACGGTATTCTAAACTATGTCTCGCGGACAATATATCGTACACATACAAAGCAATAATGTAAAACAGCACATATATCATTGGAGAAGTATTTTTTTTTATTGGTCTTTTTGCGTTGATTTCGCAGTTTAGACGGTTAAATGTATTATTGTAAAAACAAAAAGAGTAACAAAGTTATTAATTTTATACGAAACAATTTTCCACGGATCTAACGAAAAAAAGAGAAAGGTAAAACCAACGGTCGTTTTACTAAGCCAGTGATTGCTATGTCACTGCTATGTGTAATGTGACTAGATGTCCCGATTGCAGGCGGCATGTCCCGGCGTTCCCAATACAGCTTCAATGCCCCGTTTTAAAAATCAGAAAAACTCGCAATAAATATTTAGAAAAATGCGCAGAATCGAAATCCTGGAAGTAGAATCCAGACTAGTAGATGAAGTCATGGGCGTAAATAATAGATTTCAATGTAAATATTTCATTTTTTATATAATTTTAAATAACATATCTAATAAGACAAAAAACATTACTATCTAGTCAATTGTATTGTATGAAAAGGTGAGACGCTTAAAACAGTGCCTAAAAGTACAATTTTTTAAATGTTAAAAAACATGAATGGTCACGTTAAATATGAATTAAAAGATTAAGTATTTAAAACAAACTTTAACTTAAACTGCGTACCATTCAATTGATAAAGTAAAATAACATATTATTTTATTGGTAGCTACGTTATTAAAAAATAACATTTACTCATGTCGTCATTATGATTTTTGATTTTTCTTTAAAAAAACACAATTACAACAATGTACACACTATTTTATTGATGAATGAAGTTAACATGTTGAAAAGATTAATCAATGTAAGTTGTCCAATATGATTAATATTCAATACATTAGTTATTTCCTATCAATTTTTTTATTATCGATTAGTGTTGCTTAAAACGAAGTATTTCGAATACAAATGATGTATATTATTTAAGAGAGAGTAAAACCAGTTATTGCTTTATTTTACATGCATTTTTAAATAACATATTGCTATCAGTTATGGATTCGACGGATTTCAAATAATTTCGTTACGAGCCCGCCAGTTGTTGCAGTGCACCAGCCCCTGAAACTTAAAGTGAACGTTCACAGGTCTATCTGAAGCAACCATCTTTTCCCACACATTAAATTTATACAGTACTGCAACTTCATTCTTGTGAATTTATTTATGAGTTTCACGGAGCGGGGGTTTAACTTTAAACAACACGCCTGTCTGCTATGGCAACACTGAAAATTTAATACGAATTCAAGAGTGTTTCTATTTATTTTTTGTTTTGACAAAGTTGCCGGCTTAGCTGTTAGTACCATAGCGAATGACATTTGGTTTGAAATTTCAATTTAGTTATGAATTTTATGTTCACCAATATCAGTCAAATCTACACTTCTCAGACCACGTAATGATATACACTGAAATGTATTTTTACACTGTAGATATTTTCGACAAAAAAATCGTGTAAAAAAATGAGTAACATTTTGATATAGAAAATCGTGTAAAAAAGTAATACTATTCATCGCTACTTGACTATATACGGGATCTTTCATGAGGCACTGGACATCAATCACTTTCATTGCTGGAAATTTCTGACACGACTAACGTGTAAAGATCTAATGAAGCTATTTGTTATTATTGTCTTATTTTGTTAAATTTCTTGTTATTATCCGCTTCTGTTTTTTTAGTTTCTGAGAACAGTGTTATAACAAATAATACACGTAAAAATATAGTGTTCGTTATTTTTAGTGGACCGTGTTATTTCAAATCCGTGTCAAAAAAAGAGTTGACTGTACAATGTATGTCTTAAATTAACAATAATTAAAATATGTTATTAGTTATACCATAGCTTTTCAACCTTTTTGAACCCGTGGCCCCATATTTTTTCGTGGCCCCCTTACTGATACTTATTTCCCGAGACTAGAGAAGAATTAAATAAATAAATAAATACATTATATTTGGACAATCTGTGGCCGCCGAAAGTCTGCTGTGGTCCCATTGGAACATGCTGTGGACCTCGGTTAAGAATCCCGGAGTTATATATCGACTGTGGAAAGGAAAAAAGACGTAGCCCACACATAACAAACTGTACAGGAAACTAATAAACTGTGTTTCAATTGACTTCATCTGATATTAATTAAATATTTTTTTCGAAAAAAAAAATCCTTTTTTACGCGTTGATTCCTGATCATAATTTCCACAGGCCGGTCTTTTTTTAAAACCTTAAAGCTTAATTCAGATACTAATGTGGCATTTTCAGCTTACACCCTTTTTATATAACGTTTATCAAGTTGTGTACATAGTGATATGCGAAAAAAACTGTTTTGAAAAAGTGTGGGTTAAGTCATTTTTCCTATCCAAAGTCGATATACATTTAATTGCTACCATACTTCAATTGACGATAAAACCGTTCTGTTACATTTGAAACAGCAAAAAAATGTCATCCATCTAATTTTTTTTATGACAGTCACATAATATTTGAGTTTAAACAAAAATAGTCTGTTTCAATTTAAATTTCGCGTCAGAAGACAACTCTCGAGAGTGAAAAGAAATGTATTTTTATTAAAGCCGAATCGGCATTAGCATAAAATAAAAGAATACGGTACATAGCATGTTTTATTTTAAATTAAAAATACAAAGTCACTTGACTCTAATTGATTCTGTAATTTATGTGACTCGGATCGTAAAACTTGACTAGCGCGACTCTCCGGGGGCTCAGCGCAACACAGGATGCTTTGGAAGGCATTTAAAGATAAGCTCGTATTTACACAAGGAATCCATGATAGACTTCACTTCACTTTGGTGGAGAATTAATTATTTAGTAGTATCCCCGCGAAGCCTACCATGTTGGTTTGTGGAACGGATGGCTTGGTGGTAGTCGAGTTTATGTCGTCAATTTCACACATATCAGCGTTAATACCTTACATTCACGAGCCGTCTAACTAACCGTAACAGCAAAACTATAAGCCTAATCCAAAAAATATTAAAATATGTAGAACAAAACACTTGTAAAAATTGTAAGTTCTGCCTATTCTCTTTCAAACAAAATTTCAACTAAATACCGAGAGTTTATTGAATATTTCGTTCTACATATCGACTGTGGAATGGGAAAAGGACGTAAACCACACATAACAAATTTTGCAGGAGACACAAAAAACGTTTATTGATGATTTAGGCTCAAAGGCAAATTATGAAATATCCACAATCTTCGAGAGCATGGAGACTGATAAACTGGTTTTGAATTGACTTTATCTGATAATAAATTAATATAAAAAAAAAACAGTTTTTAAGTATTTTTTGCTGATCGCAATTTCCACAGGCTCTTCTTTTTTCAAACGTAAGCCCTCAATTTAGATACTTATTCGGCATTTTTAGATTGCATCCTTATGATATAACGTGTATACATTGTGATTATCGCAAAAAAAAACTGTGGGTTACGTCTTTTTTCGTTTCCACAATCGATTCTTGAGGAAAGACATTATTCATCACTTTTAGGGTGATCACTGTCAATACTTGCTGGAAAGGCATTACATAACGAAAACACAATATTCCTTTGTACTTATTTTCACTTTTATTTGCCAAGATCAGAGCCGGTTTCACTTATGACGAGCATTATCATATAAGCTCGCCATGAGCGAAACTGGTCTTGGTATTGGAAAAAAGTGGAAATAAGTACAAAGGAATATTGTGTTTATCTTAATATTAAAGGCATTATATTAAAAAACCTCTATTGTTCACTGATTTTACTACAGGAGATATTTCAAAAGTTGAAAAATTCGAATATTATATTTGCGATTTGTCGGTTGGTCTGTGTTTAATTTTTTATACGATACAGAAAAAAACATTATAAAATTGTCAAAATAGCAGAAAAGCCAAAGTTCAAAACAATAGATAGGAAAAAATGCGACGAAATTTGTTTTGCCATTTATTTCTTATAAGGCAATGTCCAAAATAAAGTAGGACATTTTTCCAATTTCCAATCTTTTTCCATATAATCATTATACCCAAGCCGCCCTCAAATAAAATATATACCTAATTGAATTCAAAGAACGCAAGCTTAAAGGTATTCCCGATATCGGATATCGCTGCCAAGCCTGTTATTGTACGTATCTGGAGTAAAAATATTTTGAGTTCAGTCGAATTCAACTTTATTTATTTATTATTTAGGACATTTGTAAAGCTTGAAGAGTATCATGTTTTGCTATATTTTTGTCCGACTTCCGATTCACAGTAACACCAACCAATTATAGTATGTTAATATTCTCGAAGCCTTGCAATAAATTTCTACTCCAAATTCCAAATAATATATTGATTTAAATTGAATACATGACCTTTCGAAATATCTAAACGCTTTTAATATGACACTTATATCATTATTTTTCTTATACAAATTTGCAACAAGTTAATTTAACAAAAATGTTGAGGGAAAATTAAACACACAATTGAATTAAATAATTATAGATTGATTTGCAATGTTCTAGATTTCTATTATATAATAATACGGATAGAACTTTCATAGTAATTTAGTTACACAAGAATTATTTCATTATATATAATTCATTAAAATGTCGGTATCCGAGTATCACAGAGTACCAACTATACAAATGCGTGTTTTGAGTTAAACTCAGTTTTGGTTAGTGATTTCGAGTAGGTTTCGAGAAAATTACAGAAAGTTGAGCGAAGTAAAAAATAAATTAGGTATTTTTTGGGAAATTTAATTTCAATTTGCAAATCCTGGAAGAGGTAAAGATAAAAAAATCTCTCACGCTCTTCATTATTGGAAATCCGAAAATCTTAAAATCTCAATTTTAATTTCTCAATCCCGAATCGCAATTTATGTACGATTTTATGTTGAATCCCGATCACAAAAAGAGCCCGGGATTGGATACTCTAGTTATTGGTAATGCCATGATCATATTAATTAGAACATAGTTTTATCTCGTAAATATATCCGTTTACAAAATACTATTGGGTGTATTCAAAAAAATAATATTACAAGTACAAAGGTAAGTCACCTGTTATACACTTATGAACTTAAAACCATGTTTTTGTAGATATGTAGACCCTTTTGATCCTGAGCCCCGAGTTGTGAGGTAAGTGGAAGGGAAAGTTTTAATTGAATACACTTATTAATGGCTTTGAACACGTATCCATAAAACGATTAGTTTTTTTATGACAGCACAATAACAGAATAATCAAGAACAATACATATTTAAGTATTGCATGATAAATAAGAAAATAATTAACAACAGAACGTGAACGAAATACTGATAAAATCAAAGAATTGAGCTGGTGTTTCAGATCAAGGGTACGGTACGATTCTCGAATCAGGCAATTAGGTATCATGCGACGATTTCGATATTACTGGTACCATCGAATTAGAAAATGGTAAAAAATTATATTTATTTATCACAAGGGGAAACGTATTAAGAATATAGATTTTTTACTGCTTTAGAAATATCACTAGTGAAGTCAAATATACAGATATCTTTAAGCAACAGCGATTATTGCCGAAATGATACATACTTTTAGCCTATAGAAAATATGAGGGTATTGCTTGCAAACCCGGCTCATTCAAAAGTTGTTGGAACATGAACCATGAATGTAATTTAGTAGATAAAAATAATTATTTTTAGAAATCAGTCATAAACATGGCAACATCCAAAATTTCATTCTAAAGTTAAGTAAAGCTAAAAATACTTTTAAAATAGACATTGTTTTTCAAAATGAAATTCAAGTTTCATTTTTTAACCATTTTGGAATAACCCGTTTTTGCAAGTAATAATTTCTAAAAACGTGTTGAAAACCCTCTTCATTTAAAACAGTGATGCACAACCTTTACCTTCTAGCGGGCCGCATGAAACAAATAATCGTGGATTCGGGCCGCAAAGAAAAAAAAAATTTAAAGTACGCTCAATCCTTTTTTATAGAGAACATATGTACGTTCCATGTAAAACAGCCTAAAAACCGTGTAAAAAAGGTTAAGTGAATTTAGATAAATGAGTAATAAGGTTCCATTATATTATTTTGACCGTGTTATTTCAAAAATAAATAAGCCATGCAAAAAAGGATTATGAGTACATGCTTATTAAAAATCGTTTCAGTGAGAAATATTTATGTTTCATTTATATGCAATTCATAAATTATTTCATTCTTGGTCTTAGTTATTTTTTAACTATTTTTTTTAATTTGTAAACCTGTGTCTATTAACATCACAAGTGCTGTTTTCGTTTGACTAGGAAAAAATTTCATTTCAGTATTTTGTTCACGAATTTAAAAGTCTTTTAAGATTCTAAGCAATTTTATAAATAAATATAAAATACGTTACTATCGCACATTATTCCACAATTGACAGCTCTGACATTCATTTTATCCGCCACTGGAAAAATATTTATTCTGCATTACGCTCTCAAAATATTATGAGTGCGGCATATATATCTTGCGATAGCTGAAATTTGTAACAATTGAAAACTTTGCGGATTTTGTATATATTGTGCTGAGTAACTTCACGTGTATTGACGGTTTATTGAGTTTTCAAAGAATTCTTGCTAAAGTTTCCAGTGCTTAGAAGTATGGGATAGGATTTTCTGCGAGCGCAACTTTCCCTTTAATACAGCTGACTTGAATTTAGATGAATTAATTACATTATATTTTATATCGTATGGTTTTGGTCCTAATTAATATATTTGCCGATCAATAACGATGTTCGCTAATGGTAGCGTTAAATTAATATCATATTCATACAAGCACCGAAATAATCCTTTGTTATTTTATTTACTGGGTATTTATTTTTTACGGTTTCATCCATTGCTCATCGTGCAAGCGTGGTTTTTGTGCAAGTGTGCAAGTTTTTAAACGGTATTATTTTTTTTTTTAAATAATCAATAGTTATTATATTAATATAATAGAACGAGAAATTCGCGCAAAATTGGTGTCGCTGCACACAGAGGTCTAACTACAAAAATACGAGTTTTGAATTAAGCTAGGTTTGGCAATGACATCATCATATTTATTAGAGACAAAAAGTTCTATCTCGTACATTTTTTTTTACCATGTCCGCTTCCAATGTGAAGCATATGGACTCCTAATGGAGTTTATCTCAACAGAAGTGTTTATACGCGAACTGCTTGTTACTCAGTTGCTCAATCTCTCTTTTTCCAAAGAGAGTAGGAATATAAGAAAAGGGCTAGGACAGGACTAGTGGTTAGCTAATCGCTCTCGATACGCCCCGTTCATAAGATAGGATAGGTGGGACGGGGGAATTCAAGACATCACATACATCCATGACTTTGAATAGAAATTCATAAATCAATTTATAAAACTGCTCGTCTGAAAGAGCGATGTTTTCCATTAAATATAAAGTATTTCTATCAAGATTCATCACGAAACTATATCTTACATAATAGATGTCACTTGAAAATGTCATGAAATAAAAGCCAAATTGATTGATCGATATTGTTTTAAACTCTCAAAGGCAGTAGGAAACATGTTTTTTTTTTAAAAAAAAAACGTGATGTTTAATAACGTTGATCCACAAAAATATGTTAAACGATTCTGATTACGACATATAACCTTTTCGAGACTGAAAAAAAATGAGAGAAAAATAAAAAGCATACAGAAAAATTGCTGAAAAAAAAACTATTAATCAAAAGGCCATAAGACGCTAAGACAATACTTCTCGCGAAGATTTATGAATGAGACTTTCAAACAAAAGAAGTGCGAGTGGGAAAGATAATAGTTTAGCCGATAGAGAGTGAGGGAGATGGGTGATTCACAGCAATAAATACGTAGGTAGCGAATATCATCACTGCATTTTACTAGAACCTAAATATTATATAACTATATGGTTGATGAAAGCCTCTATTTTGCAAACGTTTTATCAATTATAAGCCATCGAAACTTAATGCACTGTTAATAATGTACATATGTCACGAGAATATATTTAAAAGTCAGTGACTTAACTAGTAATATCAAACAGGATAGACATGTTATGATAAAATTAGGGCAGAACGATTTTATTTATTTAGTTTAACGAAGTTTATTAACCAGTTAAATCTGCTCTATTTACTAATATATTTTCATGTGATATGTTTTTCAAAACAGATTTGTTGATTGAATCGGCATTAACTTGGTAGAACTCCATTGTAATAATGTGAAAAATGACAAAGTATTTTAATTTTATAAATATAATTTTATATTTTATAGTTGATAGCTATTTCGGCGCATGCCCTTATCAGAACTAATAATAATATTTAGGTATAGAATTAATTTGAATTACCCAACCTAAAAATAATAAGCAATGGGTTTTGTTAAAGTTTCCGGATTTGCGAAATGTTTCAATCAGTGGCGCAATAATCACATGGGAGGTCCTAGGCGCAATTAAATTTGGGGCCCCTGTTTTTCGTATAAATATATCGGTTATACTATATAGGATATTTTTGAGCCCCCTAAGATTCAGATACCCCAAGCGCCCACCTCATTCTCTTATAGGGTAATCCGCCACTGGTCTCAATGCAGAAAAGGTTTGAGAAACCATACACATACATAGAAACGTAATGTTTTCAATATATATTTGTGATTTTTTTCTATGTTATTTGCCTCGCAAACGCCGCTTACGTTTCCATTGCCCCATGTGGCTCACAATCTAGATCATTCAGTCTAGTTATAGTATTAATAATAGGTCTCACATAGGTACCTGTTGGTACGGTCCTTGAAACAATGAACAAGTTGAAATGGCAGTATTGAGGTGCTGCCGTGGGAAGTTTCTCACGATTTACTTCGATTCTCTCGAGGCAGAGAAGCAAGAACACACTTGAAAATTGATAAAAACACGAAAAAACATAATGCATGTACAGAGCCGGCCTGTTATTTTGTGTGATTTGTAAGATACTTGAATATCAAATCGAATAGGCAGGCTACAATCGTTTCTCAATTTTTTTATTAAAATTTATTTCAACATAAATGAATGCTATAAGAAAACGTACTAAGAATGTCGAAGTGTAAGATGGTTGAAAAGAAATATTTTTTCAGAGCTTTCTAATTCCACTCCCAATGTGGAGCACATGTCCTCCTAAAGAAGGTATCTCAGCAGATTTTTACTACAAGAACTAATAGGGTAAAAATATCAACGTATTTCAGTTCTACAGTTTTTTATATGTAATGCGTTGGTATCTATTTCAGCTTACGCCATTAGTTCTGAGGATGGCGAAAGCCGAAATAGCTATCAACGCATAAAATATAAAAAACTGTAGAACTGAAATACGTTGATATTTTTACCCTTTTAAAATGGAGTTCTACCAAGTAAATGCCAAATCAATTAATCTACAAGAACTGTTTGTTACTCAGTTGCGTAATTCAAGACATCATATACATTATGCCTTTGGGCGGAAATTCATAAATCGACTGGAAAATCAATCTATAAAATCTGTTCGTAATGGGATTCGAACTCCTGAACTCCATGTTCTAAGTCAACGACTTTGAAAATCGACCACGCAGCCGTCTAATCATTTAAGATATAGAGAATATCATTATTTTAATAGGAATAAAAAACAAATTTATATTGGTCACTGTTAATACTAAGTCGAAATACAGCAAAAACAAATGATTTATGTTCAAAACTGTAAGATGTCTCAATAGTTATAATTTTTCAGATTTTTCTAACCATTTAATAGAAAATGATCATAATTTCAATACAAACAAAAATGATGAAATTCTCAGTCCAGTCAATAACAAGGGGTTGAAAATGAGCAGCTAAGTTTTCTTGGGAAATAATAAAATCATTATTAGAAACGAAACATTAGCTTATAATAATCTCTAAAAGTTAACTCTAAAATTTGTACAAAACAATGAATTAAGTATCTCGAGTTATCAATATATTCAAAATGAATGGAATTATTCGTCATGCTATTTTTTTTGGGGACGATAATAAAAATAAAATAAAACAAAATAATCTTACGGATGGTTTTAACAGGAGTAAAATCCAAATGTCTAACATTGTAGAAAGTTTGAAATTAACTTGATTATAATCATAAAAATGAAAATAAAGCAGCCGTGATTATGTTCATTACAATAAAAACAAGCCAGTATTCTTCCTTCGTATAAATTAACGTTTCACCGTCTAGTGTTTTAATTGGTCGCTGCTTTCACACGGCTCCTAGTATTATTAAAATACGATATTATTCAAAGGCATTATTATTAGTACATCATTCATTAGGGTTACTAAAAAAAAACATTAAATTTATCTTAAATTGTACTTATATATGAAATAGTCCCTGCAGTGTTGCCAGATGTACTGGATTATTTTTTAATTATTAAAAAAATGTTACTTCCTTAATTTACTAAAATCTGACATTGAATAAAGGCAAATAGTTAATAAATTCAATCAATATTAAAAACATAGTGGGGTGAGAATTCTGTAAAAATGTGATAGATAAAAATATTTAAACGCATATCACCAGCTGTTTTCTAATCAATTTATTAATTATTATTAATCACTTTTAAGGTGTTCACTGTCAATACTTGGTGGAATGGCATTATAATAAAAATAATAAAAGATTTTTAGTACTTTTTCCACTTAAAATTTTATTTGATCAGGACCGGTTTCAGGACCTTATCAGTTTATAATGCTCGTGAGGAGCGAAGTGGAAAAAGTACTAAAAATCTTTTATTATTTTAATTTTAATTATTATTATTTATTTATTTATTATTACAATACTTTAATTTCAAAAAAGTTTGGCGTTACAGCTAATGCGCCAAATATTTTTCATACAAAGTTGAAAAATCACAAGAGAAAAACTCGATGAGAATTTATTGTTAAGTCACTTGAGATTAACTCGAGATAAATTGAAATCACAAACACTCGTTTGTTTCTTATGTCTTAAATTAATATTGAAAAATCCATACTTGACATTGACCTTACCGGGAATCAAACTTAAACCAATCTGGTTGGTAGAGAAATCTCCAACCAACTAAGCAATAATTGTATAAATTGATGTCTTAAATTCCTTCCGGTGTATAAAACAGCGATTAGCTAACCACTTGCCCTGTCCTAGCTTTGTATTTCTAACCTTACTCACTCTCTTAGAAAACTAGAGGTTGGGAAGTTGAATAACAAGCCGTTCTCGAATAAAAATATTTGTTGATATAAACTCTATTAAACGTACATACTATTTTTGATTATCAATAAAAAAAAACTTTACTTTTTCACGTAAAAAACATGTTTTCTTGAGTAGTACTAGACTAGTACTATTTTAGGTATTGGTAACAGAAATATTAAAGGTAATACGTTTAAAAAAAAACAGTAACATTTTACGAATTTTTCAACTGTGACATCACTGTATAAATTCGTAATTTTCTTGTAAACAATTTTTGAAAGATCTTTATTGAACATATGGTTTTATTATAATAATAATTACATGTCTGGCATACATATTCAAAAATAATATTTTTTGTGTTTTCATTGAAGAAAATTCAATTTATATTGCTTTATTATTGAGTTTGTGTAGCATATTTTCTGAAACGGATTATTTTATTATTTAAATATTTCGCTTTAGGACAGAGTTCAGCTGAAAGGAATCGAGACTTAGTAATAATATCACGCGCTCCAGATGGCGCATTTTATTGCATATTTATTAGAGCACAAAGTTAAATAAACACAAACGTAACGCACCCACAAGGCGACGCCGAATGAAATGTCAAGCTCCTATCGCAAAATCGTTTGCGAATTGCAATGCGACTGTACTAAAGAGATAGTACAACATAATACGAACGTTACAATAGAATAATTTTCTTAAGATTAAATTCCAAGCGAGAGTTTCCGAGCTCCAAGTATTGGTATTGCGCTTGGAATGGAGGTTTCAGGGCAGCAATTCAGAATCTTAAAAATAAATTTAAATGAAAACTTAAGATCTTTCCGCAGTGTAGCATTCCAAGCGTAAAATAGAGTATAATACAAACAATAGAATCGGTTGGATCGTAATAATTTTCTTATTTTTAAATCCCAAAAGTGCTCGACAAAAAATCGCACATTCTGATCATAAATGCAATATTATTGTGGTAGATATGTCGTTTAGATTGTATGTATTATAGCATTTATTGTAGAGGCGTGGTAAAGGAATTCATTGTACACGTTACATTCTAAGCGTTAATATTTGATAAAACTTGACGATGACTCGTTTGGAATGTGACGTATTTCGAAATATTCTCAGAACACGAAAGTGTACGACGGTAACATTCTAAGTGAAAATTCTAAAGGAAAAGTATTAAAAGCTCATATAGATTGTGACTGAATAGGAAATTTGCTAGCGCAACAGTGTTTAGTTTCTGATGTAACATTCCAAACACTAATGAGTTTAGGCAGAACGAAGCTTAAGTTGCTGGGAATGTGACCGAAGGCTAAGTAATTATGAACATAGAGTTTTTTTTATATTATAACCTCAAAAACGAAAACATATTTTCATTCCTAAGATGACGTAGATCTGTCAACCGTCGGAAATCATTTTTTTACAAGCAACGCAGAAATATGAAAAATATTCATCTGAGATCTAAATTTTCCTTCTATTTGCATTTTTTTTCATCGGCCCCAATTAAAAACGTAAAAACGAGGTTACACTGTATGTAGTATTATGATACATAATAATACTGGCTGCTTGGTCAAGTGGTCAACGTCGTTGACTTCGGTCACGGGTTCGAGTCCCTGTACGGACAGTTTCAATAAATTAATTTTCAATTGATTTATACATTTATGCCCGAGGGCATGGTTGTATGTCTTGAATTCCCTCCCGCCATTCCCATTATCAAAACTGATGTAGGAAAAGTGATAGCTAACCACAAGTCCTGTCCTAGTTATATCCTTATATCCTTACAATCATTGAAAAAATAGCATAAAATTGAGTAAAATAAACTCAATTAGGAGTCTATATGATTCACTTTGAAAGCATATGGACACGTTTACAACGAATTTTAAAAGACAAATAAAAATGTTTTAATAGTTGAGCCCTCAAGAGGTGAAGTGAGCCAAGACAGTCACGTGTTTTTTTTTTGGGTTATGTATTTTTATTTTTGGTAAATAACAATATTGTAGACTGTGTTTACTTAATTCACTTCACTTCTACGATACTGTAAGACATGAAGAATATTAAAACTTATCTAAATATTTTTTCATAAAAACCCCAGTTGGGTTGGATTCACTTTACCTCTCACCTACACGAAAAGTTAGGAAACTTTGTTTATAGTTCAATTAGTAATATTATGATGAAAAAAATATATAAAATATATATTTAAGAACAATTTAAGAGATATACCAAATAAATTTTAGTTAGTCAAAATACAGCTATTGTGCAGCACATTTCGAAAATTGTACCAAAAAATAGACAGTCCTGAAGTAACACGATGTTTTCATCTCGTAAGTATCATGTAAAATTCGCATCGCTAATGACGTACAGACGTTGCAGAAACTGCGCTTGGACTGCGCCTTCTCTCCGGAGTGAGTTCACTTTTTGTATGAAAACTTACATAAGGATCGAAGTCGCGTACATCGCGGAGCGTCTCGTCATACTTTTTGTATGGATTACGAGGGCTTTGCTCGCGAGCGAAATTGGTCTTTATGATACGGTAAGGGAGGAGAATTTGGTCCGCATTGTGGCCAATGAATGTCAAACTTTCGCGGCGCAGACTGCAGCGTTACATACAATATTAAAATAGTTTACATAATAAACAATATATAACCTAAAAGTGACTTCGCAACACCGACGTTTTAATGAATGAAGATAAGTTATAAAACATTTTGTGAATACCTATATAATTCTCACTGAATTGAGATTTTTTTTTGTGGCGTAAATATATCTAACTGATTGTAAGCAATGTTCTTAAGTCTAATTAGTTTTATTCTAACAGCTTTACGGTAGCGAATCATGGCACCTGCCTAAGACTCAAAATAGTCGTACACTTAGCTTCGAGAATAGATGCTTGTGTTGGATAATGGGGGTGGGGTAGCTTGATTTGAAGAAACTCGGAGATGAGGGAACGTGCATAACAGCGCCCGTCACGTCAGTAGTCATGGGAAAACGTTGGAACTGGCTGGGTCACTTGCTGAGTGTGCTTCTAGAAAGCTTTAATCCTGCCTACCTCTTGTTTCGACCGGTGGACGACCGTCTGAGAGAACTGAGAGATGCTGGTATCTCATGGGAGGAAACAAAGTGATTAACGGAAGACAGGGAAACATGGAGGTCCCACATGGCGACCATATGCTCCACGTATGGAGCAAATATGGTCAAAGGTTCTTTAATCAAAGTTTCGGCAATTAATACTGACTATACCGTCAGACGAACTTGAATAAAAAAATCGAGAATGATGAGGAGGAATATTGAAAATATAACTGTCACAAATGCCAAGTTAGCGTTGTTCATTTTCTTCATAATCATTGGACTTTGGAAAGGAAAAAGGACGTAACCTACAGTTTTTTCAAAATAGTTTTTTTCGATAATTACAATGTATCAAACTTGATACACGTAAAACATAAGAATTTAACACACAAAAGAATTTAAGCTGCAAATCCCGAATTAGTATCAAAATTTACCTTTTAAGTTTGAAAAAAGATTAGCTTGTGAACATTGAAACCAAGAAAAATGACTGAAAAAATCGTTTTTCCTTGACAATTTCTTAAATTAATATTAGATTATGTCAATTAAACACCAGGTTAGAAGCTTCCGTTTACTTCAAGATTGTGTATATTTCATAATTTGCATATGGCCCAAAATCATCAAAATACGTTTTTCATGCGTCCTGTATCCTTCGCTATGCGTGGGTTACGTCCTTTTTCCTTTCCAGAGTCGATATGTTAGGTATGTATTCAAGCAATTACACAGTAGGTGATGTTTTCAGACAGGATTTGAGTAAAATATTGGTAGTATAAAGGTAAACAACTAGAGATTTATGAATGGTTATATATTGTACCAAAACTTTTTAAAAATTAATGAAAAGATCACAATTATTGGAAGACAACAAAAGCAAAAGCTTTTTGTTGGAAAAATGTACTTTAGATTTTAGTTAACATGTATGATCAACGTATATTATTTTATTTGTAGTATTAAAATATATTAAAGACATTTATGGGTATAAATATATAATAGGGGTAGGTATGTGTTATTGTTTGATTATTAGTAAAACATTATCGGATAACTACGCCAACGATTTTTGTATCTAGCCAATAATAGATAGATTACCTGTACATCAATTAGGAAAGTAAATGTATTTTACCCAATTAAAAAAGTTCTAACTTATCTCACGTAAATGTAGAAATATTAACCTTTACATACCGATGATGCTAACAAAGTCCAAAAAAGCTCATTTGCGCAAGGATTAAACATTGCTGACAGTACAAATTACTAGATGCACGCACATACATTATTACATATAAGATAACGACCTGCAAATTGCATTTTATTTCAATAAACTTTTGTCTTTTCAAAGTAGTATTTCTTGGATGGGGGTGTTTAAAAATAGGGTTCTAATCGGTTTACCCAGAGCGCGAACTTTATTCAAAGCTGCTAAAACTCGTTTATGCATCCCCATTGTCTTTGTTTCTCTGCATTTTAGTTGCATTACTTTATTTAAGTATACAAAAAGTTTCAAAGAATAGCCTTGCTGCATCTTTCCCGCACATGCGGTCTAGTAGAAATTATTAAATATTTTTTAGATAATTAGCTCTGTATTTTATAAAATCACTATCCATAAATGGTGGAAGGGGATTGTATTGAAAAAATAAAGTAATACCTTTAACATTAATGTGTTTACAAGAGATATTAAATTTATTTATCTTTTTAAAATGTTAACTTTTTGGAAGACTGTGGTCCAGTTGGTTAGAGCTTGCTCTACCAACCAGGTGGGTCTGGATTCGATTCTCGGCAAGGTCAATGTCAAATTTGAGACCTAAGACATATGTGTTTGTAATGTCAATTTACCTCGAGTTTATCTCGAGTGACTTACAATACAAAAATTCTCATCTGGTTTTTCTCGTATGATCTTTCAGCTTAAAAATATTTGGTGCATTGGAATTAGCTGTAATGCCAAAAACTTTTTTCAAATAAAAAAAAATGCTGCTTTATGACTAAAATTATACTTGATATTAATTCATTAAATTGAAGGTACGAGACTATTTTGTTATTTGGTGTTAAAAAACGTCTTGTATGAAAAACATTTCGCGGTAAGATAGTTTTATTTTTGAGAATTTTTACATTCACTAAGTGCATATACCAGAAACATGTTTACGTGTGGCGTGTTTCCATGGTAACTTGGGTAGTTCCTACATATTTCTATAGTGCCAGTATTATTTGCTACTAGGCAAAGTGGAACATAGAGGAAGAGGAAAATGTGATTAAGCCACGTTTCACGACGAGGCGCCTCTGAATAAAGCGGCTCCAAACATGAACTGGATTTATAAATATCATTAACCCAAAATCAATATTCAATATGTCTTACAAAAGATACGTGGATTAATGACATAAATCTCTGAAAATATAAATTTAAGACGCTTTTTATGGTAAGTGACTGCCATAAAGAATTCGCTCACTTTATTTGATAGACGCAGTGAAAGTTTTACGCAACAAAAATGTACGTAAAAAATAATATCAAAAATACTACGACGGTGGTTTATAAAATTACTGATTATGTTATAAAAAAAACAATCAAAAAATTAATAGTAAAAAAAGAGATATCTCTTCATTAAAATAGTATTAAATACAAAACGTTATATATCATTGCAGCGGTGGCAACACTTCAGCAATCAGATTTGTCCCTCGGGAATTAGTAGGAACATGCTCAACATAAAAGTGCGATCTAACTTCTAACACATGGCTTAAAATGTCAAGATACGGATTGGTATTCTTTTGAAGAGGGTTCTTTTTAAAATAAGCTAAAATTAAAGCTTTTACGGTAAAAGTAGCAATGTATTATATTTATTTCTAATGTAACACTTTTTTAACGTCTTTCGGAAGCATATACAAATTTGATTATAATTAATTATTTACAATTTAGATATTGATTCAAATATTTGATTTTGAAAAAAAATTCACGTGTTAGCTTAGAATCTATAGAAAATATAAATTTAATACGGTCAACTTTTTTTTTACACGAATACGTTCTACGTACGTAAAAAATAGCAGAATAAAAATTATTTCGTAGAAAAATTTAAAATTGGTTTCCTAAATTTAAAAAAACCATTTGAAAAGTTACAACATTGCAGTATGAAAAATCGTGTTAGTAAAAGTAATAGTTAAGATTTTATTATTAAATTACACAAAATACTGTTCATAATATTCATTATAATAAGGAAAAAATAATACTATTTATTGCTACGAGGGACTGGACATAAATTGCTTTGCTCATCGCTAGAAATTTTTGACACTTCTAATGTGTTGGGATTTAATGAAACCTTTTGTTTGTTATTACTGTCTTGAGTTGTTGAATTTCTTGTTAGTAAGAAATATTGTATCCTTTTCTGTGTTTTCCGTACGAATTATTCGTGTAAAAATACAGTATTTGTTCTTTTTAGTGGACCGTGTCATCTCAAAGTCGTGTAAAAAAAAATGTTGAGTGTACTGAACAGATTTTCGTAAACGTTTCGGCACCACGTGATTAATCGTAAGTAATACCTGGAGTCGTTATCAATAAAATTTTACATTTCACAGAGCTTAATTCCAAATTCAGGTGGATTTATTTTCAATTTGAAATAAAGATTAAAGTAAATAAACGAGATATATATATGTTTAACTTATCAATTACGGGTAAACGATAAATCATTGTTTACAAAACAAAGTTATTCACTTAGATTGTGTAGTTAATCTACATATTTTCGCATTTTTAAAAATGTCTGTTGATTCGACGAAATAAAAGAAAAAATATTTATACAAAAAATTACACTGACAATAAAATAACTACAATTTTCAATTGATAATAATTGCTTTATCAAAAAATAATGCATATTTCACGTCACGTATTTAATTTATATGTAAATTTCATTAATAACGCTTAAGTTATGGGCTTAACCAAGTTCCATGACACCGAATAAAGTTTTACATGAATAATGTAATCTGTTGGGAATTTTCAGTTTTAAAAACTGGCGTTTTAAAATAAGCCACGATAAGAGTCTTTAAAAGAATTAGAAAAATTATACTATGATAATAATTGCACCGTTAAAAATGAACACGGCATGGTACTATAAAAAATATAAACCTGTAAAATGAGAAAAAACTATGAAACACAAGTTTTTCCTCGTCAACGTAATAATCCTGAAAGAGAAGCTTATATCCCATCTAACAAAGGTTGTCAAATAAAAAACATGCATATATGTTAATGGTTACCAAAAGCCTAGACAAATAAACTTGTTACATGGTTCAGAACTCGGAAAATGACATCATTACATCTTTTATAATTACCGTGGCGATCTGATACGGTGACCTAATTTTTCAAGTACCAGGAAACCAAGAAAAACTATACTGAATTTTTTAAAATAAAATTATCAACCGAAATTTTAATTTGAATCATTCAAATTATGTAAATTCACACAAGTTTTGACTAACGACCCGGGATTCGCCTTTCGGCATCTTCAGGCGTTCAAGTGCACGGATGAACTTGAACTTTAATTGGCAAAATTTGTGTGAGTGTACATAATTTGAACGATTCAAATTTAATATTGAAATTCCACCAAGCACCTTCGAAATCTTAAATGATTTTTTCTGCTTTATCAATGAAAAAACTTATAAATGTTTTAGCGTATAAATGTTTAATTCAATGATTTACTTAAAAAATGTGTACTGTATTTTAATTTAAAGATAAACATTTCGAGGTCCATAAGAAAATTACGTGGGCATCATACGAGTTGTGCATTTCTGACATAGATAACGGTGTTTGATAGTCCAGAGACATACAAAAAATATTAATTGATTTGAGTTCAAAGGAATGGATGCTGTGATATTTATATTCCCATCTATCTTTCCTTCTATCCTGTCACAAGAGCAATCAGCTAACTATGTACAAGTTATTCCAACATCTGTACTTCTATAGAAAACTTCAAGATAAGTCGAGTTTGTACTCAACGTAACGGTGTTTGATAGTCCAGTGACATACAAAAAATATTAATTTATTTGAGTTCAAAGAAATGGATGCTGTGATATTTATATTCCCATCTATCTTTCCTCCTATCCTGTAACAAGAGCAATCAGCTAACTATGTACAACATATTCCAACGTCTGTACTTTTATCCCTATCTTCTTCAGAAAAGACATACTAAGCAACTAAATATCAAATACTAAGTCATTGTCAAAAAACACTCTGGAAATGATATTTTGGGTGCGGATAGGTTTCAAAAACGAAATATTTAAGGGTCATTCATAGTCTAGTATAGAATTTGAAGAAATCATCATAAAAGGACATTATTACTTACGGCAATTGTATACATTTTTTTTTTATTTTGGTACTTATTGCAAACAATCAGTGGATAAGTAGAATGAAATCGCCATTAGTAAAACACGAGAGCACGACACCGTGTAAAAGGATTAAAGCTAAACCAATGGCACCATGTTGAATTCAAAACACGAAAATTCAGCATAAATAAATGAAATTTTCTCAAATGAATTTATCACACGCCCGTAGTAGTAATACTAACAATTCGCGAAAATCCCCTTTTCCGTGCGTTTCTTTTTTTATTACAGATAAACCTCTAATATATTTTTTGTGTTTCCTTTCGGTGTTCTGGTTCACCCCATACACAACACAATTCAAGATTAGACTTAATTTGTCGGCCGTTTCTTTCGTATGCACAGAGCGGCCGAAAAAGTTTAACCACATTTTAAAAAGCATGCCCGAATAAACATTTATATTAATTAAAAACGAAGCAATATGGCTCTGTTCAGCGTAACGCGAGTTTATCTGTTGTTTATACAAGGTTTTCATTTGTTATGGGCAAATGTTTTTTCCTTGTTTTGTGATCATTTTAAGCCTTCACTGGAAAAATGATCGCGAAATAACGTTACATTCACGTGTGATAAGCCATATTTATCCATTAAGTGTTAAATGGAAACCATTATTAATTCTGACAAGACATGACAATATTTTCATTATTCTTTTCCAGACCAAATGTGTCGGCGAATACTGAATATAAATTTAAAAAAATAAACAGATTCTTTTTAAATTCGAGCTATTGTCTAATTTGGTATTAAATTAAATTTCCACATTTTAATGCACTGTTTCTATATATATGATATATCAGGCTCGTGTGTAGATCGCGAAAGTATTTTTAGTTGACTGCCGACCTATAAAATGAGTTTTTGTTATTATATCGTGATCTAATTAATTACAGGCGATATCATTTGATTGATCGCCTTAAATAATTTTATCAACTAGTCATATTTACACGATTAGTTTTTATTAAAATTTGTCAAATAGAAAGAATCGGTGTGTAAGAAGGTGCATACGTACGTACCTATTTTGACGTTTTTACTTAAGGCATAATAATAAAACTTTTAAATCTTTACTTGCATCATTACTATATCTTTATACTTTAATCCAGTGATTTCCAGTCTGGGAGGCGCGAATAGTTTAAAATATGTATTTACCCTTAAAAAGTGTCTTTATTACTATATGAAATAAAGGATGAGGAGGCGTGCAGGTAATTTTTTTTCAAAGGGAGGCGTAGTAACATAAAGTTTGGAAACCACTGTTTTAATCAAATTATTGTATAACAGTGATCGGTTTTTTATCATTATTTTCATTGTAATTTTAATTTCATTAACCCATTTTTGCACTATTTTTTTCTGAATTTGCCCGTAATTGATGCAAATAAAAAAAAACACTGCTCACTCAGACAGGTTCAAATCTGAAAAAAATACTACACGATACGATCCCCACACTTGCTAGCTGTAGAATGATTGAGACTGATGCAATATCAACTTTTATTGTGTCATGTATAATTAGGGTGGAAGTAAAAATACTAAATGTTCCAATATTGGAACACTGGGAAAAAATGGGTTAATAAAAAATGTTTTTGAAATGTGAAAAGGTTTTATAATATTTTTATTTTTTGCTGTTTGAGCTCGTTTTGAAACCGGAGAAAGGTCATACACAGCGTTTTATAAGAAGTTGGGTGATTTTAAATTGGGCATGTTATTCCCAACGTTAATTGATGTGTTCAGCATTTTACAAATACACAAATGGAAAGTGAAAAAAAAATACATCATATTGAATGGTGAGAACAAAACGACAACGTTGTTCAACTGATGAATTAAGTTGACGAAAACTATCTATAGATATTTAAATACGATGAGAACGTGGGAAAAGCTTCCAGCGTTGATTGACGACGGTTGTTGATGATATTGAAAAAAATATTTTTTACCAGTTTCTTTTCGACGATCTCTCTGTAAACGCTACGTGTTATACGATTCTGTACTAACCTGGAATGAAAGAGAAAAAAAAAACATTAGTCAAAAAGTCGTGGACATTAGAAATTCAATAAAAAAAATTCACATAATAATATTTTGACGCCATATTTGATGAGTAGCAATAATAGAGAAATATATGAAAATTAGCATTAAAATAAATTAGGATTCTTCCTAACTAGCCTACGGACACAGTAAGAATGATTCACAATCGAAAATTGCGATTTAAGCGAATAAATAAGTAATCTTTTGATACATAATTAATATCACATCGGCCAAGTTATAAATGAACACAGTGATTTCGTTGAAATAACCTTTTACTTTTGCCAGTTGAATTATATGCCATGCTGTGAATGGGATAATAAAAATAAACGATTCTGATCACGATAACATAAGTAAAGGTGAATAATTACTCAAGTCGGTTCGTACCTAGGTCGGACTGGTCGGACATATGACAATAAAAACTTATAGGGTGAATTAAATACTATTAAACAATTTTGCGGCGTCAAACGGAGGACTAGCATATCACAATTTCATATTAATTTAATTTTTGTTTCAACAGTAAATAGTAATTTATTTATCTCCATTGATCACCACAGAAAACAGATGTACACATGTTTAACATTAAATATTTATTCAGAAGGTTGTAAAATAATCTAAATGTGAAATAAATAATCTTTTACATTGCGAAAATAACAAACAAAGCCATTGATGTAAAGATATAACGTTAACATTTAATCAATTTTAACACGTATTTCAGATGCACTAAATTAGTGCTTCCCAACCTGGGGGTCCGCAAAAATTTACATTCCTTCAATATCCTTTATGATAAAATATGAACATGTGAAATAAAAAAAATCAGGGACCAGCAATTGTTTTCAGATGTAGAGATCCGTGGCATGAAAAAGGTTGGGAAGCACTGCACTAAATTACATTTCATCCAGATATAGACATAAAAGAAATATTGTGAATTGATTTATGAAAAAATTTACTTGAAATATAAATTTATTGCGTTGTTAATTCTCTCACTAGAAAAGTTCTCATTCGGTAAACCAACTTTATTATATAACGTACTTTCGGCCTTAACGGACACATTAGGTCGTTTTATCGAGGTTTTAGCGTATTTACAATAGTCAATGCTTTATACAATACAACTAGTGTGTGTGTAAAAAATACATTATAGTGTATTTCTTCCATTTTTCTAGAAAAACACATACTCTGCTTGCGCTCAGTACGGCAATATAATACGTCACTGCTAAAGACCTTTTCTAATACCCAATAAATAATCTTGAAGTGGGTTTATTTTATGAAGCTTTACGAAAACGATGGCCAACTAATATGTCGTTTTAGCTTGTTATTGTTTGGGTGTTAGTGTATTTTCTTCTGCTGTAGCTATAATATTGTGTTATCTTTGGTCTTATTCTCTTGGGATAGAACTATTTTCACATAATCCAACATTTATGCCGTTTTTGCTTAATTGTACAGTCTCGCAAGGAGCTCCTGCAATATTTCATGTTTTTTTTTTATTGTTTGCAACATAAAATAAACTCTGGCTTTGAATAAGCTGTAAGAAACAAGAAATTACGGATGCACTCGTTCAAAGCGTATGATAAAAAAATAAAGTAAAAACGTTAATCTACCGTTTGGTAGATAAATAATTTCACTGTCATTAATAACACGATTATTATTGTTTGTTATTTGGAACGTATTTTGGTATTACGTCATTATCAGAATGCATCTATTTTTTACAGACACGTAGGTATCTCAGTTTGTGTCAGTAATGAGTTTTTTTTTTTAATTTAATCAATTCGAAAATTCAATACACATATGAGCCGTCAAGAGGTTAAGGTTAAGTGAGCCAACTAGTAAAATTGCAAAATATTTTTCTTCGACTTATATGGTCATGTGCAATGTTTGGCATGCAGAGAGAGGGTCACATGGATAAAAACATATTTCCTTCCTGTTTTATTAATTTCATCGCAGGATATTGAGTAAAAAACATTCTAGTAATGTTTTATATCGATATAAATCAATAGCGGTAGAACAAAGTACATTTATGCATGTCTTATTTTTTTTTACTTTTTGAGATATTAATATTTAGATCAGTGGTCAGCAACCTTTTGAGAGACTGGGTAAAAAAATTGGTTAGTGGGTAAAAATTTAAAATATTGTTTTTACTATTTATTCATTTCAAAAATCATTTTTAGAAAATAGTATATATATTGCTTGATATATATGTGTAAATACAAAACAGATATGATATTGTTATTGGTGGCTTCTTTGGTATTTTTTAGAGAAATGAAACATTTTTCACAGTAAAAATTTGCTTACGGTAGGCGAAACCGGTGCTGAACTAAATATAATTTCTTGGAATAATTACAAAGTAATATTTTAAAATATAATTGAATCTTAATTTCTTACGTTTTTGTAAAATGGGCAGTTGTTTTTTAAATGTGTTTTAACTATATGCTAACAATTAAGATATTTAAAAATAAGGATATATTCAAAATGGTTGTGTAGACTGTCCAAATCGATGATATTAACGTTAAAATAGGTTTCCATGTTATATCATGGCTGAGGTATTGTTTCATTATGAATGTAAATATGTTATTCACCGTAGACCTCTAGTGGGTTATGGTAAATAATTTATACAACTTGGAGAAGTGTTCAGAACTCTCTCAACTTTGGAAACACACTAAAACTTTATATTATAATTTTAAATTACCAGCCCAACGAACATTGTTTGAAAGAAAAATACTTATTTGTTAAGTCCTAACTCTTAACAAGTAGGAAAATGTTAAACCGATATAAATTCTTTAGAAATTAGTATTGCTAGCATTCTTGTGCGTTAAATTATAATTTGATTTAAAATTTTAACGTATTTAACTAAAATTTATCCAGGCGTAAATAGGAATACAATGAAAAAAGTTTACCATATTATTTAGGCAAATGCTAAGCTTATGTTTGATTTTAGTTTATAAACACAGCCAAACCGGTTACGTTTGGTTTTTTAATTGATAAATGCTATTGAAAAAATGTAATAAATCGATTATATAAAATAATAATTTTTAATAACTTAAACGAATAACATTTAGACTAGACAATGCAAACACAATAAAGAACTCTCTGTTAAGAAAGGAGTCAGCTTAGTTCAATAAGTATTATCAAATGTATATATTAATTGAAGAAGTTATTAAAAAAAGTCTTTAATATGTCAGGTATGTAGCACAGCAGTCAACGTTGTCAACGAGCCCGGTACAAAAAGCATTTTTGCAATTGATTTATCGATTTCTGTCTAAATGTATTTAAGTTTTTACTGTCTAAAAGTTTTCTCCTTCCCTTCCCAATCCCTTAAAACAATAAGGCGTAACGGTAGCAATTACTTAACCACTAGTCCTGTCCTTGCGTCGCTCAATTACCTACTAAACTACTTCGAAAAAAGATAGGTTGAGCAACTGAGTAAAAAAACAGTTCTCATGAAAAAAAAAAAATATACCAGTAGCTATATGGAAACATGGATAAAAAAAAAATCCTTTACTCGGTTCCCGGTAAATTGCTCGAATGTAAATTGCTCGAATAACAAGATAATCAATTTGTTTCCGTTTGTTCTGTCCGTTTGTTCTGTCTTAGCCCTAGTATTCTATGTGTTCTGGAAATATATAGAAACAGTTTGAGTAACTAATTAATAAGCAGTTCTCGTTGAAACACTTTTGTTGAGATAAACTCCATTAAAAGATCATATGTTCCGCATTTGGAGCGAACACGGTTAAAATAAATACTTACGAAAATTATTTTTATATTTCATTCTCTAAACAAGTGTCGTACAAGATAAAAATGAAATTCGTAGAAAAAGTCGTGAAAAATTGTTTAAATAACCAAGCAATTCGAATAATTTGTAATTCGAGCAATTTCCATTCGAGCAATTTACCGGCTTCCCCTTTACTCGATGGCTGCCTCAGAGAGATATCTCGTAAAATGTTTCGTGCTCAACACGCCAGAGACGAATTATCTCGTCAATAACTAATTAAATTAATAGTTGTAAATTATGTTAGGTAATTACTATTAATTACCTACGGCAGCTAAAAGGCTAATATTAGATTAAAATTAATGTAAATAAAAATCAAAAGTACGACAATTCATGTTCATTATAGAATAAAGAATGACACAAAAAATTTTCAAAACACAGATTTGATAGTAAATCGAATTTTAGTATTGATAATCAAATAAGTGTTTTTAGTATATCGTCGATGCACATCAAATATATTTCAATATATATAAGTCGATAGTCGTCAGGTACGAAATATAAGTATTACTACTTACATTGTTTTCCTTTCTTTTGGTCGTTATTTCTTGACAATAATATAATAGAAGTTTTAGGTTTTTATCCAGCATTATCAAATTTACAATGATACTTTATCTTGAAAATGCTTGTCTGTGACATGTTTCGTATGGAAAGAATATCTTGAAAATCGCTGATGTCCAATTTCGGCAAGTAGCTATAGCTTCTTATTAAATATCAAATCAGTTTGACAAATAAGTGGTAGAAAAAAAACGTTTTCTTGTGAGATGTTTTATTTTATATAAAACAAATGAGACGAATATACTATTTTATATTGTGGTTGAAGTAATCTAAAAAAAAGTATTTTGGTCTCGAGAGTTTTTTCGCCAAAGGTTTGAAAAATACCAACATAATATTGTAAGCGATTCTGCCTATATATGTACTAGAGTACTGCGCTAAAATAATTATTGCCGAGTTAAACGTACCGTAGCGGAAGATTTGTTTATTTTAAAACTATAAAGTAATTAGCAAGTTCATTAAGAACTTTTTTTTAGATTCTGACATGGCAAGTTAAACTTTTTCCTTTTAAATAAATATAAAATACAAACTACTTCGAGATAAATTTCAAACGAGAAGAACTGTTTGGTACGGTTCGTCCACACACGGATCCACTTGCCGTTCGAAAATATGCTTATATAATTAGGAAATCACCACGACCTCGACTTCTCAATAGAATCATATAACATGGCCATAACGACGGGCTCTCAGTATACGAATTATTCAATGTCTCTCTTTTTATTAACACTAGTCTTCTTCTTCTTTGACCATATTTCATCCCTATGTGGAGCATATGGCCGTCATACGGCACCTCTATGTTTCCCTGACTCGCGGTAATTGCTTTGCTTCCTCCCATGACATGCTTGCATCCCTCAGTTTTACCGAGTACATCCAATGGATAGTAACCAACAGTCGTCCAAGACGCTGGAACCTCACCGATCGAAAAAAGAGGCAAGCAGGATTAGGACTGTCCAAAAGCATCCGCAGCACGTGACCCAGCCAGTTCCAACGTCTCTTGATAACCACTGACGTGACAGGTGCTGTCTTGTACGTATCATACAGCTGTACACAATTAAAACTAAATACCATTTGTTCAACGCTTGCATTATACCAGTACCGCTTTACAGAAGTGAATCATGGCACCTGACGAAGACTAAAAAAACCGTATACTGAGCATCGAAAATCGATGATCGCGTCTAATAAAGTGGTTTGATTTTGTTAGGAATTAGGAGATTAGGTTACGTACATTAGATTAGTATGTGTCTCAAAATGAGTTATGTGGTATAATATATAATATAAATAATGTATTAGCACCACCTAGGATTTCAAGCTCTGATGAGTGAGTTGTCAGATTAGCCTTCGAGTTCCTATGGGGTGCATTCACATTGGAAAATTCTTCTTATTTCAACCATTCGCTAAATATCAATAATATCTGGCTGATACTTATTAAAATCATCAATGATTTTTTAATAAATGCTGTGCAAATATTGCTCAAATTTGTTTGGGCCACTTTCTATCCCATCGCTTCTCGATTCTATTTTCGACGTTTCGGTACATAAGTGTTAAGAAAATACAGATAACCTAGGAGAAATATTATTAACAGATACTGTAATAATTTGAGTGATAATGTCGTAGACATTTGATGAAATAAATATTCACGTAGCATAAGCATGTCGACATTAATTACGTCATCAATCTTTTCAAAATTACAATAAGTAAACAAACATACGTTTCCATTTTTCACGCTTATCAAAACGGTCATAAATTAAATTTTGTGCGCATTATGTGCCCAAGTTTCCCAAACTCCTGTCTCTTTCTTGCCTTTCTCCTGTCCAAACAAAATATAAAAAAATACTAGATAAGTCTGCAAATTTTGGCGTACACATATTATTATTATTCCCAAGGCAGCCTCCAACCGTCAAAAATACAGTGACGCGCACGTTTATCTTACCTAAAAATGCTCTTTCACATAAATTGCTTTATTAAAGAACAGTTTTACAAGCTCTTCCCTTTACAGTTAGAGATCAGAATGTTTCAAGTTTGCATTTCGGTTCTGGTAAAGTCAATGCAAAACATTGATCTTTTTAATTTAATATTTTGATGTTATATTTTCATGGAAAAAAAGCTTCTTTAAAAATAAAGTAAGTAGACTTTGTGATTCAAATTATAAACCGAAGCGGTTTTCAAAAAGTAGCATTTTTGAGTTTGTTGGCTTATGAAAAACTTCCTTTCTTAGTTATAGTTAAGGATTTCAACTGAAGATTCTTGTTGGAATTTCAATATTAAATTTTAATCTTTCAATTTATGTACAGTTCCACATCTTTTCATCCCGACCCGGGCTTCGTCTTAGATCATCTTTAGGCATGTCAGTGTATATGACAACAAATTTATTCTCATATATTAATACACAAACTATTAACCATGCATGAGTTTAAATTCAACCGTATACCTGAATGCCAGAAAAAGACGAATCTCGAGATGATTGTAATGATTAAAATTGCCTTTCTTATATTGTATACAACATCGAATATATTTACACCATACCTTTTTTTATGTAAAAACACTTTTTTTTATAATATATAAATAATGGCTACATCATGAATTGTACGCAAAATAAAATTCTATACAAAACTTGATCAAATTAAACTATGTTTAAAATGTATATGTCGTAATGTTTACCCTTGGCACTTCACTGAAGAAAGTTCTCCACCAGTGGGGTAGGTTGTAACACTGGCAGGGTGGTGGGGTGGAGGCGTATGAACTTATCTGGCTGGTAATAAATTAGTTTATAAAGGGGGACTAATTCGGCCGCGTTTTGCAGGGATGCTGCAGTCAGGTACGCGGTTACTTTAACTCAATTATTTCGAAATATATCCAACCCCTTAATCTACGTATTAAATGTACACATTTCAAACAACCCTACGGCTCAGCCCTATTTATTATTTTCTAGTACTTGATACAGATTTATTAAACAAGTTTTATTGTCTACCAATATTGTTTCTAACTACATATTTTATTATTGGCATCTAGTTTATTTATTAAATTTGAGAGTTGGCTTAAATGAAGAAAAAATGTTTAAAAACTTTGACAATCACTAATACCACATCATACAGATTATACATGATTTTATTTTATCTATTAGGGATGGGGTGACCAGATGTTATCCGAAAGTACGAAATGTTTTTCAATTCGACTTTTAAAACATTAACCAACTTGTGTTAACGAAACTATTATTCTTTGTCCTACATTTGAAATTGGTCAAAAAATTATCGTATAAATTACATTCGCCGCACAGTCAATGGGAGACCTTTGCACCACTTTACGTTACAGGACTAATAGCTAATTATATCTCCTTTTCTAACCCTTTATTTTTTAATTTCATTAAGAGTTCTTAAGTTTTACGTTAGATGTATAAAATTGAAATAAGCCTAAAAAAAAAATATTTAGCTCACCGAGAATACTATAACTTAGTTGATAGCTATTTCAGATTTGTGTCATCGTTAGCTTAAACTAAAATTAGGTTAACTATTTATACTGACGTATAAGAACTAAACTATTACATTATATAAGTTATGTTAAAAAATAAGTTTAGTTGTCAGACTAGATAAAAAGATATATTATATATATTTAGCTATAAACTAATTAATATAATAATTGTGGAACGAAATACTTTCATTTATATTTGTATAAGTAGAATTACATTTTATTAAGACAAAAATAGCATTGTATTAAAGTTCTACTTATCTTTACGTCTAAAGATTTATGTTTAAGCTTGATTTAGCTTAGTTATATTATATTTACCCGGCTAAGAAGAGATACGCATAATAAATTAATTTGAAAAATACACTGTTTTCCTGGGAAATATGACAAATATAGTATTATTAAAGAGTTTTCAAATGAAATTAGATAAATTTACATCAAAAAAGAAAATGTATCGTTTTTCTCTTCTTAACTAGTATACTAAGCTAAATTAAGTTTAAGCATAGTTCAGACGAGGGCGTAAGAGCAAAATGGTCATCAAGCTAATAAAAAAAGAGTCGCAAACTCAAACACAATGTTATTTTGATCTTCTAAGATACTTTGTTATGTTGACCTTTGTTAACATAAGGAACTGAAATCGGTTATGAAATATAGAAGTAACCTTACGTTGATTTTTATGTGATAATTATTTATAGGAGGCCTCGTGTTGATTAAACCTGTCTTCCAGAATATTACAATGTGGTTTAAGTGTAATAATCCCCTTTGCTTTACTTTACACGCTGTATTTTGCGGAACATCTGCTAATTCCTCGAGCGAAATGCTACATAGATGTATCTCTTATTCCAAAGTTGCTTCAAGAAATTCAACATATTATTACAGTATAAACTGTACTTTATGATGGGTGACATATAACTGAAGGATAGTATTATGGTATGGATTAGGGATTGCAAAACCGGACGATTATATCAATACCGGTATTTCATATAAAATACCGGTGTAACAAAAAAAGTTTTAGCAAAGCAAAAAAAAAAATACGCCCATTTAGAATCTCAACATCGGCCATGTAAATCAAAATCAGTAATTAAATATTTCTTATAAAAAACTAAAATAAAAAAATGTACAATAAACGGTTGATTTTGTGAATAAGTACTTAAAATAATAATACAAAATTTAAACGCGTCACCTATTCTTTAACCCTTCAATTTTGATACAACCCTAAGTATATTGAATAAAGTAGTTTTGAGTAACTTTCAATACTGAAATACCGGTATCTTTGCATCTTTAAATCGGTATTGCAATCCCTAGTCTGTGGGTAAGCGATTAATTAGATAGTTTCACTAAAACAGGGGATTCATATAACGTTAATGACGGATCATTGCGAAATCGTCTTTTACTTATATACGACATCGAATAATTAAATTCTAGATCAATTATATAGAGAATTTTTTTGTAAATATATAAAAGATTTCTTACCCAAAAGTCAATCCTTCAGAAGTAACATACTTAATATTCTCAATAAATTCAACTTATGTTTTGTAAAGTTGAATAGTATTTTTCTCAGTAATATTAAAGATTCGATCGAAAAAAAGTAATCTTGTAATGGCATCAAAACATGTTTCGTTTAACTAGTTGATAAACTAACCATCATGCCTAATACCATCACCATTAATTAATCGTATCTAATTTATTAAAAGTACACTATAAATCTTGAATACAGAAAACAATGACTTCAAAGTAATAACACCAAAACTGATCTTCAATAATAAAAATGAATTCCCACAAAGTAACAGTTGAATATAACAAACCTTCAACATTGTCTGTATATGTTTTTTATAATACTTCTTTTAACAGAAAAAATTCAGATCGACTACGATTTTAAGCATGAATGTTTTTACTAAAAGCTTTGCTTCAATTATTTTTGCATAAGGTACAATTTAGCCTAATTTGAGTAGAATCTTTGAATAGTGTGGAAAATATAAACTATTATTACATATATTAAAATGTAAATACAAGTTTAAAGTCGGGTGATATCATTTGGTCTTTAAGACAGCTATAAAAGCGTCGTTTCAGTAAACGTTTATTTTGTGTAATGTTTTAATTACTTCATAGCTCACTGTTTGCTAAAAATACTTCAAGATATTTATTTATTTAAATATATACGTTACAAAACAAAGCACATACAGTATCATTTAAAACTTAAAACCCGTATTTCAACACGTAGGGCTTTTAAGCTTTCGTAAACGACTGTACACTAATCTACACTACCGAATGCGAAACGTGAAGTGGTGAATACAAATCAATTTAGTAACGTATTAAACAAATTTTAAATTACTTTTTTCTGTAGTTGTATAAAAAATATTGCACAAGATTCGTATTTAAATACAGTCGTTCAATTTAAAAACCGTATCGACAATACCCCTTTCGAACGCAATATAAATTATTATTTATTTATTGTGTAATGGTATTGAGATTGCATTGTTTCAATGGCATAAAAAATTCACATCAGTTTATTTGTTACAATTGCAGCAATTCAATTTAACAACTCTATTCAAAATAAACGGTTGAGTAATGTTTATCAACTACTATTTTCCATGTATAATATAAATAGAAAAATATATTTTACCATCGTTGATAAATAATAAAATGTACAATATGGTTATTTTTTATATCATACTTTCAGTAAGAAAAGAAAACTCATTTATAAAAAAAATATTATATAGTCACGATAAGACCACAACTAGGGCATCCAGTCCCGGTTTTGTGATCCCAGGATTTCGGGATTGACAATTCAACATAAAATCGTGTATAAATTAGGGTTTGGTATTAACAATTTTTTCAACCAATTTCACGTAGATTGCTGATTTCCCAAAATTATCAGCGTAGTAGCTTTCTTAGCTCTTCCAAGAATTTCAAATCCAAAATACCAAAATTTACGGATTACCCAAAAAATACCAAAATTTAGAATCTTCTTATTTTTATTTTGTTTACACCTCGCTTAGCTTTCGCTAATTTTCTCATTCCCAAAATCCCAGGATTAGTACTGAAACAATCCCGAGATTTCGTGATCACAGAATTGGACAGGATCCCGTGAACCAAAATGCTGCCTAGTGCGATAAGCGTTGGAAATATTAAATATTCAACTTTACGATAGAACTAGTGGAGGATTTCATCTAGCACTAGACTAATGACAACTGCCAACAAAGAACCAGTTAATAAATTTATTTTTACCTGTCGTAAGCGTTATTGAACGTTGCAAATAAATTCATTATTTTGATTGAATTTATTGTTCGTCGAAGTTTATGGCACTGTAAAGCTGAAATCACAGATTATGTTTAATCAATACTTTATAATTAAATCAGGTTTGCCCTTTAAAAGTAAATTATCGTTGACTAACGGTTATTCAAATAAGGGACGATTGTTTACAGGCGCAATGGTGTGACGAGCGTTGCACCCTGTAAAGGGCGCATTGCAGGTGGAGGTGTTAATGAGAAATTGACCCTACGCCAACAATAGTAATCACATTCTCACTTATTATTCCCTACTCTATTCATAAATTAATATTAATAATGATTGGTTATGAATATTGCAATGAAAAGATCCCTATAATTTGTCCAACAAAGCCAACATGTTTGAATAAAGAGCGAATAAAAAAGATGTTTTGCAAATGTGGCAGTATAAAATTATAATGTCCTTTGAATTATTTTTTATATTCCAACAAATGCAGTTTTGAACTTTTGATAAATGTCGAAAGATTAACTTATGTTTTTTTACTTGGTGACAGACGTTCATAAATAAATCGAGCTTTGTATGAAGCATTTCACAGAGCATTCATTCTGATCTACAGAGCTTGATTCCCTGTCTATAAATTCGCTTTGATTGATTTTTTTTCCTGAATAACGATAATCTACAATTTTCTTTTCAGTTTTTATCCTTTACAATATCGTGGTTCTTAAAAATATTTGAAAAAATGTAAGTTTTATCTGTATATATCCATATTAAATAAATTGAGTATGATAAAACATTATTTTCGGGTACTATAGCGCAACGGTTAGCGTCGATAGCTTCCGTGTCGGATCTCACGGGTAAGAGTCCCAGTACAAACAACATTTTTTAGATTGATTTCTGTTCGAAGGCATGGGTGTTGTGATGTCTAAAAAATCCCAAGCCAAGGCGATTAGTTAATCACCAGTCCTAGCCTTATCCTTCTATTCCTGTTACTCTCTGTAGAGAAGAAAGGTTGAACGACAAACATTTCTCGTAAAAAAAATTGGGAGCGGACATGGATAAAAAAAAATATGAGAATAGTTTATAAAATGAAAAGTTAAACACTCTTCTGAAAATCATATTTAAAATATATTTTAAACTCCTATAAGTATAATAATTTAATATAAAAACACCAGGGGAATAAAATACGTTTATTTTTCAGGGAGTATTATTATTTACGAAATACAGTTTACTTGAAGTTATAATGAAATAATAATAAAAAATATTTCTAAAGAACTTAAAGTCAACAACCCACACTTAGAATCTTGCAGAGTTCATTCATTGACTTTTTCGCTTGAGAATAAAGTTCATTGTTATTGAAAAAACCGCATATGCTGGCGAATCGACATCTGCCTAGCATATGCACGCAAATCAACTTACATCAAAATGTCATTTCAAAAGATAGGTTTATATTATTAAGTATGTATTTATATACAATAATTTATTCAAGCCTCGCAAATATACAATTATGACAAGGGCCATTTTTTATTATCAACAGAATTATTGCGGAATATTTTATAAAAGCTTTATTTCACAATGGTAAAGTCTAAATAAAATGAATACTCAAAAATATTCAAACTTTTGGTATTAATTTAGTAAGCTGGTAGAACTGGATATAATCATTACTATCTGATCATTACTTATGAAAAGTCCCAATGTAAAGAATATATATTTTATTTGTTTGTAAATATACATAAGCTATAAAAATACATTTTTTTTTATCGTGATGTTATAAAATGATTATTTTGCTAGTCAGGTCAACAAATCATTAAAACATATTAAATGTTTTTTCTGAAGAACTAAAAAATGTAATTTATTTTTTCAATACTAAATTTTCAAATTTGAATCATTCAAAACGAACATTCTTGAACGCCTGAAGATGCAGAAAGGCGAAACCCGGGTCGTTAGTGACAAAATCTGTGGGAGTGTACATAATTTGAATCATTCAAATTTAATATTGAAATTCCACCAAGCACCTTCAGTCGAAATCTTAAACTAAATTTTCAGTTATTCAAAACAAAATTGCAATCTGTATAGTCAAAGGAAATCAAATACATATTAAGATATACCACTTTAGTTGCTTTTAAGGTGTCGCTCGTATCTTGAATTTCTACTTCTCTTAGTTTTACTTTTCTAATATTCTGAATCACTGTAAAACTCTGTATCAAGTATAAACTACCTTCGTTTCACTATTTTTGTATGATTTTGAACGCTACTTTGATTTTCAAATGAAGTTTTCTTTCATTTGGTCGATCAACTTTATTGGCTCACTGCCTAAGATCTCATTAAGGTAAGATTTTTAAAAACTCTCCGCTTTGACTTCATATTTATAAACTATAAATTATTCCACGTCTTGTGTTGACCGTATTTTTTTAAATGGAAAATTATGTATATTTGTTGAATGCACCATTTTATTCCAGCTCACATTCGCTTCTGTAGACCATATGGACTTCCAATAGAGAATCTCAGCAGATAATTTTGATCAGTTTTCCTCTTCGGCAAGATTAAGGGTAGAATTATGAGGTGATTATATTACTAGTCGTAAATTTATTGCTCTTTGATTCCGTGGACATTTAAGCCAAAGAAGACAAACGCCTAATAAGTTTGAACAGTACTGCAAAACCGTTTAAGCACTACATATTTCAGAAAGTTTTAAACAGCTTAAAGAATAATCTGTTGCAATCAGACTTAAATGTACATTTTACCTATCGAGTTATACTTATAAAGAACATAGAAAATAATCTTAAACCACCGTTGATGTAATATAAAATACTTATCTTATAATCATCTCAGGCACGTACAGCATATATGTATACGTGTTATACATGTAAGTATTATACATAATGTGTAGAGTAGAAATTAATTAAGGTTATATCTTAAATTACGGTAAATTTCATTAAGCTAGTACTACTAGAAATTATATTTACACAATAGGTATAGAATACCTTAAGTGCTTCAGTTAATTACCTATATCTAAATAGGCTAATTATTGTTATTTGATATTACAAATTTACAAGAAACAACAGAAGACTTGTGTATAGAATATATCAAAGATAACCTTTACACAAATATCGCTGTTTTTATGTATTTAATAAGTACATAACAGACATTTCATAATAATTATTTTCGATATAATAACTTACAACCTACGGTTTAAATAAATACGTCTACGTTTCAGAAAAATAAGAAAAAAATACATGCAATTATTTTATATTCATTCTTTAAAAAAATACTCAATAAGTTTGAATAATGGAACTGTAACACTGAGAGCGTCAATGATAACTATATGAAAAAAACCCGTTTTTTTTTTTTGAGAAAAAAGTCCTTTTTAATGTGAAAATTCGTGCCTCAATCCAAGTTACTGACTTATTCGTTTTTCATATAATTCATTACAAAGTCAATCAAAACCAATTCACTTGAAAATTAGTATGATGCAAATAACTACTGCATAGCTTATGAGTAAGTATCTATTTTACCATTTATCTCACAAAAATATTATGATTTTTTTTAGTTTATTTGTGAAAGAATTTACATGAAAATTTCAAAAATATGTCGTGTAAATATACATGGTTACTCAAGCTTGCATTATATTTCATACCTTTGGGGAATCATTTGTTGGCTCAGACTGTACGTACAATATCAATAAGACTTTTACAGTTTTGGGCGATGTAAAAACCGGCGTAGTTGAAAAAAATATCGATTTTCGGCTTACGAATCACCCTGTATAAATAAAAATATTCGCGCAGGAAGAGCAAAGAGAGCAGTGGTGGTAGAGCCGGTAAGTTAGAAAGAGATGCAGCATTATTTTTGTATTACACATTTTGTCGTAAAAAACACCTTCCACGTGATGAAACATAATAAAGGCTACGAGAAAATATGACGGTGGCCACCTCGCACTTTTTACGGCTTTAAAAATGCACACACCGACACGGATGCCACCAATACCAACGCAACGCTTATTATTATATGCATATACAGGAGATCGAATATTAAAAATTTATTATTTTACACTTTAAATACGCCAAAATTATAATTAAAATAAAAAACATTTGAAATAAGGTTTGAGCTCAAAATATGAGATGCTAACAACGAAAAAAAATCACAAAGCATATTATATTAAAGTTTAAATTTTCAATGTGTTTTTATTGCCACTTTTTTTTGGATTTTAAATAATGAAAAATATTTGGCATTACAGCAAATGCCAAATATTTTAAAATTGAACGATCATACGATAAAAACTCGAAGAGTTTATTTTTTTAATTGAGGAGAATTGACATCACAAACACCCACGTCTCGAGTCTCAAATTTTAATTAAAAACATGTTAATCTGACATTGACCTTGCACGGAGCCGAGCCCAGACCCGCCTGACCGGGTAGAGTGAGGTCTAACCAACTAAACAACAGCAGGCGACAATAATTTGATTAATAAAATGAAATATTTTTCTCTCGCTCACGTTAAGACTGAAAATTAATTTACTATTATCAACATAAAAATATATATGTATTGACAAAGAACTACATTAATCTCTACTTGAGTCTGCATGATTATTTAAAATGTTTGAAACTGGACTTTTCTGACTTCATTTTTCACAATGGGATCACTATTAGCAGGTTTCTAGTAAAATTATAAAGATTAACTTATTCTTGCCCACGTTTTTTTTAGAAAAGTAGGAATGAAAAGTTTGATATTATCCATAATGAAATCTGGTTTTAAAAATGAATATATTGTTTTTATTTAAAACCATTAAATGTTGTAAAATTATTGAAATGAAAGAATTCTTTTATATTTAAAAACAATATACGCATATTAAAGATACGCTCTTAATACACTTCACTACGAATTTAATACTATTGTATTAAAATATTTAAAAATACCATTTAAAATTACATAACATAATTTGAATAGGAAACGAATAAATTTCATTATAACGTGAAAATTTCACCAAATCGTAAGACCCTAGTTCTATGAAACGTTTATTTCGATCAAGTAATTCTCAAGTGAATAGAACATTTCCCGAAATTTCGGACAAAATGAAATTAAGATAAACTGCCATGTAATGTATATTGTACTATTTTCATGAAGTATTATATAATATTATACGCGTTAGTAATCGTACATTAAAGGCATTTAAGGTTCTACAAACAGGGTTGTGTCGTTGCCAGAATAAATTTGTTTTTTAAGATATTCTATTATATAAGGAAGAAGTCCAACAGTATTTTTTTGATTGTTTCATTTCGTAAAACTTCATGTGTGCGGTGAGTTGGAGTAAAAGTATCACCCATGGATGAGTAGACACCTTCATAGCGCCTCACATGTGACGAGTTGACATAACATGGCTCTACTGGATGGAGGAAGTCTCCCAAGACATGAGTACCAATGAATAATGTCTGACAACGTAAGATGAAGAAACATGCAGAAAAAAATTAATCGATAGAAACCAGAAAAGAAATAGAATCATTAAGAGCACTGCAGAAAAATATTAAACGTTTAACTAGTATTTAGGCAGAACTTTTGCTTCGTCTGTATACCTTATAAGATTGACAAGCATCATTATTACAAGACCTGTACTTTTAGCCGCTGTATATTACAATTTAAGAAAAATATGCAGCCGATATTCTTTCTTATTACCCCAAATGTGATGACCCCCATCAAAGAATATTGCGTAGATTTTTCTACGTTGGAAAATTACATTTTCATTTGTAAGATTAATTGAAAAAAAAGTGAGCTGTATTACGTTTAAGTTGCAAATTTACTAGTCAGAATTGAATTACTATGTAATACAATTTCAAATAAGGTAATGTATAAGAATTAAAAATATTTGAGATGTATAAATATTAACGCACTTTTTCAAAGACACATAAAAAATATACACTCATAAAAGTAGTAAATGATTTTAATATTTGCGGAAAATTAGAAATACATGTTGACTGTTGTTGAGCTATACTGGCTGTACGACTACATCAGTGAATTTCAACAAATAATTTAATGAATTGTGTTGATTAAGCTATGTGTAAGCACATCTTGTCATCACAAAAAAACCCCACAATACGGTACAGTAAAAATGAGTTGTACATATATATCTAAATTAACTTGCCTTAACTGGCCAGGGATGTGTGCAAAAAGATACTTCTGGGTGCCAAGGTAATCCTGACGTGTTGATAAAAAGTCATTTTGGTAATTCATCAAAAGTATTCATGTTTCTAGGTAAATTCGTGATAAAAAAAAATATGACATTGTTTTATATATACGAATGATCATTTAAAACATTTAAATACAATTTTACATTTAAAAGTTGCCAAGCTTTACACACGACCGAATCAGCTCAGTCCGAATCGATATAAGAGTACTTTTCCCAGCAATGTTTTACATTTTAATGTGATATAATTTAATTAACCTTATTCGAAATATTTCACGTCATGTCACCGAAACATAACAAAGCTATTAGGGCCATTTTTTTTTTACACTGGGAGCTTTTTTCGAGTTCATCTTGTTTAGGCGGGAAGGAAATATATTAAAAATGATAATGTAAGGGGAAATTACGCACTCACAACGATGTACAGGACAGAAAATTCCTTTGTCTTTTTTTTTACAAAAACTGATGAAGGTAAATAAATTTTCATAAAGGAAACATTTTTTTCTTTTGAATATACAGATGTATTACGTACATCTCAAATGATATAATATAAAAAGAAAAATCAACAGCTAAACGTTCTAGACGGCGTACAGTAATATTCTTTATAATATAAGGCTAAAATATTCATGATTTCGCAAGAATCTTTTCATCCGGAAGTGAGCACACACTTAAATATAATGATAAATAAACTAGTGGAGGTAAGAACACGTTTGACAATTTTTAAATGATTTATTTAAAATAAAGCAAGGTATTAGGAAATTTACACCATGAAATATGGCTGCTGTTAAGAGACAAAATCATATTATATATAACTTGAAAATGTCTTTAAAGTTTGAATAAGTAAGTCTACTAGACAAATATGAGACTAGTTTGGTGAACACAACAAAATCGATTGTAAGAGTAAAACACAATCTTATATATTTAAACTGACATATAAACAAGTTGAACAATCATTACGGAATGTTAATATTCCGTTTGATGAAGGGAACTATAAATGGTTTAACAGAACCAGAAAAAAAGATTTGAGCGTTGCCACTCGGTTCCAATGTCCACAAAATACACTAAATTTTTATGATTATATGGCAAAACTTAATATAAAATACACGTTTTAATTAAATATAATATGTATCGACTGTTAAGCAAAAAATATAGATTTCCATTATTGTTCCGGTTAGATCGATTGAAAACTTTCGCCGAGAGCGAAACCGATGTATTTTTCTAAATATAAAATCGATAGTTATTATTAAATTGCAAGTGACTAAGCTAAAAAAATAAAAGAATTATTTAAAGTTTTAATAAATAACATGGTGTAAAGTTATTAAATCAAAATACGTCTTTCTTGAAAAGGAGCGGTAAATAAACCCGTAGCATAATATTGAAACGTTAAGTAAACTTTATTACTTAATCTTAAAGCTACGCGAACGAGTGTTAATCTGATCGCGCTTTCAGTTTAGAATTATAATACGAAATTATGCATTTCTCGTAGCATTCTGGTGAATGCATATTAGGTAAACACCTTTGTACTTGAATTGCATAGAAATTATGTAGAGCAAAGCTTCTGAAAGTGTATTAGAACACAGCCAAAGATAAAAGTTCTACTCAGACTGCTTTAAAAATTATATTTTTCAATCTTAAATTAAGGCTGAAAAATAATACTTAACGATAATTAAAAATGTATTATCTAATATATAATAATGAATGTTTATTTGTTCGTACTTTATACGTTGCCACGCCGCTCATTCGAATGCAATAAAAATTTGACAAACTGTTTGCTTGCACTTCCGGGAAGGTTAAAGTCATAGTAAAATTAACTTACATTACAGTAGGTCTTATATATAAATATCAATGTTTGTATGTCTGCCATAAAGTTCATTTTGACAACGTATGCTTGCACTTACGCGAAGGTTATAGTACAATTAAGTCGTATAAATTCAAAAATGACTGTCGATCTGATTGAATATATTAAAAGATTATCTAGTAGAAATATATATTATAAGTAAATGTAAAAAAATGAGTTTTGATAGAAATTAAAAAAAAATCAAAATATCGTATTTGAGAATTTATAAAGTTACGTTAAAAACATAAATATTGTTGGAAGATAATACACTTTTTTTTGCTGCAACAACACTATAAATCATTGTCTAAATGGCAATGAATAAAACAGATATATGTATGTAGAATTTTATAGCATATATTTGAGGGCATGTTTTGGGAAATACTGATATAAAATGTAAAGATATAAACTGGCCAGTGCAATTATAAAGTTCCCGTTGATTTATTCAGAGCAGAAACGTGGACTGCACGTTACAACGTAGCGAGCGGCGTAGACTCAGCGTAGAGACCTCTACAGGAAATGACCAAAGAGCAAACAATTCTCTAAGTGCAATTCTGACCGAAACAACTAAGCTAAATAACCATTACTATGTATGCAAAGGAACAGTTAATGCTACTGTGTCTATGTGGTTATATCTATTGTACATGTATATAAACCTTTTGGGTTTATATTGGCTGTATTATATTGAAAATGTCTACAATGAGAAGTCATAACAAAGAACGTATTGCCAAGAAACTGCATATATGATTAAATTTGAACTTATATTACTCAATAAATTGTATTCATTTCAACTCGTCTATGAAACTTAATGGTTGATGATTCGTGGAAAGTATTGATTTTTTTGTTTTATGATGTATGTTTAAACTAGTCATGAATTAAATAAAAAAACATCACTTTAAACATAAAACAAATAGACTGCTAGAAAAATGCTTACAAGAATAACTAGAATCGTTGTCAATCGTTAAACTTATTTTTTAATAATGGATAAGGATTGAAAACATTATTATTTGGCACACCATTATTTAAAAGTCCCGTTTTTAAAGATTGTGTAGAATAAGAAACAACAAAATTATCACAAAGCGTTGAGTATATATTTTTGATCTATTGAAGTCACCAATGAATTATATTCGTTAAGGCGACTCAGTAGGAATGCAAAACTTAAATTTGACCTACAGCATAAATATTGCACTGACTGAAATAGGTAACCACCACTATACGTATTTTTACAGTATCAAAACAAGCAAAACATTTTTATATTTCATTACAAAAATAACAATACCACCTAACACACGAATGGGTATATAGACAGTAATGAGGTATTGCAATGTAACAGTAAGCTATCGTATTTCATAAAGTAACGGTTTTCGGAGAAGCAAAACAAACCATACAATGCAAAATTCTCAAACTTTCTCTAATATATTGAAATAATTAATTTTTATTTATTTATTTTGTATAACCTATTTGTTATGATATTGTTTTAATATGATTTGTTATGATATTGATATTGATGAATACAGTTTTGAAAAATATTTTTTTTGCATAAAAAGATTAAAACATAAAAAATATTGACATAATAAGATTAAAATAGAAAAGTATTGAGTAAAAGAATTATAAGTTGCAATTGATAGTTGTTTCTGGTTCGCGCTATAGTTTTCACTATGTATTTAATCCGAAAATTATCTTAACTTTGTCTTTTATTTCGTGTTAGACAAAAAACTTCGATATTTTTAAATTATCGTAAGTTAAGTAATCCTTCTTATCAAATCGATTGAACATTTCGCACAGTGAATTCTTTACGTTTTTTATTAATAGCGTCTAAAATGTATTGCGGATTCCATATTTCTATTGACCTTGTGAATCTAGGATTCAAAATCTCAGAATGATCCGTTGGTTCCAGATAGTGGTGCGTAAAAACAAAATATTTTCATATAATTTGATAAATCGGTTCCAAAATCGTGTAAAAAAGTACCAAAAATGTATGAAAAAGCGTAACGGTGCCGTCCAAAAAAATCGCGGAAACTCAAAATCGCGTAAAAAAAAGGATTGGGTGTATATTTTACTGAATGCGCGGAATAACAATATTTTTTTATCAGAAAACTTAATTATTCCACTGATTGCTTAGAATAAATGTAAACATCATTAACTAATAGCTTGACGATTAATAGTTGGTCTGAAAACGCTTTTCGAAAAAGCCAAATACGTGTTACAATTTGTAAACGATCAGTGGAATAACAAAGTTTATTTGTTATAAAATGACTTTTTCTTAAGTGACTACCGAAACTATCGAAAATATTCATAATCCATGTTAATAATTTTTTCAAGCCATTAGCAAATTTTATTATGTGCTTATTTTTACTTCAAGTTTATATATAGCCTAACTCAATAAGGAAGAAACTAAATAAATATTATATCTATTCAAATAATTTATATCGAATGCATAAATATATTCGTATTTTTTTATGTTTGAGAACCTCCTCTCTGTCGGAGATATATAAGTTCAAAGTTCAGGGTTGTGTCAAGAAAACATAATACTAATAATATTAAAAATAATTCAAACCATGCGATTGATTTGAATATTAATGTATTGTAGGTATAACATTGTTACATAATTTGGTAAGTTATCGAAAAAATATGGTCTTCAATCATTTAATATAATAGATAAATTAAAGTCGTTACAAAACAATGACTTAAATGTATGAATAAAAATATTTCACAAGTTTATTATGTATCCATACATATATATATATATTTGTCATATATCAATTTCGAATATTTTCTAGCATTCTGTTTTGTTCAATTATAAGTTTAAAAAAACACGTTTGACGGTAGAAAAATGTATTCAATTAAAAAAACTTAACGTTGCAAAAAACATGGTTTACCATCTGTATAATATATAAAAAATATTTACTTTTAACATCTTAGCTTCTCCGATAATTTTGAAGTTTTTTTTTCCATTTAGATTACTTTTATTCAACTACTGTTACTATTATATTGAATAGAATCTCTTTTTAAAACCATTGCAGAATAATTATTTCAAAATGCTTATCCATAAACTAAAGTAATACTGGTCTTTACAAGTATTTCGACTGAACAAGACATTATTGTATTATAAATAATAATATTATTTATCAGAGCTTTGCGCAACCCTAACCCCAACCGATATTTAACCGTTTTTTTTATGGTAGTGTAAAAAATACATTGCTTTGATTCATATCTCTAATGTTCGTTGACCAGTGATTTAAAAATATCTAAAGAAATTTTCGACACGTCCACTCCAGACCAAGCCTCATCTCAAACTGAGCTCAAACTGAAGAATGGTAGGTAAGAAAAATACATCCCCGAAAAATGGTTACCATTTATTGGTATTATTAATTTTTTTTTTTTTTTTTGCTTTTAAATGTAAACAATAAAATGTTTTATCATTACAATTTTTTGTAGAAGTATTTATGATCCAATTATGCTTTAAAAATCAGTCAGAAAAAGTGGGAGAAATGGTACATTTCAAATGGATGTACAATCATTACAAAACATAAATTGGAAATTCTGCTCAATTCACTTTCTTAAACAAACCTTTATCTGCATTTCTTTCTAAGACATTAAACTTCGGTATCTTATAATAATCTCTAAAAATGATTTCAACGTAAAGCAGTTTTTCAAATTCCGTTTTTTGTGTTTGCCGTGTTTCCTTTAAAATATGACTATTCTCATGAAAAAAAAAATGCAATAGTGTAAAAAAGCGTTTGGAAAATGTAATTATTGAAAAAAAAAAAATTTGAGTGAACGGTTCACGAGATTTAGTCGACGGCAAACGATCGATTTACTCTGTTTTCAGGCGAAAAGGTACTGTATCCTCTTAACTTTAAAAACGATTTGAACGTAACATACGATGGGCCAACGATAAGTGGATTTTTATTGTGTTATTCACTTAACATATAGGCTGTGATAATAAAGCACTAAAAATACCCCCTTTACTGTCGAGCGTCTCCCGAATTTTCATTATAATATCTAATATTCACGATGATTCTATACAATTTATTGACTGCTCACGAGTTTAATTAATTCATCAGAAAAACTTACGTTTATATTAATTTTGTGCCAATGAACAAAATAAAATAAAATATTTTTAGCAGGATGAACGAGGCTTATATAATTCTTCTGTACATTTAATTCAAGTGGTTAACCTATCGTTAATATAAAAATCATGTTAAATAAAAGCAATTAAATATTTTTTCAAACATTTATTAATTACTTAGATTAAAAGTTTGAAACTTTTAATGTAATAATTTAAGTTAAAGGTCAATTGTAGTCTAGAGTATAAAAAGAAAAAAAACTGTCGAAACGTGCCAAGATAGCCAAAAGCCCAATTCCATAAGTCAACAAGTGATTAAGATAAAACAATTAAATAGCGGAAACAGAATTGGTACGCAGATTTCCCACTACAAGACAATGCACTTTGCGCAATACTCCGTACTCCGCCATAACGTGTCTGGCCGACTTCCGGCAGGATGTAGCGTCACGTCGAGGATTAACAACCCTGCCTAAGTGTTTGCAGCCTACAACCCTTACGTCCGAACCTTTGACGTCATACGATAGTTGACATAACCAATGGTAGGTACTAATAAGTAAAAAAATGATAACACTGTTTGTATGTTTAAATTTTACAACGTCAAAATAAAATTATTGTTGAATTAAAATGAAAACTACAAATGGGCAAAGTTTGAGAACTTTGAGTTATCGTGAGCAATAACACAGACAATTTATTATTACGTGTTATAAAAAAAAGAAATTTACATTTAATACATATTCATATTTGTATATTATATATAAACACTAATCTTTTGAATATAAATTGATTCAGATTTCAATTTGAACGCAATCATATATTACTGTCGTATTATCCAATGAAAGGAAATCCGTGGATACAATACAATCGTCAAAGCTTTTAAGGATAAAATGGCGTCCCTTTTCCGTTCTCAGTTTCAATATTCAAATACCCATAATATAATATATACGCTACACATATATACAAGGGAAAAATCGTATTTGCACGCTGAGATGCGAAATCAGTCCGGATTATGGGAAATTTCAGTGTCCCGGAATCCTACAAAGCTGTTTGTTACACATCATGCAACGCATTTAGATTGTTTTGAAAAAGACACGTAACTCCAACATATTTACTTTTTACACAAATATATTACGAAAATGTGATTTAATGTTGAATCGTCTCACCAATGTTTCGATTAATTTTAGTTACTTAGAAGCAAAGTGTTTTACAGTAAATTGAGAAAAAATGGATTAAAAAAATGACCAGATCACTTTTTTTCTTAACAGAGATAAACACACTTTTCTTATAAACACAGTTTTGATTATAAGATCACATTTTGACTCTTAATTGCAAGGAAACTACGATGTTTTGCGAAGTTCAAAAATAAATTCTTTCATTTTGAATCAGTACTCCAATAATATATCAATATTTTCTTTTTCTTAATACTGGATTTGGGCGTGATTGATCATAAGCTTCTTCATTCATATCAACAAAGAATTTTCAAAAAAATGATCTTTTATTTTTGAATACATTTCATAATCACCATGTCGACTGTGGAAAGAAAAAAGGACGTAACCCTCAATTTTCCAAACCAGCTTTTTAACTTGGCACACATTCTATCAAAAGGATGGAAGCTGAAAATGCCGAATAAGTATATAAATTTAGCTTTTAAGTTTGAAAAAGATGACCTTGTATTATTGTAAAATTAATACCAAGAAAAAACACTGAAATAAAGGTTTTTCCGAGACAATTTCTTTAATTAATATTAGGTTATGTCAATTAAACACCAGTTTAGAAGTATCCGTGCACTTCAAGGTTGTGTATAATTCATAATTTGCATATGACACAAAATCATCAAAACACGTTTTTAGCGCCTCCTGTAAAATTTGATATGTGTGGGTAACGTCCTTTTTCCTTTCCGTAGTCGATGTGTTAATACATAATCTAATTTAATCAGTTCGGTAATCTTTTCGCAACTAATGAAAAAAAAATGTTTTTATATAAAGCAATTTTCTCTGGCGTACTCAATAACTGACACTTTTTAGTAACAATCATTTAAATAATCACTACATTTCTAATAATATTATTTTTTAAAACAAATTCATACAATATGTATTACTATTAAACTTTTCACTGTCAGTAAAACAATACGAGACATTATATTAAAGCACAATCTTTTCACACAATTCCATAAACTATTAATTAAGATTAGGATCAGTTGAATATACTAGTGATGAGAAAAACCGGACCTGATATCAATAAATAAACTGTGGAAAGAGTAAAACATTTGTTTTCAATTGAAATATATTAATAATACAAATATTCATAATTGGCCAGACATATGTGGCTCTCAGATACGTTGTTTTGTTTTGTCACGAAATAATGCTTGAGACATTTGTACACAAACTTTTTGAAACGTGCTCGGTAGAGAAATATACTTATTTGAAACCAATATCAAAACATAATTTACATCATTCTACAATACATCTTTTCGTCGTTTAAAGATCAATAAATAACCTCTGTTGAAGCGTTTAACTCAAAAGTATTTATCCATATGGCTTTTTCATATGTTGTATTTTATTTATGGGGAAGAATAGATATAAAAAAAACTTTTATAGCATTGCATAATCAACATAATTCAATAGCGATTAATTCAGACCAAACAAACACCTAGTGTGTCAAATTGGGGTTGATTTTAGTGTCAACAACTATTTTTTTAAATATTTCCATCAAGCATACAAAATACATCGATAGCTTTAACGAGCCAGCGAATTCTTGGTCTGCCACTCATACTGTGTAATATTATTGAAGATTACTAGTAAGCTGGTCCAAAGTCGTCATACAAGACACAATGACAAAAATTCAGATACACGTTTTTAGAAAATAAACAACATTATGGCCTTTTAATGGAAGTATTTATCCTCATGATATATAAGGATCGAGAGAGTGTCAGTATTCTTTAAGACATCACAAACATCGATGCCTTCAAACAGAAATAAATTGAAATATCAGGCAAGAGAATTTGCTATAATTTAATTTAATTTTAAACAGGCGTGTTTTGTTAAATCTCTAGTGTAATTTCTTATAACATTCAGTTGTATTTGAGTATAAAACAAAGTAGTTATGTAAAACATTCCTGATGTTTCAAGTGGATTACTAAAAAGTAAGCGACGTCACTATGGAAAAGAGTTCTTTTATCGCCTTAGAATTGTTGTTCATCCCTTTATTCAAATTGAAAATGTAAGGGTTAGATGAGGGCGGGTATGCGTAAATATCTACAATACCGTAAATATGGGGTTTTATTGCTCATACACGACCATGAAATGTTAGACTTTAGTTACGCAATTTACGTTTGTACAAATTCGAATTGGCCGTCCCGCGTTGCATAATTTTCGTTTAAATTGTTTCGCATAAAATTTAATCATCTTCAATTTTCCAAAACAAAGTAAAATAAATCATACTGGCTTAAACAAGCAAATTCTTATTTGTTGAATTTATATCTCGGAACTGATTTGAGCTTCAAAATTGGAAATAGATTTGTGGAAAACGCTCTCGACAAGCATTTCTCCGAAATGAGAATCAAAAAGAAAATTCTTGTTAAACAATTTCTTGCAATAGCGCTTCAGCTTCTGAGTTAATAATTCATAATCATTGAAAAAAGGAAAAAAAAATGCGAATAATGAAAAATAGGGCTTGTAAGTTAACACTCGCGGCTCGGAGACATCTCTGCCGATGGGGGTCGTTTAGGGACCCCAGTGGTTTCCTCATTATTGGCCTTATTCTTATAAATTTCAAAAAAAAAAAATAGTCTAAGGGCTTTAAAATATCTCTCTGGATCATTCCTCATACATTTTTTGTAAAAATTCGTGGTTTTTTAATAAATAATGATATTTTAAGTTGCGCGTAAAAAAGACGTCATCCCAGCACACATATGAAATTGCAACTGACGAGTTTAGCCCAGCTATCTTACGAACAATTTTAATTATAACGGCTTTCTACCAAGTATCATAGTCGCCCGCTTTGGTCTAGTTGGTAAGAGCTTGCTCTGCCGATCAGGTAGGTCCGGATTCGATTTCCGGTAAGGTCAATGTCAAATTGTTTTTTTTTAGCATTAATTTGAGATCTAAGACATGGGTGTTTGTGAAGTCAATTCTCCAAGAGTTAATCTCACGTGACTTTCAAAAATTCTCATCGAGTATATCTCGTATGATCTTTCAACTTCAAAATATTTGACGCATTGGCGCAAGCTGTAATGTCAAATATTTTTTTAAAAAATTGAAAATAAAAAAAAATTAACGACACACATTCAACGAATATTTAATTTGTGATATAAAAATTAAAAAAACGAAACATAATTTAAATATAATTGCTATTAAAATACGTCACACAATACACTTTAGATATCAAATTTGAATAAACCTAATCAAATAGATATGACACTGTGCCAAACGTATATTAGACGAGAGACCCTGTTAAAAAATAAGTGTGTTTTTTTCTGTCGTAAAAATGCGTTGATATTACGACAGGAAATGCATATTTAAAAAGCAATTTTGAACGCCTATCAAGATTTTATAGCTCAAAAATCGAGACGGCATACTGATTTCGTACAAGCAACGTATTGTTTTTTTTTTCAAATATAAATCATTCAAGGATTAAATTTATTTATTATTACATATTCTACGTGTAAGTGTAATTATTTCGAGGGGTCCATTGATATGAGTCGATCTAAACCAGTGGTTCCCAAACTTATTATCCTCGTGGACCCCTTTCATAGCAAACACCTGACCGTGGACCCCCAAGTAAAATAATAAAGTTAATGACTTGAAAGGTATTTTTTTCCATGTCTGCTTCCAATGTGGAGAAAATGGCCTCCTAATGGAGGTATCTTAACAGATTTTTTTTAGGAGAACTGTTTGTTAGTCAGTCGCTCAAACTTTCTTTTCCAAAGAGTAGTAGGAATAGGATAAGGATATGGCGGACCCCCAGCACGTTGTCCACGCACCCCCAAATGATTTTTCACGTCCACAGGAACCACTTTGGGAACCACTGATCTAAACACTCAGTCAGTAAGTTCAACTGGAAAAATACTGAGCTTCACACTTTATTGGCTACGATTATGTACATTGGACGAATTAACTAACCCTGGTGGCTGTCTGTTTTAATAAAACCGCGTAAGCAGGAAATTACAGTGAACGAATATGTCTGTTTGAATGGAGGTATCTGACAAAACCACAAACTTCAAAGCTTCATGCATTGCGATAATCAATACCAACGCAAGTTAATTAAAATTACGAGTATGTGCAAATCGATGACATCAACTTATAGGTTTCATGATTTAGGTCATGCTAAAATCACAATTGGCTCTTAAGCACCGGTCATTGTCATTGCATGGGTTTTTGCTAGACAAGGGTAAGGGTAAATTTACGATTTTAAAAATAAAACACTTTTTTGAATAAATTTCACATTTTAAAAATATTATTTTTTTTATTTTGTCAATGTGGAGCGTGAAGTTATATCAACAGATTTTTTATATGAGAATTGTTACTCAGTCGTTCAACCATTAGGTTTCAAAGAGAGTAGTAAATATATAAGGTTAGGATAAGACAACTAGTAGTTAAATAATCGCTCTCACTGCACTCTGTTATTAAAGGATCGGAAGGGTGGGAGGGAATGTGTAGACATCACAAACACCCATGCCTTCAAACAGATATTGAAAAAAGGTGTTCGCACTAGAGATGTACCATTTTAACTTGACTGTGGCAGAACTCAGAACTAAAATTGTCGCCCTAGGACGTGTTGACTATGGCAACGTTAATGATGCGATGGTGGCGCCCTCACGGGCAGTCAAGTTACGCTGGTACATCTATCAGACTCGAACTCGTGAGACAACAAAGCACACAACGCTAACCGTTGCGCCACAGACTCGAAATATAATAAATACCACAGTTAAAAATGCTTGTCGTGGGCTAAGCCGGTCCTTATTGTATTAAATAAATGTGTAATTATTACGAGTGGAATTAAAAGTGGTAAATTTATAATGATATGAAGGAGACGACTTATTTTTGTTAAAAATAAAATACATAATCGATTGTGATAAGATTTGTCAAAATTGTGATATCTATAACGAAACAAGAATACGTACGAATACATTTTTATATTTTTAAAAACTTAAGAATAAAATCTACTAAAAAATAGAAAAATAACGAACACGTGTAAGCTTTCCAGATTGTATTTTACGTAATCATTGAAAATTTATCGTAGCAGATCCCTAGTAGGAAGATGTGAGGACATTTACCTATCCATGAAAAGGTATTGTTTTTTCGAATGCTGAATAATTTCGTCGATGTAAAGTGTAAAACAAAGTTAGTTTTTTTTGTCAATACTTTTTTTCCGGAAAAAGATTGTAACAGTATTAATTATGCAAGGCCGGATATCCATAGCGGAGTTGGAAGGTTTCGACAATACGTAGGTAGTATTTTGAATTTCCTTTGACCTAACGGGACACGAAAAATCGTACACAATACAAATAACGTTAAAAAAAAACAAATCAAATATCATTGAGTTGTGTTGATTATACAAGAAAAAAATCACTGGAAATGGACATAACGAACAAAAGATTGGCCTACATAAAAATTCAGCAGAAATATAAATAAAGTTTGTTGTTTATTTACAAATATGAACAAATAGGAGAAATCTTCCAACAGTTTCAAAGATTTTTTTTGTGACATGTTGATTTTTATTTGAGAAATCGAGACTTTTGTATAGAATAAGAATAGATTTTTTAAAATAACATATATATACTTCTTATATTATAATAATCCTTAAATGCATAATATCAAAGATATGCAAAGAAGCAAATTCGACTGAAGTAAGTATAAAGGGCTTTAAATGTCGGCTGTATAAATTAAATATATGCATGCAAAATAGCTGAATTGTAAACAATATGAAATTAAGTAGTTAATAACATGCTTACAATATATTATTTCAAGAGAGATAACAAGATAAATACCATAAATATATTGAAGTTTATTGACAGATTGTTTTAACTATTTCGAAACACACTTTTGTGTCGAAACCTTCATATTCATAGTTCTTTGTGAATTGATGACTACTTTAAAAATATTTTAGTCCTAAAAAAATGACTGTATTAAACATGTAGTTCTACCAAGTAAACGCTTTTTTTTTTTTTAATTTAAGATTTCGACTGAAGGTGCTTGGTGGAATTTCAATATTAAATTTGAATGATTCAAATTTAAACGCTTTTTACCGTTTTTTTTTCAAGTTAAATCGTATCCTCAATATTCCTAAATAAATACGTCACTGATTGTGAAAATAAAAAAAGGATTTTTTTAATCTATTGAAAGTGTATATTAAAGCTAAATTAAATATTTAAGGTTACCATTAAATATAAAAGTAATGAGAATACATAAATAGCTTCTATTATAATATAAATACAGGGATCATGCGGAAGTTGTTCCCAGTGACGTGCATGTCTTAAAGTTCGCTAAACGGACAAAGGTTAAATAAAAAATTCACACACTAAGGTTACGCCAAATGAGCGATTCAAAGTAATGATTGGAATAAATTCTGCGGACGTGATTTCGAAGGGTAGATAAAAAATCAATAGACCATGAATATTTAAAGCCCCAACACTTTACCCGACGATGTCGTCAGCATTTTTAATATGTGTTCGATAATAAATAAGCTTTAATTGTGGAAATACTGTCATACAAAATAAAAAAAGCACAACCGTCTAAAAAAGCTTATATAACACTATATTAGGCTTATTCAATATAAACTACCGATAAAAAGCAGTGTTGTACGAAGTACAAGCAAACCGGTTCCAATAGATGAAAAATACAGATTTGAAGACAATATTATAGCGCCTGTACAACGTGAATACAATTCTGAAGATATTTTACAAAAAAACAATTTGTGATTATATTTTTTATAGATGGTTATGAAATTAAACAACTTTACACATATTTATTGATTGATTTAATATAAGTATTTCTCAATTATTAAAGATGGTATTTTCACATTTCTGTCATGAAATTACAAAACTTAAAACAATGGCTGATCTCTGTGTCTACTTTCATGTGCATACCATTATTTGATACATTAAGATAACTGAAAAACAAAATGGGAAGTGACCAGGAAAAATACCCGGCGTTGAAAACGTTAAATAAACTTTTAACTTTAAATAGATGAATTTAGGTAGGTACACTAAAATGAGTATGAAAAACAAAAAATATAATATGGCTTGTTTGTAAGAATGCCTAGCAAGAAAAATAGTCAATATTGATAAATAAGCACAATGAGTTGCAAAAAAACATTGTCTTATTTTCGAGATAACCCGAAAAATATGTGACATTTGTCCTGGCTCGTTCAACCCTTGACTCCCCGTTCCAGCGTTATTCTGTGGTCGAGACAAAGCGCTCTTCCAGGGGGCACTGGACTGAAATGAAACGCCTCTAGATAAAAATATATAAATCAAAACATTCCAAAGGCCGCTCGTGCGAGGCCTTCATATCTCGATGTGTTAAGTTTCAAAACGGAACCACGATAGCGCGGAAAATGTTAAATCATAATATTATAATATGCAGTGAATAAAATTGCCTTTGAAACTGAGATAAATCCGTAATTGGATTATTTTCTCAGGGTTTCAAAGAACATTAAAGATATTTTTGATATAAGGTAATTTTTAAAAGCTTCTTAAAATCACTCACTGAAAGGTAGTTTTTCTCTGAGATGATTATCTCGCTTTTAAAGTATTCAGTACCAATACTTGGTGGAAAGGCATTCAATTAAAAAAAAATAATGAAACACACTTATTTCACATATATATAAAATGATCAGATCCAGTTTTGCTAATCACGTGCTAATAATGCTTATGATGAGTGAAAACTGTCCTGATCCTGTTGAATAAATGTGGAATTAGTAAAAAATAAGTGTTTTAATTTTTTAGATGATTTAATCAAGCGGCATTTCAACGGCAATGAATGAAAAAGAGTTTGTCAATTGCGTTATTCACTGGGACTATAACTGAGTGGTAAAATTCATCCTCTACGGAAAGCGCCAAAGGATCATCATGGAAAAAAAATATTCCAACTGACAAACAGTTAGTGTATTAAAGAGATTTTATCTTCGGTGAGATACAAAAGAACAAAAAAGTGTATCGAAAAAACAACTGACCAGCATCTAAGTAAGAACCAATTACCAACGAATCCATCACAATATAGATACATCTAATTAAAAATTAAGGCTTAAATAAAATATTTCTTATAAGTAAAAAAGTCTTACAGTTTTCCCTTAAGCCACTTATTTACGTCGGCTAATTAAATTAAAAATTATTGCCGTAATAATAAAAAAAACACTTTAGAAAATGGACGCCCACGTTTTGCGGGAACTGTGTGTGAAAAAAAATTGATGATTTATTTTTTTGACGAATGGGGGTGAGAGAAAGGCCGCCATGATGGGTAATATATTTTATTGAAAGACGTAATACGTGTATTTTAACTATAAAATATTAAATAGAAATATAACGAAACATTTTTGTTAGATTAGAAAAGAGAAAATGAAATATCGTTATTTTGTAAATTTATCTTCAAGAAGTTGTATCCTTGATAGCTTTCAACAGCCATTGTTCCACCTTTTTTAAAATCAACGAATTCACTGAACATAATGGTTTGGAAAATATTATTTTTTTATGAAAAATTTAAACTTAAATATGTTTTAAAAAGTTATTCAATATCGTCGTTTTTGTACGTAAAATTTTATATTTTCATAACATGCGCACACATGAATATTAAATATGTGAATTCCATAAAAAAAGATAGTATGTATAAAATTGTCTAAGCCAGTGGTCGGTAACCTTTAAGAGACTGAATAAAAAAAAATCAATTTTGAAAAACATATTTGGTTAGTGGGTAGAAGTTCAAAATATTATTTTCTTTTTATAAAATAAAATATAAATACGTGAATTTTTCAATATTTGACGAACATGTAACTGACTTAAAGTTTCTTGGCGGGAAACTCAATATGTTGTTGTAGGTAATTCAACTACCCACGGGTAGTATGTTGCCGACCACTGGTTTAAACCATATAATTCTGAAAAGCTGTGTATCGAGCAGAACGTGCCAGATTTGAAGATATGGTGGGGAATTTATAGTTAATCTTTCGAAAAGCTTGCTTATTTTTAAAATGTAAAAATATTATGAAAAAGTATATGTATATAAAAATATGTTAACATAAATTTGTGTGCGTCATAACGATGCCTAAATGGGATTGAATATGATGCTTGGTAATGTTTAATTTTGAAAACTCCCAAAACATAACCATGAGATTGACCTGAAACATTCCTATCATTGAGCAGATATTTTATCGCTGAGCAACGGATGCCGTATGATCTATTTCAGTTACATGGTAGTCAAGATTAATTGCTTGACTTAATCATTCGTAAAATAACTACTACATAAAAGTTATTCTTTAAAGGTAAAACTTCTGCTTTTAAAGATAAGACTTTGTTCCAAAAAAAAGTAAATCTTTTAGCCGTTTATAAAAAATAAAATAAAGAGAAAAAAGCGGTACATGTATCGTGTAAGGCGCTATGTCGTTTATTATACGGATTTGAGAATTTTCAATGCACATCATCGATAATGTACGTTATTAATCTGTCATACGTAAGGAGAAATATAAAAAAAAGTTTGGCCGACTTTAATGCGGCGAAAAGATTTATTTGCAGAGACGCGGCTGCCGACACTTTCACCGAAACATAAATCAAAAAGAAATATTGACATAATTCGTATATAAATATTTTACGCGATTATGATGTTATAAAATATATATACCAATGTGGAGACTGTAAAGCTTACACGCCAAACACTCACGTCACAGGATTTAAGATATATACGAAGAAACGAATTGGAAATTTAAAGTTTATTAAAGCGAAAAACACTCCTTTGTACTGATTATATATGGTATTATTAAACACAGTAAGGAGAAGTTACTTTATAAAAACCCCTGCTCCCTTTTCTTCCCTTCTTTGTATGTATAAACGGAACTATATTATTACAAAATAAGAGTTATCTATAATATATTAAATAATGATACAAATCACACTTGACAAAAATATATAAAAATAAATTAAACATGTTCAATTCTTCTGATACAATTATAAAATTTTAAATCACATGATCAAATAGAATTTATGTTTATTTACGAAGGATATTTTGTTAAAAATGAAAAAAGAGTTTATTGTGGATTATATAAACAAATAAAGCTCTTGAAAAATAATCTCCAGGATAAGTGAATGTGTCCTGTTTTGCCGAAAAATGTCATAAAGGTACGTTTACATTATATGACAAAAAAAACTCGCCATATTTTAAAACCGCCTTTTATTAAATTTAACGGCAGAGTATTTCTGTAATGAGTTTTTCCACGCTCGTTGAAAATTCTTTGAAAAGATATTATAATATATTAAGAAGGGATGATTCTTTATTCACTTGTGAAGAGTCAGGGCATAATTGAGCGAAATTGCATTTTGAGAAACGACAAATGAAGCCTGTGGGGGTGGAAAGGAGGTGTGCTTAAGAAAAAAAATTATAAAAAAGTAGGGTGGTTTTTACTGAACGAAAAAAATGCTTTATGTTTTGTCAAAGACTTAATTTTCACTTGAGGTATTTTCCCCCCTTTTGTGTAGGTTTTAAAGATCACGGTTTTTAGAAGGGGAAGATACTGAAGTGCCGCCTTGTATACATAGCTAAATATACAAGTTTTAAATAACCTTAACGTAATAAAAAAAAAAAACGAAAAAGCATTTAGTATGAATATTTAACAACCCTCTTTAAATGTCAAATCGTAAAACAATATTTGATTTAGTTGTTACAGTCAAAATTAGAGAAAATATTATTAAATCGGGTAACATTTGTGCTGTTCACTGATTATATGTGATGGAAAAATTATTAGGATTATATATGGAATTAATATTTGCGTAACAGGGCAACAAAACAGTAATTAAATAAAGTGAAAACTTTAAATAATTGTAGATGGTAAAAAAATGATATTTAAAAAAATAGAGATTTCTAAGCGGACATGACATAATGGTAAATTTTTCCATTTATTTTTTAAGCAACCTCTAATACGTACAGTGCCTGCCATAAGCAACCTTAAAGCATTTTTGACGATTCTCAATTTATCGGTTTATGATGCTCGTATAAACTTGGATTGAAAAAATGCAAAAAAAAATAAAAATAATCTCGATCATAAAAGACAGACCAATGAGACGTAATAACGATATTTTTAGTATTAAACTTCCGGATTCATGACATAAATTGAACCACGTTCAATATTTTTTCTGAAAACAAATCCATGAGAAGAAAACTTTTCGTAGGGCGTTATTACTATTTTAAGTTCATATTCTTCACTCAAATTTTAACGGATAACGAAGTCACATTTTTAATTCTCAGATTAATTCCATAAAAGTACAAAAGATCATAGTTTTTCATACTTGGAATGTGTAATCGAATTTTCACAAATCTTCACAACTGTAAAAACATGGCGATTGGAAAGCGACTACCTAACAACTAGAGCTCTCAACTATGTCATTAACTCTCGCGGCTCGGAGACTAGAAAAATACTTCTTTGCCGATGGGGGTCGTTTAGGTACCCCAGTGGTTTCCTCATTGTTGGCCTTATTCTTATGAATTTCAAAAAAAAAAAATAGTCTAAGGGCTTTAAAATATCTCTCTGCATCATTCCTCATACATTTTTTATAAAAATCCGTGGTTTTTTAATAAATAATCATATTTTAAGTTGCGAGTAAAAAAGACGTCATTTCAGTCCAAATATGTATTTGCAACTGATGCGTTCACGCGTAGTTATCTTACGAACGATCGCTGATAAGTGGACGCTTATCTCATTATCGCATCGCGTTATCGTGTATTTATATAAACTACAAAAGGTCCAAAAAACTATGATATAAGAATACCTTAATTATAAACATTGTATCACCCATATTAAAATAGATATTTAAGAATATGTGGGTATTGGGGTCGCATTTCTTGAGCTTAGAACCGGAAAAGTTAAAGTGTACATGAAAATCTTATCAATTCTTTTCTGTATAATATACTCCGCTGTCATATTTAAAAACTCAACTTACGGATATCTAAAATGAAATTTCATCTTTTATTATAATTAGTTTTTTTGTGACAACTCCTCAATAATCTGAATACAAAACAATCGTTGAAATTATAACAGTTAGTACTTCAAACTTCATAATATGCCTTTTGCTATGCTCGATTATTACGAACGTGGGGAATGCAATAGTTTGTAATATTTTGTGTTACCAATCAATTAACTAAGTGGTCAAAACTTTAAGTCGCTCTTCTAATACGATTCCGGTATTATTAGACTTCAATAAATTGATTTTTCAATCGTCTATGAATTTGTGTCCAATGCTGATCTACTCACAACCATCATATCTTTAGAATTGGGTATAGTAATATTCGACTTATAAAGCAAGTCCTTTTCTGCTGTTACCCCTAGAAAAAGAGGTTGAGCGACTAAACAAAAAACGAGTCAAATCAACCTGAGGAAATACAGATTTCCCCACCAATCATTCCTGTCACATTGCATTATTCATTTACGTTTTCTGGGTCATAAAAAATAGCTCCAATAAATCAGTATCAGCTTCTCATAAAATAACCCTTTACGCCGCTTCGAAACCTTTTGTTATTCGAATTAAAATTGTGCACGTACCGCTTCTCATAAATGCAAAAACACTGTGCGGTTGGTGTGCAATTTCACGGATCACAACGTATTATTTTGCATTGAAGGGTTATTGGAAAACATCGAGGGGCTTACGAATAATAAGTTGGAGGGTTTTACTGGGTAGAGGAATGAAAACCTTTATTCGTAGATTTTACTTAAATAAAATTGCATTCTTCGAATGAAATTGTAAACTATTTTTCAGTAACGCAGAACGCAGGTCATTTTTATAATATAATTCAGTCTATTATAAGTATTGTTTAATTATTTACCGATAAAATTTCAACGTTAATAATAACTGTTATGTTAATTTGACCGGTAGTAAGCCACTTAGTAAACAATGAATTGGGACGGTTTTTATTCAAAACAGATTACATCAAATCCTCTTTATACACAAGGGGATACGAGCATGCGCATAATCCTACTAAATAATAAAAAAAGATAAATTAAGGTAGGTTACAATGCATTGGACTGTGCAATTTTAAAAACATATAAAAATAAGTCGTAAAACAAGAGAATTCGGTTTCACATCCAATCTATATGACTACGAATTCAAAATTTTAATACGGCAATTAGTTTACAACTATTTTTTTCAATGCTCTTTAAAATAAAATACTTTTGCTGATTGAATTTACTTTAAAACTACGTCATATTAAAGTAAAATTATCAAAGTATTAGACATGAGATAGTTGTGACAGTGGTATTTACCGAAACAACGTTAAAAATATTATTTTAAAACTGTTTTTCTTTCATTTAACTAAATAGAATAACTCAGAAACATATTTTGAGTGTGTACTATTAATAATCATGAAAGTTTTACTAATATCGTAATAAATTTACTGAAGGTTAAGATACTCTTATTTGGTACTGTTAATGACTTGATTCGGTCAAATAAAATGAATATTCGCTATTTGAAGAACAATTAAGTAAACATAACTTAACTAAATTTATGCATAAAATATACTTATCGAGATGTTTGCAAACTATCGTTTCTTAAGTTTAGATTGTACTAATCATTTCGTTACGAATAATCTGTTTCCCCGAATCAAAAACAATCAAAACTTATGGCGTGTAACAACTATACAATAACGACCCGGGTTTCGCCTTTCGGCATCTTCAGGCGTTCAAGCGCACGGATGAACTTGAACTGACGCTTAGTAAATGGATGTTTCGTGTTTATATATTAAATAAATGTATCACTGAGTCTAAAGCCATCGCTGGCGAAAAAGGGTAAGCTCATGGGAATTCCCAAAGATTTGAGTAGTGAGTGGTTTTTAGAATTATATTTATTTGTTTGTCGGCAAAGGTTTTATGATATTATTTATGATATTATTTATATAGGGTATAGAAGTGGAGACCCAGGCAGGTTTAATATCTCGTTCAAAATCGGAAGACTATGTAACTGTGCCCTATTAATTTCTAAAATTTCCTGGAAAAAGAGCTTATGACTGTCCGTATTTGGGTGTAACATTTTTATCCCCTGTTCCTGATTGAACACGTGTCCTTCCGAAATTAAGTGATTAGCAAAAGTAGACGTGTCCTTTTTCAGTCTAAAGGCTGCCATATGTTCTAATACCCTGATTTTTAAAGTCCTCTCTGTTTTGCCGATATAAAATTTATTACAACAAGAGCATTGTAATCTATAAATTCCAGATTTATTTAGGTAATGTATTTTATCTTTATTGTTAACTAATAATTTGCCTAAAGAGCTTTTACAGTAAAAGGCTGGTCTAACACTATCAGCTAGTTGTTTTTTAATTTTAAGACTAGTATTTCCTAAATAAATGATTCTACGCCAATACCTAGTATGATCTATGTCCTTTGACAATGTACCTTGAAATAACATTTTTTCTGCAAGTTTAGTTTGTTTTTTTGATAAAAGATTGTCTATAAGAGACATATCGTATCCATTGTTGATGGCGATTTGTTTGATGATTTTTAATTCGATATTAAAGTTCTTTTCATTCAAAGGAACACTCACAAGTCTATGAATTTCTGAATGAAAAGCGGCTAGTTTATAAGAAAATGGGTGCATTGAATCCTTATGTATCACGGTATCCGAAAACGTAGGCTTCCGAAATATTTTAAATTCGTGAGAACCGTTTTCAATATTAATATTTAGGTCAAGAAAGTTAATATTCTTGCCTCCGACTTCTAACGTGAATTTAATATTTTTATCTAATGAATTTATAAAGTTATGAAAGTTAGTTATTTGTCTATCCGTTCCATTAAACAAGCAAATAATATCGTCTACATATCGGAACCAATAGACTATAGGTTTGGCTTCTGTTTTGTTTCTAAAAATTTTATCTTCTAAATAGTTCATATAAAATTCAATGTAGTGTCATATATTAATGCCCCAGCCTATACATTATCGAAAAAAGCTAACACCCTCATTCGTAAACATAGTGGATTCAAGCCGACATATAGTGTAAAAAATTCATTAGAATTAGTTGAAAAACTTAAAAATCAAATCATTCCTTGCAACTCAAAATTAATTTCCTTTGACGTGGTCAGTTTATTTACTAATGTACCAGTCAACAAATGCAAAAGGATTATCGAAGATACCTTAAATGCACGTAGAGTCAACCCAATAGTAACAAAAGAGTTACTAAATATATTAGATGTTTGCGTTGGCCAGAATTATTTCCAATTTAACAATAAAATTTATAAACAAACAGAAGGCCTTGCGATGGGGAACTGTCTGTCGCCGTTGTTAGCTGAATTTTATATGAACTATTTAGAAGATAAAATTTTTAGAAACAAAACAGAAGCCAAACCTATAGTCTATTGGTTCCGATATGTAGACGATATTATTTGCTTGTTTAATGGAACGGATAGACAAATAACTAACTTTCATAACTTTATAAATTCATTAGATAAAAATATTAAATTCACGTTAGAAGTCGGAGGCAAGAATATTAACTTTCTTGACCTAAATATTAATATTGAAAACGGTTCTCACGAATTTAAAATATTTCGGAAGCCTACGTTTTCGGATACCGTGATACATAAGGATTCAATGCACCCATTTTCTTATAAACTAGCCGCTTTTCATTCAGAAATTCATAGACTTGTGAGTGTTCCTTTGAATGAAAAGAACTTTAATATCGAATTAAAAATCATCAAACAAATCGCCATCAACAATGGATACGATATGTCTCTTATAGACAATCTTTTATCAAAAAAACAAACTAAACTTGCAGAAAAAATGTTATTTCAAGGTACATTGTCAAAGGACATAGATCATACTAGGTATTGGCGTAGAATCATTTATTTAGGAAATACTAGTCTTAAAATTAAAAAACAACTAGCTGATAGTGTTAGACCAGCCTTTTACTGTAAAAGCTCTTTAGGCAAATTATTAGTTAACAATAAAGATAAAATACATTACCTAAATAAATCTGGAATTTATAGATTACAATGCTCTTGTTGTAATAAATTTTATATCGGCAAAACAGAGAGGACTTTAAAAATCAGGGTATTAGAACATATGGCAGCCTTTAGACTGAAAAAGGACACGTCTACTTTTGCTAATCACTTAATTTCGGAAGGACACGTGTTCAATCAGGAACAGGGGATAAAAATGTTACACCCAAATACGGACAGTCATAAGCTCTTTTTCCAGGAAATTTTAGAAATTAATAGGGCACAGTTACATAGTCTTCCGATTTTGAACGAGATATTAAACCTGCCTGGGTCTCCACTTCTATACCCTATATAAATAATATCATAAATAATATCATAAAACCTTTGCCGACAAACAAATAAATATAATTCTAAAAACCACTCACTACTCAAATCTTTGGGAATTCCCATGAGCTTACCCTTTTTCGCCAGCGATGGCTTTAGACTCAGTGATACATTTATTTAATATATAAACACGAAACATCCATTTACTAAGCGTCAGTTCAAGTTCATCCGTGCGCTTGAACGCCTGAAGATGCCGAAAGGCGAAACCCGGGTCGTTAGTGACAAAATCTGTGGGAGTGTACATAATTTGAATGATTCAAATTTAATATTGAAATTCCACCAAGCACCTTCAGTCGAAATCTTAAATTATAACTATACAATAAGAACAAATAACAAACTAACGACAATAAAGCTTGCCTAACAAAATAGTGTTGTGCTGATTTTAATTGTTAATTTGATACGTTTGCCAATTTTAAACAAATATAACTCACTAACCTGTAGAATTAATACTTGCAAGAGTAGTGAATTCATCGAAAAAAAAAACATATTTCACAACGTACATCTTTCGTTCATTATACGAGGCCTAATTTATTAGTTAGTAAAGTAGCCTTATTTACCAAGGTGTAATAAATACTACTTCAGCTAACGATGTAATACATATATGAGGAAAATTTTAATATCGTGTACCAACAAATACCGCAGTCAGCTTTGGAAAACAATATTTTTATAGTTTTAATAACATACATCGTAACAAATTCTTTTGTTTTTTGTGCGACGTACATACTAGGGCATCCAATCCCGGGATCCCGTTCAATTTTCTGATCTCAAAATCCCGGGATTAGTAAATCCCGAAAATCGACACGAAATTGGCAAATCGAGGTTTTCAAATTCCTTGGTGAGCTAAAAAAAAAAAAAGGTTTGGACATAATCTGAGGAAAAAGTATAGAGAATTGGGGATTTCGAATCCTTCGGTGAGCTAATCCCAATCCCGGGATTGGAAAAAGGTTCCGGGATTGGATACACTAACATAAGTTTACAAAATTGAGTTATGTTTTCAATAGTTTATTTATACGTCAAATAAAAACACAATATTCCTTTGTACTTCATTTCCACTCTATTTAAAAAGGTCAGGACAGGTTTCGCTCATGGCGAGCATTGTCAACTGATCAGTTGCACAAAGGAATATTATGGTGTTATTAATATAATACCTTTCCACCAAGTATTGACCGTGAACACCCTAAAAGTGATACTAAAATGATTTCGGTAGATAAAAACATAGAGCAGTATGATTTTGTGTGTAATTTATAAAATATATTATAATATAAGGTTGAAAAATATTTTTCCACCCTAGTTTCAGCCAACTGACAAAAGAGGTTTTCTTCTATACACGTTCCTGACAATGTTTATTTTTTTATAATAATAAGTAATAAGCTAAACATATATTTTATAAAATACCTTTATCCAAAAAAAAAGCTCGTAGAGTAATTAGATATAAGCTTTTACCACATATCTATTACCCAAGATAAATTTATCATCACAATAAAAATGGTAGTGACATTGACGATAAAAAAAAAACTTTCGTATAATGTACACCGAATTCTAAATTACTTTTTTCTTCGGTATCATGTCGATTCGTATATGTGTAAAACTACATAAGACATTTTTGTCGCGCTGATATCTCAATTGCTTTCAGTTTTAAGTGAAGTGGCAAAAAGGGTAATCATTTTTTAAACTAGAAAAAGACAACGAAGCACGTTCACTTACCCGCGTGGAAAATGTTGTGAAACAAAATTTACTTTTATCAAATCTTCTTACGCAGCTTTTTTCAAGTTGAGCTTTTTTTAGCTTTCAGAGACACTTTTCTTGAGAGACCAGAGGGCGTAACTGATTCTCTGTTTCGTGCTTATTTACGCCTTTTATGCGGCGCGAGCTTTTTTGTTCAAGCCTGCTCTAAGTTGAGCAAAGTTCAATTTGAATTTTCTTTCAGAATCATTGTTATGATGATAGGATCGTAGTTTTATTTTATAATTGAGGTTTTGTGGATAAGCTAATGTATTTTTATCACTGACTTGCTGTTGATGTCATAAGTACTAATTTGTATTTCATTTGATTTGCAAGTATCTTTAATTCATTATCATTACACGAATGAAAAAAATATTGATAGAAAATTTCGTTATGTCAATACTAACGCACGAATTTCATACTTTATATTAAAATATGTATTCAAAAATGACTTAAGTGAATTTTCAATCCAGTAATATGCGACGATTTGTCGGTTGGTAGTACAGTTCTTACAGTCTCAAGTGCTTACCTGAAAGAATAATATTTTTAACATAAGTATACATTTTTTTATAATTAAAAATAAAGTTAGCATTACAGCTAATACTAATGCCCTAAATATTTTTTATTTTAAAAATTATACGAAAAGAACTCGATGATAACTGACCTCACAAATACCCACGTCTTAAGTCTCGAATTTAAATTGGAAAATCTTAATCATTGACTTCAGCGGTAGTTGAACCCAGACCCGCCCGGTCAATAAAACAAGCTCTAGCTAACTAGACCACAGCGAGCGTATAAATCACTTAATGAATAATTGGAATTCATAACGCATTTCTCCGGTTTATTTTTGGATTTGATAATTAAAAAGATTGGAAAAAAAATCAATAACAAAAGGCAATAAATATGTGAATTAGTTTTTCAATGTGAATAAACTAATTTAGTTTACAAGAATAATTTTAAGTCTTAGTAATATATATTATATATAATAGATGAAATTCATTTTTTTTTCAGGCGTTTAAGTTAAAATAAAATGAGATCAAATACCAAATGAATCACCATTTTTTTCTATAATGCTAAGTTCAATCGATTATCCAAGAAAAATCCACTTCCTAGAATTATTTAAGTATAAACAGCGTTCTGAATAACTTAGAATTCTAAATATTAGTCTGAAGTTAGCAAAAGCGAAAAGCAAAGCTTTATAAAAAGATAGCTATAAGAGCAGGTCAAAATTCAAAACAACAATGACGTCAACTTCCGATATAAACATTTTGAAGCTGGTACATATACCATAACAATATTTTCTCAAATATTCCGAAAAAGCACAGCTTTGGAGTAATTCATCTGCTAGAGTATATTTTTCCTCTGGAATATTTTGCTAAATTATGATTTCGTGCGAGCGTTTAAGGCTACATTAGCGACGACTTCCGGCGATAAACAAACGTCTCGTTGCAATAAGCTTTTTAAAAAAATATATATGAACTCTTTTATTGATATTTTACTACAAAGAAGAGTAACATAAAGGTTATGCAATCGGAAAATCTAATATAGATTTAGTTTAATATGCGTATGTTAAAATCAAATATTTTTTTCTACAAATAAACGTACGCCAAAATGTATGTACATATTAAAATTTTAATAAACCTTTAATTTATTTCATCAGCAAGTTTTTATGTTCTAAGCTCCCAAAGTTTTTGACTAAGTTATATGAAGGGTGTATCAGAATCAAACAATATATTTTTTTATTTAATCAATACTATTTTTCATATCTTTACTTCAATACTTTGAACTAATAAAAATAAAACAATGTTTCGAACTATTTATTTATTAAGATCAAGACCAGTTTCGCTATGTTCGCTCTATTATGGATATAAGTTCAATTCAACATGTTTGTGCCAGATTTCGTACGGATATCATATTTCGCTTAAATAATCACTTTCGCTGATGTCCGTGTATGACATTTTAGCAATTTCCTACAAAACTGCTTTGTTATAAGCGGCATTTAGTCAATTTTCAGGTAGAAAAGGTAGCACATTTATAGTAGACGTAACACATATTATTGTCTCATAATAATCACTAAGGCGTATATAGCGAGTGGGCAGAGTTAAGCAAACATAAAAATACTAGAAGTATATTTTCGATTCCTGACATAGTATTCGTTTCATAGATCAATTTACTAAAATAACCAAAGAATCATCTATGTTTACCAGTGGCGGTTCGTGACCTAAATTCTGGAGTAGGCTAAAGTCAGTTTGTCAGTCACAACTGAAAAAAATATACTTTTGTGTTCAAAGCATGTTATACAAATAATGTCTTTCAGTGTAAACACAAAATAAACAACATTTGAATTTGAAATACAAATGAAATCCTGAGAATATATTATTTATTTTAGTAATCGATTAATACGATACTTTTTCTGCGTTTCGCGTCAAATTGTTTTGTGTTTTATATCACAGAAATATATCAATAAGCAATCCCAACTGAAAGCGAAGAAAATGGTGGATTATGATTTCCCGCGTCAAAAATTAGATGCCATCGTTTTTGGCGCGTAAAGGCGCGGAAAATCTGAAAGTGGGGTAGGGTAGGGGCATATTGTACACAGCTAGCAAATGCATTCAAGGATGTGTAGAGAGAAATAGAGACTAAAATCTAAGCCAGTGGTGGCAAACTTTCATTAATATGCACAGAAATTGAGAATGACATAACAACATTGGTCTCCGTTGGTTTTGGTTGTAGTCGCCGGCTTGAATCTCAGTTCTGCCAGTTTCATTAATATAATAATTGACTTGTGAAATTGTGTTTAATTCATTGTAATTCTGTAAGTATTCTTAATGGTTCTATGATATATAACAAATGGAATAACTTTATTAACCAATATTATAAAAACTGGTATTTTAACACTTCCATGTAAAGGTTACAGAACGGCGCTGTTTTGACTCAACAACGTATCAGTAGTGTTGAAAAAAAGTCAAAACTGTTTGTATTTATTTAATTCAAAAATTCTGACCAGTTTCGATAAGTTTGAGGTGATCGTCTCATAAAACAATGAAAAATACGTTGAAATGTTTCGAAATCCAATTCTAAGTCTACTAAAAACACGAGTCACTAAATTTATTAACATACTATTTACATTTAATTAATAAAGTTTTTTTCGTAAAATCTCATGTTTATGCTTCATTTTAATCCTGTGTAAAGTGTACGTACAGTGTAAGTAATTTAGCTAGTTTTCGATTGAATGGCATCAGAGACGTTCTTAGGCTATGTGCCGCCCCTATGCAGACCCCTAAAATAGCGCCCATTTTCTTTCATTCCTTCCCAGTATTCTAGGAATAAAATATACACATATATAAATTCGAATCCTCTACTCACACATACTCAAACAATTATTTTGACACTTATTTCGTTTTGCTTTCAGGTGATTCATAGTATGGACTTTATTGAAAAAGATCCTCACAAATAAATATCATCCAAAAGCCCACATTCAATAATTATGAAAAAATAACTTTTACCCTCATAAAAAAGAATGTAAAGTTTAAATGCACTTAAATAATATAAGTATCGAATCTTGATTTGGTATTTTGTTAATCTAAGACATTGAGGCATCATATTTATTCTAAATCAAATTCGTGTCAAAAATATTTAGTTATTTAAAAAATCTGTGATCATTTGCCGCTCTCTAGGACTTGCCGCCCCTAGGCAACTGCCTACTCGTCTATGCTTTCGGGACGTCCCTGAATAGCATGCAGAAAAACACCGCAAAAGAAGGATACGTGGTTATTTTGGAACAACGAATATAATTTTAGAAACGATGTTATAATATGTAATATTTACTTAATACTTCTTGAGTCTCTTCTTATTTGACATAAATACAAACTAAGGGCGTGTAAATGATAAAAAAACTGGTTTACTATACTAGTCACTAGAATATTGATATGTTTGGGTAAAAGTTACAGATACTAAAATCGCAAAACTAAATACTGATTGGAAATATTACTATTAAATAAATATTTTCTTTGTCGTCAAGCGATAAAGAATGTCTCCTGTATAATATTCAGAGATTAATTATGTAAAATAAGACAATATTTTAAGCAATTAAAAGATTTTCAATCACTGTATATTGATGAAGACAGTCTTCATTTTCCCAATAATACGGAGCCCATGTTTCAAACTGAATACTTGCTATTCAGTGATTCGAAACAAGTGTGTTAAAGGATATGAATATATTATAATTTTTCTTAAAAATATATTTTAAATATTAAGATTTCTATATTCAATGTAACCAAATCGTTAATTGACAGCGTTGATAATGTTAAATGTTACTATTGCTAAACTATACAAAAGGTCACTTTTAGGGTGTTCACTGTCAATACTTGGTGTAAAGGCATTATATTAATAAAAACACAATATTCCTTTGTACTTCATTCTACTTTATTTAATAGGTCAGGACCGGTTTCGCTCATTGCGAGCATTTTCAACTGATGACAATGCTACAGTTGACAATGCTCGCAATAAGCGAAACCGGTCCTGACCTATTAAATAAAGTGGAATGAAGTACAAAGGAATATTGTGTTTTTATTAATATATAAGAGGTATTATAAATGTACGTTTTTCTAAAAAAATATTGAAAAACGTTCTCTTTTTTTGTATCGAGTGATATAATATGTTCATTACACAAAAAAAAATATGCCGATAGTTGTATTTGGCTGTAATATAGCTGCCGCTCTACTACTGTACTCTAACCAAGAGGAGAATGGGGTAGAATTATAAAGGGGCTAAGGTTTGGTACGAATAATAAAGGAGATGGGGGTAGTTGATATCGCAGTTACGAGATATACAAGGGTAATGGTACGAGGCTGGTGAATCGAAAAGTTGGAAGATATTTTCTGGGATATATAACTTTTGTACATCTTAACGTAGACGAAGAAAGATATTAACTAGTGGCGGCTCTCGTAAAAAAAATCTATGTTCAGATTTGTTTATAAATAAAACCGTTTTGCAGATTGAATATTATTTATATTTTATTTAAATATATGTATGTATGCATGATAAATAAGCCTTATGTTTCTTTTAAATACCAGTATATGTCCCCTTAATATTGGAATATAATAAATAGATTATGCTTTTTTTATCTATTATAAATCACAGGAATGTTGACAACTTCACAGTTGACTAAAGTATTACTAATAATATTGTTTAGAAAACCATCAGCGTTTAATTAAAAAAAATGTTTTCTTAAAATGAAAAACTTTTTTCAAGTTAACTAACAATAAATGTATGGGTCAGAGGTCTGAAGGCTAGTTCTTAGGAATTTAAAAAGCTCACATAGTAAAAGTATAGATTTTCGTCATTGTGTGCTAAGATCGTATCAAATTATGAGCCTTATAACCTCTACGGTGAGCCTGACAGATTTGTTAAAACTTGCCGCCTACTAATGTAGCCTACTAAAGTAGCCTAATGGCTGGATATATATATTATGTCACGAATGGATCAGTAGAAACCTATAAAACGTGCGACATATTCTTCTTCTGAGGCAAGACGAAGTCAAGCATCGGAAGATTGCGACATGGCTGGATGGATGAGGTGTCACAAGACTTAAGAGTACTAGAGGAAAGCCATCGGTGTAGGAAGAAGAAGAGACGTGAAGTAAATTGTAAGACACTTATTGAAGCGGCTTAACTCTATGGCTGCCACAGACGAGATATCTCGTAAAATTGTTCCTGCTCAACACGCCATAGACGAGTTATCTATCTCGTCGACAACTAATTAAATTAATACTTGCAAATTATAGCCGGCGTGCTAGATAATTAATATTAATTATCTAAGGCAGCTAAAAGGTTAAGTTCAGGCAAAACTATGGCGCTAGAAAATTATATAAAGAAGAACAAAACGTTTTGTCAAAGAGTAAAAGTAATCCAAATATTTTATTGATTGCTTCTGATTCACACTAAAACTATGTTATTATTTAACTTATCTATTATGTTATAAAACTACATTAAAATAATTATTGTGATCGAATCATCATTAGATATTTTATTGTACATAAAATATTGTCTATATATTATTATTTTCTTATCAAAAGGTAAGTTAAATTGTATGGAACATCATGTCTCAGGAAAACCTTTACAGTATTATTTATTCAACCGTTTCTACGCCATTCAAATAAAACAGCCTCACGCAATTTGGTAAAATAGACAAATTTATTCCGAATCACATAATTTGTATTGAGAATATAATTTCCGTCGAAGTAATCCAGTGTCAAAACACTTTTGAGGCCGATGAATACAGGCGAAGTTGTCGGGAGAAATTTCGAATTCAATTCAATTTGACAAAACTTAAGTTGCCGAATGGAAACTTTGTGATTGATTGCCCGATTGTCAGAACGAGATTTGGAAACAAACTATCGATACCGAGTTCATACAAATTAACATTAAGGCCTTGCATACACAGAATGTTCCAAAATTATAATAAAAGTTAAAAGTCTTAGGGCAAAATGTTTTGGACAAAGTAGTGTCAGGCAAAAAACAAAAATGTGTGGTTACAATGATGCGAGAACATAATTGTGTCTATACCAGTTATTTATTTATTAATGTATTAATTTTAAATAATACAATTTTATATAATAATACAATAATACAATTTTTCCTATCATTATTTCAATTTCATACGTTCCATACTATTTCCGCACATAGAGTGAATATATCGACAGCTCGAGATTGCACATGGTTGCAAATAGTATGCACCGTGGCTTGTTTTCATTATTCACGTGACAAATAGTTGAATATAACTAAACATCCAACAATTTTCCATCATTTAATGGATAAATATTTGAATATCTCAGTACAAAACAATGTATAAAGTTATTCAATTGTGTATCTTGACACGCAATGCCCGGATTATTTTTTGCCTTGTTAAGACTTGAAAGGTAAAACATATGTTATATTTTAAGTAAATAAATGAAAAATTTGTTTGTTGCTACAATTTCAAAGACAGACAAAACAGATAATAAAACACGTTATACTGATGTCTTAGGAGAATTCATTATATGTTTGATCAAGCATTTGACCAGATTTAATAATGTTGGAATCCCATGGGAGAAAGAATAACGATTGGCGAATGACAATAATTAATCATGAAGATTTTATACTGACCACTCCGCTCAAGTAATGGATATATTTCAACAAAAAAGACGCAATAAATACAGACTGATTTGATTCGACCCCAGGAGACCATCTTTAATTTGTAAATCAATCCATGAGGTAATAAAAGCACAGGAGGCATATCTAAAAAAACACTGATTTGAGATAAACAGATTCAAAGATTTTAAAGCAATGGAAGTCTGAAAGTGATTCCAAAAACATATATAAAAAGCTATTCACCCAAACAATATTTATCGCAAATTAACTGTCATCATAAAATGTTACATTTGGCTTGCGTACAGTAAAATCGAATTGTACTTCGATTCCTTCAATACCATCGAGTCAACACCCTGTGATAGTTCACAATTATTTTGTGGAGACATGGACATTGACAAATAGATTGACAGGATGACACAAGGTATGTGCCTATATTCCCAAAACAAAGAGAATCGAAAATCTAGAAGCTATTAGTATAATATAAATACAACATACGACATCTTGGAAATTATTAAAACATATTATTTGAGACGAATATGACACATCGGAAAAGTAATTTGATCACAATCTATTGATGCTGAAGTAATACTAAGAAAAAACTGTATATAATTTTACATTATTTATTAAGTTGGTAGCTATTTTAGTTTTACTCTTTTGTCAGAACTATAATTAGTTATATTATAACTACAACAGAATCTATAGCTTTAAACGAAATGTATAAATAAAAATAGTGTTATTTTGACATTCTTATAATGGGTTATACTTAGTAAATGTCAATTCAATCAATGGTAAGAGCTTTAAAAATAAATAAGCATTATTCATAAAAAAATATGTTTCAATACTAATGTTTGAAAATCATTCTGGAATTAGTACAAAAATAATGTGTTTTATTTATAAAGATATAATTACGTTCCGCCAAGAATTAACAGTCAACACCCTAAAAGTAAAGTAATATAACGATTAACATTGAATATTTTGAGTTCATGGCTGAGTGATTAGCGTCGATGGCTTCGGTTAAATCGATTATGGGTTCGAATATCAGTACAGACAATTTTATTAATTGATTTTTCAATCGTTTTGTTGATGACTGTTCCAAGGTATGAATTTATGTAATGCCTATAGACTAACTACCCTTAACGAAAGCAGATGCAAACCAAAAAGTTCTGCCTAAGCTCTATTTTTCTATCAGTATTTTCTTTGAACAAGTGAGGTTGAGTAACTGAGTAATAAGCAGTTTCCGTTGAGATAAACTACATTAGAATTATATACGATTCACATTGAAGACATTGTAAAAAAAAACATAATATATAATTTATTTTTTTGATTTTCTTGTAATGTCAGTGTAGACTTAGAAGGTGAAGTGCTGTCCTTAAAACAGCAAAAGAATAAAAGTCTAAAAGTAAAAGCGAAAGAAATGTAAGACTGGAAACGCGGTGGACTGCCGACGTTAAGAGGCTAGTCGTGTCAAAGAGCATGCAAAAGACACGGTCGAGACAAGTAAGAGAGTTTTAAAAGAAATTGACAGTGACCTCTAAAGAATATTACGGTTATACAAGCCACGTTAATGAATATTAAATTAAAGAGTAAACAAAAAATACTTATAACCATAACATTAGCAAATGGGATGGATAATTACTAAGGCACCCAATGCCGAACTCTTTTGTGATTACGGAATTTCCAGATTCACATTTTTTTAATCCCGGATATTCAATCGTGGACAAATGCGGGATTTTCAAAAAATTTTGGTTGTCTATTTTCAAATGATAATTTATTAATTAAAACTTTTTGGCACTGCCCTTTTTAAAAACGCTAGGCATTTATGGAATTCTTAAAATGAAAAAATGTGGGAGCTTTTTTTTAGCTCTTTCGGAATTTTTCAAAAAATGTTGTCTGCATGCCGATTTCAAAATCCCAGGAATTTGCGGATATTCACAAAACGACAAAATACCTGATTAAAGGTCTCACGCGGATTTCTAAAATTATCGAGAATTTCGCACTCCTCAATCCTAATATCGAAATCCTGGGATTAGTACTGATACAATCCAGGGATTACGAGATCACAGAATTGGAAGGGATCCCGAGATTTCAGGATTCGGGGTCCTAGTATTGGACGCCCTGGTTATTGCTGTGCTTCATTTATACTTCCAGAATTTGAGATTTTAAATAGTGAATAATTTTGGAATTTATTCAGCGTATTGTGTAGTTTCTGGTTTTGTCAAAAAAATACAGTAACTAGTGACTTATGACAGATGGTGGCGATGGATCAAAAGAGCCACAATTCATACCGTTCATGAATTAGAAAAATGTTTATTTCGCGATAAACAACATAAGCTATACGTCTGAGTTCTGGATATACATATATGGACTTTATAGCGTATTTATTTGACTGTAAAATTAATTTACTCAACATAAGTAGGTGTTGTGTGAATATGAACTCTTTTATATGTTAAGCTACGAAGCCGTGTTGATACAGAATTTCCAAAAATTTCCCTTGATGATAGAAATATCAGATGGCTATAAAAATGATCGTAAATAGGTCAAATTCCGAGAAAAAATTACCCATATATCACAATGACAAAAAAAAACTTTAGTATACACAATTTTCCCGCATGTTTCACTAGGCACCCCCGCCGGGCGGGAAGTTTGATGTCTGGAGTGGGATAGGGGATGCTGGAATTGTAGGAAAGAGAGATCGCTTGAAATTTATTGTAATTGGTCTATAGCCGGCAAATTGGATTTGCATGTACTGAACACGTTCGCAAGCGAGCTCGTCTTGTACTAGTGCTCTGAGGGAGCAAAGCGTGATGATACTTTCAATCCCCCGCTATACTTTCGAAAACCTCTCAACATATGTGTGGTTCAGTTTTGTATCAGACAAGATACAATAATTAAATGCAACAATGAAAGTTTTTTTATTATTTTATGGAAATCAAAAAAAAGACTCAATGAAGGATCAACGGATATATTTACCAGAACTGTGGCGTCTTGGTAGAAGACTGCGACTCTGCCATTTAAAGTTAATCCAACTTCATATCCGATTTTTAAAAAAATATGCAAAATTTTATTTAAAGTTTCTAAGTGTTTTTAATACTTACTTAAATGTATAACTTGTTCTATTTTAATTCAATTAAACAAAAAAAATACACATTTTTTACGACTCCGATTTTACTCAAAATACCACGACTCGACTCCGCAGCTCTGTTGATTGTTTTAAGTTAAAACTTATCTCACATAAAAACGAATACATCAATTAAAATAACGTGATATGTTTACTATAAGAAAAAAATATCATATTGAAATGCGTAAATATTAAATAAGCAATTGAATCATTTATATCTTGAACTTTCGAACAGTTTCTTCGTCTGTGGTCTGAATATTAAGACTATTAGTAGAAGTTTGATATTTTAGTTTCAGTTAACGGTCAGTTTTAAGCTTGACCTTTCATATGCCACAAACCGAAAACCTAATGTGGAGTTTCAATTGAAGCAACATCCGCTTATTTTCATGATCACTTTACATCGGGAAGTGACATAACAGTATAAGTTGAATGTTTGTGAAACTCTGGCTTATGTAATAGAGATGTTTATAAAGCGATACCGGAAACATAAACTTGACAGGACTATGTGGAATTTAGATGCATTTAATTATATAACTAGGAAAGTTTATACTCTTGAAACAAGATCTGTTTCAAATTGAAAACAGTTAAATACAAAGAGATTCCGACGCAAAATGGCGGTAGTTATACATTTAATCTTGTATGTCAACTCGATAGCTGCCACAGACGAGATATCTCGTAAAAAATTCGTGCTCAACACGCCAGAGACGAGTTATATCGTCAATAACTAATTAAATTAATAGTTGCAAATTATAGCCGGCAAGCTAGGTAATCACTATTAATTATCTACGGCAGCTAAAAGGTTAAAATAAAGTTAAATGTGTAAAACTTTTAAACATTGTCATGGTATCCCACATAGCAGTGCTTGTGAGCAACAACCCTTCTCTTTTACTCATAGTATTTTTTTAAAAATCCATATCCGTTTCTAATGTGTAGCATGACTTTATAATAGAAGTATCTAAAGATAAAGATTTACACTGCTTGTTGCTCAATTTCTCAAGCTTTAATTTATTTTTAGAATTGATTAAGAGTAAAAAGTATAAAGCAGGGTTAGTTGTTAGCTAATCCCACTCGCTACGACCAGTAATTTACGTTTAAAAGGTGGGAGAGAATTTTTAGACATCACAAACATCCATGCCTTAAAATAAAAATCGATTCGAAAAAGTCCTGTTCGTAGTGGGTGGGATAAGGACCCGTCTGGGAAGCCAACGACGTTGACCACTGCAGTACGGAATCGACAGTATTGACCATCAGGACCACCTTAAGAACCTGAGACACTTTAAGTACCACCGAGTGAACAACCTTTATGGCAGCACCAAAATTATCTTTTGAAAAGAATATTTGTTAAAAATTAATGAAGCTCGTTTGACGCAAAATATTCCGTTTAAAATAAATAACGTGAGAGAACAAAAACTATGTACTAGTGTTTCCTAAAGTGTGGTACGCGTATCCCTTAGGGTACGGGGAAAGTTTAGTAGGGTACATGGTCCAACGGGCTTTGGTTAAAAAAGGGAAAAATAAATGTATTTTGATTGATATTAAAGTACACACATGCATTTTTTCTGACATGCAGTACTCGATCTTACGAAAATTATAGAAGGGGTACGCAGATTTCTAAAGTTTTGGAAACACTGACGTACTAGATTTTTGATCTATAATGGTCTATGCCATATTCTATCCGTCAACATTCGTTCAATGCTCATGGTATTGGCATGGAATATTGGCATTCAAGTAGACAGACATATTGTTTTAAAATAATAACAAACACAATATACAACATAAAATTTGTGTTTGTATTAAAATTATTTAACAAAAATTTGAAGAGCGGTTTGTTAGTCCATATTAATTTTCTTTCTTAGTTATTTGAATAATTCTCGAGAAAAAGTTTTGAATGTTATAAAGCAAAACTAAAAAGGCGTCTCTATTTTCGGGCTTGGTTATAGCCGGTCTCTACAACTAAAGTAGGCCTCTTTGTAAATCAGACAAATTTAAATAATCAACTTCTACTATATTTCAATTAACATCTCATTAAATAAAAAGTATGACCAGATAGAATCTTCCAATCCGTTGCACGATTTTCTTTGTCATCTATCTATCTATCTGTGAATTAGAAAATTAATTAAGCGATTTTACCCGAAGGAAAAATCGCAAAAGAGGACGATCGGCGAATCGTAAAAAATAATCATAATTGAAATTTGAATCGTATCATTGTGAACAGAATCGCTTCTTAGTTTTGATATTTCTTACAATGTCAATATTGTTTTTTCATATTGAAAAGTCGTAAAAAAAATAATGATTATTTGATTGGAGCATTTTTAACATTTCACTTTTAGGCTACTGGAATCGATAAAATATACTAAAGGAAGCAACTGGAATTATTAAACACATTTCATAATATGATGATGATTTATGTTATTTTCAAATATAGATTGGGGGTGTTTGATGAAACTTTAATATTAAATTTAAGCGGTCGAAATTTCCAAAACGTATAGGAATTTTCTTAATTTGAACATTCAAAATTTGAATAGGGTAAAATATCACAGTATTTCAGTTCTACAGTTTTTTTTATAAAAAGTTAAAGGTTGATAGCTATTTCGGCTTACGCCATCGTCAGAACTAGTTCTCTATTAAAATGGAGTTCTACCAAGTAAATGCCAAATCAATAAATAAATTCAAAATTTGCATTATTATTTCGGTTCGTAAAATCTGTCTCGCATATTTAAGGTTTTGATGTAAAACAATATTTGAATAACTTTTAAATTGGTCGGCTTAATGCAATGTAAGACATTTTATACCACGTAAGATTTTTTACTTAGTAATCATTAATATAAAAACATTAAAAAATGATTATTGTAAATATGAATCGGTATGGGACCTGGTCTCCTCCAAATGTTCATTGCCATTGCAATCTATCTTTTGTTACATTTCTCCAATTTCGGAGTCAAATTGCCATCGCATCCTGGATTATTTCACCTAACCACCGTAAATTCTGTATCCAAAAACTCGTCCACCTAGATTTAAACCCAAACACTTTCCGGTTTGGTTTGTCCAAGTTTATTCGTTTAACTATTATCCGTTGAAATTTGTTGGGTTTACTTAATTATTTATGTACGTCGTGGTTCAGTGAGAGTGTTGTTTTATACAAAAAGTTACAATTGTACAAGTTGAATACATTGTAAAATGACTAAACTGTAATAATTACTATAATATAAACTTAGCTAACTATAAGTAGGAGAATATACATAGTTTAATGACTAAATTACTGTTACTATTTCAATAGTAGATGTAAAACAATCGTGTCATTATTTAATTTTATTATAACCTAACTAATTTTAATAAATACGTGCGTATTATACGCGCAAGTAAAAAAAATGGTTAAGTCAATATCAGCTTGTAACAACATTAAATAGCATTCATTCATCATCGCTATTACTTTCTACATGTTTTATTTTTTTTCGAGATCGGTTGTAAGTTTTCATCATCATCGAAAGACTCTGGATTTCTTGAGTTTTTAGCTTAAAAAAATTTGGTAATAAGCGATCGTCTGCTTTTAGCGTATAAATCTTTGCGTATTTCCTTATAAGGTTCCAAAATTTATTGTAATTGCCTCTTAAATTTCGAACTTCTTTCTATTATAGGATCCTTTTAAATAAAAAAAAAATAAATTAAATTGAAACTATATAAAGCGTGCTGTATAAAAAATATGCCACAATTTACACAACCGTGTTATACGAGGCCCATGTGTATATGTTTTAAACTCAATTTCAACCCAAGAAAAAATAATTTAAATTTAAATAAGCGATATGTGTATTTTAGATTGGAAAAATCGAAATATTTCAAATGTGTTTTGATTACGGTATCTGGTATGTACAATTCTATTTTGATTATATTTATTTAATTAATGATTTATCGGCTAATAAAAACTACTATTTTGTTTTTATTCACAGATTGAATACTATAGAAAAAATTGTCTTGACATAAAACATTTGTTTTGTATGAAAAATAAAAACATTTTTTACGCATATTGAAAAGTGAAATGTGTATCGTTTTTTATAACAATAAGCTTAATATAACAAATGTCTTTAAAATTCACAATTAAATGTTGTATTGTAATAAAATGATCGAGGATTTTTATCGAATAAAACGTTAATTCTGCAGTAATATGACAATAATTAAATTTAAAACGCTTTGATATTATTATTATTTTTTAACCATGTCCGCTCCCAATGTGGATCATATGGACTCCTTATGGAGTTTACTGCTTGTTACTCAGTTGCTCAACCGAACATTTTCCAAAGAGAGTAGGAATAGAAGTAAAGGGCTAGGACAGGACTAGTGGTTAGCTAATCGCTCTCGATACGCCCCTTTCATATGATAGGGTGGGTGGAAGGGGGGAATTCAAGACATCACATACATCCATGCCTTTGAACAGATATTTATAAATCGATTGAAAAATCAATTTATAAAACTGCCCGTACTGGGATTCGAACCCGAGACCTCCGTAGCGGTAGCCAATGACGTTGACCACTCGACCACACAGGCGGCAAATATATTTGCCGGCAGGCATATTATTGTTCGGTATATACTGGCTTTTATTCATATCTTTCTAGCATCTAAAAATTAATATTGGCAAATTACAAAATTCTGATAGAAAAAATCGATATATAAATTAGGTAGAACGATAAACTAAATTAAAAAAAACGTCGATTCCGCATACCACTGTGACATAAAAAATCACGGATATTTTCCCCTGCTGCTCGCTGCTCCTGTATGCTCCGGGGCGCTTCGAATTTTTTTTACGATTATTACAAGCCATGTAAAAAAAGCGATTTGCATAAAAGGTACTAGGGAAACGCACCGAAAATTCTCGTGCCATCAAAATAAATACATCTAGATAAATCGGACCCATCGAGCTGCCGAACGGATTACGGGGATATCCACGGATTTCGCGACCTCGCCAGGGTTGCTGGAGACAAAATAATAACCGGCGCTGGCAAATTTATGCATTAACCGTCGTAACTCTATGAAAATACGAAATTTTATCCAAAAAGCAACACCTATGAATATCTTGAAACTTATCGCAAGTCCCTTAACGTTGAACTCGGTGTACTTGGTTAACAAAATAAGCAAACGATATTTTCACTGTAATACCTTTGTGCAATGAAATATGGTGGATGTTTATGACTTTTTGTGACCATATCTGAAAAACTTTGAACAAAAAACTCGTAAAAATGATCCTGTTCAAAGCTACAAGTTCTACACCGAAAATATATGTATTAAATTTATATCTTTATTTCTCAGTTACGACATATTGTTAATATGAGTAAGAACAGTTTCGATCAACGAATAGACGTTTTAAGCGGATGACAAAAAATACAATCTGGTACAGGGTGGGGAACCTTTTCATTTGTAAAGGCTACGTTCATGTATCTGATTCAACATAAGATCGCAGTTAAGAAAACTTTGACACCACCCCTCTCTTTCTTCGACTGTCAAACATATAATAGGTTGATTACGCTCTTTTTCCAAACGCTTGCGTACAATTTTTTGATCAAGTCAAAAGGCAGCATCAGAGTAGTCAAGAGGCCAAAGGTTTCCCTTCATTGATCTAGTATGATTGGTAGACTATACCACAAGTCATAAAAAGTCGGTCGCCCGCTTTGGTCTAGTTGGTAAGAGTTTGCTCTACCGATCAGGTGGGTCCGGGTTCGATTCCCGGTAAGGTCAATGTCAAATTGGATTTTTTCAATTTTAATTTGAGATCTACGACATGGGTGTTTGTGAAATCAATTCTCCTTGAGTTAATCTCATGTGACTTTCAAAATTTCTCATCGAGTATATCTCGTATGATCTTTCAACTTTAAAAATATTTGACGGATTGGCGTAAGCTGTAATGTCAAATATATTTTTTAAAAAGAATTAAAAATTCAAAAAACAAATATTCAAATCAATCGATGTGAAGCTATGAAGTCAAAAAAAAAGAATTACAATTTTTTAACTAAAAAAAATATAACTACTATATTAATAATAATTCATAGATGAAAAGTTCATAGTTGTACCACAATAATCATGAATTGATGGCATACATGGTCATAAAAAAATGTATTGAATATTTCCGTGTATCTGTTAATAATATCGAATTTCTGGAAAAAAGAATAGAGTCATTTGTTATAGGACAATAAATAATATAAGAAAAGAAGACATTAGTTATTATATTTCCTATATGCTATTTAATAGTTTGTCATTAATATGTAATAGTAGACAATAGTCCTCATGTTAACACGATGATATTTGTATAACAACTAATACCGATAAAACTGCCAAGGCACATTAAATGTTATTTAACCCTTCGAAGCACGATACAGATAATAACAATAACAATAATGAACACAATAAAACCCTCTCGATTCCAAACCAGGGCAGCAGCCGCGAGAAGAAAATATTCTTCAGAGATGCTTCAGCGTTATTTTAAATGGGTCAATTTAGAAAATAAAAACGGCTTTCATATCTTAAGCCACGCATACAACATAATAATATTTTCTAACGTGGTTCAATAAAATAATTCCGTTCCCTAAAATATAGTTTATAATTATTTTTTTAACCATGCCTGCTTTTTATTTTCACTAAGCGTACGGACTTCTAATATAATTCATTACAACACAGTAAGATCACAGTGAATTTGAGAATAATTCAACTCAAAGTTGTGATCGAAGACTGGGTGTTTGTGATGTCAATTTACATTATTACCTTTCCTCCCATCCTTCTGATCCTTTTATATCTGGGTGCAGCAATAGCAATTAGTTGACCACTAGTCCTGTCCTAGCCTTATTCTTCTGTCCTTACTAATCACTTTGAAAAAAGTGAGGTTGAGCGACTCAGTAATAAGCAGTTCTCGCAGAAAAAACTTATGTTAAAATACTACCATAAAGAGGCTACATGCTCCACATTAAGAGCGGATATGGATAAAAAAAGAGAGAAAAGGGATAGTACTAGTGGTGGTATATTTGCTCACGCAAACGTCCAGTTGTTTTAAAATTAGAATTGATTAGAAAATTAATAAATGCAGCTTTTTTTGTTGCGATTTAAGGCCATGATCACTGCAATCGAAGCAACGACGTTGACCGATTGGCTATAGGCCTGGCGTTAGTCTTTTCAAATGAATTATATGTTTTTCATACTTGAATGATAATAATAATGTTAAATAAAAATATTTTTAATTAATATACTGAATTACTCAATGCTGAATGATGGTTTAATCGGATTTGTAGCTCATTGATATTTGTGCTCGTTATATATTATGAAGCGATTGCTCTTTTTAAATTAAAAAATAGTACAAAAATACAGCCGAAATGTCACGATTATGAAGGTATTCAAAGAAACAACATCACAATAGATACGTAAAAAATGTTTCAATTTATTCTTCACAAAAAAATAATATTCAAAAACGGTTCAATAATTTTGCATCTGAAGATATCCGTACAATAAAGAAAAATTGACCAAGATACCATACTGCGCTTGTATTGTCTGATAAAAGATGGTATTGGATAAAGGATTTCATAATAGTATGAATTGTCAAAATCAGCGCTGTTCAACTTTAAATGTCGCAGAACAAATTTACCGGCGAAAATTAGGTATATTATTATTTTTACAAGCAGTCTTGCAAGGATATATTAATTCACCTTAACCGAGATACGAATCATTATACCTTTAACACTCGCAGCTCGGAGACTAGAAAAATACCCAAAATCCGATGGGGGTCCTTTACCGACCCCAATGGTTTCCTTATTATTGGTCTTATTCTTATGAATTTCAAAAATAAAAATGAGCTTTAAAATATCTATCTGCATCATTTTTCATACATTTTTTTAAAATCCGTGTTTTTTAATTAATAGTCATATTTTAAGTTGCGCGTAAAAAAGACGTCATACCAGTACACATATATAATCGCAACTGACGAGATTTAGCCAACCAATCATTGCAAATGCTATTTTACGAGCGACCGCTTATCGCGTTATCGCGTATTTATATAAAATGAGGCATCGATGTCAGTAAGATATTGGGTATTTTTAGAGAATAGTATTCGAGGATACATAAATTATTATCTTTATTATCTTTTTTATCTACTTTGTATACATCAATCCGTTCTTTGTTCTACTTTGAGGATCTTTTTTATTTATTTGAATTTTTGCTTTTCTGTTTTATTTAATAGAAGCGGGACTAGCGATCGAATATTTTTTTTCTTCTACAAAAGGTCCAAAAAACTATGATATAAGAATACCTTAATTATAAACATTGTATCACCCTTATTAAAATAGATATTTAAGAAAATGTGGGTATTGGGGTCGCATTTCTTGAGCTTAGAACCTGAAAAGTTAAGCAGGGTAATGAGTGATTGTATATTACCACTTACTTTCTTATTTATTTTTCTTCTTTTATTTGTAAAGTGATTAAGAACAGCTTTGATTGTTGCGAGCATTTTCATCAGTTAAAAACCGGGCTTGATTATAAAAAATGTGAAATTAGTAAAAATATAAAAAACCTTTTCCGCCAAGAATAAAAATTGACAGTTAATATTATTAGAATGATTAGTTGTTCATTTAATTAACTAAATTACAAACAATTTTCATACGACGACTACCAACTTCTACAAACACTTCTGGCAATGCTCTAAATTGCCAACTGAAGAGATTGCAGAAATATATCGACTGTGGAAAGGAAAATGGACGTAACCCACAGTTTATTCAAAACAGCTTTTTTTCGATAATCACAATGTATTCAACTTGATACACGTTCTATCAAAAAGATGCAAGCTGCAAATGCCGCATTAGTATCTAAATTTAGCTTTCAAGTTTTAAAAAGATGACCTTTTTAAATATTAAAACCAAGAGAAAAGACTGAAATAAAGGTTTTTCCAAGACAATTTCTTTGATTAATATTAGATTATGTCAATTAAACACCAGTTTAGAAGTCTCCGTGCACTTTAAGGTTGTTTATAATTCATAATTTGCATATGGCCCAAAATCATCAAAACACGTTTTTTGCGCCTCCTGTAAAATTTTATATGTGTGGGTTACGTCCCTTTTCTTTCCACAGTCGATATAAACGTACTGTAAAGATAGAAAACAAGTTGTAGTGCTAATTCGAAGCTTTAAGGTGAAACAGAATTTCATAAAATAACGAAGGCATATAAAGACCAATTCTTCTTAGGATAGAAATAACTTATTAAGTAAGACACGCCTTCATATTTTGACAATCTGGCTAAGGGGAATAACAACTAGATCTTGAATAATTGCTCGTGAGACACTCTTAAAATTATGTTTTATAGTATACATTATAATGTAAGTAACAGTTATTTTAATGGGATACGTTTAGAACAAGTTGTTTGTGGGTAATAAAATTGGCTGGTACTACAAGTGTAAATTTAAATATCAGACTGTACTTAACAGTCGAAGAGGTTTTTACTAAAGTATCAATTCCATAAAAGATCATAAAAATGGCGTAGTGATCAAAGTTGTTGGCTTTCGTGACTCGGGTTCAAGTTCCAGTAATAACACCATTTTTTTTCAGAACGATTTCTGTTTTAAGGTGTGGGTGTTTGTGATATCTAAAAAATCCCTTCCTTTCCCGTCCAGTCCTAAAATTAACGGAGCGTAGCGAGAGCGATTAGTTAACTACAAGTTGTCTACTAACATAATCCTTCTATATCTACTTACTTAGAAAAAGGGAGGTTGATCAACTGAGTAACAAGAAGTTTGTATAGAAAAAAAAATGATGAGATACTTCCATTAGGACGCCATATATTCCACATTGATAGCAAAGATAGATTTAAAAAATAATTGTAAAACAAATCATTTTTTCTTAACACCTAAAAAATTGATATCGTCGAGATCAAAATGTCGTACACATATACGACATTTTGAGAACTAATTTTTGTAGTATGTGAGCTTTAGCCCCATTGCGATACCGAGTTGGCGATCTCTGATCTAAGCTTTCAAGCATTTTATCCGTGAAAGCCTCTCTGTATTTATACCTGAAGGGTATTACGTAATAAATAATTTCAGCGCTTGGCAAGAAAATATTAATTTAATTTTATAAACGCAATTATTTCCTAAGTCAATACCGTATTTTTCTGAAAGAAAATAAAGTCCCTCCTGAAGGAGTTACCGTCAAACCCTTTCACCCCCTCGCGTCTTCGTTTAAACCTCATATAGTTTTATGAGGGGTGTAAATCTGTCGCTGTGTTTTTTATACGGGGGCGGGCGAGCCTTCAAAATCGGCCCTCCTCCGTGAATCGGAGTGGACGGGGACGTGCGGTAAATTTGTGGCAAAAATGAAAATCGGAAAATGCCATTTGCGAAATTATGACCTGGCAGATGAAGGGTGTGAGAATTTTTTTTTTCTTCACTTTACCGTCGCGATAAAGACGTTTATGTTGCTTCGGCATGTGGTTTCAGAACGTTAAGGTGGATTAAAGCGGGTGTTATGTGGTTTAGCATAGTGTGGTATAGTTCCTGTTGTATTGTGTCGGCTTTGATAGCAGTAAAGCTTGCTTAAAATCAAATCAATCATTCACGACGTAAAAATAAGCATTGTGTCCATATTTAGGCCCTTCAAATAAACCCCCGCGAAGTGAAGTAAGCTACGTGGTATGTAAATAAAACGTGAGGTAGATGCGTTATAATATTCTACACGTCTTAAAGTATCGTAAAAACGAAGTGAGATTTTTAAATACACACTGCAATGGTATTTATTATCTAAAATAAAAATATGCAACCGACAATAACACTAATCAAAGACGTGATTGTACTTAAGTCCGATTGAAAAAGTTTACTATTTTACTATTTGGCTCAGTTCACTTCTCAATGATTCAAATGTACCACATTGGAAAGATAAATTAAAGTATCACTGTGAGTTCAATTAGATGCTGCCAAATATTATCAACTATTTTGCCAATGAAGAGAGGAAGAGTTCATGAGAGAACTTAACTTCAGATAAGAGTACTTTATTTACAGAATTGGAAATTACTTTCAGAATATATAAAAGCTTCAGACTGATGTATGGGTTATCGCCATCTGTGCAGCCTATATCTGGGGTCAGATAAAGTGTGTCAAAAGGTATGATTAAATAAGACATCACTATTTTTGGATGCAAAACTATTACATAATTGAAACAAATATTGTTTTGACAATCTCCATTCAGAGGTGTTTTGTTTTTATCGTTAATACCTTAAAATAATGTTGATTTTATGAAATTGTTCGCTTTTCGTGATATCAATATCACTTAAATAGTATCATGCTATCTTGTATATAAAATAACATCATATTTTTCTTTAAACCTGTGTCTCTGTGACTCATTTATTAAATTCACTATAATGATGGTCTAATGGTAAAAGCTTCACCGTAACTATTAGTTCTAGAATCAACGCTCGGCCTTAAACTAATTTAAATATTCATTAATTAATATTTAAGACCTTCTTCTTGAGTTGATCGTGAGTAACATAACAAATTAATTAATATTAGGCGTTGAATTTATCAATTTATTTTTTATTAATGTCCGCTCCCAATGTGAAGCATAACATATGGCCTCCGAATGAAGGTATCTTAACAGAAGGTTTTCTACGAGAACAATCTCTTTTTTTCGAAGAGAGTACTAGATATAGAGTGATAAGGCAGGACAGGATTAATGGTTAAATAATTACTATCGTTACGTCCTGCTATTTTTAATGATTGTAAGGAAGTGAAATCGTAAAATTATGTTGGTACCAGGTTTCGAACCTGTGGGATCTGTCACAGAAGCCAACGACATTGACAGCTGCACCATGAACTCAGCAAATACATAGACGTTTAACAATTATTATGGTATGCATGTCTAATTGGTTTATACGTAGATGGTTATGTCAAAATTGATCTAGGAATAAATTGGCGCCAAGCGATTCGGTTTATTTAAAGTCACCTGTCTTTTCTTTCCTTGCGTCTCCCCACGGTGGGTTTTCAGTTTTGATTCATGCTGGTATAGCAGACGACTACGCAATGAATTATTGCAGCGGTTGGATAAAAGTACCGGATAAAAAATATAATACTCCTCCAATATTTATCGATATTCGCTATTCCGCGCCTCCATGCCGATAAATATTTTTTTTATTTCATTTTATTCGACACTTTGGTCTCCTTCCTTCTCCTCGCCTTCTTCAAACGACCAGCAAATCGTTACTCCAATCGGTATTCAGCATATAGCGAACGGACTTTCGATGACACACACTGTTGAATCCCTTGTGTTATCTTCACCACCAACATTTTTTGGGAAGGACACTTGTTCAATCAGGAATAAGGGATAAAAAGTTGCACCCAAATACGGACGGCCATAGGCTTTTTTACCAGGAAATTATGGAAATAAACACAGCACAACTGCATCGCTTTCCGATTTTAAATGAAATATTAAATATGCCGGGATCTCCACTGCTGTACCCTATTAAATATACTACCTCTCGAGGGCTCATTCATATATAGAGTAAATTAACTTTATCTGATCTAGTATATTTTATTTATTTAAATATTATTTTGTAATGCCAGAACATCGATCCAAGTATTATATTCTCATTGAGTTGATCTCGAATTATTCATAAAAAATAAATCATTTAGTTTATCTTGTATGATTTTCCATTATGACGGGATATTTCCGGTTCTAAGCTCAAAAAATGCGACCCCAATACCCACATTTTCTTAAATATCTATTTTAATATGGGTGATACAATGTTTATAATTAAGGTATTCTTATATCATATTTTTTGACCTTTTGTAGTTTATATAAATACGCGATAACACGATGCGATAACGAGATAAGCGCCCGCTTATCAGCGATCGTTCGTAAGATAACTAGGCTGAACGCGTCAGTTGCAAATACATATTTGTACTGGAATGAATTATTTTTTACGCACAACTTAAAATATGATTATTTATTGAAAAACCACAGATTTTTATAAAAAAAATGTACGAGGAATAATGCAGAAAGATATTTAAAGCTCTAAGACTATTTTTTTTTTTGAAATTGATAAGAATAAGGCCAATAATAAGGTAACCACTGGGATCCCTAAACGACCCCCATCGGCAGAGAAGTATTTTTCTAGTAATACTAAAATTATTTTAAGAGAAATACAACGTTGTAACGACTTTACAAATCCTCCAATAGATCCAACATTGTATGGAAATATGAGTATTCACCACTTTTCGTACCCCAAAAAACCTAACCAAATTGGCCGCAATGGGTAAAAGCGGATCTTAGGAACGGCTGGCGTTATCGTAAAATATAAATTTATATATGTTTTATACTGAAATATACAATTGAAAAATGTCGATTGATAACACGAATATCGATATTATGCCTTTACTTCTTTGCATTGAATTCAATGGATATTGTTATATTATTTTTATTTATTTCGTATGCTGGTGGTAGAAAAAAATGCAATATTATCTCAACTATTCGAGCAATACTCACTATCATAGCAAAGGATCGTATTTTAAGCGAATTCTTTAGTACAACTTCTTTTTTTTTCTTCAAAATTTTATATTCATTAAAAATAGTGGGAAAAAATTCCATTGTGAAATGATTATACCACAACCTGCTAAAGAAGCAGGGCTGTGGAGTCGGAGTTGCGGTATTTTGGCCGGAGTCAGAGTCGTGAAAAATGAGCGTTTCGATTTTTTTTTGAAAAAAATATTTAATGATGTGTATTTAAACAAAATAGTCAAAAGTGTCAACATTTCATACTTGGCTGACTTAAGATGATCTGATGTTACACATATATACAAATTAAAATGAAATCATTGAAAAATTTCCTCGGAGTTGGAGTCGGAATTATTTTAAAGCTGGAGTCGTCTTTTTTTTACGCGACTCCACAGCCCTGTAAAGAAGGACATAACGATCTCTTTAACTGTAATTTAATTTATCAAATCATTCCCAAATGTCAATTAATAGTGCTTCTACCGAATTGACAGCGATTATTAAATTATTCACCCAATATGTAGACTTTTTCGCTTATCACTGATTTTATTGGTTTTGATCATCTTATCACTTGGTCGAACTTGATATGACATACATACATATATGAGCACCTTAGATTCAAAACCTACTTAACTCCAAAAACCAAAATTTTTGACATATTGCATAAAACTGCTATGGGCTTTTTGGATTTGAGTGCGTTTTGAGACTAAACACGTTTTTGTAAATGCGTTTTCTCTGTATTTTAGTGGAGTTTTAAAATCGGAAATTTATGGATTGTGTAGATATTTAAATAGAGAACAAGTTGGCATCAAAATTTGAAAAAAATCCAAAATGGTCTTAAGGTGGGTTTTAAAATGAATGTTCTCATATTTCAAAATATTTTCAATGTCTTTTTAGGTATACAAAAATATTTGGTATACTGGCTTATAATTGCTAATGCAGACGATTTTGAAATTTTTAAATAATAAAAGATACTTATACATTACAAAGACCCATGTACTTAACCTTAAATTGCAGTTTAAAAAGTCAGTATTTGATAATAAACATGAAGGGAATTAAACCTAGATCAATTAGATCACCAGGGCACGTAATTTAAATTCAAAAATATTAGTCAGTTCAAGTTCATCCGTCCACTTGAAAGCCTGAAGATGCTGAAAGGCGAAACCCGACTCGTTAGTGACAAAACTTGTGTGAATGTAAATATTTTAAATGATTCAAATTTACATTAGATACATAGTGTTCTTACGTGGAAAACATTGTTTGAAGCGTACTGTTTGAGAAAAATTAACTGTTTTCGTTAGAAGAAGGAATAGCCGAATTTTTTGTATGTTTTGTAGGAGCAAAATCTAGGCAATATGTTACTACAAATATTTATTATAAAAAACATAAAGTCTACTAAAAATTATATGTTCAGAAGTACCACACGATAATAAAGAAATTAAATATTCGAACAACGATCAACAATTTAGTGTATGCAATAATATCGTACACTCTTTTATTGTTAAACTAAATTTTGCGAAGAGATAAAAAAGTAGACAAATAAAAAACTATTATTCTTTAAGATTTTTTTTTATTTAATTTGACCATCTAAATAATACTTTGCCCAATTATTTACTTTACAGCGGATGTTTCCACACTGTTAACGGCTGATAAGCGTTTAAGCAAAATTTGTTAGGACCGGTAAAATTATTGTTACGTTATAACGTATTATATATTTCAGTAACGTGCATAAAAAAAATAATAAAATATCGTTAGCATGGAGAGTTCGATCAAAGGCCTATTAACTTTTTAGGTTCAGCGCCGTAACGCTGTTTATACGACGGTATAACATCTGGAACATATGAAAATATAAAGAATACGGCACATTATATAAAGCAATAACTCTTAACCCTCCCATTCATGTGATAAATCTCGACAGTTGTTTTGGCCTAAGAATCACCACGACAGTCGTTCGTCTTTTCAATGTTTTACCAACATTAATAGCTTTAAGGTTTTAATATGTATCCAAAACTATTGCAGAATTTCTAATTTGAATTAAATTCGCAACGTAATTCTTTGGTGAGTTAAATAAAAAAAAACATTTTTTTATACATGAATACAACGCATTTTTTAAATTATTACTTATTGCATGTATTATCAACCAAAAAGAGCATTAATTGTATAGGCAATTATTATTAATGCTGGTTTAAAAGCAGGCAATTGTCCCTGTATATTATTTTATACTGTTATCTATCTCGGCATTAATGCATCTTAAATTTAATATTATAACTAATAACCTATAAAATATCGATACTGGAGACTTAGTTAAAAAATAAGATGAAAAAATATCCAGGTATTTTAGTTGTGCAAACATTGTTGTACATAATATGATTGATAGCTATCTCGATTGATCTCTTTATCATAACATGTTTAAACTTATAATAACTCCTAAATGTTGAGATTTTTTATTTGTTGTTTATTCAGAACTATAAATTTCTCACTTATCAACTTCTGGCGCAAAGGTTTTGAAATACGGAATATTAAATAATATATTAAATAATATTTAAAAAAATATTGTACAGCTTAACGCAATTAAACGTCGAAAAAAGAACTAAATAAAAATGACATCTATTCTTCTTGCAACTAGGGGATACAATCCCGGGATTTAGGGATTGTGTTCGTACTAATACCGGGATTTCGGAAACTAGACAACCAGCCAACATTTGTGAAATCTGCCAGCGAGTTACAAAAAAAATAATTTTCGGAATTCCTTAAATTCCTGGGTTTTTGAAATCTCTTAATTTCTCTCAGTTTTCCCAGTGATCGATCCTAGGTTCCCGAAAATCTCCATCCCGAATTTATGGTGAATGATCAATCCTAAAATCCCGGCATCATAAAAAGGGTCCGAGATTGGATGCCCTAGTTGCAACGACGTACCATGATCGACAACACATCCAATAAGATACAACATTATTACAGCGACACAAAAGTTTATAACGTCGCGATAAACCCCAGCGTTTAATAAGAAACGATAATCTTTTATCGGTCGATCATAACAATATATCCCATATTGTATATAACCGTAAATAAAAATAAAGGTACGATTACTGGTTGGCATAAAATAAAACTACTTCGTATGGTCAAGAATTTATTGGGTAATACACTATTCAACGTAGTTATTTAATATCGGTATAAATCTAGAACATCTGTTTAACTATCGCAAACAAACTGTTAAAAAAGTTACATTAAGATTATAGTGAGTGAAGTAAGACCCAAAAAAATTACAAATTTTAAAAATTGTTCACCGCGTTTATTGAATAGTTTTAAAATATAGAAAAATATGTTTGTGGTCATGTTGAGTGTTTTCCGTTCAATTCTTTGTAGAGGCATTATGTACTTAAGAATAAAACACACAACTAGTCCTGTACTTCACATTTTTTTAAAGAAAAATAAGAGCCAGTTTCGCTTATCGCAATTACTATCAACACCACAAAGTAGACACCATAAACTAATTGAAAAAATATAGTTTATGGTGACCACTGTCAATATTTGGTAAAAAGGCATTATAGTCAAAAAATAAAATACTCATTTGTACTAATTCCACTATTGTTTAATATTATCAGGACCGGTTTCGCTCATGACAAGCATTATACATATACTGATAAGAGAACACAATATTACAGTATTATTAATACGAACTAAAATAAAATTATTAGGTTGTAAAAGGGGTAATGAATTTAAATTCATTTTATAGCTAATAGTTTTTTTTTTGTATTTATAACACTGTAATATTGTATTATCTTATCAGTGTAATTGATTTTTATGCTTTTAGACGACAAGAAACTTCTACACAGATCACGTAACCATCAAATAATTTATATATATATATTGGTGAAAATCAACAATTTTCTACTCTTTGTTACATTTCTTAGTAGACGTATATTTAAATTACATTATTTAATAATAAAAAAAACGATATCGTAAAATTGTATGTTGAAGTTTTGATAGCCTCATTTAGTATGTATGCTTAAGTTGTCGAAGCTATTGGCGTAGTTAAATTATTTAATAATATTATATTAAAATATCTGTATGAACAAAGATAAAACCATAAAACGTTTTTTATTGTACATTCTAGAGAACGAGGTTTCATCTAATCTTACGGATTTTATTTTACAATATTCATAACAAATAGTCGAAATTAGTTTGTATTTTTTTATTTTAGAAATGAAGAGTAGACTAACTAATGATATTTTTTAATAATTTAGACAAAATTTGCTTTTAATTGAAAGCTGGCTAAAATGGTTTTCGTAAAAGTTTGTTTTCATATGATAAAAACGCGTATCAGCTACATACGATATTGTTTGTGAAAATGCTTTTGGCAAAAGATCTCAGCTCATGTCTGAACGGGCAAACATTGTGTGTACAGTTACGTGAAGCTTAAATCACGCAAGTTAAGTGATTTTCATAGTTTTAATTGTGAAATACATTTTAAATAAAAAAAAAACACATTGTGAATGAAAGAATTGTTTCACGAGTATCATCTAGAGTAGTGCTTTCCAATCTGGGTCGCCGCAAATATTTTTTTCAGATTCAGGGCGGCCGTTGCATGAAAAGTTTGGGAAGCACTGATCTTGAGTTAATGGCTAAGTTCAAAAATTTCCTTCACCTGTAATGTCCACACTAGAGCATCAAATTCCGAACCCTTTTTTTGATCCCGGAATTGATCACTGGGAATTGAGGAATTGAGAGTTATGAAAATAAATTTAAAAGTACTGAATTGACAATTGATCCCGAGATTGGAAGCTAAAGCCCATACCTTTTTTTATACTCGATAAAAATTTAATCTTAAAAATCTTTTTTTTCACAATCATTCATTATATTGTATATAAAAAAACCCGTTTTAATAAAACTGTAAGAAGAGCTTTAAACTTATTTCTTTCAAGAATTATGTATAAGAAGTGATCTTTTTCGGAACCGTCACCAACAGTAACGTCAAATAGTATAATAAACTAGGAAACATCTCAAACAAATAGTTAGCAATTATTGTAATATTGCAGAAAATGTTTAAATAATCTCATCACGTTGCCAAATGGTGACACTCCATTTTGTATTGAAATTCCGAAATAAATACTAAACGTGACATTCAAATACCAAATACCATCATTTAATAATTATAAAGAAGCTAGAAATTAAATAAATAAGTAATATTTAAGAAATTTCTGTTTTATAGTATACACTAACTAAATGATTAAACAAATTGGTAAACATTTACGGTTAGGGGTCATCACTTTCCTCTGGTTAATTGAACCATAGCCATATAAACCAAACAGGAACAAGCCGTTCCTGAAAAATCCTGAACAATTCATCACAGCCTTAGTACTTCCGGCGTTTGAAAGATAGACATAATATAGAAAAATACTATACTACGGAAGCGAGCATTAAACGAAGAATAAAGTACTTCCAACAGCCTGTAATAGTCCCATTTTTTAAAAATTAATGAAAAAATCCCAACAGATTCTATTTAAGGCGAAAAAAAAAAAATAGTACTAAGAATAGATTATTTTTTTCTAATTGCTAAATTAAACTTAATGAGAAAAAAATTTAAAGCTATTTTAGAAAACGCGCGTAAAAAAATCAAAAAATAATGCTGAAGGAAACTTAATTTAAATGTGTGTCAGATATTTTTTATTTGACACCTACTTACAATACTTAACTTATAATATTATTATTACGAAACGTGGATTTTTTAAAAACTGCATTGCAAACGCATAAAACAAAAATAACTAAGAAAATCTGCAATATACAAATCTGAAAAAAAGTGGGCCCTAAATTTTCAGTCAATGCAGTCAACATCGGTGGTAAATATAGTGAAAAGAGCAGTACTCAGTTAAAATGTTTTAAACCTAGTTTTTGAGATCTAGAGCAGGAATATCCTCGATATTTTTTCTACTTTAGTTGATCTTGAGTGACTTTAAAAATTCTCACCGAGTTCATACAATGTATAACCAATGCAAAAAAATCCTAATATGTTTTGCATTGCCGCCTGTGTGGTCGAGTGGTCAACATCGTTGGCTACCGCTACAGAGGGCATGGGTTCGAATCCCGGTACGGGCAGTTTTATAAATTGATTTTTCAATCGATTTATAAATTTCTGTTCAAAGGCATGGATGTATGAGATGTCTTGAATTCCCCCCTCCCACCCATCCTATCCTATGAACGGGGCGTATCGAGAGCGATTAGCTAACCACTAGTCCTGTCCTTGCCCTTTCCTTCTATTCCTACTCTCTTCGAAAAAGAGAGGTTGAGCAACTGAGTAACAAGCAGTTCTCGTAGAAACATTTCTGTTGAGATAAACTCCATTAGGAGTCCATATGCTCCATATTGGGAGCGGACATGGAAAAAAAAAATATATATATATTATAAGGCTTGTATTTTTCCGGTCAAAAGTTATATTACATTGGTCAGAATTAATATTAAATGGTCATAATATATCGGTCAGAATAAATAGTCATAATTTAAATGAAATTAAAAAAAATCTAACCTAACCTCACGTGGTATAAAATATTCTGATCGTATAATATTTTTATTCTGACCAAAAATTTATTTAAATCCTGACCATTTATTTTTTTCCCTAATTATAATAGCTGAAGTGTCGTCACATATTATATTTTAACAATAATGATTCATTAATATTATTCACTTTGACAAACAGTTTTATATTAAATTGCTTTACCCATTTCAATTTCTCATCATTATTTAATCGTATTTACTTCGTTTTAATTAACCATATGCAAATGAGTTGATATCTAGTTTCGATTGGAGACAACAAATTAATGTTGATGATATGGGAAACATTTTATTATATTACCTTTTAAAAGGCACTTCTTCTTCAAGTATAAAATAGCTAACGTTAAACGGCGACTTCTTGACAACGAATCATAGTTCTGTAATTATATTTAAAAACTCTAAATAAATAATTGAATTATACTATGTTTTCTAACCTTCCGGCATTTATTTCTGTGATATCATTTTTAATAATAAAAATAATTTTATCACTTTGCTATGCCATTGGGTATGGAATAGTTTTCAAATATGTGAGGCATCTAAAAGCGAAAACCGTCCACATATTGCCAAAATCAACAAAATAAGTAAATTTAAAATAGTTCATAACACATACATACATACATACCAAAAATGACATCTGAATAATGAAACCAAACAAAAGCATGCGAAAGAATACATTTAAGCTATTTGGCAAGTCACGGAAATTACACGCAAAAAACAACAAATGCAATGCCAATATGTTTAATTTTATTTTGCTTATATAAACAGCAATTAGTGGTTGACTAGTTAACACATCATAGGCGGGGCGGGACACGGGTAAAAATACGTTTATCGCGCACTGCCGGTTTTGTGGGTATATTGACTCATAATTTAATAAAAGCACTGCCTACTACTATCATGTTAAGTAAGTGGGCAGCCATTTTTTTGCCTCATACAATCGTTATTCTTAAAGTGTGTTCGATTACGGTTAACTGAAGATGCTTCTCAGAGTGACGAAACATGTTTTTTTCAACTTATTGTGTTGTGTTACACGTGGTACAACTAATCATAAAACAAGTTTAATGATAACGTTTCATTTAAGATTTAGACCGAAGATGCTTGGTGGAATTTCGATATATTTTTTTCGCACAAGTTTTGTCACTAACGACCCGGTCAGTTCAAGTTCATCCTTGCACTTGAATGCCTGAAGATGCCGAAAGGCGAAACCCGGGTCGCGATTGACAAAACTTATGTGAATGTTCATAATTTGAACGATTCAAATTTGATAAAGTTTTAATTTATTTTTAAATTAAATAAGTTTATTTATAAAAAAGCGCTTTCAAGATAACGTGCCTCGGTGAGAGGAAAATTTCTGTGTAGATAATATTTTTATAAAAGTTTTCTGAAAATGTATATATTTCATAAATAATAAACAACATCTTTAAGAGATAAAGAAGGCGGAAATGAAAATTCGTACGATGGAATACAATTTTGTTTGAAGGTCTCGAATTTTTTCTTCAACAAAACCTTTCAGTGGCAAAAGCTTCGCTACACATATGTTTTCTTTTCTTTTCACTTTTCAAAACAATCCGTTTAAGGCTCTGGAAAGAATAGAAACAGGAAACAAGATGGCGTTCGGGTATTTCCCACACCGGCCGGCAGGATCCCGCTTCTACAGTGCTGACCGGAACCGGAAGGCGAGGAGGAAAATGGCGGCAAACTGGGGCGGACTGACGGTTAAGTGGTTCTGATGCCTTCTAGGTGTTTACAATGATGTTGTTTATAACTCAGTCTAATTGGAGAGTACGTTTTTCTCGGAAAATAATCAGTTTCGAGAAACGAATACTTTATGTATTTGAGTCACAGTATTGGCAAACTAAAATCGAACGAAACTTAAAAAAATACGGTATTTATAATAGATTCTAGCATTGCATTTTGATAAGAAAATTATTGAGGGCATGAACATTTATTCGCATTATAAAATTAAAATCATACAGAAGGAAACAAAGCAAACAAATTAAGATTATTTCATGTGCTTGTTTTGTGTTTTAAATGTAAATTTACAAAACCATAGGTATTGTCATTTTTTTGTCCATATCCGCTTCCAATATGGAACATATGGCATTTTAATAGAGGTATCTCAACAGTTTTTCTACAAATACTCTTTGTTACTCAGTCGCCCAACCTCTCTTATTCCAATCCAAACAGTGTTAGCCAGCGGTGGGCTGCCAATACAGTAACAAAAGGGCTCGCTTAATCTTCTCTGATATTCGGGGGAATGTGTGAATTTTTTATCACTCATATGAAGTTATACGCAATAATCATTAAAGCTATCGATTGTTATACATTATTACATGATATAAATTATTACTTATTTAATTAAATTATATTGCATATTTATAGATTATATAACGCAAAGATTTGAGAATATTCTTTTTCTTAATTTAACAAGGGGCTCGCTGGCCTGAGTAATATTTAACAAGGAGCTCGCGTGAGCCTCCGCCAGCCCACCCCTGGTGTTAGCTAATCGCTCTCGCTACACATAATTATTAAGGGATTTTTTAAACATCACAAACACCCATGCCTTCGAACAGAAATCGATCATAAAAATGCTGTTTGTACTGGTTCTCGAACCCGTGAAATCCGTCACGGAAGCCCACAACGCTAACCGCTGCGCCATAGGACCCGAAATCTAGTTTTGTCAAGGTTTAAGACTATTTTTAAAAAAATGGTTTCAATTATCATGTTTAAAGCTCTTCAACCTGTTGAGTCGCACCCCTGTCAAGCACCCAGTCCCGAAGAAATAATAAATAAACCGGAAACAAACGGATTGACACAAGTAAACTGAGCTTAGGGGTATGTTTAAGGTGGGCGGTTTGAGTCCCCGGCCAGACAATTGTTATTTATTGGACTTTTATTATCATTTGAAGGAAGTAATATGTCATTTTGTGAATTGGTCCGCTTTTGAGCAATAAGGCCTTGCCAGAATATGAGGGTCCAAGCCGAGGAATTTTATTTTTTCTATCACTTACAGCAATACATTTATTTGAACGAGATGTTTCCGTAATGTTATTACCGTAGACAAACTACGAGTATCGGTTGAAGCGAAAGCAACCCTAAATAATATAAATATATTATATTTTAGTTGCAAAAATAGTTTTTTTTTCATATAATATCTTTTACACTACCAACTGTGGTTACTCGTAACTTAAAATTGGTATTTTTAATTGTATTTTGAAATGTTAGTTGACAAGATATACAATTAATAAATCATTATAACACGAACAAGTACAAAAAAACAACATCACAAGGAATGGCTTGAAAGGTTAAAATGCAAGGTAAAATTCGAAAGATATTCTTACCATAGCTCTGATATATTTTTTCATTGAAATAGCTGTTGTTCAAATTTTCGTACCTGGAAATAAAAAAAAACAAAGATAAATTACTATTCAAATATAAAGTCAAAAAAAATAAAAATATAATGAACAAATGACAAACTTTTATTTGTGAATTCCTTTCAATACCAATTGTTCGTTGACACCTAATTAATTTTATTTTGATTTGTATAAATAACAATGTATTCTCTTATCAGTTGACAATGCTCGCCATGAGCGAAACTGGTCCTGATATTATTAAATAAAAGTGAGAATTGAGTATTTTATTTTTTAATATAATACATTTCCACAAAGAATTGACAGCTAAAATATGAAACGTGATTTAAATAATAATTTATTTATTATATACAAAAACAAAACACTCTTGTACTAATCCTATATTTATTTAATATGATCAGTAACGGTTTCACTCATGAAAAGCATTATCGACTGATCAATTTAATATCATCACGTGATAATGCTCCTGATTTGTAAAACCTGTCTTGAATAGGTGCATATCGAATATAGATACATATCGAATGTGGGAAGGGAAAAGGACGTAACCCACACATAGCAAATTTGACAGGAGACACAAAAAACGTGATTTGATGATTATGAGGGAAATTATGAAATATACAAAACTTTGAAGTGCATGGAGAAAGATAAACTGGGTTTTAATTGACTTTACCTTATATTAATTAGATTAATTTTTCAAAAAAAAACCTTTTTTTAAGTCTTTTTTCGTTATTGCAATTTTCGCAGCCCCTTATTTGTTTAAACTTAAAAGTTAAGTAAAATTAAGATGCTTATTCGGCATATTCAGCTAACATCTTATTGATAAAACGTGTATCAAGTTGTATACATTATGATTATCGAAAAAAAACTGGTTTGAAAAAAGTGTCGGTTACATCCTTTTTTCTTTCCAAGGTCGATATGGAATTAGTACAAGTGTTTTATTTTTAGTATATAATGCCTTTTTACCCAGTTTTGGCAGCGGACATCTTTAAAAGTGATTTATTTATTACTAACATATTACCGATGATAAAAAGTAAACTGAATGATTACGCCCAACCATTCAAAGGGTGTATAAATGGAAGTCTATTATCATAAATAGCAAAAGCCAGTCGCCTATGTGCTGTATGAGATTGTCGTTAATTAAATAATAAACCGTATCGTCAAACCCTCATTACTCAAAACAGCCTCCGTACGTATGAGTTTATAATACAATAACACAAAGCCTCACTAGCGAAGTTCGGATGAGAAAAAAATTAGCAATATATGTACACATGGACAAATTGAATAAATTTTGGTATTTGGGATATCAAAAAGAGATTTGTACATTTTTATTTGGACGTTTTCCCGCCCAACTTTGAAGGCTTGATGTACATACACCCAGAGAGAAATTTCGAATCGCCGTGGGCAATATTTTTTTACTTCTTACTTTCGTTTATTTGGCGGAAAAACGGCTCTGCCTTCTTTCCGCACATCTCCGTCTCCGTCGGTCGCATAGTTTTCCGGTATACTTTGTTTCTTTCAGACATTCTTTTACTTTTGGTATATCGAAATGCCACTGAAGATGAAACCTGTTTAACTCTTTAGGGTTGAAGGCGTTATTCTAAAAGCCATTTTTAAATAAAATCTATCGTATTTATTCATTCTCAATAAATAACAAAACTTGAATAGGTACGTCTAGTTAAAAGTTTGGTCTTTTACGAAGAGTTAAAAGTTATTGGTTTCCATGACAGATCTCGACTACCAGTACAAACGGAAATTCTTTTTTTTTTCATAGGCATGAGTGTTTGTGTATAATCTCCTCATAATCTCCGTTCCTTAAAAAACAGGACATTTACACGCGATTTATGGTATATATAACCACTAGGCATTTTCCATCCTTATATTTATACTACTTCCTTCGAAACATGAAGTTGAGCGACTAAATAACAAAGAGATTTCGTAGAAAACTTTTATTGGTATACCTTTATCAGGAAGGCATATGGTCTAAAATTGGGAGCGGACATGGATAAAAAAATCAACGTTAGCTAAAGTTATATGAATTATTCAAATAGATTCACAGCAACTATTTCTGTTTCGTTAAAATACTGTAAAATTATTTTGTTCTAAATTTTAATGTTTTATACAAAACGTCATCAATGAAAGGTAAAAAATAACATTCAAAACTTTTATGTGTGAAATAAGCTAATTGTGATTAAGGATATCGACAATTCGATGTCAAAGTATGGAATAATTTTGATTGTTTTTTTATATAAAATATTTAAATCAATACTTTGTATGTTTTCACTGTAATTAAATTGTTAACTTGTGATATAAACAATACATAATTTAGAAATAAAACAAAATCTTATTCCTCGACTTCCACATCATTTTTCTTCATACTTTTAGTTTACATTATTTTTATGTCATTATATTTTCCAGTAAAAAAAATAAACACTGGCAATTCACGTTACGTAACTTTTGATATTGTCGTTTAATAAAAAAATTGCCTTTCGTAAAAAAAATCAACTATGGCAGTGAAAAAATAACATAACTGATGTACAAAGCCGTAGCGTGTTAATGGCCAAAAAATATGCTCCCCGTTATATTTTACGATTCATATTAAAAAGTCGACTTTGTGATCTTTTGCTTTGCCATTCTCTCTTTTCCCGAGAATACTGAGCGTTCATGTTTTCGCCTTCGGGCATATAAATATAGCTGGCGAAAAATAATGTTATTTGAAAGGATCCGTTGCGGTTTTGGTTAAATATTTTTTTAGAGTTCCGGGCATTTAAGCGTTTTTATATTACATAATATTATCATAGGTTAGAGGCACAGTGGTTGGGAAAGTTCGACCTCATTGCAATGAAATTATTTTATTGAAAATCAATAGAGCACGACTGAAAACTTGAAATCATCTCTTGTCTATAGCAGTGTATTTTTTTTTATTAAAAAATTAGAAAAATACTGAACAAGAAAATCATTCTCTAGTTATAAGCTATTCACTTACAGCTCAAGAATTCATTCTCTTTTACCACAGTTTATTTTTAAACGGTTTTATGAAATGAAACGTATCTTTAATTTCATCTTTTTCGCATGGGACGAATTCTTAGGATTATTTTAGTAAAACAATTAGATTGTATTTTTATTTTTATTGGCTAACCGACAGTATAATTCGATGAAAAGTTTCGTGAACCATCGGTAAGGAATCACTGTATTAGATAATGCCTCAGGAGGCAGGTGTCATCGGAAAGATCTTTTCCCTCGTTCAAATGCATTTTAGAGGAGTACATTTCGATACATTCTGAAAATACGTGCATCCGTCGATGCATCTATGTATGTTCTATGCAGCGGTTATTTGAATAAATAAAACAACTGCATACTGAAACAGTTACGGTTCATCAAATATTGTTTCTGTCGTATATAAATTTAACGTTTTATTCTATGGTAATATAATTCAATATTTCTTTTAAGTGCATAAGAATGGGAATAATTAAGTTTGACTACAAATACTGAATTTGAAGATTAGGGAAGAAGGTAAGCAGATCCCAGCAAAAAATTGCTATAGCATATTGTCCATGTCAAAAGATAATGTCAACAAAGTGTGCCCCTGATTATTATCAATAGAGGATCATTGTCTATTAAAATAGTCAAACTCTATCCATGTTATGTATCTATCAGAATAAATTAAAAATACATGGAATGATCAGTGCAAAACGTGACTATGAAATATTAGAGGAACACTGTCCAGTGTTGATAAACAATAAGATTTAAACATTTAATATTAAATTCCGATAAATAGAATGTATCGTAGAAAACACAAAAAATCAACACACTAAACACAACAGTATACAACGAAAATATTAACATTCCTAAGTACATTATACGTATCAGTCAGTACCGTGGCGGAGTGGTCAACGTCGTTGGATTAGGATACGGTTGCTCATACGTTCGAACCCTAGTACGGAAAGTTTCGTAAATTGATTTTTTTAAATTATTTATTAACTTATTGCTGTCCGAAGGCATGAATTTTACTAGTTCTCTGTCACTCAATCCGATCCCTATCTAAGAGCAATACGCTTATCACTTGTTATGTTATAGCTTAATCGTGTTATCCATACTCTCTTCGTAAACGTAAAGTTGAGTGTCAAGCAGTACCCGTAGAAAACTTTTGTTGAGATAGACTTCATTATAAGCCCATATGCTGTGTTAGGATTAGATATGGTAAAATTAGCTCATAAGTATATAATGGTGTATGCCTTGATCTTAACTTTTCCGGTTCTAAGCTCAAGAAATGCGACCCAAATACCCACATTTTCTAAAATATCTATTTTAATATGGGTGATACAATGTTTATAATTAAGGTATTCTTATATCATAGTTTTTTAGACCTTTTGTAGTTTACATAAATACGCGATAACGCGATAATGCGATAAAGAGATAAGCGCCCGCTTATCAGCGATCGTTCGTAAGATAACTGGGCTGAACGCGTCCGTGGCAAATTCATATTTGTACTGGAATGACGTCTTTGTTACGCGCAACTTAAAATATGATTATTAAAAAACCACGGATTTTTATAAAAAAAAAATGAATGAAGAATGATGCAGAGAGATATTTTAAAGCCCTTAGACTAGTTTATTTTTTTTGAAATTCATAAGAATAAGGCCAATAATGAGGAAACCACTGGGGTCCCTAAACGACCCGCATCGGTAGAGAAGTATTTTTCTAGTCTCCGAGCCGCGAGAGTCAATAAAAAATGTGATATTATATGAATTAATATTGACCATATATTTCTTTCGGCTTATACGAGGCCAAAATGATAATTCCACCATTATTGAGAATTTAAAGTTAAGTGTTCCTGATTATATTTTGAGAAATCGTGGACATGAATTGTATGTTATAAATAAATAAATAAAATGTGCTTAAGTTTTAAAAAGATAATACTTTTCCACCAAGAATTGACAGTCAACACCTGAAGAGCGAGTAAGGATATTACGGATCAAAATCCTTAAGCCCTGACTAAATACTTTCATAAAAGCTTTGGGAAGGTTATGATGTCTGTGTAAAACAAGATAATAGAAAACTATCTTTCCACGGATATAAAACTCACAAAAAAGAATCAGGTAGGGACACTCAGACTGGGAGATCTTGTAAGATATCAAGAAGAGGAGCTTTAAGCTCAGTATGTATATGTATACGAACCGACGTTATTTATAACTGAACTGTGTTATACGATATGATATTAACTCTAATCCTGGCTTAAATGTTTAAGATAGATGAAGGGGCGAAACGTTTTTTTATAAATATGGATATATATTTAATTAATATACGGGAACAAACTTTAATCTTATTCACTTTTAGGGTGTTCACTGTTAATACTTGGTGGAATGGCATTATAATAAAAATAATAAAACATTTTTAGTACTTTTTCCACATCAAATTTATTGGATCAGGACCGGTTTCACTCATTGCGAGCATTATCAACTGATAAGAAAAATATATAAACAGTGCTATTTATACAAATTTAAATAAAAGTTTAAAAAATCCCAAATTTTAATTGGGTTTATAATTGACATCGTTTGCCACTTATATTTATTAGTCTTTGATGATTTTTTAATTGTATGTTATAGGTGTTAAGCATTTTAATTTTGTGTAATTAAAATGTAATTTGTAAATCCTTTTCATTGTTAATGGTTGCTTAGACCTTTTATTTCGATTTAAATTTGTATAAATAGCACTGTTTATAATTTTTTCTTATCAGTTGATAATGCCGGCAATGAGCGAAACCAGTCCTGATCCAATAAATTTTATGTGAAAAAAGTACTAAAAATGTTTTATTATTTTTATTATAATGCCATTTTATTATGTTTAAAATTAAATTACCTGAGTAGCCATATCGGCTACGTTCAATTTATTGATTGAATTGGCATTTAATTGGTAGAACTTCATTGTAATACGGTTAAAATATTAAAAGTATTTAGGTCTACATTTTTTTATATAGTTTTAGTTACAATCATCTAAACAGTAATTAAATGGAAATTATTTTGAAAAAATAAAAACTTCAAACCACCAGGTCCACTTTTTTTAAAGGCACATTTTAAGAACATAATATCGACCGTGGAAAGCAAAAAGGACGTAACCTACACATCAAATTTTACAGGAGGCGCAAAAAACGTGATGATTTTGGACCATACGCAAATTATGAATTATACACAACCTTGAAGTGCACGGAGACTTGATGATGATGACTAAACTGGTGTTTAATTGACACAATCTAATATTTATTTAATAAATTGTCTAGGAAAAATCTTTATTTCAGTCATTTTTCATGGATTTATTTTTTTACTAGGTCATCTTTTTCAAACTTAAAAGCTAAATTTAGATACTAATTCGGCATTTGCCACTTGCATCCTTGTGATAGAACGTGTATCAAGTTGTATACATTGTGATTATCGAAAAAAAGCTGTTTTGGAAAAACTGAAGGTTACGTCTTTTTTCCACAGTCGATATGTATAAGTAGGAAAAATAATAACTTTATTAAAATCACCTTTTTGGCATTGCAAAATTAAGTTTTCAAAATAAAGTATATTTTATATAAATAAGGTTTATAATGGTATCTATCCAGAGAATGTTTTTTGATTATATATTATTTCCTACAGAATATATTGAGCCGTTTTATTATAAAGCTTTACTAAACTAAATCTAATTATGCAAAGTATACATATTTCCTTGTTTTTATGATAAAACTTTGAGAACGCCACACACGGAACAGGGAGCAAAAATAAACGCATGTGGTTAGGATTTTAACAAGAAATAATATTAAATTGACATCCGCTGTGTGAATAATAAAACCCTTTTTTGTGCCAGGCCATTCTATAAATTTTTATTCTGTTTTCCTTTATTAATATAATTGGATTCAGGGGAAAAATACCTCGGATATTAGAAATCACTGGGGGTAGAACGATTTCAACACCCCAAATGATGGAGATAGGTTTTATTATATTAGCAAAGGAGCGCTATTTTAAAATAACGAAAATTTAATTAACACTATGGGCTGAATAATTTTATATTTAAAGAATGTTTTAATTTCATTCGCAGAATTTCAAAATTAAAAATGATCCTTGGACAATTTAATTGATTTAGTATAGTTAACGAGCTCCGAATTTTATTTAAGGCTAAGTTTAAAAAGGTCAATCATGTAAGTATTTTACTTATAATAATGTTTAATCTACGTATGTAATTCGAACTATCTTATTTCATTAAAATTCTATCTAAACTCCTAATTCTCTTTCATTTTGTTTGTCACAAATATAACAATGGATTTGTTCCAGTAGAAATATATGAATATATTCGAATTGCGTATTTATTTGTATGCACAATGTCATGCACGTTTTGGCAGACGGTTCATCATTTAGAAATATTCTTTTTTAAAGCTTTTACGTAATATATTTTAATATAAAAAAACAAGTGATCCGTTTATATAAACCAAGTATCATATTTTTCGCAACGTATAAATAATGATGAAAATGATTTTCCTCTATTATATTGCAATCAAGGTGTTTAAGGATAAACAAAATATGTTTTCGAGTCGTGCTCAGTTAACTGAAATGAAAGGAAGAAAATCCTCTTTGGGAACTTAACAGGTATTACATACTAGAGAATTCTATTGGAAATTCTGGGAAATTTGTAAGGGGCATAATATCGTTCGTAGTCTTACAGAAACGTCTGGAAATTTAAAAAGCACACGTAGAAGTATTGCTGTCTTGGTATATAGTGTATTGTTTCGTTATTATGTATATAAATATAAAGTCGACTACGACAAAAATAAGAGATATAAATTCAAAAGAAGCGTATATGTATAAGGCATGTAACATCAAACCATATTAATTATATCCGCGTTTGTAAAATGTATTTACGTATTTTTTTGTGTAAGCAATTTGGTAAAAATAAACGTATTTATAATTTTCAATTCAATCAATTAAATTAAAAAAATCTTATTCAATGTGAGATATATGGGAGTTTAAAGCAATGGTTTCAACGGGTGGTGTTTAACAATGAATAATTGTTATTCAGATAACCTCCATTGTCATCAAATGGTAACGTTTGGATATAGTTATGGGTTGTTTACTTGTCTACTATTTATACAGTGTTGTGTAGGATTGGGTAGGGTAAAAATAGATGGAAAGACACTAGAGAGATGAAGCTCTCTATAGTCTAATTGGTAAGAACTTTACATTTACGATCAGGCGGGTCTGTCATGTAAAATTTTGATTCGTTCAATAAGACATTTCTTTTCTCTTCTAGTATATTATAAAAATTCTCATTGAGTCTATCTGCCATGTTCAACAATATCAAAATATTTAGCGCTATGGAATGAAATATTATTTAAAAAATAACTTCCAATTGATTTTAGAAAATACTTTAAAGCTCGGAAACTTATATTAATTACATTTCAGGCAATCGAATCGACCGCAAAATCCTACTAATTGGGAATATGAACTTTCACATACAGCCACGATGACATATTATTATAGAAATTATAGCGATTAAATTTTAAGTGAACATGAATTAATAATAAATGTAATTAATTTTGGTTAAAATAATAATAATAAAAAAACAAACAGCGAATACATTTCAATACATGAAAATTTGTTATATATTAGTTTTAAAAAGTATACATTGGTAAATAAATATAAATAACTAAAGGATAATTAACCTATCGTTCTACCTACCTTAGTCCTATCTTGAAATTAAATATAGTTAGACGTTATTCGAAATAAATGTTTTTGCAAAATGAGCAAAAAGTATTTTTGGAATAGACATATGCCCTGGAGAAATTGAAATAGGATATGCATAACCGCATAAACATGTATTGGAATTGATATCATACTCATTTACGCCATAAAAATATTTTTGTATTTATTTCACAATAAAAAAAAACATGATAAAAGTAGATTCTGACACAGCTCTGAGATATTTCAATACGTATGTATTCAATAGGAAAACAGTCACCAAATATTGAATTACTATTTTACGAAAAATTGTATGAAGTAGTATTATCACCAAATAGCGAACATTTCAAAACGTTTTCTCAAGTGCAATATTTATCCGTTTACTTGTATGCATAAAAACTCAAAAGGTAAATCCTGGGTCGTTGGTGCAAAGATTTTGAAGATGTATACAATTTTGGTGAAGTGAGCCAACTAGTTAAATGGTAAAACTTTTTTCCTCTAATTTTACAAGAGATAACACAATTGCAATGTGTATCAATTGAAGTTACTTCATTTTAACAATACTTTAAGACGTGTATAATATTACAACGCATCTATCTTATTTTTTTCTATAATACCACTAGGCTCACTTCACCTCTAATGTGCCTAAAATATTCTCGCAAATAATATCACATAACGCTTTATAAGTATCTTTATTCTATCTGATAACAAGCAAATAATATCAAAACATTGAACAGGCTTTCTTCTCGTATAAACGCACAAAATTCAAAAGCCTTACCTCTTTATATTCACACAAATGAATGCACTTTATCTTCGGAATATGGCAAAATAAATATTCAGCATTCAAAATTCAATCCATAACGAACAGTTCCTTGTAAAATATTAATAACTAATACACTTATATTCACTGAATGTGGCTGGGTCATTTTGTTATTTTATGAGGATCATCAAACAAACCGAATGGGTAATTCCAAAGCCCCCTATAATCCATGCTATAGAGTTAAAAATAGAGGGTTTTTTTTCAGATAAACGGGCCGGAGTCTTAAATTAAAGCTCAAAGAAATTTCACATCATTATAAAATTGTTTATGTCTGTTATTTTGTTTGAAATTCTTATATATATATATTTTTTTAATTAAATCTTTTTCTAACTATGAAAAAATTAACATTTCCTTAGATCTTTTAAATAAAAATCTGCGAGAACAATGGCAAACAAAAAATGCAAATAATTGTATTCAAATTAATTCCTTTATAATATTTCTACACAGAATGTGAGGTTGGATAGTTCATTTAAAAAATTAAATAAACTTAACTGCTATAACACAAATCGTAATAGTAAATATACAAGTAAAACTGTATCTTTCGATACATTATGATTCAAATAAATCTTCTCTATCACACATTGCATTTCTTGCCATTCGCTAGATTTTTTATAACGGTATCAATCATTAGTTCATTTGCATATATGGCTTTTTCGATGTATTTTAAATTATTAATTAATAACATCAAAGAATCACAGAATATTCATACAAGAAATCTTTCAAACACAAATGTTAAATTAAACGAAAAATAAGCTCATAAATCGGAATTGAGAGTCGATCTACGTATAACTGCCATTTAATTTGTTAATAGAGGCTGAGATTCAAAGGCCCACTCATCATTTGCTGATTTTTCCACAGCACTACTTGGAACTTAAGATGGTAGTTCTAATCACTTAACAGTTTTGGATTTCATTTAAATATATCTCGAGTTCATTTTTTTATAATTCAATCTGTTTTAAGATGTTTGTCAATCCATTTTAAAACCAACAGATAAAGTTATATAAACAAGCAAATAAGTTTTTGATTTTATATTGAACGGGAATTACTACAAAATCCAGAGTAATCCGAAGTACCATTAGGTTGTTGGAAAAATTGTGAAACGAATAAAATTCAGTATGGATATAAGTAAGCCAAGCATTCTACGTTTCCATCTATGGTTATTTATATGTAAACGGATAAGCCATCTAGTTCGCCTTGAAGAGCCTGTGATTTTTCCGGAAGTGATATTGTGTGCCGGAAAATGCCGGAAAAATTCTAGCGACAAGATAAAAGGCGAGGGGGGGCATTAGTCAAGGTTCCGTAAACACAGGCCCATGTCAAAATTCATTAGTTAAGATTTTTCAGAAAAATTCTTATTATATTGCCATGCGTAAAATGAAAACAAAGAAATAATGTGGTTTGTATTTTAATATATTCTCAGATCATTTTGACACGCGAAACGGGCTGACGTTCGTATTTATTTACATTGCTTTGTACCTGACAGACAAAAATGATATTATTTGAAAAAAATAATAAATAATTTTCCACGAGTTGACATGGTAAAACACTACAAAGCTGTATTTTTAATATCAGTTCATTTATATGAACTACAAAATAATAAATTGATACCTTAAATACAACTTTGCCGCCTGTGTGGTCGAGTGGTCAGCATCGTTGGCTACCGCTACGGAGGGCACGGGTTCGAATCCCTGTACGGGCAGTTTTATAAATTGATTTTTCAGTCGATTTATGAATTTCTGTTAAAAGACATGGATGTATGTGATGTCATGAATTAGCTATATATCTCCTCTAAGGTAGTATATATATCTGAGTATATGTAAGTTCTGATGATGACGCACGCCAACATAGCTATTTAATCGTGTTGTATTTTTTAAAACTAAATACATTGATATTGTTTACCTTAATTATATGAGAGAGTTGTGCTTGAAAACTAATCGCTTTTTTCTGTTTTAAGGATTCGAAAGGATTTCATGTTTTTAGAAAATATTTATTTGGAGGATATTAACAGCTTAACTCTCGCGGCTCGGAGACTAGAAAAATACTTCTCTGCCGATGGGGGTCGTTTAGGGACCCCAGTGGTTTCCTCATTATTGGCCTTATTCTTATGAATTTCAAAAAAAAATAGTCTAAGGGCTTTAAAATATCTCTCTGCATTATTCCTCATACATTTTTTTTTATAAAAATCCGTGTTTTTTTAATAAATATTATATTTTAAGTTGCGCGCAAAAAAGACGTCATTCCAGTGCAAATAGTGATTTGCAACTGACGCGTTCAGCGGCGTTCAGCCGTTATCTTACGAACGATCGCTGATAAGCGAGCGCTTATCTCGTTATCGCATGATCATATTTATATAAACTACAAAAGGTCCAAAAAACTATGATATAAGAATACCTTAATAATAAACATTGTATCACCCATATTAAAATAGATATTTAAGAAAATGTGGGTATTGGGGTCGCATTTCTTGAGCTAAGAAAGAGTTAAAACATCAAAAATACCCGAATCTGTTAATAAAAATGCATATTTTATTTGAATCATCAAAATATATCGCCGAAAACAGTCAGCCATTGCGTGGTAGAAAAATACGCATGTAAAAATATTCGAACAGCGATAGGGAAGCCGTAAAAGTATGCAACACAAATAAAAGCATCAGTAGCGCAGTGACAGCATTTGACGGTGGGGATAAAACGTTCCGCAAAAACTCAATCGCACATTAACAACAGTCGATTAAGCAGATAAAACCGGCAGATGCATACAAAAAGGTTCCCGTATTGCGAAATATTGCTATGTACGGATGGACAATAATGCTATAATGGACGGCCTGCCGTAATAAAATGGTTAATATAAAAATATATCACGTGTAATGCCACAAAAAACTCATGTTGTATTCCACAATAAACTATCATAAAACTAACCAGAGTTTTTTCATGATTTCATGTTCTGCAATTACTCCAAATACTCTCGAAATTATTGATGACATTAAAAATGACTAGTATTTTATATTTATATTGCATTGGTCAGAATTTATATTAAATGGTCATAATATATCGGTCAGAATATATTGTCATAACTGAAATGAAATTTAAAAAAAAAAGCAGCCTAACCTAACCTTACCAAAATGGTTAAAAAATATTCTAAATTATAAGAATTAGAACATATATTGATTTAAATTCTGACGATTTCTTTTTTCTCCATTAAAAATGGCGATAAAAAAGTAAGTTTCAATAATCATGGATTGAATGGTAAAGAGAAAAGGTAGCTAACTATTTTCTCCGAAAGAGGGTATATTTTATTTGAATTGATAGAAATTTTCTGGAGAAAATAACTAGATCTGGATGTTTGATAGGTGGTGGAGTTTTGTTGTGAATGTTCATTCACATGTCATTAAGCAAATTTGTACGAAATGTTTTTATTGTATTTTTTTTGCAAAATCTTTGTTTTTCATTACAATTTTAATGTTATACGTAAAGTTGATAGATAAGAATGATGGAAATTAACGGATAAAAGATTATTTTTGACTAAGATTATTTCAGTATTTTTGTTGAGAAATGAAAGCGAGGAAAGATGGTGATATCTGCGTACATTTATTATTCAGAAAAAAAGTAATAAACATAACACTTGTATGTTACTTGGTTCACATTCACATTCCAATCGCCGATCGCTATGACGCATAACTCGACTACACGATCAGAATGTGATAAAGCGGATCGCTCCGGGAAAACACTTTAAAAAGATGTGCGAAAATGAAAATTTCCTCTGGGAAATCTAAGCGAGTCCTTTTAGACAAACTTCGAATGAATATTTTACTCAAATGTACGAATTGCAGACTGATACTATTGGACGATGAGAATCAAATGTAGCAATCGAAGTATAACGGTCATATGAATGATTTAAATTATTGAAACTGATAACATCGGAGGCCGTCATAATCAAAGTCTGCAATCTTGTTGAGAGCCCCATATTTAAAATAATGTTTCAATTTAAGCGAAAATTCACCACCAAAAAGGAGGTTATTTATATCAAATACACATTTCGATTACAGTTATTGATACCCAGATTATATGGCTCAAACACTGGCATAAACATATTTTAAAAATATATAACATATTAAATGTCTTTCGATGGCAAGGTATGATAGGTTATATATGATAATCTTAATGAAAAATTGCCCAACCATAACATTTACTTGTACAGCTTTAAGAAATATGTATAGACCGATTGACTAACAATAAGCACTTATAAAGCAAATACGAGAAAAAATAAAATTGAAGTATGATAGAAAAGTATAGCATGTTAAATAAATACCAGCCTAGTTGATTACAAGTATGTATTTTTTAAATATATTAAATCAAAACTTTGTTATTTTACTGGATGTGGCGGCACTGTATAAAATTAAATAGAAAATTCTATTACGGAATCAATTATATAAAAAATGATTATGTTACAAAACTCACCGATAATATTGCAAATAATCACTTTTAGGGTGTTCACTGTCAATACTTGGAGGTAAGGCATTATATTAAGAAAAACACAATGAACTTATTTCCACTTTTATTTACGAATACCGGTTTCAGTTGGCAATACTAGCCATGAGCGAAACCGATCCTGATGTTGGTAAATAAAAGTGTAAATAAGTTTATTGTTTTTTTCTTAATATATTGCAAATAATGTTACAAAGTCATGCTATTTAAAATATTATATATGATTTTCATTATTGTTTGAATTTAATAATAATCTTTTGTATTAAAAATTGATATATTCTTTATTTAAAAAATCCATTCTGAACAATAGCATAATAGAATTCCTATAAAGATTACAAGCTTTGATTCTGAAGAAGTAATAGAGCGCAAAGAGGAATTTGTCTGAAATTTTTACCATAGTACTCACCTTATGCATACATACTTCCGCTGGGAATGTTGTTATAGGTAAGGAAGCACGACGCCATTTCCCTGAGGAGTGGTAGAAGCGATTTTTGCAAGAACAGACATATTACAGAATGAAATAAAAATATGCAAAACCTAGAATGACTTCTAGCATATTGCAGTTATGTAAGAAGTTTGCAGCAAAAATGAACACATTTTATCCAAAATTAAAAACTAACTCAATATCTATTGGGATTTAGTTTTCTAATTATAAAAAATAAAAAATAAACACATATATAAGTCGCTTTCTCGTCCATCCAAAAACTTTGATTTGCCGTTAATGTGTTGCTATAAATTGAACACGATTAAGAACGGATCTTCATCGGATTGCTGAATAAAAGTTACCAATAAGTAAGAATAAACAATAAGCAACGAAAACTCAAGGAACATATTTGATTATGTGCGTTTCAAGCGCCTTTTCAATTGATTTGATCATCTTGATTTTTTTTTTGTTAGTTGAACAACAATGATGGTACAATATTTTTAGCAAAAATATTTGAAGTTATCTACCTACGTCTTATCCAACAAAAAGAGAATATGTTTTTCGGTTTTCGGTTTGAACTCAAAATTTTCCAAATGTTACCTCAGGGTTTGAAATTAAAACACTTTGCCGAAGCACGAAAATACATCACGTTTACAAATGTATTTACAAATTTTAAAAAAAACTGGTCATATTAACAGACTGGTTTTTTTTGCTATAATGAAAACCAATTTTACAGGTAGCTCTAAACATGGTCTTAAATTAAATCCTCATCTTATGCTACAAGGTTTAGCTATTTAAAGATTACCGAAAGAAAACATTATACCCTCTTATTTTACAAGTACCCTGAACTTTAAACGAAATAATAATAATACGCGATGTACGGTGCTGGTGAAAACGGACCCCTACATAAATATGTAAACTGTCACGTGACGTCACATAAATAAAAGGTTCATTATTTCTGCCGTCGTCCTATTCTAAGTATTCATGCGCGGAATATTCGGGCAAAGCTTTTGCGTAAAACAATAATAATATACGATGTCATAGATTGTCCACGAAACATGACCGATGTAAAAGCTGATTAGATTAGTAAACTTTCTGGATTTTATTTACTATCGTAATTGATGTGACAGGCGATGCGATGCCCCACGTTGGGCGCCAATTGACGTGAGCGGTGGCTTACTGTCAAGTGTATGAAAGATTGTAATATATGGGTGTAGTGGACAAAATAAAATGCAGCAGTTTTAAGAACCATTTCGCTTTCTTAAGTCGGTATTATTACTACAATTATTTACGCCAAAAAACTGTACGATAGTCAACTTTTAGAAAATGTCTGAAAAATGTTATCTTATTTTTTACTGAAATAATTTATAACAATACATATAACAAGCAAGGAACTGGTGATTTTTCAGCCTGTAGATTAAAACATCATCGATATTTATTATAAGGCTTCAACTTTCTTAACCATCTGTCAAATCATTATAATATCCAATATAACAAAAAACGAGAAATTTAATAAGGAAATGTGTATGTTTAGCAAAAAAATCTGCGATTATCGGTAACCGAGTACTCAAAGAACGAAAATGTAGTAAAATATACCAACATAATAATTACATATCAGCAAATACATTTTTTGACGAAAGATTTGATTTAAAAAAAAATGATAATTTGTGTGTGTTTTTAACCATCCGAATAGAGCACATCTCAACAGATATTTTTCTAAAAAAATTGCATATCGATCAGTTGGTCCACTACTTTCTTTTTGAAGAATGTAGGGGTAGAAAGATCTAGCTAGGTCAAGACTAATGGTTTAGTAACTGCTCCCGTTAAACCTTGTTTTTATGATTGGAAGGGTAAGAGTGAATTGGAGATATTGTAGACAAATACGCAAATAATGACGTCAAATATATATCACATTGTAAAACTGTCTGTACTGGGATTCGAGCCCTTAAGCACCTTGCAGAACTGTATTTGAAAAATACGTTTTCTAGAAATTATAATAATCAATAATTATCGCTCCATTTGACAGAGAACACACTTTTAAATCGGCCGTGCCATCCGCCACACCAGCCGCCGTGTGACGTCCAAATTTGACGTAAAAATTACGACGATTTTTGTGTCAGGATTCTGTGATAAAAAATCCATTACTCCACCGGACATCTGTCAGGGAACGGGAACAGTTGTGGTCAAGCATCAAGGCTACATTACATCAAGCATCACTGAATTCATATTTCAATTCAACCGATAAAATGTACCAGCAACTCAACGAAAGTGCTAAAAATATACTTCTACATGCAAATAAATTTCCGACGCAGAAATACTGATGATAAATTAAAGTAAACTTATTCTTATGCAGCATCTAAAAATTAGCTATTATGAGAACTATTATTCCATTACAACTGTATCATCATTTATTGAATATAGCTAAGACAAGAATAAACTGTCATTTGCATACAATAATAACTTATGCAGTATAAAGTATTGCTAAATTAGTATTATTATCATTAATGATTTTTCTCAATCGAAGAGTGGAATGATAACATGTTAATAACTAATTAATTAAGTAACAACTTAAGGTTCATGCAGTTTAATGTAAGATTTTTCTATTTTATTGCATTAATTAGCACAGTATATTTTTTTTATTAAGTCTTTCTTTACCATTGGTAAAATATATCATACTTGATATTTGGATATCAGTCACTCGCAATTCTGGACAGTCTTCTCTTATAAAATGAAATTATATAAAATGATCTGCACAGTAATATAAATGTTCCATAACACAATACAAGGCTTATGTTTTCACAATGGTTTCCAACCGCTTGCTCGTATAACGTTACAAATTTCACAAAAGAGCCGGTATGTTTTTTTTAGTCAAATGCCATTTTTTCCACCGGAAAGCGATTCTTTTCACGATACATATGACGCCATATTTTATCTGCATCAGCGAAGGCTTTTCCATCATCAGAACAGCACACATTAAACATATCAGTCACTGAAAGGGAGGAACTCTTTTTTAAGCAAGCTTTCAATTTTCCAATATTTATTCACATTCTACTGTGTCATGTTATATGACTTGGGTGTTTTTGTTTATTTTCAATCAAGTTTGATGAACATTGTAGATTTGAAATATTCCACGGTTGATACTTTCAAATAGCTCCGTAGACGAGTGACCAAACCTTTACGTTTTGATAATAATAACGTGTGCGGTCAGTGGTTCAAATCTCTCAATGAAAACTTTTGTACATCAAAGGTGTGTATATAGTCATAAATCTGTTTGGTTAATAATCACCAACCAGTCAAAAAGAAAATCAAATTTGAATCATTCAAATTATGTACACTCCCACAGATTTTGTCACTAACGACCCGGGTTTCGCCTTTCGGCATCTTCAGGCGTTCAAGCGCACGGATGAACTTAAAATGACAAAATCTGTGGGAGTGTACATAATTTGAATGATTCAAATTTAATATTGAAATTCCACCAAGCACCTTCAGTCGAAATCTTAAATTAAAAAAAAAGAAAATCATCGAGACTTAACTTAAAGTAATTAACTCACTTTTAACTGTTTTATATCGTACTTCTTTTTTATGTAAGTTCTTCTCAAGGAGGTCAAGCGACTGAATCACAAACAGTGCTAGTTAATAAACACGTATTAAGATGCTCCATTAACAATACATTTGATATTCATTGAGAGAATACATAATAAAATAACGATTTCAATTCACTTATAAGCTAATCATGTTTCTAAATTTATTAAAATAGGATTCAAAAGTACATATTGTTGTACGTAATATATTTCTCGCGATTTTCAGTGATAACTTATTAATTGATTGTAATTGTAAGGCAGTTTTTAAAAGCTTATATGAATCACTCATAGATAATTTTAGCTTCCAACATTTTTAAAAAACAAAGCAGAAATACACCAGTGCGTATTCCCAGAAGTATTAATTGTTGGTAATACAATATATATATATATATTTATAAGTCGATTGAAAATTGAGAATGGGGAAATGATTTATGATTAGTTACGTAATTCAAATCGCGTACTCAATATAAGTATAGAACAAAAAAAGATTTTATTAAGAAAGGAAACTTGTAGAATTATTACAATAAAATATAATGTTTTTATTAAATTACTACGCCAAACCAATAAAGCAAGATAGGATATTGTAAAACAATTCGAGTTTAAATGCTTAGTTGGCATTCATCTTATGTGCCAGGAAAAAATATTTAAGGTAATGTACAATTTAATTTAATAGATTTATTAGTCAACTTATTCTGTTACGAATTGTATCGTTCCTAAATCATAATAAAAGTAATTATTTTGTAATTAGTGCAATCAATTTTTGTATCATAACCCCTCCCTGCGTATAGTAGAAAAGTGGCTCTTATTTTCTAATTTATCGCTTGAGAATTATAATTTATTTTTAGTTTATTCCGAAGTTTTTTAGTGTCTGATGGTGCTTATAAAAGAAAGAAAACACGTGTCACATTATTAAACACAAGTGGAATAACAAAGTTATCAAATTAAATTTTATATTACAAAAACACTTTAGGATAGTTACCGCCAATATCATTATTGTTATTAACGTAGGGTTTATTTTGTTTATACAAATCAGGTAAACAATTCAAAAGGATTTTGAAAATGAAAACATATTCCAATAAAATTAACAAGTAATAAAGAATTCCACGAAACACACTAGAAAAATATGTTAAAAAAATAACTTCCTGAACAATTATTTTTTCCAGTAGGCGTATCATGAAAACATAGAAAAAAAACAAGAGAAAATGTTAGTCGCCAAGCATTAAAAAAATTCTATTAAATAAAATTTAAGTGTGATTTTTATCGCAGAAGATCTTTTTTCTGTAAATACAGAATAAATAAAAATCTAAGCATCTGTCTGGTTCATATTACAGCAGAGAACAAATGAGTCACTATTTCAACTCTGTAAATTGTATATAATACTTATTGTGTTGTGAATTTAAAAAGAGATTTTAATTAGTTAACAAAAACAAATTTGGATCAACATGTTTTAAGAACAACATTTTTAAAAAGTAATCATGAAAAATATGAAAATGCCTAGCGGGTACAATAAAATATTCCAGACATTTTAGTTAATTGTATTTAAAAGGCAATGTTTTTTTGTAGGAGAATAATTATACTTATACTGTTATTAAAACACTAATCAACCGAAAATATTGCTTTCAACTGTTTTGATATGTTGGATTATTTGCACATAAATCGTTTACAAACCTTCAAAACACGTGGAAATCAGAGACTGTTTTTAAATAAAATATACATATGTATATTTCAAATCTCATCATCAGAGAGTAAACCTTTCAAAAAAGCCTACAACAGCGTCAAAGGAGTAATAGGTAACAAACCAACCAAAAAAACAGCTCCGTTCCAAATGAATATTGCAGTTTTAAGAGGTCGTGTGGTCAACATTCTTGGCTTCTGGTTTAGTGCTTGCTTGGCTCGAATCCCAGTACGGACAGATTATTAAAACGGTAAATGGATTAACGTTCAAATAAATGGGAATATCTGATCTAAACTATAGGGTGTAGCGAGAGCGATTAGCTACTTACTGATTCTTTCTTATCTGTATCATGATATTCCAACTCTCGTCAAAAAGGGAAGTTAAGCAACTCAGTCATAAACCATTCTTGTCTAAAAAATATCTGTTGAGGTAACCTCCATTAGACTTCCATATGCTCTACAAGAGCGGACATGGTGTAAAGAAAATATTTCGCTTTGAAATTATAGATAAATGTAATAATTCGTCATACAAAATAAAGTTTTAGCTTGATTGAATATATATTTATGATTGACACATTGCAAAATACAATTATCAATATAGAATTAGAATTGAATACAAAGTTATTCGACTTGCTGAGACAAATGTTGTTTTAGACATAAATATATTTTACAAAAAAATAAAGAAAGAAAAGTCTAAATGCAGTTTATACTTGTGATGGACAAGGGTTTCATTCGTTTGCATGATTCAAACATAAACACAACGCATTTAACCCTCATCATAAAATTCAATAATATGATTTGATTTAGCTATCACTATTTCAATGCTCTCAGGTCTCAGGGGTATCCAAAGTTTTTTTTATTGACAAACTTTCACCAAACATAAAAAGACCAAGTCGAGCATAATTTCCTTAATCGAAAACAAAATTTTCTTCTCTATTCTCGACCAGCTATATATACAGTTTATATAAACCAGAATTATTATACCCCTCGATCATCCTTATATGCGGTGGGTATGTTCTGCAATTATGATATCGCATAAAAAAGAATTTACTTACAAACAAATATTGAAGATGCGTTTAATTTTTTTTTTAATTCACAACATTCTTAAAACGCAGTTGAATTTGTGGAAAAATAGGAAAATGATACAGCCTAATTATAACTTGTAGACTTATAGTTAGTTCTTGGCGCTATTAATTAGGTGTTTTTTTGTGTGTTCGTTTTTCGAATTAGTAACACTTTTTCCAGCGACAGCCAATTTGTGGCGCGCGCTGGGTGACATTTAGCGCCGTTTTGTTGAAATCACAGCTCTTCCACATTAATGCTATTGAATTGGGTAAATAAAATGACAACAACCATGGATTTATAGCACTCTCTATTGACTGTAATCTTCTGGCCGGCTATATTTTTGAAAAAATAAATTTGCACAATTTGCGAGCGTTGTTTTGGCCTAACTGACCACAAATCAGCTTCCAGCTGTCAAATTGGCTGTCGCTGGAAGACGTTTTCCTAATTCAAAAAACAAATCTATACAAAAAACAACCTTAATTACGTAAATATAGCAATGTTAGATACTATTTGGTATTGGGCTTTACATCATTTAATCATTAGAAGAGTAAGTATACACATCAATTTTACTTGTTAAAGGACTGTAGTTCTAATCTACACAATTAGAATAAATTAACATCAACTTTACCATCATTCTATATTATTATTTGTTTACATTGCAATACGTGATAAATGTTTGTAGTAATCACTTTTTTGATTGGACAACTAACCCAAGGGCCACGAAACATAAGACTTTAAGTAAACTGCAATGTATTTCTTTCAAATCATTCATATTATATTTAAGAGAAAATATATATCTTTACCTCGCCTGCTGTGGCGCAGTTGGTTAGAGCTTGCTACAGATCACAGTGAATTTATTTTTAATTATTAAATTCAAAGTTGTGATGCCAATTCACATTATTTCCTCTCTTCCCATCCTTATGATCCTTTAATAACTGGGCGTAGCAATAGCGATTAGTCAACCACTGGTCCTGTTCTAGCCTTATCTTTCTTTCCCTACTACTCAGTTTAAAAAAAAAGTGAGATTAAGCGACTGAGTAAAAAAAACAGTTCTCGTGAAAAAAACTTATGTTGAGATACTTCTATTTAGAGGCTATACGCTCCACATTGGGAGTGGACATAAATAATAAAAAAATATATATTATATATGGAACCATTTATCTTGAAACAAATAGTCTTTAGTTGTGTACAGTATCTATAGAGTAGACAGACGGAAAAAATATATGAAACAACAAATACCAATCCTATAATTCCTTCAAGGCGTGAGTTTATTGTAACTGCGTATGTTTTTTATCAATGTAGGGTGTCGATTACATTTTGTGGATGCACGAAAATCTAGTTGCCAGTTCATTGCACGTATAATATAATATAAACACGCAGTCAGCTGAAATACGTAGATACAATATAACAAAATGAGACATCCATATCTCCGCTGATTATATATATATGATAGCAACAATGTTGAGATAAGTTGTACGGAACAGAGCGTACTAAACTCAATTTTAGAAGTGATTTAGTTTATAATAGATTTGAAGGGTGTACCTTATGGGTGAGTGACTTTAATCAAATTTAGTTAATCCAGATGCAAATAGGAAAACCGAAAGCCGGTTGTAATTTTTGAATCATTAGTATTATCAGTTTATAGGCGAATAAATAACCTTGTCTACCTTAGGCAAAGCTCGACTACTATACTACAAATATTATTTATTTAATTCATGTCCGCTCTCAATGTGGACCATTTGTCTTTCTAATAGAGGTATCAAAACAATTTATTCTTACGTGGGCAAAACTATAACCAAAAACTTTTGTTTCTAAAAACTTGTTCCTCGCGCGGGATGTATGAGTCGCCAATTCCAAGGGCCGTTCGACTTATCAACTCATTGCCTAGAGAAGTGGACATTTTTAGTGATAGTAGTTGTGGATTGTTTGTTAGGTTTTACTTTTTATTTCTTGATTTTGATGTATTGTTTATATTTTTATAATATTTTTTTCAAGTGCATGGCGAATTGGCGTCAGCTGTAATGTCATGTACTGTACTTTAAATTCTTAAACAATAAATAAAAAGCTATGTTTACTCAGTAGTCTAGCCTCTCTTTTTCAAAGAGAGTAGTAGGGAAAGAAGGATGTGGCAGAAGAGGACTAGTGGTTAAATAATTGCTCTCGCTGTGCCCCGTTATTTAAGGACAGAATTTTTACTAATAGTTACCCATGCCTTCGAACATAATTTGATAAATCGATTGTAAATGTAGTAATTTAAGTGAAGGTATTTGCTAAATATTTTTTTAAAAAATCCAAAAAAAAAATGAGAGACCAGACTTTATATACGCACAAAATGAGAGTAGCTAAAGCGATTAGCTAACCACTAGTCCTGTCCTAGTCTTTTCATTCTATCCCTACTACTCTTTTTGGAAAAAGAGAGGTTGGGCGACTTAGTAATAAACAGTTCTCGTAAAAAAACTTATGTTAAGATATCTCTATTAGTAGGCCATATGCTTCACATACGGAGAGGACATGAACAAAAAACTCCATAACCGTGATTATTACCAATCTAGAAAGTACATCCAATACCTATATTGTATTATGAAAAAATATGTAAAAAAAATAAGAGATACTGACCACCGTGTATCTCTAGAAAAATAAATAATCATCTCATATAAATTAAAATTTTCCCTTTTAAAAAAATTCGATTTTGATTTACTAGTCTGAAGGGATTCAGCAAAAATGCCCCGCGGTAAAAAAAATCACCTGATAGCCAATTTATTATTTTTTGAACGAATTTCAACCCTTCAAGCAACCAATTATATTAGGTGGCTTCATTTTTTTAATATATCTATACAAGAATGACTGTATGTTTTTGTTGGCACCCGCCAATAATCACATCCCTTTTATGACAAAAATTTAGTCTGAGGATATTCACGAATTTTATTCATTCGTAGGCTAATAGTATTGTATGACAACGGATTCTTAATCTACATTAAACAATGTCAGGAGAGGCCTACGTCCAGAAGCTTTTTTTATACCGTTTCCGCTCCCAATGTTAAGCAAATGGACACCATTAACGCCTCCATGCCCATGATGCAATAGTTGAGCCATTAAATCATTTAATATTTCTCTTATTATTGTCAATAAGTATTTATCATTTTGGGTATTCAAGCATACTTATATACATTTTATAAATTATTTTTTAGCTTCTAACTTAGGTTTAAATACTGTTAATAAACAGTAAAACTGAGATGCCATAATGGCAGGGAACGTGATTATTTAGGATGGCATGTTACGGGTTAATATCAACATAAGTGTTTCTAAAATTATTACGTGTTGGTCAGTTGCTTAACCTTTCTTTTTTCAAAGAGCGTATTGATAGAATGATATGAATGACTAGAGAAAAATTTTAAGATCGGTTAAAAGTCAAGTAATAAAAACTGTTCATACTAGGATTCGAACCTGTGGCCTCCGTAACCGGCGCTGACGACGTTGACCACTCAACCACGTAGTCGGCCGAAACAATTATGTTTTAGGAATAAGTAAACATAACGGAATACAATAAAATCAACACTTTAGTATCACCCATTTTGACCAACATTTCTTAGGAATACGATTTTTTCATTGCATTAAAATAATGACACACAATTTTAAGATAATTAATAACCTGGTTAAAACAAATATTCTTATACAATTACAGGAAATATTATAGATACTAACTCTCGCGGCTCGGAGACTAGAAAAATACTTCTCATCCGATGGGGGTCGTTTAGGGACCCCAGTGGTTTCCTCATTTTTGTCCTTATTCTTATGAATTTCAAAAAAAAAATAGTCGTAAGGGCTTTAAAATATCTCTTTGCATCATTCCTCACACATTTTTTTTATAAAAATCCGTAGTTTTTTAATAAATAATCATATTTTAAGTTGCGCGTAAAAAAGACGTCATCTCAGCACACATATGAAATTGCAACTGACGAGTTTAGCCCAGCTATCTTACGAACGATCGCTTATCGCGGGCGCTTATCTCGTTATCGCATTATCGATTATCATTAAACTACAAAAGGTCCAAAAAACTATGATATAAGAAAACCTTAATTATAAACATTGTATCACCCATCTTAAAATAGATATTTAAGAAAATGTGGGTATTGGGGTCGCATTTCTTGAGCTTAGAACCGGAAAAGCTAACAACGTTTCTGTTGAACTGGAGAGAAATTTCTCCATCAACCACATTTTTAAGGGATAATAAAGGGTGGAAGTGTCGAAGAAAAACAGTAAGTATTTAGATAACAGCTTTTTTATGCTCCACTTTCAAGATCGAATCGGATTTTTAAGAAAATATAAAAAAACTACGGAAAACTATTCTTTCGGATTTAAATACATAAATAAATGCTTGAAATCGTCTTTTTACAGATTTAAACTTTGCGCATTGAAGTAACACGTAATTCAATGACAGATAAGTCCAATTTTTACTTGCCCGTAATCAACGTTTTCCAAACATTTTATTGCAGTTTTGACAGTCCTGATACATTTTAGTATATTGAGTACTCACTTTAATGTTTTGTTTCCCGCAATTTGCGTCTCAAATACTCTAAACTTCAATTAATTTTAAGATAAACAGAAGGCCTTTAAAACTTTTTTTATTAACATTCATAACGTACACGACCAAATATTTAAATAAATTTAATGAATTGAAAGAGTTGTATTTATATGTAAAACACAGAAATATAAAAGATATATATTCGATTAGTTTACGTTTTTCCACTATTTGCGTTTTTTGGTCTTTAAAAACGTATACTCGGGGTTTCACTGAACTTAATAAAATTTTGTATATATTGAAAAATAACTAGCAAAATTAAGTAACTCGTCAATTAAACCCAGGACGTATATTTAAAAAAAAATGTTTTTCACTTGGTTCCTTAAGAGCCAGCAGCATGTCGGAAGTATTTTTTAGCACCGTAGGGGAAGTGTCAAGAGGTGTTTTTATACTCAGTACACGAGAAACATTGTTTTTTTTAATGTTGCGGTGCAATAAAGCATCTGAAAAACCTTATTTCCCGCCTTCATACGTTGCTTGTTTGAAAATTGCAAACGAATATTGACTGCGAAATTGTAACTCAAACACTTTTGATAGACAGGGACATAAAAAGCAGTCTCCTGCGCGAAATGTATGCAAATGTCGCTGAGGAAGCAGGATGGATTACGCTCCGTGTGAGCTGTTTGCCAGAAACTTGTATGGACAGGTCAAAAGGATAAGCTTCATGTAAATAACGACAGAACAAAGTCAAATAGGGGGCGAGAGTTTTCAAAAGGGAAAACACTGCCGCATCAGATTTAGGACTTTGTATTTCAAAGTTGTTTTGACAAGGAGTGAGCTTTAAAAAAAACCAATAGCCTTTATTAGGGTAGTGGTAGAAATACTCAGTAGCTGACTGAGCCTTACACATTACTCACTTCATTTATCAGAAATATTAGAAACATTACTAAACCGTGTAGAAGAATTAGGCAGAATAACCGTACAGTAGAAACCCCAATTACATTACCCCGAATTACGTGCTGGATTGAAATATTTGCCGCAAATCTCCCAATTGCACGGTCGCATTCCATTGTCATTACTAAGAGACGGTCGTCTGTGCCGCGCATACAGTCAAATGTTGGCTAGCGTCTGTGTATTCAACATGTGCCAGGCTATACACGCATAGCCGGGCGTCTGCCTGTGTGCGAGATATTTACTACTACAAAAACTAAGGGAAATCTTAGTTTTGCGTTTTCCGCGGAAAAAAACCAAATTCCTAATTTTGTATGAGATTTACACCCCCAATTACACGGTCCCGACTATAATGTAAATGGGGGTTTTACTGCATTTAGATTTTAGAGGAGTCCTAAAAAGTTGTAAGTGATGTATCCCAATTGTTCTAATCCTTAAAACGATATACAACTGGTAATCACCAAGTACTAACATTCACTTCTTACTTTTGACTAACATGTCTTAAATTATTAAATCACTGCTTTTTGTGAAAGAAACTTCTGTTTAAACACACCATGGTAAAATCATATACCCCGAATTACGAGTAGACATATTTAGAAAAGTAATAAATATTATTCGTTTCCAACTGCATAAAAGTCATGTTTTAGTGGTTTTAGTTATTTAATTTAAAATACAAATTGTAGACTATTCTTTTGTCCGTTATCGCGTATAAAAAAAACATTTTTACTGTTGTTTAAGTCGATCTATATACTGCCTTTATTTGTTTTGTATTAAAGATATTAGTTAATTAAATATAAATTGCATATTATATTTTAATTTGTTTCACAAAAATAACATTTTATTTTATATTTAGGTACGATACAACTCAGTTGTGGTTAGTATAATTATAAAGATATCCAATATCAAGAACAATAATCACAGGTGACAGGCAATACATTGTAAACAAAGCGAAATTAGTTTCCATACCACATTGGCGTCTGGCGATGTTAATTTTAAATTAACTAATACAGGTGGAACATATTGTGATATTAGATGGATAATTATTATTCAGCATTGAATTAGAGCAGTGATTAGCATGCGTTGAATAAATATTAAACACCAAAATGTGTGAAAATGAAGTCACAGACGCAATTATGCCACAATGCCTACGTTTCACTAATCAAAGAGAAACGATTAGCTGGTTTTGTTATAATTAAATCTAGTTTCTATCCATATTAACGTACAGTAGATGAATATAGCTGAGATTTGACGTCGGTGGTGTTGGTATACATTATATCCGTCATACGTTGGAAATTATTGATAAATGAATAAGCTTTTGTTACATAGGCTCTGAGCTGAATTTAATGTTGAGATATTACTTGTTTTGATTTGCATAAATATTCATTAAATGGTAGCAAAAAAATATTTATTATTAATTAAAAGCAAATCAAATTCAAAACATGATTCAATAAATTTAAATGCATTGTAGAAAATTTGCATATGTCACTTATACAATAGTTTTTTTATTAAAGAATGTAAATAATTTGAAATTAACAAAACATAATGTTTTGTCACAAATCAATTCACTCAACTTTCTTCTAAAAATTCAAATGTTACACTACAGGTTATACGATTAAATTAAGTCAAAAAAACTCTTTTGTACTTACTCCTTAATATAACTTTACTTTACTTTGTTAAGTATAAAATGCACTGTAATAATTATATTCCGATCAGTTTAATATGTGCATCGTGAACGAAACCGGTCCTGATCATAAAAAATAAATGCTGAATTAGTACAAGCGTGTTTTATTTCTTTAATATAATATAATGCCTTTCTATCATGTATTCAGTGATTAAATTTTGTACCTAAAAATTACAGTGTAGAAATAATTTATTAATATAACTCGTGAGTACTAATCAAGTAACGGCTTCTAGGAATTAACTTAAATATATGGAAATTAACACTTAAATATATGGAAATAAGTGTGTAATTTATTTAGGTGTAAAAAAATATATTTTTAATGTAAAACAGCTCACTTCTCGTGTACATTATTTGAAATATACGATGACGAATTGGACAAATATTTGAATATATGGCTTATTTTGATGTAAATAAACAAAATAGGTTTCAAATATTGAGCAAATATTTCGATCTTACTTGATTACAGTAGCACTAATTTTAGATACAAGGGTAGTATGTAAAATATATTAGTTTAAAGAGATAGCGGGTTCAATTTCGGATATTAGTTTCACAGAAGTTTAATATAAAAGGAAATAGCGCATTGACTAGGCTTGTTTAATATGTATAAACACATTTTTTAATTGTAACACTAAATGAATATTTTTTCTGTTACATATAAGTAATATAAATACATCAATCACGTAAGCATTCATATTGCTGACAATATTAGACCAAGGATAAAACTTATCGTCTTCTACCACAGATGATCAGCTTAATAAGGATTATCCAAAGCAGTTTAGACACAAAATTTTATAGAGATATTTGGTCATATTTTTTTTAGATAAATCATATTTTTTTAAATAAAGAGATTGTTTTAATTTATTAATTTTCTTAAACTGAGATAAAATAAAAACATAAATAACACCACAATAGTGTGAGCTATATCTCAAGAAATCCCGTTTTGATTAATTATTTTTTTTGTTTATTATGGATATATGGAAATTAAAAATGTAAATAAAGTGGCTCAGTCTGACTTAATGGTAAACCGTACTATTTAATTTCTACGAAGTATTATTCGAGACAATTATAAATAACAAATATGTATATTAATTAGCAAATTTACAGTTGTTTTATTATCTAAAATATTATTGTTTAAAACGAAACAAGTCGGTTATATACATATAAAAAAACAATAAAAATCAAAATTAGTAAGTGGTAAGTAATACAATACAGCGATAAAAAATTAAATAATTCACCTCCCGAGTAAATAAAAATTAAATGGAAAAACAACTTTGTATGCGAAACAAAATTTACCCTTTGAAAAAGATACACTTCCATAAATTTACATTATTTAACTTAGATTAATATTTTTTTAACAGATGTTATAATTAACGAAATTGTATTTAGACTGGTAAACATGATAGAACAAAGGATAGGGAAGGTTACCCGGGGATTGCCAATCAGTAGAAGCTAATGGAAAACGGTTTTTAAGTACTTAGATGTTTTATTATACAATTTTTGAAGGGTTATATTTCATATGTGAATACGTGCGTGTGTGGTGGAAATAGACCCTTTTTTATTCTAGCTTATGTTTACGCAGATTTATCTCAGGACAATCAAAATTGTATACAACTCATGAATATTCTTTTGGCATGTGGAATCGATTTACTAGCTGATAGTAAGTTGTATGAAACACACAAATGACTAATTATTAATTTCAAACTTTATATGTACATACAATTATATTTTTTATATAAAGAAAATCGCTTAATTGTTAGATATGCTCGTCAAATAATCAACGTTTGAAGTTATTTTTACTTTTATGAATAAATCTAATACCTAGTTATGTACAAATAATCAAAATAAAAAAGACTTAATAAAAAATAATTGAACTAAAGAATTTACAAATTTAGCACTTCCTCTTAAATAAAATCCTTCCGATATGTTGCTGACCCTTAAAGAGTGAAAAAACATGTTTTAACACTTTCCGCCCTTTGATAGACGGTAAAAACACAGGACGTACATTTAAAAAAAAACATCTTTTCGCTTGGTTCTTTAAGGTTTTATTCATGCTCAAATCAATGTTTTTTGATATATGATTATTACTTTAGAATGCAAAATATAGTCAGACAATGAATACAAAAATAATATACCATATTTTAAGGACAAGTTGCAAGCGTATCTACTGGCAGCACAGAAAACTATTCAACTGTAAAATTCAATATGGATTTCGCGGAGTAAATTCGTCTACTTTATACTCAAAATAATTTTACATAATAACAGGTTTTAATTGTTTATGAAGTAAAATCATTTCGCCCTATAAAGTTAGCTTAATGTTTTTTTTATTATTGGAAATTGGATTATTGAATGGATAAATATTCTCAAATAAACTTTAATTTCAAGGATATTCTTACGGGAAAATTATGAGAAATTAATAAATCAGTAGAGCTTTCAACAGAAATGATGATGACCACGAGTCAAAACGTACCAAGACAGGATAAAGACATTTTCACAGGATTGGAAAGAAGCCTACATAGGTATTTCCGCGTGATTGATTAATCCTTAAAAAGTTCCTGAAAATTTTGACAGTTTCCCTACGGAGGGGCCGGTTTGGGAAAAAAGTTCGAATAGCTGGAAGAATTTTATGCCAGATATTAAAGAAAGATTTCAAACCGTTGAGAGATTTTCTTAATATTATTAATAAAGAAATAGAGGCAATAGAAAACTAAATTTACATAATTATTCCCGAAAGAACATTCATTATGTTGATGATTAAATATATAAAAAAGATTGTTTAAAATAAAATTGTTGTTGTTATCTTTGTAAAGAAATATATAATATGAGGTTTAAAACATATATTTCTAAGGAATCGTGTCTTACTATTCATACATTATAGCTTTCATTGTCATTATTTATATAATATTATGTTAATAATAAAAAAGTTTTATGGCAAAATTGGTAAACTATTAAAATTACACAAAAACGAAAAATAAATGTTTTATTTTCAAATAACAATGTAATTAAAATAATATAATTTTTATTAACGAGAAATATAAACATACAAATCATAAAAGCATTGATAAATAATGGTCACAAAATAAATATTGTATATACTTTGTATTTATTATAGTTTTGGATATATGTATTGTATTGTTCAAGACTTGAGAACTTCTAAAATTAAATATGACTAAGGGAGAAAGTCTTTTTTCATTCAAGTTTATTTCAAATAATGAAAATGCAAGAAATTTGAAAATTTATTCTAATTGTGATTTTTTTTTTCAATAAACTGTTAACAAAATCTTAATATTACTTTACAATAATTATGTCAGCTCCAAATGTAAAGAATATGGACTCCATGACTCCATGTACCCATGTACCCATTTTCAGAACGTGGTAAAAAAAAAAGCAATAGTAAGCTTAACAGTTTTTTCTGAAATCAATTTACTAGATTGTTTAAGGGTAGTGGAGACAAATCCATAAATCGATGTTAAAAAGTGCCCCATCAGGAGTTCGAAGTCATGACCCGTGCAACCTTTTTTAGGACCTTAATTAAATAACCAGTGTATTTATAGTTTTACACATCAACTTTTCATTTGATAGTCAGTCTGCTTTCACAAATCAATCTCAATTATTGAGAGATGGATGAAATATATCAACGATAAACTTAACGTCTTGTTTTCGCTTTTAAGACACTTTTTACAAAATTTTCTGATTAAAAAATAAGTCGAATCATTCCTTATTTTCCTAGAATTTAAAACTTTAAATCTGAGAGTTGATGAAGGCGAAGATTTTGACGGACTTTCAATCTGACTCATTCGCACCTTATGAAACGAAAAAGAGCGTGCAATTTAAAACAAACTATCTCAATCTTCACAGTGATTTATTTTCATTGCAATTAACTGTATTAGACATTTTGATTTTCAAACTGTGGGTAACATTTCTCATTTAATAAATATCGATCACTCTGCGTCAAAAATGTCGTAAAACAATTGTCGTCACCTGCATTCCCGCGATCCATATTTCTGGCTTTAATAGTTTTCACGCGAACAATGTATGATAAAACAGAAACCGCACAAACTTTCAGCGAATGAAAAATGAAATATAAACGTTTTGTGAATTTGTTATAAATATCTATTAAAAGCATTTAAATAAAGGTGATTTTAATCTGCTTTGAATTTTACGATCAATGTTTCCTTGAAAGATTTTCTAAAGTTTTTATGGTCCTTGACGTTTTGGAAAACTCGTTAAAACTTTGAAACTTAATTACTGGTTGTGTGTCCAATTTGATGTTAGAACTGTTTATAAAAGTTGTTTTTGATTATATAGAAAAATCAGTCTACGTCTTTAATATTATCAAATAATAGATTTGTCGTAATCGTAAGATTAAAAAGAGAAAAGCGAAACATTTCTTTATACATTTTGTATTTTAATACATTATATCCATGAATTGAAATCATTTGTGAAAGTTATCTAGTGTATTAACGCTCAGGTCAACATCCTATTTAGTAGTTTTTCGTATTACATTGTTTTGCCTTTGTGGAAAAATCGGAGTAGCGATTTAAGCTTTCGCGATAAAATTAAGCGAGTAGATGTGGCAGATAGTAGAGCATTATTACCCTTTGCCCTTAAATTCATTAAATGTGTTCAACCCTTAGGGCGGTTGTTGCTCTCCGAAGAAAATTTATCCGAATACGTTTAGCGTTTATTCTGCGTCTATTCATTGGAGTGTTTTAAGGACAATCATTATAAAAAATATTTCTCATTTCCTGAAAGAAATAATTGTCTTTTTTTGTCTCTTTTAGCCCAAAATCGTAATCCGTGGAGATTTTTTTATTCGGACTCCATAAAATGGCATAAAATAATTGTATTAATAATTGAAACTCAGTATGAATTGCGTGAATTATTTTATTATATTTATATATATGAAATTATATTTACATTCTTTAGTTGGTATCTATTTTGGCTAAAAAGTATATTGACTACAAACGTATTATTTCAACAGAATGCGTTCAGCAAGATAGTTGTAAGACATTTAGTAAGCCACACTACCTTCAAAGTGAAACAAAACAAAAAAAAGGAAGGGAAAAAAGGACCATTTCTAATCATTGAAAAAATCCAATTAATTGTCTGTATTCTAATTTTAACAAGTGTCCCGGACTATTTTTTGCTATCGCGAGCATTTTAAGCTCATGGTAATTATCTATTTGCTAGCTTTACGTTATGGTGCGTTTCTAGGGAACTAATGTTATAACCACTCGTACGTAACTGATATTAATTTAGGACAATATAATGACGACAACTACTGTTCTTCTTTACTTACATTTTTCGAAATATTGTCATTCTTTTGTAACCATTTTAAATATCCCATATCAAAATTATTCTTTACGTAGGCAGCATATATCTCGTGACAACGAGGTATAAGGTAATCATAACGGAAGTAAAAAATGCCAGTTTTAAAAATAACAAAACCCACGCCATACTATACATGCTGACGGCGCGTAAACTCACCCACACCGTTTGGAACATCTCGAAACTCTTCACCGCAGCATCGCAATGGTTAAGTATCACTTTGTACTCAGATATCCACCCCTATTATAGTCATCGCTTTAACCCCCCATCCGCCCCGCCCGCCGCTATCCACCGAAATGTTCCCTTGGAAAGTTTCTCGGCGTAGAAGTGCCGACTATATAAATGACACCAATTATTGGAAATCCTCGCTGGTCGCTTTCTGATACGACGCGTTTTTTCACCCCGTTATAACTTGCATTTCGGCCGAGAAAAATTAACTTGACGGGAAGGTTAAAACTGTCACAATAGGCTTTTCATGTTATTATGATTGAAAGCCTTATAATTTTAAAGAAACTCTTGCAGTTTTGTCTTCTGTTTTTTTTTATATAAAATAATTAATACATCGATTCGTAATAGGCAGAAAATTGTAATAGACAATTTATAAATTGTACAAATTTGTATAAATTAAATTCGAAAAAGCAATCCGTTATGTTCGGTTAGTAATATGTAATCAATGCCTATCTTGATATTATTATAAAATTGTTTGAGTATTTCCAGTTCTCTAGATCAGCGTTTCTAAATATGGGTCAAAACACTAAAATACACAGGCTCTAAAAAATATCAGGCGAATGAGATAACGCTGACTTTTTTTGTCACTGACGCCTTAGTTGATATTGAACAATCATTGGTTTAAACAAAACTTACCGAATTGTGTCGATTAAGTTCTATTGCCGAGTATGGGTCGATATGAAGTTTAAGAAACAACAATTAAAACAATAGTTTTGTAAAGCATAAATGGTCAGACGACGATAAGAACGATTACCGTCAAATACGTACCAGTTACTGTTTCCTGCGGTCGTTCTCAATATGACAGTATGATAAGCCAGCTTATTTGCGGACACCCATATCCTTGATTTCACATAAGTGACTTAATTTGTCTTTAACAACTATAAACAGAACAGCGTTTACAATACACACAAAGGTTAATTTATTTCATTATTTCAGCTCTTCTCAATTTTTGTAACTTTATTTCTTTACTATTTTTCATGCTATCTATATTCGTACAGTAGTGGTCAAAATAAACCATTTATATTTGTCATGTTCGTGTCATTTTTTTTTTAAATTGATGAAATATTTAAAAGCACAGATCTACTCTTGGAATAAAAAAATATAGTTAAATTTCAAATTTGTCTAAAATTGTTTTTTTTAATTACAAACGCAATTCGATAAATTTAAATACACTAAATCGTCTGAAAAAATTAAAATACCCATATTAAATTTATTTATTTCGATATTTAAGGAAGTATGTAATACGAACTAAATTTATTTCGTTGCCAGTTATTACTGGTAGAAACCTATAAATAAATTAACGCTTTTTAGCTGTATCGATATTTTATTTCTACAGCTTCCCAAAGACGATTAGATAACTAAACATTTTGGCCAATTATTCTTTATTTATTCCTCTTAAAGTGTACGGCAATTCATCACTTTTCGCTTCATAGTATTTTAAAACAAGAATTTTCGGCTTAAAGTTTTATGGCAGTATAACAACGATAATTTTCCATTCTGGCAAATGGCCTTTTAAAAAATGACGAAACACATGTAATTGTTACAGAAAGTTTTTCAGTGGCACATAATATAGTAAGAGTTAACAATGTATAGAAGGGATGTCCGTTCGACCTAACAATAATATAACGTCGTCACAAAAAAAGGTCGGTACTTGGAAGATAATCGTATATAATTTTTGTCTGGTATAGCAATTAGCAAGCAAATTAAATAGCAGTAATATGGCGCACTAGACCAAAATCTATTGTCACTGGGGGCATTAAACCGGTGATAAAACGGGTATTCAGTAGCGCTGCTTCCATAACCCCCCACCGGCAAACAATAAGAGGCAATCCATCCCCTTTCAAGGCGAGTATAATAATAAGTGGAGGTGGATGGGTTTGAAACAATAGGGTGGGAGTTAACGGTGCTCAAAGTTAGGGCGGATTTCTAGCCCCCCGCTGACGGATGGGCCCCCCACATGGGGTGGTTGTCAAAGTGTGCGGTTTGGAATAATTTATGCAATGACGCATATTTCGCTCGTTCTCATATGGGGATGCACTGACTGCTTGTGGCAATAGAAACCCGAACTTAAATTAACAATTAATCAACGACATTAAATAAGAACTGACTGTAATAGCTCTCGGCAGGTTTTTATCGAATATAATAAAGAATTTAGATTCATATGCGAGAGTTTGGTTTTCGAGCGAATTTTAGAGATGTCTGTCTAGATTTTAGATTATTATAAAATAATGAAAAACAAAATAACACACCAGATCATGTTTTTTAAAAATACGGTCTGAGGTGTATTCATATGCGGTTCATTCGAAACCATTAATTGTTGATTACTATACAATCAATTGTTTTTCTATGTTGAAATTCTTTTTTCGTGGTAATAAATAATGCCTACGGGTTTAGTGTGTACGGTTTTTTTTAATCCATGTCCGCTCCCAATGTGGATCATATGACCTCTTTATGGAGATATCTCAACAAAAGGTTTACTACGAGAACTGTTTGTTACACAGTCGCTCAAACTCTCTTTTCCAACAAGACAAGTAAGGATAGAAGTTTTAGGGATTGGAAAGGGTGGGAGGGAGCTTTTAGACATCAAAAACACTCATGCCTTCGAACAGGAATCGATTCATCGATTGAAAAATGCTGTTCGTAGTAGGAATCGAGCCCGTGAGATCCGGCAAGGAAGCCGACAACGCTAACCGCTGCGTCAAAGGACCAGATGGCACCTTACGGTATTCTTCGGAATAAAACGTTATGGGGATATTGCTAGAAATGCAGTAAAATGTTCATGAAAATTCATTAACCCTCCAGAGACGAGAGCTTTTTTACTTGTTTGAAATCACGAATAACTCTTATTCCTAACAAAAAAAAAAAAAAAACATACAAAGTCGTTTACAAGGAGGTTTACAAGTAAGGACAAGCGTGACCGTATGGGCAAGCAAACATTCGGGGTTGAAATATAGCTAAACAGGATTTTTTTGTAATATTTACAATTTGACCTCTTTAGATCAACATAATTTCAATACAAATATATTAGCAAAAGAACTGTAAATAATTTGATGTTTTGATAAAAAAAATAACAGTTTCAAAACGGAAATTCAAAAAATCGCATGTGATTTTGGTGGCCGTTTCTGACCCAACGGCTGATGACTAACTGAAGTCTGTAAAGCAACAATATTCAGGTAGAAAAAAGATGAATAGTGGGTTCAATAGATAGCGGTGTTTACTGTGACCATATGGTCACGCTCGTCCTTGGAAGGTTAAGAATTGGCTGAATTTTAATATAGGTGTACTGAAAAAAATACATTTTTTCATCGTGTGAATCTGTGAACCCTTTCAATGCCTTGCAATTGGTCATAAATGCGACAATTATAAAATAAAATATTGCTGGTGGCACATAATGGATCTGAAAATAAAATAAATAAACCCATTTTGCATGAACCATCAATCAACGCGCGAAAATGTTTATATTATTCAACAATTGTGGCAGTAATAATAATCTTGCATCCACTGCATTCAGAATGAAGATTTATATTAATTAGACTGAGTCTTGGTTTGCTGATAACGTGGTACATAAGATTAACGTCGGTATCCAAAGAAGCAATGCAGCAGCCGTTTTGGCTACCCTTGATGCATCAAGGGGATCGGTGATATCTTCCACCCCAGCTGGGGTGAACGGATATCACTTCGAGTTACTAAAATACTCCCAAGGTAAAACTTTCCGCTTAAAATAAAATTATTTGTTTGACGTTACATTGAATATTATTACTATCCAACACTAAATAATTGTATACAAAATCATATAAAAAATTTAGTTGTAAAAGAAATATTTTAAACGAATTATTGAAATCAAATGAATTTTTTCGTTAAAACTTAATATTCCATTTTTCAGAGTCTAAAAAGTCATATTAAAAATGGCTTACACAATCCCACATTATCCTTAAAAATAATCACTACCATAAGGAAAACTTCAAACTATACAGAATGCTAGATAATTTTTAAACATTTCCGCTCCCTATCTTGAGCATATGGCTACCACGTGGTTCTTCCAAGGTTCTCTGTCTCCCACCGGCTTTCTTGCTACCTCCCATGTCATCCGAGCGTCCGTAGCTCCACCGAGTACATCTTATGGATGATCATCAATGGTCTACCACGGCAGCAAGATCCATTCGGATGGTTAAAGAGACAATATATATATATACAATATAATAATATTATTACTGACATAAAACGGTCTTGATCTTCGACAATTTGTTTTTGCATTCTTTTGTCATAATATATATCCAAGTTAATATGATTTTAAACATAATTCTGATGAGGGCATAAGTCGAAATAACTATCAACATTCATTTGTAGAAAAAAAATACTTAAATATCTTTTTCACCTTACTACAATGAAGTTCCACCAAGTAAATGCCAACTTAATAGATAAAGTAAAATTAAAAACAATTTAAAGTAATAACTATTTTGAAATTTAGGTAAACGGATTGAATCATGTTTAGCAAGGTTAGAATTTATTATTTGTCATTGTTTCCTGATACTCAAGGGGTTGCAGAAATGCCACATTATTTATTTATATAATTTCAAAGTGGTTCGTAAAAATAATACATTTTATTGGACAACCAAAAAACTACGATAACGAAGACAAAACAACCCTTGTCTATTTGGGATGAGCTATCGACAGACTGGTATTGAATACTTAATGAAAACACACAGTTTATTAAGTATTTTATGAAAGCTTTGTATTCCAAGTTCAAGCCTTAGTGTATATTCTTTTACACGTCGGAAAGCTTAAAACCAAGTCAGGCAGAATTCGAACATTTTCAGATGAACTCAATGAGAACAGCTATGTATACGTTTAATATAATGTAATTCAACCGTTTAGTGCAGTCTTGGGGAACCTGCGGCCTTTTGACATGATTGGCCAATTCTGCTAATTTTTGTAAATTCGTAAATTCTTGGGATTTTGGATTTCAAAATTTCTGGAAGACCTAAAAAAATGCCTGCGCTGGTAATTTTGGGAAATCCGCAAATTTCTGGGCTTTACAAATTTACATGAAATTGTTTCCGTCCAAAGATTCCCTAGTCAATTCCCTGTCAATGTTTACTGCGGCCTTATGTCGAGTCAAACAAATGATTGTGGCCTTTAGAGAAGAAACATTCCCCACTCCTGGTTTAGTGTTTTCATGCTTTTTTAAATCGGTTTAAGGCAAACTTGGCATATTAAATCAAGCATTTTTTTTAAAGTAAGCTAGTAAGTTTTTTAATCTTTTATGCTATACTTAACGTTTTATTTGACACTAACCGATACAAGGCTTATTCCGCAGCGCGACAGCGTAATTCAGTTTATTTGTTGTTGCCTAGAATATAAAATCCTTTAGTCTTGCTTTAATTCACTATGGAGTGCATAAAGTAAAAAAAGATTCATGATTTAAGATATACTCCAATCCCATACCACGACGTCATTATTCAGATATGTTTAGCATTGTAGCTATCAAAACTACATAGTTTACCAAATAACATTATTACTAGCATCTAAATATGTGCAGATAACAACAATAGTATCATGTCACGCTGATAATTTGGGCAAGTCGTTAAATTCCTGGGTTATAAATAATTTTCAAAAAATGTGGTTAAACGCCGCCCTACCAATATTTTATAATGTACTCTAGGGTCCAAACAAAACATTTTGAAATTAAACTATAAGAGATCATATATCAGTTTAAATTTCTTTGTGTTACACTAGGCGTTATTAATTTTTTTTAAAAAATAATCTCATTATGAAAAGTATAACGGAATAATTGTGTTAAAATTACAATGGTGTTGCACGCTTTTTATACCGTTAATTGAAATACATATTTTAGTTGAGAGCTAGATTTGTTAATACAAACGATCGAAGTTTTAACAATGATTTTCAAACGACTTGGGAGAGAAGAAAACAAAGAAAAGGAAAATGTATAGCATAAAGATAAAAATAATAATTATAACGTACTATATTTTGTCAACTGACCACAATCATTCAACAGTAGATCCACGATCTATCACTCTCAAAATCATCGTTTTCTCGCATATGTAGTTAATTTTTTGTCCCGTCAAATAAAACCCGTTTTAGATAATCCCTCATTTGTATTTTTGTGTCTGATTTTTTTATTTTTTTTTCTACATTAAACAATTTATACATAATTAGTACGATCTAGCTTGATACATCGATAGATTACGCAACTAATTTAACAATCCATCAGAATGAATAAATTGTAGACAATTCATTATACATACGTATCATATTACGTGAAAATGATAAGGTGTACCTTAACGGAACAGTGAAGTATTGAAAAGATTTTTATTGTATGCTTTGAAGTCAAATATCAAAGCAAAATTCGAGAATTTCGATCTTCATATTATATTACCTAAATAAATTTTAATCATTTCCGCTTTTACAGTTACAAGAATTCAACATGAGCAATAATAATAATACTGCTTATCCATATAAATTTTGTAATGAAAAAAACAATTGAAAATCAATTATATGAAAACATCGGTGACATCTTCGCACAAGATGAGGAATTTACTTCGCCATGAAAAAAAAAAATCGTTAATTTAATTTTACAGAAAACTTTTGAAACAAGGAAAATTTTCTCACGTCTAAGACAAATTTGAATATATAATCTATTTAAAAGTCGGCCAATGAAGTTCGACAATTCTATAATTTGCCATCCTAATGCCTTTACGGTGTTGGTCTAGGTCTCATTGCCGTGATGACATCAGATAGTGCGTAAGGTACAGAGGCTCTCTTGGATTGGACTACACTAACACCACTGCTAATAAATGATTGGCCGTATTTATCTAAAGCCTTTTGTGTAAGATCCACCACCAAGCCCTCATTAATCACTCTTAATACTATAAATAAAGACGAGGAAAAGCGAAGAAAAAATGTGAAAAATAAAAGACTCGAGACTAAATTTATCTTGTGACGCTGATGGCCTGTCTCGCTGAAATGGTTATCGATTGTAACGTATTTTTTTATATAAAAAGAAACCATTTTTTCTCAAATCTTGGCCATGCAGTCTCTCTGGCAAATAACGAAACGAAACAAATGGGACTAATTCCTAATATTCCATTAAATATATACGTTAACGATTTATAACGACCCCAGAGGGTTGTAACTTACATTGCCGAGACAAGAATTTTATTGTAAGGACATTTTGGATATTCGAGTATTTCTTTTTTTCTAGTTATATTTTGCATATAAATATGAAGAAAAAACAAAGCGAAAACATACTATGTCAAAAAAAAAGTAAGTTTTCATTAGATTTTGTTTGGTATAAAAAAAGAATATCGTACTGTTAAGTGTTCGAAAATTGTATCTAAACAAAGACAATAATAACTTGTATTTACAAACCTATTTCACGTTAATGGATAACCCAATTCTAGTGAATAATACGTAATAAACTTAATAGAGCTTTCGACTTAGCGATGATTAAAACATAATGTTTCTTGATTGAATTTATAAAACTCCATTGTAATATGGGGAAATATAATATCAAAGTATTTTAGTTCTACAAATATTATTTTATATAGCTTATATTAGCTATATAAATACTGTATCAGAAGAGATATGGATCAATGGATCATCTCATCTACTTGTGTATATATTTAATGATGAATTAATGTAAGTTTGAACATAGTTATGATGAAGGCATAAGCTGAAATAGTATATCAACCGTATATAAAACAATATCTGTGGAACTAAAATAATTTGATATTTTTTCACCTCATATCATATTGTTTTCTATTTCTCTTAAAATCGCGTAACTAACTATTCCGGAGACACATAATACATACATATACTGTTAAATTAAACTCTATCGGTGCATTCTGATTAAATATGGTATGAATCTTACATGTATTGGAAATTCAGTCTATAAACGTTAAATGTCTACGAATTCAATTCGCTTTATTGGCATGTGCCTGCCAATTAACGCCCAAACTGAGATAACAATTATTTACCATAACCATCAATTGGCGTCATTCAAATCACCTTTGACTTTAATTACATAAAGTTACAACGATTTTCTGTTAAGCAACTTTCCGACTCCAAAATTAAACTATTAGGAACTTTAACTCATAATGATTGAAGCAGTAGGAATGATTCTTGATAAGGTATATTTAATGTCGATCAGGGCTGTGAGTTGAGTCAGAATCAGCAAATTCGAGCGATTTCACTCATTTTTAATGACTTACGAGTGCATCGTATCAATAATGAAATTGTACCATATGTTTTGTTGACAAGAATGAATGCTCGAAGTTCTGAAAGACTAACTATTTTTACGTCCGTCTTTTTCTAGTGTGTTGGTTAAGTTTGCCAAAACGTACCTTCTTCTTTAATTTTAAATTATTATAAATATAACTGATTTTTTGATCTGCCAACAAGCACGACGTGAATTTAAAAGCCGGGAACTGTGGAAAACTTTAGAGGAATAATCGTTTTGATCTGATTTGGAATGAAATAATGTCGAAGTCGTGTTACTTTTAACAGCTTCAGAGCCTTGATTTCAATTCGAAAATTTGACTATTTAATTGACCAATATTTGAGTTGTAAGTTTTGAATCAATATTATCACCATGATCGGTATTTGATTACTGAATACAATTAGCAAAATAAATATAACTGTTCATAAATAGTTACTTATAATTTATTGATGTAAAAAATAAGTCTGATTTTATAAAGATAAATATGCAAGCGGAGAGAAGAAAAAATGATTGCAATATTCATTTGAATAACTTCCTGGAAAATTAATATAAAATTTATTGTTTTCCTTTGTAGAATTGAGAAGCATTTAGTGAAAAGTGAAGCCTGTATACCACGGAAGGTATTCAGTATCAATCCTGAATTTGCTACATTGCAAGTCTAGATATACACAAATATATACATATAAGTGGGTGAAACCACGCTTCAATAAAATTCTAAATAAAGCATTTCAATTGAGAGAATGAATGCAAGAAAAGAGTGTTGAAGAATCCATAAAACCTTTTGACTGAAGTAGAAAAAAATAAAACCTAAAACTTTTCTCCAAAGCGACAATTTTGTTCGAACAGTAATGAAGTCGGCAACACTTGTTGAAAGCGCCGGGTGTTTTGAAACGAATCTTCTTTTTTTTTTAAAAGAAAAAATGCTTTCAATTAGAGTAGAGTAATTTCGAAAAGTAGTAAAAACTACTTTTCTTAATGATGCAATTTTCATTTATCATTGTGTTTGATTGTAGTTATTATTATTAAATTGTGTGAATCGCCTTATTTGTCCGATTCGTATAAATTGAATAATTCAGCCTTAAAACGGAAAGTGAGAAGTAACGATCCATTTTTGGCATATTAAATGCAAAGGAACGATTTTTTGTTTACTCATATTAAAATTTGATAACAATAAGCTTTGTAACAACAAATTAAAATACTTGAACGTGAAAACAAAAAAAAATCTGTAGATTTAAACACTTCGCCATCGCAGAATTGTTCGCTATCGTACAGTTAGGTGTATTACATGATTTTGTCTATTTTTTTTGACCTCTCACGTGATAGGTGGTTGACTACAATTGTGTTTACTTAAGTATAATTATCGGTTCTGGTGAATGCAAAAAATTAAGCTTTACATATTTCTGCCTATCGTAAATGCAAAAATTACTTTTTTTTTTAAAAATGTAAATTTATATATAAAATAATATGAGGAATTAAAATATGTAATAAATATTTTTTAACATTTTTAGGTAGCAGCCGGTGTATTGAAACACAATTTGGGTTAAACTTTAACAAATGGGAACAACAATAAAGTATTTCAATGAGAGCTAAGAAGCTTTCTAACCATGGTATAGTTAAGCATCTTTCAGATTTACATTTTATTGTTTCGTAGACAACATTAATGAAACAAAGCTAGCACACTTCCGGAACACCTGACGTAAAGCGGAAGTCATCTACGGAAACGCGTTCCTGTGAAGCAAAGCAAAGTAAATAGTAGAATTTTTGAGAAAATTGATTTCCACGGCGCAGGTAAAGTTTACAAAACGGAGGAAAATGAACTGCGGCTTTTGAATGGAAAACAGGAAAGCGAGGAAATGATAAAGCTGCAATGCATTTGTGTTTTTCAATACCCATTGAAAAGAGTGAAACCGGAAACCAACTTTTGAACGAAAGTGCTTTGTTCAGATTATGTTCAAGAATTGATGCGTAGCATACTAATTTTCAAAACGTATATACTATCTGCTCATACTAGATTCCCAAAATTTATTATTAAAACATTCTACGAAAATTGATTGTCATAGAAACAATTCAAATGTTGTCAAACAACACTGAAAAAAAATATATAAGCTGTCATTAACGGGAAAAAAATAGATTTTATATTTTTAAGCACATATTTTAAATAGTTTGTGTTGTTTGCAGATCAGAATGACAAATATTAAATTTACAATAAAAAACCTTAAAAATATCTAATAAAATCGACTTCAAATAGTTCTTCATTCAGTTGACGAGATATATACTATTCAGTTATGTGTCGGCTCGAGAAAATATAATAATTAAAAATTGATTTAATAAAATTATTGTTGGTGTTTGTTTTTCAATAATCCTGAGTCGCAGACAATGGATATTCAAAATTGTTTTTTTTATTCTCTTGAGAATGAAATAAAGGAGACTGAAAGGGTCCTTCCGATGCATTCTTCTCTAGATTGGGTAACTGACGCGGGTGGGAACTCTTGATGGATTGATGTGCAAGGACCGAAACTTATCAAAAGCCCTGCAAAGCTTGGACGGTGTAGAATCAAGTATGCGAAGCGTTGTACAGATATACAAAACTTTTTTTCGTAATTATTAAAACATAGGAAAAATACAAGATTAATAATAAATATAATAAATACAACTTTCCAAAGTTAAAAATTTAATTTAATCAATTTAGTGATTTTAATTAATCAGATTCTAGAGAAGCAAACATGAATGTACATATATGATAACAAAAAAGGAAGTTTTCTAATCTAAGTAATCTAAAGAAAACTAGGGATAATCAACAAAATATTGTTCGATGGCAATTTATTTTACCAAAAATAAAATTTTCACCAACCGTTGGTCAAAAATATTTTAGGATAAAAGCAGTCTCTTGAAAAAGTCGAAATTGCCATAAATCCAGTAAGTACCTTTACTGATATGGCTGTATAAGCATTTTTCTATATTGATGCATAGATATTATTTAAATTAAGATTTCGACTGCATAGACTGCTTTTGACAATTGCTACATTACCTATATTCTACGTCAATTACTAAAGTTCAACTTTACTTTATGTTCAAGTAAAAATTAAATGTGTTATTACTGAAATTTCAGAAAATTTAAATATACTTAATTCAAATATTTCGGTGAAAATTAATTTATTGAGCATTATCAAAACTCTTAGATAATGGAATTTGAGGTAAACAAATAACCTATCGTACCCATATAACTTGATTCCATTCCTACATTACTCATCAATCCATATTTAAATTACTCACTTTGGCACGTGTGCCGTTGCTTATTTATTACTGCTTTAAGGGTAAACTCCAAGGGGAATAGGTGATAAATTTAGGCTTAAAAAATCTCAACTCTGTAATCTATTTGCGTGCGACCTTGTGATAAGAATTTGTTGTGAGATGTGGAGTGTGGAATGTAGGTGATACTTTTAGATATTTAGATTCCATGCCAAGACTCGTATATATCACTTACTCTTTTTTGTGTAATTCCATCCTGATAAAATATTTAATTAAAAACAGAATTTATTTTAAAAAAATACGCACGGTTAAGATCAATAAAAGACGGTTAAAAACGAATAAGTGGTATGAGATTAAACAAAAATACGCGCCATAGTATTAACATCAATGAATGAATGTAAGATTTTCTTATTTCGGGATTCTAACCATTCATTGCTCCCGCAATGGAATATAACGAAACACCGAGAACGTTAACCAGATGGCTACATGGACGCAATAAGAATATATATGAGTAATTTAATATTCACTCACCTGATAAGTACACCGAATAAAAAATAATGTGAAAACGTTAGATTTTCAAATTAATTGTAAGAGCTGCAATTTGTCGATTTGTGCTCCCGTACATACCTGTAAACAAAAATAAATGTATTTATTAAAAATTTGAAAAGTAAAAAGTAAATAATTCTATCATCCGAGTAGGTAATAAAAGAAGGAATACAAAATAAGCGTAAGTAAACGTGTGACATTGCGCATTGCTTTGTTCAACGATATTTAATAATATTAAACTGAAACATATTTTTTCGCAGATTACATTTGTCATGACATATGATAATATAGTTTATTTAATTTTTTTTTTGTATCTGATTATTTAATATTTTAATCAAATCATCAGGTCTAATTTCACCGAAAAATATGTTTGTTTTATTTTTATATATGTTATATCCAGCCTCCATGTAAAAAAATACAATAAAAATGTGAGATTTAGTTTATGATAATTTAACGTTGTAAAACAAAGTAAAAAATATGCTTTTACATCTCAGTTAGCATTTTTACAGTCTTCCAATGAAAATGTTGACTTTATATTACAATTCTCCTTAAAAATAACAAATAATATAGCTGTTAATTTTATTTAAAACAAACAATGTTATTTTAATCTAGCGGTAAAACAAAGATACAATTTTTGATTGGGTTATAAAACCGAAATAAAAAAATACATTTCACTTATAATTTGTAAATACAGATACTTTGAAGTGAATAGATTTTCGGCAGCTTGTTTAGGAAAAGCTTTTGAAGGAGATATCTGTGTGTTGTTTGTATCGAGACTTTGATCCGGGGGCTGCGGAAAAACAGGTTTTCTCAGGTAAAAGAAAACTCGCATTTAATTTCAGGAAGATAAAATCGAAGGAAATCTCTATGGCTCAGGGGCGTGTGGCCTCTTCAAAACATTGAACGTATTATCATCTTATCTTGCTTGTTATAATATAATGTAATATAAATATTCAACATACACGACTACCCATTTTTTTAAAACAATATACCAGTTTTCTATATTATAAGAAAACGAGAGCTTAAAAATTGATGTTCGCTTGTAATTATTTCCATATACTCAATCAAAAGCATGCTTTGACGAGATCTAAAGAAGGTATAAAAGTACTGTTGATAATAATTGAGTATCCGTGTTTGATAGATGTAAATATAACCATTGATTGCAACGTTTATAAAAAATGTAGAAGAAAAATGCACGGCCAATTACCTTTCTATTGTAATATATTTTTAAAGCACACCGTCTTACCAAAATATCTTTAGTATTAAATCACCTAAGAAAAATTGTTGTTCGAGTGTTCGACAAAGGGTCCGTGGCATAGCGGTCAACGTCGTTGGCTTCCGTGATGGATCTCACGGATTCGATTCCCAGTACGAACAGAATTTTCCCCAATCCATGTATCAATATCTATTCGAAGGCGTGGGTATATATGATGAATAAAAGTCTTTCCCACTAATATTATACTAAAAACGCAGCGTCGCATGTGTGATAAACTAACTGCTCGTAGAGTTTAAGTCATATTCTCGCATCTTTACTCTCTTTGAAAAAATATGTCGTAACACTTCTCGTATAAAAAACTTCAATTGATATGTTTTCATTATCGGCTATATATTCCACATTGAAATGGACAAGGATAAAATTAAGATTAACTTTAAAAACACTTCTGCACTGCAGCTTACATTCATTAATTTAGCCATCATTTTATATATGACCTTGTCAGTTACCTGGGGTATTTTTATTGCTAAGGGCTGTTTATCTTGCGAGGCTATAGAGGCCAACTACGGTTTGATTAAAACGTACAATATTAAATAAATAAATACCTAATTTAAGTGAAATAAAGAGCCATTTAATACTGGGTATAATATGTAACATGTTTAACACAGTTTTGTTATTGTACTCCGAGTACAATTTTAAATTAAACTGGGATATAAGATCGCCACCACTGGAATTCGATACATAAACAAGTTATCCTTTCCTGACGACCTCTCCTACTTCATCTTTTCAGATTCTGTATGCTGTATTTCTCCTTCACTTTCTCTTTTAAAGGGAATAAAAAGAAAAAAAACGAACCTTCTTTGAGTGTCAGATTTAATACATGCTGTCCCGGAATTATTACTGGGAACAGGTAAAAACAAGTTGATACATGGAGCAACAACTTCGGAGATGCCGAAGCAGATATCCAGGGGAAGGATTTGTTTAAATAATTCTTTTATTTGGGAATTTTGATAAAATAAGACATTTATCAGTTTTTAAGATTGAAGAAAAAGACGTTAAGAATTGATTTGATGGAATGACAAAACTTCCGGCTTTTTGACTGACTTTTTCATTTCATTGTTTCATTCAGTTACAAAATAATATACAAACTTGTACACCAAATTAAAGAACATGCTGTAACATCATATTTTTATTATGGTTTATTTGCTTTTCATGTTTTTGCCTTTAATACTTGGTGGAAAGGCAAAATATAAAAAAATAAAACACTCTTTTGTACTGCAATGAAAGAAAAATGTTGCCATGGCAGTTAGCTGTAGTATTAGTAGTATTTTTGTATTAAAATTAGTGATACGTAAAACAATGAAAAAAAATGAAATTATGGTAAATGATCAGTCTCGGGAACACAAAAAGGTCCGCAATTGGATGCCCTAACTGCAAGCGCTCGTGATTAGCAAAGCCGGTTCTGATAATATTAAATAAATTTAAAATAAGTAGAAAATATTGATCTTTTGTTAACTTGACATCTGTTTCAGTAATGTCGTAATATATTTTGTAATAAATGATAATGTATTATAATTAAAACGAAATCAGTTCAAAGTAAATCAAGATTTATATGATGTTTGTATAACTTTTCATGCAATGAATATTTAAAATTTATTTACATACATTTAAACAGCCTGTATAACAGCGTGTGATTCAGTTTTATTAATAATCCAGGTTATTTAATTGCTTAGAGTTAAAGGGGAAAAAATCTTAACATAAAAATACTCACCGAGAAGTAAGGAAACCACTGTGGGTTGTGGATAATTAAAACGTTTGCAAAATTGTTTAAAACATCATAAGATTTCGGTTTAATTCAGGGTCGCTATCGGAGTCGTACTATTTTTAAATACCGGAGTCGTGGCTCATTCTCGACTAAGCAACCCCGGTTAAATTAAAAATGTCAAATTCATAAAAACACTAAGAAAATAAGTGAAAAACCTATGTGCAGTAAATCGTAAAATGTCACATAATACCTATTCTTTACTTCAGCCTGTTCAGACAAAGCATTAGCAGACAACAGATTTTGGTATGGTCTTACTTAGTAAGTATTATAGCATGGTGCATCGACTTGATAGATCTTAATTGTAACAGGATAAAAAGTATCAATTTACTTAGTGGCTCAACAATTACAATTTGATAAAATTACTGACGCGACGTCGAGTTATATTTGATAATTAGTGTTGAACTAAATATTTTTTACCCAAATAAAACTACTGTTATCGTACAGTTTATAACCTATATTTAAACTAATTTTTTCATAAATTTTCTCGGGAATATAAAAACTGTATATATATTGATTTCCATAGACACGTTGGATGAAACTGTATGAGTGCTTCTATTCTTTAAAACACTTGCTTGCCTTATTAGCATTATCTTCGAAAAAAAGTATGTATTATTTATTAATAATGGTGTAAGTCGTATATGCTGTCTATTAGAAAACCATAACGGACTTTCTTTACAGAGTATCCTATCGCAATACCTTTTTTTTCTATACTCTACACTTAATTATTCTCTTTTCCTCAAGACTAATGGAAACCTAAGCCTGTATATTTTGTGCTGTGAAATAAACACGTACATAGTTATCTCGTACACTGAAAAGCAGGGATTGTGATACATGACGAATATATTAATATCGGTATCGCGGTATTACAAAAAAATAATACTTTCTAAGAATATTACAACACCAACAGAAAATTACTTCTTATCGTGTAGTAAATCTGTAATTTAAGATTTTTACTGAAAAATCTTGATAGATCGGTCATATTTTGTACATTTCCAAATGTTTTCTCATCAACGATACGGGTTCCGCCTTTCGGCATCTTTAGGCATACAAATTCACGGATAAATTCGAACTGACGCTTGATAAATAAATGTAAATTGTATATATAAGAAACACATTTATTTATCATTGCGTAAAAAGCTATTGATGGTCATTAACTCTGGGTTCTATGGCGCAGCGGTTAGCGTTGTGGGCCTCCGTGTCGAATCTCACGGGCTCGATTCCCAGTACGAACAGCATTTTTCTAATCGATTTATCGATTTCCGTTTGTGATGTTTAAAAATTCCCTCCCACTCTAAATCTTTTAATAAATGGGCGTTGTGAGAGCGATTAATTAACCACTAGGCCTGTCCTAGCCTTATTCTTATATTCCTGAGCTACTGAGTAACAAACAGATCTCGAAGACAAGTTTATATTGAGATACCTCCGTAAGGAGGTATATGCTCCGCATTTAGGAGCGGAAATGGGTAGTAAAAGTCAGGGGCGTAAGTGACAAAATATGTGTGACTGCACAAAATGTGAACACTTCAAAAATAGTAGTAAAACGAATAAATTATAATTCTAATATCGAATTTTTCAGGTGCTTATAATTTTCTAAAGCTGAATAGGAAAAAATGTGTAATAAATGTACTTACGTGTCTTCAAGGAAAATATAGGGTTGTTTCTTTAATTTTGAATATGACAGGAAGTGGATATACGGTAATTCACAAGAAATGTGCAGATTAAACATGTCATGCTATAAATAAATGAATGAAGAAATCAGCTTTATTCGTATTTTGATTTATTTTCAGTACTGGTATTTTAGCATTAAAAAAACCAGTCGATATTTCGGATTTTCGGTTTCAGTAATACAAACACTACAATCCTTACTGACAACAATATAGATGTGAATATAAGTTGTACTTCTTATACGATAACAGCGATTTATATATAAATAATGATATGGTAATGTAACGGAAAAAATTTTTCTACATTTGTTCGCAAATATCAAAAGCAAACAATGTGTTTTATTTTGTATTGCTAATAGAATAACAGAAAAATGTTAATATTTTCATATCTCCAGGGGACTACGACGCAAACAAAAAAATATACACATTTTCAGTTTAAACACAAGTTTATATTTCAACAATATATTTTCTGATTTATCTGAATTATTACATCCGATTTTACTATAATATTTTTTGTATTTTAGAACGATTATTTAACTAGGAAATTCACTTTTCATATTTTAACATAACTTAATAATTCAACAAACAAATATGATACATTAAACGTTATGTCATAGATACTAGATTCAAATATTTGTGCACCACCATATTGACTGTGGAAAAGAAAAAAGACCTAACCCACAGTTTTTTATCGATAATCAAAATGTATACAACTTGATACATGTTCCATCAAAAGGATGTTAGCTGAAAATGCTGATTAAGTATCTTATTTTAGTTTGAAAAAATAAGGGCCTGTAAAAATTACAATCATGAAAATAGACTTTTTTTGAAAAAAATATATTAGAAAAAGATAATTAAAAACCATTTAATCAGTCTCCGTGCACTTCAAGGTTGCGTATATTTCATAATTTGACTTCATCAAAATTTGTTTTTTGTGTCACCTGTAAAACTTGTTATTTTATTAATTTAATTTTTAACTAAAAAAACTATTATTACAGCTTACGCCAATGCGTCAAATATTTCGAAGTTGAAAGATCATACGAGATATAATCGATGAGAATTTTTGATTAACTCCAGGAGAATTGACTTCACAAACACTCATGTGTTAGATCTTAACTTAAAATTGAAAAAAATACAATTTGACATTGACCTTACTGGGAATCGAACCCAGCCCCACTTGATCGGTAGGGCAAGCTCTAACCAACTGGACCACAGCGGGCGTCCTTTACGTTACGTAATTTTTCCTTTGCACGGTCGATATGCTATGAATAACTAAGAAGAAATTAGACCGTATTAACTTAGTAACGAGATTCAAATTTAAACATTAATTTGTATCGAACGAGATTTGCTATTTTCACATGTCTGCTGTACCAATATTTCTTAATATAATGTAGAGAATTTTAATAAAATGTACTTTGCCTGAAGCTATGGCTTTGAAAAATGATTATTACTCGAAACACTTCATACTTTTAAACTATTTCTGTCGAAATTAATTAAGCCTAGCTGCGTATTTTATTGGATAAGTAGAATTTTGAATTACTAGGAAGGAAGATCATCGATATCTTTGAAATGTGGTGTTGGTACTATGTGTACATCAAAAAATGTTTTTGTTCTACGGCATGGGTGGCCAACCTTTTCAGCAGCCGGGCCAGATTTTAGAAATGAGATTTCCTACCGGGCCGTTTTTTTTCATTCTTAAATTTCTTTTATTATTCAAAGCAAACAAGAAATATATTGTTTTTTAAGAAGATATAACAAAAATGAGAATCAAACATTTATTAGATTAGATTTAGGCAATACAAAAAATAAACAAAATATAATAAATTTTAGTGAGACGTTTGATTTTTTTTGTCAGAACTAAGTGCATCAATGTTGATAGCGATTGACGTTGTTGCTACACGCAAACAGTTTTCCAAATGCTCATCAGTGATTCGTGGTCTCATTTTAGATTTAATATGCTTCATTCGACTAAACAGCTGTTTTCAAATAGCGAGATCATCGATAGAGCATGTTTGTAAAATGCAGGATATTTCTTCTTGTCCAAATATTTTTTGTAAAACTCTTCCAAACCAACCTGATTGAATTTCTCCTTTAACTGTGCATCACAACACATTTCACAATTTTCAATTTGTAAAATTCCTGACAATAAATTCACGACTACAGAGAATGGCGTTGCAAATGCAGCAAAAAGTTGTGACGATAGTTGAATCAATGTACTGAGATACTTCTATATGTGAGATATGATATGAACTACGCACGTTGGAATGTTTTTTTGGTGGTTTTATGTACACTGAAAGAAAAAAATGTGTGCATATGCTCCGCGGGCCACAAGTAGACACCCGGCGGGCCGCGGGTTGGCCACCCTTGTTCTACGGCATTCACGCGAAATATATGGTCAATGATCAGGAAGGCTTTAATGATTAATGGTTTCGAAAATTTGTTCAAATAAAAATGCATGGATGTGTGGTTATGATCGAAAGAAGTTTCAGTATTGCATGATATTTGCTGATTGGTCGTTATTTTAAAATTAATATTGGCTGCAAATTTAAAACAAATATTACCGAGAATTTCTTAACGAATCTACGAATACTAAACGAATCGGTGAAATATCTGCTAAGGTAGCAATCAAAATAATAAACAGGTGGATTAAGAAACTTAATTCTCAAAATGCTTTGGCGAAATTCGATAATAGAAGAACAACTCAAGAAAGCTTTAGAGTTCCGTAAGTATACAATCAAATGAATCTGCAAACACTTTATATCCCATACCGGAAGCACTCTGAAAGCAATTTAGCTACGGAAGGTAGTTTTATTTTATATTTAAACGTAATATTGTTGATTTGTTTATTGTATTCCCGTGATAATAAATAAAATAGATACATTATCACGTCGCAAAACCAAGTCAACGCAGTAAATCTCGGGGCGTGAATTTATTCCTGGGGTTTTACGATCGTGTGGCTTTCGCCGGACCTCGTGGGGTTAATGGCTTGCCAGTATAAATTGTGACCCCATTGTAAATTAACACTGTGAAGTAGGGGGATTAGCACGACCTCATTTCTAATTTTTTTAAATGCTGGCTTATAGTTTCTTCTCATTTGTTTATACTTGTGTACACGAATCGAACAATTATTTTCGTGTAAGACAACTTAAAATGCAGTCATAAGTAAACATTTAATTAATGGCAAAAGGCAAACCAATATATGAATCTATTTGGGTATTTGGTAAATATTTTGATTTGAGGTACCTAAAGTATATATTAATATTAATAATTTACTATAGAAGATTAATTACTATAGTCATTCACAACATTTATACAATGCTCATTACTCAATTTAATAAAATACCTCTAATTGAATTAATAATTTTTATTTTTTATTATTTTTGTTTGTATTTGCACCGTTTTATAAAACTATGTCAGTGTTTTCAATGTTTTTGTTATCATCAATTAATAATTATTTTAGTATTTGAACCAAACACTAGTAAAGACATAAATACCACCTTACAGTCGAATTTTGTTAATAGCCCATAATTTAATACTGCTTTTTTAATAAGAAACACAAATATATTACCAGAAGTATAATATCAAGACAGCGGCCATAAAGAACGCCGATTTTATAATAACATGAAAGAAGAAAAAGAAAAAAAATAAGAAAAATGTATTCAGGAAGGGCGTATATAATAACCCCCAACCTCCGTGCTAACGTTTTTTTTTCTTGGAGCGTGGAGTGTACCAAATCACTTTTCTACATTTTCTTGGAGGTTCTAATGTATGGGGATTATTATTTTTTTCCATTAGTATGTTGCCACTTCATTTTTCTTTTAACCCTCAAACGGCAAGCGAAAAAATAAAGAAAATTTACCTACACCACTTATCAATTACCCCCTTTTATATTTACATAGAAAATATTTAACATCTTCAAAAGGGGAACAGCCGAACGATAGCAAAGGGGAGCAAATGTTTTTATCAAAGGGTGCCAAGTAAAAATGCTTTTATTTTAATCTGAATTTATCTGTAGAAGCTAATTACTTTACAAAGCAAAGGTTTTTATAATTACGAGAAGATTTTTTTTTATGCAATATATAAATTAACGAATTAATAAATTGATGTGTTCGTGACTAATAATCAATTTTGCAGGTTAGACCAAAAAATATACCACTTTGAATATGATTAGTATTTTATTGTGTATATTGAAATTAACTTTTGAGTAGACAACTGTCATTAGGTAACAAAAAGTAATTTTCTGCTATTTTTAATTCAACCAAAGTATAATTGTTTGAAGAAATATTGTCAACATATAATAAATATTTTATAAAGCAATCCACAACAAAATAAACCACATGATAAAAACTAAAAAGAGAGACTATCTTAAACCTATAAACACACACATAAAGACCACGTAAGGGCTTGAGCTTTTAAAATTTTAACAAAATTCATATGGGCATACAATAAAGACAAAGAATTGTAGAAATTGACATTATCTGAATTTTCTTCTGAAAACAAAACTACATAAAAAAAAATATTTTCCACACTATTTACGATTTTTACTGTGCCATTTGATTTAAAATCCAAATACTTTTAATGGATCAAAAAAAAGCGAAATATAAATAAATAAACAGTCTGGCATAATAAAGGAAAAGGCATCTAACGGCTAATTGCATATTCTGTCAAATAAAAGACATAAGTACTTTGATTTTAATTTAAATATATTTTTAAACTATATATTTCTTTTCCGGCATAAATAAAATTATATCGATTCAAAATTGTGACGTCACGATCGCATTTTATAGCTACGTTTTCTTTTTCATTCAACTTTTATTCAAAACTAATGATGTAAGACTAAATATGTTTGCATAATATTACTTACCCACCGAGTATTTTATTTATTTGTTAATGAGAAAACATAACAATGCAGACTTTTAAAAGACATAATAAAGAATTTTAAGTAAAAAAAATATTACCTCAATTTGAAGACCTGTATTTACGAAGGGACCGAACTGATCAATGTCAATACGAATTCACGAAATTACCCAATTAGGAGAAATCTATATTATTAACTAAGGGACGAAAGGATTTCTGATAAAACGCATTCCCTCGGGATTGTCCTCCTTCCTTCCTGTGATGTAATAATAAGAATAGAAAGCTTACGATCTTGAAAATACCAAAGGGTTTTCTTTAACCGTAGGCATGGCTGTTCGATTGGGTATTTAATAAACCAATAACGAATTTCAGCAAAAGAAACAAATTATTCTCTTAGCATACGTTAATTAAATAAATTTCATGCAAAATTATTTACTTTCAAAATAACGTCAAGAAGGCAACGTCGTACTTTACGTTACCTGTATTGCCAAATGTTAACAATTAATTAAATGGCATAATTATTATTTTAATTTTGAAGGACAACTTGATAAATTATTTAAACAATGGTATTATTACATACAGATTTACACAGACTGATGAGATTTAATCAACGTCATATAAATTAAGAAGAAACAAAGATATTGTATTGACAAGTTATATAAATTGAGCCACCAAGCCTCTTGCTAAACGACAAGAGATCTCGTTATCTAGGCTACAAATACCGACTTCTGATAATTCATTGTTTTATTTTAAAAAATATATATCCATGTTCTCTCCCAATGTGGAGCATATGGCTTCCTAATGGAGGTATCTCAACGTAAGTTTTTTCTACTAGAACTGTTTGTTACTCAGTCGCCCAACCTCACTCTTTTTCAAAGCGAGTAGCTGGGAAAGAAGGATAAGGCTCTATAGAACAGGACTATTGGTTTGACTAATCGCTATTGCTACACCCAGTTATTAAAGGATCAGAAAGATGAGAGGGTAGGAAATAATGTAAATTGATATCACAAACACCCAGTCTTCGATCACAACTTTAAATTGAACAATTCTCAAATTCACTGTGATCTTACTGGGAACCGAACCCAGACCTGAGTGATTGGTAGAGCAAGCTCTAACCAACTGAGCCACAGCAAGCGACGTTAAAATATTGGTACCATATTTTAAATCTTACAAGATAATTGCGTTATTATAAACGATAAAAAAATGTGTGAATCTTTGAATTTTTTTTTTATTCATAATTATTTAAAGTGGCATATACTCATAAATAATTTCAAAAGCTTTCTGTGTGAATGTAAGTAGTCATTATTGCATGCGTGAGGTTCGTTCGAAATTGAGGTCAGCGAGATGCATTCTAAAGAAGATTCCTTTCATACAGTAATCTGCGGAAACTACCCACTCGGTAATTTGAGGGTTTAAGGTCCATTTAGAGGATTCAGTATTATAAAATATATGATAAGGGGGAATTTCCATGCGGAATTCAAGAACAGGCTCTCTTATTTTATTCACTTTGTTATTTCTGTTTATCAAGCGACTTTTTTAAGGCGTGGTGAAGTTTGGTCTCTTTAAAGATGGTTTATAAAGATTATTCTTCTAAAAAACATTCATATCAGTAAATGGCGGCACTACTTGATTGCCATGAAAAGCTGTCAGATAAAAAATGACAATTAATAAAACAAAAATCTGTATTTTAATATTAAACAGAACGCCCATAAAGTATATTTCTAGCATTCTAACCAATATGATTAAACTATGAGGAGCATGCGATCAAACACCCTAATCCATCCCACCGATGTGTTGCTATAATATTGTAGTACTGATTCGATTGGGAAGAATTTATTTTTAACGTCGTTCAAAGCCAAGTGAAATTAAAAGATAAAATATGGTCTTATAATCAGTCAAATTTTTACAGTTAAAGTGTGTTTTTCTCTGTTCATGAAAATGTGGATCTGGTCATTTATGATCCCAAACTCATTATACCATAATTATTTATCAATAAACAAAAAAAATCTTGTATACTAACAAAAACTAATTAATTACAAACATTTAAAGAAACATATATATAATAAGTAGTTGAATAAATGTTATTAGTTATATTGATTACAGAACAAAATCAAAGGGAATTATAATAGAAAATTCTGTCATTTTTTTTTATATGTAATTAAAATGATCTTGCTGATCATCTTGGTCAAGGCCCCTTATCTGAAACCATACCGCGGATTAACGATTTAAAATAAGGTATGGTCATTTTCAGAGGTATGATGGTTTAATAATTTTATATTTTCAATCGATACTAAATCATGAAAACTATGTATTAATCTTGAAGAACTTCTTTTCTCACCAAACCTTTTAGTTTTATCTGAAACGTGAGATAAGATGACTTTGCAGCTTATATAAAATAAAAAAACGTAGCGTTGAATTGAATTATATGAAATTTTATTTTTAATATTATTTGTTGGTAGCGGAGATAGTTTTAGCTGTCGTATTTTTTATAAAATCGTAACATCTATTTATAAATGAAGAAATAGCAAAATTCGATGAAATACCTTGACCATTAAATAAAGTTATGGAAAATACTAAATTGTCAACTAGTCATTGTGAAAAAAGCTCTTCACAAAATAAGGAAGTTAAAGAAATGGCGCAGTGCTTTGGAAGAAGGTCTGATTTAATTTAAAACTTGACGTAGAAGGCATGGCGTCAATATTTGAGATAACTAGATAGACAGATATAATTGAAAGGGTTTGAAATATACAAACGGCGGAAAACTCTCGTTTTGTTGCATTAGTACGCAAAAGCAGTGAGAAGGAAGTACACTACAAAGGAAATATAAAATTTGTTCAAAGGACACTGATGTTGTCAAAGGAGCGAGAGAGTTTTGACTAAAATACCGTACAACATGCACAGCCTCTGGAAAATACATTTCGCCTTTCCTTGATTCAAAATTATACATTGTGTAAATTTTGAATTTTAGGCGTAAGAGGTGCCCTTTTATTTATGAAAAAATAATGTAAAATGCTGATGAGGACAGCTGACAGAATTTTCAATGGAAATATTTAATCTATTAAAATGCTTAAAGTAATAAAAATAAGACAATAAAATGAATCTTGTATTTTGAAAATGTTACGAGCTTTTTCCAAAAATGAGTTAAGTATGCAAACTAGGGTATTCAATCCCGGACGCTTTTTGTGACCCCGGGATTTCGGATTTTTTCAATAAATTCACTGATATACAAAAAATAACAGCGCGATATCCTTTTTACTCTTCCGTGTTTTATTTTCTCAACAGTGGGATTGGTACTGTAGCAATCCCGGGATTTCGGGATCACAGAATTGGACGGAATCCAGAGATTTCAGGATCCAGGAATGAATACCCAAATGCAAACATTTTCAGAATACCTAAATACACAAATATAATACGAAAACGTTCCATGTATGTATGTTATCAGCGCATTTTAGAGCATTACAAAAATACATAGATTTCGAAAACATGAGTTCATATTAGAAAAAGTTTATTTTATCAAAATATGTAACCTTTTCATCTGAATACAAGAGTTAATATACCTACCATATATGTATCATGAAAAAATTTCATTTTAAATTTAACAGGTGACATATTTTTCACTCTTCTGAACAATTTCAAAAGTGTGAATCGTGACGTTTTCGAAATATTCGATTCAAATACAAAATAAAGAAGACATTGAAATAATATATTATAAAAAATCGGTTTTACTTTTAAAATATTAAATAGTTGAGCATTTTCATTGCATGTTATAAAAATGTATTATTTAGTAATTCGATGGAATATCATTATCAAAATTGAATCGTTTAAATTGTGTACGTTTTTTTACGTTTTGTCATTAACGATTCGGATTTCACTTTTATACACATTCGTGCATTATGAACCTGAACAGGCTGCGAGTAAATAGTTGTAAGGTGTACTTATGATACTATTTCAATAACGGTATAACGGTATACGGTGAAAACTTTGCCAGTGCTCGCCTAATTAGTGGCAACAATTTTGTTTAATTATTATCTAAAATAACATAAAAAAATACGCAAATACGACATAAGACATTCAGAGCTAGTCAAGAGTCGAAACAACACTTTCTATTAAATAAGTCTTTGATAATTTAAAAGAAAGGTTTGGTAAAAATAATCTGTTACAATCCGTTAGTGATTTATGTTTATTTTTCATAATTTAATTGGATGTTTAAGTTTGAATGAATTGTAAAAAGATTATTCTTTAAATCTGTTAGTCCCAGATCGCCCATCTATTGGCACAATCTTTGATGTGGCATGTTACAAACAATACCAACAATATTTTATGTTTCTTTTATCAAATCTTTTATTTATTACGACACATCGCTTATGTAAGACTGAAAAGATTAAAATAAGATTTTAATATATCCACCCTTTACAGTTAAAGAGAACGTCATTAACAATGGAGCCGAAATTAAAATTCTAGTTAGTTTTTTTAATACATGTTCGTTCCCAATGTTGAGCATATGGCCTTCTAATGGAGATATCTCAACAGAAGTTTTTTTACTACGAGTCAAAAATGATTCAGTCGTTCAATCTCTCTTTTTCAAAGAGAGTAATTAAGGATAGAATAATAAGGCTAGAACAGTACTAGTGGTTAACTTTTTATGATTGATTTATTGTTGTGTCTAAAAATATAAACCTTGTCACTCAACTTAAAGATGGTAAGGCAACTCTTAACATAATGCGTTTAATTGCTCTTAACGAGAAAGAAATTTTAAATCATAAATCCCTATACAGCAAAACAATTAAATATAAATGTATATTCGTTTTATTATTTTCTAGTTTACATTCACGCCACCGAGATTTTAATAAAAAAAGGGATAATTAAGAGAAAATAACGTAGAAATTAACTGTTAATTTAATTTTAATTGTGAAAACCAATTATTCTGAAATAAACAAACAAAGGATACTTCTTAACCTGTGCAAACTGGCGGAATGTGTATTACAGCAACTCTGCCCTATCTGTTTATAATAATTCATGCTAATTTCTGAACAGTCTGTACATGGCACAAAAGAAGCGCGCAACGAGAACAGAAATACACTAGTTGTATAAAATGGTTTAATTAAAATCCGACACCCAGCAGAAGCTTCCCGATATTAACTTAACTAATTATTTAATTTTCTTTCATCCAGACGGGCGAATGTTGGTAAAACATGTGGCAGAGTATTGCAGAATACAATCTCGTCATAAATATGGCATACATTTCAGTAATTACTCTAATGATAGTAGCGGTCAATTATAAGCAGGGATAGATAAGGCCCATAAGAGATGAAGCGGTATTTTATAAAACAAAATTTGGATGCGTTGCGATCATTCTATCCGTCTTAAAAAATCGTGAAAGTAAAGTAACCTCAGTGAATACATTAATAAAAACACAATATTCATTTGTAATTTATTTCCATTTTATTTAAAAAGGTCAGAGCCGGTTTCGTTCATGGCGAGCATTGTCAACGGATAAGAATATAATTGAACAGTGCTATTTATACAAAAACAAATTGAAATAAAAAGGTGTAATAAGCAATTGACATCGAAAAGAATTTACAAATTACAGTATAAGCGATTCTATATTTACACAAAATTAAAATGTTTCATACCTTTAACTCTTCCCTTACTATGCAAAAAAAGCACAAGCTCCTGATCTGTGTATCCGTTACACATCAGGCAAACGGGAGTGAATCATGACAATTATATAACACTACTACAGCAGTACTTGCCAGAGTTCGTCGGAGCTTACTCAGTTGACTTCTTTGCCATTTTTTTTTCTACTGATTTTAATATTAAATTGTACTATTTTTCTTCTCCATTGTAAAAGTTTTAAATTTATAATTTGTCAACCTTTTGCAATGTTAATTAAATAAATAAATAAATAAATAAATAAATAAATAAATAATTAAATTTATCACGGATACACAGCTCAGGAGCTTGTGCTTTTTTTGCATAGTAACGGAAGGGTTAACATATAATTAAAAAATCATCAAGGATTAATAAATTTAAAGTGGTGACCGATGGTAATTAAAAACATAATTTGTTATTTACACCTTTTCATTTCAATTTGTTTTTGTATACATAGCACTGTTAAATTTCATTTCTTATCAGTTGACAATGCTCGCCATTAGCGAAAACTGTCCTGATCTTGATAAATAAATGTGGAAATTAAGTACAAAAGATTATTGTGCTTTTTTTAAATATAATGCCTTTCCACCAAGTATTGACAGTGAATACCGTAAAGAGAACTAAATGTTTTTTTTTGGCAAATTTGTATAATAAATGCACCAACTGAGTTATTCCGGACAATGCATTGATATATTTAATTATTTTTTGTCAGTTTTGATACTTACCAGTTTACGTCAAAAAGGTGACGACAAAATTTTTAAAAATCAAAGTATGAAATCAAAGCCGAGTACACACTTAGCTGTATTGTATAAAATATGTTAACTTGTTATCGAGTTTTATGTTGCAGGCTAAACATATGAATTTGGCATAATGTCGTTTTCGTTGAATTTTCTAAAATCCATCTTCTATATCACAGCACCGTGCCGCCATTATTTAATTATAATATATATTCTTAGTTACAACATCATATCTGAATAAGCCTCAATTATCAGCTCATATACATTAATTTTCAGTAGCGTAAAATATGATATATCTCTCCATCTGGACCAGACATTAAGGAAGCTTTTGCGCTGCCTCGGAACGGCGGCGCAGGGGTGGGGAAACAGTCGAGTGCCATATTTATTTGAAGTTACAACACTCGTATAATGCAGCGTTAAATTAAATTCTATTGACAATAATTATTATACATTTCCTGAGGTAGCCTACTCAGTATACATTTGATTAAAATAAGAAGTCGCACAAAGTCTCTCAACGAGCTTATTTTTGAGAAACATGATAATTTTATTACGGGAAAAAGTTACCTCAATTAGGTCAAGCGCATTATGTAATATGGACCTAAATTTAATTAAAAAAGTATTCTGTTATAAATAGAACATATTTTTTCTATTTAAAAACATATTAAAATACTTCCGCGTATTGAATATATTCATATTCTTATAATAAACAAATATTTAAAACCATTTGTTTTTTAATTTTAAATTTGAGTTAGATTTACAAAGCATGGAGTAGTTATTGTAACAAATTTAATGCGTAATTTATTTTTGAAATTAATAATTTACATTTTTTCATGTCCTCTTTCAACGTCGAGCATATGGTATCATAATGAAGGTATCTCAACAGAAGTTTTGTTAAGAAAATTACTTGTTACTCAGTTGTTCAAAAGTTCAACCTTTTTTTTTTCGAAGAGAGTGGGGATAGAAAGGATAAGGCTTGCACATGACTAGATGTGAGTTAATCAGTCAAATCCATGCGTTTGAACAGAAATCCATAAATTGATTAAAAAATAAATTTATAAAACCTATCCGTACTGGGATTCCAGCTCATGTTGATGTTGACCACTCGACCACGCAGTTAGTCTAATCAGAACAAAACAATAAACTGTACTGCTATTCAAAAAAGTTTTGATTTGAAAAAAGTACATTTATAACATGAATATGAGAAAATGTTTTACACTAAATTTTGATACATTAATCGCATCATTTATGTAGTATTGTATTTTTACTTAGCAAGAAAGTCTGCTTATCGATTATAAACCATTCTAAATAATTCTTGCGTAAGCTAATTTCATATTTGTACCTTAAGCTAATATAGTTCTATAAAATAAATTCCGATTAATAATAAAAGTCAATCTAAAATCTACGAATTTGGAGATTTAAAAGACGGTTGTTAGAAGCACGGATTGTATTTGAAACTTGATTTAAACGAGTGTATACAATAGGAAACGTTTAAACTTTCGTGGACGTTAATGACTTAGATACAAATTGACAAAAAATGAATGTCAATCAAACAAATGCAAGGGGTTGAGTGAAGGCAGGAGTTTGGGTACATTAAATCGAGTCGTCTGGTATCAAAAGCAGAACTGTTCCATGCATGGTCTATGGAACAGTTTTGCTTTTGATACCAGACGACTCAATTGAAGTAATACAACAATGATTTTCTGCAAACACTTTCGGTGAAAATTCTAAAACATTAGGTCAGAATAACATGTAAATAATGATTGATTTTTCTATTATCTTCGAAACGAACACAAAATTTGTATGATTAACGATTAAAAATAATTTAGTGCCATTGAAATTTATAGTTTTATACGTAATACACCTCCCTTTATCTGACCTCGCAACGATTTGCCTCGCAGAAATAGAGCAGAATAATTTAATCGAGATATATCAGATCGCTTCAATGCGAATTAAACTTTGATTTTATGATACCGGATCGAATAGTTACTAGCGGGAGCTTTATTTGCTATACAAGGCGAGCAAGTCAAACAGCGTTTTCAAATATTAATAAAATTTGAGAAAACTTTTTACGAAGTTGTGTGGATTCGTTGAATTTAAAGATAGTTATAAATCCGGGATAAGGCAAACATAATGATAACGATTAAATGTTGACATCCCAAGTATTTATCTCAAAAGCTATTTTTAAATTGTTGATATATTCACAATTCCCGGGTTCTCAAACATTATATTAAAGAAGATCTATGTATAATAAACAGATGAGTAAATAGCCTAAAACATAAGACAAATAAATCAAAGCCAAGGTATTATTTGATTATTTATTTTGACAGCTTGAATTTTTTTTAAATAGATGAACTAAAAAAAAAGCACACATTATGAATCATAATTGTGGGGCTATAATGCACAACGTACTATTTCCAAAACTCAAACTTTTCAGTAGTCAGATACTTACTATATAACGAATAACACAAATAAAATAAAATTTGCATAAAAATATGATTTCTAATAGATTGTTTTAGACATAGAGCGCCTTTTTCCACAATTTCGCATCGCTTAAATAGTTAGCTATTTAGACTGATGCATCTTCCTTTTACCGATAATTCGTTATTCTTGGTAGTACCTGATATTTCAAAACACAAAGCTACGAACAAGAAGAATCAAACAATATTACGTGAACTGCACCAAAAGAAAAACACATGTTCGAAATATCAATTGACTAGATGAAACCGATAAAGCCATCGGATAATTGGTAATGACAATCATTATTCATATTAATTTTCAGCATTTTTAGCACAAAGTAATGTTGAAGTACCCTTATCATTTATTATTAACATTATAAAATATTTTTTTGGAAGCGTATTTTTAGATAAGATTAAAAGTGTTTTACCGGGTCTTTGGTCGTGTTTAACGTCGCTGGTTTCGGTTGCCATGCTAACGTTCTCAGTAGGGATTGATTTTTCATTCGATATATAGGATTATATTCGAAAACATGAATGTAAGTGATGACTAAAACTCCCTACTTCGAATTTGATCCCAAAGTGAAAGTGATTATCTACCCACATTGACTTAGTCCAGTAATCCTTAAACATTCGTAATCTCTTCGTGAAAAGATAAGTTGCCAACTAAGTAAGTAGTTCTGAAAAAACTCCATTACGAGTTTTTAATTGAAAGCAGACATCATAAAAAAACTACGCTAAAATTTAAGACTTTGTTTCAAGCTTGTTGGTTATATAAATCTTTTTCCCATTGGAATATTTAAATATTGAAGTATGTATAATGCATCACTAGAATTAAACGTTTTAAAACATAAATAAAAAGCTTTATCTGATATTAATGATTATTGTGACTAAACAGTGGGCGTAAAGATTTCCTTGTCATCCCTAATTATCCCTTTGCAAAACCTTTGTGCTCCATGCCAGCTTTCACTTGTGTGCAAGTACCATTTGTCATCTGGTTATAATATTATTATTAATTGTTTAGTATTGACGTTCGGAGGTTGCTTTCCTGTTTGAATTCTACCCTTTCTCCCCAGTCGAGAAAACTTGTTTCAATTCAGAGCGACAATTCTATAACTGGCTGACGTTCTCGCTTACAAAGCGATATTGGAGTATTGTTTTTCAGAAAAGTTTACTGGAAAACATCATGCAGTCGTGGAGAAACTCAATCATTATTATTAAATCGACATTCTGTTATAAATGTTCACTTTAAAAGCTTATTCAAAGAAACGTTTACGTGTCATTGAAAACGAAAACTGATCGTTCTTCTTTCTTATGAGTATACTAAACATCGTTAGATTTATTAACAAAATATGTTTCACTTTTTGTAATGGATGTTAACGAGAACATGGTTTTTTCAGGAAATCACACCTATCAAAGAATGTCTTGAATTTAATTCGAGTACAATTATCTCATAACATAAAAATGCCTACTGATTTCAACTTTTGAATATTTACTGTAAATTGTTTTTATAGAACTATGGTTATTTTATGATATCAATTACTGATATCTAATCTTTAGCAAGGAGATTATCAAGCTTATTAAAAAATGATACACTTTTTTGCTGTGGCCTAATAATTTATAAAAGCAATTATGATTAAATAGCCTATGTGTTTTAAGCAATGTTTCAATCAGGAACAAGGGATAAAAATGTTGCACCCGAATACGGACGGTCATAAGCACTTTTTCCAAGAAGTTTTGGAAATAAACAGAGCGCAATTGAACAGCCTTCCGATTTTAAATGAAATACTAAACATGCCGCGATCTCCACTCCTATACCCTATATAAATATAATCATAAAACCTTTTCCGACAGACAAATAAATATGATTCTTAAAACTACTCACTACTCAAATCTGTGGGCATTCCCATGAGCTTATCCGTTTCGCCAACAATGGCTTTAAGCTCAATGATATATTTATTTTTTATATAAACACCAAACATTCAGCGTCAGTTCAAGTTCATCCGTGCACTTGAACTCCTGAAGATGCCGAAAAGCGAAACCCGGGTCGATAGTGAAAAAATCTGTGAGAATGTACATAATTTGAACGATTCAAATTTAATTTTCATCTGCGTTACAAGACTGGTTTTCCGATAGTAAATGATAAGCAAATATTGAAGTATCTTTTTTGTCTGAAAGCGGCTAAATGTTCTTCTAATTCTATCATGGTTTTAATGTATGCGTGGTTTTTTTCCACATACACGTGTTTGAATTTATAAATACCGTATGTATATGTACATCTTTAATTACACAAGGAATATTTAAGATGGTATTATGAAAAAATAATCGACTTAAATGTGAAACGTTATTTTTTTTGATAAAGTTACGAATTTATTATATTAATTCTTAGAATGTTAAAAATTAGGATTATTACTATGATAATACTATAGTAGGCTTTACAACGATAACGTACTATATATGGTGGTGGTATGTTGGTGGGCTGATATATTATTAATATTTTTTTTTCCATGTATATTTAGTTTTCATATCAAATAATGGTATTTTCCGAAAATACATAAGTTGTCAATCGCTATGAAAATCATAATAACAGTGCCTTTTGACTGATAGCCATTGTCTAAGGAATTAGTCAACGGTAGAAAACTTCTAAGCATAGTAGTCGAGATATATTATTTCAGCAAATTCGGTTCAATTCTAAATAAATAATTCCTTTCAATAAAGTTATGCTTAATACCTAGACAGAATTGTGTATTAAATTTATCGCTCGACAAACAGCTCACAAAACTTTTCACAAAAGGACAACGAAATGAGAAATAATAATAATTCGGTAGGGAAAAGTTTGCGAATCGAAACAAAAAATAACATCGATGACCTTAAGAAAAACATAAGCTTTTTCATTTCAAAGAAACTTTTACATGATATATAATATATTAAATATATAATATTATAAGTATGGTTTAAATAAATGGAAAGCTTTTATCAAAAAAATCCTATGAAATAAAGCTTTCAAACAACGATTGGTCAGTATTATATATAAATTAATCGATTAATATAAAAACTTGTTAAAGAGATAGAGAATTTGTTTGTGAAACCACATTATCAAAGTTAAGACCCAAAGACGCAAATTTATGTTTTCGTATGTTTGCGTCTTATTAAAACCACGATAAAAACAGTAACTTTTTATACATGTTTGCCGCATTAACAAGAAAAAATATTTTAATGAAAGTTAAATGATGGTAAAAACATTTAAATTCAACTTACTAATAACTACATAAATTTCGTGTTGTAAAACATTTTTTTTTTATATTCTACAATAATTCTACGGCATACAAGGCCTTATAGTTCAAAATTAATTTATACAACCAGCACAGAGGGAGTTCGAGCATTCTTAGTACCCTAGAGAATTTTTGTGCAGCCTTGTGCAGAAGTAAAAGTAATAAAAAATGCACTGTTATTTAAGTTTAATTTTTTTCGTTAACGAGAATACCATCCACTAGGCCGACTGTAATCGAAGTTTTTCGTACAAATTCCACATTTTTATTTATTTAACTCGAGACCGGTTTTTAAATGATAACAAAAGATTTTAGCACAGGGTTATTTGAACAAAATCAAATAAATAAGACACAAGGTTGTCGCAAACAAACTGGTTTGTGGATAATGATACGAAATAAGAATAAGTGAAACTAAACAGAATATAGTTAAAATGTTCAAGACAACCTACGAATAAATTATATTTATTTTTAATTGCATTCAAAATAATAAAGTAAAAAAGATTACTTGTAATAAATTCAAAAGCTTATCTAAAATTAGCGAATGGGGATTTTTTATAATTTAATTATTAATATCAAAAAACAATTAGTAGGTTAGAAACATAACGATTCTAAACTGCTCTTGAGTAAATAAATTTGTATGTATAAACACTTTATCATTTAAAAATTATCGTGATGACCGAAACGGGCTATGATCTTAATAAATAATTATTTTGGAATAAGTACAACAAAGTGTTTTATTGTTTAAGTGAAAAAAAACAGTGAACACCTTTAAAAGTGATTATTTAGTCTTGTAAATATAATGTTAATATTATCGAACTCAAACATACTAAGCAAATCTTCGAATCGCTATGAAAAACGTTGCTGGAAACATTATGGTATTCACATCACACAGACTAATGGTCTATATATTTTTACGAGGTATTCTGCAGTAAATATGTGATCTTCGAATGGTTTCCGCGTCCATTCTTCGCCTCATCACGTAGGGAGGAGCCGCTTGTTTTCCAGATGTAGATAAAACAGGCTCTATCAAAGTTTTGCATGCTAAGTTTTAATTGGATGTGTAACTGGGATGGATACATACATACATATTTACATCCACCACGAATCTTTCGCAAGGGGCAGAAAGATGCTTGTAACGAAGGTTTCTCAAAATTTATTACGAAGTTAAAATAATATATTAATACACTATACGATAGACCAGTTAATATTCTATAAATTACTTTAACATTATACAGACACTAAAAAAATAACCGGTATTTATGGATTACAATATGATCATTTCAAATTAAGTTTATGTCATATTTATGTTATATGGGATAATATTTTTTTAATATGTAAGCTATTTTTTTCGTATGTTCGTCATGAAACGATCTTAACCATAATAAAAATTTAAGTCAATTTCGAGAATTTTTTTAAATGTAATTAATCAGAGTCCTCGTGTTGGATAATTTTAAAAACGTTTTTTTAACCCATTTTGCCCGTAATTGATGCAAACAAAAAAAACACTGCTCACTCCGACAGGTTCAAATCTGAAAAAATACTACACGAAACGATCCCATCACTTGATAGCTGTAGAATGATTGAGAGTGATACAATCTAAACTTTTGTTACGTCATGAGTAAGGGAGTGCAAGTAAAAACACTAAATGTTCCAATATTGGAACACTGGGCAAAAATGGGTTAAACCAACGTAAGAATTAAATATTATTTATGCATTTTTTATCTAAGTAAGAAATATACCAAATTTTCACGAAAATGTTTGCAAGAAAAAATATACGCAGAAAGAATATAATTCTTGTCAATATATATGTAAGTTGAATGATGGACGAAGAAAATTAAGTTGATATTATTCAGAACAGAACGAATTCTTTCAGCTAATATATATTTTCATTATTTTAGATTGTCCTCTCTTGCAATTCATTATTGATTCAAGTGTTTCCCACCGTTCGCTCATGGCTCTCTTTCTTCACCTGTCGAGGGATCATATCATGATTCATAATAATGAATACGTATCATTAATAAAAACACAATATTCCTTTGTAATTTATTTCCACATTATTAAAAAGGTCTGGACCGGTTTCGCTCATTGCGAGCATTGTCAACTGATAAGAAAAATATATAAACAGTGCTATTTATACAAAAATAAATTGAAAATAAAAAGGTGTAAACAACATCTTGCTTACCATCTTTAATTGCCATCAGTCACCACTTAAAATTTATTAATCTTTGATGATTTTTAACTATATGCTAAAAGGTGTGAAACATTTTAATTTTGTGTAAATATAGAATCACTTATACTGTAATTTGTAAATTCTTTTCAATGTCAATTGTTTTTTTACACCTTTTTATTTTCAATTTATTTGTGTGTAAATAGCACTGTTTATATATTTTTATTATTAGTTGACAATGCTCGCAATGAGCAAACTGGTTTTGAACTTTTAAAGAAAATACAAAGGAATATTGTGTTTTTATTAATACAATGCCTTTCCACCAACTATTGACAGTGAAAACCCTAAAAGTGAATGCGTATCACACTACTTACACACGAAGTGATATAGCAAAATGTTTTTAATGTTATGTTAAGATTGACAGACGTTTAAGAAGCATCGGTTTAAGGTTCGGCAAGGTCTCTCTTGCCCATATTTGTGTATAAGTAGTGAGCATTTGTTAAAAGTTTTCGCCAAGAAAGCGAACTCTTGTGTTTGAGAGTGCATGCACAAGTTCGGAGTACATGTGTAACGCCAGTTACCGACATAACTGTGTGTGTGTTCGTGTAACTAGCTGTGCTAGGAAAAGTTGGAAGCGTAATTTCGTTTTATCAACAAGACGCGGAACGCTTTTGGTAAACAAAACCGAACATTAATGCCGCGGATTAGATTTAGTCGGAAAATTCGGTTCGGGAAGCAGCGTCACTCGATTAACGTGATCAAATATGCATTTAGTAAGGTGCATGTAAATATAACTCCATTAAGAGAAGCATAAATATTAAAATATTACCGCTGGAAAATGATATTCAGATTTACGTAATGTATTTGATACCTAATCACACAACTTTTGATTTGATAATATCAGCTTCAAAATTAAACCAGGGATGCCCAACTGAAATCCCTTGATGGGCCACACATACATGTTTTAAGACATAATAATATTTAATAACTTTTCCGGTTCTGAGCTCAAGAAATGCGACTTCAATACCCACATTTTCTTAAATATCTATTTTAATATGGGTGATACAATGTTTATAATTAAGGTATTCTTATATCATAGTTTTTTGGAACTTTTGTAGTTTATATAAATACGCGATAACGAGATAAGCGCCCGCGATAAGCGATCGTTTGTAAGATAGCTGGGCTATACGCGTCAATTGCAATTTCATATTTGTGCTGGGATGACATGACGTCTTTTTTACGCGCAACTTAAAATATGATTATTTATTAAAAAAACACGGATTTTCATATAAAAAAAATGAATGAGGAATGATGCAGAGAGATATTGTAAAGCCCTTAGACTATTTTTTTTTGAAATTCATAAGAATAAGGCCAATAATGAGGAAACCACTGGGGTCCATAAACGACCCCAATCGGCAGAGAAATATTTTTCTAGTCTCCGAGCCGCGAGTGATAAAGATATGATATTTTTTTATATCCATGATAAACAAACACCTCACAATCAAAATATTTTTTTTATATTTCAAATTCTTCTATCATTTATTTTATTTTAGTCACGCGTCACAGTAGATTAGTTAAATTTTCATCACTCAACCTGTTTTTTTATTGACCGATTTTTACTTTGATAAAAATGACTCACGACGATATGTGGTGTCAAACGCAGCGGGCCAAAGTTTGGGCATGGCTAACTTAGACCAACTATAATAATTCAATTAATTAAATAAATGATGAGTCTAGTTACAAAAAGCTATATTTACGTATTACAATATTTGCCGCAAACATTGTTTTTATTTTTCAAGCAAAAAATGTTTGTTTTATCTTGTGATTATTTTTTTCTATTCTATTATAACTTTAAAAATAATGGCTGCGTCTATTGGCTGATAAAACATAAAATTAAATAAATATAAGCAACATATTTTTTTGTATACTAGATACCGCAGTCAAACATTTAAAACATTTTAAATCTATGAATATATCGCTAATTAAAATATGGAATATTGTTTTTCGCAAGCTTATATTGAGTTTTAGAACATAAACATTTTCTCACACATTTTTTTCTCGATTTGAATTACGCTGTCAGCAATACGTTTTCAGTAAATCCAGTTTCGAGTTTATATATTTGAATACACGATATTTGAATATATTTTTAAATTACAGACAACGACGAAAAAAGATTCAAATTTTAGGAGTAAATGTTATTTACAGTTTCCAAAAGATTCTTTGAAACATTCCAATAAATTGCGCACCAAAGATTTTTTTTAGGATGCATTTAAAGACGTTGCTTTTCAATATATAAAACTGAAAGATTACAATTATATTTTTTCTTCTAAAACTTCTTATCACTATATATATTATAAATAAACGGTAATAAATTAAGGCAATTGTCCTTTTTTAGTGTTATCTATAATAATGAGGTAACGAGATACCTAATAGCGGATTAATTATTGATCGCGTACTGAAAATCGAAAATGCAATTAGGCGCCTCTAATGAATTTCACACAACACGACGTGATAATTACCAAAAGCCACTGACTAAGATACACTTAAAGCCTCAGACAAAACCAGTCCCTCAAAGACAACCTTTGAAAGCTTCCTTGGCATAATACGCCAAGGTAAATGACTTTATAGTTGAATGTATATTCAATGAATTTAGCGTAGTCGTAAGTTGTCTTATGGGATAACTAAGTAACGTTTCAGTACTAAAGCTTCTTCGCTTCATCATCATCAGTGCGCGAAGGCTGTAATAGGATTGAGAATGTATCTAAGCTCTACTGCGTAATGCGCTTTCCTTATAGCCTGCAAGCTAGTTCGGTGTAAATGCAGTTCATGAAAAAGCTTCCTGTGACGCGAATCGCGTTAGCAATAAATACTGCGTCAAGCTCGAATCGCTTTGTCGATTGCGTCAAACTTTAATTCACGAAACAGTTATCGTTCTTATAATACAAAAAAGCTTATGTTAATTTATTTATATAATATATAATACGCCCAGAAGATTTTTTCTAACAACGTTTTTAAACTGCGAGTGTATTACTACTCAGAAATTTTAGGGGAAAATGTACGCCCTTTTGAGATGGTGTAGGCCAAATGCATAGTTTAATTTTGCATAAGTGCTTCACCTGATTATCATAGTACGAAGGAAAAGCTTATGAACCATCCGTTGATTTGTCAATTAATTGATTGTGTCCCTAGTTTTCAATATTATCTAATTATAATAAATCTTAATAATTTCAAATATTACATGATAAAACATTTGAATAATTATTGGGCTTGGTGTTTGATTTTTAAAAAATCTGTGATAGTACCACCATGTGCAGTGCCCTTTATTCACGTCAAAAATTTTGTATAAACAAGCAATTCTTAGTGGCAAGATATTGGTTTTATACAAAAAATATTCGTTATTGGAAATATTGGTTATGTTAAGTAAATACTGTCATGATAATTATTTAAGACAGTTAGTAAAATCATAGTTCTATGAATTACTTTGTCAAGTTCATTATTAAACTGACAAGAAGAATAAATACAACATGTATATAAACTGCGATCAAAATGCCGTGAATGTTGAAATAAAGCGAGACAATACTGTCTAAGCGAGCATTAAAATACGGAATAAAAGAGCATCTTTTAAACATAACAAAGGGAAAGTCCCTCAAGTCCCTTTTTTCAAAAAATGGGCAACGAAAGATATAGCCTCCACTAAATGGACACCATTACATTATGCGTAGGTAGTGCGTTGCGTACCTATCTAATGGTTTATTTCGCATTTTAAAAAGACAATTAAAACGGACAAAAAGATATTTTATTTTTGAAGCTCCCTTTTTGTCAACTTTCGAGAACGAAAAAGGGCGATTGCCATTGTAAAAAAAGTTTTTTCTGCTAGGGAAATTAACTGCCGAATGATTAGGTATATTATGCGCACTTTTTGTAAACGTAGGTATTTTAGCATTATAAAAATTAAACTGCAATTATGTATCATATTTAATTATAATGAATGCAAAATTGTGCGACAGAATTTTTACAATGGATTCATATGAACGGTGTGGTGTCAAAACCAATACAGAATAATTATATTTGATAACTGTTATTCCACTTCAAATATGTATCGTTGAAAATATATTATATGAAATTTATAGCAAAAATTACCTTTGTTTAAACCTATTCTACCTTACAACCGACATTGAGGCGGGGAAATAATCACCACTTTTTGCTTGACTTAAATTATCTTGCTAACTATTTTCGGCATATATTTGGTTGCACCTAAAACACCTAAAAGTAAATGAAAAATCGTTGCTTTAAACAAGGATTTTATTTGGTAAAATAACTAATTTTGAGCAATGATACAATTGACACATATATAAATATGAATGTCATGATTTGCTACCGTAACGAATCATGATACCTGGCATGGCTCAAGGTTTAAAAAACCCGAATACTGAGATTCGGAAACAGATGCCTTCGTCGGATATTGGGGGTAAGGTGGTTCGATTACATGAAGGACTTAGAGATTGGGTTACGTACAAGGCAGCACCATGTTACTTCAGAGGTTGAAGAATGTTGTTGGACTATCAAGGTGCTGCGTATGCCTTTGGAGGGCCTGAACCCTACTTGGTGGGGATTCCGGCTTCCTGGATAACTGTTGAATCGTCACATAGGAAACGATTATGGCCAAACAAGATTTTTTAAATGTTGACTCCGTAGAAAGTAAACACTGACAGTAACAATCATTATTTTGAGCGTAAAAACACAAGTTTAAATAAGCTGATCGTATAAAATAAGTTTGAATTATTTTTTTGTATTAATCCTGAATATAGCAAAGTTCTACGTCGATAAATGGCAGAACTAGGTCCTACCACAGTCGTAGAATGCCTTGCGTCTGAAAGGTTAACAATGCAGTCAGGGACTGGGTCCAGGAGGCCATCTCAGCTGTCAGCCGGCATAAAGGAAGCGAGGTCAGCCAGACCGGAAGTAATTCGATTTCTGCACATCCGCTGCGCGCCAAAATTTTGCGCCCGGATAGAGAGGGCGCTCTCGTAGACTTTGCCAGACAAAGATGGAGGAATGAATTCAATATAGCCGAGATGACGTAAATAAATACGAATGTCTTCTTCAATTTAAAATACGCTTTATATTGTGGCGGTCAGCGAGTTTTCAAAAGTGAAAAACTTTACCAAGCGTGTTAAAGTTATATAATATACAACCCATTTCCAAAGCCTTGAACAATAGTTTGATGGAATAAATTCCGAAAACTACTTATTTTACTTGGACGCTTTCGAATAAAATGACGAAGAGATGTTACTTCCTGTTATTTTTATTATGCAATGATAATTCGTTTGCATGAAAAAATTCTAAGAGAATCCATTACAAAAGAATCGGTATTGGAAAGTTTGGAAAATATTAACTTTATCATAAACTAAAATATTTAAACTACATAAATTATTTTAGTTTTACGTTGAATAAGATATATTTTTGGAATATTCATATAAAAAATCTAATTCATCAGATATTTTTCATTACCACACACTCGATTACTCACGATCAAATTATATTATAAAGTTAAAGGTAAGCAAAATTTATTTAATGAAAAAATAATACATTTATGTAAGTTTTTATGATTTTATAACTTGTTAAAAAAACGTATTATTGTAAATTTGAGCTGTATAACAAATATTATAATTTCTTAGAACTTTTCATTATTTAAAAACAAAATTACAATTTTATTATTTTTATTATAATCATATCAATCACTGAGTGGCTGTAAAAACAGATTTTCTATCATATTATATATTATTTTAAACAACTACCTTTCTGATTTATTATACATTCGTATCACATAATTTAAATACAATTTTATTTTATTGATTTTGTATAATTTTATTCAAAATACATTTTTAAGTGGATTAGTTAATACAATAAATCATAGCCGTGCAGATTCTTTTTTTTTGAAAAGGCATTATTTTAATAATCTACAAAGACTTCATTTTTTTAAAAAATTAACGAACAAGAGTGAAAAACTTGTATTTCATAAATATCAAAAGGCGCCTTGAATGAAAGCGATACACATTATCATGGTATGTATCTATATAAGATATGGTTCCTTTATCGTAACAAAATAGCGTATGCAAACAGCACTATATTGTAAGGGAGTTCAGCCATTCTCAACCATTGGTACTATCACCAAATGAAGGCAGAAGTGTTTCTAAGAGAACTCCTTTTTACCCAGTAGCTCAACCTCATCAAAGATAGGGTCAAGAGATGACTAGTGGTTAGCTAATCGCTCTTGCTTCGCCCCGCTTTTAAAAAATACGATGGATGAGATGAGGGAATTGAAGACATCACATATATCTATGTTCTTCGAACAGAAATCGATTAAAAAAACATTTTTTAAAAACTGTCCTTACTGGATTTTTTAGTCTTGTCTATTATAACACTACAATAATTTACGATTAAAAAAAAATTTATACTTTATTTTACTTTAATATACATCTGAATTTGCACTTTTAATACTCTTATAAATTATCATCACACAACAAATGTGCGTCAATAAGGGATTCAAAAATTATGGGTATTCAATTGACCGTGTATTTATTTTTGTATAATACAGCAAAATAAGTTGACAAAAATTAAAAACTCTGAAACATTGTTGTAAATTAATTATCATACGAACACAATTAGGGTATCCAATCTCGGAGCCTTTTTCCAATCCCGGGATTGGGATTAGTTCACAGAAGAATTTGAAATCCTCTATTTGGTATACTTTTTCCCGAGATTGTCACAGAAGCTCGTTTTTTTTTTTTACCTCGCTGAGGAATTTGAAATCCACAATTTGCCAATTTCGTCTCACTTTTCGGGATTTGCTTAAAATTTCTCCATCCCGAAATCCCGGGATCGCGACCATGTCAATCCCGGGATTTCGTGATCAGAAAATTGATCGGGATTCCAGGATTGGATTCCCTAAGCACAATGTAGTGAGTTTTAGAAAATATTAACAATATAGTTGAAAGTTTGTATATAACTTTAAAACTTAGTGTTTATATGTATTATATTACATTATACGATAAACTGAATCATAAAATAACTTTCCTTTTCATAAAAAGGAATCTTGTATTTGATGCGATACTTTTCTAGTTTCTAGATAATTCAACTCTGTGATAATATTCTTTTCAAAACTTTTCAAGGTTTCATCCGACTGAGAAAGAGTAGCAAAACGTTATGTAACGTAAAATAACGTAACATAACGTTAGGCGAGCGTATTAACAAGAGGATGGCAAACATATTTCACGGCGTCGAAAATGCGTTGTAGTAAAATTTGAATTTCCTCCCCGAGGGCGTGATTTTTTTTTCAATTCCACATATTCTAAGCGTACGCCACTGCTTCGGGTGTACAGGGGCGCTACTGGGTGGTTTTTGTTTAACCTGTTTAGATAAGGATGATTATAACGAACGATTTGCCTAAGTTAAAACATTATTTCTCCACTGGCTTACTGATATATTGAATATATACATATTATTAAAGCGAAATTACAACAGAGATCACAATGAACATAATTATAATTTAAGATTTTGACTGAAGGTGGATGGTGGAATTTCAATAAAAAAAATTGAATCGTTCAAATTATGAACATTCACACAAGTTTTGTAACTAACGATCCGGGTTTCGCCTTTCGGCATCGTCAGGCGTTCAAGTGCAATTTTGAATTAGCAGCTAGCTATACCTGCCGAGTACTTCACTATTATACCCTATATCTGAGTAAATAGAATCATAAAAGTTATGTATATTTCATAATTTGTCTTTAGCTCAAAATCATCGAATCACGTTTTTTTGGGTCTCCTATAAAATCGGTTGTTTGTTGGTTACGTCCTTTTTTCTTTCCAAAGTCGATATGATAAAAATATTGTGTTATGGTGGTCGCTTATGTTCAATACCAGCCAAATAATTTAACTCTGGTAGTATTTTGTCAATTTTTCCTTTTTTTCCGAAAGATAAGTAAAAGTTTACGGTGTCGTCTGTCTTATGAAAACCGTACGTACTATCGTCGTGCAAAAAATTTGCTCCAGTCGTGTTCGGTGGGCGTAACCACGAGGTGTGTTCTTTGGATAAATCAGTCACCGCGTTGCTAAAACGCGTGAAATTTTTCACCCCGTTTATATTACCCGAATAAGAAAACTAGAGGTACAAAAAGTATACACTGGAAAAAATGTTAAAAATTACAACACGTTTGAAACATAAGTCAGACAAAAATCACATTTTTATCTGCTTTGCGGCTGTCTTCTTTAAAATATACGATTTTTTTGTAGTAAGTATAAAATGTTTATAATAACATTAAAAAGGTAATGTATTTAAAATCCTATCACAAAATTAAAACTGTTCAGTAGCCGAGTGGTAAACTTGTACTTCTGGGTGTACAGTTTTATATTTTGTATATATTTTTAACACAATTTTTTAATCAATAAAAACACAATATTCCTTTGTGCTTTATTGCACTTTATTTAAAAGGTCAGGACCGGTTTCGCTCATTGCGAGCATTATTGATCCTGACCTTTTAAATAAAGTGGAATAAAGTGCAAAAGAAGATTGTGTTTTATTAATATAATGCCTTTCCAACAAGTATTAACAGTGAACACTCTAAAAGTGACAATTTTTAATTAATTAGTTTAAACATGACTTGATAACATACAAAATATTATTCCAAAATAATGTAAAACTAAAAATACCTTAAAAATGTACATTTTTTTTTTAAATGAAATTCAAGTTTCATTTTTTCACCATTTTGAAATGGGCTGCGTTTGTAAGCATTTTTTTATCCATGTCCGCTCGCAATGTGAAGCATATGACCTCCTTATGAAGGTATCTCAATAGAAGTTATTTTCTACGAGAACTGTTTGTTACTCAGTCGGTCAACTTCACTTTTTTCAAAGTGAGTAGTAGGGAAAGGAGGATAATGCTAGAACAGGATTAGTGGTTGACTAGTCGCTATTGCTACACCCAGCTATTAAAGAATCATAAGAATGAGAAAAAAGAGTGAATTGACATCAGAAATACCCAGTTTTCGATCACAAATTTGAATTGAATAATATTCAAATTCACTGTCATCTTACCGGGAATCGAGCCCAGAAATGCGTGACCGGTAGAGCAAGCTTTAACCAACTGGGCCACAGCAGGCGACAGGTAAGTAATACCATTATATAATGTTCACTATATTCGAAAATATTGTTAATTTATAATTGTATTTATTTGAATCTTGTGTGTGTATTCAAAAAATTTAAACAATTTTAAAGTTTAATATTTTTAATCCGCAGTAGTGAATGTTTCCTGATCTCAAGTCTGATTTAACAGAAAAAATGAGTGGTAAAGGCAGTTCTCGTTCGTCTCCACACTTCCAACGTAGGAACATTTTTACAAGGTATAACTGTAATATAACGACTATGGGATGCAATAACAAGACTTTACTACACTGATAAAACGTATTATGTATTTATATCTAAACTGCCGTGCGCTTAGATTATTTCGTATCGATCCACACAAATCGGTCGCCATTTTTCTGCAAAGTGCAAAAACAGTTTTTTACTGTGTTTCCCTTTATTTTTTAATCCATACCACTATTTCTCAGAGCTCTCCCTTTTAGTGGTTCCCAAAAAAAAAAACTATCGCCTATGCCGGCACGTCTGAGTCGCTGAGAAGTGAAGGGATCCAAGTCATATTTTAGGAAAAAACTGAGTTACAAGAGATCTAAATGCCTTAAAGCATGGCTGTCCAACTGGTAGTTCACGATCGACCGGTCGATCCCAAAAGCAAAATTTGGTCGATCCCGAAAGCTTCCGTAAATTTCGAAAAAATATAAAATATACAAAAATTGAATTATTTTGTAAGCACATACTAATACTAATTCTAATGATGTGTATTTCGCATTTAAAATAAACATTTCTATGTTAGAAGAAGGAAAAAAAACCCTACATAATAAAAATTCTTATAAGAATCGCATTAAAAGTCGATCGCGAGAAAACTTAAGATTAAAGTCGATCCCAGGGCAAAAAAAGGTTGGACACCCTTGTCATAATTAAAGTATAGCAAAAGTGAAGTGAGGTCAGTGACAAACAGCAATAGCGTTATCTTTCTTAAATAAATATATGCAAGTCGCTAAAACACCAAGTAAATACGTTAGTGTTGTTAAGTTCAATATAAAAGTTTTACCATTTTACTTATTGTCTCACTTTACTTTTTGAGGGATCATATGGACCCTCAAGAGGTGTAGTTTTTAAGTTCAATCGCGTCTTTAATTGGTGTTTTAGTGGATTGCATATTTTTATTTTACGGAGATAACACTTATTAATCCAAGAAAAGGCTAAGACAGGACTAGTAAAATAATCACTCTCGCTGTGTCTCTTGAAGGATCGGAAAATTGGGAGGGAATTTTTGGACATCACCAAAACCACGCCTTAGAATAGAAATCAATAAATCGACCGAAAAATTGCTGTTCATACTGGGACTCGAACCCGTGAGATCTGGCACGGAAGCCAACAACACTAACCGCTGCCTCATAGACCCACCCGACAACTGTTTTTCTTTTTCTAATATTGAAACATGTTTTAAATTATTTTATATGTATTAAAAGTACCATTTAGGAAACACTGATATTATGAAAATTGATGCGTTCAATCATTCAATCAAAGTTCATCCGTGCACTTGAACGTCTGAAGATGCCGAAAGGCGAAACCCGGGTGGTTAGTGACAAAATCTGTGGGCGTGTACATAATTTGAACGATTCAAATTTAATATTGAAATTCCATCAAGCACCTTCAGTCGAAATCTTAAACTGATATTATGCATCATCCATTTAGATTTTTTAATGTGTTATATGTAATTTATTTGAAAAGCAATTAAGTACGACTATTTTTTTATTGAAGAAATGTTTGAATTATCGAAACTCCAAGTCGTCGACGATTTGTATAGTAGAATCTCCATATGAAACGATTGTCATTCAAACAAGGGGGTAGATTATTATTAGAATGCGCGAATGCCTTAAGTCGATAAATTAGACGAGGAGGGGGAGTCAGTTATAGATACGAACGACAAAAAAAAGGAAATCCATGAAAGGTGCCTCGTGACGTCACGTCGAAAATGCCGTTTTTCAAAACGCCCAGTGACATATTCAAAACGGTGAAATTTTACCAAACGCAATATAAATTCCTCAGTCGTATTCAAACCCAGGCACGCTCCTTCAAAAAGCGGAGTCCTTTTTTCGCACACAAAAGTGCGGAATGTCAATTTCGATCCGCGATCCCTCAAGATTGTATTGTATGGAGCGAAGAAAACCCGCGCGACGGATAGGTGATATTCGAGAGTAAATATCATGAACGTTTCTTCGAACGAAATGATGGCGTACGTGTAGGTAGCTAAATAAATATAATTTGCAAAGTAAATTTAAAAGCTTTTCAATATATCATGACATCGTTATTTTTAAAAATTTTAGGCAATGTTAAGGACACAAACCTTACTTTATACAGTTCAAATAATCAAGCCTTACCATAGAAATAAGTCAACTAAATAATTGAACTACGTGGTTTATTCGCATATTGACATAAATAACAAATTCATTACTTGGAAGCGAGAAAAACACGTTATTTACTTTATTGATGTAGAGTTTCATTTTGTTTTAAAAAATTCCCAAATTTTAATTGGGTCTATAATTGATATCATTTGCCACTTATATTTATTGATGATTTTTTAATTGTATGTTACAGGTGTTAAGCATTTTAATTTTGTGTAATTATAATGTAATTTGTAAATCCTTTTCATTGTCAGTAGTTGCTTACACCTTTTATTTCAATTTAACTTGTATAAATAGCACTGTTTATATATTTTTATTATCAGTTGATAATGCTCGCGATGAGCGAAACCGGTCCTGATCAAATAATTTTTATGTGGAAAAGGTACTCAAAATCTTTTATTCTTTTTATTTTATAAATAACAAACGTAATATGGGCCATCTAGAGGTGAATTGAGCCAATTAGTAAAACTGTTACTTATAAACTCTTAAGATATCTCCATTAGGAAGTTATATGTTCCACATTGGGAACGAACAAGGATTAGAAAAAGTCTTTAGTAAAAAAATTAACAAGTGCTTTCTAAAAAAAAAAAAAAAACACTGGCTAGCATTAATTCTTTATTTGGACAGAAAAAGCCACCATTAATACTGGAAACGAGCTGTTAGATCGTCATAAAATTCAACGTTTTTAGAAGAATCGATGTGATAAACTGTATCATAAATCATATTAATCAAAATAGCGGTATTTTTCATTGTCAAAATATATTCCGGTATTTTAGTATAGAAAAAAAACAGATCAAATAGTGTTGCAATCATATGCCCAGCCATCATCATTTATCATTCTTATTTATCTTCATAAATCCTGTGAGCATCTCACTGTTTTATTATTTCATTCGCTGTTTCGTAAATATATATACCTATATCTACATTTCTACCGGCAAAAAACAAAAGTATCTAAGTGCGTACCTATACCGTCAAAGAGTGAGACATGTCATGCGAAGTAGCGTCACATATCACCCCCAAACTCCGTCGAAAACCACCGTGACGTGTGTGATATACACGCTGTATCAAAAGTATATCAAGCAGAAAGAATACAATCTTATTTAACATGTCACAGTGTACATTATAAAGCTACCTCTTAATACTTATAACAACATAATATTATAAGGCTATTGTTCTAAAACCGACTTATTACACTGCGGCACTCGATCTGTTAGAAATTCGAGATACACTAAGTGTTTTGCTATATTTTTGTCTGCTATTCGTTATAAAGGATCGTTCAATAGGGAGCTCGATCGTGAATGTGCTGTGTGGCACGTAGCTCCACATATCATAGTTTAGGCAACAATAAGTTGCTTATCTTTTAAGGTTCTAAGCTCAAAAAATGCGACCCCAATACCCACATTTTCTTAAATATCTATTTAAATATGGGTGATACAATGTTTATAATTAAGGTATTCTTATATCATAGTTTTTTGACCTTTTGTTGTTTATATAAATACGCGATAACGAGATAAGCGCCCGCGATAAGCGATCGTTCGTAAGATAGCTGGGCTAAACGCGTCAGTGGCAATTTCATATGTGTGCTGGTATGACGTCTTTTTAACGCGCAACTTAAAATATGATTATTTATTAAAAAACTACGGATTTAAAAAAAAATGTATAAGGAATGATGCAGAGATATTTTAAAGCCCTTAGACTATTTTTGTTTTTTGAAATTCATAAGACTAAGGCCAATAATGAGGAAAACACTGGGGTCCCTAAACGACCCCCATCGGATGAGAAGTATTTTTCTAGTCTCCGAGCCGCGAGAGTTATCATCGACCTGTAGCGCTCGCCGTTGACGGCAATGCCAGTTTCGTTTTGGAAAAAGTACGGACCGATGATTCCACCACACCAAAATCGGCACAGTGACGAGAGACGCATTTGGTGCTGGCATATCTCGCATGGGTTAGTATATCCTCAAATCCGACAACTTTGCTTGTTCACATATCCATTTATCTGAAAATGGACCTCGTCGCTAAGAATGATTTTTTGACAAACTTTTCTCGAATGTGACTTTTAAAATAAAATCAATCAATCATTTGTTCAACGCTATAACCTTACATGGTGATTTTCCGTACTCTAAATTTGACAGATTTCACTTTAACATGGCTGCTATAACCTAACAAATTTCGAGCGTCCCTATTGAAAGACCCTATATAATATTATATAAAACAATACAAATTGTGTGCTCAATTACGGGGATTTCAGAAAAGCAGAAGGTTTCCGGAACCACTATACCTCACATAAGCTTCGTTAGTAAGGGCACTTTTGTCACGTTCAGCAAATCACGTCCACGTAATTATTATATTCTGAGAAATTTATGTGCAGTTAATAGACGAGTGCACAGGCAATTTTCGTTTATTGATTGATTAGTTCAAAGCACAGCTTTGGCTTAAAAATACACCAGTTTACTGACAAAGAAAAAAGGAATAATTCTTATATTAAATTTTCTTTCTGTAAATATATATATATATATATAATGAAGAATCATTCTTCATCTTCTTTGACCTTTGAGGCAAGCAGTATTAAGGCTCTCCGGAACATCTGCAGCACGTAACCTAGCCAGTTCCAATATCTCTCAATGACAAATGACGTAACTGTGCATAAGTTCCCTTATCTTCGAGTTGCTCACAAAATCAAACCACTTCCCCCTCAATATTCGACGCAAGTTCGCAATCTTACAAGGGTTTTTCTGGATCTTCGTCGGATACCATGATTCACGACCGTACAGCAGCACTGGTAGAATGCAAGCGTTAATTTTTTAAATGTATTATACTTAAGTATATCAAAGAAGTATAGCTTCTAATAAGTCAGATAGCTAATTAAAACACTTCAATCACATATTTGGAGTCAATAATTTTTGTAATTACCTATAATGAATACAATAGAAATTTATGTAGGTTAATTATTGTTTTTAATTAGTAAGTAATAAATACTTTTTAAAAACAATAAAGGTTTAAATTGATGTTTGTAAATAGCGTTATAATATTTGTTTTATATTGAAGGTAATCAACTAAAAACAAACATTGAAGACAATAAAATTTACACCCTATTAAGAAACAAGAGAGTAGATTGTTTTTGTTCAGATTTCGCAGTAAAGGGACGCCTTCGTTGTGTTGTCCCCATCAGATTTGAACCATGATTTTCACGACACGGTGTACTTCTCTGATTTAGTCTGTGTTTCTGTTCAAAGTAGTAGTCACTTCAGTTAATTATTTCGGAGTAAGGAGAAAGCAAAAGCGTAGATACTCTTTTCCTTCATCTCAAGCAGACCTTTTGTTTAACGCTTACTTTCTCAATAGAGTGTGGATAGCATTGATACAAGAGATTCTTTTTCGAAAAACCCAGAGAATTTAAATCATAACGAAAATTCTAATGTCCTATATATAGCACAGTTTTACCCGATATAAATATATAATACAACAACCCTAGATGAAAAGAAGATTGGAGCTAAGCTCCATAGTTCCCCATAAAAAGGTGAATGACACGAAGTACTGGGACTCAGTGAATGAAAAAATTTAGTTGTTTCTATCTTTAGCGTTAAATGTTAAAATAATTCTTTGATAGTTGAATATCTTTAAAATCTAAGAACCAGTTGTTTGTCAAGCAGTTGTTAGGTAACCTTAGATACAGCTGTTCTCAATCTGACAATACGTATACACTTGGTTATGTAAAGTGGTTAACAAATTCTCCTTATATATATTTTGTTTTATGTAATATATATATATATTATCCATATTCACTCTCATTATACATATTATCCATTTGTAGCACATTACCTCAAATGGAGTTATCTCAACAATTTTTTTTCGCAAGAACTGTTTTTTCGAAGAGAGTATTTGGGATAGAAATAAATGGCTAGGACAGGACTAGTGGTTAATTAATTGCTCTCGCTACGCACCGTTACTTTAGGATTACAAGGAATTTGTAGAGATCACCGACGGAAATTGGTAAATCGATTGAAAAAATCTGTTCGTACTGGGAGTCGAGACTGTAAGATCCGTCACGGAAACCAACAACGTTGACCACTACGCCACGACTCGACAAAATATATATAGTTAGAATAAAAGACTGTTTTAAATTATATGCTATTCAAAGCTACCCCTTCCCGGAAATTTAAGTTAGATACTCAAATTCCTGAAATTTAAATGGGTTAAGAAAACGGAAACCTTAATTGATATATAAAATCCTAGAAATCGTATTGTTAACAAGTTGACCAATTGAAGCTCTTCAATTTTAAAACTATTCATCCTCAGACAAAGACTGCTGTAATTCAAAAGACAATTAATGTATTAAAGATCGTTTTAGATATAATTCATCAAAACTTTCAATCAAACGTATTTGTTTCAAAAAAGATTCTTTGTTCTAAATAGTATTTATTAGACAGATAAAATTTTACTTTCACAAAAAACACGCTGAAAATACTTCCAACATTAGGTTCGTATCTTTGAATCTGACAAATTAAATGTTTCCGACAGAACAGATGAAAACAGATACGAATACTAGGAGTGCGGTTGTTTGAATTTGTTAGAGGCACTGAAATAAGAGAACAGATTAAACAGCCGTTAATTACGTCCAAAGTGAAGAAGCGACGATGGACCTGGCTTGGACGGCGGATGCCTCAAGAATGCCTGAAGTATACTTGTCTCTTCTACTAATCGGATGGATTCCCCCGTCGTGGAAGGCCACTGATGACCATCCATAGGATGTAATTGGTGGAGCTACGTAATAACATGGGAGAAAACATGAAGGCTGGCAGGGGACAGAAAATCTTGGAAGAACCACGTGGTGCTTCAAGTAGGAAGTGGAAATGGAAAAAAGAGTATCAAGGAAAATTCAAACTTTTAATGAATAAGAATAATTTATTAAGTAACTTAATAGATAATAGAACAAAACAAGTCAATTGTTTGTAAATTAATTCTGAATATCAAAATGTCACAAGTGTATTTTTTTAAATTTTACTTAGATTCCAAAAACGAGTGACTGATTTTTATAATACTTAAATAAATCATATATGTCGTAAATCTAAAAATTCTTTTATTCAAAATTATAATGCTATGTTCAATCTATATAACATAAATAAATTTGTGTGTATTTTGTAATTTGAAATACCTGTTATTTTAGCTATATTGTGCAATAAACAAACCTCTAAATTTCTCATTGTTTATTATACACAAAACAATATTGTAGTTACAGCCATTAACGCAAATAGATACGCCATTGTGTGTTTACTAAACCCTAAGGAGAAGATGTTTATCAATCAATGGGAAAGTGTTTTTTACCCCCGCTGTATTATTTGAGAACTAAATAGGGTTTAGAGAGGGTTCATTACGTCAGCTGTAAGCAGAATACTGTTTGTGTTATTCGACTTAAGTTTAGTATAATGCCGAATTTTCTTTTCAACTCAAAGCCTAGTTAGTTATCACAATCGTACTTTCCTTTATATAACATAATATTATGCTATTAACCAAAACAAATAGCACGTGTTTTGAATTATTATTGATACATTATATTTATTTATTTGAAGCTCATTAACTTTGATATTAGCGGCGATATAAAATAGAGCGAGCTTTATTACTTGATGACAAAATTATAAATTGGAAAAAATGTGAATCTATTGAAGCAAGGTGAATAATTATTAATTGAACTGACATTTTTACTGCTTGATAGAACACGTTCTGAATATTTTATACCGCAAAACCAAAAATACCTTTTTAAGCCATTTTCGTTTGCTTTCATTTACCTTTTATATTGCACGTATACATAAAACGGAAGTGAAGAAAATTTTGCTGTTTTCCCCTTCTTACGTGATTATTCAAAAGTAAATTGGTAAACCATAAAGAAAATATACAGGAACGTAGAAAGACGTTTATATATAAAAGGTTATAATGTATTTATTTCAAATTCATTCAATTTCAACATATTTAATCCCAATAAAGCTTTCAAATATAAGTTTTCTTTGACAAGAACCGATTTCAGTTAATTACTTAATATACGGTAAAAATATCAAAATATTTAGCTCTAAATTTATTTATTTTTAAATAATTTATAGTTTACTAAGCTATATATACTGGCTAAGAAAAGATACACAATACATCTTGTTATTTACACTAACATTCTTATTGATATTACAATTATAGTATTACATTTATTTAACATGACTTGAGTGTTTGTAAAAACGATAACAAAAACTCACTTTTCTATTTGTACCGTATTACAATGTACTTCTACCCAATTCAATCAATAATTACTTAACCTTATTACCTAAGACAGTAGAGATAGAATACTAGGTTAAGAAGTTCGATGGGAAGAAACGGAAGCTTTATTTACAGCCTTGCCATTTGACACAAGTCTAAACATTAATTGAAAAATAAATATATGATAATAATTGATCGATCATTCTCCTTGTGTACAGCGCAACTGATAATAACAAAAGCCTCGAACAGCGTAGAATGTTCGACTACGAGGTATGAGAACACTTAAAACTGATGTTTTTTTTCTGAAATCTTGTAAATGCACAATATAGTAATACAAAAGAATACAGACACAATGTTCTGTCATTTTTATTGAAATAAAAATATGAAAAAAGGTATATACATATCAACTGTGGAAAGGAAAAACGACGTACCCCGGATGTAACAAATTTTACAGGAGACAAAAAAAAAACGTTTTTTGGTGATTTTAGTGAAAGAAAATTATGAAATATACACAACTTTTAAGTGTATGGAGACTGATAAACTGGTTTTAAATTGACTATCTAATATTAATTTAATATTTTTTTTCTAAATAAACCTTTTTTAAGGCTTTTTTTTCTGGTCGCAACTTCTACAGGCCTTTCTTTTTTCAAACGTAAAAGCTACATTTTGATACAAATTCGGCATTTTCAGCTTATATCCTTTTGATAAAACGTGTTTCAAATTGTATACATTGTGATTATTGAAAAAAAAACTGTGAGTTACGTCCATTTTGTTTCCCACAGTCAATAAATATACTATTTAACGTAAATTTCTAGTGCAAAGTTTAAGGGTCCTTATGCTGGCATAGTGTATAATCGGCAGGTCACCATATACGGTGGAATGTCAATCAATCAATCAATCGAGTGAGCACTTGCTGTTAACTGTCACACTATCAGATCGAAATTATGATAGCATGTGTGGGGGCAGTGATGGTCGCAACGTGACGAGTTAAATGCTTGCACTGCGATTCGCCAATCTGACCATCGCCATCTAGTAGGCGTTTTTTGTGTTATATTTCGATGATAATTAGGAAATTACATTCTGTGAACATTAACAATAAATCTTTTCAGCTGCTGTGACACGTGTCTAAAACACATACTAATTATTTTATATATATATTTGATATATTTTTTTTTTACTTGAGCCGGAACGAAAAAAATAGCAGTTCGGAGCCCTGAATATTCATAATCATCAATTTGTTTTTGTATTAATAACACCGTTAAATTATATTTCTTATCAGTTGATAATGCTCGCCATGAGCGAAACCAGTCCTGATCTTAGTAAATAAACATGGAAATAAGTACAAATAAATAATCTGTTTTTCTTAACATAATTCCATTCCACTGAGTATTTACAGTGAACACCCTTAAAGTGATTCATACATTTATATTAGTTTTAAGTAATTAGAAAGGGGACAATTGTGGCATTATGTATTTTCTTAAGAGCTATATATTTTTAAAAGATTTTTTACCAATAACTTATTTATCATTAATGATTATCTATTAATCGCATTATAGTATTCAAAATAATGATAATGCGTGGAGCCAAATAGTTTAGAACTAGGCCCATCCGTCTGCACGTCCGTCCATTCATTGATCAACATCCGACAAGCGCTGCAAAACACTACCTGCCTATCTCGGGGCCAAATCTAGCCCCTAAACTACATCCTGCGGTAAATATCCCGCCGCCACTGTCGATTCAATTACTATTCAACCAAATTTATTGTGACATATCTCCATCGGTGATCTTACTTATACTGGAGGCCTAACAGTGGCGTAGGGTCAGAAGGGATACGCGTAAACAAGGTGGAGAGGTCATATCTAATAAAGTTACTAGGGAAAGTTATGTGATATATCAGCTCTGGCAAATTAGATGGGCATATCAACGCAAACAAGCTTAATTTAATGCTTGAATATTTTTTACGTATTATTGCGGCGCCTCATATTTTCGGTTCCAAATTACCAGAAAGTGGGTCATATTTGATATACGATATTTATGTGACATCACATTATTGAAAAAAAAAATAGGAATTAATTTCAGCGTTTGTTTGAAATAATGTGTGTATGGGATATTCGGTTTTCACTCAGTTTTTTTTTGAATCTTGCAATAATATCTCTCTGATCATGTAAGTATTATTTAAAACAAACAACATCTTTTCTGAGTTTGTATTCGATTTAGTTATTTTAAAAGTAGTGGATAAATCAGTAATATATTATAAACTATATTTAAACAAACAGCAATGATAAAGAATCTAATACTAAATTAAAATTGGATAATACGTCTAATACGTTTCAAGCTGTTTTCTTTTGCGGTTGCAATTTTTTGTGTTATATTTCAAAAGCACGTAAAGTTTTGTTTTTCTGTTTTATGTAATTTACTTTTGATTAAACCTTGTTTTTAGCAATGTTCACATTTAAGCAGTATTATTTATTTACTTTTCAAATTTTAGTTCAAAATAAACGATAATCTAAAAAATATTCGATGAATTTTCAGTCAACCGTTACTACCAGGGCTGTGGAATTGGAGTAAGAATCGGGAGTCGGAGTCGCGGTATTTTGGCCGGAGTCGTAAAAAATGAAATTATTGAAAATTGAAAAATATATCGACTGTGGAAAGGAAAAAGGACGTAACCCACACGTATCAAATTTTACAGGAGGCGCAAAAACGTGTTTTGATGATTTTGGGCCATATGCAAATTATGAATTATACAAAACTTAGAAATGCACGGAGAATTCTAAGCTGGTGTTTAATTGACATAATCTAATATAAATTAAATAATTTGTCTATAAAAAACTTTTATTTCAGTCATTTTTCTTGGTTTTTATTTTAAGTAACCTTTTTCAAACATAAAAGTTAAATTTACATACTAATTAAGCATTTGCAGCTTGCATCCTTTTGATAGAACGTGTATCAAGTTTGATAAATTTTGATTATTGAAAAAAACCTACTTTGAAAAAACTGAGGGTTACGTCCTTTTTCCTTTCCACTGTCGATATTTAATGATGTGTATTCGAACAAAATAGTCCAAAGTGTTTACATTGTATGCTTGGCTGACTAAAGATGATCAGATGATATACATATTTATAATTTAAAATGAAATTATTGAAAATTTTCCTCGGAGTCGTTAATTATTTGAAAGCTGGAGTCTGAGTCGTCTTTTTTTACACGACTCCACAGTTCCTGGTAACTATTATTGACTTGTTCAAAAATATCACAAAGCATACTTAGCCTGATTTAAGAGATAAGTTTTGGTAATAGTAATTTAATTGTTATTTTAATGAATCGATTTGTTGAAACAGCATTTGAGCGTATTATTATTCTGAAGTTAAATGATATTGTTTGTTTTCTAGAGGAAAATTCCAATATTCATCCTGCGTGTGTCGATTCACACTCGATCCAATCCGATCCGATTGCAAACTTTACCATTCATTCGGTCGTATTATAAGAAGGACCGTTTCTATGGGCGGCGTTCAGTTTCCCATACCCCAAGATTAGGCCCGATCTATTATTTGTTCCGTGCTAGCATTGTTCCCGGTTATCCGAACGGGAAATTTAATTACACGGAAGATCAATGGTCGCACGGCTACCGTGGCTATTAGAAAGCAGATTCTATGGTGTTGGGAGGATGAGATTTATGGGGCGTTGCTCGCAAGGACACCGTGCAATAAACGAAAAATGTCTCGGTAGAATGAACATTACAGCTTTAAATATACTTAAGCATATAACGATCATCAATGAAGATCTCATTTGAATACAACAACACAATAACAGAGTTAAATTTGAATCGTTCAAATTATGTACATTCACACAGATTTTGTCACTAACGACCCGGGTTTTGCCTTTCGGCATCTACAGGCGTTCAAGTGCACAGATGACACTAACAGAGATTTAACTATCGCAAGAACGGTATAATATTTTACTAAAAACATATTCAAATGTTAAATTTGAATCGTTACAAGTTTTGTCACTAACGACCCGGTTTTCTAATTTCGGCATCTTCAGGCGTTCAAGTGCACGGGTGAACTTTGACTGACGTTTAGTAAATAAATGTATCGTGTTTATATAAGAAATAAATGTAGCCAACAAAATATATATAATTCTTGAAATTACTCACCATTCAAATTTCTAGGCATTCCTATGGGTAAATCCATTTCGCCAGCAGTGGCTTTAAGCTAAGTGATACTTGAACGCTGAAAGATGCTGAAGGACAAATCCCGGATTGTTAGTGATAAAACTTGTGTGAATGTACATAATTAGAACGATTCAAATTTAATAGTGAAATTCAACCAAACAAAATATGATAAAACTTTCATCACTAGACCACAGAGGACGATAGTGTATTTTAAAAAATAACTCTGGGATTAAAATAAGGTTACTATTAAATATCACAGCATATTTTTTATTGCAACAAATGAAAAGTTCAGCAAAAAGGAAGACTTAAAAATAAATGTTTTTGACAAGTTGTACCTAATTACTTTAGTGTTTTACCTTAAAAATAAAAAAAATGAATTAATGTAACATCTGTTTTTACTTTATACGAATTCTGTGTATTCTTATATTTTAATCAATCCAGAAGTTGGTTTAAATCAAAACATTCTATGCGAGATAATCTGTTAATTATATGATGTAAAGTAAAATTTGTTTGGGGTACAAATCTTCCCAATATTATGTTGACAGTGATTGTTTACAATTTTCCTTTGAATGCAGAAAACTTTAGTCTATCAAAGGTTTTCAAATATGAATTTTTAATATAAGGAAATGTTTTCATTTTGTTTTTACCGTGAAAATGAGGAAATGAAATAACTTTGGCGATATTTTAATGTTGTACAATTCGGAGAATAAAAAGAGGAAGTCTACTTTCCGAGAAAATATTCCGCAAAATCTGATTCTTGTTCAAATTAGTTGAAGTACATCTTTATTGTTGTAATGAGAGATAAAAGAACAATGCTACGGTGAATAAATTTAAATTGGTATTATCCCGATATGAAAAAGTTCAGGGAATTTATTGAAACAAAGTTATTAGAATAATTTTACTTACATAAATCTACACAGTGTAAAGCTAGTGGTCGGGAATTTGGAGACGCTTACCTGAAACAAAAAAATATTTTATCATAGTTAAAAATTGAGCTGATTATGTCAAAGTAAATGATATCATTGCATGCATCACTTAAATATGTATAGTATATGTTAATGTAAAATTTATTGATTGGCTTGGCAGTTACTTTGTTATGGTTATATGTTTACTCAAACACTTTCATTATTTAAATGTTGTTTTAACTTTATTCCATAATAATAATTTATACACTTTATAATAAATCTCTTAATCTTATTAAATCAAAATAATATCGATGTGAGTATTGAGGAGTTTCTATTGAACTCTCAACTTTAACTGAGATAGATTTGGAGAGAAGGAATTGGATATCGGTTTAGTCCGTTGAAAAGGTTTATTGTTACAAGTATTTCATAGAAAATTTAACATAGCACTCTATGCTATAATGTTGTGTATACATTACAACTTGGTAGAACTCCATTATAATAGGGTAAACATAGCAACGTATTTAGTTCTACAGTTTTTATATTTATTAGTTCATAGCTATTTCGGCTTTCTCCATCGTCAGAACTATCTATCAGAACTATGAGAAATATTGTTCTGACGATGGCGAAAACCGAAATAGCTATCAACTAATAAATATAAAAAACTTTAGAACTAAATACGTTGCTATTTTCACCTATATGAAACTATCTCGGGTCACGTGAAATGTTCCACGATACGACGTGAACAACGTGAATTTTGTGTTCCAGGACATTGTTCTGGAATCATGTTTCTTGATGTATTGCAACCTTAAGAGCAGGCATGCGCGACCTTTCCTAAGTCTGGGGCCAAATTATCATTCTGTCTCCGAGTCAAGGGCCGGACCAAATTATACAATAATAAACATAATAAAGTAATATTTAATTAAATAAAACACGTTTTTATCTCGTATATGGTGGTGATCATGAACTAGTAGAGTGGAGCCTCTGCAAGCGCCCGTGTCATCTCCATTATTGAATCCCTACCTGGAACTATTAATTTCTTTCTCTATTACTTTGCTGAGATGAATCATGGCCGGACAAAATAGCTCGGTGGTTTTCCCATATATGCTTTAGAGGCTACAAAATAAATTTGAGAATACCCCGCCCCGCTTGTAAACTAACATGATATATTAAAGGGTGACATTCTTTTGTGAATTATTGGTTTTAGAAGTAACACACTCGTCGATTGTATTATATACGTGAAGGCTTAATTTATATTATTTTTAATTAAAAAATATTGCGCACGATCAGATGAACGCGAACGGCCTCTCAGTGTGGTACTTACCTAACAAAATTATATTAAACAATTTCGAAGCATTTGAATCTCGTTTTACGTTAGGCAACCCATACTCCTAAATCAGAAATTGAATTAAAACAAATAGCCATTATGAAGAGAGTGAATGTAGAATTCTGTATAATTGTGAAAGAGACCTTCGGCTTTGAGCATTCGCGGAATACCGTGAAACCCTTTTCACGCATAGACAAAATGGAAATCGGAGAATCGGGGAATCCCGTTTTGTGATATAATAATTAAATTTAACGAGAGTGATTTTATTGGCGGCGCCTCGTTTATTGTTCGCGCTTCTGTAGCACTTCTGTGCCCTCTGTAAACGGGCCTCGGAACCCTTCTGTGACCGAATTGGGGTTATTGTCATACCTCAAATAATCGAATTGATAAATTATTTTCACATCGACAACATGCTTAGTTGCAAAAAAAGATTGTATAGTTAGTAGCTGTGTATTGAAATCAAATTATGTATATAAAGCATCAATGCATTTCGTCGGTTTGCTGCAAGAAGTCGTTAATTGACAATTTGATCAAACATGAGTTTTAGCAGCAGTCTTTTTAACTAGTATTGTCCAATGATACTCTTTAAAATTATTATGCTGTCCTTTATGTAAATGCCGGAATAAAGGAGATAATCAAAAAGCTTATACAATTCTAAATACATTTAAATGACTTCTTGGATCAATTTGACTATTTTTAATATTCCGGTTTAAATTTGGTTTGAAGTGTTTTATTAAAAAACATTGCTTTATAGCAGGCGTGGGGAACCTGCGGCCTTCTGGCCAATTCTGTAATTCTGTAAATTTATGTAAATTCCTGACATATTCTTACCGTAAATTCCTGTTTCCGGACAAAGATTCTCTAGTCCATGTTTACTGCGGCCTTATGTCGAATCAGAAAAATAAATGCGGCCTTTAGAAAAGAAAAGGTTCTTCACCCCTGTTTTATAGTTTGATTTGTCTCCTGTAAGATTATGCATAGATATATAGGACATATTGATGTTCAACAACTCATGACCCTCAACCGGTTAAAAAGTGACTAATTAACTAAATAAATCAAAGTATAAAATATTTTTTGTTAAACCAACTTACACAATTATGCAAAGAACACACAGAACTTATTACAAACATATTTTATAAATATACAATTAAATTTGATTATTTTATTATTCTACGTATTGTGTTACAAAATGCGACGCGTGTTTCACCTCTTTAAGAAACATCATCAGATATATCATCGCAAAATTTACGAATTAACTAAAAAATATACAAGTTATAAATTACTATATGAACACCAATTCTGAAATCAGAATGAAGGAAGAATGAGAATTAAGAATTTATGTGGGGTCGTTGATAAATTCATAAATTATGTGGATAAGCCAACAGTCAAAAGGGTGTTAAACGTATTTTCATTTGTACTAAAACAATTGTTTCTGGTCCTCTTCAATATTATCGCAATTAATAACATGAATTGCGCCATTCCACATTCGCCTTGTAACAAGCATCTGCATTTCTTTACAATCGAAGTTTAACGCGGTGGGTAAGAAAAATGTCATTAATTAGTAATTAATATAAAACTTTATATCTTAAGACTATTATTTTCCGCATATAATAAGAAAATTATTTTTAAAAAAAAGGTACATGCTGGACCTTTTCGAAGAATTAAAATAAAACTTGAATAACGTAAAATTTGATTTGATAACTTTGTTATTCCACCTGTTGTTTTACATAATGTGACAAGTGTTTCGCTTTTTGAGAAGCATCATCAGACCATCGCAAAGTTTACGAATAAACTGAAACACGTGTCTCATTCTGAAATAAAACAAGTGGAATAACCATGTTATCAAATTTAGTTTCATATTAAAAATAAACTTCCACATAGTAACTGCCAAATCCATCGAAAATATATATATGTATTAAATTTCTTCAGCTATGTCCGCTTTTGATATGGAGCATATATGTTATCTGAAGCTTATCTAAACAGAATTTATTTAAAAAAAAATAACTTTCAATTCAATCGCTCAATTTTCCTATTTTCGAAGCAATTTAGTATTGAATAATGTGGCTAGTAACAGGACTGTAAGATAGCTAATCGGATGCGCCTCGAATTGTTGTTATCCGTGTTTTTATTAGCACAGATCCATAATCGATCAAAATATATGTTTGCATATTAAACCGAGATTTTAACTATTGAAAAGCATTGTTTATCATTCTAAAACACAATTTACAGAGAAAAAGTATGGGGAATTTACTAGTAAAATGTTTTCACAATTCCAGCGGCACTGTGTCACAAAGGTTGACGTCTATCATACATGTCGATTTTAATATGTATTGTATCAGTTGTAGCATGCGTTTCATAGTATTTAGTACCAACAATCCGTCATTATTTTCGACATATCTGACAGATTGCATGCGCGTTACAAAAAGGCGATGACGTACCATAAAATTTCGCTTAATACATATAGTTCTTTCTTTTGATAACTACTTACTAACTTCAAAACATTTTGGTTTGGAATACACGTTATGTTTAATACATAAGTCAAAATCGTTATATGTTTCAAAACTTTTTGTTTTTACGGTGATCAAGTAAAAAGATCAGGTAGAAAATAACAAGCTTTCTGTTTATTCTTCTGACAATAACATGGTGATAAAAAACCAATCAACTATATTGCGGAGGTCAATAAATGGATATAATGGATGTTTTGAATCAATACAAATAATATTTTTTTATGTATCAAAATAATTTGAATTCAAATTAATCGCCATTGAGATGTTTTTAGCAATTTCGGTTTGAGTTGTAAATCCCAAGGTTTCCGTTACGCGATTCAAATTCCGAATCTCTGAATGGCAGAGATGAATAAGTATACTCGTTATTAAATCTGTTCCGTGAAAAAAATATTCTCGACATTTGCATGTTGGTTTAACGTCTTTGCAAACACCGTGTAGATTGTTATTTCAGGCAATTATTATCAGAAGCGGTGATTCATTTTATTTTGACACTTCAGGAAAATGGGAAATTCATTATTCCACACGTACGTAAACTTTCAATACGCAGCATTCGACGATTCGTGGAAATCACGAAGAAAACATATATTATATATTCGTATTTTATTGCACGAATATAATTCATATGTTTGATTCAAGATACGAATAAAATTTACATAACGATATCTTTTTTTATATAATAAATATATAAGAACCTTAAGTTATGTTACTTTGGGTATTACTGAAAAAATATGTATTTTTAATGACATTTAACTGTGTTCAGTTACTGATACAAAATTGAATTGCAAATACATCTGATCCTATTTTTACGCATTAACAATGAGAAAATCGTGTTAATAAATAAAAGAAACGGTACCGTCCAAAAAAGTCGCGTAAAAAGAGGACTAGGTGTAATTTCCAAAATCTTATCATGCAGAAATATTTATATACTTAATTAGGATTTTTAAATAAAATTATTTTTGTTTAAATTGTTAGAAATAATCAAATTTTTTGTACACGTGTAAAACCTTGTATTTATTGTAGACTTGCTGAGTACCTGTTGAAAACTCATTACTGTAACTTACCGGTCAAAGGAAATTTTCTTAGTCGCAGTGAGGACCGAAGGCTTTAAGTAACCAAACGTACGAGTATAACATTGAGAGAAGTCCTGCAGCCTTTTTCAAACATCACTGTATACATACCCATACAAAATACGCAATAAATTTTCAACAAACACACGTAAGAAACACTTAACCTAACATGGTTTCTCCATATGCGCCTTGGATTCATCAATCAATTTGAAAAGAGGCGTACATTCATTCGCATGTACATTTATTATACGAACTAGTGTGCATATAAAAACATGTACATGCTTTTCTTTCTGAAATTGATTGCAACTCCTGAAAGAATATTCCCCTTATAATCCGTCTTGCGTTCGCTCTCAAAGAACGACTAGATTGCAAGACTACCGTGTAAGTGCATCTTTTAGTGCAGAGGATATAATTTAACGGTACTAAGACATACAAGTTATAAGGCCGTATATTCTCGTACGAGTTCTATAGCTCTACGTGGAAGCATACTACATATATGGATTTATTTTAAACCAAATTAGATCTTTAACGGTATTCTATATATTTTTATTTTCTCTGGATGCTTGTATCGCATGTATATTGATTGTATATTCAGAGTATTAAACATCCTTAAATTTTTAAGAAAGAGTGTAGAATATTTCCAGAATCCTTACATATTTTTTTACCCTATAAGACTACATTTTTCCGCTTTTAAGATGTTGCTTTATTATTTGGTGAAATTTTTCAAGATTAAAAATTTCTTCTCGCGTTGACTCGTAAAATAATTATCTTGTTGAAACCTATTTTTCACATTAGAGCACGGGTTCCCAACCTGGGGGTCGCGAAGGGTTTTCTGCCAACTTTTTTCGATTTTGGATTTAAACAACAAAGGATAGCAAATCGAGGATTTCAAATTCCTCAATGGATGTCGCTTAGTCACATACATTACTTTTATAAAAAGGGTTCGCCACCCGAAAAAGGTTGGGAACCTATGCATTAGAGCATCCATTTCGGACCTTATTTTTGTGATACCGGGGTTTTGGAATTCACAGTCTTTCGATCTCGGTATTAAGGGATCCCAGGATTTGAAGCTTTAGTTTGCATACGTCTTTTTGACACGGGTTGCCTGTTTAATCAATGAATTAAGAAAAGTGAAAAATAGTAAATTATTTTAGTTGTACAAATATTATGTTGTGCATCGTCACCGTTCTGACAGACGTAGGTAAATAACCAAACTAACAAAAATGAGTTAAGTATACAAAGATGTTCTTTGCCTCGGATAATTGAGTCGGTGCATTTATTAAACCATTTTACTAAAAGAAGTACTTAAAAGCAGGCAATAATTGTCTGTATAGATTTTTAACCTTTATGTGTATCAAATCGGCATTAATGCATCTATATTTTGATATTAAAATTACTTTTGTAAAATAAAATATCAATGCTATTAGGTTTCATCATAAAAGCTGAAATTTATTATTTGCTGTTTACTCAGAACTATCAATCAGTTACTGACTAACTTCTAATTATTGAAATCGTCATAAAAACTCTCATAGATCAGTCGATTGTTGTTTAAAAACAAACTAAATTTTCATCAATTGAATTGTAATAATTCACAAGAAACTTTTTCTGTTTAAACTGGTGTTTTGGATTTCGGAATCGGCACAGAGGCGACCTTTCGACGACATTTCGTATCATTAGGCAATTAGATTTGTTCTGCCAGTAAGGGATTACCCGGTTTAAGTAATTGAAAACGGGTGACGGGAAAAACAGTTTGCGCAGTCGGCACAAAAACAGCATACGAACTTTCCGTTTTGTAAGCAGGTAGAATCTATAATATGTGTTACATGACTTCGACGACGTCTAAATTTTCAATCATTGAAAGTAAAAAAAATACCACTAGTATTAAATAATAATTGATTATCTCGATTTTGTTATCTTTTTAGTGCCCTCCACAGTGAATATTATTTAATATCATAAAAAGATGTTAAACGAATTCATAAAATTGCGCCAACAGTACAGTTGTTTGGTCAGGTAAAAAGCCTTTATACAGAGAGTAAAAATCTTTATTTATATTTCTGATAGTTTCAAATGTTCGATATTACAAATTAATTTGATTACCTTGGTCTTCGTATTTGTTTTTTTTAAAAATGATACATTTTATGTGTTTTTACGTGAGATTGAATTTTTCAAATGAACCTGCCAGTCTGACTGACGTATTGTGATTAAAAAAAACCATTAATAATACTCTCGAAATCAGCAGTAATATTTTTTTCCCTTAAACTCAACTATAAAACTAAATATTTTTCATCTATCTTACAGTTTATTAATGAAAAAATGTATAAATCCTGAAAAATGTATACCCATTTTTTATGGATAAATTTGACACGAATTTTATATGTGTATTGTTACCGCAGCATAGGCTGAAAAACAGCACAAATAAATTATTGATTCCATCTAAATGTATATACATAAACAGGCTCCATAAAACAAAGTGCTCTGTCATCATAATATGCCACTTCTTTTCGTGGTAGACGTCTCGGGCCGCCATCTTGCCAAAAGCGTCAGGCGCCGTCGCCATGACAACGACGCATAGTACGCCGGGACGGTGACTGGAGAATATTTTCGGTCACACAGGGAATATGTTTTTCACGCTCGACGTCGCATACTTGGAAAATAAATTGAAAAAAAAAATACATCGGAATATTTAACACATTTTAATGTTTTCACTTGTAACCGCCGCAGCTTGTGAGCAATGTTAGCTGCGAGGTACCACGAATGCAGTACAATCAAGTAATTTTAAAAAATGTTTCAGTAGCAACTGTTATGTTTGAAGATTATAAGTTTCCAATATAAATCATGCTGATTGTAATTAAAACGTTCGTCCAAAGAAAAATAGAGCGAGAGAAGGTTTAGTAGGAACCGCTTTCTGTGCACATCCTTTTCGGGTGTTGAGATATTGCAAACATTACATTTTAAAAATTCAGTTCTTAAAAGTGTCGAATATTATTATGATAGGCCAACGACCTAACAGCGTTGAATGTAGAACTTTTGGATCGTTAAAAAAATAACTAAAATATGTACATAAACTTTAAATTGCTAATGCTATCTTACTAAGCTTATTATACGCAGTGGGGTAGTGGGGCCAAGTCAGCCACCTAGCACCTGAAAATGAGCCAGAGCGCCGCCCTGCCACCTTTTGACTTGTAACATAATTTTCAACTACATACAGTGAGTACAGTTTTTTTAATTGATTCCGCGTTTTTTTAAATTGATTTAATTGTTATAACTTCTAGTTTTTTAACGGAATTCGGATATATATAAAAAAAAAAGATAGGAAAGAAATCAATGACCGACCTGGTACCTATTTATTTATCACTACACCACTGATTGATTATACGGTATCGTACACAAAGTTAAGTCTTAAATCGTCATGGAAAAAAAATATTTTAATAATGAATACACAGTTTGTGTAAAAAAAACTGTTTAATAATTTAAGAATTAAAAGTCAATTTCATAAATTCGCTTTGGTGGTCATTAAAAATATATGTTTTAAGGTAATTAGCGTCAATCAAATAATAGCAAAGATTGTTTTCATCAAAAAACCATTAGATGTATCGGATTCTTTTCATTTACTTCTTATTTATAAAACGAAATCAAAAACAATTTTAAATTACTACAAAAGAATTTCAATTGAATTTTTCTGTATAATGATACTGTTTTGTATGGGTATTTTATATTAAATCCCTATTTTGTTTTGCTTTGTGTAGAGAATGAAAAACGACACTGATATTTTAATAAACATTGCTTTAAGCAAATCCGCTCGCACTCTTAATGGAACATCATAACAGTTTGTCAGTTGCCAAATATTTTTAATTTGAAAGGGGCTAGTAGTATTTTTCAAATGGCGGATGCAAAGGTTTTTTTTAATTTACGCCCGCTTCTAATTTGGAGAATATCGTCGTTAGTTTTCTACAAATACGTATCTCAACTTAAGTAAGTTTTGAGTCTTTTTATGTAAGGAATTCAAAATTGCAATACACACACATATACTTTTAAATCGTTTTCCCAAAAAAAAAAAGCATGCTTTTTTAACCGAATACAAAAAACGTTGGCAAATAAAATAGTCAGGTGCTATTTAAGCATGAAGGAGAAGATGACACTAATGGATACGTCTTTGCTTTTTTCCAAGCGATATGAGTAGAATAAAGTACATTTATGAGTCTCCTGAAAACTTGTGTTTTTTAAGATACGAAGAAGTAGTGAAGACAATTACCGACGATATGGCATCCAAGTGGATGCATCTTAGCGGACTTTTTTAACTTGTTGTTCAATCTCGTTTTTTTTTTAAGAGAGTGAGGTTAGAAAAATAGGGTTTGGACAAGACTAGAGGTTAACTAATCACTCTCGCTAAGAAACGTTATTTTAGAATTAAAAAGGTGAAAAGGAATTTTTAGATGTCACAGATATCCATGTCTTCAAACATATAGCGATAAATCGATTGAAAAAAATGCTATTCGTGTTGAACCTGTGAGATTCGTCATGGAAGTCATAAAAAAATATTTTTAAGATATTTCTATTGAAGTGTAATATTTTTAAATGTAGGTAAACAGATAACAAATAGTGTAGTGTTAAGATAATCTAAATACATTTGGTCCGCATTACACATTATTTTTGATAAATCGAATAGTTTTGATTTTTAATAATAAAATATAGTGAATTATTTAATCAAGATATACGATCCAGTTAAGTTCGTTAAAGATTCGCTCAAAACTAAAAAAATTCCCGAAGCTAAAGGTATTTTTAGAATATATAACCTTTTTATGATTATGTCACATTAACCCAAATAACGTAACATTAAAAATCTTAAGTAATTTTTATATGACAAGTGTCGTAAACTCATCCCGTATCTTGCCGTTTGATTATCCAAAGGACTTTTAAAGGTTAACCATCTAATGTTAATGTTACGATTATACGCTTTTGCCAGTGATTTTAATAAAGTAATCATTTTAAAAGTAGACAGAACTTTTGGAGCATTCAATAATTGAATAACCCACCGTAGCAATGAATCTATGGGGTATTTATAACTCAAGTAATAAATCTAAATGCGTGACTATTGTTTACAGTAAAATTGTACTTGAAAGAATTTCGAATAAATCTTGTCACTTTTGAGGAAAATATATATTTTTAAGAATATTCCTATAATAAAAGCCAAACATTTTTTCTCCTACATTCACACATTTATAGAATTATTTAGAGCACGAAGATTAACTTTTCCGGTTCTAAGCTCAAGAAATGCGACCCCAATACCCACATTTTCTTAAATATCTATTTTAATATGGGTGATACAATGTTTATAATTAAGGTATTCTTATATTATAGTTTTTTGGACCTTTTGTAGAAGAAAAAAAAAATATTCGATCGCTAGTTCCGTCTCTATTAAATAAAACATAAAAGAAAAAATTCAACTAAATAAAAAAGATCCTCAAAGTAGAACAAAAAACGGTTTGATGTGTACAAAGTTTAAGATAATAATTTATGTATCCTCGAATACTATTCTCAAAAAAAAACAATATCTTACTTACATCGATGCCTCATTTTATATAAGTTCTGGCAACATGAGAAGGCGCGATAAGCATCACAGATAACAGAGCGATAAGCGGTCGCTCGTAAAATAGCATTTGCTAAATCTCGTCAGTTGCGATTTTATATGTGTGCTGGGATGACGTCTTTTTTTCGCGCAACTTAAAATATGATTATTTATTAAAAAACCACGGATTTTTATAAAAAAATGTATGAGGAATGATGCAGAGATATTTTAAAGCCCTTAGACTATTTTTTGAAATTCATAAGAATAAGGCCAATAGTGAGGAAACCACTGGGGTCACTGAACGACCCTCATAGGAAGAGAGGTATTTTTCTTGTCTCCGAGTCACGAGTGTTAATAAATTACAACCTTTGTGATTCAATTCCCGATGAACGATTCAAAAATTAGTCAATTTTGTTACGTAACACAAAATGTAAGTTTTCTTAAATTTTGAAAACTGATTATTTTTCACCCTAGTTATTCTTAGATCCAGAAAATGTATGCTATTTCTACCTTTACTTCTGGTGTGAATTTATTCTTACTACGTTTAGTATAATGTTAAAAAATGACCTAGCTGTCATTCTGTATCTTATCAGTGTTTTTTTACTATCACAAAATTTCAACTATCATTTAATAGATGACGATATAAATTATTCATCTTTTCTAATGCAGTATACAGTAAGCTCCTTATAGCGAAGTTTTTTTAAACTACTACGTAGTAAAATTATTAGTATTTTATTATACACGTGCATCTTTTCAGTAGCTGATTGTTCCTTTTTAACAAAGTAAATACATAGCCATATAAAATATAAAATTGGAGAAAATATTTTATTTCTGATATCTTTCAATTCACAAAATACAATTGAAAGAAAATAACGTTAATTTTTGAATCGGTGCCTAGTCAGTACCCTTCAACGTTGTATTCCTATAACGTACACCGAATCGATACGCTATAAGGAGGTCGACTGTGTATTTCAAAGTTCTGACCAAGGCGACAAGCGGAAATAGCTATGAACTATATCGACTGTGGAAAGTAAAAAGGATGTAACCCACAGATATCAAATTTTACAAGAGGCGCAAAAAAAGTGTTTTGATGATTTTGGGCCATATGCAAATTAATAAATTATACACAACCTTGAAGTGCACGGAGACTTCTAAACTGGTGTTTAATTGAAATAATATAATATATATTAATAAAATTGTCGAGAAAAAACCTTTATTTCAGTATTTTTTATAGTTTTAATTTTTTACAATGACATCTTTTTCAAACTTAAAAGCTAAATTTAGATACTAATTCGGCATTTGTAGCTTGCATCTTTTTGATAGAACGTTAATCAAGTTTGATACATTGTGATAATCGAAAAAAAAACTGTTTTGAAAAACTGTAGGTTACGTCATTTTTCCTTTCCAAAGGCGATATATAAATGAAGAATTAAAATTTTTTGATAATGTGTGACCTTATCCTTCAACTCTTTACGTACGAAAATTATCAATCAATTTTGTTTCAATTTTATAAATAAATACGTGACAATACAGCGGTAGTAGAAATTAATGCAATTTCAAACTCGATTTACGATCATCTTCTACAACTATTTTTACGCTGTCAAGCATCGATTTACGGCAGATGAAAACTAAATCTGTGTCGCCACTTTTAAGCGTCTCGCTAATCGCAGCGATTAGTGAGTGTGGAGTATTTTGTGGGCCCACTCGCGGCGTAAGTAGGGTTGGTAATAGGCCAATTTAGGCCGACGGTATCAAGGATTATAAGTAAATCGCTGAGGAAACATATACCCAATTAAATTATCTCAATGTTGGTTACTTTTTATCACTGTTTTCTAAATTCATTTTTTTTTTTTTTTTGAGAGATGATATCAGGACACTTTTATATGGATTTGAAAAGCAAGGCTGAGGAGTCGTTAAAATTAAACGACTCCGACAACAGTGTTTCTCAACCTTTTTGTGCTCGAGGCCCCTTTGAGTGTCTTTATTTGTCTGTGACCCCAAACCATTGTTTTGTCTTTCCACAAATAATCTCATTTCAAAAACCTCCATCAAGGATTATTATGCTTCACATTATTTGTACGTGGCTAAAAATATTAAATATTTGTACGATATACGCACGCTCTTCTTAAGATATTAACATAAAATTAGAACTTAAATCTTACGAGTTTATTTGCAAATACAGACGTGATCTTAAAACTTACGTATTTATGTTGTCTAAGTAAAGCTGCACACAGGTTCGTGAACAGAAAATAATATCACAGCTTTTAACATCCCTCCCAAGAGCCTTAAAACGGATACACATCAGTTTACAATACAGTAATAAATCAAACAGGACTTTCATTGCCTCTGTATAATGCACACACAAAACAACCTCGGCGTGTGCGTGCGGCGAATTAATCACTTTCATTTTTTTCCTCCCAGAATGCCATTTATTTTGTATTGAGGCTTCGCCAATCGAATTACTTTATTTTATTTATCGTCTGAAGCCGAGAGCGAAACGAAAGTTGCGTCTCGATTTACTATTCTCAACGTACATATATACAATTCGCGCATAAGTGCTTTCTTGCCATCAGCTTATTATAGATTGATTTAGTAATTTTCCGACACAAAGTTGTGGATATCTTTCAAATGATTTCATTTGGAAAGTTTATCGATGAATCGATTAAAATACTTACAAACTATCTATCAGTTCTCATGTTTTTAAATCTATAACATAAATATTTACTACACTTGACAGTGCTTAGTGAATTTCACACATATTGTCACAAATCACAATGGACTTAGAGCTTTTTAAGCATAATCTCAAATTTATTTATTACTAGCTGGTTCCCGGCAAGCATTGCAAAGAAAGTGTTTGTGTTTTAATTGTGTTTATTGAAGTGCATGTTTTCTTTTTCTGTCTGTTTGACGTTTTCTGCCGATTGTCTATGGTACAACACTCGCGCTATTTACTGTAAGTTAATTTTATTATAACCTTCGCGTAATTGAAAGCATACGTTGTCAAAATGAACTGTATGGCAAACGTGCAAACATTGATTTTTATATATTATATAAGACCTACTCTAACTTAATTTTACTATGCCTATACCCTTCCTGGAAGTGCAAATCGGATGAGCGGTGTGGCAACGTATAAAGTACGAACAAACAAACATTCATTTTTATATCGACTGTGGAAAGGAAAAAGGACGTAACCCACAGTTTGTTCAAAACAGGTTTTTTTCGATAAACACTATGTATCAAACTTGATACACGTTCTATCAAAAGGACGCAAGCTGCAAATGCCGGATAAGTATCTAAATTTAGCTTTTAGGAGGTATGAGTCACCAGTTCCAAGGGCCGTTCGATTGATCAACTCATTGCCTAGAAAATTGGACATTTTTAGTAGACATTTTTAGTATTTGTGAACTGTTTGTTAAATTTCACTATTTTATTTCTTGATTTTGTATGTTGATTTTGATATATTATGTAGTTTTATTTTATATTTGTCAAGTACATGTGCGAATTGGCGTAATCTGTTATGTTATGTCCTATAATTTTAATTTTGAACAATAAATAAATATTTTTATTCTGACCAAAAATTTATTTAAATTCTGACCATTTAATCTGTCCCCATAATAAAATCATGTATACATTGGTATTCGGGATTGAGAAATTTTTGCTCGGTGATTTTGAAATCTTTGGATTTTTTAAACATTTGCATGACCTTTCTTTTTTTTAGCTAACCTTATTTTTTTACCCCTTGCTGAACATTCTCTAATTTTCTCAATACCGAAGTCCTGGAACGAATACTGTTACAATCACGGATTTCGGGCACTTTTGTGCTGAATCGCTAAAAAAAGCCTTGTATGTGTGTCTTACTTAGTTAATACAGTTACTCGGCCGCGTACTCAGTTGGTCCAAATGAGGCTTAGGTTATTATATCCTATAGGAAGACTACTTACTAAGATTGATATTTCTATCATTTTTTTCTCGGCGTAATTTCAAGCAAAAAACACTTGCTAACAGACGCTAAGGATTGAATCTTAAATTTATTTTTACCACAAATATTTATGGTTATTAATAGTTCGTATTGAATATGATATCATTATATTATATTCACTTGAAATCACTTTCAATAAATGCTTTATTATGAACTATTTAACCATTAAGTAATTTTAACACGTTCCATGTTCCTAACCATCCATTATCTATTTCATATTAATTGAAGCTTTGCCCATTACAGTGGTTATAATTCAAACAGAATATAAACGTTAAATGACTCGCCTCTAACGGTAAATTATATAGAATTCGTAGATGAAAGGATGGGTCCAGATGGACTACTACTACACCAGTTTAAATTAAATATAGTGATATCTACAATTATTTATTATAATTGGTTGTATGTTTTAACAATGACACTTGAGAGAAGTAAATAAACATAATTTAAAATCATGACAAAACTTCTCAGGTGTTTACTGCCTCACATATCTGAAGGTGTTCACTGTCGATTCAAAAAGATTATGTTTTTTTTTTAAACTAGCTATTTATTATTTAATACATATCAGGACCGGTTCCGCTCGTTCCAAGCATTAACGACTGATGAAAATGTGAATTGATACATTTTTCATATTTAAGTAACACTAAACCAATTTATACTTCTATCAGTCGATAATACATGTTATAAGAGGAAGCTATCTTTAATAAATAATGTGGATTTAGTATAAAAATGTGTTCGATTTTCATAATAACCGACATTCATTTATCCAACAAGTATTTCTGTTAATTATATCTTTTTTGGTATAAATTATATATTCAAGAAATGTCGCCCGCTGTGGTCTACTTGGTTGGAGCTAGCTCTATCGATCAGGTGAGTCTGGGTTCGATTCCCGTTAATTTCAATGTCAAACTGGAATTAATTTTTCAATTGAGATCTAAGACATGGCTGTATGTGTCGTCAATTCTCCTTGAGTTAATCTTATGTAACTTACAAAAATTCTCATCGAGTATATCTCGAATGATCTTTCAACTTAAAACTTTCAAATATTTGACGCATTGGCGTAAGCTGTAATGTCACATATTTAAAAAAAAAAACACCCATTTACAATAATTTTACTCTTATTTTTTATGATCGGGATCGGTTTCTTTCATGACAAGTATTTTCGACTGAATCAGTAGATAATTCTCGTCATAAGCAAAACCGGTACTGATATTATAAATATGATGAAAAAATGTGTTTTACACTATGCCTTTCCACCTTTTTATAATATTGACAGTACACACCTTAAAATATGCTATGTTTACAATAAAAAGATAAAATTACATATGTACTAGAAATGTTACAGAATTATTTTAATAACTTTTCAATATATTTCTCTTGGAAAATAAATTCATTTTTTTTAACTGTGAATATTCGAAATCACCTATTCATTCTATGTGATATAATAAAATAACATAACGTAGGTGACACTAGAATATAAAATTAATTCTACAGACAAACAATTACGACAATCTTAATCCACTACATTCACATGCAAAAACAAATGTGAGTACTGTCAAAAAGTTTAAATGACACCAATTACGTTCTACTGTGAAGTAAATTTGAATATGTTTTAATATATTATTATTAACATCATAAAATTTGTGAAGATTCAAGATTATTTTTAAAGTCGATTTAGACAAAATGGTAATTGTACCTTTTTACTTTTAAAACAAACAGTTTTATTATAAGGATTTGATTTATTGAGAGTACGATAGTCGATGTTTTAATCGCTTCCTCTCATAATTATATAAGTATCATCGTGAACTTTTGTATGTATATTATTACTCTATTGATTCATCTAATTATTATAGTTGAGAATAATTAGTGAAAAAAAACAAAGGAAACTGTGATTATAAACAAAAGAATGAATGAGAACCAAATAGAACACAATGGGATGGATGAGAAAATAAAGCAACAGAAGTCAAAGAACCGGTGGGTGTAGAATGAGCTCTGTGAATCGTTCACCTGGCAGTGAATTGAAGAGTGAAATAATAAATATAACTGCACTAAAACCTCGACATAACGAACTAAATATTAAAGTATACAGAGAAAATGTATAAGACAATATAACCAAATATTTAACACTCATAAAAAATATTCTGTATATGAAATCAAACATTTAGAACGTGATTTGTCAGAGAGAAACTAAGCTAAAAAAATAATGAAAAAATGTTTATCAATCTTGCATATACATACATTCTAATTAATCTTCATCATAATGCATACATAATGGTGTTTATGAAAAAAGTGGTATTGTGGGTAAAAAGTTTTTCCATATAGTTTTTGCTGGAAACATGTGGAAAAAATACCTTTTGAAGTGATTTTATTTACTAGTTTAAAAATGTAATATTTAATTTGTATAAGTAAAATAAATATGTTAATATTCGTCTAAGTCGTGTCTTTATATATTTATAAAAAATATGAAAGGACTAAATACTGTAGAAATGTTTTACTTGAATTGAACAATTTTAACATTTATTTTTTAAATGGTTAATTATTCTTTGATCAAAAAATGTGGTTTTGTTGTAAGTATATATATGTCACGATGGACTAGTACAACTAATATTTTAATATATTTTTTAATAAGCAACATAACACTTATTGAAAGTTTACTCCTCATATGATAAGCAAGAGAAGACTAAAACTGTATTGCAGCAGTCTGAAACTTATCGACAACAATTTGATGCACCCTAGGCCCACACCAAAACCATCCAAAAAACTCTGATAATCCTTTTAATAACATAATGTCAAGTTCGTCCAACTACTGAAACGATTAGCGATGACGAAAGGTAAAATTTAAACCGTTAAATAAAACTAATAGTAGTCTGCAAAACATGTACGGATAAAATTTGATATTGAAAAACCTTCAAGAACCATCAATTTATATGTGAGAAATTCACTTGCCCTATATACGATTTCGAAATGGTTATTTAAGAACATTGAAAAAGCGCAAATATTACAGTGTAATAACAAACTCTCGTTTTGACAGATGCACCTTACTCGGGTATAGGTCATTAATATCGAGGTTTTGCTATATTTAATTTATATGAAAAAATAAATAATAAATATTTATAATTTATAATTTGAACGCAAAAAACGGAAAAAACAAACACATGAACGTTAATCAATTGAACAATAGAGATTAATGGAAATCATTAAATTGGTCAACACACAAGTCTATCTAAAATCTGAGATACTTATCACGCACAAAATCCATTAATATATATTGATGGTGTTGGAATCGCCTATGTTACTTATAGGTTTCTAGACATAGCTTTTGCTTTTATTTCTAAAACGTATCATCATTTTCATTGAATGAATGCCTTCGAATTTTATTCCATCGAATGGATAACCAAAAACTTATTAATTAAATTAAATATGTAATAAAATTATATGTTATTTTTTTGTTTAAAGTTTAAAGCCTACAGTAGGGAAAATACGATTTGTCAACAGTGAGGCCGATTTTATTGATCGATATGTGTTTTTTTTCGAACTATTCACAATATAAAAACCGTGCCTAGAGATTGCAATACCGGTATTTATTGTGTTAATACAAAAATATCTGATTTGAAAATCCAAAACATGAATTTCAATCTGCCAATAGTCGTATCATCATTGACAGGTTCCAGAATTGATGAACCTTTCAAATTTTCAATGATGTATTATTTTTCTTAGGAAACTGTATGTTAATGACCCGTTAATGATTGATAGTTTGATCTATAAAAGAAAACTTATAAAATTTAGAAAGATTAGATATACTTACACGATATTCTAACTGGCCCTATTTTCGCATTGTTTATTTTTTCTGTAAATCAACATTGATCTATTCGTCCAGTATTTCAACACCTAAAACAACCTAAAGTAATTTCTTTAAGAAATTCTTTGTAAAAACTTTATAAATAATTTGTGCCTAACTTACAACTACTACTGAAAACAAAATCAATGTTAAAATACCGTATTTGATCCAAGTGAAGTAATAGACGGTTAATAAAAACATAGCATTGCATTACAGATAGTAAAAACAAAACACTTTTAAATTATGAAAATCATAACATTATTGATCTGCGCAATGTATTAGTAATAATAAAAAACTATTTCAAATTTTACCAAAACGGAATATGTACACAACAAAAAATATGATGGAAGCACGATAAAATATTGCGCCCAACATATTGCTCCGATTGAACTTCATATAAGGTTGAGAGAAATTATTACTGCCACGTGTTTTCCTAATAACATAAATAAACGTGTTCTAAAAAAAAGACTCTTCAAGTTAATGTGAAAAAATTCGATATGGAATAAAAACGGTTTTTCTATCTGCAAAGTGTGTTCAATAAAATTTTACTTACCTACCTTACACGAGTTCAATATTAAAAGAATTTTTCTTTTAAGACGCTGGCAAAGGTCTAAGGTTGAAGTTTATAATACGGTTCTTTGTCGTACGATAAAAACAGGGTTTAAAACGACGGAATCAAATTTGCAAAATTTATTCAGTTGGAATTCTCTTTGACGGGCTGAAAAAATACTACAATTTTATACTTGCTGCTAAATTGATTCGAGCAATGGTGTTTTCATTTCATTACGATATCATTTAAGATCAAGATTTTCTTTGGTGTGCCGAGGTGTGGCGCTGAAACGGACCGAGGAAAGTGGTGCGACCTTGTTCTTACACTTGTGCACTGGAGCAAAAAGGGTTAATGAGAAAGAGGATATTTTCACACAGATAAAAACTTACAAATACTTTTATTTGTCATTTAATGTATCAATAGATATGCTAAATTTTGTAAGTGGTACAAAGGCTTCCAATCTCGGGATCCCGGATCCCGAAATCCCGGGATTCCGGGATTGAGGAAATTTAAGAAAGCTACGCACCATCTAAAAAAAAGTCCTAATTTTGCAGAACTAAAAAAAGGTTTCACGTTTTTTTCATTTTAAGAATTCCGTGAATTCCTGAGATTTTGAAAATGCAAATCTTGAAAAAGCCATAAAAAATGTCTTGCGTCGTTTCATTTTGGGAAATCCGTAAATTTTCAGGATTTCAAAATCGTATGGCAATATCGTGAATGTTAAATCCCGGGATTGGAAAAATTGTCAATCCCAAAATCCCGAGATCGGACGCCCTATACGGTACCACTATCATCAAATAAACGTACATTCATATCCGTCTTCCGAACGATTTATGAATATTTTCATCAATAAAACAACAAATTTATATGTTCAATAACACGTCATTACTCATCATCACTAAAAGGAATATTGTGTTTCTATAACAAACTTGTTGTTGCAAAGCAAACAAAATCGCTGCCATTTTTTTTCGAAGATTTTACTGACAGTCTTAGATCAAATACTGAATTATGTAAATTTTTAAGGAAGGTTTTTTAAACGAATCTACGACAATTTTTAGTTTCACAATTGTTATTATTTTTAATTGGTCATTTGGCACTATCAAATTGCACAATAGTTTTAAAAACACATTGTTTATCAGACGTATCGTTCCAAACTAATTGTAAAATATAGATCCTATGTAATTTGCTTAGGGGAAATCGTTATATCTGAACCGGAGGAGCTGTGGAGCTATATTATACACAAAATGTACTCGTGCTTTGTGCTGAAGTGCTATAATTAACAACCGATTACTGTCATATTTGAAAATACATATTGAGCATCATAAAATTGAAAAATAAACATTATTTTAACTATCAAAGGAAACAAAAGGACTATCTATCTAATTTTAATTGATAAATCGAAAAAACAATTGATAATTGTAAAAGATAATTTAATGGTTTTTTTAACCTGTATAGGTCTGAACCTGTATTTTAACCTGAAGTCAACTGACGATGCTCGTAATGAGCGAAACCGGTCCTGACATATTAAATAAAGTGGAATGAAGTACAAAGGATTATTGTGTTTTTATTAATACTAATGTCTGAACCTGTATTTAACCTGAAGTCAGTTGACGATGCTCGTAATGAGCGAAACCGGTCCTGACATATTAAATAAAGTGGAATGAAGTACAAAGGATTATTGTGTTTTTATTAATATAATGCCTTTCCACTAAGTATTGACAGTGAACACCCTAAAAGTGAACTATTATTATAAAATGAGCGATATTTAGTTAGATATTCAAGGAATCGACGGGTCCTATTAGTTTTAATACAAAAATTCTTAATGACTGTCGCTTTTAAATTGCCAATCATATTTGTAAGCAAATGTTAGTTTGTTTGTGTTATTCGTTATAGTATTTGACTATACTGAAAAGTTCGATTTTTAGAAATAGTACGTTTTGCATTATAACCCCACAATTATTGTATTGAATATTGAATAAAGTAATCGGATACATTCGCAATAGTTTGCGATTCAAAAAGAGCCGGTTCGCATAATTAAGTACATCCCTACGTATGCGTTTATCCGGGCATGCGGATCCTCCACATCATTTCACGGTTAACTGCATTTGCAGTGATCAGCGCAGCACGGATGGAAACTGATTTTATGCTTAATAGTACAATTCCCTCGTGTTACCTCATAAACAACAAACGTAGTATATGATATGACACTCATATCAAACTAACATATTATTGAATGGGCACAACAACGAGAGGTTGTCAAGCTCAATTTAAAAACAGAGCAAATTTCGTTCATTAAATATCTCAGTATCACAGAAAATTTCCATACAACAACGTAAACGACTTGACTATACGACTTGCAATATCATCTTTCTACACCTTCAACGCAAGCAAAATTTCATTTCAATGCTTTTGAAACGTGACATTAACATTTAAAAAAAACCACTAGAAATACACAAATAATATAACAACGTATAAATTGTTAAGCGAGTTTTTCAAAACGGTAATCGGAAAAAGGAAAAAAACAACTTCGGCTTTAAATTAAAAATCGACTACAAATTGAATTTTTAAATCATTTCCTTTTAGCTTATATATATCGACTGTGGAAAGCAAAAAGGACGTAACCCACACATAACAAATTGTACAGGATACACATCTTTAGGATGACGTCTTTTTTACGCGCAACTTAAAATATGATTATTTATTTAAAAAAAACACGGATTTTTATAAAAAAAAATGTATGAGGAATGATGCAGAGAGATATTTTTAAGCCCTTAGACTATTTTTTTTAATTCATAAGAATTAGGCCAATAATAAGGAAACCACTGGGGTCCCTAAACGACCCCCATCGGGTGAGAAGTATTTTGCTAATCTCCAAGCTGCGAGAGATAAAGAACTAAAAAATATAATTTTCAGGAAAAGAGAAGATCTTATTATGGTTTAAGATATATTATCTAGAGGCAGAAATACTTTGAGGCCATAGGTCACAGTTTTTAATAGTAGTGAGAGAGCATAAAGTTTACCCAGTAGTTCATTCCAAGTGTCTGCCTTGTAATGGAAGGATAATAAGCAAAGTTCACAATTTGACAAAACAAGTTGAACAATACAAAAGATAATGGCGAGTGTGCAAACGGCTCCACGAAACAATGTCTCTAATGTATTCAAATTTCAATTACTTTCCCGCGATAAATCTTCTTCCGTTATCGCTAACTAACTTCACTCGGATATGGAAAATTAACAGGGCAAGATGGCGCGGCGCTACTGTACATTTGTGTTACTGCGTATGTATGCGAGAGTAACTTTGATACCATCATCCCATTGAGGTCCTGGAGGAAGAATTTCTTAACAAGAATAAAAACAGCCGCTATCAACAGCTTTCATTGAATACAATACATGTTAGTTTACAATTCTTTTAAGCCCTTTGTATAGCTTAGCAAGGTGAAAATAATGATCAAGAAATGCTTTCTACAGATAATATATATCAATCAGTGTTTATACAAAATCTTACAAATAGTTATGAATAACCACGAATAAAAAATATATTATTTTATTTGTTCAAGCGAATCACTTGTCCATTCTGACATAAGTAACGGTTTATGAAATAAATAGAGGCGGGCTGAAAACAAACATGTTTTATTTAACATTTCATATCAAACGGCCACCCTCACGTAGCCAAATTGGAAATCCTTTTTTTATCAATGCCATGTTTTAGGCAACAAGGGAAGGTAAAATCTGTCAGAAAAGCCGGGGTTTATTTGATATAGATGCTTTATCACATATTTTTATCGAGCTGTGTTGCTACGAGAATGTGTAATGATAAATGGTATTTTTTACGGGATAATTCAAAAACAAATCAAAAGGTTCCCGTTTAAATATATTTTTGTGACATATTTATGCTGACTAAAAATAGCTGGCAAAATCACAAATAAATATGTATGTTTTTTTTATGTGGGACAATACGCAATTTTCAGTTTATTTTTGTGTTTTATCAGCGACTCAATAATGAAGATTATAATTCGTAACAATGAAGATCTTTTTGAATTATAGAACCAATTAAGGTCAAAATTAATCTTAACAAAAATCGAAATAAAGTTAATATATTACAACTAATGTTTTTTTTAGTGAATCGGTAGTAAATATTTGTTACATGAGTACTTAATTATACGAAATTGAGCAATGTGCTGTTAAATTGTGGTAAAAAATAAAACTTTTCTCCCTTTTAAAAATTCTAAATTATCAAAAAATGATTTTTTTAACCAAAACGTTAAAAACGGAATTACAAAAACTTATCAGATAGCATTCATCACCTAAAAATAAATTTGAGAGACGTAATCGCATCAAACGAATTTTGTTGAAACACTTCATTACGATTCCCTATTCTCCACGTCAGGTGGACATGGTTAGTCAATACGAAGAAAAAAAATCATTTTGTTTATTTATTGATTTGGCATTTACTTGGTAGAACTCCATTTTAATAGGGTAAAATATCAAGGTATTTCAGTTCTACAGTTTTTAAAAAAGTTAAAGGTTGATAGCTATTTCGGCTTACGCCATCGTCAGAACTATGCTTTAAACGTACATTTACTCAGCTATATATACTGTCTAAGAAGAGATACACAATGCATCATATTATTCACTCTAACATACTAATTCAAATTCTAATTACAATAAAGCGCAATAAGAATAAGTGCAATATTGTAATTAGAATTTGAATTAAAGCATAGTTCTGACGATGGCGTAAGCCGAAATAGCTATCAACCTTTAACTTTTTTTAAAACTGTAGAACTGAAATACCTTGATATTTTACCCTATCATTTTGTTTCATTATAAATCACATCAAATGTTAACAGTCTTGTGTTACTTTAAACAGTCATGAATTGTAAATGTTAATAGTTTTTATTGTTTTTCCTAATGTTTATTTTGGATTCCGATTATTATTGTTTCTATTTAAGCGTCATTGCTGATGAAAATTCAAATTACTGTTAATAATTTTTTTAAAAATACAACATTTAATTTTATTTAATGCCATAAATGTATTTCACTGTAAATAAATCAAAGTTTCACGAATAAAATAAATAAGACGGTATTTTGTGTTATTTGGATACAGGAAACTTTTGCAATAGATAACTCATATTTTTTGTGCTCAATCCATTAAATTTCCAATAAACTTGTGTTTCCAAAAAAGTTTCGAGACAGTAGATAGTAATAGCAAAACATATATCTATAAATAAAAGAAAGTTAGTAAAATGAATGATAAAATTCCGAACGTGTTAAGTGGCAAGACGTTTCCCATCCAATGTATGAATGTATGGAGCATAATAGAATCGTTCGCCTTTGTTAATTGCCTCAGATGAAAACGTTATTTATTACTGGGGCACGCCTCATGCCTGATGCCCCATCATGCCTTATTTATGCCTCACTCTCCTTACAGTCCGATCTCAAATGACTAAACTAGGCAAAACCATGACATGGCGGCATAGTTAAGAGTGAAAACGCCTCGAGAATGCTCTTGTAACAGGGGTAGTGGAAAATACTACCCCTTACGTAAATATCATTACAAAATCTACGTCTAGTAAAAAGAAATCAACCGCTGCTATATGGTTGTATAGCGATGTTATTCAAACGAATTCCTTCTGACACGAATACCAACTAGTTCTTAAGCGATAAATTTTGCACAAACATGATCAGATTACTATCATTTCCAGCTAAGTAAAATAAAAAGGAAAACATGTTTTATAATTAAACGATATTCTTTGTATACATATCTTCAGATCGAATCATATTTTATAACGATTTTAACTTCGTTAGTATAAATAGAACATGCCCAACCCTTATTAATGAATATACTTATTATGCAAAATAGCAACTAACTTCGATTTATCTGTACAAAAAATTGTATTGAATTAATTCTGTTTTTACAGTTCATTCATTATACTATTGCTCATTTCGAGCATGATTTTAATTACAACCGAATTTTCAAACACACATTTAAGCTTCAAATGCTTCCATCGAAATTGACCAGGAGAAAATTGTAAAATAAAAAGATAAATGTTTTGTACCTAAAGTAAAATATCTTAAAATATAAACTGTTTTACAAAATAAAATACCGTGAAACATTTTCTTAGTAGAATTTTTCACGACAAAACTAACACCATCTCTCTCAGTAAGCTTAACCTTTAAAGAAAATGGCTCCTCTACGCGAGTAATTTTATAATTGTGTTTCTTAAACTTTTGTTCGTGTTAATCTTCTTACTTATTAACGTCAGTTTATTAAAATTGTATTTATTATTAACCACTACAGATAAGTCACTGTATTCAAATGAAATAATTAATAACAGATAAAGTTAGAAGAACCGATTGCTAAAATCACAGATAATAGAAAAACATACGTCACATTTTTTTTGTTTTCTTAAAAAGTTGCTACGAGAAAAGTAAATAATTATTTTCATAAAAAACAACTCATTGAACACAGCCTTAAAGCTGATAATAAATTATGAAATGTTTAAAAAATGTGAAAAAAACGGGAAATTTCACGTTTGTAAAATTCATCGTAATTAACACCATAAAATTGTGATATTTTCAATATATACGGTAAGTTTTGGGAATTCATTATTTTTGCCAAAAAAAATAGGAATTTGTTATTTCACAATTTATGTAAAGAATTGTTACAGTTCACTTTCCACCATTTATTTTTTACAAGATGGAGTATCTCTGTATTTTTATTTTTAAAAAAGTTGTGATAATTTTTTATTAAAAGAATCGCGAAAATAATAGAATTATGTATAAGCTACATATATATCTGTAAACACTGTATATACATAATAATTGATTACATGTGAAGAAAGCTGTTGAGAGTAGATATAACTAATGAGATTTAGAACAAAAAAAAATAATGCAGTAGTGCAATTTGTGCTACGCCGTAGAAGATGTAGAGTCACAGTCGTAGACCATTTTCTTCTACGCCAGTCATGTTAGAGTTTGAAGGAGGCACGGATCTACGACTGGAAGCTGTTTTGTGGAATCACGTAGACCTTTATTGGCAGGCATTAAAGCGGGAACTGGCGTCGGGCGTGAGAATCCGCCGTTTTTTCAACGGGAACGTGACCTACAAGTCACTACTGGATGATATAACCACGGTTTACGATGACTGGCATGCGGTACTTCGAGAGAAATAGTGCTAAGATTTCCTAGTCAGGTGGCCATTTTCTTAGCTTAATATGTTCGTGCAAATAACCGGCATTTTGCATAGATAGTTGCACTATCGTCAACCGATCGTATTGAAAAAGCAATGCAAAATTTGATTTGTTTGTTGTCTTTATTAAGTGGATACTTTTTTACTTTTGATTAGAAAATGTTCAACTTCGAAACTTCATGGGATATTTTTTTTGTAAATGGTTTAACAGCAGAATAACAACTCAAAAAAAATGTATTTTTCATATTCTTTTATACAAAACCTGTAAAATTTATGGAGATTAAAAATATATTAAAAACAATCGTTATGCATTTTCTTTTACTTATTCAAAATTTAAGAAAGATCAAAGCATTTTTGGAATATTTTAATAAACAATAAGGATTAGTAATGCCCCCAAATTTTCAAACTTCATATCGCATGACACAAACTGACATGACCTTTATCTCAAATTAAAATATACTAAGAAAATACAAAACAACAATCAACTGTAAAATTAAAACATACACAGGATTTGAGCGTGTGACGTTCTAATTGCTAATCACGTCGAGGTTTTTCACACACAAATCATTTGTAGAAATCAGTATTGATATCTCTTAATTATAATGAAAATTTATGTCGTGGAAAAATTGTGGATTTCGAGCAATTAACATCAAAAAATGATCAGTTATATAATATGTAAATTCATGATTATCATGTATACAAAAGGTATGTTTACTTAATTATTTGATTTATGTTAAATACACAAATTATAAATTTATTGCTTAGCAATTTAGAAACGAATAAAATGGTTGTTAAAAAAAGACAGAAAAATGTCAGAGAAGTCAACCGTACATAAATAAAAAAGTACATGTTGGAACTCACTCTCGTCTAAGCGTCACTTAGTCAATTTAATTTGCTTACCATACAAAATAGTTAACTCACAAAGTACAGTAAAAAAAAAAACCGTTATTCAACCAATATATCATCGTGAATTAAAGTAACAAGTTGGCGATAAAAAAGGATGACTTTTCGTTTTTTTTTTTAAATGTGTTATAGGTAAAAATTTACAACTCCCTATCGACAGACACATCTGTCAAATTTTCTATTAAAATATTATATAATCGTTCTCATAAATACCGCAAAGCCTTGTGTATGAGCCAGTCGCGGGGAACCAGTGGCATGAGTATATTTCAATCACGTTTAAATCCAATTCTATGCAAGCAACGAAACAATGCCCCACAAAAATAAATTACGTATGCTTGGCATAAGCACGTGTTATGTTTTATGAACAGTAAACGTCAAATGTTTGTTATTAAGAATATTAAAAAAATACTTACCACTTAAAAAAGTAACTGCACTTGTAAAGAACACCGAAACATACCTGAAAAAGAAATAAAATTGTTAAGTATACATTTACTACAAATGGTTACGAATGTTTATTTTGTAGCCATAGTTTGTGAGCGTAAAACTGATTTTTCATGGCCTTTTAAAGAAACACATTTTTTAAGTTTAGTTGAAACCTCAAAAGTGATTTATGAGAAGCTTTATAACATGATCCAAGCCCTTATATTACTTCCAAAGAATCTTGTTAATCTATTTAACTACATATGTCAGTTTCAAATTCACAGTATTGATAATTTAATAGACTGGTTAAAAAGATATATACTAATAAGTTTGATTTTATCGAATTCAAAATAGATTGTATATTTTAATTATTAATTAATTCAGAAGATAACCGGATAATAATTATTCGAATAAAATTTATTCGAACCATGTTTTAAGATAGTAATTTTACAAAAAAATACAGAGTTACACACAGCTTAAAGTTTTTATAATATCGACTGTGGAATGGAAAAAGGACGTAACACACACATAACAAATTTTACAGGAGGCACAAAAAACGTGTTTTGATGATTTTAGGCCATATGCAAATACACAACCTTGAAGTGCACGGAGACTTCTAAACTGGTGTTTAATTGACATAATCTAATATTAATTAAAGAACTTGTTTGGGAAAAACCTTTATTTCAGTATTTTTTCTTAGTTTTAACTTTATACAAGGTCATCTTTTTTAAACTTAAAAGCTAAATTTAGATACTAATTCGGCATTTACAGCTTGCATCCTTTTGATAGAATGTGTATTAGGTTTGACACATTGTGATTATCAAAAAAAACCTGTCTTGAAAAAACTGTGGGTTGCGTCCTTTTTCCTTTCCACAGTCGATACTATATCATTCATTAATAATTTGTTTTAATCCATGTTCGCTCCCAATGTGAAAACATATGGTCTACGATTGAAGGTATCACAACTTGTTACTCAGTTGCTCAACCTCTATTTTTTCGAAGAGAGTATTGGGTAGACAGGATAGAGCTAGGAAAGTACTAGTGCTCTCAAGCTCTCGTTAGGTCTCGTAATTTTAGAATTGAAGGGAAGGAATAGATTTTTAGACAACAGTTGACAAAATGCTCTTCGTTCGGAAGCAATTGGCAAATTGATTTTTAGACAAACAATTGACAAAATGCTCTTCGTTCACTTGACTTGACAAATTCACTTGATATACTGACAGAATAAATATAAATACGTGCGCAAAATATACTTTAGTATTTCTACAGAAATGAAGCGTAACAATATTATCGTTTATATAATATATTTCAAATAATTTAATAACATTATTTTATAGAACAGTAAGAATCGTAATGATTTTTCGAAGTTTACCCGTACTTTAAAAACGGAATAAATTAGTAAGTTGGCTTTAACAAAAGGTTGATGAAATCTGAAAACTCACCGATTAATAATTCTTACATAAATGTCTAGCAACACTGAAGTCTAACAAATTGTTGAAAGCATTTTGAAAAATGTAAAAGCGATATCGCTTTTAATAAATTGCTTTCTCAAAATTTATATTAAACATAAAATTGAAAGACAGTCTCATCTTTTACGAAAACGACGCTGATAACAGAGATGAAACAATGAATATTATAAATTTTAGTGGAAGGTTTAGAAAATTGTTTCAGTAGGCTTTTTTCAAACACATTCAATATGAATTCGTATACCAAATATTAGATATTTCTTAAGATTGTTACGATTTTGAGAATATTACTAGTGAAGTCGACCTCACAGTGTTAAACGCACAGAATTTGAATATATTTTAAAACATAGACTAGAAAATTACTAATGAGAAGTCACATTGAATAATTGTGAAAGAAGTCACTCATATATTTTTAAAAAAATAATCTACGCAAGACAAATCAAACAAACAGATATTCGTACTAAGATCTTTCCATCACATCGTAAACATCGCAACTAAATTGTGCATTAGTATTTTTTGATCTGTTATATTTTTCAGTTAAAAATAATCGTGGTGAAAGAAATCGGTCCTAATCAATGTCATTGTTTTACCTTTCTACCATGACAGTTATTTATCACATATTAAATTAAAAATAAACACCTAATGTTAAAGAAATTCACTCAAATATTAGCGGACAAAATTAACTCATTCTCCTCTGCTCACCACTCAAACCCGTGAGATACGTCGCAAAAGCCATTGAAGTTGAACACTGCACTACTGAACTGAAATTAAACAATTTTGTTTACACAAAGTTGTGCAATTTGGAGTTTGTTGAAGTTTTATGAGCTTTACACTATGTAACGACAATAATTCATTCCCACGATTTGGGAGTTTATTAAAGGTTAATGCTGCATTGTTGGTGTAATAATTATTATAAACATTATAAGCGATTCGATCAAAATATGCAAGGGTCCAAAAAGCTTGCGCGCACACGTGTTCATGAGACAAAAGCTCTTCCCCAAGAGCCAGAATTCGAAGCAGATGGTTAAAAAAGAAACCACATCTGTTATGAATTTTTGAGAGCCATGATATACGAGGCGATAAAATAATCACCGTGTATACATATTTTATCAGTAAAATTTAATTAGTGTTATTATATTTAGATTTATGGCATGTTAAACGGTTCATTTTTGGTAATCCAAAATGTTTATTTATATTTTGTGTAAATGATAACATGTTTATAATATTTATAAGGAGCTGCGTTTTTTTGTTTCCGTATTTTGTTTGAGAATATACATATTCGTATGTTTAAGTGATGCAATTAATTTAGACGTTACTATACTAACAATTAGTCATTGAATCACTTGCAAACATTCAGAGAAGAGACATATTTATTTGATAACTATTTAGTTACGGTATTCTCAAATTCGTCTACATTATACACATGGTAAGAACGCATTATAGATTACATTTAAAAAATAGATTGCATAGAATATTTATTTTTTATTAATGTTATACAAATAAGCTCGAACGTGTCTCAAACACTTGTGTATGTAGTTATGCGATACTGTTCAAAAACAATGATTGTTCATCATGGTTATTGTAGCACTATTTTTATTATCACAAGAATAACAATCTATATATCGGACCCGTAATCGGCAGAATAGCGTAATCGACAATACATACATACATTTATAGGAATGGTCAGGTTAATCGCTATTGCTACACATCGTTATTAAAGGATGGGAGGAGAGGAAATGATGTTAATTGACATCACAAACACCCAGTCTTCGATAACAACTTTGAATTTAATAATTCTCAAATCCACTGTGATCTTACCGGGAATCAAACCCAGACCTGCGTGATCGGTAGAGCAAGCTGTAACCAACTGGGCCGCAGGCGACAATTGCGATCATGAAGAGATTTAAAAATAGGTTTTATTTTTTTGATGTATTAAAATAATATAAAATAAAAACCAATTCGTCAGTCTCCATGCACTTTAACCCCTCCCTTACTATGCAAAAAAGCACAAGCTCCTGAGCTGTGTATCCGTTACACATCAGGCAAACGGGAGTGAATCATGGCAATAATATAAGACTACTACAGCAGTACTACATATAATTGTCATGATTCACTCCTGTCTGCCAGATGTGTAACGGATACACAGCTCATGAGCTTGTGCTTTTGTTTTGCATAGTAAGGGAAGGGTTAAGATTGTTATATTTCATAGTTTTTCTTTGGTCCAAAATCATCAAAGAACGTTTTTTGTGTATCGTGTAAAATTTGTTGAATATGAGTTACGTCTTTGTTCCTTTCCAAAGTCGGCATATATCCGATCGATATAGTCTTAAAGTTAAATAAAACTTGCAACGTAAAAGATACGGAGTGTACATCAAATATGTATTACATTTTATATCATTCTATTCAGTTCCCCCGACTATAACTGTGCACCTAAGCTTAACCTATTTCACCACAAGTTCCTTTTCCTTACAGCATTTTCTATTGTGGAAGTAGTTCACTTTTGTGAGAGTGTACCGACTGCAGTTCAGTGGTGCCGGTAATAAAAGTACCGAATGCATGTCCAATAAATAACCAATTTATTTATATTCCTAAGTAATATGAAATTGTTGCCTAGTTTTGTTGCTGTTTAGCTCGATAGAGTTATTCTATTCTGAAATGTTGGCAAAAAAAAAAACATAAAATAATGTCAATGAATTGGAATTTTCTAATATACTGTGACAAAATACAAAAATAACATAGGTGAATGTTGCAAATTTCAACAAACATTTTATAGGTAGTTATAAAATTAAATTTGATAACTTTTTTTACTCCTCTTTGGTTTTGAAAATTTTGATACGTGTTTCGTATCGTTAAGAAACATCATTAGACACAACAATGTAAGACTTACGAATAAATTTAAAATAAATTGTATATTTAACTTATTTTTTAATTTAAAAAATAAGAATTTGAATCAACTTTTAGTTAATTTCTAGGCCTTGCCATGTTTTGTCAGATGATTCTTAAAGAGGCGAAACACGTGTCGCAAATTTTAACACAAAAAAATGCAGTAACAAAGTTATGAATTTTAATTTTAAAAATAATTTCTACAAAGTTACCGCAGAATCAATAGAGAACCTATTAAAACTATTTGTTACATGGGAATAATTAATGCTATACAATTTAACTTTATATTGAAAATAACAATATCCACGAGGAATAAAATCGTAATGTTAGCAATCTTCGCTTGTAAAGATTGTTACTTTAATGTAATAGTCACATTACAAATTGAATTATACAAATTACTTTAATTAACTTGACGTTTTATAATGAAAACCGTATACTCAGTAATACATTTTTTTATACTAAAAGGGCCGAGACATAATATTTTTTTTGACAATTTAATGTTGCTTTTTAGCTGTCACTGCGCCACACAATAGACCCGGCTTCGAGTCCCGCACGTATCGTATTCACACATTGGCTTCACACGTGGCATTTCGCTGAAGCGAACGAAGCTTGGTGGATAGCACAACACATCGCAAGTACGCACACATTCACGACATTATTACTCCACAAAAAAGTTCAATGTTCGCTGACCTTTCGGTTTAAAACTGGCACTCTAACTGATATTTACATCCGTCTTTTGTTAAATACGGCAAAGTAATTGAATTCTAATTCTTTTCTCTTGTTAGGATTCGTAGAAAAGAAACGTGACTGGAACTAAGTCGGTCAATGCACGATAGTTTGATATTTAGTATGACATTTTGTAGAAATAATAATGCAATGGTACAGAACGAGTGTACAAGCATTCAATCGTGTTGTTTGATCTTCCCTTATTCTTTCTATCCAAGAAAGTATTAGAAAACAAATATGTATATCGCTATTTGGATATCCCGGACCCTTTTGTTGATCCCGTGATTTCGGGATTGAACACTCAACATAAAATCGTGTATAAATTGGGATTCGGGATTGATTTTTGGTTGGCGATTTTGAAATCATGATTTTTTGATTTTTAAAACAAGTTTATGTCGATTTCAAAAACCCAGACGCGAAAACCCGCAACGTCCGCCATTATGCTCTTCCATGTTTCATTTTCTCAACCCCGAAATCCCGGGATTGGTACTATCGCAATCCTGGAATGTCGAGATAATTGGACGGGATCCCGGGATTGGATACTCTTTAATTATGACCTCGTATAAACATGTTTGTGGAGTTGAGTCGAAAGTTCTGCATTAAACTAAAGACATCATTTAAGGCAGTGATTTCCAACCTTTCTGTTACTGCGCCTCCCTTTGAAGAAAAAAATATCTTCGCGACTCCCCATCCGTTATTTCATGTAGTAATAACGACACGTTTTAAAGAGTAAATGCATATTTTGGACTGTTCGCGCCTCGCTTTGCGATAGTCCACGCCTCCCAGGTTGGAAATTGCTGATTTAAGGTATATGTAATGTCAATTATCCCAGAAAACTTGTAACGTGGTAAACGTATGTTGGTAAACTTTTCCGGTTCTAAGCTCAAGAAATGCGACCCCAATACCCACATTTTCTTAAATATCTATTTTAATATGGGTAATACAATGTTTATAATAAAGGTATTCTTATATCATTGTTTTTTGGACCTTTTGTAGTTTATATAAATACGCGATAACGCGATGCGATAACGAGATAAGCGCCCGCTTATCAGCGATCGTTCGTAAGATAACTAGGCTGAACGCGTCAGTTGCAAATACATATTTGTACTGAAATGACGTCTTTTTTACGCGCAACTTAAAATATGATATGGAAAAATGTATGAGGAATGATGCAGAGAGATATTTTAAAGCCCTTAGACTATTTTTTTTTTGAAATTCATAAGAATAAGGCCAATAATGAGGAAACCCCTGGGGTCCCTAAACGACCCCCATCGGCAGAGAAGTATTTTTCTAGTCTCCGAGCCGCAAGAGTTAAACATACAAAACTGCAGTAAACATTCCGTTTATTGATAGTAATGATAACAAGACAGGATAAACAAACCCATGATCTAAACATACCCGCGCGTAGATTAGTAAACTAAATTTGGATTGCCGTTAGAAAGTAAAAGATGCAACGTTTGCCCGGTGGACTATTAACGGTTTTTAATACACCATTGCAATCCAGCTATTCTTTAATACATCTTTTACCTTATATCAAACAATACAAAGAACGACACATGGCTCAACGGTCGACGTGTGGGGCAACAGACAGAAATGAGTTCAAATCCAAAATAGACTCGCAGCACTCTCTGTGGGGCATGAGCGTCACGTTAACGACTAAATACCAAATCACTTAGATTTTATCATCTCACCAATCTGATATTGCATAATTTGTTAAGACTATGATTTATATAAAACTAAATTTATACAAAATAATATTTCTAATGAAAGTTTATTTCGGATATAGATTAAGAAAAACACAACACCGGTACAATGATAAATCAGTACCGGTTTCGCTCATAGCGAGCATTGTCAACTGATAAGAAATAGCACTGTTAAATTATATTTCATCATATTAGTTGGCAATGCTCGCCATGAGCGAAACCGGTCCTGATTTTGATGTATAAAAAGTGGAAATAAGTACAGTGGAATATTTTTTTTTTCTTAATATAATGCTTTTCTACAAAGTATTGACAGTGAACACCCTAAAAGGGACATAGATTAAATAATAAAATAAATCTATTGAAGTTTCCCATTCAATTGAACTAATATTTTATTTTTCTTGAAATCTATGTCCGCTCCCAATGTGGAGCATATGACCTCTCAATATAGTTCTCAACAAAAGTGTTTTCTACGCAAACTGCGAAGTTACTCAACCTCTCCTTTTCGAAAAGAGTTAGGATATAAAGACACGACGTTAGTGGAATTTTAGGACATCACAAACACCCATGCTTTCCAACAGAAATCAATTGAAAAAAGCTGTCCATACTAGGATTTGAGCCCGTGATATCTTTCATTGAAGCTAGCGACGTTGACCACTGTGTCACGGACCCGACAAATTATTATTAAAAGCATTTTTTTAATCTAATATGATTCAATACATAACGCTTCTTTTTTTGAAAACTTTAAAGTATAAAAAAAAAATGTAATATAAATTTTAAAATAATAATTATGACTGTATGAAAAATAAGTTACAAGAAACCTTATAAGATTAATTAATTCCATTTCATGTCTGCATGTGTTTTTTTATTTCGATGACTTTTGAGTTGTTTACCAGACAAGACGTTGAAAAAAAAATATCGTAAAAAAACTAAAAACATGACATTCAGCAATTCTTTATATTAAGACTAATTTTAGCATGCATAAATTAATTGAAAGTGTCGCCTGAGATATTGAGTGTCAACATATTTTGAATTAACAGAATTCTCATAACGAGTTTAATACGTTCCAGAGTCTTACTCGTTATGCGAAACAAATTTTCCCATATAAAACAATGTAAAATACAATAATGCGTTCCATGCCGAAAATAAAATCAATTTTTATATTTTTAAAGTTTATTAAAATAAAATTACATACTTATAAATTGTAAGCGTAACAACCTGGAATACGATTTCGATTTGCAAAAAACCAATTAAAAAAATCGACTAATTTATTAGTATGAATTTATGACAAATATTTTTTTTTCTAGAAAGCTGTCTAGAGACATTCGTTTTTGCCGACAATTCAAAATTTGGTCAAAATGTGACACAGCATTGTCAATTGCACATTTGTAAAACAGATAGCCACCTCCTTTTTAGAGTGATGTTTCTCAAGGTACGATGCAACAATTTCCCATGCTTTTAGCATTTCTCTTATTGCGCCAGAAGATTGTTAATCTGCTACTTCCTCCTTTCCCACTAACTCACTGCTGTGAGTAACACAATGCAACTCCATAAGCTCTTCGATGGTCAGCTCTTGGCTATGCTCTTCTACAAGCTCATCAATATATGATGTAATATAATATATAATATGGGATATATAAGATGGGACTTCCTTTTTCTGCGTCACTCGTTATGCTAAATGTCGCTCGTTAAGGGAGCATTTTTTTCACAATCTGTTTTGCTCTCGTTATGAGAGGTTCCACTGTACTTCTCCTATATATATATATATATATAGGAAGAATAAAAACACCACCGAAGTGAACTGTAGTTAAGAGTAGTGATTTTTAAACTAGTACTATAATTAATTAATGGGTTAATGATTGTTGACCATAAGCACTAGTAATTTTGTTAAAAATGTGAATACAAAATCCAAATTAATCAATTCATTGCTATGAGCTTTCACCCGAAGTAGAATTGTAACAATCGCTTTAAAGTTCATCTCTATTATTTGTAGTGTGCGGGAATTGCTACGAAGTATCGTTAGAAAGCACTAGTCATCTAAGCGAATTTAGCAAAGTCTTTCCCTGGACCACCCTCGAGTTTTCGTCTATACATCGTTAACCGAAACAGTTAAATGCATTAGTCACTTTGTATTTATCAAATCTGTAGCGTATTTAAAATAAACCGAATACGGTCCGCAATTTTCTCTGCAGAAGAATCTACGTGAAGATATGTAATTGAATTAAAAAATTCTATCGATTGCATAGTATGAGCAATACGGTGTGATTTTGCGAGATATATGGGGATCAAACAATCTTAAGTGCGAACATGTATTAATGAAAATAGCAACGTAATTCAGCAAACTTTCTTTGTACATGAAATGATAAACATTGAAAATACATGGTTGTCGAGTCCTATGGCGCAGTTTTTGAATTTCGTGCCGGATCTCACGGGTTTGAGTCCCAGTACAAACATTTTTTTTTCGATCGATTTCTGTTCGAAGGCATGCGTGTTTGTGATGTCTAAAAATACCCTTCCACTTTTCCGATCCTTTAATAACTGGGCATAGTGAGAGCAATAAGTTAAGCGCTAGTCCTTTCGTAGTCTTACCTTTTTATCCCTACTACTCTCTGTTGTCGTAGAAAAACTTCTGTTGAGATACCTCTATTAGGAGGCCATATGCTCCATATTGGCAGCAGACATGGATAAAAAAATCAGCAAACATTCTTTATATAATACATACAATTTACAATGCAATCCTCCAGTAATTACAACTTCCTGATACTTAAAAAATGTATTTGACTCACAAGACTATTTGTAGACATGTATTAGTTAGTCAGGTATCGCAAACTTAATTACAAAAGTACTTACCGTAATTAAGGTAGATATTAATAACGCAATTTATCTCAATAATGCAGATAATTATTATACATTAGTGATTTAGGCAGTGGTCGGCCGCTAGTATATAGCATTATTGAATTAACCTGTTGAAAACCGGCAAACGTCCACATAGGAGCCTTTCCAAAGTGGCGATACTTAATTTTGAGGCTTTAACCCGTTGCTACGGTTTACGCCGCAGTAAAATTGTCTACGAAAGCTTCGAGTAAAGCTTAGAATCTACGCGAGAAAACTACGCTCTCAAAATGCAGATGTTTGAAGCCAAATAAAAAAGCGCTACTAATAAATCACGTCATACATGAAGGTGGATAATAAATACGATTTCACTTAACTAAAAATATATTGAGTCAAGAAATACCAATAATTATCTACAATGAATTACAATCTTCAAGACTTTAATAAAACTGACATTTGAATGTCTTCCTAATTTATTTATGAACAAACCAAGAATTCTTTGAAATAAAATATAAACGAATTTAAAAGTAACATAAATATTGTTTGTTAATAATTAAAAATGCTCAACACTAAGAACATATTACATTAATAATTTATTATTGATATACAAAGATGTGTTTGTTTTAGAAAACAAAATGTCCTGGTGAATAAAAGGAACTTGCAAATTTGTACTAGTCCTTTATTCAATTTTGTTATATTTTGTGACAAATTAATATAATAACAAAAATGTTTGCTGAGAAGTGTACACTCTATTCGGGAGTAAAAATCGCACTGTATTGACCAAGGGTTGTGAATTCGTGAATAAATAAGACGACTTCGACTCCGACCATAGCTTAAAAGACGACTCTATTTTTTAGAGTTAGTAGCATTCAATGGCGCCACTTTAAATAGAAGACTCCAAGACTCCGAATCCGACTCTACAGCCATGGTATAAACTACAGCATAGTTCATAATGTTCTGTAGTCAAAAACGTTCATTATTGATATTGACTGTAGAAAAGAAAAAGGACGTAACCCAGACATTTCAAATTTTACAGGAGGCACAAAAAACGTGTTTTGATGATTTTGGGATATATGCAAATTATGAATTCTACGCAACGTTAAAGTGCAAGGAGACTTCTAAACTGGTGTTTGATTGACACAATCTAATATTAATCAAAGAAATTGTCTAGGAAAAACTTTTATTTCAGTCTTTTTTCTTGGTTTTAATTTTATACAAGGTAATCTTTTTCAAACATATAAGCTAAATTTAGATACTTATATGGCATTTGCAGCTTGCATCCTTTTGATAGAACAGATATCAAGTTTGATACATTGTGATTATCGAAAAAAATCTGTTATGAAAAAACTGAGGGTTACGTCATTTTTCCATTCCACAGTCGATATGATGACTCGTAGAAAAATACCATACATTTTTCGTTTTTTAATAATATTTTTCTGATCTACACAAATTATCAATCGTTTCAAATTAACTCCCCTAATCTATTCACCTTTAATACAATAAAATGTGTTTAAAAAATATACTTTATTTTATAAATAGATACTCTTAATTTTAATTCAATTTCAATTATATTTTGATGTATAATAAAATCTACCGAAATGTTTAAGCGTTATGAAGATCATATCAAATTCTACAACAGCCGCTATTACTTACAAAATCGCTGTTATGTAGATGATAAAACATTTCAACAGGCAAGAGTATAATGATATATTAAATAAAAGCTCAGCACTCATATTAGGTATAAAGTAACCTTTGAAAGACTTTATTGTAAGAGGTTGGATATAGGGGTATTGCAAGGCAATTTAAACCATAGGGGGTAAGTCGGTTTACACCCTTAAAGCGCCTTTACTGCCTCGCACGCTTACAAAGCGTACTAACCAACTGCCTAACTATGTAGTAAAGACACACACTTCTCAGACTTTTCCAAATGAGGTGCCACTGAAGAATTATTTTTCTCGCTGCGGTCTTTTCACCACAAATTGCGGTAGGCTAAGCTGCCTGCGTAGGAAGTGTTAATTTGGTAATATACATAAAGCGATAGCATCAAATCCGTACTTTGATCAATTTACATTCTATAACCGCTGTCATTATCGATAACAATCTTTTTTATACGAAGATAAAAAAGAACTTACTATTACCAGCTATAATCTCAAAAAGCTGTGAGAAATTTCAGCAGTTCTATGATTCGAAAAAGTGTTTATGAAAATAGGTTCAAAAGTCAAATGTAATGGTTATAAACTAGACTTTTAAGCACTGAAGTTTAGGCATACATACAAAATCGTATCGCTGTCCTAGATTGCAAACTTCGTAACTCCATAAATAACAACTTCACAACGAAGCACTAAAACGTAATTACCTAGATTGCAAAAATATCACCGTTGCCTGTGTGTTTATGCCTCATTCAAAAAGTAGTACGAAATGATAATTTTTCTTCGATTGATATCAGTTTAAGTTATGCGAGTAAAAAAAGTAAGCTTGCATTTATCATTTTAATTTTCTATTATACATTTTTTACCATATCCGTTATAAAAATCTTGTTTTCGTCATTTTCTACTGGACAGAGGGAGAGGGTAAGATACACTGATAGTAACAATTACTTATTAAATTTGAATCATTCAAATTATGTACACTCCCACAGATTTTGTCACTAACGACCCGGGTTTCGCCTTTCGGCATCTTCAGGCGTTCAAGCGCACGGATGAACTTGAACTGACTGACTGATGAAGTTCATCCGTGCGCTTGAACGCCTGAAGATGCCGAAAGGCGAAACCCGGGTCGTTAGTGACAAAATCTGTGGGAGTGTACATAATTTGAATGATTCAAATTTAATATTGAAATTCCACCAAGCACCTTCAGTCGAAATCTTAAATTATAACAATTACTTATACTTAGTACGGTAAATTCCAATAGAAATTAATAATTTAAGATTTCGACTGAAGGTGCTTGGTGGAATTTCAATATTAAATTTGAACTTAAACTGATATTTCAAGTTCATATATGCGCTTGAACGCCCGAATAAACCAGGGTCGTTATTGACAAAACGTGTGTGAATGTATATAATTTGAACGATTCAAATTTAGAAATGAATAACATTAAAATTGATCTTCCACAAAATCGCCGCTGAATTAATCGAAAATATTTAAGATCATTTTAATTTATATCATGACACGGACAAACCAAAATTTAATAAGAAAACGTTACGTTACAATTTACAAATACGTCTCTCCTATATAGAACCACTGTCACAGAATAAGGGCGTTGTACGAGAAATCTCTAAGTGCATAAGGTCTTTGATGTCTTTCAAAATAGCGTTTTACTGACTTCAGATTGAAACGTATGTGACTGTCTGGCGAACGTCGTTAATTGACGTTTATGCGAAGCTTCCACTTGCTTGCCAAGTTAGCTTCCTGCGTAACCCGTCCAATACACTGGGACACACACTCGTCTTGCCACAAGTCACAATGGGAAACATTAGCCTTGATATTATATTATCAAGTTTGAAACTTATTTATGAAATATTAAAACTCGATCCACATTTATAAAGAGCTCAACAACATACGCAATATTTAAATTTAAGAAACGTGTTTAATGACACCGTTCTAAGTAATATTTGCCATTTAAAAATGCGTCTGATATTCGCCTAGCGCAGGCACGGGCAAACCGTGGCACGCCGCGTATTTTTCCGCGGCCCACGAGCAATATTATATTTTTTAAAAAGATTCATGTTTTTACCTTTTTAAAAATTGATTGAAAATAAATATAATAATTGTTATTTTTGGATTAACCTATATGTGAACAAACATTTTCAATCGTGAATCTCTTAACGATCAAACATCACCAATGAACATTTACAAGCAGTTTTAAATTTAAAGATCTTAACTACAAAACTAACACCACAATTTTTAAAAAAATGTTAAAAGACGTAAAACAGTTCCATTCCTCTCATTGGATTGGTTATTTTTCATGATACTAAATAATGTACATATAGACATGGTATTTTACTTACGGCCCGCCGCTCATTTTGAATTCCTGAATTTGGCCCTTCATCCGAAAAGTTTACCCCCCTCTGGCCTAGCGTGAGGACAAATTAGACGAATCACATTGTATTCTTATTGCATTTGTACTAAAGTCACAATTTTGTATTAGACCGCCACAGCGGATTCTCAGTATGGGGATACACAGCTTATTCAAATCACTTAAACTAAATGACTGATCAAGTAAAATGTTCATTTATTTAAAAACAATAGTGCAGCTCTGCATCGGGCCAATAATATGAGTAGAAAATTCGTTTAATTTCTTGATTGTTATTTATGGAATGCGTACAAATACGTAACGGGTGATGACGAGACAATCAACAATTAGTCACTCTTAGCATTTTCAAATGATACTTTTGATGACCGAAACCGGTCTAGATTATAATAAATAATGTGTATTAAGTTGAAAAGAGTGTTTTATTATGATTTTATATAATGCCTTTCCACTAAGTATTGGGGATAAGCTGCTTAAAAAGATTAATATAATAAGTTGTTTTATTTTATAAGTTATGTTTTTTTGTGGAGTGTTTTAGTCGAGTAAAACAAGAGATGGGTGTACTTTGATATTCAGCATATCATTTTTTTTTTTTTTTTTTTATTCCATATCCGCTCCCTATGCGGAGCATATGGTCACCACGAAGTTCCTCCATGACTCTCTATCTCCAGCCAGTCTCCTTGCTTCCTCCCAGGTCATCCCAGCGTCCCGCAACTCCGCTGAGTACATCCTGAGAATGGTCATCAGTGGCCTTCCACGACGCCGGTATCCATCCGGTTGGAAGAACAGACAGGCAGGGTTCAGGCTCTCTTGAGGCATCCTTAACACGTGTCCAAGCCAGGACCACCGCCGCTTCTTTATTTTGGACGTAATTAGAGGCTGGTTAGTCCGCTCTCTAATCTCCGTATTCCTGACAAAGTCAGACCATTTCACTCCAAGCATTCGCCGCAGGCATCTGTTTTCGAAACACAGTATACGGTTACTCTGCGCTTTCGTAAGGTGCCATGATTCGCAACCGTAAAGCAGCACTGTCAAGATACATGCGTTGAACAGGAGGCACTTGGTTCTGACCGAGTACAGCCGTGAATCCCAGACTTTCCGCATTGAGTTAAAGGTTGCTCCAGCTATCCCTAATCGGATCGCGAGCTCTTTACACGGATTGCCATCCCCCGTGATGTGTACCCCCAAGTACCTGAAACCGTCGACTCTTTCGATGTTTTGACCGGCGCTCGTCAAAGGGTAGTGTGGGTCCGGACAGGCACTGTTGCAGAGTACATTGGTTTTACTCGCATTGATTTTAAGACCGATGCGATACGAGTTGCTCTGCAGTTTATCCATTGTATCTTGAATACCCTCGACAGATTTGTCAAATATAACAGCGTCGTCTGCATACTCGAGGTCGCATAGCTTTAGATTGGGGGCAACGGTCACACCTCGGTCAGGTGGAATTGACTTCCTCAGAATGAAGTCGAAGATTATAATGAACAGGAACGGAGCTAAGACGCAGCCCTGTCTGACCCCGGTTGAGACCCCAAACCATTCAGTGGTTATATCACCGATTCTTATGCAGCATTCGCTCCCCTCGTGCAAGCATTTGATGATGGCAACAATCTTGGTTGGGATTCCGTACAATTTTAATATGTTCCATATAGAGGACCGGTGCGGACTATCAAAGGCCTTCTCGTAGTCTACAAAGCAACATGCCAGCGAGCTGTTGTATTCGTTGCTTTGCTGAAGAAGGCACCTAAGATTGTGTATTTGGTCCGCGCAGGATCGGCCAGGTAAGAACCCGGCCTGATTTTCCCTGAGGATATTCATAATTGGAATCCTTATTCTCGCCAATACTATATGTGCCAGAACCTTGCCAGGCACGCTGAGCAGCGTTATGCCACGGTAATTGTCACAGCACAGTGGGTCACCTTTTTTGTGGATTGTGACTACCTCGCCATTAACCCAGTCCCTCGGACAGCGCTCTTGCGCCCACACCATACTAAGAAGCTGGTGCAGGGGGTGCAGAAGCGCCTCCAGGCCGTACTTTAGGAGCTCTGGATGTATACCATCCATGCCTGGCGCCTTCCCGTTTTTTAAGCGCCGCACAGCCGAGGAAATCTCAGCATGTGTCGGCGCATAGTCAGGAATGTTTAACGCTCGAGGAATTTCCGTAATTGTGGCTTCATTGGGTATATCAAATGGGTCCGAGGGAGGGGGGCGGTTAAGCACCCCGCAGAAATGATCTCTCCAGATCTTTTTGACACGCTCTACGTTCGATTCTATTGTTCCGCTGGGACTACGGATAGGCCCCGCGGTTGGCATCCGTCTGCCGCAAATTTCACGTGTAATTTTGTAAAGTCTCCTTGTGTCATTCCTACGTGATGCCGCCTCTGCTGCTTCAATTTTCTTGTCCAGGAATCGGCGTTTATCGAGTCGCACAGACTTTTTGACTACCTTATCCTGGAGTTGATAGTTAGTCCGACGTTCCTCGACTCGATTTGGGTTTGTTTCACTGTCCCTCAGTGCTTTACGCCGGGCTCTCTCTTCAATATTTTTCCACGTGTTGTCAGACATCCACTTCGGCTGGGTACTTTTTCTGACTCCAAGCACCCCATGTGCGGCTGACGCGACTGCATTCTTTATGCTGGACCATTCTAATTCAATGGGGTCGCGGCGTGGACTTTGCCGGTCATTAGCACAGTCGACGATGTTCTTTCTCACAGCGACGTCAAAGTCTAGCCGAATTCGAGGAGATTGTAGCCTCTCGATGTCGATTCTCTTTTGTGTTGGATGCCTTACTGGGCGTCTGAGTCTGAGACGGACTTTACCGACCAGCAGCTCATGATCGCTGTATATATCGGCACCCCTGTAGGTTCGGACGTCGAGAAGTTCCCTTCGGTGAGACGTGCTGTAGAGAAAGTGGTCAATTTGTGCTTTTGTGCAACCGTCAGGAGAGGTCCACGTATATTTGTGGATGTCTCTGTGGGGGAATATTGTACCACCAACGGTTAGCTCATTCATAGTGGCGAGCTCGATGAGTCTCTCACCGTTGTCGTTGGCTACACCGAGGCCATGCCTTCCCATCACTGCGGGGCCAAGCAATGGATCAACTCCCACTCTCGCATTGAGATCCCCCATTACGATTATGCGGTCTCTGTGAGGGATTGTGGAGATTGCCGCATGGAGAGAGTTATAAAAATTTTCTTTTGCATGTGTGTCGGCATCCTCGGTGGGGGCATAGCACTGGAGGACAGTTACCGAGCTATCAGTCGTCCGAAAGGTGGCTCGTATCAGTCGTTCTGAGATGGGTTCCCATTTGACAAGGCATCGGGCTGCCCTCCCCGACATCAATACTGCCACTCCCTGGCGGTGATAACGCTCCTGGCCTGAATATATGAGTGTGTATCCGCCCTCCAACAACTTTTTCCCAGTGCCTTTCCAACGTACCTCGCTCAGCCCTAAAACGTCAAGTTTGTATGTTTGCATGATACGAGTGGCGTGTAGGTCCTTTCCTGGGGTGCACATAGTACGCACGTTGTATGCGCCTATGCGCATAGAGTGGTTGTTGGAGAGTATCGTGTCCGTTTTCTTGCCAAGTTGTCGTTGGGCAGAGCTAGGTGTCCGAGGCATCTGCGATGGTGTTATCGTAATCATACAGTTTTAAGAAGGCAGGGTGATTAACCCTGCGCTTCCGAGGCCTGAGTCACAAGGGCTCTGCAGGTTGGCTCAACCCGGTTTTTCTGTCAGGGATTTCCTTCCCTTAGCCAGTAGACCGGTTTTAAGGCGCCGGAAGGTTCGCCCTTTGCCCCCTGCTGTTAGCTACAGTCGAAACTGCATTGCCCGATGATCGCCGCGGGGAGGCCAGCAGATGGACTTGCTGTGTTTGACATTTCCCATAATTTGCTATGAGGACATCCACTAGCATAGATGTGCCCACATGGGATCATCAGCCATTCGATCATATCATATCAGCATATCATCAGCATATCATACTGTATGATTATTTTTTTTATAGACAGAATAATTAGATTTAACAAAAGTTAACAACATCGTTACATGTCGTTATTTTAATGCTGGATTAAGACACAACAAAGCATTTTCTAAAATTATTTCACGTCAATTATAGCCCATGTGTAGGCTTTATTTGTATATTATTCTCACGCAAGTCTCAACCCTGAAATAAATATAAACAATTTGATAATCATCAAATGTATTTATCTTTGTTTATTTATCATTGTATTTACCAGGTGGCACACAACAGCGAAATCTGTAAGAATGTGATATCTTATTTCATAAAGGCTCGTCGAATATTTTGCCTTGGATGTCTCAGCAATCATAATTATATGGAGGGTAAATAATGCTTTCATGAAAGGCGATATCGCATGTTGGAGATTGCACTTGATGTCTGCGAGCTGTCTCAAATTACCAGTAAAGTGTTAAATTAATATGTACGACACATTACAGTAAAACCCCCATTTACACTATAGTCGGGACCGTGTAATTGGGAGTGTGAATCTCATACAAAATTAGGCATTAAGTTTCTTTCCGCGGAAAACGCAAAACTAAGATTTCCCTTAGTTTTGCAAAAAAAAAATATGAACGAAATATTTAGTTTTTGTAGTAGTAAATATCCCGCACACAGACAGTCGCCCAGCTATGCGTGTATAGCCTGGCACGTGTTGAATACACAGACGCTAGCCAACATTTGAATGCATGCGCGGCACAGACGACCGTTTAAAGTTTAAATTTAAAAATGTATTTAATTCTACTTCTATTGACCTAGTAAAACAAACTATGTATTGTGAAATTTATTGAAAAAGTGCTAAGCGTCCATTGTCACAACTCACACTGTAAGTGTTGGATAAAATGCTAGACTGAGTTTTGTGATTAAATATACACGCAGAGCGAGTCCAACTCTATGAAAAAATGGAACCCTATTTAAGAGCGTAAAATCAGAATTAACGACGCAATTATCGCGCCAATTAATCACGGCTGACCCCCCCCTCAACCTCCTTTAAAACACTTCATCCCTACCCGTTCCCATTCGCGGCCATTTTAAATCGTCCACTCTACTCGTTAATCCAATTAACGAAATGCGAATTCGAAATGTCGCCGAATTAGCGCCCCCCTGGCGAGGGGCCCGCGTGCCACCCGTATTACGGCCCTTACGCTAATGAGATATTAATTTGTGAATGAAAAGAAATTGAGATATATTATATCTATACTCCAAAACACCAAGCATTGAAGCCTTACTAGGGGGTGCTTCAAAGAGTATGGTACGACGCAGGCACTTGTGAAGTTAAGCTTTCAAATAAATGGGGAAAATTCGAAGACCCCAACAGCCGTATAATTTTACTAAGATATTTGATTTATCTTTCGTTTCACAATACAACCTATTTTATATATCATAAATCTGGGCCGAAATAATTTTAATTAAATAATGTACAATCGAGTCCAAAATGGTAAAAATAAATACTCGGTACATATTTTTTACTTGCTTCGATTTCAAATATGCTTTCTTTTCATTTTAACCGTTTGAATACCGCGCAAATAAATCATTAATATGTCCCAGAGATACTGCGTGTTTTTGAGAAAAATAATTTTGCCTAATATACACTCGGATTTGATACTTTAAAAATCTATCACTTTTAAGGTGTTCACTGTCAATACTTGGTGGAATGGCATTATAATAAAAATAATAAAAGATTTTTAGTACTTTTTCCACTTAAAATTTATTTGATCAGGACCGGTTTCGCTCCTCGCGAGCATTTCAGCGAAACCGGTCCTGATCAAATAAATTTTAAGTGGAAAAAGTACTAAAAATCTTTTATTATTTTTATTAAAAATCTATATTGACTCTGTATAGATAGCACTACATATATTCATCAAAATATTGCTTATATTTTATTAGAATACCAAGTATTTGATTTTTTAAATGTCTTGGACATCGGTGTTCGCTTGCATATGTTAAATAATAATAATAAATAATTGCATAACATTAAACACTAGCAGTGATATCTCTACTTATCGCTAAGAAATTTCGGGTTCCAGCCATGGAAAGATCATCACGAAACGTTATTTTTTAATGTTAAAGTATAAGAGTTTAATAACAAGTGACTATTTAAATACTCCATGATGTTATTGAAATTATCTGAAATGCCAGTTATAAAAACAGAGCAATTCTCAAAGAGTTAAATTATTTTACAGTAGGTATATAAATGTAATATGATTTTTTTACTTGCGGTTAAAAAAAATAGTTTTGAATTATTTAAGCGTTTGTCTCCAATGGGATTTTTTGTAAATTTGAATAAGCGGTGAATAATTTATCTTTAGTAATAGATTAATAATAAAAATATGATTTTCATGTACGTATAAAACGTTGTAGTCAAACTGAATGGACTGATAATGGAATAAAAATCATGAAATGAATGATATTTTGGATTAAGCAAATCATGTATATTTGTTTTCGATGGAACCAAATTGATTTCAATAAAAAATTAAATTTGATAATAATGTTAATTGGGTGTGGCAACGTTAGCGCGTCGACATAAGCGCGCAATGTTAATAAATTGATAATTTTAATAAAAATAAAATATTTTAACTTAAAATATTAAAACTTATAACAAATACACGAAATACAGAAAAATGTCCTTATTTTATATTCATTATATTGATATAATTTTCTTTGATTTCTTTTCTAAATGACCAATTAATTTTAAATAAGATGTAAGGTTAGCAGAAAAATATATCTTAGGTTAGTATTTTTTTAAAATGAGCAATACACAATATAAAATTATCTCATATTGAGCGCTAGTGTCGGCGCGCTAATGTCGGGGTGCCAATAATTGCATGTGTTACGTTACCAAGGGAAACACGTGTACCGCTTAGTTACACAAGAGAATCGTACAAACCTACAAACATATATTATGAATAATTTTAAATGGATGTTGTTACCACCCACAACTTTGTACCGTTTTAATAACAAAGATGTTATCGTTATATGTACTACGAGGTGGCTATGAACAAACATAGAACAAAACAGTTATTGCGAAACTGGTTGTTTCTCTAGACTGTCTAAGACATGAATGTCTTGAGTGTTATATCTCAAAAAATACAATTCAACAAAAGTTGTATAAATAGGACACAAGGAATCACTTGCAAGACAGATAACAACATCAAAAATAGCAAATAATATTGGAACACCTGATGACCTGTTCCATTGTTATTCAAAACTTAGATTAGATTCTTCATACATTCATGAGTTTGGAGAAAATGGCAAAGATAATAAAATTGAATGGTATCCGTCGAATTGCAGAAGAACGTTGGCGTAAATCACTTGATCAACACGTCTTGACTCTGTGTCACACATTTTTTTTCTTCTTTCTTGGCTTGTTCTATGAACTACTCGGAGTAGACTTTGCTTAATAACCCTCCAGAGATGAGACGCAAAGTCGCTGTATAGAAACCCTGCATGACTATATGGTCATGCTCATCCTTTTATTATCGTGTAATAGTGTGTACGGACAATAGTAAGGGCAAAAGTGACCGTATGGGCACGCAAACATTCGGGGTTGAAATACAGCTAAAAGTGAATTAAAAAAAAAAATACAATTTGACCTCTTTAAATCAACATATTTTTAATACAAATATATTAGCAAAAGAACTGTTAATAATTTGATGTTTTGAGAAAAAAAATAAGTAACAGTTTCAAAAAATTCCATTAAAAAAAACGGAAATTCAAAAAAATACATGTGCTTTTGGTGGCCGTTTCTGTCCCCGCGGCTGATGATTAACTCAAGTCTGTACCCTTCTTAACCAAATATGAGTTAAAGCAACGATATTCAGGTAGAAAAAGGATGAATAGTGGGATCAATAGACAACGGTGTTTACTGTGACCATATGGTCACGCTCGTTCTTGGAGGTTTAAGTTTGGAAAGCATTGTATGAAACCATTGAAACAATAAACGAATTCCGTGGTACCCGAAATACATATCTTCGATGCATTCAAAATTACAAACATCGTGATACAAAATGTGACAACCTATTTGAGAAGCATTATCAGATAAAAAAGAAGCTTCCGAATAAACCTGAAATACTTAGTGAAGTGAAGTTAAAAATATATTATAGGATACAAAATCATCATGATAAAAAAACTATATGAATATTTTAAATTGCTCGTTACTAATACGAAATTATATACTTTTATCATCTAAATCCAGCTAAAATAAAAAAAAATCCTGTCGCATTACTCTCAGGGCGCTCCTCGCAATTTTTTTTATTCAAATTTAATTCATTGACTATTCATAAGAGCCTCCATCTAGGCGGTGATAGCAAGCTGCGAGAAAAAACAGAAAAATTGCAAATATACGATTTGTTAAAAGCATAACTTCAGTAATTCTCCCTCTGCGCCCTTTTGAATAATTTAATAGGTATAAAGTCTTCGCTTTTGTGAAATTCGAAAGACTATGTCTCACAACGAATTAACTCATGAATGCCCATTCAAACGAAAAAATGACTGCAGCATAATTATAAAGAAGTCGTGAGTTATTCATGAATTCAATTATAGAAAAAGGAAGAAAACATATAAACTTTTTGAAGCAAAAAAAAATTAATTTCGTAACGTATATAATCAAAAATTCATTTTTTATTTGCAGAAAGACTTATCTATTCTCATTGCTGTTGACTTGCATGATGAAATAATATTGCTAGGCACTGTATTTAATGTCAACGCTAGAGCTTTTTGTAATACACAGCTTTTTTTAAATATCGGTAAGTTATATGTACAACGTCGTTGGCTTTCATGCCGGACCACACGGGTTCGAATCCCAGTACGAACAGAATTTTTTCAATAGATTTCTGTACGAAGGCATGAATGTTTATGATGCTCCAATAACTCCCCCTTCTCCTACCGTTTCAATCTTAAAATAACGTGCGATTAGCACACCACTAGTTTTGTCGTATCCTTTCTATCCCTGCTATCTTCGAAAGAGACAAAGGTTAAGGAACTGAGTAACAAACAGCTTTCGTAGAAAAACTTATGTTTAAATACCTCTTCGATTGATTGTAGAACTAAATACGTTGCTATTTTTACCCAATTATAATTGAGTTCTACCAAGTAAATGCCAAATCAATCAATACATTTAAATACCTACATTTAAAGATCATATGCCATAAATTGAGAGCGGACATGGATTAAAAAACTACGTGTAAAAAAAATATGGCGGCTTATTCACATCCGAAGAGAGATGTTGATAAAGAAATGTTATTACAGAATTTTTAATTATTATTGAAGTTTTCGTATATATACGATGTAATTTAATCATGCTAATAGAAGAATTTTAACAAGTTGTTTGTACGGCAAAGTACTTAATGTATATATAAGTTTACATTACTCATTTCATCATCATCCATTAATGTTTGTTGTACACATTTCATCGTTATTAGGTAAGATGTAGAGTATTCAAGACTGTTGCTTTCTGTTACGATGTTGACGGGTTCCAATCCCAGTACTGATGATGCCATATATTGATTTTTAATAGATTTATTGATTTCTGTTCAAAAAGGTGGTTGTCTTTAATTCTCTCACATTCTTAAAACCCTACAAATGGGGCGTCTATCAGATTTAATTTGCTACCCCAATTAATGTTAGCTGTAAGTTTCCGAAGGTGATGTGCGCAAAATACATTGGCTGTGCAACTTTGAAAGGAAATTAAAAAAATTTGTGTGCCACATAACGGTATTTAGACCTACTTAACAAAATGGTTATTTTTTATAATTAACAACACTATTTAATGACAATTCATTTATTCTTGTGGTGGTATAGCTAGTGTAACTTTTGTGCGCTATGTTCTAATACACGGGTTCCCAACCTGGGGGTCGCGAAGGGTTTTCAGGAGGGTCGCCAACTTTTTTTTGATTTTGGATTTGAACAACAAAATAACGAAAAAGTATAGCAAATCGAGGATTTCAAATTCCTCGGTGGGTCGCCTAGTCACATGGCTTTATAAAAAGAGGTCGCCACCCAAAAAAGGTTGGGAGCCTATGTTCTAATACATGTGCGCGCGCGCGCACACGCGCGCACACGCGCACAGTTTAGAGGAAACACTGATCCCAACTTTCTTTGAAACAAGAGAGGTTGAGCAACTGATTTATTACTTATCAGTTCTTGTAGATAATCTCCGCTAGAAGTTCACATCCTCTACAGAGCACATGGTTTAAAAACAAATAACAATCATTTATAAAAAGTAATATAAAAATAGCACTGTTCAATAATTGTATTATTGAATAAGCTTAAAATTCGCTTTCGAATAGCGAAATCATTCTTGTAAAAAGTACTAAGCATTGTTTTATAAGATTTTTCCAAGCGACGTGAATTATCTCAAGTTTCTTATTTTTAACAGAGGCGTAATTACTTCATGTACCCAATAAAATTTGGTCCATATTCTCGACTCGAATTAAAAATTATCAGCACTTAATTCGGCCCAGTTCAATTTTCCACGCTTTTCATCGAGATCCGGTATTGGCAGTGTCGGAATGCAAAGTTCCCGTCAAGTGCAGGTTTCAGGAATAATTTACGCCCCACCCTACTTCTCTGGGGGGTCCGTTAACATGCTAGTTGCTGAGAGCGCTGAAAATGCGGATAAGATAATAATAAATTATAAACCCGAATTAATAATACAAGCGCATATATAATATATATAAATAGGGCTTTGAGAAATTATGATTACATATTATCCTCGTCCCTAAGGAGATTTCAACTTCCGTGCGCATCGACCCAATTTCAATTTTGTTTTAAGCATAACAAAACAGCTTTTTCCACTGCACTGTCGTATAATATTTCAAAAATATATAAAGATACATTATTTAGTATGAAATAAATAGTTTGCATTACGGTAAGTTTCTAGTAATCCAAATAGTTTTAATTTCATAGCGAATTTCTTCTTTCAAGTAAAAACTCAAGTGTAAAATACATCACAAACAGCCATGCCCTTGATCTCTAACTTTAATTTAAAAATCAACGACTGGAATCCAGGACCGGTGAACTATCAGTAAGCGACGCATGTCAAAACATCCTTGAGCTTTCTGGAATGTGGAGGTTTACCTTTTCCGATAACGAAATGGTCGGCAAAATAAGAAAAAAGTTTTCCGTCCTCTGATATAGGTACTCGTTCGAAAAACAAACTACTGTGTGTGTATGCATATGTGCAATCTAGGGTGTAATATAATTTTCACACGAACATAGCGCGACCCTGGGGAGTCCTCCTACTTAAACCTACCCCCCCCCCCTCCAGATTCCCCACACTCACCTGTTTGGTTATCAACAACTTCTAAAACACCGATCTTCAAAACTTGAAGAAAAACAAAGACCTCTCTACGCCCTGGTTAAGTCGTGAAGTAACGCGGAAAATGTAGCATCAAAATATACCAAACGAAAGGAAAATTTGGGCACGGCTTAACTGGCCCCAGAATTTGATGTATAGATCAAGAAATAATACAATTGTGGTGGATGAAAGAAGTTACTTATTTTGACGTTTTTGTTTATAAATGAGCAAGATTATATGACAAAAGTTATAGCACCAATTTTGAAGCCACCGTCAACAACGCTAGACAGGAAAAAAAATGAGCAATGCTTTACACATTCATTAACTGAACAGATCTGCAAAGGACTTTATTTTATATATGCACTAGTGTGCATGAGGAAAATAATAATTGAGAAGAGTGTGAAGTGCTACGGCACTTCAATCTAGTTGTTATTAAGTGCCCTGTATACTTGCAATCCGTTTACTAAGAGTTCTTTCTGTTTCTTGTAAGGAAGGATTATGATTCAACTTTACTTTTTGTATTTAAAACAAAATCTATTAACAATATTCAGAACTAAAATGACTGACAACCTGTCGTGGCGAAAATGAAGAAATTAAATTCGCGTACGTGAAGACTGCCAAGGAATGAATCCACGGTCACGACGATGTTGATGACGATATGAGAAAGTTCCGTTAGCCAATCGAAAAACTTGTAAACAAATAAATCACTCAAAAGACAATGTTGTACATGTACGCGTTTACAGAATAGCTAATACGTCTAGTGCATTGTTGCAACTTTATCTAGTACATATTGTATTATGCGCTTTCATATTGGAGGTGTAAAAAGATATCGCCAACACACTCGTCGAAGATACCGGACTATTCGTGCAATACTATCATATTTAATCTGTGAGCATGATCAAGTGGAATGACGCCTTCTATCGGTATTAGATAAAATGTTGTGGGTGTGCAGCCTATAGGTTCCAAAAAGCGAATAGAAACTCTAAAATAGCGGGTGGGCCGACCGGTTTCTAAGCAGAACGTCTCGTATCAATCCGGGAGTCGAAGAAGGCACCCACGCCATTTGGTAATAAGTAATAACGCATTAGGCTACACTCTAATAATATTAACTTCGCGAACTTTATAAATCAGATTTGATAACTTTGTTACTCCACTTGTTATGGTACAAAATATGACACGTGTTTGGCATCATCTGACAGAACATTGCAAGTAGGGCCTCCAATTCTGCGATACTGATATCCCGGGAAATCAGGATTGAGAAAAATTTAAAAAGTTGAGCAAGGGCTAAAAAAGAAGGTTACAAATTTTGGTTTATTTTGGGAATTCCGTAAATTCCTGGGTTTTCCAAATTAAAATTCCTGGAAAAGCTAAAAAAAAGTCTCACGTCGTATCATTTTAGTAAATCCGCAAATTCCTTGGTTTTTGAAATCGATAACAAATTGTTCTTGAATTTCTCAATTCCGAATCCCAATTTATACACGATTTTATGATGAATGTTCAATCTCGGGATTGGAAAAATTGTCAATCCAGACATCCCGGGATCAAAAAAAGGGTCCGGAATTGGATGCCCTAATCGCAAAGTTTACGAGTATAACATTTTTATTCGTCAGTTTTAAATAGCAAACGTGTTTTATGTTATCCATGACCGCTGCTTCCAATTTGGAGTTAATAAAACTGTAATTTTTAAAAAAAATGTGAAACCTTTCTTTGTAAAGGATTCTTTAAGGAAGGTGGTGTTAATAGATGATTTGAATTGAGCTCAATTTTTATCTACCGATTTATGGACGGAATGGGAGCTAAGAAAGTAAGAAAAACATTACAGATATCAATATCCTTGAAAACAAATTTTAAAAAATAGTTTACGAAACTTTCTATTCCAGATTTCAAGATAGTGATTCCACTACCAAGACGACTATAATGAGGTTGTGAAAAACAAACTTTATCCGGAAAATTTTGGGAATAATACTGAATGAAATACGTCACGTACAAATTCGTCTGTACTTTGTATTTATGCAGAAGCAGATAAGTGTGCCTTGGACTGGTCAGGCGGACAAACTTCGTCTGCAATATTGACGGTCAGTTTAACCCAACAGTGTGCCTAACAAGTTTAGTTCTTCGACACTGTTGCACTGTATCTTACAAAATTTCAACAATAATGAACCGGTACCACGTGAGAAACTAACAATGCATTAACAGATTTACGATATAATTATGTTATTCTATTGTATAATTCGAAGTCTTGCTATTCGTGAAAGTTTGACCTAAATTACTGATGACAAAAAGAAAACTCACTTCTTACATTAGAGCAGGCACGAGCAAACCGTGGATCGCCGCGTATTTTTCTGCGGCCCGCGAGCAATATTATATATATTTTTTAAAAAAACACGTTTTTATCTTTTAATGTCTTTTTAAAAAAATATATATATATATATAATAATTGTTATTTTTTGATCAATCTATTATATGTGAACAAAAATTTTCAATCATGAACCTCAATAAAAACTCTTTACGATCAAACATCACCAATGAGCATTTAAAAACAGTTTCTTAAATCTCAACTACAAAATTAACACCAGAATTTAAAAAAATGTTAAAAAAGTAAAACAGTTCCATTCCTCTTATTAGATTGTTTTTTCTTCATGATAATAAATAATTTACATATAAAAACAATATTTTATTTGCGGCCTGCCGCTCATTTTCAATTCTTGAATTTGGCCCTTCATCCAAAAAGTTTGGCCCATCCTGCATTAGAGTCTGATGGAAGAATTTTTAGACTTCAGCGATTCTCTAAAAAGCATTTAACTTTCTTTTGTGCACAATTGAGTTACATTGGTACCTTAGTATATACATATGTATATTTTCGATATACTGGCCGAAGACGATAAATTATGCCGCCCACTGTGGTATAGTTGGTTAGAGCTTGTTCTACCGCTAAGATGGGTCTGGGTTCAACTCCCGGTAAGGTCAATGTCATATTTAGATTTTTTAAATTTAAATTTGAGACCTAAGACGTGGGTGTTTGTTGATATCAATTTACCTCGAGTTGATCTCGAGTGACTTACAATAAATTCTCATATGATCTTTCAATTTTTAAATATTAGCCGCATTTTCATTAGCTGTAATGCCAATTGTGTTTTTAAATATAAAAAAGTCACAAAATAATGAAATTTTAACCTCTCCATTTATCCAAGTCATAAAAATCGATAGTAATTTAGAAATTCGATTCACATATTCAAAAGGTTATTCAAGGTAAATTATCTCTTCTAGGACAGTATATATAGCTGAGTATATGCAAGTTTATTCATAGTTCTGACGATGGCGCACGCCGAAATAGCTATATACCCATTTTATAAAAAAATTAGAACAAAATACGTTGACATTTTTATCTTATTACAATGGAGTTCTACCTAGTAAATGCCAATTCAATCAATCAATTAAAACAGGCGGTTTTTGGCTCAACGCCTTCTGTCAGTGTATCGACGATATAATAGCTGTTACCGCATAAGTTTCAACTAGAGCTAGTTAAAATTAAATATATAGCATTCATAATTGTCATGAATGAACATACTTTTTAAAATTAACATTTTTAGCTGCGTAATATAATTTTTTGTACTGTTTCAAAAATCAAGTAAAAACTCAAAAGCTTTTTAAACTGTATAAAAAGTTTATTATTGCATTGATATTGAGAACGTAAAAAAGGTTCCATGGTCGTTGATAAACACGATTATGACGTAACCATAATGTATTACAAAGTTTACCCACTCCTTTTTAACACTCTTGAATGAAACGAAAATCTTGAATGGAGGCTCTTGGCAATAAAATAATTCAAACCGGTTTTGGCGAGGAGACTTTGTCAATAGATAAACGCACTCATAAAAAATACATATTAACCATTGAATATTCATGCATCGCTTCGAGCCACAACCGCAAAAGTTAGACAGATTACCAATAAGTATTGTGTTCAATTTAAAACGATTAATTTACATAGACATACACTTAGTATTTATTAGGTAGCATCGGTGGAGTCAGCTATATCTATAAAGAGCCCATTAGAGGTGAAGTGAACCTAGTGGTATTTTAGAAAAAAAAAGTTAGACGCGTGTAATATTCTGCACAGTATCGTAAAAGTGAAGCGACCTCAGTAAATATGCACTGCAATATTTTTATTACCGTCGATATTGATCGATTTATCGATTTCCGTTCGAAGGCATGGGAGTTTGTGATGTCTAAAAATTCCCTCCCATCCTTCCAATCCTTAATAATTGAACGTAGAGATTGATTAGTTATCTAATAATTCTGTTCTAGCCTTATACTTCTACTACTATTACTCTCTTTGAAAAAGAGAAGTTGAGCGACTGAATAACAAACAATTCTCATAGAAAAAAGTTCTGTTGGTACACCTCCATTAAGAGGCCATTTACAGGGGGAGCAAAAAACGTGTTTTGATGATTTTGGGCCATATGCAAATTATGAATTATACAAAAACTTGAAGTGCACGAAGACTTCTAAACTGGTGTTTAATTGACATAATCTAATATATAACTTTTATTTCAGTCTATTTTCATGGTTTTAGTTTTTTAAAAGGTCATCTTTTTTAAAAGCTAAATTTAGATACTAATTCGGCATTTTCAGCTTCCATCCTTTTGATAGAACGTGTGTCAAGTTGTATACATTATGATTATCGAAAAAAGCTGTTTTGGAAAATTGAGGATTACGTCCTTTTTCTTTTCCAAAGTCGATATATATAAATATATATAACTATGCAATCCACCAAAAGACCAAGACAAAAAAAAAGTTTTACCATTTTACTAGTTGTCTCGCTTAACCTCCCAAGGGCCCAAATATTAAGTAAGAGTAGATGAACAAAAGCGATTTTTGCAAATTTCATTTAAACCCCAATTCATCAAATTCATTTTCAAGCACCGCGCCGAGCGGAGCCTTCATGATTTCCTGTCTGTCGCCAATCACTTTATTTTTACCATGAAATGCCAGGATTGCCAACAACCTTTAGTTACGTCGAGGATATTCTATATAAAGTACCCAACGACACCAAAAGTCCACAAGTAGCAAGCAGGACTCAGGCTTTCCGGAAGCATCTTATTTTTTATTTTTTTTGTCTAAGTCAGTCTCGAGTCTCCGGCGACTATGTGAGACTTTTTAACGTTATTCCAAATAGTTGGCACATTGTTAATTAGCCATATTTTTCATTTTTCTTTTATGGAAAATTTGCTGTGCATTACATATATTACATTTTTAGAATTGAAACGAGCGGTGAGCTACCAATACCTAACAAAGCCGCGCTTAATCTCAAAGCTATTCGTAGTGTTTCGAAGAAGGGGTGAATGTTATTACCATCTTATACAATTATACGTAAAAATTGTTGAAGCTATATAAACTTATATTTTGTAACAATGCCCAACGTACATACCATACTTTAATTGATAGCATTATCTTAAAAATGTATTTACCTACACTTGATTGTAAGAGTAAAGAATTCAAAAATTCACACAGAAATAGTTTTATTCTTTACGCTCTGATTCCATCTTTTAAACTTGACGATTAAACCATCGTAAAAAAATACATGATTTTGTCAGAAACACTGTCGAATGTATGTCACTGCTTTTTAGAACCCATCATATCTATACATTATCTTACGCTTATGTACTTGAAAATATTGTTTTCTTTTATTTAAGAAGGGGTTTGCCGGCCTGATTCAAATTTTACAGCGCACGTCTGTCCACTTAAGAAAATTCCACGTTTTTACTTATTGAGCGAACTCGAATATAAAATCTAGTCAATATTTTATTGATATTGCTCATTTATAAATACGATGCTTTTGCTGGAAACATTTCTATTACTACACACTTTTATGATTTGGCGTAGGTTGAAATTGAAAAAAAATCATTATTAAAGAAAAACCTATAAAAAAACTGGTCACGGTGATATATTCATAAGATCGAATCTACAGACGGCGCAGTCTATTAAAAATAACGGGCATAGATTTTTTTATCCAAATTGACAGTCACAAAATCGGACGAAAAAAACTTTTATGTCCATTCATGTTACTTAAAATCTCAATATTACATATTTTATTTATTGTAATTATTTTTCAACATCTGGCGGGTCATTGTAGCCATTTTGAGCATTAATAGATGTATTCAGTTTCTTTAAAAAAATAATGACATCTGCCTACGTAATTTATGCTTTCCTGGTCATTTTAAATTAAATTTTTTCGTTACTATCCTGTTGTTTTTTTCAAAGATTCATTAGATAATTAAGAGGTTCAGTGAACGATGGCACTTTGTATATTGTGTTTAATTAATTATCGTTATTCGACGAAGGACTTCACTGAAACAGAGATGGACAAACATTATGAAAAATATATTATATGACAGTTGTCGTATGTTATTGCAATCCAAATTTAATTATGATTTCAAAAGACATTAATAATACCGGAAGATAACTAGAAACGTGCGAATGGAATTATAAATATATTTCCCTTTTTTTCGTTCCTGTAAATACTAAGTATTTTCTCAGATAAATGTATGAACTATCTGCACTACAAGTTTATATCAAGTGTATACTGTCATTTTCATGTAATTTCCAACAAATCCAATGACCGAGGAGCTCAATTTTTTTTCTTTGCTGTTTATTCGTTTTGATTTATATTATATATTACTATATTTTTTTTAAATTTACTGAAAATTTCAACATATACTTTACAGTACTTTTACAGTTTCTAATTTAATAGATTTTTTAAATGTGAAAAGTGGGCTACATGTTAAATGATAATTTTTCGAATACATAGCTTATTATCATTCTTAAAGTTGTATTGTAAAAAAAAAACGAAACAAATGGGTAGGAAAAAATAGCAATCCGTTAGAAGAAAAATTAATTTCATTACTAAATTCATTGGTTGTTGTATGTGGTTAATCAACAAGTGGAAAAACAAAGTTAACAAATTTAATTGTACATTAAAATAACTTTCTCAAAGTTACCGCCAAACCCATCGAAAAAAATACGTTTGTAAAATACTACAACATTCTATATTAGTATAAATATTTTTTAATCAGCTTTAGAAAGAATCTGTGGAGAAATATTCCTAAATTTGATTAATGATTTGTAGTATACTTTCTTTGCGTATCTAGTGTTAATTAAAAAATCTGATTTTATTTTACGTATGATAAGAATTCAGATTCATTTTTCTTAAATAATAACAATGTTTCCCTTTCACTTTCATTGCTATTTATTCGACTTAATCATTTATGTTTACAATAGATGATAGTCGAGTCAAATTCTTTCATAAAATCAACACCGCAAACAAACATCCCTAAAGCACAACAGGATTGTAAGCGTAATCAAACAATAAATTGCATATTAATTATTGCCGTTCCTATGTATGCACTGTTTGCTGTGAACCTTACCAAAATAGCTTGCCATAATTTCGTCCGAACGTTTAATGAGCCAGTGTTATCTCCCATTGGCGCATTCATTATAAATAGACGCTTGGTAGGTGCGCAAAGAGTGGGCTCAAAATTGATGCTGTTTATTTTGAAACTCACTGTTGTTTGTTGGAATGATGGTGTTTGTTTTGAAACTTACTGTCGTTTGTTAAATTCAGGCACGAGTGGATTCTGTAAGCCGTCTGTTACTCGATATTGAGCACGCAATGTAATACATTGAGATTTTGTTTATAATTTCAATAAAGAAGTCAAAGAAATGCATTTTGAGTTCACTGTTTATTTGGTTCAAGTGAAAATATAGGCTTATATTTCAGATACCCTTGAGAAAATTGGTATCTATCTCTATCCCTCATTTTCGGGGTTAACTATTGACGTTTAAGGGTTAAGAGGATACAGTACCTTCGCGCCTGAAAACAGAGTAAATCGATCGTTTGCCGTCGACTAAATCTCGTGAACCGTTCACTCAAAAAATTTTTTTTTTCAATAATTACATTTTCCAAACGCTTTTTTACACTATTGCATTTTTTTTTAATGAGAATAGTCATATTTTAAAGGAAACACGGCAAACACAAAAAACGGAATTTGAAAAACTGCTTTACGTTGAGATAATTTTTAGAGATTATTATAAGATACCGAAGTTTAATGTCTTAGAAAGAAATGCAGATAAAGGTTTGTTTAAGAAAGTGAATTGAGCAGAATTTCCAATTTATGTAATATAATGATTGTACATCCATCTGAAATGTACCATTTCTCCCACTTTTTCTGACTGATTTTTAAAGTATAATTGGATCATAAATACTTCCACAAAAAATTGGAGTGATAAAAGACTTTATTGTTTACATTTAAAAGCAAAAAAAAAAAATATATATATTAACACCAATAAATGGTAACCATTTTTCGGGGATGTCTTTTTCTTACCTACTATTTTTCAGTTTCGAGTTCAGTTTGAGATAGGGCTTGGTCTAGAGTGGACGTGTCAAATTTTTTGTTCAATTTTATTAAATCACTGATCAACGAATATTAGAGGTACGAAGCAATGTATTGTTTACGCTACCATAAAAAACGGTTAAATATCGGTTGGGGTTAGGGTTGCCCAAAGCGATGACAAATAATATTATTATTTATAATACAATATTGTCTTTTTCAATAACAATTCTTTTAAAGACCAGTATTACTTTAGCTTAACGGATAAGCATTTTAAAATAATTATTTGGCAATGCTTTTAAAAACAGATTCTATTCAATATAATAGTAACAGTAGTTGAATAAAAGGATTTTTCACATTAGTAGTTTTGAATCATTTTTATATTTCAAAAGTAATGTGCTGCTTACAGATGGGGAAGATTTTCGCTAAAAAAAGCAAAGTTCTTCGTCTAAATGTGCGCATTAACACAAAGGTTGGAAACTACTGGCTTAATGGATAAGTATTTTAAAATAATTATTTGACAATGCTTTTAAGCAGAGATTCTATGTATAGATATTTGTATATAATATTAACAGTAGATGAATAAAAGCATTTTTCACATAAGTATTTATGAATCTTTTCTATGTTTCAAAAGTTTTGTGCCGCTTACAAATAGGAAAGATATTCGATAAAAAAAAAAGTTCGTCGTCTAAAAGTAAAAAAAAAATATTATTAAAAACAAAAAAATATTTGAAAAGGTAAGATTTTAATATGTCACAGCCCTGCATATCGTCGAACAAGCAAGCTGACAATAAAGAAAGTTCTCAAACATTTATTAAAAAATACGAATATATCTATGCATTCGCTATAAATTATTTGAATAACTACTTTTGATCTGGTCTAATATTCATTTAGTTTCTTCCTTATCGAGTTAGACTATATAGAATCTTGAAGTAAAAATATTTACATTTAGTAAAATGTACACTCAATCCTTTCTTTATGCGATTTTTTTTGGATGGCACCGTTACGTTTTTTCATACATTTTTGGTACTTTGTTATACGGATTTGGAATCGATTTTTCAAATTATATGAAAATTAGTCTTTTTTACGCACCACTTTCTGGAACCAATCATCCTGAGATTTTTGATCTTAGATTCAAAAGGTCAATAGAAATATGGAATCCGCAATACATTTTAGACGCTATTAATAAAAAACGTAAAGAAGTCACTGTGAGAAATGTTCAATCGATTACTTAACTTACAATAATTTAAAAATATCGAAGTTTTTTAATTATTGTCAGTTAAGATAATTTTCGGATTAAATAATCGTCAAAACTAAAGCGCGAACCAAAAATAACTATCAATCCCTACTTATAATTCTTTTACTGAATACTTTTCTATTTTAATCTTATTATGTCAATATTTTTTTATGTTTTAATCTTTTTTATGCAACAAAATTATTTTTCAAAACTGTATTCATCAATATCAATATCATAAAAAATCATATCAAATCAATATCATAAAAATAGGTTATACAAAATTAAAAATAATTCTTTCAATATATTAGAGAAAGTTTGAGAATTTTGTATTGTATGCTTTGTTTTGCTTCTCCGAAAACCGTTACTTTATGAAATACGATAGCTTACTGTGGCTACCATGTACCAATACCTCATTACTGTCTAAATACCCATTCGTGTGTTGGGTGGTATTGTTATTTTTGTAATGAAATGTAAAAATGTTTTGCTTGTTTTGATACTGTTAAAATACGTATAGTGGTGGTTACCTATTTAAGTCAGTGCAATATTTATGCTGTAGGTCAAATTTAAGTTTTGCATTCCTACTGAGTCGCCTTAATTAGCTGATTACACAATAGCTAACTGGAAGCTATTTATTGTACAAAGTTAAAATATGGTAGGCCATTACACATAAATCTTCTAGTATAATTGTTACTTGGAGATGTCTTTAAAATCACAGTAATACTTATAAGTATAGTAAACTATTGAAAAAAAAATGGTTTAAAGTAAATACATACTGAAATGTTTACATTCGGGTTTTATAAAAATATAAAAAATAATACGGGCTTAATACATAAGTATTTATTGTAAAAAATATGCATCAGCGCAGAAAGATAGAATTTTATTTTTTAAGTAAAAAATATATAATATATTATATAAATTTTCGTTACGTCAGAGTTTCTTTCTGTAATGATTAACAATAATACACATATTTAGTATTATAGCTTAATATAACCAAGTCGCCAGACTTTTTTATTTTTTTCAATAATACGTGATAAAACTCAATGAGAACTTTAATTTTACTCGAGATCAATTCTATGAAAAAATATATTACAAGATCTCAAATTTAATGTTACTTTGAAAAAATCTAAATTAGAAATGAACCTTGCACTTTTCACTAGACCACTGTGGTTTGCAGTTATTTTTTGGCATCTGTACTTTGAAACATTGCTGTATGTAAAGCAAGTCTCTACTAATGACCAGATATTTAAACAACCAACAGACGGAGGTGATGTAGATTATTTATGCATACGATAAACCAGCGCCAATCCAGTTAGTTTGCTCAAACAGAAGGAAGTGCATGCGCGCTGAAAGGGATAACTGCTTAATTCACTGCAAGGTAAACTCGTAGACAAACAGAATGCAAAATCCCGTCTTTAAACCGTTAGATGACTATGCACTATTTATCTGTGAACTGTCGGTGTTGTCTCCATTACGTATTTGGTATCAATGGTTGGCTACATAGGATTAATACAATTACACAACTAGTATATGAGCGACAGTTTACTTTATTACAAATAAATTTTCGCAACTAACAAAAAGGCGTAAATGCGAAATACCATTAGTCATTTTTTGAAGATTTTTCACGAATAAAAACATCTTTTGTGTGTTTACGTTTCGTTTCATAAACTTTACTGTCTAACAGGGTCGTCAAAATAGTCTCCAAACGATCTCAAGTTTTGTCTATTGATGATTAAATAAAACATGAAGTCTATATAATAATCACATGTCAAATCAAGTCACTCAAGATTAAAAAGACATCTTAAATCCTACCTCAACACTAGACTACCTAGAATAAAGTCTTTCAATAACTCGAATACATAACTCTTTGATTAACACCTACATGCCCATGATGCAATCGTAAATAGTTAAGCCATTAAATCATTCAATATTTCTCTTAATATTGTCAATAAGTATTTATCATTTTAGGTATTCTAGCATATATACGTTTTTAAAATTATTTTTTAGCTTCTAACTTAGGTTTAAATACTGTCAATAAACAGTGAAACTGAGGTGCCATCATGGCAGGGACCGTGATTTTTTAGGATGGCATGTTATGGGTTAATAAACGGAGCTAATACCCATTGGCGGATTAAGCACATGAGAGTCCCTAGGCGCAATAAAATTTGGAGGCCCTGTTTTTCAGATAACATAACAACGTCAGAAAAATCCATGTAAAATAACAAAAATAAATTAAAACGAGTTATATAATATAAACTATTTTTAAGGCCCAATCGCTTCATTCAATTATAGGGTTAGTTATCAACCACTGACAATACCGCTTAGAGTTTCACATCCATTTTTATTAAAATCAATATGAGTAAATGGTATAAATGTTGTTTGAATATTATTTCATGAAATATAACCGTCCTTGCATATACAAGGGGTGCATTGATCCAATGCCACATTGACCGGCCGCCACTGATTTGAAGTTCATAATAAAACTTACGTAACGAAATGGTATCCGCGTGTTTTTTTTTCGGTACGTCCGAAATCGGATTCACAAAAATTACATAGCACTAATCCAAAGATTTCCAATATGTTATATGTATGTATTATGTTTTTATTTACACAAGCTTTATTAATAGATGGACATTGTCCATGTCGACTCGAAAAAATATGCAAATTTGATATTTCGTAATGCTAATTTTTGACACTAAAAAATAATTACCGGTTTTCCTGCTTTATTTATTCAACTAGTTTGGTGGGTTGGGTTTTGTATTTATTTATTGATGTATTAATAATATAATCATTCAATAAAAACGCCAGCTGAAGGGTCATTCATAAAAGTCTTGGGAATCTAAATTCTAATAAAAAAATTATCTTTACCAACAATGTGGAAAGACGGAGTTTTCCTCGTAAGAATTTAATCAAATTTTATCTCACATTTATCTTAATCTTTTCATTACGGCTTAAAATTCTCATTTTCGATAATTTGGTGTAAAATTAAATCTTTTTTTCTTTTTCATAGATTAAATACAGGAAAATTATACAATACAGGTAGCCCTCGTTCATTCGCGACCAAGGCCAGTGCAGGTTCGTTAAAACGCGACCGATTTATTTTATATCCGACATTTGCTTGGTTTTGGCACTTAGCGTGTGCCAGGAATTATCATATTCAGTGGAATTTGTATTGGATTATTAATCGGCTATCATCAAATTGTAAATTTAAAAAAATAGTCCGACCATTCAGAGTATTCTAATTTTTGCAACACAAAACAAAATAAACAATATTTTTTTCATTTATTTTCCCAACTGTATTTTGCGGCCTACATAGTCAAGTGGTTAACGTAGTTGGCTTCGGTCTTATAAATTGATTTGTAAATTTCTGTTCAAAAGCTGATGTCTCCCGCCTCCCACCCATCCTATACTAAAAACGGGACATAGCGAGATCGATTAGTAAACCACTAGTCCTGTCCTAGTCCTATCCTTCTATTTCTACTCACTTTGGAAAAAAGATAATTTGAGCATCTGGATAAAAAGCAGTTTTCGTAAATTACTTCTGTTCAAATAAACTGTATTCGGAGTCTATACGTACCACATTGATAGCAAACATAGCAAAAAAATATACAAAAAATACAGCCAACTCATTTTTTTATACGGTGAAGAAAAACATGGTCCAGTTAAAAGAACGAATACTACATTATATTATCATTACACTAATTATTTATACTAGCACAAAAACATAGAAGTGGATAATGGATTTCGTAATAACAAAAAAAAAACAGCACAACAGTAGTAGCAACCAAAAGGTTTCACAAGATCCTTACACAATAGACGTGTCAGAAATTCATAGCGATGAAAGCGATTAATATCTAGTCCCTCATAAAAGTCTCTGTAAATAATCAAGAAGAGATGAATAGTATTTATTTAAGTGAAATACATGTTATGAATAATATTTGTATTAATTTATTTTATATTTATTTATTATAACCTTTTCTATACCAGTGTTATTTTTTTATTCGAATAATACAGTTTCTTTAATTCCAGAAACCAATCCTTAATTTTAATATTTACTCGAAAACCGTGTAAAAAAAAGGCTTGAGTGTTTTGTCTTTTTTTAAGGCTCTCCGTTGTTTTTAAAGCGAAATCTCTTTCATCGCAATTCGCAACCTTGTCCAAAACGTATACCCCACGATCAACTAGGGTAATCTATAGTTTCGATATACTTTGCTCAAGTTGCGTTCATGTTTGCCTTGTGGGTTAATAATACCTTGAGGAATATTGTCTGTGCGGCCTGGGTAGATGGTATTAATGTTACTATTATTAATATTATCACTACAACTCACTGACTAAATTTCACTGTAAAATATAATACAACGATTATAGAAACAGCTGAATTCAATTCATGAAGATAAAATATGTATTTTTTTATCCTAGCTCATATCTGAATGCAAAGGAATTCACTTTTCACTGTCAAATACTTGGTGGAAAGCCATCATATTCAAAATTGAAATACTCACTAGTATTTAATAAGACCTGTTTCGCTCATGACGAACATTATCAACCGAAATAATTATCCGTAGATAATGCTTCTCATGAGCGAAACCGGTCCAGATCTTTTTAAATAAAAGTGTAATTAGTACATGAGTAGTTTATTTTTTGAATTAAAAGAATTCAAAAAATATTTTTTCAATTGATTTTTTAAGGCTCAGCGGCTAGCTTTGTTGGCTTCCGTGCCGGATCTAACAGAATATTTTCGATTGATTTCTGTTCGAAGGCATGGGTGTTTGTGATGTCTTAATTTCCCTCTCGTCTTTCCTACCCATCAATAACTGGGCGTAGAGAGCGATTAAATAACCACTAGTCCTGTCCTAGCCTTACCTTTCTATCCTAAGGGATCTCTCTTTTTTCAAAAAAAGAGAGGTTGAGCGACTGAGTGACAAATAGTTATCGTAGAAAAACTTCTTTTCAGATACCTACATTAGGAGACCATATGCTCCACATTGGGAAGGGACATAGATAAAAAAATAAAAATAAATTATGTAATTTATATATATATATATCGATTGTGGAAAGGAAAAAGGACGTAACCCACGCAAAAAACGTGTTTTGATGATTTTTGGCCATATGCAAATTATGAAATAAACACAACCTTGAAGTGCACGGAGACTTCTAAAGTGGTGTTTAATTGACATAATCTAATATTAATTAAAGAAATTGTCTAGGAAAAACTTTTATTTCAGTCTTTATTCGTGGTTTTAATTTTTTACAAGGTCATCTTTTTCAAGCATAAAAGCTAAATTTAGATACTAATTCGGTATTTGCAGCTTGCATCTTTTTGATAGAATGTGTATCAAGTTTACACTTTATTAATTTGTTATTAATACATTATGATTATCGAAAAAAACCTGTTCTGAAAAAACTGTGGGTTACGTCCTTTTTTTTCCAGAGTCGATATATAAAGGTAAATTTAAAAAAAATAGTGAGTAATTAAAGAGGATTTTTTATACCACTCGGTGAATGAACTCGTAATTGAAGCTTTTTCTTACAACGTTATTTTTAATAATATAGCTGTATTTATACGCATTATTATTATACCCTGCAACCCTGTTGAAAAGATCCCCAAATTTTCATGTTGTAGAAGCAGCAACTTGCCGCTAAGAAAGTTACAGATAGAAACGACTCGTGATAGTGGTAGGTTTAATAAAAAAATGCATAAAGAACAGTTTTTGCAAACTTACATGTTTTTGATGATTAGGTTTCTTGTTTAAAACTCTCGCGGCTCGGAGACTAGAAAAATACTTCTCTGCCGATGGGGGTCGTTTAGGGACCCCAGTGGTTTCCTCATTATTGGCCTTATTCTTATGAATTTCAAAAAAAAATAGTCTAAGGGCTTTAAAATATCTCTCTGCATAAAATCCGTGTTTATTTAAATAAATAATCATATTTTAAGTTGTGCGTAAAAACGACGTCATCCCAGCACACATATGAACTTGCAACTGACGCGTTTAGCCCAGCTATCTTACGAACGATCGCTTATCTCGCTATCGCATTATCGCGTATTTATATAAACTACAAAAGGTCAAAAAAACTATGATATAAGAAAATCTTAATTATAAACATTGTATCACCCATATTAAAATAGATATTTAAGAAAATGTGGGTATTGGGGTCGCATTTCTTTAGCTTAGAACCGGAAAAGTTAAAAAATGGTCAATTTTTGCGTCTTTAAATAATATAGGTAGATAAATTCAAACGATAGCACGTTAGATAAGAAATGATGCTTGAAATGTTGAATCCCGGAACCGTGTTTTTACGTGATGTTTTAACTTATAAATATACCCATATTTGTGGTATTTATCAACACTTTTAGAAAACACTCGAGACAACTATTATCGCAAATACTCTAATTATTCTTAATAATTATTTTCACCAAAATTAGTTACTGATTTCATCAACTGAAATTTGACTATCATAACGCATTAGATGCATCGACTTGCTCTTTTGACCATATGATGATGCATTCACTGAGTCCACTTATAATTGTAAATTTAAATAATCAGTCAACGTTGTCGTTGGTTTTATTAACAGTACTTCACGGGTTCGAATACCGAATATCTAACCATGAGTCTTGTCCAAGGTTTATTCTACTATATTTACTATAAAAAAAGAATGTTAAGCAGCTCTCTTAAAAAAGCTGCTGTTGAAAGCGTCATTACGTTCAGCATCGAGTGCGGAAATGATTAAAAACAAAATATATTGAGTATAGTCGACCTCCCTATAGCGTAAAGATTGGGAGCACGCTATATAAATACTTAATTATAAAGGACTAGATAGATATCTATACAACATTTGAGGTTAAGTTATTTCAATTGTATTTTTAGTCAAGGAACAAGGGAACAGCTACGTATATAAAATATTTATTTTTAATATAGGTAATGTATTTATGAAAGATCTAATTTGACCATAAAAAATTTGCGTGTTGTAAAAATTCACGCTATAGGGGGGACTGCCGCATACGCTATAGGAAACTCCTCAATGAGGGGAACGCTATAGGTGGGTGTACTGTGTTCTCAAAAAGGCAGCTCAAGTTGTTTTTTTTGTAATATATACTATTTTATAACAGAACAATTTTGCAAGTAATAATACCCTTTCACGCCACTGGTTATTTTAGTGATGTATCCTTCAAGAGAGGCCCTGTTTTCATTATATTAACATTGTACCTAAACTGTTTAATTTCCCAGAAAGACATTAAGGTGAATTATAACATTACGGCAAATAATAACGTTTAAGAGATTCCGCATTATAATTTATGGGCGAGCTGTCAACTGTCAAGTAAGGTTAGTGGAATCCTGCCCGTTAAAAGCAACTGTCAAAATAAACATATTTTGTGTCTCCATGTAAATCTAATCCTTCTTAAAGAAGCTGTTTTTCCCGTGTTGGCACTCTATTTTTAATTCGTGATTCCGCGGATACAACGCATTAAAGGAAAGGCGCTTTTCTTCTTTTGCATGCTGCGATATAGGCGTTCTTTGCTTGGACTGATAATTTTCTCTTGTTACGTCTATGGCTTCACGTTTTCTGTCATTTTAATATTTTATTGTGACGTTCGAAGACTCATCTCATAATGTAAAACAGAAATATTTTACAAACCATATCGATTACCAGTATGTCGCATGAAAACTCATAGAGAATCTCAACAGATGTTGTTTACGCTGAAATATCTTTGTTAGTCAATAGATCAATCTCTTTTATTGATGTTAGCAACAAAAGCAGGATTGATCTAGTAAAGGATTAGTAGTAAACAGTCGCAGTCTCTATGTCCAATTGTGTTGTCAAAATCAGTTAAGCATCAACGACAACATCGCAGAAACCCATGCCGTTGAATAACTTAAAGAAATATTCCTAAATTTGATTAACTTCTCCGGTTCTAAGCCAAGAAATGCGACCCCAATACCCACATTTTCTTAAATATCTATTTTAATGTGGGTGATACGTTTATAATTAAGGTATTTTTATATCATAGTTTTTTGGACCTTTTGTAGTTTATATAAATACGATAATGTGATAACGAGATAAGCGCCCGCTTATCAGCGATCGTTCGTAAGATAACTGAGCTGAACGCGTCAGTAGCAAAATAATATTTGCATTGGAATGACGTATTTTTTACGCGCAACTTAAAATATGATTATTTATCAAAAAACCACGGATTTTTATAAAAAAAAATGTATGAGGAATGATGCAGAGAGATAGTTTGAACCTTACACTATTTTTTTTTTGAAATTCATAAGAATAAAGCTAATAATGAGGAAACCACTGGGGTCCCTAAACGACCCCCATCAGCAGAGAGGTATTTTTCTTGTCTCCGAGCCGCGAGTGATAAGTATGTTTATAATTAAATGAAAACTTTTTACTAGGATTTGACCCAGTGACCCCACAACCGAGTGACGATAGCCCAAAAATACTAATTTAGTATTATTTTAATCCATGTCTGCTACCATAGCAGTTTTAAGTTCCAAGCAGTGCTATAGAAAGATCAGCAAAAATGAGCGGGCCGTTGAATCCCAGCCTCTACTAACAAGTTGTATGGCGGTTATACGTAGATCAACTCTAAATTCGAGTTTATGACCATATTTTTCGTTGAACATAACATGTATGTTTGAACGATTTCTTATATAGTTAGTTATATGAGTTGTCGCTTAAAGCAGTACAATAGATTCTCTATCACTGATTGTTGATCCAGTTATAAGCAACTAAACAGTATTTTTTGTTTAACACACAGTCATATAATAATGACATAATCGGTTGTAACTATAATAAATTTTGTGCACCAGTTTTTTTTTAAATTTGGATAATAAGTATTATCTAAAAGTAAAAGTCAATTTTAAAAGTGTCTGCAGACTTTCACCGCTGTTCAATTGTATTATTATTTTAATTACACTTAGTGAAATTATATGGTACACGATAAATTTATATATTTTTTATACCAAAATATAAATTACATTTGATGGAAAATAAAAAAAACAAAAGTTTACACACACCCAAGCATCGGCGGATGGTCATTATTATTAAATAGAAAAAATATTTGACATTAATGTAATTATTTAATATATTTATTATAACAAAATTTTAATAAAACAACAAATATTTTATAAAACGACACTAGTTAATTTTTTTTAATGCGATCAGGACTGGTTTAAAACGAGCGTTTTTAACTGAAAACTATGCTTTATTTATTTCAGTCGTTTACTATCGGTTTAATGAAACAATCTATTAGTCTGCAATTGGTTTCTACAGCGTTTGTTTAAGCTTGTTTAATTAAGTTTTGAACCCAAAACCTTTGATATAATTAGTCGGTCAAGTGATTGGCCTTTTATAGTTTGATAATCCTGACGACTTTGGTTATATTCAGCATGTTCCACCAGTCATCTACCGAGTCTTCACTTGAAGAAGGTAAATTATATTTCGAATAGATGATTTTGGGCCATATGCAAATTGTGAAATATACACAACCTGGAAGTGGACAGAGACTTCTAAACTGGTTTAATTGACATAATTTAATATTAATTAAAGAAATTATCTAGAAAAAACTTCGTTTTCAGTCATTTTTCTTGGTTTCAATTTCAACAAGCTCGTCTTTTTTCAAACTTAAAAGCTTAATTTAGATACTAATTTGGCATTTGCAGTTAACATCATTTTGATGGAACGTGTATAAGGTTTGATACATTGCGATTCTTGAAAAAAACTGTTTTGAAAAACTGTGGGTTACGTCCTTTTTCTTTTCCACAGTCGATATAGTAATGTTCATTAAAACCATTATGCGTGGTTTTATTCATACTATACATACACGAACAATACCTTTTTTACGAATACAATAATTCGGTCGAAGATAGTATAAATTGTGATTTGGCGCTATTTTCAATGTGTCCGCAATTTCCTGTCCAGGGACCGTAGTTTGAAGTGTAACTCGACGACATGTTAGTTTATCCAGGGTTGCCAAAAAATTCATTTGAAAACTTTACCGCATAATTTCGTACGACCCTCCTCTCCGCGTAATAGCACCCTTGGCACGCAACTGCCCGTGGTTATAGCATAAATATAAAATAAGACGGCGTGGGGTCGCAGATCCGGAAATTAAATGGACGATTTAGTACCGGGCGGAATTTGTGGGCCGGAAGACACGTCACACTTTATGTGCTGACACACACATGCATGTACGTAGATATAATACGTACGTAAGTAAGTAATGGTAGGTATGCATACGTGGACGACATGAGTGAAATGTTTATGACTTACGTACTAGAGATTTAAGTGTAAAAATGTATGTTTAAAATGCTCGCGAGAGGATCTATAAATAATATTTATAGAATATACTGCACGCAAGTGTAGGGTCATCACTTCCGGGATTCCGTATAATATTATGTTACCGGTAAAGCTTCGACATCTTAAAACATTATTCTTATTATTAAAGATAATTTGTTGGTTTGATGCAAAAAGTTATTACAATGTATTTCACGAGAATGATATAAGAACGCCTTAATTTCAAAACCTACCCAACTCCAAAAACCGAAATTGTTAGCAAAGTGTAAAAAAACTGTTGTGGGCTTTTTAGATTTCAGTAGGTTTTGAAACTAAACAAGTTTTTTTAATGTGTTTTCTTTGTATTTAGAGAAGTTTTGAAATCGAAAATTTAGTGATTGTGTAGATATTGAAATAGAGAACAAGTTGGCATCAAAATTTGAAAAAAATCAAAAATGGTCTTTAGGTAGGTTTTGAAATTGAGATCCTCAAAGCTTGTTAATTAATTCTTTCATTCCGGTATGTGCATGAAGTGCACTTTATAATTTTAAATGTATCATTGGACAATTTACGTTGATGTCAACTAAATGTACACTAATTGGCTTCATTAATGTATACAAAATGAAAATTGTCAATACAATTCAGTATTGAAATTGTTAATTAATGATATCTTGCAGCAAGCCGACAAAATACTTTATTAAGTGATTTTTTTAAACTTAAATATCTTACCATTATTGCCCCCAGACATATTAGTGAAAAAAATGAAGCTGTACCAACCTGTAACAGGAAAAAAAAACCAATATTAATTAGTATATCAGATGTGTAAAGATTCAAGAAAAATTTGACAATAAAAGACAAAAGAATATGAAATAAACGTAAAATAAATAAATTAAAAAAAGTCTACATAGTAACGACGGCAATAAAAATGACTTAAATTTTTACTGCTAACGTAGTAATAATATAAAAAAACATACATTTTTTAAAAAATATTGTTAAAATTAACTCATTATTTGCACACCCGGCTTGTCGGCACCCAAAATTGGTGAAAGATGAATAAATTAAAATACCTGGTTTGATAGAATATAAAAATCATTACAATACTGAAAATACTTTATTTAAAATTTATACTGTTTTACAAAAAGAAAATAAGAATCATTTTCCAAACAATTTACGAATAGGGTTTGCAAATGATAGCCTCAATTGTGTTTTACTATCCTTATCTTAAAAATACAACAGAAGTGGTAAGCCATTACAAGTAAGTTGAATTAGTTAATTTAATAATTGTTAAAAACTATAAATTATACAAGTAAATTTTAATCGACGATTTTTCATTTAAGTAATGTCAATATTATTCTCTAGTTCCGAGTCAAATATTTTTGTATTAAACTCCTGAAAAGAGAAAATCGATATATAAATAATGGGTATATAAAACAATGAAACATAACTGCTGTCAACTTATTACACCCATAGCTGTAATTTAGTATTGTTATATAATCTTCGAAGTCTCATAATAATTCGATAGATATATTGTAATATGATACTCAGCATATACAGAAAGATTCCACCATTTCTATTATTATACTAGCATAAAAACATATATCTTATTACAATTATCAAAACCGTATACACAGCGCATTATTTATAATTCAGTTTATTATTCACGCATTATAAAATTATCTTGAAATAGTAACATGTAATTTAATATGGGATACAATTTTTGCGCGTTTTATAATTTATTAATATCTTTTATTCATAGTGCATCGCGCATGCTTACTCAACCATTCAAAAATGCATGTATACATCCTGCTACAGAAGCATATTTTTGAGAGATGCCTTACAGCTGACGCATTTTATGACGACTGCTTTTTCGTTTGCCATTTTGTCATGCAGATGCATATGTGTACTATGTATAATTTTTAGTGTCAGGAAGAGCCGGCGTTGCAATTATACTACATTTAAATAATGTTCGGGATGATAGTATATATTGTATGGCTACGTTACATGTCAACACCTTGTAGGGGATTTCACCAACAAGGAAAACCATTGAACTTTTAATCGCAAATGAATAGACATAGCCTAATACGTCAACATTTTTATTGATGAGTTGTTGACACTTGATAAATATTCAATGTCATCAAATTGCAACGCTAAGGAAATGGATGCCCAAAATTTTACGAATGTTTACAACATTAGCAGACAAATCCTTGTGGGTTTTGGATGACCTTTGAATATGTTATTTTTTTATTACAGCCGTGGTAACAGATAAGCGAATCTTTTTTAAATCTATGTCCGCTCCAAATGTGGATTATATGGAATACTAATAGAAAAATTTTGTTGAGAAGTTTTGAATTGCTTTTTACTCAGCTCCTCAAACTCTCTTATTTTCGAAAAGAGTAGGGATAAAAATAATAAGACTCGGACAGGAAAAATGATTAGCTAATTGCACATGCTACACCCCATTAATTTAAGATTAAAAAGTTGGAAAGGGATGTTTAGGCATCAGAAACACCTATGCCTTTCAATAAAAATATCCATGTTCACAGTCGCACCCAATATGGAGCATATTTCCTGTTAATTAATAGACATATCAACAAAAGTTTTTTTCTACGCAAACTACGAAGTTCCTTAACCTCTTTTTTTCGAAGAGAGTTAGGGTAGAAGAATAGAGATACGACAAGTGGTTAATGAAATTTTTAGACATGACAAACAGCCATGCCTTAAACAAAAATCGATTGAAAATAATGATGTTTGTACCGAGACTTGAGCTCGTGGGATTCATCACGGAAGCCAAGACCGTTGGGCACTGCACCACTCACCCAACATAGGTTTAACATAATTGTGTCAAATATATTTAATACATTAAAAACATGTTATCAAACATTACAATCCATGAAAATACGGCTTGATTTTATTTTGTTTAGTAATTAAAACCAGTCATAACGTGTCTCTCCAAAATAATAAAACTAAAAAGAGAAACTACGAAAGCTTTAAGATTAAGAGCAAATTTTACTATCAATAATTCAGAATAATATGAAAGCTTTAAAATTCTTTGTGTGAGATTGTCTAAAAATCTTTCCAACAGCCAAGAAGCAAGACAGGTAAAACTTATATCTTAAAACCAATTTTACAAATCCATGTAAGTTTTTCTGTAATCTTATGAAGATAAATATCACATCGTTTTGTAAAAAAACATCGGATATTTCAGCCAAGTTTTTTGTTATCGTTATGCTGTGGTAGAAATTAAAACCAGTGTTTATAATAATTGAGCATAAAACGTAATTAATTACATTAAAAACTTTCAGCATCAAACAAACAGTAAGTTGTATATCAAGTATCCATATTTCTATAACTTAATTTGAAACATGTTTTTTATAAAAGCAAAATATATATACATACATTTTATCTTTCTCCGTTATTTCGAATCAAAACTTGTGTCATAGAAATTATAATATGATTGTATGTGTTACACCTTTCTTTGACTTCCGTGCTAGATATGAAAGTAGACCATGAAAAAATGCATTTATAACGAAAAAAGAATCTTCGTTCTGTACTAATTAGATTCCACCATTTTTACGTTAAAACAAATATGTTATTATTTTTGCATAAAAAAATAATTAATTACAGTAATGGCAAACCTTTGAACGCGATTGACTGGCGAACGAAAAAAAAACCATTTATCATCTTTTTTGATGTCCAAGCAAAATAATGCTATGTATAATAATTAACTATTGATAACTTTGTTACTCTACAAGTGTTTTGCATCATTCTCAGACAGAATATTTCAATTTACAGTTGATCTGTACACCTTGCAGAAAAATCTAAAATTATCTGGTTTTTCATCTGCAAAAAAATTAAATGCGTGTCACGAACACCCATGCTATAGTTTCACCAACCCTGGATTTGAATATGCCTATTGTCGTTAGCTGTCTAATAGCTTAATCATTACTTCAGAAAAAAAAAAATAGATCTGAAAAGATTTCTTACACATAGCAAATATATTAGAATTAACTAAGATAAATAAATCAGTTCATAACTGGATTGTTGTGTAATGTGTCCAACAGTATTATTGACTACTATATATTTAAAAGAAATCTTATTTCTTGATACAATAATAATGGTGTTTAAGTCGTTGAAACTTCACTTTCATCGATGCATAATTGTCTTGTATTTTTTCATTCTACTTCACCTATGTTACTTCTGCAATTACTTTTATAATTATATGATTATTTGACGCTTACATGATCACAGAAATGTAAAAACTGGTCTGCTTACAGTTACCTATATTGAGAATAATATTTTTTTCATCAGAATTCAATAAAAAATACGGTCACGGAATATTAATAAATTTGTACAATTCCGAGACAGCTGGTTGAGTTGCATTTGTGAAGAAACTCGAACTCAAAATAACAAAATAAAACTGACTTCTTTTCCATTGTTGAGTCAAAATTTAACCAAATTATCTACACAGGGTGCACATAATCGTATGTATTTATTTCATTTCCCACATATTAATTTAGACGAAATAGTGTCTTCAACCTTTAATCTTTCACATATTTTGTTTTTTGAAAGGGACCGACGTAAAAAATTCAAATGTAAGTAAAACGTACACTGTTTCACTTATTTGTGGCCTAATTCAAATTTGCACTCAAACGTGAGCATAAATTGTTTTCCAGGAAATTTTAGAACTAGGGCACAATTCAATAGTTTACCAATTTAAGCAGGTAAATCTGCCAAATCCCCACTCTTATATCATATATGTTGGTATATATAATCATAAAAAAAATCCAGCAAACAAAATAATTATAATTCTTGAAATTACTCACCATTTAAATCTGTAGGCATTCTCAATGGTTAATCCATTTCGCCAGCAATGGCTTTAAGCTTTGTGATACATTTATTTACTAAACGTTAGTTGAAGTTTATCTGTGCACTTAAACACCTGAAGATAGCGAATGGCGAATCCCGGGTTGTTGGTTGACAACACTTGTATGAAAGTACATCATTTGAACGATTCAAATTTAATTCAAATTGGTTCCGTTCATAAGTCTGTGTCGTTAAAATTAAACTCTTTCATTCAACAAATGTATTTGAAAGTTGGGTATTGTATGTACATACATCTTTAATGTTAGTGCTATTATACAATATAAGATTTAAGTGACTTCAATTTACTTCAAAGTGTATATGGTTGTAAATGTTTTTTTTTATATTTTAAAATAAGTACAATGTTTTAGAGGCAGATTTTAGGTCGATTGTTCGGAGAGTGACAAGACAAAGATCTGGAAACTTTAGAAGGATGGCTATTGACTAGAACCCTATCCAAGATACTCATGATACAGCATTCGCCATAGCGACACAATTTTAAGTTGAATAAGAATAAGTTGTTTTCGATGTTTTATTACCTGTCAAGTAATTGGCACAAATAATACATTTTTTACTGAAAGATTTGTTTTTGCGTAGCTAACATAAATAAAAAATAACAATGAATAGAAACTTATATATTTTATTTTAAAAATAGTGAGCTAAATAATTAATTAGATATTATTCCATTGAGATTGTTTGTAAAGATAAATCCATCGCTCATCCTTGTAAAAAAAAAATGTTACATGTATGGAAAACTTAGATAGATCTAAAATCAAAGTTCTGTTCTATTAGGCAGTTATAATTGAACACTACTAGCTACAAGAAACGGCCATGTTACGCTTTTCTGAGAAATAAGATAAAAGCTTGTTTATCGAAATACCTAAGCCTCTAATTGAATCGGGTATTATCGATTTTGTTACCACCCGGTAATTCGACATAAGGAGTTATAAATATAACCCCAGGTAAAAAGTAAGAATAGGAAGGAATAAAAGGAGAGAATAAAAAAGCTTAACGGCAGGTGCTTTCGTCTTTTAACCACCTGTCTCTCAGTCCACGCATGGTGATATAAATTTTTGGACCGCTGACATTTTTTACCATCAAATAATGTATATTTTTTTTGGCATTTTAACGATGATCAACAATAGATGCGTCTGTTCCATTTAAAGATCGATACATGTATAACAAATAATATAGTTCACTACTAAACTACTATTGAGATATGCAGTGTAAAAAAAACTCTAAGAAAATTGCTGGTTACTCAGTTGCTCAAGCTTGTTTTTCTTAACAGAGTAGTATTAGAAAGATAGGGCTAGGACAAGAAAAGCAGTTGGTTAGCTAAAAAAACAGATTTATCGCAATCGTGCGAACGTGCATAACTTTCCTTTTAATCTCAATATTTATTTAATGTACAAGAAAACAATATTCAATATTTTTAAAATGAATAACAAAGGTGTCAATAATGTAGAAGAAATATTCGACCGTGTACGTATCAAGAAAAACTGTATGAAAATTAATACACATAGTATTAACTATGTATATTGATTTCTCAGTTATAGAAAGAGCTTTAACGATACAAATATACTTACAAATGGGCCCATTAGAGGTGAAGTGAGCCAAATGGTATTTTAGAAAAATAAATTAGATGTGTTGTAATATTAAATTAAAATAAAAATATACAATCAACCAAAACACCATATAAAGACGTGATAAAGTTTTACAATTTTACTATTTGGCTCACTTCACCTCTCGATGGCTCAAATATATACCTTGCTAGCATCTTATCATTTTTTTTTTCAAAAGCACTCTAAAATATTGAAGATGTTTTTTTTTATACCACTGTTATATATGTAATTTATTTTGAACTTACTACGTGAATTTAAGTCGTGTAAAAATTTTATTCAAAATACTATTTTATTTCACGTCGGTTGCTTTAATACGTAAAGAATCTTTTTTAAACTTTTTTCTGTAAGCACAATTTTCAACCAGATAAAATAAATACACAATATTTTATCACGGATAATAGATTTTTGTACACTGATAGATAATTTGGATTCACCAAACAGATATAATATTGTAGAACGTATCTTTTTTCTTTTATTGTAAATGTTGCTTAATATACCCAATTATTAAACAATTATATAGACTGTACATAAACCTTTTAAGAAAGTTGCATTGTTCATAATTTCACGCTTCTACTTAAATATTCGGAAAATAAAATGTAGTTATTTGTAAATTTCTGTACGACATTTATGGAGTAAGCCCACGAGAACCTGTTTCAAACTCGATTGACTACATCTGATAAAAATTTGGTACCCGTGAGAAAGAACCCTCAGACACACATTTTGAGTCCACACAAGTGCATCGTTTGCATAAAACCGAATAAAAAATAATTACTCACATAAATAAAACTTCACATACGAATTCGGTCGCTCGTTTTATTAAATAAATACAGACAATTTTGTATAATTATTTTTTGTGTTGAAGTAAAATTTTGTGTACGCAATATTAAATCTCTAGAATGAATCAGGTTACATAATATTAATGTGAAACTATTATTATATCTATAGCTAGGGGTGGGGTGGATGGGGCTCGCGTAAGTCTCTTGTTAATTTAAAAGAAAACTATATTATCAGACCAAAATAGTAGATAGCTGCAATTGATGACTTATATTTCATCTACGACAGCTTCAGTATACACAGTAGTACATTTTTAGCCATTTACTTTGACGAGTTTACAGTAAATTGCATATTGCTAAATATTATAACTGTATTGAGTAAGAGTCGATTGCTTATTTAACTATTGAATATCGACTGTGGAAAGGAAAAAGGACGTAGCCCACAGTTTTTTTCAAAACAGTTTTTTTTCGATAATCACAATGTATCAAACTTCATACACGTTCTATCAAAAGGATGCAAGCTGCAAATGCCGAATTAGTATAAAAATTTAGCTTTTAAGTTTGAAAAAGATGACCTTGTTAAAAAATTAATCCAAGAAAAAAGACTGAAATAAAAGGTTTAGCCTGGATAATTTCATTAATTAATATTAGTTTATTTCAATTAAACACCAGTTTAGAAGTGTCCGTGCATTTCAATGTTGTGTATAATTCATAATTTGCATATGACCCAAAATCATCAAAACACGTTTATTGCGCCTCCTGTAAAATTTTATATGTGTGGGTTACGTCCTTTTTCCTTTCCACAGTCGATATAATTGCGTATGAGCGATAAAAAAAATCACTCCTTCCACAGATCACCGAGAATTGCTTTGAGATTAAGCAAGCCTCTTGTTAACATAGTGGCAGCTCACCGCTGTCTATAGCCCATGAAGATGAGTCGATATATTATTTTTGGCACTTCTATTTCAAATGCGATACCTACATATATTGCCCTTATGGTTGATAGTTGATTATATTATTTATTAAATACCTTTTGACGTTTTTTTTAAATCTATGTTAAATATTTTTGGACAGTAAATTGATATTTTTGTATCTTCCCATTCCTTAAAATGAGTTATTGTTATTGAATTCATAAGATAAATAAATATTTTCTTATCCTATATTAAAATATAGGATAATATAATAAACACTAATCATAACACAAAGATATTTTTCACAATATTTACATACATATATTTGAGAGCAAATAAATTGGTTTTTGACTTGGACTAGTATTATAATAGCAATATTTTCTATCAATTTCCCAGAATACCTATCGACTGAAAGGTTAAACTTGTACGTTTTCTGTTTTTCAGGTGGAAAAGAAATATAATAAAAAATAATATTTTAAAAAAATCATTTCATATTAAACCCAATTTCCTGGGGCAGCCACGTCTCAAAGGAAACTCGGCGAGCCAGAAGGCCACAGGCTGATCGCTGAGTTCGCGTGCCAATCTACCGCGGCAGTTGTTAGAACGTGACGATATAATTTTTACAAAGCTCGCGTCACACTCCAAGCGGCACGAGTAGGTTTCATTATACCGTCCGAGCGATTGGAATGTCCTCGAAAGTTTCTTTGTGATGTTATTTTTCTTCAGCTTTCACTGACAAGTAAGCCGTTTTTAAATGTTGTTTTTGAAAATATATTTAGGAAATATTGTGTTTTAATTTTCTTGAAATCTTTCCGCTTAGAAAAACCTAATAAAACGGAGTTAATATTTTTTGTAATTATGTTTTTGCAAGTGTAGCTAATCTATTGCCACAGTATTATAAAATCCAGAACTGTGGAGTCATGTAAAAAAGACGACTCCGACTCGAGCTTTAAAATAAAAAACGAAATACTTCAAAGATTTTTTCAATCATTTCATTTTAACTTATATATATATCGACTTTAAAAAGGAAAAAGGACGTAACCCACACGTATCAAAATTTATATGAGGCGCAATAAACGTGTTTTGATGATTTTGGGCCGTATGCAAATTGTGAATTATGAAAGTGCACGGAGAATTCTAAACTAGTGTTCTATTGACGTAATCTTATATTAATTAAAGAAATTGTTGAGGAAAAACATTTCTTTTAGTCTTTTTTCATAGATTTAATTTTTAACATGATCATCTTTTTCATGATCATCAAGTTTGATACATTGTGATTATCGAAAAAAACCTGAAAAAACTGTGGGTTACGTCCCTTTTCCTGTCCACAGTCGATTTTTATACCTTCAGATCATATTCAGTCAGTCTATCATCCAGTGGCAACACTATGGACTACCTATTGTGGTGTGAATACACATCATTAAATATTTGTTCAAAAATGTATTTGAGTCGTAAGATTTTTCCTACTCCACGACTCCCGAGTTCGACTCCATGCCCTGATAAAATATTTCCTTTTGTATAATAAGAATTCAAAGTGAATAATGTTAAGCCACCATCATCGCCAAAAGAGAAAAACAAATTTTATTTTCGTCAAATCTTAAAGATGGAAAATTTTATTTATAAAAAACTATTTATACTAAAATCTTAAATAAGGATTTCTAAAACAATTAAGTACGGCGAGTATCAAGTTATATTAAAGGGTAAATATTAAGGGTTTTTTACTGTTATTAAGATTCTAGGAACTATAAATGTAATTGTTAACTTTGAAGCAGCTTCTTAAAGATGGCGTCCGTGTTAGTTATAATGGCGCAGGCATGGAAAGTTGAGTAACTAATAACAGTATGTTTCCTAAACTCTCACGGCAAATAAAAGGGCCAATGAAGCAGCCTTTATTAAATCGGACAAAGACAGTGCCACACTCAGACCGGGGCCCTTTTTGATAGGATGAGTTGAACGATTGGTACCTGAACGGATTATTACAAACATCGATAATTCATTCACATCTCAATGAAGGTTGCCAGCCGAGGAAGAACGTTTCAAAACAAATAAAACCGGGATTCCTTAACGGGTACCCGGTTATTTTACTTTCAATAGTACAGTGATTCCCTCAATTTCGCGAACTTGAATTACTCGAATTACGCAAATTCCAGAAATATTCGTGGCTGTTTTTTTCCAATTGCGCGGACGCATTCCATTGTCGTTGCTGTGCGGACGTGCGTTTGGCACGTGCGTGGCAGTACACACACAGCCGGGCGGCTGATGTCTCGTGCATACAGTCAAACGTTGGTGGGCGACTATACATTTTACCGTCTAGTAAAATAATATAATGTTTCATCCATATATTTTTTTTTTATTAGTTTTGGCAGCTTTGCATTTTTCGCAACTCTATTTTTTGTATGAGCTTCAGTACCCCAATTACGCGAACCCTAATAACGCGGTCGTGACTTTCGCGTAATTTGGGATCACTGTGTATTTGATTTCTTCTTATAAAATATTAATATTTTTATCGTGGCAAATAGTCTGACTACACTTATATTTCGCAAAACCTAAGTGATAAACCTAAGAGACTAAGTGTCTTTGTTATGATATTTAGCGCTTTCGAGAAGTTTACTTTATTCACATCTGCATCGAGACCAAATAGTGAGAGCATTGTCGACCTGAGAACTACAAAGTTCTAAGTGTAGATTTAAGTGTAACAAAATTAACAATGAATACTATTAATACTATAAGGAATAGTGCCTTATTGCTATTTTTGTTTCGCCGAAAATCTATACTTAGAACCTTGTAGTTTTCGGACCACGCATTGTAAATTTTATGTTTTAAAAAGTATATTTTAAAATATATATAAAAATATATTTAAACAAATTTCGTTTTGTCATCTAAAAACATTGACTGGTTAGCAAAATAAAATGCCTTTTTTAGAATTTAAATATTTTAGTAAATGCATACATACACTGTTTTTTTATAAATTTCAACTTGGGGTCAATTTCTTATAAAAGTTGAAAAAAATAACCGGAAACGAACCGGGTTACCGGTTAGTTAATCAATGAAAAAATAACCGGGAACCGGGTAATGTGTTTGGATGGGTATTTGGTTACCCTAATCTCACTCAATTATGTAGAATTATTCTTGCCAAATACTTTGGCATATTACCTTTAAAATCGAATTAATTTCAAAATAACACCGTTGTGTAAAGTACAATTATTGTGTATTATTTATTGTAGCTTTTAAAATAATTACACAAGCTAAAAGTTATGAACTTTTATTATTAAGTTTTTTTTGGTGACGTTACACAACTAACTACTGAATAAGTATTATTTATGATAATTTGCGAGTTGATTTAAAATTGATCACCATTGATTTGTTTAAGACTAGTTTCCACATTTTTTGTGGCAAGAAAATTACAAGATTGTCGAAACAATTGTTTTTAAGCATTGCCTCACAAGAGCCACGTGTATGAAAATAATTACTCAAGTTACATGAGAATTAAATGTTGAAATTTTAAAAAAATAAAGTAGAGCTAATCACTGAAATAGAATGCAAGAAATGCGCTACTTCCGGTGACAACATATTCCCCAAATAAATTCGCTGCTTTTTTACAAGTCATATTTCATAAAAATAAAGAGTATCCAGTTTCGTTTACGACTTCATTCCAGAACAATCGGTGAAAAAAATTGTATTTTTAATAACACAGTCATAAGTTTTTAGTAAATCATAGACAAAATGGGATTCGATTTAAACTTCAAACGAACAAAGCTTTCGGTCCAATATAAATATGGCAAAAAGCTTCCTGTTTACTATACATGTTTGAATCCGAATGCTATCTCACGAAAAATCTGCCCTTGAGCACAAAGTTGCAATAGTATGACCAATGATTCTATGCGCGTTTAAATGCGATTATGTATTTAGTTTGTTCACTTGTGACGTATTTAAGCAAACAAAAAAATGATCTAGGAGAGCGTATTGTGACTGTTCTATTATAAAACGAGCTTTCAGATAGTAAAAACCCATCTCCTTCGGTCTTATTATTTATTCCACTTATAATTTTTCACGTGCAAACAATAGTCGGCAACACATATGATTTTAAACATATTTTACCTATTGCCCAGTGTACTATTGGTTACCTTCATTTACTTATCATCAAAAATTTACTACATATAGTGAGGACTATTTCATTAAGACAAACATATTTCAAATCAATTTCACGATCTTGTTAATTAATCGAAACGAAGTCCACTACGTACCTTGGTTGATTTAAATGTACTTTCAACATTATCCCCGTACGCCCCTACCCATTGCGGTTATCTTCTCTCGCTCAACTTGGACATTTACAAAATATTTTCAAATATAAATGCAGAGCCGATGCCGAAGGATTAAACACCGGCCCTGGTGGCTTACCCTTCAGAGTACGGAGCCGTGTGTATTTTTTCCAATTAGATAGGTAGTCAACGAAAAAAAGCTGGGACTTTATTAGTAGGGCTGCTCCTACATTTTCACACAGGTTCCCAATGGGGAATTAAATAAACTTAACAAACGTCACGTGACATTTAGAAATTAAATCATAGATTTAAGAAATATGTATTAACACATCGAAATTCGTTTATTTTATTTTAAATGTTATAAGAACAGATATTTATATCTATTTTAGTTTTCGAGAGTTTTTCAGCGAATTATTCAATGATTTATTTATAACTCTTTATTTAAAGTCTTTAGTACTCGCTACATATTGACTGTGGAAAGGAAAAAGAACGTAACCCTCAATTTTCAAAAATAGCTTTTTTTCGATAATCACAATGTATACAACTTGACACACATTCTATCAAAAGGATGGAAGCTGAAAATGCCGAATAAGTATCTAAAATATTTGGCTAGTCACTAATTGCTTGTTTAGGTTAAAACGTTATTTTTTATAATAATAAGCGAGTCCAAATGGTCTTTAGAATTGATAGATCTTGGAATTAAATCCAGCACTAAATTGGTTGCTGATATTGAAAAAAAATGCGGAAAGGTTTGTTGCAGCAGGGGAAGAATTGTGTGAATAAAAGACATGCTAAGTATATCACAAATTGAATATTTTAGAAAAATGGTCAACAAAATGGTGGTCCGCAGAGAAATGTGGAACCATCTTTAATTTTTCTGTTTATATAATTTTTGTACTAATAATTTAGTTCTAGTAATTTGATTGTGATTAATAGTTTTATTTCATGTGTTTTGACATTTTTTTTCGTGTATGCTTTTAAAAAAACCTTAAAGGTGGTTTGCCGACCGCTGTTTTAGAATATTAATTTACATAGAAAGTTTGATGAAAACTTAAAATATTGTTGACAATTGTAGTAAGTATAAAAACTCCGCTGATAAAAGAATATACTGTTTGATGAAATAAAAAGCTTAGCGTGCATTACGAAAGCCGAATCATTCATTCATTCATTCATTATAAACAGAATCACTAAGAAAGTGCATTAACGGCAAAGCTTTCAAAGTAAAAATCCTGATGGGAAATTGTTCTCGTTGCCACCATAAGGATTTGAATATTTTATTCTAAAAGCTAACGTTTCAATTGAGTATATTTTAAAGAATGAAAGTTAAGGATTTATTTTATTCACCATATTTACCAGACTGGCCTCTGTAGCACTTCAAAAATGAACAGTGTTTAAAATTCTGAGAAAATTAACCATATATCAAAAAACATTTAATTTAAAGATTTTGTATTTTGTTCCGTTTCAAAAATGCAAACATGATTAAGGCATTCCTTATACAAGTATTTTTTCTAGGTTTAAAAGGATAGGGGAGTCAGAGGAACGTTTTGACAATGACCTTTTCCCAATAAATTGGTTTATCTCTCAACCTATGCGTCTCATTTCATTTAAAAAGAAACTTAACGAAATAAATTAGATAGATGCCTCAAATCATGGAATCAATAGTGTTAATGTAGTTCGGACGATGGTGTCAAGCCGAAATAGCTATCAACTAATTCATATAATATCTGAGAATTCAGTAGATAATGTTAGCGATTTATTTTTATTTAAACAGGAAATTATTTCTAAAATGTGTTTATTTTTTACCTTAGTATGACTTTTCTTTTGTTTATAAATTCAACTTAAAGCGTCGGGGATGTATGCACATATATGACAAGCTTATATAATAGACTTTTGTTTAGTGTAGACGCTAGCACGATAATAATAATTACACGCTGCTACTAATTATTAATCTTTGAGAAACAATGGCATATGCGTCGGATGCCCAGATTGGAGGGTTAAATGGGTAGTAACCCATGCGCAGGGTTAAAACAAAAAAAATGTACAAGAATGAAATGGAAACAAAAAAAAAACATGCGGGCTATAAAGGGTCGAGTTACAAAATGCTGACTCCCGAGACATGATTGCAGTTTGCGAGTAGAAATATAAATATAAACCATTTATTTTATTTTATTATCAATAAAATATTTATAATATACGTCATTATGTTTTTTTTAATCTCGTCAAAAGCGCACAAAAAATTTAAGTCATTAAAATTTATTGCTAGTTGCTAAATGATTTCAGCGATGAAATAATTGGATCATATAAAATATAAAATAAGCAAAGAGGGGGGTGATTGAATCGAAATAAAGAAAACAAATAATGATACTAACGAGCTGCAATCGATCAGATTGGGATTTTTGCCTTTTAAGGGAAGCTTGCGTGAAATCATAGATATCCAAGGGAATAATTTATTTTTGCCACGTTCCTAGAAGCGGATATGATAGGTGAAAAAGAAATATATGTATACGGATCAAAAAGTCGCTTGGACAATCAATACTTCGTCACTATATTAGCAAAAGTTGGTAAGTAACAGATTGATATTTCTAAGTAAACAGCAAATCACAAAATTCAGCCTTTAATTATTAAGCCTATAGCATCGATTTGCTGTGTTACATAGATAATTAAAATATCAAAATTCACATTTATGCCGATCTAATACAAATAGAGTCAAACATAATAAACAGAGAAAATTGTTTGATTTTCAATGAGTATTGATAATAATTACCAACAAAAATGCCATTATGTCAAACTGGTATGAGAAATGCACTGAGTTATTCCAGAAAAAAAAATGATATCCTATAATCTCTTTGTATATATGGTTGTTTGTAACTTACTCATTTTTTTATTATGTTACTTACCAACTTTTGCCAGTACGATAAAGATTTATAAAATCAAAGCCATTATCCATACAAATTAATCGGAAGAATTTACTAGAGCCTAACCCTTCGGCGACTTGACTTTTCAAGGTTTTAATATAAACAAGGAAAATAATTAGTAAAGTATTTTCGATGCATTCAGCGGTTACTCTGTGGAAGTTCATTTATAATACAAAATTAAATTTGAAATCAGTGAAATATTGTTTCTTTGTAAAGTAATTTATATCGATTCCACAGCTATAAGTTATCTACCAGATTACGAATTATAAAAATACACAACAAAATATTTAAGTATTAAAAAAGGGTTGGTAAAGATCGTCGCTCAACGTTGGTGAATTAGATTTTGACCCAGTGCTTTCTAAACTTTTCCGTATTAATTACTCGCACAGGGGCTATCCATTAGACTGGTAGGCATTGTGTCCCATATGTTTATTTTTTACTTGACATCGCGGGTGTGCTTAATGTAAGTAACATTATGTCATATTTTTGTTGCATATCATAATTTCCAGTTTGACCCTTTACATAACAATCACTGCATCCGTTAACAATGTTTACAATATACTATAAAAAAAACTCTAGAAAATAGTCACTTACCTAATCATGATTTATTATACATTGTTTTGCAGTAAGCCGTTCAATAAACTAAAAAATATTACCATGCACTCATTTTGACGATAATTATATATTATTATATCGTCGGGAAACTGGCAGAAGGTGTTAAGTAAAAAAAACTGGTTGTTCTGAATTGTGAATGCAAAAAGTAAGATTTGAGCACGCTGTATCTTCTGAAAAAACAAGTGTATTGTAATGTCAATTTCATTCTAAGTTATTTTCGGCAAAATAACACTATAAATAACTTGATGCTTTAAATTTGAGGATTGAATTCGTTAATCATTATCCAATATTCATGAGGTAGTTGGTACGATAAATTGAAACAATGGTACTTAAAATTAATTCATATTATCGAAAATTAAATTAAAGTTGTCGAAAGATTGAGAAACAGTGACTTAGGGTATTTAAAATCTTAAAGTTTATTATTAAAGTTTAAATGATATAAAATTAAGCAATAAAATTTTAATTTCATTCACTCAAAAAGATGTAAATCTAATACCATTAAACAATGTGCTGCACGTCACGTCATATTTGACCACAGTAAATAAATACCTGTCGGATGATAAAAAAAAAAAGGTGAAATTCAGAATATGAAAAAGACGAGCAATATATATACGTAGGAATTGGTGCGATGGCGTGTTAGGTAGGTAGGTGGATAAAGGGTTAATTAAGGTAGAAATGCCCCAAGCTTTTTGAAGCATTCCACTAAAAATGTTACAGTACGGTAAAAATACGTACTGGACCAAACTGTTATGGCGTCGAGAGCTGGACGACCTATTAAGTACTTCCTTTTATAAAATATTATACATTATTTGCTCACCAGGTAATTCACATTTTTTATGATCAAAAAAATTAAAAACCGAAACGATACGTTTTTCCCTTCGTTGGCGAATGTATAACAGAAAAAAATACAGTTTCCCCAAGTCTAACTGAAAAGTTTTTGCAATGCCGTTAAATAGGCTGTCCATATTAAGAAAAACACAATATTCATTTGTACTTATTTCCACTTTTTTACCAAGATTAAGACCGGTTTCGTTCAACTGATAATAAATAAAATTTAACAGTGATATTTATACAAACACATATTTAATAGCAATGTTAAATTTTAGTTCTATTCAGTTGATAATGCTCGCCATGAGTGAAACCGATCCCGATCTTAGTAAATAAAAGTGGAAATAAGCACAAAGGAATATTGTATTTTTTTTAATATAATGCCAGTCCACCAAATAATGACAGTGAACACCCTAAAAGTGAAAGCTATCATTTTCATCAGACTAAAAATTAGTAACTTTTTAAAAGCTCTTCGCCATAATTGTTGATCATGTTATTTACTCTTAATGGAGCTTTTTTCAGAATAACCTTAGTCTACGGGGACTTTTTTACACAGTTGCTGAAGCTATCTTGTTAAGAGAGATTGAGAATAGAATAAAGACGTATTAATGCAAAGTTTGTAAAATAATACGAAACAATTAAGGATCAATATCTTAAGAAGGTAAACTTTCTTAAAATTTGATTTGACATACTTTGTAGGGAAACTTTTCTTTTCTAAATGCCACATTCATTTATCTGATTCGACGTAAGGCCGTGGTAAAGAAAACGTTGACACCTTTTGTCAATTCTTTGATCAAAGTGAATATATTGCATTATAAAATTGCGTATTCATTAAAAAAAATATCCAGATTTATTAAAAAAGGGCACAAGTCAAAAGGCCGCATCAGAGTAGCCAAGAGACCCGCAGGTTCTCTACCACAATACTAGGCTATTTGTTATATTATTCTACACATGCAATAAGACATTTTTTTTTATATATACAATTTGTTTTTTAGAATTACGATACCTATGCTAAAAATAACTGGTCTCTAAAAACGTAATGAAATTATTTTTCATCTCAAAATGATGTCTTTGATGCCCCTGTACAATGAAATGTAACTTATATGTCCATAATAAAATTAAACATTGATTTTGATTTTATTGTTCACGAATCCTTTTATACAGATAATCGTTGTAATATAAATTTGAGTTAGATATTGTTTAAGAGTTTTTTTTACGGTATAACGCATAAACACGATACCACCAAGTTTTAAAAATCTAGAAACAACACACTTGTTCTATTAATTTAATAAAAAAAAATCGGCTGTAAATTTTCATGAGTATAATGAGATTATAGAAATCTGATATTACGTAAATTTTACTCCAAGTTTATTGCTGTGAGCTAGGTTATAATGCTATCGAAATAAAGTATGTATACTTCTTTGATACTGTATGTAGTAGTGCGTGAGGCACTCTGTATAATATCGGTAATATGCCCCAAACTTGTGATCATTCATAGATTGATAAAAGAGGAATTTAACGGAGAAGACTTAATGGAAAATGTGCTTTCCAGGATATGAATCTAGTACAACTTCTATCATGATGGATCGATCGATAACTTGAAATCCGTATATAATAAATTCTCATTTCAATGCAAATATAGTCAGCAAGTGTTTCGATACGGCCGCCATATTTTTTTTCTCATTTAAGTTAGATTTTTTGAAATGTCAATAGCCTGTTCATCAGAGTATTTTCATTCAATTTAAAACGCCACGCCAGCAATGCAAAATGATGAAAAAGGCTATTTCAATATGAAAAAAGTCATAAAGTGAAATGCCCATAGATGAATTACGGAGGCGCATCGACCCGGGTGTCAGAGAGGGTTAACCCCACTTCCGTCGATCGCTGCCGTTTGACATCCTCTACACCCCAAAGCCCGGTGAATTAATAATTACACGTCCATGCTAAATTTTTAAAAGAATATGCAGGAGCTGCTATCAATCGATTTTTTTTTAAATATTTTTAGAAAGTAATACAATTATGATACATATACAAAATGGTTCGGAAATGTTAATTACATCAAACGCAATAAAAAAAAAACCATCAATAATATAAAATCAAATTTGATAACGTTGTTACTCCACTTGCTGTGTTACAAATTGAGACAAGTGTTTCGCATCATCGCAAATTTTAATGGTCTTTCTGCTGATTATTCTCAAAGAGGCGAAGCACGTGTCACAATTTATAGCACAAATAGTGGGGAAACAAATCAATCAAATTTCATTTAATATTATAATTGAATTTTCCCAAAGTGACCGATTTTACTTACTTACTTAAGTTACTGAATCCATCGAAAATAACAAAAAAAAGTCAAAATATCTTGAATAGGCTAGGTGATTTGGACGAGAATCATTGAATTCATTATGACTTCGATAAAATAATGTATCCATCAATTAATTCAGTTTTCCATGTAGATACTATTGTTAATAGACACAAAAAAAATGGATTTTATCAGAGCTGTGGAGTCGGAGTCGAGTCTTGGAGTTAGGGGTTTTATCCGGAGACGGAAAAATCTTACAACCAGACCCATTTAAATAAATATATTAAATGATGCGTATTCAAACCACAATCGTCCATAGTGTTGCCACTGCGTTCTAGGATGATGGAAGATGATCTGTCGATTTATTATATATCGACTATGGAAAGGAAAAAGGACGTAACCCACAGTTTTTTCAAAACAGATTTTTTTTCGATAATCACAATGTATCAAACTTGATCACGTTCTATCAAAAGGATGTAAGCTGAAAATGCCGAATCAGTATCTAAGTTTAGCTTTAAAGATTGAAAACAGATAAGCTTGTGAAAATTTAAACCAAGAAAAAAGACTGAAAGAATAGTTTTCCCTAGACAATTTCTTCAATTAATATTAGAATATATCAATTAAATACCAGTTTTGAAGTATTTGTGCACTTCAAGGTTGTGTATATTTAATAATCTTCATATGGCCCAAAATCATCAAAACATGTTTTTTGTGCCTCCTGTAAAATTTGTTATGTGTGGGTTGCGTACTTTTTTCTTTCCACAGTCGATATGTATATAAATTAAAATGAAATGATTGAAAAAATATTTGTAGTCGGAGTTGGATTTTTATACACGACTCCACAGCCCTATATTTTTTTTATGTTTGAGGACATTTAATATATCTAACAAATACATACAGACTTCGTATTGTATGTTTTATTGACATTCATTCTATATCAGCAGTTATTCAGCGCAAATTCAAGAAAGCTTTCCAGTTGTAACTTTTATTGAAAAATCCTCCGTGTTTATCCATTGACGTAAATACTTGCAAAGACTGGATGTCTGTCACATCGGGAATTGATGGGTCACCCCTACATCCATCGCACGACACTATCTGACATCGCGCGCCCCTTCTACCCCCACAGAGAGTTAAAACGAGAAGGCGGATTCTGTACGATGGGAACCCCTTGCAAAATAATAAAAAGCACTTGGTAGTGAAAAAATGACACTGCTCTGGTACACATGCAAATCGACTGGGGATGATTAGCCCAAATAATACTTCGACAGTTTTGCTCTAAATGTGGAGCATATACATGTAGACTACTAATGAAGTTTATCTCTACAGAATATTTTCTACGAGAACTGATTGTTACTAAGTTCCTCAAAATTTATTTATTTATTTAATTTACATTGCATAAGGTTGAAAAATTATAAATTTAAAACTTTTACAATGAAAAAAAAATCGTACAATTTAAAATTAAAAGCAGTAAAAACAAAATGGCAAGGATGACAACTGAGGAAGCTCCTCCTGAGTAAACATCTCTTAAAGAGTAGGGATAAAATGATAGGGCTAGGACAGGACTAGTGATTGGCTAATCGCTCACGCTACGCCCATTTTTTTAGTGTAACATGGGTAAGAAATGGAATTCAAGGCATCACATACACCAATGCCTTCCAACAGAAATCCATAAAATTATTGAAAAATATACCTATAAAAACTGTCCGTACTGGTAATTGAACTCGTGATCTCCGTATTCTAAGCCGGCGACGTTGGCACTCAACTACGAATCCGGTATATTATTGAATTGGAATTCTATTGGTAGAATTCCATCAGGGAAAACATGTGAAATATATCGTTTACAACGGTGATCGTTATTAAACTATTTCCCTACTACTCTCTTTGAAAATGATAGATTGAGCGACTGAGTAACAAACAGTTCCATTAGGAAGCCATATGCTCTACATTGGGAACGGAAAAGGATAAAAAAAATATTGTTAAAAAACTGTAGGTTACGTCATTTTTTCATTCTAATGCCGATATGCTCCAATCGGGAGCGGAAATTGTTATACTGTAATTTGTCTTTTTGACTATTTGAAATTTTATTACTATCCAAACAGTTTCTTAAATCGTTAATCTGTACGAGATGAAATGATTTATGCGAATATTCAAAGAAAAATTTCTAATTACTTAAAATCTGATTAAAACTAGATTGAGTGTGTAAAGTAGAGTTTACAAATTTCGAAGTTCGTGTTCTCAATTTGAATTTTACGCGCGAACGTGTGGTGAAATCGGAACAGCGATCGACCCGCCAATGGTGCATAAATACACCGCCATATGCATACATAAAGTGCAGTTAATAGTTGAACACGTTGTTTAACTTTCGCAATTGTGTGGTTATATTGGCACCAACATAACCATTGCCTTCAAAAATACTTACAAAGGAGCGAACTAAAATTGGTTTTACATAAATTAAAACAATCACGTTTCTAATGTATGAGTTATTCACTTGTGGCTATAAGTATGATTACTTTATTTTAAGATATTGGATATAGATTTTTTGTTGTTTACTACTGTTTATTTAAAAATGTTTTTTTATCCATGTCCGCTCCCAGTGTGGAGCATGGCCTTCTAATGGAAGTATCTCAACAGAAGTTTTTTCTATGAGAACTGTTTGTTACTCAGTCGCTCAACCTCACTTTTTTTCAAAGTGAAGTAGTAGAAAAAGAAGGATAAGTCTAGAACAGGACTAGTGGTTAACTAATCGCTATTGTTACACCCAGTTATTAAAGGGTCAGAAGGATGGGAGGAGAGGAAATAATGTGAATTTACATCACAAACACCCAGTCTTTGATCACAACTTTGAACTGAATAATTCTCAAATTCACAATGATATTACTGGGAATCGAACCCAGACCTGTGTGATCGGTAGAGCAAGCACCAACGAACTGGACTACAGCAGGCGACTAACCTTAACAGCGATTAGATTTACCTTAACAGAATTATTTCTACTAGAACTGAATTTCACTCAATTAATCAACCTTGTTTTTAAATGATGTACGGATAAAATGATAGGGCTTAGAAGAACTAATGGTTAGCTTATTGTCCAACCTACATTGCATTTTTTGTATAAGATTGGATTGAGGGAATTTCAAATATCACAGAAATTCATACTTTCGAACATAAATCTATGAATCGATTGAATTTTTTTTTATTGATTAAACTACTTATACTAGGATCCTAGCCCGTCAAATTGGTAATCAAAAAACATTGCCTCAGTCGTGAAAATGGGTTTTGAAAATGGGTCAAAACTATATTTTATAAATCACCTTGTCTCGATGTTTATTTGGATATTCTGAGAAAATAAGAATTATAAAAATTAAGTTATAATCTTCTTTACAATATTGTATTATTGCCTCGTTTTTAAGACGACGATTTCCAAAAATAAGGCTGTGTATTTTCAGACGACTCGCACGCGTCCTGACAGGTGGAAATACATTGTATGCAGGTGCTGTAAACATTCACAGCAGCCTGTTCGATTACACCTGGCAATACTGCTTAATTTCATTATTGTTTCATTTAGTAGTCCGAAACAAGATGCAAAAGGTGGACTGGGGAATAGGGTTCACTTTTTACATCGGATTTATAATAGATATACGGGTTTTTGGACAACAAAGCACAGCTTGCCTTGAATCAATTCGATCACCTGGTCAATTTAGTTTGTTCAAAAATACTTTTAAGAATCTCAAGATTATAATTATGTCAAAATTGCACTTGACTAAACCAAATATAAATGCTTCTGTCGTTGCTTGGGTCACTGGTAACAATCATAAAACGTATAGATATATTTGCAAAAAAAAAAATCAGAAGTGCAATAACTGAAAAGAACGTTATATTAGTAAAACACACAAAAATTTTAACAAAAAAGAATACATTAGTGATTTTCAGAAGCTTAAATATCAATGATATTATTTTATGAATCTTCCAAAAATTGTATTTTATGTGTAATGATAAAACATGGAAAAAATAATAAGCTCCAACAAAAATATCGTTAACACGTGAAATATTTTATTTTCTTGGCATAATATTATCATTTTGTTTTTACTTAAATATATTTGTATTATATTATTGAACATACAACTCTTTTGCCGCACGTGTTTTAACCACGGCTGTGGAGTCGGAGTCGGAGTCGTAAAAAATGAGCGGCTCGATTTTTTTTTTGAAAAATATAGTTAGATGTGTATTTAAACAAAATAGTCAAGTGTTAACATTTCATGCTTGGCTGACTAAAGATGATCTGATTGTATACATGTATATAAGTTAAAATGAAATTATTGGGGTCAGAGTCGGAGCAGTGTTCCATCTAAGCTGTGCGCGCGCACATGCATTATAACAGAGCGCACCGAAGTTACACCAGCTATACCACCACCAGAATCAATTAATTGTCATTATATAGTGTTGTTTATTATTAGTATTATAGAAAAATAACCATTTCGTTAAGTAGGTAAATACCGTTATGTGGGGCACAATTTTCTAAATGTGCTTTCAAAGTTGCACAGCCAATGTATTTTGCGCACATAACCTTCGAAAAATTAAAGGGAACAGTGAGTCGGAGTCGTCTTTTTTTCACGCGACTCCATAGGCCTGGTTTTAACTCTTAAATGCATGATTTTTTAATATTAAATAATTACAGGAAAAATAATTTATAAAATGTTTAATAGTTTTTTTTTATCCAAAAACACTTTGTATTCTTGAAAAACTCCTAGGCATTAAAGACATAGAACATGATTTTTATTCAGTTTATAAAAAGACAATACTTAGAATACACAATTAAACTACTCAATGCTACTTGATGAACCATGTTTTTTTTATTGTAAAAATTGTATTAAAAAACGGTCGAAAATCAATGGCCGCCAAAACTCCAGCTTGCTGTCTCTGTTTGAATGAAGATTAAAATGGTTTAGCGCGCGTAGTCAAGACATCTTTTGAACCAATATGAAGAGTAAATATGTATTTTATCATCGGGTATAATAATAAAAGGTAAAATCGATTCCTATTTTGAGAAAAAGCCAAAAAAAAATTGTACTTTTCGTAGTCATTTATTCATTTAAGGGTTAATAATTCCGCTCTTAAAAAATAAACTCGAGTATTTTATCATTATTAAATTAACGTCATTAACCAGATAATGTGTACCCTACCACGATATCAATAAATTCGCCCCAACTTGTCAATTATCATAATCAGAATGAGAAGGCTTTCCGCAAGAGAAAATTTTATTTCCGTGTACTAAAATCTAGTGCATAAAGATTTTTTTATCGTGATGAAAAAAGAAAGTTGTTTGACGGAATACTGACAGCCTAAAGATTTTGTAATAAAAAGTTTCAAGTAAAAAGCAGTTTTTTTTACACGTTATTATAAGTAACGTACAAGCTCATCTTAAAAAAAGTAAAAGTTGCAACGCTACTTAACGTGATACTGTGCATTAAGGACTATAAATATTTATTTTTTTCAACATTTTAAAACATGCAATAATTTTAAAAAATCCAACATTGCAATAAATCATCGAATATACATATATTTTATGCTGCATAAGAATTATCTAAGTCGTGTAGATAAAAAAATGAGGAGTAAACATTCAAAAAGTAATTTGGCACAAATTTTGAAAAATATCGTTTGATATCAGTTCTGATAGTCCATAATAAAATCTATGAATGAAATCATAATAAGTGTCCCATAAAGGATTTTTTATTACAAAAATTAACTCATGAAGTTAACACATTCAATCACACTGTGATTTCTCCAACACTCAAATCATCATTACCCAAACTCTGTATTTGTGATGAAAATCACTCTTTGAATGTACTCACTCACATATCGTTGTCTCATTCAGAAATGGAAATAAAAATTGTCAAAAAGCTACCATTTTGTTATTCTAAAAAATATTTAATTAAGATCAGGGCATAAACGAAATTTAAAAAGATTTTTTTATATGAAAGAACAACTAATCTAAGCAGCTTAAAGTATATTACCTTCTCTTGGCAGTAAAACTCTGGAACGTATTGAATATAAATTTATTTAATTAAATACAAAAATGTGTTATCTTTATTATTTAAGAAACGCAAAAAACTCTGTAAATAATTATTTTGGGTATTGCATTTATTTATTCAATAATAATAAAAAATAAAGGTTTTCTATCGGAATAAGATCTTTAGGTTTACTTGTATCAACCTTCGTAAATTAGGATCAAAAACACATACTATAGATAGAGAAATTTCAAAACACAATCATATCGCAATTATATTTTTTTAATTGTTTCCATATAATAAATATTACTAGAGTATCGGTTTAAATAAAAGGAAATTTAATGACTCAACAAATGTAAAATTTTCTGCCTAAAATCCTGTCTAAAATAATTCATGTTTTTAAAAACCCAGACTGCTTATCTTTCTTTGTAACACTAAAATCACATTTAATAAGTGCAATATTGTAATTAGAATTTGAATTAGTATGTTAGAGTGAATAATATGATGCATTGTGTATCTCTTCTTAGACAGTATATATAGCTGAGTAAATGTACGTTTAAAGCATAGTTATGACGATGGCGTAAGCCGAAATAGCTATCAACCTTTAACTTTTTTTTAAAAACTGTAGAACTGAAATACCTTGATATTTTACCCTATTCTAAAATCCTCATGCCGATATTATTAATGACAGCAAAACTAAAAAGATTGTTGCAGCTAAATTTATTTGAAAAAAAAATAATTTGGAAAAATAGTAACACATTCATCACTATTGATAAACATTGGCTCTAGAACGATAATTTTTGTATTACAAGTAGTACACAAATGCAAATTTAGATTTAGCTTATTAACTATAAAGAAATATAAATATAATTTCAAAACAATCTATCAAGAAGAATAAAATTAAAATACATTAAAAAAGCAATCACTCTTAGAATTGGCATTCATTTATTACTTGTCTGTTTTTTAATCGACAGAAAGGGGAATAGAGAGATAATTAATGGAAGATATAAAAAATAAATTAAGACGTAAAATACTCATTATTTCTGATACCATTTGAGTAATTGCTTTTAATTAAATTTTAACCTGGGTAAACTAAGCCTGTACAATCAGCTATTTTCTTTTTACCATTTATTAGGACATCGTAGATAAAATTAACTTCTGTAAAATTTATCTTTTTTAAAGACGGATACAAAACATATCCTTAGACATACTCACGTGCCAGAAGTGGGTCAGCTTTTTTCCTATAAATAGGCAGACATATTTTTCGCACCTACGTACAAAACGAACAAAGAAAACCTCTGCGTAAAGCACAAAAGCGTCGAAGAACATAAAAATTTCCCTTATTTCTCCTTTTAAATCGGGATGAAAAATGAAAATTCCCCTCATCGCGGGATAAAAATAAATAAACTCCGACGAGGACACTCGTAAAACGCGAGTCCCTGACAATGAAGGGGGCGAGGGGGTCAAAGCTCTTTAAATGTGTCAAGTGAACAGGTTGCCTGATGCAAGTTACTTTCTCTGAGTAAATTTCGATTTAAAATTGATCCATCTTGTTTTCCATTACATATATGTTTTATTAAATACGTATTTTAAGCAGAAATCTAAAGAAATTGTATTTAATCTTTTACTTTCTATTAAACATTATAAATTGTATGTATTATTAAGTTTTTAGTGCGGTCAATATATTTAAAAAATTGAAAACAACCTTAAATTAGCCTAATCGTTCGACATACAAACAGAACATAAACATCATTAGAAAAGACGTTCAATATCACATTTCACCTCTATGTTATTATATTTAGAACAATTTATTAATTACATTTGACGTTTTTAGCGTGGGATCCAATGTGCAATGTGCGAAAGTCAATCGGCGATATCATAAGCTACAAGGGCGGAAATAATCCTTCGGTCTGGGGAGGAAAAATGAAAAGTCACCCCTTCATAATAAATAAGGTCTAAAAATAAGGTACAAGAGCTGGCAGCAAAGGCGTGCTACGCCTTATTCAAGTTTCCCCTTAGGGGATCTACGTTACTGAGAGTGGCACTAAAAGGTTCTATCGCATGTTGAGTGTTTTGTCGTAATAAATAAATACAAAGATTTCAGGAGAAATAATGCAATTATTCCATTTCTATGGTGAATGAGTTTCTACGATTTATGTTGTTAAATTATTTATTTTATTACTTTAAATTTTACATTTGAATAGTATGAGAGAAACTGAACCAGGAAATTGTATTAATTATGGAATTATTTTTAGTTTTATGTTAAAATAAATAAAATAATTGAAAGACAATTCATAAAAGAAATGACAACCGTGCAAAAAAAGTATGTAAGTGTTCTGTGATATTATTTTACTTTAATTTAGTGAAATAGTTTTATTTTAATTTATTATTCATCAACAATATGAGAATATTTTATTTTTTTGATTAATATAATATAAAATAAAATATATTTTACATTTATCAAATTCAAACAGTGTGACCAAACCTGTGACGAATTTATTACAAACTTGATCGTATGTTTTTATAAATGATTCTATTGGACATTATCCTAAAAAAACTAAGTTAGGTAGACAAAACATTTTCATTTTAAATGGAATAATGTTGCCACGCCACTGGCGAAGAACGAGGTCCGAGCGGGACTCATAAAACGTGCCTATGGGACACTAAAGCTGGGTTTTGCAGAACGTGACCCATCAGAGGAGGTCAACCTTTTTTAGGCAACGGTCCAGCGGATAATATTATGAATATCAACAGCGGTCTGTGTTTTCTGAAGGACGTATTTTGATGGATTGCTTCGAAAGGTTTTTGTATTCGATAACAGGCCGTTTTAAAAAAAATTAGCACCCCGACCTTTGATGGGTTCGTTTTTCTATCGATAGATACGTGACTAAATTTGTTTAAATTCGTAAAATAAAAATTGTTAGTAAGATTGGATTGAATATTTAATAATTATCATTCTAAAAAATCTCTTATGTCAAAAAAACAGGAAAATGAGTCATATATGTTATAATGTAATTTAGTAAATTTCATGTAATGTATGTATTCAGAAAAATACACTGGTAGTTGTTAAAAAAATAGTGCTTGTTAAAATTTCTTATTTTTGTATAACCCCACTTCCTAGGAAATAAATATCTTAATATAACTTTTATAATTTACTTACCACAGAAGTATAGAATAATCATTCAGTAAGTTGTATTAATAACCATCAGAGACATACCTGTAAAGAAAAGAAAATAGATGAATAAGAATTTAAGTAAAATGATATATACGTATATATAATTAAGTTGATAGAAAATTCATGGACAAACTTACTAGTGAGAGCGTACGCAAGAGAAAAAAAAATAGGCACTTTCGTCGTACATACCCGAAATGTAGATATCTCTTTTACGCTTAGTACAGTAGTGTGTGGTGTTAGGTTTTTCCACATCCCTTTGAAACACTTTGTACTTCAAATATAGTTGTGCTAGATACTAGTCACGAATAACGTTTTATTTTAAGGAAGCTTTTTCAATAAACGTAATTATGCACTTCGATCCAGCGGATATAAACAATAAGAACGCTTCTCCAATATGGAATGCTGCACACCACTTTTAAGTATCATGAGAGGAAAGAAATGCTAGAATACTTTATCAAGGTAATATAAAACTACTTCCCATCGATGGGTCCTTGAATTGAAGGGAAATGACGTAGTCCTTACTTGATATAACTATTAAAATTATACACTGATTGGTTGTATATTAACTTTCGCGGCTCGGAGACTAGAAAAATACTTCTCTGCCGATGGGGGTCGTTTAGGGACCCCAGTGGTTTCCTTATTATTGGCCTTATTCTTATGAATTTCAAAAAAAAAATGATCTAATGGCTTTAAAATATCTCTTTGCATCATTCCTCATACATTTTTTTTATAAAAATCCGTGGTTTTTCAGTGCAAATATGTATTTGCAACTGATGCGTTCACGCGTAGTTATCTTACGAACGATCGCTGATAAGCGGGCGCTTATCTCGTTATCGCATCGCGTTATCGTATATTTATATAAACTACAAAAGGTCAAAAATACTATGATATAAGAATACCTTAATTATAAACATTGTATCACCCATATTAAAATAGATATTTAAGAAAATGTGGGTATTGGGGTCACATTTCTTGAGCTTAGAACCGGAAAAGTTAAGAAGATGTGTGATTTTGGTTGACTTATTACAAATAGATAAAGTGTATTTAGAAGATAGTGATAACGTTACTAAGCACAACAATCAAAACATCACGAGACTCTATCTATTCCCGATGGACTGAAATACCCAGCAACTCTTCCGCCATTGGGTTCAAACATGCGTGCCTGAATTTGGTCCCTAAGGAATGATAGGATTTTAACGATCGTGTGATTTTACCAAACACGAGTACAAATACCTTGGCGAATACTGAATATAGTATAAAGCTATATAAAATAAAATAAAATAACTAGACATATTTTATAATGATATTACGAGATTCATTTGAAAGGAAAAAATTAAAAGAATTCGTGAACCAATGGCATGAAAAGCTCTGCGTGACAAAAGCGATAGCAGAAATATTATAGTTCTACAATTAATATTGAGTTAAGAATTGTGTTAAGAGAATCATCAATTTCTATTTACTAGGTTAATTGAAAATACATGTACCATTGTTTATTAACGATAATTAGATGCATATAAAAAATACAATGAAAGCACATGATAGATTTATCAACTGTTTTTTTACGCGTTTACTTATTCTTTCGAATTAAAATGATTGACTGACTTTTTATATATATAAATATTCTTCATTTAACACAGGTTTTTCGGGAGATAAACTACCTATTTTTCAAACAAAGTAAAGTAATATAAGTCTAATTTATACATAATGATCCTTATATATCGTAAAATGTCGAAAAAGTTGAACAATTTAAACTTTATAAACGCTCTAGGGTGTTTTGAGGACCTTTACGTTTCCAAAAATTCTTGCCAACCCTATGGAACTAATTGCTTGTACTCAAAAGCACAAACAAGTATGATATAAAATACAAAGTTTCCAGGGTTAGACTTGTGACTGATAAATAGTCGTGAAGTGTTTTCAAAAGCTGTTACGTGAGATACAGAATGACTACTGTGCTGCTTTTTATCGTGCTTATTTTTGTTTTTAGGTTCAGGCAGTGCTTTTTTCTCATGTAACGCGGTGGAACGGCGTTCCGGCACCTTTTCTTTCAGAATTTTTAATGCTTAAAGCAATATTCGCAAAATTTATTTCAAAACCTTGTATTGATGTGTTACGCTCTCCGAGAATTGTCATAACTAATTTTAGACGTACAAGATCGTAACGATGTCAATATTAACCTTTATATTACAAATCAAAAAAAATAAAAGCACTAGTTTAAGTTTTTGACGAGAGGAAACATAGTTTGGACTGTTTTACGCTGCGCTGCTGCTGCTGTAGGCGATTTGCGTTTTCGTGGAGTTGCACTTCATGAGACAAAAAGAGTTTGTGCGACTGGGTTCTCGTAGGAAAACTCTGTTGAAATACCTTCATTAGTATTGGACACGGATTAGAAAAAATCTTGGCAACAAGTGAGTTTTGGCACCTTTTTTTCTTAAAAAAAAAGCACTGGGTTAAGGTAATTCATTATTCAAAAATAGCGCACAATCCTTCTTTTGTTGAAACATGGCATATTGAATACATAATAGAAACATGAGAGAAGACCTCCTGTGTCACAGAACACCCACAATATATTTTATTAAGTATTTAATAATTCGATATTGTACATTACTAACTGAATAGAACGCATTATTTTTCAAACGTATTTTAACTGCAAAAAACAAAGATGATTTACGGAATCTTGAATGCGAGTCATTAATTTCATTAGTGCTGTTTTGCCAGAATTTGTTCAATGCGATGTGAACTATGTAATTACAAGTATTGACTGTGCTGTGTTGGACCGTGCTCCAGAAAAAAAATACATATTTGTAAATACCAATAATAAAAACTAACGTAACACATCGTCATCTACTACAACTGCATGATTGAAAATAAGATTCGTCCGAAATTTAGAGACACCAAACTATAAAAAAAAACTTGAGCCGTATTATAGAAGACATACTGTATTTAAAATTTGATGAATAAAGGCTTACTTAATATTTAATATCGGTGTATTTTAGTTCTACATATAAATATTATTTGATATACTATAGTTGATAACTGTTTCGGCTTATGCCTTCATCATATTCATAACTATGTATAAGCTTTTATTTAATTAAAAAGCTATATACAGTATATACACAATACATCTAATCTAACATCCTCACTTTTAAGGTGTTCACTGTCAATACTTGGTGGAATGGCATTATAATAAAAATAATAAAAGATTTTTAGAATTTTTTTTCACATAAAATCTTTTATTATTTTTATCCTAATATATAATATGATATATAGTTTTATATTTAATAACTTGACTTTAGTGTTTTTTGGGACGATAAAAAGAACAGAATTTTTCAAAGTAAATTAGTTAAATATTAAGTTTTTATTTATAATTAGTTACATTAGCGTCTTGTAAGGGTTTAAGCAACCGTGATTGATTGATTTATTTTACAGCGATTTATTAATTTTATACCCTAGATATATCTAATAGTAGTGCAATACGGTATTTTTTTTATATTTCGCATATGTTTCAATGCGTCGTAGAATTTTTGACATTCTTTCAGTTATGATTTTCACAAGTTAAAACAAAATTTTACGCTGACTCCGGCGCCGCATTAAAGAGTGCGACACTCCCCAGATCCGTCAACCTTCGCGCGGTGAACCGAATACTTCTTGTCAAGTCTCCCAGATTCGGCCCTGCCGCATTATTCGGAGTGTCGGTTTTCCCTAATTCTGCACAATTTAAATGGCCCACCGCGACGCACGGTGCGGCCAAAACATAAGGGCGGAATAAATTCAAACGAAATCCCTTTTTCAAGGCGCTCGAAAAAGGACACGCCATATTTATGCATATGGGTACTTTACTGCTGGAGTTCAACCGCGTAAGTACAACACACAGCTACCTAATGAGCGTTTTTGATAATTCACAGCAGTACAAAATATCATAAAATAAAAAGACTTTTCTAATAAAATCTTTAAGCCGTTTTGTTTTTTTTTTCCTAAAACTATTTAAGAACAATATGAAGATAATTTTAAAGACAATAGTACATATTAATACGAATCCTATATCAGGCTTAATGTATATTGGCATCAAAATGGGCCACGGAGAAAAATAGCTTTAGGGTAGCCACCGCACAGTCAGGGGGGAGTGCAGGCAAATTCCTAGAAAAGCTAAAAAAAGGGTCTCGCGTCTTTTCACTGTGGGAATTTCGGAAATACTTGGGGTTCTAAAATTGGAAAGTGGCAAAATATTTTGAAATTCCGAGAAGAGCTTAAGTATGTGGGCCACGGAATATATTAGTCTCAAAAAGGGCCACGGGCCCAAAAAGCTTGATAAACTATGATTTAGAGAGCTTAAGGTGACAAGGGTAATAGTACTAATCTATTTTCTATTTTATCATCTAAAATTTATTTATTCAGTATTTTCATATTTTTATAAAGGCAAATCTTAGATGTCTCAACTGTATTTTATTGCTTTTAAATAGAATACGTTTTAAATAATAAAAATTGAAAATAAATGTTGTTTTTATAGTTTCGCCCTTGTCACATTCAGCTCATGATTTGTTAAATCTAACAAAAGTATTTTAATGTGAGTGTATATTATGAATTTAACTGTCATTCACTTTGAAGAAATCTATTATATTATTTTAAGCATTCAGCAAGGTAATTTTAAATAGATTATATATATGCAGAGGCTGTAATGGCTAACGAAGGTTTTAGTTTAATTATAAATTAGTTAACATCAAAATACGATAATTTGAAAAAAACACATATATGATATAAATATATGTCATTGGTTGCCAACAGAGATGATTTTATAAATGGCATTACTCTTGAATATAACCCATCTAAGTTTTAATTGAAAAAAAAAACTACGAAATAAATCACCGAACAAAGAAAAAACTACTAGGAATAACATATTATTTTCACGATATCATTGTCTATTTTTCATGGAGGGAGGTTTAGAAACCTCTACCGAAATGAGAAGCAACCAGAACCAACCACTGAAAACCCTTTTTACCCACCTTTTCAACCCCCCTTTTCCAGCTATATACTCCCAGTGAAGCCTCCCCATCATTCTCTCAGGGAACATAAAAGGTGGCACGAAAGTCGTGGATAATGTAGCGTCACCAAATTAAAGCAGTACTTTTTTGTGATATTAAAAAAAACGCAATTTATTTTTACATGATATCTATTTGTATTTAAATGAACGAGGTGGTTACTCTGACTTAATACTATGTTGTTAGCTTTATTTTATACTAGATAATATAGTTTAGATTCAACTAAATGAGTAGAAGTGACATATGACAGCAGAATCATATATTTATATCAATGGGAGCTTTCTTGTCCCAATTTTAACGTCTTCTCCGATAAGAGAGGTTAATTGTCTGACGTACAATTTGTAAAATATATATATATACTATTTTATTTCAGTCAGAGCAAAGATAAAGACGAATTTGATAAAATTTAGTTAAGTTAGATAAATCATTGACTGCCATTGAGCAACTGATTTATCTGTATTTATTTTTTTACTAAGCATTCAAAACATTTTAAAATATCAGGCTCGTGCAATGATTAAATTAAAAAAAATTAAAAAAGGTTAATATTTTATAATTGTAAAATAGATTCATGTCGATCCTATGGCCGGATGGTCAATGTTTAAGAGATTTCGTTCTACTCGGTTGTCGTATCACAGGAACAAATCGCGTAACGGAAATTAATATGCGTTGATTTTTTGAATCGATTTCATGTATTTTCATTTGAATGCGTGAATTGATGCTGTTGAAGTTTACACCCCTCTCCAGCCACCATTACTCCAATCTTGAAGATGGGGCGTTAAGAGGGCGAATAACTGCTAATATCATTCATTCCATACAAACAACGTTCCCTCTAAGCTGCGCGCGCGCACGGCCGCGCAGCAGTTGGGAATCCCCCGCGCACTCATTTCGGGTTGGCGCGCACTACAAGACAGTTATTCAATTAATATTTGATCGGTCCGCGCAGCCTTTAAAATTTTCGCGTAGCTGAACTCTTGTCTTAGCTTAGGGAGCATTGCTTACAACCATTTCCTGTTTTAAAGAGAAAGTGGTGATTTGTTTAATTATAAGTTCATATATTCCACATAAGGAATGGACAATTGTATCTTTTTCTTTACCCTCATCGAAGAGAGGTTAAGCGATTTACTAACAATAACTTCTCGTTCTTTTAAATGGTGGTTTGTTTAATTATTACTCAACATGTTGCAGATTTTGAACGTGTTTATGGTTTTTCCTTACCCTTCTCGAAACAAAGGGTTAATAAGCGAATTAAAAGCATTTCTCGTTTTTAAAAAAATCGTGATTAATTTAATAATGAGTTCACATATTACTTATAAGAATTATTTTTTTTTAAAAAAAATAAACATGATAGTAAAATAATGCACGCCGTTTGATTATTTTAATCAATTAATCAAATTACTTCTGCGTGGCATTTACATACCTAAGCCGGTACTGTCTCTTCCCAAATGCAATCATTTAAAAACGTGGAGGCCGTTTCAATCCCTATTATTACAGTAGGAAAAGTTATAAGGCCCGGGACATCTTTTTAGTACGGCAATTAAACATTGCCATAGGCCCACGACAAAGGCATACCTACTCGTGCTTTCGTTTTATCTATTCAATTATTTTTGCTGTGCGCCTCTGTTTTCATGCCGACCAGTGACGGCTCGAAATAGCGTCTCAAAGTATTGTTCTTTAACAGTGCGATTAAAATATAATAAAAAAATTCAATCATATTTCAAAAAATAATGTTGCACTTAATCTTGTCCAGTAGGAATATCGCCAGCGCGCTTTGAATTTGAAACATAAATGGGTTGTTTTTATCTGCTTTAATTCCAACCAACGTTTTCAATTTATATTATAGTACGATATAATGATCATGTCAGCTTAAGCATATTAAATTCGATTCCCACAGGATTCAGGATTTACTCAAAATTAAGCTGTAGCCTATGCCAGTGGAGGGGAACCTACGGCCTCTTGAATACTCTGATGCGGCCTTTTGGCTTAATCAAAATATTCACTTTGATCAAAAAATTATACGCAAGCGCTTAAAAAATGAACCTTATGAACCCATTATATGTTTGACAGTCGAAAAAATGGGGGGAGGTCTCAAAGTTTCCTTTACCGCGGCCTTATGTTGAATCAGATAAATTAATGTGGTCTCTAGAAATGAAAAGGTTCCCCATCCCTGGTCTACCCAATAATTTGCTCGAAATAAAATGATAAGAGTATAATAGAAAATTTTCTGATTTGAATTTGAGACACTACCCATGTGTCGGATTTTAAAATGTATTCTTCTTTCACAGTCAATCTTCCAAATTTTTGATATTGTAACGGTTACCACAGTCACAATATGTCGATGTTTCTTTAAATCACTCCTAATTTTTTTTGATAAAAAGGTGATGAAAATCTTTAATTCGCTAAATAATAATAAAAAAAATCTTTCTCGGTTATTACTAGGGTATCCAATCCCGGAGTTTTTTTCCAATCTCGGGATTTCGGGATTGATAAATTTTTAAGAAGGAATTTAGATCCTCGATTCCCTATACTTTTTTCTCAGATTATCTGCAAACCTTGTTTTTTTTTTTAGCTCATCGAGGAATTTGATATCCACAATTTGCCAATTTCGTCTCACTTTTCGGGTTTTACTCAAAATTTCTCAATCCCGAAATCCCGGGATCACGACCATGTCAATCCCGGGATTTCGGGATCAAAAATTGAACGGGATCCCGAATCCCGGGATTGGATGCCCTAGTTATTACCATATTTAATATTAAATTTGTCACAACAAGATCGGCGATATCAGAAAATGTTATCATGTTGCAAATCGAAAACTACAACGTTCTAACTGTAGATATTTTGAGAAGCCACAGTGAGATTCTTTTTTTTAAAATTCTACACTTAGATAGAACCCTTCATTACACTCGAAATAAGTCAACAATGAGTAAAAATACATTGCTTCTATATTTAAAAATTGATTATTAAAAATTGCGTTAATTTGATTGCTGTATTCTTATTTTTTTATATTATCTAATTTGCGTAGGCCGTAGACTTTATTTTGATAACTACTCTCGATCCTTACTTGACAGTTTTTTGACTCTTTGTTCTCCAGCGGAATCATCAATGGTTTTAGCTAAACGCTTTTACACTTTCTTCCTTTCTATGCCAACATTTAATCTCGTGCAATAAGTCGAGTTATAAAATTACGCGTAAGACAATATATAAAGATACGTAGTGCAGATATCATCACCTATATAGACGTTTTAGTCATGAATAAATAACGTTTCGAATAAACCTTTAGTTATTTCAAATTTAACATCCTAAAATAGCAATAAAGTTCAATTGAATGCATACTTCGCAACTAGTTTGGCAACCCTGCTCGATCAAATCCTTTTTCTACCCCATCTCTTTTCACTCAATAACCAGGTGTATATATCCGTCGCACATGCGATATCAGGGTCGACGCAATTAATATTTGACATGACGTTTGATTGACGTACGATTCCCATCGGGGACGACCTATCTGGTAATTCATTATCCCTGATAAGTGTTTCCGAACGATATTATATTTACCAACGAACAAATAATGATAATATTCATATGGATGTATCTCTATGCGCTTGTTCGGATTGTAGTTGGGCTATTTTTGTCATTGGTTATAGCAACCACTATTAATGATTTCAGTTTAAGCAAATTGTCCGATGGATTCGTTGTTAATAAGTATATACGTACATTATTTTTTATATGAAGTGATAATGAAAAATTTTCTTTGCACTTTCTTTAAAATTACAATAAGTGATTAATTTTGGCCCATTAGAGGTGAAGTGAGCCAAGTGGTATTTTAGAAAAAAGGTAGCTAGCTTAGTTCTATGCGTTTTAATATTTTACACATCTTAAGGTATCGTAAATGTGAAGTAACCTAAGCTTATAGATATTGCAATAGGGTTATCTTCGTAAAATTAATATAATCTTCCAAAACACCAAGAAGAGATAGTACTTAAAATTCCAAGAAAAAAGTTTTACCATTTTATTAGTAGGCTCACTTCACCTCTAGAGGGCTCATATATGTATGTTAAAATATAGATACGCCTGAATGTTATTGAGCATAATTATTAAAAAGTTCATTTCGGTGGACTGTATTCAGTTTTTTTTTAATTTGTTCAATTTGTTCTCTTGAAACTGATCATAAACCAAACGTTTCATTTTACAAATGTTATGTAAAAAGGCCATGTAAGACATTTTTAAAAATCTTAACATTTTTACATGTTAAACAAAATTTGGTTTCATTAAAAAATATTATTTTCGTGGGTAATCCCGTTTTACGATAAACCGCTCATTGTATATGATTACTTGACGTACCCCATTAAAAAACCAAATACATTGAAAAATATCCCTTCCGTTAAAAAAAGTCAGTTTTTATTTATCTGCTTCACAAAACATGATTCATGTGCAGCTAAAAATCGGGGTATATCAAATCACATATTACGTTTGCAATTTCTAATAGATACGCCCCCATGAGCAGCAGAGTTCTTTACCCCTGGGAGTTAGTCTGTTGTATTTTTTTCCTCTTCACATAAATCAACATTCGTTCGATAGCACTCCTATTATTAGTTTTCCAACCCACCCATGCCGTATGCCAACCAGCGTACGTTTTTCATTAGAACATACACATACCACTATCCCAGTACTGAGTGATTCACTTATTCCGCGATAATTGGACCGCCACCAATAGGCGTAATTAACACCGGCTGCAATTTGTTTGTGTATCTATAAGATGTATTATATGTTGTTTTAGTGGCTCAAAATTACACCACGACGCTCCCTCTATCAATGGTGTAAATCGACGCACCCTAGGCGTAAATTTTCTATCCATAATATAATGTAATAATTGAGGATATTAATTACTTGCAAACACGGGTTATTCCAAAACGGTTAAAAATAAAACATGAATTTTATATTGAAAAAAAATACACTTTATAATTATTTTTAGTCTAACATTACTTTGGAATGATATTTTCGATATAATTTAAGATTTCGACTGAAGGTGCTTGGTGGAATTTCAATATTAAATTTGAATCATTCAAATTATGTACACTCCCACAGACTTGAACGCCTGAAGATGCCGAAAGGCGAAACCCGGGTCGTTAGTGACAAAATCTGTGGGAGTGTACATAATTTGAATGATTCAAATTTGATATTTTCGATGTTGTCAAGTCATGTTCGAGACTGATTTCAAAAAATAATTTATTTTTATTTACTAAATTACATTCATGGTTCATGTTTTAACAACTTTGGAATGAGCCGGGTTTGTAAGTAATACCCTCAATTATTAGTCACCTATTCGAAGCGCAACCGATCCAAAAATGCTTTATTCTGAAAACAGCACACGAATTTTAAATATTTTTTTGAGTAAATCGATGTATATAAATTACAACAATGAGACGAAAAACGCATTAAGTCAACAAATGCACTTCTATGTGTAGCATCCCTATAGTGTAGTATGGATAAAAAATTAATAAAAGTAGAGTGACCCAAAAATAGATTGAAACTGTTACTTAATGTCATTTTTTAAGTTATTTATAATATATATTAAACTTAAACGATTGTCTTGTTTGTTGGTGAGATAATTTAGAAAAATATAAAAAAATGGACTTTAATATGCGTAAAATTTTGCGATCTGACGGGTCAAGTGATCATATTTTTATGTTCTCCTAATGGAGGTATTTTTCTACAAAAACTGCTTGTTACCCAATTGCTCAACCTCTTTTCTTTTCGAAGAGAGTTGGGATAGATAGGAAAGGGTTAGAATAGGACTAGTGGTAATCAAATCGCTCACTCTACGCACCATTATTTAAGGATTAAAAGGGTCGGAGGGAATTTTTAGACATCAAAAACATACATGCCTTTGAACAGAATTCGATAAATCGATTTAAAAAATGCTGAATTGCAGACTGGGATTCGAACCTGTAAGACCTGACATGGAAGCCAACGACGTCGACCACTGTTCCATAGACCCGGCTCTTAAGTGACCAAATATTTATTAAAAAATACATTAAAAATGCTTATATCAATACATGTCTACGGGAATGTTAATATTCTCTGGGTTATTACACGAATATTTATTTATACCCAACTACTGAGCCCGACCTATGCCCCTAATCTGTAAAAGCATGTTCATAAAATAGTTTATCGGACACAGTTGAATTGTACTTGATTTATGGTGACCATTTGTGTATTGTTTTTACCATTATCTCAAAACGAGATAATGGAAGCTGTCTGACTAATGAACTGGAAGCTCGATTTTGATATTTGTGATCAAGTTATCAGATATACTACGATATATTAGCAAATTTGCCTTCGCGGTGACTGAATTATTTATTTACTTATAATAATGATATTAATGAGTTTGTAATAGGCATAAAGGATTTGAAATTGGTCATATTTATAAATAATAAATATATCTAGTGAACTGTGAAACCCTAAATAATCCTATTTGTGTTTTTAAAATGGGAGATTACATAAAATATAGTAAGAAACCATTTAAATAACTCTTTGTGGAATTATTATTTTTGAATTCGCTCAAATTTTTAATTGTAACGTTATTAATGCTTTGCTCGTATTTTATGCACAGCAAAAAATGATAAATCTAATAAAAGGTTTAATACTAATGCATTTTTCGTCGGTTGATACATAATACAATAGCTAAATACTAGTGATTATTTATTTTGGAAAACAAATGAAAGTTAAAACGGTGATATATATATAAAATATGTTTGGTCATTTCATTCGTTGTTTAACTAAGTGCGTCACGTGTTTCGTACATTTATGTATCGTTAAAAGCACACAATTTATTAATACTCTCGTAATTGAACTCTAAACGTACTTTCATTACGATACTTTAGTTTGAAGAGGCTTTCTAAAGAACCGAAACATGTACTACAATCAGTTACTCGAGTGCTTTTCAAACTTTTTAATACCACGGCTTCTTAAATGTGTTGTGAAATCTTATTGAAACCACAGCTCTTCCACATTAATCCCATTTAATTGATTTCGCTCTCCATTAACTTCAGGTCGGCATCAAATTTGATGTCATAAAATTGCTCAATTCTCAAGCGTTGTTCTAGCATAATTCATGGTGAAATGAAAAACTAAACTGAGCACAAAGTGTTCTAATTCTAAAAACAAACCTCTTAAAAACACGTGACATATACAAATCATAAATTTTCAAAATAAATTTGCACAATTTGCAAGCGTTGTTCTGGCGTAAGTCTATTCATGGTGAAATGGCAAAGCAAGGTGAGAACAAATCAGCTGGCGCTGGAAAAAGTGCTTTTAATTCAAAAAACAATTCTCCAAGAAAAGCGCTTGATACTTTACCCGTCCACCTCTTTTCCCATCAAATCATTTATTAAGTTCTTAGTCTATTACTCAATCTGTAGACAGATTGAGAAACTAATTTACAACTAGTCCTGTTGAGATTGTTCGTCATTTGAGTTTAAATTAGATTCGGGCATGATTTAAAACAAATATCGTGTGCCATATATAAAGTGTAAACCATTAAATTAATGTGGTTATAGAAGTAGTGTCATATTATTCAAACACACAAGAACAATTTCGCAGTCATAAACAGTGTGGCTTAAGGCTGTTGACTTAAGCCAAGCCATTATGATAATAAATGCATAGGGGATTTCACCGCATAAAAATAAAAGATTGTTCACAGCCAAAGTTGGTTTACGTCCTTTGGCGGACGCTGCTAGTTTGCTTATGTGATCCGCCAACCATTTCCGAGAGTTTTCAAAATAATTTGTATTCTTTGGTAGTTTTATCACACGTTATAGAACAGTGATTCTCAAGGAAAATTTTACCATGGCCGCATTTTCAATATCAGCGTACCGAAATGTCTCGTGGCTTAAGTAAATTTGTTGTTTTGTTTTTTGGGTTTACTAAAAAATAGATCATTTTATAAGTTTATATTCAATGAAAAGGATTAGTTTAAATATAAACCTTCAATATGAAACTGTTTGTTGCCGCAACAAAATCCATTGGTGGCCGCACATGAGAACCACTCCTATAGAATCAATCACTGAAGTAGGGTCAAACAGGTATATATTTAATAGATCAATATGTAAAATTCGACTGAAGGGAGTAATTTTTTATCAAATGTTTTACTCATAAATTTCATGTAAACTTTATCAAAAAACCCAAATTATCCATTCAGAACGACTAAATAAATCTATAATCTTTAGATTAAGTGTTTTATTACTTTTTATATAAAGGTATATTTAACAAAAATCCTTGATTAGAGGACTAATGCATAAGTTAAAAAATAGGGAAATCAACTGTCCCCAAATAGTAGTCCATTTCCAGGAGCTTGATTAAAAATTTCCCAACAAAATAACACTAATTACCCATATTTATTGTACCCCATATACCCGATTTTTATTTATATTCCGAACAATTAACCTTGTATATGTCAAGTTCTGTTGAAGGACACATTTCTTGAATATGTTTTAAAATAGTCGGCAACCCTATGAAAGTTGAAAGTATTTAGATTAATATTCATAACTTTTGATGTTGTATCACCATTATTAAGGATAGACTTGCCACTATCATAGTGTCGAAAAACAAATTTATTATTGTTTGACTTAGTAACCAATTTAAATACCAAACCGCAAAATCAAAGATTGGCGAAACCAGCCGTTGTATAAGTAAAAGCAAAGAGCACTTTTAGGGTGTTCACTGTCAATACTTGGTGGAAAGGCATTATATTAATAAAAACACAATAATCCTTTGTACTTCATTCCACTTTATTTAATATGTCAGGACCGGTTTCGCTCATTACGAGCATCGTCAACTGACGATGACTCAGTTGACGATGCTCGTAATGAGCGAAACCGGTCCTGACATATTAAATAAAGTGGAATGAAGTACAAAGGATTATTGTGTTTTTATTAAAAGCAAAGAGTGTTTAAGGTTCTACTCTTAGAGTGGAACGAAGCCTTAAAAGCGCCGGTTTAATGTATTCTGAAACACGCCTTTCGAGATCAAGGCTTTCTGGAAAGGCGGTATCAAAAATATACAAAATGTATTTATACTTTGGTTGAAGATTTTGCAAAGTAAATGTCACAATGTATCGATTTTAGGCTTCTTTTTTCTTACTTTTTTATTGAAACATTTTTACTAAGAGGATAAACCTTTTACGTAGGCTGCCAGGTGGATTACCGTAGACGCTGTACGGATTAAAGTATAAAAAAGCAATTTTCAAAATTCGAAAAAACCTAATATTTTTTAGAATTGAATTCGTATCGTGTTGCTTAAGGATAAAAATAAAGCAAAGAATTCAATGTACGTTTAAATTTTATTAAATATTAGAGTTGGCTTACCACGTACGGAGTCAGTTGTCAGTACATATATGTCTAATCGGTTTCTAATTTGACGCCTAGCATTTTTTCAATCATATCCGTTCCTAATATGGACTTGTAATAAAGTATTTCGATAGAGGTTAATTCACTGTTTGAGTAATTCAATCACTTAAGCACCATTTTATAAAGAGTATTAAATGAAGGGTGGTGTTTAATGCTCGGTAATTATTAAACATTCGATTGGTTGTATATTATAATACTTAAAATGAAAAATAAGTATTCAAAATGGCCAATCCTTAATCTCAAAACAGATGCAATCTTAAACCGTTGCAACTCAAAGAATATTTCAGAATAGTAACAAAAAGTTGTATGTTAATTAAGCACAATTACTATCCATCGACGGCCAATAGCTAATAAAACATGTAGATGGAATAAAAATATTGATTAATTTCATACAATACATCTGAAAGATATATAAAAATATTAAATATGCCAAAAAGTTGTTTCAATATCAATTGAACCCCAGCATACGAGTCAAATTAAAGAGAGCCAAGTGAACTAACCGTCTAACATTTTCATAGAGCCCTGAGCAGTGTTTTACTGAGTCCATTAAAATTTCGCTGATTCTTCTCAACCTTATTTCCTTGCTAAGAAAGACGACTTTTTACGAAAAAAAAACTCACCTCTTAAGAAGCATAAAAAGTTGATTCATCAGCCGAATTTTCATGCATCGTGTGTAAACACTAAGGAAATCAAAAGGTGAGTCGGTTTGAGATGGTGTTACTGAGGCAATATTTTATGTTATAATTCATATTAAGGTTTATAAATCTATTGGTCGATATAGAAAAATAAAATAATTACAGTGAAACCTCGATATTACGAACCCGAAATTAACGTTCTCTCGATATTTGTGTGCAGTTTTTGTTGTATTACGAAAAATAGACTTAGTGCAACATATCTTTAAAAATAAAATAGATTTGACAGACAAAATAAACTGTTTTTTAACATGCTCGAACAAGTTTGATCTAGTCGTCTTTTTTACATATTTTTGGGTTATTAATATGAAAATTTTACGATGCTTTACTGTCGGGATTAATTTTAAAGGTTTGTCTTGTAACATACTTTATCGATGCTAATAAAAAGACTTCGTATGCTCTTTTGTATCTTATTATTGTACTACGAAACATAACACCCATTTTCTTACCATACCATAATGTTTTGACTTAATTAAAAAAAATTTGATATCAATAACTTGGCATACGAATTCATTATTCAGCCAGGTTGGGGACAATACAAAAAAGTATGGCTTAAAAGAATTTTAGAGAAAACAAATAGAAATATTTTTTATATAGTACATATACATTGAAAATTGGGGACGAATTTATTATTCGGTTCTCATTTTAACGATTTAATGCCCCTTCATCAAAGCTTAATAAAAACAATTTTGAATTAACAGATTTTTGCGAAGCGTATTTCCCTTTCCGTAACAAGTGCCAAAACGATAAATAAAGTAATAGCTTAATAAACAACTATTAACAGGCGATAAATTAGCACTTGTATAGCGTAAAAAATGGTTGTAAGAATGTTTATAAATTATGAACTTAGTTAATTGTGAGTTTATTGTTTGAAGTGAATTAATATGCATATAAGGAAGGAGTGACTACGTGACGAGCATTTCCGTTTCCTAAATGATACGTTTTATGCTAATACGTGTATAAATATATGGCGTTCTTATCTCCCGTTCAGCAGAACGTGTCATTTGGGTACGTATATGCATAAAAGGTAGAATTTTACAAAACGGTATGAAATATTTGACGGCTTCTTAAATTATGGAAGACCTTTTAAAATATTCAAATGTTTCTACAGCCTTTATTTGAATTTCAATAAATGTTTAAATTAATTTTACTTTCTGATTCAAATTTTTATTTGAGTGCTCTGCGTTGAGAACGTTAAACTACAGTGCGTCCTCACACGCGCCTAATTGTCACGTATTACGTCACGTGTCAAAAGTAAAAATACTAATCTAAAGCGTAGATAAATATGAAACGGCGTTATATGAAGAAAAGGTAGATTTACACTTATAGTACCTCTAGACATTTTATACGATAATCATTCGCACAATAGAGTCTTTTGTTTCCAAGACAATTTTAACACAAAACTGACCAACGCATAACGTTTGTTACGCCACGGGAAACGTCTGTTAGACACAGATATATCGCCGAAGCGGGTGGGTGAGGAAGTTGCTTGTGTACTTGTGTTGTGATCTCTATACAAACAATGTTTTTGAATTATCATATCGACTGTGGAAAAGAAAAAGGACGCAACCCACAGTTTTTTCAAAACAGCTTTTTCCGATAGTCACAATGTATCAAACTTGATACACGTTCTATCAAAAGGGTCCAAGCTGCAAATGCCGATTTAGTAACTAAATTTAGCTTTTATGTTTGAAAAAGATGACCTTGTAAAAATGTTGTCATGTTTTTTAATCGAAAACTGCAACGTTTTAATTGTAGATATTTTGAGAAGCAAAAGTCGCAATGAGATAGTCTTCCAAGTACAATTAATGGTATGTATTGTAATTAATTAATCGATATAATTATGTTTCATAAATACATTGAATTTAGATAGCCATAACCATAAAAATTTTAGATAAACATGAACAGTATTTTTTATATAAAATAATAAATCCTTTTGTAAATTAAAACCATCCGTTTATAATGTTGAAAACCGCTATTAATATAAATTTTACGTTTATCTATTAGCCAACGTAATATAATATCTCCGAAATAAATGAACCACATAGGGTTAATGTCCATTGCTAGTGGTTCTCTCAACACACGTTATTAACTTAACCCAATCTTATTTTTCCCTCATCTAGTCTAATTGTCAAATAAATATTTTATCGCATATCCTTGGAAAATCCAGTCTCTTTCAGTATTTATAAATGAAATTTAGTTCTATCTAAGGAAAAAAAATGTTTTTTGAAACGTTATTAAATCAATGACCAATACAACATTTCAAAGAAGTTTTTTTTTGTAAAAAAAAAACTACATGATACTGGAGTCTAATGCCAAAGTTGTATCGGAATAGGAAAAATGAGATTCAATGAAAAAGAGCATTAAACAACTAAGCAAAACATTAATTGAATGAAATTCATTAAATTGAATTCATGTACGCTCCCAATGTGGAGAATATGGTTTTTTACTGGAGGTATCTCAACAAATGCCTTTTCTACGTGAACTGTTAATTACTCAATTTTTCAACCTTTCTTTTTCAATGAGAGTAGTATGGGTAAAAAGATAGGGTATGGGCAAGAATTTGTAGACATTACAAACACCCATGCCTTCGAACAGAAATTGACAAATCAATTGAATAAATGGTGTTCGTAATGGGACTCGAATTCATGAAGTCTGGCACGGAAGCTCACAACGTTAACTGAAATATTTACTAACAAAGATATTTTTATATTACATAAATATTACTTAATTTCAAATACCCAGCAGAACAAACGCTTGTAGGAAATTTAACTCGACAAATCGAGGAATTATTTGGTTTTTATTATATTTAAATAACTTTACCACTAGAATTGAATAGTGTATTTTTGATTGTGAGTAATTTATGGATGAAATGACCTCGGGTGCTAAAAAACGTTAACTTGTACAAAAAAGTTAGTTGAGTGTAGAATATTTATTTCATACAGTACATTGGGCCGGTCTATTTTTCTCTGTAAAATGCGTTCACGCTGTAATAACTTGTATTGTTTACAACAATTTTTAACGAGGACTAAGGTTACCAGATTTTCAATTTGCAAACACGAGACAATGTCGACGAATGATAAATTGCCAACGAAGTGGGTGCGACATGAAAAAACAGAAAAAAAACATTTCACTCTGAAAACAATGACATTTAACCCCCCGGAGAGTGAAGGTCTTTGCAATTTGCGGATCGCAAATATGAACGGTGACTTAAAATTGCTACATCGAATAGAGAGAAGACAAAAATAGAAAAAAAAACCAAATAGATAAAGCTCTCTAAAAGAAACGCCTACTAATCGAACTTTAAAGTATTCTTGGTCAATTTTGGCGTGTGATGTAGTATTTTTCATTTTTAAGACATTAGGATGATTTTTAAAAATTCAAATAAATTCAACTTGAGGATAAAAATATACAAATTCGCATAAGTACTGATTTATCCAAAATGTATGACTAGTTTTTTTGCTGCAAGTCAAGTAACTATCACTATTAATTAATACCATAAAAGTTTATGTTTTAATCCTCCCAGACCCAGTAAAATAACAAAAAAAATAACGTTGATAGTTCAAAGATTATTTTCAAAGTGAAGAATTACGCGTCGGACATATAAATTATATATTTTTCTTTAATGCATGCCCGCTCTGAATGTGGAGTGTATGGTCTTATTTTATCATATTTTTTTTAAAGAGATCATAACTCAATCGTTCAACCTCTTTTTTTTAAGAAAGTAGTAGGGATAGAAGGATATGGCAAGGACAGGATTAGTAGTCAACTAATCGCTCTCGCTACGCCCGGTTGTTAAAATATCGGAAATGGTGGGAAGGACAACGTAAACACCCATGCCTTGCCAAAAATTCAAATAAATCAGTCTGGTATAACTTGAGATATTATGTATGTCAGCTTGAAAAAAGGTTTCGATCTGTTCCGGTCGGACTAGCTTAGTTGCTGCGTCACCAAAATCACTGTAACTCGGTAAATAATTAAAACTTTGAAAAATCCTTTTGATGACATACTCTCAAATGTTTAAACTTTAGAAAAATATAAAAAAGAAAGAATCGATTTTTTTAAATTTCTATACTAGAATACCCCCTTTGGTAACGATAGATATATAAATAAATGAATATCCCTGCTTCACACGGTTGTCAGTCGATAGATTTATGTACTATTTTTATGAAAATTTATGAATACATATAGAAAAGGGTATAAGCACAACTTTTCGGAACAGTGACATATTTCTTTATCGTCTGGAAAAGGCCTATCATAATTGGATACTAAAGTCAGAATCCAGTAGACAATAAAAAAAAAATATTACGACCAGATACATAAGCGAAGAATAACGAATATTTGATATCTTATGGAGTTTTTCTATTTCAGGCTCTAAATATTTTTTTATAGTTGTGTTTTACTGTTCGAAACAGGTGTATGAAATATAACGTATAAGTTTTGATTGATAACCTTCTTCTGGCGGTGTCTCTGAACAAGGCATATGGACTTCTAATGGATAGCCAACATATTTTTGCAATAAACCTGACCTCAAAGAAGGTTAGACATAATCATATTAAACCAAAAGTTTATTTTTATAAACAAGCGATAGTACTAGAAGTTTAAAATGTATGATATTATAATAATATTATGATTTTAGGTACAAATATATTTTTCATCCATGTCCGCTCCCAATGTGGATCATATGACCGTCTTATGTAGGTTTTCTCAACAGAAGTTTTTCTAAGAGAACTAAAGGTTACTCAGTCCCTCAACCTCTTCATTTTCAAAAATAGTAGTAAGGATAGAAGTATAAGACTAGGACAGGACTAGTGGCTAACTAATCGCTCTCGCTACGTTCAGTTATAACAGGATCGGAAAAAAAAATATCACAGAAACCCATGCCTTCAAGAGATCGATAAATGCTATTCGTACTGGGTCTCGAACCCGTGAGATCCTAACACGGAAGCCCACAACGCTAACGGCTGCCCCATATGATTTTTTTTTGTCACAAATGTATACAATATAATTAATATTATTAAAGCCATACTATGCCAGTTAATAAGTAGCTTTTTCAAACAACGATTTTATCACAGTATTTCACTACTTAATAACTATAAATAAATTGCATATTATAGACAAGTAATGATTAAAGAAAAGATAGATCAGGATATAATGAAACAAAAATATATCGTACATATTTCACAAATTGTATTTTGAGACTAGACATTTTTCGCTGAATCGATAAACATTTTTAACTATGTAATAAATTAATTCAGATGCATCTCTTATTTGTACAAAATCAATCAAAGTAAACCTACTACCTTTATTTATAATAAGTATAGCAGCATAATACTGACGACGATGTGGAGGCGAAAAATCTATCGATTAAAAGAGGAAGAATCTATAAAACAACACAAAGCTTTCGTTATGAATAATATTCCAAGTATTTTCATGCAGGAAAAAAAGTCTAATGAGTCACTGTTTTGTTTTTTTAATACGACAAATTACGACAACTTAATTCTCAAAATCTTTTCATTTGCAAAATCAGTTCTAAGAAAAAATGATTGTTTGCATGTTATTTCTCGGCCGCTGGTACAATTAATTCAATTGAAAATAATTGGACTAAATTGAATTATGTCCCTTGGGAGAATTTGATTTTGCGTGACGCGTCCTTGATGAAAATGATGTTACAATTTTTACTGATTAAAATTCCTAAAACACAGTCCTAATAAGTGTGTATACTTATTCTTACAAACATTCATGTACATATAAGGAATATAATAAAATTCAAACAATTATTTTATTTTAAAGAAAATTTCATTTTTCATTTTTTTAAGACTGTAAATTCAGGATATAGCCAGTTGAAAATAGTTACATACTCTAAATGAGATTATGGATTGTTTTTCTTTAAAATGTTTTTTACATAGTTTACAAGATTGTTTAAATTCTCACTTGTTACCTGTATCCACTTCCAACGTGGAGAAATGAACTCAAAATGGATCCCATCTCAACAGAAGTTTTTCTACGAATACTTTTTGTTTTTCAGTTTCTCAATCTCTTGTTTTTCGAATAGGTGAAGGATATAATGATAAGGCTAAATCAGGACTAGTGGTTAGCTAATCGCTTCCGCTTCATTTTGTTTTCAGGATAAACTTATTGGGAAAGAATTCAAGACATCAAAGACTTCTATTCCTTCTCTGTCCAAACTGGACTTCGAGCCCGTAAGCAACGCGGTGGAAGTTTACGACGCAGAGCAATCGACCACGAATTTGTTTAAATATTTATTAACTTAATACTTACTGAATTTACGTGTCAAAAGCAATAAAAAAAATGTAAGCAGACAGCGACGTTTTATACGAAAACAAAATTTGATTAAAAAAAGAATACTTAATTCGAAACATTGTCACACTTCGGGTAAGGATTCCAATACCGGTATTACTGAAACCGGGATTGTAGTATTTCGTCTGAAAGTTTTTAATACTGAAATACAGTTTTTGAAAAAGCATACGAGTGTTTCGTTATAACAACATAAAACGATGTTATTATTGAATCATCTTTCGTTCAACAAAAAAATATTTTTATAGGATTTCAAGATTTTTAGGATCCGGTCAAGATTGATTTATTCCAGCGTTGATAATAATATATCAAGTAGCATTTCGGTATGTTATATTGTAATTCTAAGTAAAATTTTTTATTATTATACTATCAGCATTTTGCTTATGGTATTTGTTTTACAACTTTACTTAATATCGTCGGTACACTGCCAGAAAATGTTATGTCGAAAATTGGGTGTTTTGCGTTATAAATACTTAAATACATCGTCTAAAAAGAATCACTCATATTACATATTATTTTTTTATTTTGATATTAAAAGTAATGTGTACGTCCTAAATCAATTTCGTTGGTAGTAAGTAGTATTACTGGCAAAAAAACAATTAATAAGTAAACGCTTTGAAGATGTATAGATTTCTTATTTCTATAGATACCAAAAGACGATTAGACAATTAATTTATTGAACTGTAGAAATTTCGGTTAATTGTTGTTTATTTATTTGTCTTATTGTCTACAGCCACGGGTCAAAATAAGATGTTTTGACTTAACGTTTTCTGGGAGTTCACCAACGATATGAAGTTGTAAAATAAGCGTATTGTCCGTTCGTCCGCAATTGTGAACCCAATCGTCTGTAATCTATTTAAAAAAAAAAAACGTTTTTAATATTTAAAATATCGGTATTTTATATGAAATACTCTAATACCGGTAATGACATATTTATGCGGCACTGCTATCCCTAATTTCGGGTATACAAATCACTTATGCGTGCCGGCTACGAATCTCGGTAAAATGCTTATTTTCCATTCTCTACGAGCGGTGGGCGATAATCATATCCGAAACGTAATTGAAAATAAGATAATCGGCCCTCGTTTCGTATAAGTAATTGGTACACAAACATTAAATTAAAATTATGTCCCACTGCTTCCAATTAACTTCATGGCTACAGCAGTAATAAGGAATATGTCAGAAAGACGATATTCTATGTATGTTTATTTATACATTAAATCTTATTTAATGTGAATGGTTTGACAATAAAGCAATACGTTTCTTTTTTGGACATAACGCAATATAATAATAAAATAACATTTTTTGTATTTAAAAATTAAAATGAACGGAAAATTCTGTATCCGGGCGTTTTTTTATGTACGGAATAATCTTGTTCGGAATAATCACGGAACCGTTATTTAAAAAGGATATGTCGGTGTGTGTAGCTCTATCAGGTTTATCAGTATGTATATATTTATCGCCATGGGTTACATTTAATTCTTTCGACAAATTAAAAATCTTTGCAATTGTTAATTAAATACTCACTGTACATATTATAAAAAAATGAACTTAAAGATATTATGTTTTAAGCAACAGAGAATGAAAAAATATATAGAAAACGCCTACAGACATGTAAAGACAAATTAAAACGAGGATTACAACACGATTGTCAAAATGCAAAGGTGTAAATTTTGATTATTATAGGAGTCTACACGAACGGATTTTACACGGTTACCTGCACCACAGAAATAGCTGAGATAACAATTTTTAAATAATAAATCATTTCAACAATTATACATATCACTTCGTCCCAAATGAGTAAAATGAATCTTGGAAACTAAATGTTATCAAATTTACTTAAAAAACAATCGTTGAAAGAACTTTCATAATTTTGTCATTTAATTTTAGTTTTCTGCGGAGATTTCAAGTTGGAAAATATAATCTTCACTCTTGTTTCAATATCTTCAACAAATACGTACGTATTTGGGACCCATGTATATTTCTCTCAATTGTTTATATTCCTGGTGCCCTAGAAAATGTTTGGTATATTTATCATATAAGCTCGATTTAAATATACACGAATCATATAGTTTCATTTTCATAATATGACTTTCAAAACATTATTTAAACCGTGTGTTATATCCAAGAAAGAAGTAAAACTGTTGTGAGAAAGGATAATCGGTTGTGATTAGTCAAAATAAAAGTTTTAATGCTGTAAGTTGTATTTTTATTTGATTCGTTTTTGGTATAATATATACATAAATAACAAACGTAATCGTTAGAAGCTGTTAAGTTACACAAAGAAAGAAAAAAAATGTGAGAAAAAAACAATTTCGAAAAAAACAATAGCTATGATGATAGCTATGATGATAAAACTCGAAGGAATATATGTTTACCCGCACTAGCAGGCGGCTACCGGGCCCAGTCTGTACAGGTTAAAAGATGAGACCGGACTTTAAAAAAATACAAAAATTAAAGCAACGTTTGACCGTGGGTACGTCTGACTATATAACTACATAAATAAATTAACTGAACTTAAATGAATTTAATTTGCGAATATTTTTTGCTTTTACACCTCTATGCTTGTCAATTACGGTGTTGAAAAGTGGCAAGGGTCAGCACAATGAACAATACGTTACTTATTACAATCGCTGTTTAATATTATAAATACGGTTAAAAAATTAAGGTACTTTCGATGGATACGGCGGTAGCTTTGTGGAGGTTCATTTTAATATAAAATAACTTAGATTATTCCACGTATTGTGTTACAAACTGGCACACGTGTTTCGCATCCTCAGAAATCTTACTTTCACAAATGCTTGTTTAATTACGAATGATTTTTATTTTACTATTCTGATATATTATAAAAATAAAAACGGCAGGCAAGGAGGGGATGATAAAAAATCAAACAAAAAATAATGATACTACAAATGACATTTACGTTACAAAATGATTAACCCGTAACATGCCATCCTAAAAAATCACGTTCCATGCCATGATGGCATCTCAGTTTCACTGTTTATTGACAGTATTTAATGAGTTGTATCAATTAGGAAGAGTTAAAACATTGGAAATAAATTTAGCAGTGGCGAAGTTATTTTATATTTTACATTAAAAATTTCATATAGATAATGGCCCTAAAAAAATCTGTGCGTTAGTATTCAAATAGCCAATGGCGCGGGCCAGGAAGTGGAATGATTGGTCAACAAAGAGTGGGCTGACGAATTATGATTTGTATGATGAAAATGCAGTAATATTTTGACGTCCAAAACGCTCAAGTTTAATGTTCTAAGAATTAACGTACAAAGAGTATGAAAAGTGGTGGGCAGTAGGGCTATTTTCTCTAGAGAAGTTGCAAGTATTTGAAGATATAAAATATCTGTTTTTGGATATACAAGCTTCAGTATCAAATTTCCAAGCATTTAAATAACATCACAATACACTTGCATAACGCTATACTTACACAAGAAAACTAGTTGGCTTAAATCCGTACAAGGCGTGAATAAATTGATTAGTCAAAAAACATAATGTATTATTTTGTACAGAATATAAAGTTGTTAAAATATTAAATTCGGAAATGCTGGATAAGTATTTTATTATAATAATTAGGTAATAAACGCTGCATCCTCATTGCGATATAAGTCAATTTGTGTTTGTATTTTGATTCTAAACAGCGGGAATCAAAAAAATAATGCAGGTTTAAAAAGAAATAAGATTAATAAAAACACAATAATCCTTTGTACTTCATTCCACTTTATTTAATATGTCAGGACCGGTTTCGCTCATTACGAGCATCGTCAACTGATAAGAAATATAATTTTATGCTATTTTATGCAATTTTATGCTAATTTTGTGCTATTTTAGAATCACTTTTAATGTAATTGGTATTTTCTTTTCAATGCCAATTGTTGTTTATAACTTTTCATTTTTGTATAAATAGCACTGTTAAATTATATTTCTTATCAGTTGACGATGCTCGTAATGAGCGAAACCGGTCCTGACATATTAAATAAAGTGGAATGAAGTACAAAGGATTATTGTGTTTTTATTAATATAATGCCTTTCCACCAAGTATTGACAGTGAACACCCTAAAAGTGATCAAAGAAATAAGAAATTTAACATTTAAATAGTATCTGGTTGATACAGAATAATACATAGTGTACACATTTCTTATCCAGGTAATAAACGAAAAAAAACCGTATTTCTTACATTTTTAAAATTGTTTTAGAAGGAACCGACTTTAATATTAAAATATAAACAGAAGTTTGGGTATATAAAACATTATATTGTTTTTAAAAAATCCACAATTTTTCAAAGGCCCGTAGTTAGTCGTAATGTATTGTACATGCAAAATGGTGCCGAGTACTAACTACGTGACAAAGAAAGCTCATTGGTAATTATGCTTTTGTGCCAGTAGCACTGGACTTGAAAGCTAGGATATTCGTATATTTATTTTTGGTTTAAGCCTATAAGTTTACTCAAACAATTTAAAAATGTGGAGATGTTAATTCTTGTTAGAGTGGTATCTGTTACATTGGATTTCGCTCAACGAAATTGGAACTGAGAGTATAAAACATGTGGATTATGGTAATCGCTAGTTCTTGTATAAATTTAGATAAATAAATATATTACTACATTTTGCGTCCATAATCTTGGATACAATGTCACTGACTGGCAATAATTACTACGTTAAATAAAAAAATCTTTTAAAATCGGCATTAAAACTTATTGCTCAATTCTGATACTTTTAAAATCGTTAAAGATATACTTAAATTTGCTATAGCACTGTTTTCCAAAGTGTGGTACGCTAAGCTGTTTGTTTTAACAGAGAAAGTCTTGAAATACATCTTGCCTTTTCTAACTTCATATATTATACATATGTGATGTTGCTTTTTCAGCACATGTAGACATTAATACGAAAAATGGAACAGGTTTTTGGATGTGAAACCGCATATCAGATAAAAATTAAATGGAACCAAATTATGATAATCTGTCGACATGAGTAATTTTATATTTCTTATTGATAATAATTAATGTTATTTATTTTATTATGAACGATTTTTTCGCTTATTATTATTGTGTTTATGTAAGAAAACAGGAAAAAATAAATATTCATCGATTATTATTAAATTATATGCATTTTTTTTTTGACGAGGGGTACTCGGTGTAACAAAAATCATAAAAAGGGTACACAGATGTCGAAAATTTTGGAAACGCTGTGTTAGAGAGCATCATCAAGAAACCTTCTGAAATCTATGCGGAGCTCTTGTTCACTTGTTGGCTCATTCAAATTAACAATATTTATATTGTATGGCCTTTAAAAACCTGTGGGCAATCAATGGCGTGCATTATTACAGCTGTCATGTACCAAAATCATTGAAAAAGTTAGCGGTGTTCGCACTTCAAATAATAAATAGTACTAAACGTTAAGCAGACTGCGTACTTATATTTTTTGTTAATTCTATAATGCCTCGAATAAATTGACAAAGAAGGTTTTGAAAGTAAATCCGGTGCCTGAAAGTGGGGTGTGGGTGTTGAGAACACGTGGGCAGTGACAGTATGACAGACTTCTATACAATCGAGACGTATTTACGAACAGGCCTTTAAAATGTAAAATACAATAATTAATATTTTAAAATACGTTTATATCCGTTATTTTGTTATTAGTGATATCGTATCCAGAGAATGCTTTAAGTCATTGGTTTCCAACATTTATGTTACTGCGCCTCCCTTGAAGAAAAAAATATCTTCGCGCCTCCCCATCGTTTATTTCATACAGTAATAAAGCCACGTTTTAAAAGGTAAATAAATATTTTGGAATATTCCACGTCTCCCAGGTTGGAAATCGCTGCTTTAAGTTATGAAATAAATGTAATATAAATGAAAATCATACCTAAAAATGGTGTTAGATTACAATCATTAGACTTAAAACATGTTCTCAGGGTTGGGCTGGAGGAGGCTCTCGCGAGCCCCTTGTTAAATATTAATAACACCACCGAGCCCTTTGTTAAATTAAGACAATCAATATTTTCAGATTATATATATAATTCAATTTAAAAACGCAGTGGTGTACATTTATATAGTGTTTCTAACTTATATTTGATGTACGCCGGCTTGAGTATGACGTTTGAAACATGAAATCGAAGCTGAAGGAAAAGAACCAATTTTTTCGTCAATCTTGCAATTTATTTAATATATGCAAATACATGTTTCAGCTATTGATGTTATTTGAAAAACGGTTCATTTCTTATTGTAACAAAACTATAAATAGTAACATTCGATACTGTAATAGTCATTATCTATAGTTGTGTATAAGAATGATACAAAAATCCACCCTTTCCCCAGAACATCGCGAACAGCTTTGAGGATTTAACGAGCCCTTTTTTAAACATATTTGCAGCCCACCACTGCATGTACTCTTAGGTAGCAGTAATATACTGTTAGCTTTGTGAGGATTCAAATTTTAATATTGAAGAAATGCAGTGTGTGTAAAAAATGCGTATGTTAAATTTCGAAATCAACAAGGTTATGTTAGAATTTCTGTCTAAAGTGAAAACAATGTCGAAATAGAAAAGTTCTCTAATTGAGTAAAAGTCCCAAACTTGAATTGTGAGTGGGTTGTCCTGTTTCATGTTAATTATCTCCAAAACACACTTCTGTGGGTTATCAAGTTTTTCACCACAAATCCTTCAATCCCATCAATGTCGTTTGTAATTACTTTTAAATAATTAAAAATGGTATAATGTCAATGTTACTTTGAAAGCGGCCACTTTTTGATAAATAAAAAAGTTTTTCAAGTAAAATCAACAGGTAATTTATATCGATTACCGAAATAATTATTATCATTAAGAATGCGTGACAAATGTCTTATTCTATTAAAATCGGATTGCTGTATCATCATTAGCATAATTATGACACAAGAATACGATGGCTTACCTCACAAATATGATAAAATTTCGACGTTATTACTAAGCTTAAATAATATAATGCAGCAAGAAGTTGGTGATCAAAGTTTCTCAGTCTATTAAAAGTGGTCTGACTTGACGACTATGGCCTTAATTAGTACAGAATAATAATGGAATTAAGAAGATTATTTGTTTCATAATGATACGTTTAATTATAAGAATTACATAAAAGAACTGGATAGTCATCGAAGACTAGAAAAAAGTTAAATGTCAGCTAACACCTTCAATCAATCTATCATTTTAACCTTACCAGATACAAGGAATAGGTTAGCTTGAATGTATGTACGTTTATTAAAGAAAGCATATTAAATATTGTTATGAAGTTGTTATAGCATCACTAACGGTAAGATTGAACAAATTTATATCGATTTCACACCACCTTTTTTAAACTATTACAAGTCAAAAAATTGACATGTTGATTTAACGATGCAGAAAGATTAAAACTGTCATTATTACATTAGCTCTGTTCTTCTGCGTACTTCTGACGGTTTGCAAACTGTTTTCGAAATAGAATCTAAAAGCTTTCAATTCGATTCTTGTTCGAAAACAGTTTGAAAACCGTCAGCAAACCGTCAGAAGTACGCAGAAGGACAGAGCTATTGACAAAGACGTTCACAATTCTTATTCAATTAACGGTTATTTATTATATTGTAATAATATTGGCGGTTGCCTATATTATTACAAAAAGAGTAATGTCTAAATAAGAATGTGCATTTTTGGTCAGATGAACTGTTAATGCAAGCGCAAATAAAAAAAATAGTTATACCAAAATTACTTAGATACATGGCAAGAAATTAAACCGTTAATATATATTTTTTTAAATAGTTTTAAAACTTAAATCAAATTATCCACCTCAAAAAACCATTTTTTTAATTATTTTAAAACAGGGGTTGCGATGTATTATTGTTGTAAAACGTTGGAAAGAAAAAAAAAATTGGAGAACGTGGTATTTTTTTTCATTAGCATCGTGTTTCTACATTAAAATCATATGTATTAATATTGGGCATAATTTCAAGATATATATATATATATTATATACTTCATTGAAATTTAGATATTTTTATAAGTGGGTTGTGAGTTATATAATTTCAATGTGTTTTCATTTAAAACAAACACTGTTGTCAAATAAAAATAATAAAAGATTTTTAGTACTTTTTCCACTTAAAATTTATTTGATCAGGACCGGTTTAGCTCCTCGCGAGCATTATCAACTGATATGAAAAATAAATCAAACAGTCCAAATTCAACAATTAATTTATTTTTCTTATCAGTTGATAATGCTCGCGAGGAGCGAAACCGGTCCTGATCAAATAAAATTTAAGTGGAAAAAGTACTAAATATCTTTTATTATTTGTATTATAATGCCATTCCACCAAGTATTGACAGTGAACACCTTAAAACTTTTGTCAAAAGAAGACTGTTCCAAAGAAACATTGCGTTCTCCTTATAAGCTGAAAATGTTTTTTTTTAAGTCTAAAATTCTTTTCGGACAAATCATTAATTCTAAGTGACATTCTGTTATGCAATGTAAATGAATGCGTACTCTACATTTTATTTGGTACAGTCTTGCATAATTAACTTAACTGCCTTATTTCAAAACTACAAGACTAGGTACAACTTTAAAAGTTCATTAACCACACGCTTAAAGTACGAATGCATGTTACAAAATGCATTATGGATTTTTTTGACAGAAACAGTAGCCGGAACTAATGAATAATCAATAAGAATAAATGATTGCGTATGTCAGACACGTGTCAATTGAATTTGTAAAGAATAACAATTAATTATTGTTCGCTGTACTGTTTTGTACACAGTGACGTTCCTAGGCTATGTGCCGCCCCTAGGCAGACCCCTAAAATAGCGCCCATTTTCTTTCATTCCTTCCCATTATTGTAGGAATAAAATATACACATATATAAATTCGAATCCTCTACTTCTTTACACATACTCAAACAATTTTTTTGTCACTTATTCCGTTTTGCTTTCACGTGATTCATAGTATGTACCCTATTGACAGAGATCCTCACAAATAAATATGATCCAAAAGCCCACATTATTGTTCAATAATTATGAAAAAATAACTATTACCCTCATTACACACCATAAAAAAAAATGTAAATTTTAAATGAACTTAAATAATATAAGTATCGAATCTCGATTTGGTATTTTGTTGATTAAAGACGTTGAGGCATCATATTTATTCTAAATCAAATTCGTGTCAAAAATATTTAGTTACATAAAAAATCTGTGATCATTTGCCGCTCTCTAGAACTTGCCGCCCCTAGGCAACTGCTTACTAGCCTATGCTCTCGGGACGTCCCTGTTTGTACAGAAAAGGATTTGCGATAGTAATTTATCGAACAATAAACAGGGTATTCATAAATTATTTACGACTCCCACGTTGTTTTTAATTCTTCTAGTGATAAACTCGTAAAAAGAAACTTTAACTGACCTAATATTTACTAACAGCATTTAAGGAATTATTTTTGGGATTATTATGATCCAAGCCTGACTATTCTTGTAGAACTTATGAATTGTCGCTTACGTTGTTCTGCCGATTATGGGTCGATATTATCTCCTCCACAGCTGCAATGAAAGACTGGTAAAAAGCTCTCACTTTGGTCTTACCACTGGCGACATTTAAAATGTCCGTGTTCAACAAGAAGTATATTATAATAATTTTGTAATGATTTGAATATTTTTTTTCTGTAAACGATAATGTTTAATTTAAATAATTACAATTTTCTGATTGCGGGTAGCAGGTTTAGCACGCCTGCCAACTTGGGTCGCAAAAATGGCACGGACATAAAAGAAAAATCACGTCTAGGCATTAGAAATGATGACATATCCCTAAAAGGTGTTAGTGTCAGAGCCGCATACAAAATTAACAAATGAGTCTATAAAACGATAATGTGATTTGAAGTTTTTTGTCGCATTCGGTCAATTCATGATTTTTTTTAAACGTGTTAATTGCGCGAGACGATATTTTTTTGAAATAAACCTTTTCCTCACAGACGCCTTAGAATGCAGATAATACTGTGGTACTAAACAAAAGAAATGGTTGGCTAACATTTAGTAAAACATACTATATTAAATTTATAAGATCGATCTTCTTCTGAGTTAAAACAGTAAAAATAATACTCTTAAAACATAAATAAATCAATCACTATTAGATTGATTTTAATTGAGATTTTTTCATTAGAGTATTTAGTACCTATCCACGCACAGACAACACTTATATCCCAGTCGGTCCTAAATTTTTAGGTCGTTTAACTATGAAGCAAAAGGAATCAATTACCTAAAGTGAAATCTTGAGATAATTCACAAATAGGAAAAAAAAACGTTTTTTACTTGGTCAAGCGACAAATGGACAAATTTAATAATGCTATCAATATTATTATAAATCTGATAACAACAATGGGATAAAATGAAAAAATCTATTTTGAACATACAAAATACATACACAGTTGTATTGATTTTTAAAAGACAAGTCAAATCTTTGACGAGAGCTGCTGTGAACCTAAAACGGTTCTTATGTTTATTTTTTTATAATAATTATGAAGTTAACATATGTTTTTGTTATAATGTTTGCCTATCTCGCTGTGAAACTTTAGACAGATTTCACCAACGGAGTCGCAAAATTCTTATCATACATAATAAACAGTGAAATTATTTTTGATTTTTTTTAACCCGTTTAAAAGCAGTCTTGCTTTAATATTATTTGATTTTTCACTGCATTTTTAAAGCATCAGTAGGATAACTAGATATAAATAATAGTAAACTAAAATTTTTCTTTTATGGACATATTAATCCTCTACCATAAACCACAAAAAAAAACTGTAATCAACTATTTTAAAAGTATTGTATGAACTTTAAATTCAATCAACTCGAAACTAGTATTTTTGATTTATCTCACTGTTGCTTTTAGGTAGCGATATACTCATAGTAAATCAATTTCCACAAAGTTACGAGCGAAACCAGTTTATGTTATTACAAAAAATACAGTATAATATATATTCAAATGAAGCCTAGCGTATTTGCCTGATTTTGAATTTTACTTTTAATCAATAAACCATGAAAGTTTTCGGAAAATAAGATATGTTTTGATAATCATAAAAAAACTGGATTTTCTTCGTGAAATATAGGAAATTCATACCTCCTCGATATCCCATTCTACAATAAAAAGTGTGAAAAACTTTTTATGTTGGTATATGAATACTTGAAGTATACCCATACAAAAAAAAACTTTTATGCGAAGTTTTACGAGTGGATTTCAGAGGGATGAAAAATAAAATGTCGGAAAAATAAAATCAAAATAAAAAGAAGTGGGTGGCGCAGACTCAACGCGCTAAATTCTCGCGCGCATTTTCGAACGTTCCAATTTCAAATTCAAATTTATTATTTTACCTCCAGCAAACACCACCTGCCGGACAAATAATAATAAAACACCTGTTCAAAACTTAGACGAAAGAATCAAAATCAACATTCTCCGTGAAATTTAAAGGTGCGTGTGATTTCTTTGATTCTGCGACGGATAATCTAGTATTATGCATTTCTCGCTCTTTTGTATCGATATGAAAGTGATTGCTATCTCGCTCGCTCTTGTTATTTAATAATTTTATACCGGTATTAAGTTTTTGATTTGAAACTCTAAACTGCAATAAAGACAGTTGTGTATCATTTCTAAAAAATATTTAGATTTTAGTAACCTGTTCTCGTTATTTGATATGACGGAATGCACACAGTATAATGCTTTATTTGCTGATTATAGTATTCACAATGAATCCTAAATTCATATTTGTATTTATTTTTAAAATCCATGGTGTTATTATGATTAATAAAAGAAATTACAATGAGAAAACCATAAAATACAGCCCATGAAAATACCACCTGGAATGGTTTCTGAACGTCAAATAGTTACCAGTGTTACCACCAAACAAAACATAGTGTTATTTAAACCCTTTATACTTAAGTACTACTACTGTAAGTCTCCACTTTAGCTTAATTATTCTGTGATGATTTTTGTAATTATGTTTTAGAAGTTATTGACATTTTAATTCCACTCAATTTAGTGGCACTAATTTATATGTTGTACCTCTATTTGCTAATTCATTTCAGTACGAATTGTTTGTTACACCCTATTAATTTTATTTTGTTTTGTACTTAAGTTTATATATTTTTTATAAACATGGACGTATCACAAAAGTAATGAACTTGTTATTTGTAACGTTATTGATATTCATTTGAACCATTTTGGTATAAAATGGAAAACAAATCAGTAAACTTACTATGTAAATATATTTTTACTAGCCATGTCCGCTCCCAATGTGGATCATATGGATTCCCGATGGAGTTTATCTCAACATAAGTGTTTCTACGAGAACTGCTTGTTACTCAGTTGCTCAACCTCTCTTTTTCCAAAGAGAGTAGGAATATAAGGATAGGGCTAGGACAGGACTAGTGGTTAGCTAATCGCTCTCGATACGCCCCGTTCATAGGATAGGATGAGTAGGAGGGGGGAATTCAACACATCACATACATCCATGCCTTCGAACAGAAATTCTTAAATCGATTTAAAAATCAACTGTCCGTACTGGGATTCGAAACCGTGACCTCCGTAACCGAAGCCAACGACGTTGACCACTCGACCACACATGTTATAAATAACATTGTAATATTGTATTATCTTATCATTTGATAATTCTCGTCGTAAGCGAAAGCGATCTTGATCTTATTAATTAAAATTGAGTAATGAGTATTTCATTTCTTTAATATAAAGCCTTTTCACCAAATATTGACAGTGAATACCCTAAAAGTGAATAATAACATAAACTTAACCGTAATGTAATTTATCATCACTGTCTAGCGCTCGTCACTTACACACTTACGACTAGTCAAAGTGTATGTGAATTGCAATGATACAAGCATCAACTTAACTGCTTGTTAATGTAATATTGACAAGATTACAGTCTTTAAATGTGACATAATATAAATTATTATTATGTAGTCAAAACACCTTTTTATAAACCATAACATGCAGTCACAAATGGCAACAAAATATGAAATAACGTACACATATTCATTTATAATGTGTCACTTTTCGCGCCATTATACTATTGACATAAATATACCATAAATAAAAAGTGTTCTCTGCGTAATTATTCATGATGAATTTTTCCCTGGGTATATTCTACCTTCAGATTGGCAACACTTAGGTAAATAAAGAAAGACATAATTTCCTTCAGTTCAAAAAAATGCTTTAGGCTGTAATTTTTAATTAGGCAACACGATTTTTATACTATAATTACAAAGTTTTCGGTACTAATTGCAATTTAATTTTACTGTTGTTTTATTATTATTATTTAATATAAGTAAAAGTATACTGATTTCTTGTATGTAGTAAAAATAAGTAGTTGACTTAGCTAGGAGGCACGCAAGCTATGTCCAGAGGGAGCAATCATGCAAGACACTGTTGCAGGCATAATAGCGTTGGAAATTAAAAAGAAATAATTCATACTCGAATAACTGCTTTTTTACTTCCTACTGTAAATATTTAGACTCTTAAAGGCTTCGTGAAATGAATGATTATATACATAAAAACATTTTGCTATAATGTATTTTGATACATACAACTAGATTCAAAAATACACTCAACTCTTTTTATGCACGGTTTTGAAATAACATGGTTCACTAAAAAGAACAAACACAATATTTCTTACTCGAATTGTTTTTTCGAGCATGATTCCCAGGAAGAATAATAAAAACTAACAGATTTTCTAATAACAAGAAATTAAATAACACACAATATATATTTCTAGCGATGAAAGCAATTTACGTCCAGCCCCTCATAAATGTACGAGTTTGTTATCAAGTAGTGTTATGTGTGAATAAGACTTTCTTGGGTTTTCATTATTACTTTATTTACACGACTTTTTATAATACAATGTTGTTCTTTTTCCAAATAACACTATATTTAAATATAAAAAACCAATCTTGAAATTATTTTACCATCGTTACACGGTATTTTAGTAGACCATATCTACCGCGTAAAATAGAGTTTAATGTTTTGTTTATTTATATGAAAAATATTTATTTTTTAAATCGATGGATACTAATTACATTGAGAAACTCAACTTAAGTACTTCATGTGACAAATGTAAAAATCCAATCGGGTAAATATAATTTAGAACTAAATACGTTGCTATTTTAACCTTATTATAATGGAGTTCTACCAAGTAAATGCCAAGTCAATAAATAAATATAATTTTAAATTAAGTATGATTTCTTAACGCCTGTCGATGACCGGAATATTTTGTGAAAATTGTTATTTTGGGTCATCTGTGAGATCAGGTGACCAAGCGAAAAAGTTTCTCGAGGTAGCATTCGCTCCGCCCTGAGACAAAAACACACCGTAAAAAGTAACGTCACATAAATAATCTATTAAAATTTAAGCATGTTATAAAATACTGTATTTTTTTCAAAAATTCATTTAAAATATAATTTACATAGAAACATGATTGAGTTATAATGATTATAGCTTTAATAATTTATTGAAAGTTTATTAATTTAATCAATAAAAACATGTCTGTGGATTCGTGGATTTGCTGTGTTTTTAGGTGGAGTCGGGAATTATAAATATAAATATATATAAATATAAACATAAATTGTAATAGATTTTGCATATTTTTGTAGTCGGAGTCGGAGTTACGATTTTTCACAACTCCCACTACAGCCCAGTATAAAAATATCTAAAGGAGAGAACAACAAAATATTTTTTATCAATTCATTACTGTTAGACTAAAATTGCATGTTAGTTTGGACATTTAATTTTAATGAATTTATCATATTTAGTAAGGCATGTTTACTTGTAACTATTTAAAATATATATCGACTGTGGAAAAGAAAAGGGACGTATCCCACACATAACAAATTTTACAGGAGACACAAAAAACGTTTCTTTTATGATTTTGGGCAAAGAAAAATTATGAAATATACACAACCTTGAAGTGCACGGTGACTAATAAGCTGGTTTTTTTTATTGACCGAGACTAATATTAATTTAATAAATTGTTCAAGAAAGACATTATTAAGTCCTTTTTCCTCCTGGACGCAATTTTAAGGCAATGCATAAAACGTCTTATCTATCTATTTTTTTTAGTTAGATTTTCTTCATTATATGTTTTCAAAAAACTTGCATCTCATATTGTAAATATTTTAATAGGTAACAAACGCAAAAAATTTCATCTTAAAATAATAATTGGTTAAAATAGATAAGTCAGTGGCCGCAAAGCAGTCTAATTATCGATTTGGTAGATCGACGATACAATATTAAACATTGGTTTTTTTTGATCGTGCTGCCGGAAAAAATCTTTTTTTTTCTTTGAAACTATGAAGTCAACTAACCTGTATGTGGCTGCATCCTAATAAATGACATAATCGTCTAACTATAGTCTACGTCAGTAGTTGTGAAGCAGCGGTTATCGAGCCACTTACGTTTCATGATAAGTTCAGCACATTGTCAAGTGATACTACTTTTTAATTTCTTTAAAAAACTGGAATCCAAAGAGAGAGCGTAATTATTTAACTTATTTACCAACCGTATTTAGTAAACAATTGTTACAATACTATGACTGGTAAACATTTGTACAAAATGATGAAATCTTTTTTTTTAGTTCACAAACGGTGATGTAATATAACCATATGAGTAGGCAGTGGTGTAGTGGTAAATAAAAAGATACCAGGTCGGTCATCGATTTCTTCCCTATTTTTTTGTATATCCGTCCGAAGTTTAAAAAAACCACAAGTCTTAACATTTTTTCATGTGTACATTTACATTTGTAAATCCCGTCGGGTAGATCAATTTTGATATAATGCTTTTAAATTTTATGAATAGTATTTTGAATATATGTATGTACTTGAAAATTATATAACAGGTCAAAAAAGTGGTAGGCGGTAGGTAGGTCGCCGACCTGGCCCCACTACACCACTGTGTGTAGGTATATTTTCTTATTGATTTCCAAAAAAAAAAATAAGAAAAATAGCTGTGGTTTGAATGTATAAAGCTTATATGTTATCTCCCGAATAATAATCAACCGATCAAAAATAATATTTACATGAAGATATATTAACAATTTTGATCAACAAAATCACATATATATATATATATATAGGTAGAATTTAATGGTGTTTAAAATATTGCGGTTATTTATTTTTGACTATTTATGGTGGTAAAATAAAAAATGGAGAAACCACGGTTTGTCGAGCAATGTTTTTATAAGCCAGCTTATACAGAGCAGTGACAGTGTTGTATGTCCACCAACATCGCAAAAGCCTTTCCCGTTTCAACTTCCTGTCATGATGTCGACTCGCAAGACCGGTTTACATCAAGACCAAGGTGTACCAACCACCTATCTACACATCATCTACTCGCTATCCACGGAGCGACTGACCAACGCTACCTGCAAAGACAGCGGTGGTATCATTAAATTTTATGTTTTATTGAAACCCGAACAGACGCTTATAAATACCCGGCAAATGGATGGTTATTCTCGGTCCACCTCTATAAACTTTTATACTGAAGATAATGGCGGTCCAGTTTTAAAAAAATCGTTCGGTCTAATATTTATTATCAACAGCGATCCAGCTGTACGAATTGCCTACATAAACAGTTAGGCCGGCGATAAAATGTTTTGTACAAATTGGCTCAGATTAAACTAAATTCAACGGTTCTATAGAGTATAGATGGTCCCGGTATCGTATTTATACTTGTCATTCTCACCCTATTTCTATTCAACATAACCGAACCTAATCTAAGCCATAATTTCTACTAAGTCTAGCACTCGTTAGTGAGTGTATACACGTATCAATTAATTCATACATTTACTAGTCAACGTGAATTGTATTAATAAGCTTCAACTAAAACTGCTAGTAATTTAATCTAATTAGCTTTAATCCCAGTACGGGCAGTTTTATAAATTGATTTTTCAATCGATTAATGAATTTCTGTTCAAAGGCATGGATGTATGTCATGTCTTGAATTTCCCCCTCCCACCCATCCTATCATATGAACGGGGTGTATCGAGAGCGATAAGCTAACCACTAGTCCTGTCCTAGTCCTTTCCTTCTTTCTATTCCTACTCTCTTTGTAAAAAGAGAGTTTGAGCAACTGAGTAACAAGCAGTTCTCGTAGAAACACTTCTGTTGAGATAAAATCCATTAGGAGTCCATATGCTCCACATTGGGAGCGGACATGGTAAAAAAAAAAAAAAAAATGCTAGTGAATATATACATCGACGAGATTTCACACTTTATCCGTGACATATATAATACACCAACAAATTGACGAAACTACAAAAACATTTTCCTATAAAAATTGTTAATATTACGAAGTGTAGTCAAGGTTTTAATATAAACTTATATTTAGTTTATAATAAATACAAAGTTAAGATGAAAATTTTTTTATAAAAAATATAATGTTTATGCTTACTAGAACTGTAGAAAAAACTTTAAAAACGTGGTTCAAATGCATACATATTTATTTATGTTTTATGTAAATATTGTTAAAATCATTTACATAATTCAAGTTATTTTTTATCAGCTTGCATTAAATGTATAATTAATTGTCGATATTAGCAAGATTAACTTAAGTTAATTTGAAGTGTATTAAAAATGGACAGTTTCGTAATGTGCTATTTTTTTTTTAATATTTATGTTCGTATAAATTATTCAATATCTTATTATTTATTGATTATCAGAATAAGGCTAAAATATATTTTTTTGATATAAAGTAAAAACCGGATATATAGTGTTTTTAAAAAATATTAAATTAAAGACGATGAATGCGGGAGAGCGATAGATTAAGACAGGGCTAGCTAGTGGTTTCCTGCGCCTGTGTGCGCAAAACTAGGACAAAATGAGTGGATATTAATAAAATCATAGTGCGGCGCCTGTGTACGCTTCACGTCAGCCTGTGTGCGTCGCACACTTTGCACACACCACGAGACGGTCTTGGAACGAGGTTATTTTTAACATGTACTTATAATTGACTTAATTAAGTGCATGCATAAATATTCGTATTGTTTGTTATTTTTTAATTATCGATGAATTTAAATGACTTCAGTTAGTTCAAACTTTTTTAAATTCATCTCAGTGTAATTTAATTAACAGATTTTTTGACGTTTAACTAGAATCTTGATATTTCCGTTTTATCCGAAGTCTGTCATATCGAGATTCTGTTGTTTTATGATTTGTAACCAAAGCTAAGAAGTCGGGTAAAAAAACGACAACGAATTGACGTTTTTAATAATTTCCATTTAACTTATAGTTATATATATTTACATTTTGTCTAGTTCAGGGGTGGGGAACCTTTCCATTTAAAAAGGCTACATTTATTCATCAGATTCAACATAAGGCCTCAATAAAGAAAACGTTGACAACGCCCCCTTTTTTCATATAATGGGTTGATTGCGCTCTTATTCCAAAGTGAATATTTTGATCAAGTCAAAAGGCCGCAGGTTCTACTCCACTGGTCTAATTACTAAAATAATGCTAGCACATAGTCATCATTTCACTAATCAATATGATGAATACATAAATATTTTTATTATAAATGGATTCGAGTCCTACGATTTTTACGACTCCAGAAAAACACCCGATTTTACAGCACATTTTTGCTCAAATATTCACTAAGTATGAGAAGTATGCATTCAACTATTTATCACAGTATTCAACCACCGTAACCGCCATTTTGTGAACAATTGTATATTATTTCTTTTTGTGTGTATAATAAAAGTGTCGACAGTTTTAAAGTGCACACAGTAGTATTTATATGTGCGCAATAAAATTACATTTTTATATGCCACATCAATACAAATTACATTTGGTACATACCTTACATGGCAGGCCGCGATTATTCCTATAAACGTGGGCTATATTTTGGTGGGCGGAGCCAACAATGTATGAAAATAAAAATGACAGGAAAAGCTACCGATGTATGTTTCGAGTATCCGAATATTTGAAATTCGAATATATATCTACACTGTTGAGGAACGGTAAAAAGAAGTACGCTTTAGTGGCTCGTATAATTTATTGCTATGACGATACGTTAACTGCTGGACCATTCTTAGTCTCATTCATCTATCTTAAGACATGATGTTGGACCAGTTAACATTTACAACTTTTCAATTCGACTGGTTATGTAACTAATGTAAATTTACCTCAAGTTAATCTTGAGACAGAGACTGAGAGTGACTTACAATAAATTCTCATTGAGTTTTTCTCGTATGATCTTTCAGCTTTAAAATATTTGACGCATTTAGCTGTAATGCCAAATCTTTGAAAAAAAAACCAACCTTACCGTTTGAAATGAAATACTGACGTCTTTATATTTATACTTATCACACATATTTATACTTACCAAATATTAGAATCATACTGACAATTCGCTAAATAAAATTCTGACCATTAAACTGTTTAAAATACTGATCAATAAAATTACTTCCCGTTGAAATACTCGTTTACGAGCGCATAGTTAAAATAGTTTTAAATTATGTTGAAAAAATATTTACCATTAATCTAGGATACATATGTTATGTTTAAACAGTTTGCACCATGAAATTAATTAAACATGAACTATTCAAGTAATCTGAACTCGAGACAACAAACCTGACGGTTTTATGACATTATATCATTAATAATTATAATGGCAATACTTTTTAGGACATCGTGTAGGTATATTTACCGACTAAATTGATTTAACTCCGATCTTGATGTTTTATTCCGATATCACATCCGACGATCAACAGCCAGGCCTCAGAGAAGTTATACATAATGATTATAATTAACACAGTAATTTACACCCACGGTTTATTGGGACTTGAACCCGGCGACTATTGCAATGGATTGGTTTTTGGAAAGTGCCTACACCTGTCATTCTAGTTGCTATAAACAACAGAAAGTCTACGAAAACGGCGTTTTGGAGATCAGCCTACGCCTATATATTTTTTTAATTCGGTTCGTAGATTACATATCGAAAGATTTAAGTATTTGTCGATATATATACATGTCAGTTTTTTTGTCTTAAGTTAACAAAGATCAGTCGTTTTCAACCGATGTTTCTTAACACCCAACGTGAAATAAACAGCGGATGGCTATTTCATTTTGACTTACCTGTACGCAACAGGCCCATGTGAAGCTAATATCCTCCTAATTCTGGTATCTTAACAGAAGTTTTTCTACGAGAACTACTTGTTCCTCAGTGCTCAAACTATCTATGTCCAAGAGTGTGAAAATAAGCTTAGATCTGGGACAGAGCTAGTAATTAACGTATCGCTCTCGCTACACCTCGTTATTTTAGGATTGGAAGGATGTATTGAAAAATGCTGTACGTACTGGGACTCAAACCCGTGAGATTCTTCGCGGAAGCCAATGACGTTAACCACTACTTAATGAACCCGACATATATAATAATTAGTTTGAATCAGGGCTGTGGAGTCGGAGTCGGAGTTAGGAGTTGTGGAGTTTGGGATTTTGTCCGGAGTTTGAGTCGGAATCGAATTTTTTTTATGGTTCATATTTATTTTAAAATATATATATTTAATGATGTGTATTCAAACCATAATAGTCCATAGTGCTGTCACAGAATGCTAGGCTGTCTAAAGATGGTATACATATATACAAATGAAATGATTGAAAAAATTCTTTGGACCTTGTGTTAAAGTTGGAGTCGTCTTTTTTGAATCAAAGTATTATTCTTCGATTTTGTAGTCAAAATTTTAATTATTATGTTATAACCAGGGCGAAGTGGAGTCGGATTCGGAGACGCGGTATATTGGCCAGAGTCGCAGTCGGAGTCATAAAAAATGAGCGGCTCAATTTGTTTTTTGAAAAATATATTTAATGTGTATTCAAACAAAATAGTACAGTGCTGACATTGCATGCTTTGATGACTAAAGATGATCTGATTGTATACATATATATACTATATGTTAAAATGAAATTGTTGAAAAATTTCCTCTGATTCGGAGTCGTCTTTTTTTTACACGACTTCACAGCCCTGGTTATAACCAAGAGATTTTTTGTGGCAAGAATTTGGGAGCCACTGATATTGTATTTTTCGATAGAAATTGATTTAAAAATCTTTCAATACAACATTTATGGATGCAATACGTTAGTCATTGTCTCGGAGACGCACCTATGAATCAAACAGTTCAATCACCTTAGGAAATTGCCAAATAAAAAATTGACATAATCTACGATCTCACGGTGCGGGTTTTTTTTAGTAATTTCAATTATTTTAAAGGTGGCTAGTCATATTCAACGCAACAATTCTAACGACTATAAGAAATATTAGAAATTTAGAAACTCACAAACTAAATCATTTAAAATTAGTACTCACAACTATATTAATAAGATAATGATTCGACTCTGGAACGGCAAAAGACAGTAACACACAGTTTTTTTCAAAACAGCTTTTTTTCGAATCACAGTATGTACAAGTTGGTTTCCCACCACCACCCGTTGTTTATATGCAGCCAACGTTTAATGGCCGCCTTCCACAACAGAAAAAAAAGGAGTCTACCCCTCATATTCATGGCCCGAGCAGAACTGCACGGGACTGATTTTGAACCATGCACTAATGTGCATAAAATAAAAATAAAAGAAAATGTGACTAGCTCAGCCACTTAAATCAATTTGATATTAAGTATCTTGTGTATAGTCCGTATACTGAGAACTCGTCGATGTAGACGAGTTTGACTCTAGAGAGGAATCAAGGTTGTGACGATCCCCATATGAATTGGCAAACTTTTCAAATGCCGTGAAGTTAGCTTTGGTTGCAATCAAGTCAGCGTGGCCTATTGGGCCCGTGTGAGGACGGACCACAGCAAACAATTCTGCTCGTTCGGACTCCATCTCAGGGCAGTCCCACAGAACGTGATTAACGTCCTGCTCGGCATACCCACAAGAGCAGTCCGGCCTTAAAACCAACTTGCCCAGCGCGAATAGTTTAGCATTGAACTTGCCATGGCCGGTTAGAAACTGGCAAGTCCTACAGTTGAAACACGTTCTATCAAAAAGACGTAAGCAGAAAAAACTGAATTAGTAATTTACGTTTTCTTTTAAGTTTGGAAAAAGAAGGGCCTGTTAAAATTGCGATCAGAAGAGACTTTATTAAATTAATATTAGATAAAGTTAATATAGCACAAAGTTTAGTATATTTTATAGTTTGCCTTGGCCCTAAGTCATCAAAAAACGTTTTTTGTGTCTCCTGTAAAATTTGCTTCGGTTGTTGTAGGTTACATCCTTCTTCCTCTCCACAGTTGATATGTAATTACACTCATTTTTTTTTTACAAAGTAGATACGTTAGCAAAGTAGATAGCCGTCTGTGTGGTCGAGTGTTCAGCGTCGTTGGCTTCGGCTACGGAGGTCACGGGTTCGAATCCCAGTACGGACAGTTTTATAAATTGATTTTTCAATCGATATATGAATTTCTGTTCGAAGGCATGGATGTATGTGATGTCTTGAATTCCCACCGCCCACCCATCCTATTCCATGAACGGGGGGGTATCGAGAGCGATTAGCTAACCACTAGTCCTGTCCTAGCCCTATCTTTCTATTCCTACTCTCTTTGGAAAAAGAGAGGTTGAGCAACTGAGTAACAAGCAGTTCTCGTAGAAACACTTATGTTGAGATAAACTCCATTAGGGGTCCATATGCTCCACATTGGGAGCGGACATGGTTAAAAAAAAAAAAAAAAAGATACGTTCCACTAAAAGACGTGTAAAACAGTGATAGAAATCATAAAAAAATTAAAGATTTCTTCCTTGAATTTTAAAACCGTGTTATTTGAAAAAGAACATTGTGGTAAAGAAAATCATGTAAACACAGGCTATAAATAAAGACACATAAGTAAATTCCACAAATTATTTTTCATGATATGTATTTTTATTTTAGAAGAATAGTTAGTTCTATGTATCGCTAGATGGCTGGACTTCCTGCGTTAGAAATTTCTGAAACGTTTAATGTGCGCTGTTTAATTACACGTTATTAGGAATTCAGTTATCCACTTCTATGTTCATTGTTTTTGAGAATCACGTTAGAACAAAATATAAAATACGACAAAAAACGTTGTCGTCTCTCTGCAAAAAACGTTATTTGGAAAATACTATGTTCAATAGTAGTGTGTCAAACACGTACGATCAAACAATATACATATTGTTCAAATATCGTAAAAATAGTAACTGTATAGAAATTATTAATGTATGATATCTGTATTTGAGGCACGTTGAATAAACCGGACAATATTTATTACGTGCACTACATCAGTGCTCCGCAACCGGTGTGCCGTGAGCCAGATACAGGTGTGCCGCGGTCAAATACATAATGAAAAATTATTTTGACCAAGAACATCGGGTTGTGCTGTCAAATATCGAGCCGAATATAAAACCTTTGTGTTCATTGAAACAAGCGCATGTATCACATTAATTAGTTATTACTAGCTGTAAGCCCGTTGACCTCAACGGGGGGATTTTTGTTGCATTTTTAAGAAGTCAGAAAATTACAAACCTATTTATTGAATAAGCCAGAAATTCTAAAAATAAAATAAATATATCTCGGGCCATATATCGACAGCATGCCCTGTAGTATTTAAATTGTAAGTTATTTAATTTTTGGAATAATGTTGAGTTTGCTAACAATTAGTTTTCCTATTAGTAGAAATATACCTCGTAAATTACCTAATTTTTGGAATAATGTTTAAGTTTGCTGACAATTTTTTTCGTAGTGACAAAAATTTCGTAAAATATTAAATCTTTGGAATAATGTTCAAGTTTGCTAACAATCATTTTTCATAGTAGCATAAATCGACCTCGGCGCATATATCGACAGCCCTGCAGTTTTAAATTGTAAATTACTTAATTTTTGAAATAATGTTTAAGTTTGCTAATAATCATTTTTCACATGCAAAATGGTATAAATCAATTGCACATTTTATCAAAACAAAATTATCAATTTTCAATGTTACAATCAAATGCATATTTATCAAATTAATCAGAATAAATTAACTTCACTAATTCACCAAACGGAGCTTATTTTTAGGAATATATGAGTCTTTAAGGGAACCAAACATAAAAATGGTGAAACTTTTCCATTTGACTTTTAAGTGCAATTACGTTTTCAATTAATTTTTGTGGGAACTGTCATCAACTTTTAATTTTATGTGAAAGTTTTTTCAATAAATAAGCATAAAAAAGTAATACAAAATAACTTAGATTATTCCACGTATTGTGCTACAAACTGTGACACGTGTTTCGCCTATTTCAGAGGCATCCTCAGACAGACTTACTTTCAGTAAGTAAAAGTAAGTCTGTCTGAGGATGCCTCTGAAAGAGGCGAAACACGTGTCACAGTTTGTAGCACAATACGTGGAATAATCTAAGTTATTTTTTATTTTATATTCAAATGAACTTCCACAAAGATACCGACGAATCCATCGAAAGCATAAACAATGTATTTTAGAGAAAAAATGATTGAAATTATGCAATAAAAAGGGTGGGTTCAGTTCACTTTTTCCCATCATCCTAACTTGGCTCACTTTGCCGTATTTTAATCTCGTTGACCCCAATCTATCAAACTATTTCGCTTACTTTATTTATATTACTATTTGAGCATAAATTTACCTTGTCCAAAGCATAGACTCGTTTACTCGTTATTTAAAACAAAAGATACAAAACTTTTAAATTATCGGGATAAATTCTAAATACCCTCTGTTAAAAAGTAAAATATTTAATAGCCGTCAGCATATGACACACATGGAATATTTGCATTTAACTGTCGAAACTATATTATGTAAAATATACCACATTCATATTTGACAGACGTCACAATCTTGAATAAAAACAATCGAAGTCAGTTTGTGAATCACAAATATCGTTCCATTTTCAAATGCTTGATTTATATAATGTATTTTTATCGCCTTGATATTTATGACGTTAGCTCAGTTGATAGAGAGCTCGACTGGTAATCCAGAGTTCTGTGTTCGATCCACGGTCGCGGCGTTTTTTTGTATGAAATTTTTTCAGCGATTTGTATCGTCAAATAATAAACAGTGTATTGGGAAAATATGTCTTTAGTATGAATAAAAATATTGCGTCAGCGGAGCTTTGAGAAGGGAGGGGGAAGGGGCAGGGGGAGGGGATATCGCGGACAATCATTCAGACGGACGGACATTATCGAGTATTAATATATAGATTTTATAATAATTATTAAGATAGCATAAAGTAAATATATTATAGTTTTATGTATGTATTATTTTCAAATAAAAAACGAAAATTTATTGTAAAATTTGTGTATCAATTTAATACCTGTATATTTTTGCTTTTGGTGTGCCGCGGAATTCTAGGAAGAATTTTGGTGTGTCGTAGGTGAGAAAAGGTTTCGGAGCACTTCACAACATGACGCGTGATTTTAATGGGTCATTATCTTAGTGTCCGACTGCATAAAATATACAATTTATTTCAGCTATATTATTATGGATTTTATTAACTGTCATTAATAGTTTCATACCAAAAACAAATATGCCATTAACAGCTGAAAATTAATAAAAAAATATATATTAGTTATAACTTAAATTATTTAAATTTGTCTTTCACTCAATTATTCCATTAAATAATAAAATTAATTAATCTTAGATGCGCAAATTATAAAAATAATCAAAACGGTTTCTAAGCGGTCTGTAAATAAATAAGTAAAACATTTCAAATTGATAAATGCAAAATTTGAATTATTATGTAAAACTGCGATACCAATATTAAATTACACGTAACTTTTTTTTACACGTAGATACGTCCCACAAAAAAGTGTAAAATGGTGACGTGGATTATTTTTTTTTTCATAAAAACCGTGTTATTTGAAAATTGCAGGATAGAAAAGGTAATAATAATTAAGGCCCAATAATAATCGCTACTTGATTAAATATGAGGAGTTTTAGGAGGGACTGGACATAAATCGTTTTTATCGCAAGAAATATCTGACACGTCTTATGTGTTAAGATCTAGTATATCCATTTGTTTACGATTACTGTCTTGTGTTTTAAAATTTCTTGTTATAAGAGAAAACTTTATCCATTTCTGTTTTGTTGCGTCTAGGAAACGTGTTAGAAAAATATTTTGTGTAAAAATACAGTTTAGTCGACCGTGTTATTTTTAAGCGATGTAAAAAGAGTTAAGTGTATATAAACAAAAAGAGGACGTCGGTGAGTTAATTTAACTCATGTAATAAATAATTATTAATAATAAATAAATAAATAATAATGCCGCCTACGTGGTCGAGTGGTCAACGTCGTTAGCTTCGGTTACGAGGGGCACGGGTTCAAATCCCGGTGCGGACAGTTTTATAAATTGATTTTTCGATCGATTTATGAATTTCTATTCGCAGGCATGGATGTATGTGATTTCTTCAATTCCCCACTCCCACCCATCCTATCCTATGAACGGGCGTATCGAGAGCGATTAGTTTACCACTAGTCCTGTCCTAGCCCTATCTTTATATCCCTACTCTCTTTGGAAAAAGAGAGGTTGAGCAACTGAGTAACAAGCAGTTCTCGTAGAAACATTTATGTTGAGATAAACTCCATCAGGAGTCCATATGCTCCACATTGGGAGCGGATATGGTTTAAAAAAAAGTGTTCTTTTCATTTCGTGATATTAGTAACATAGAAGGCATGCTTCCGAATAAAAATAAATTAAAGTATAAATTCAGGAAGGGTGAAAACACGCTTGAAGAACGTATGTGTGGTTGTTTTTTTTACTATTCATTATCTAACAATATATAATCAGATTGATTAGATAGAAACCCTGTTCCTAAATAACATAACATTCGTATCGAAAATAAAGAAGAACAATCTCTGAGGGTTAACGAAACCGAATACTTAAAATTTTGTTCACTTGTACCGAACTCGGTAACGGAAAAATAACGCAGTGGTGTTGCATGCAATAAAAAGGCGATACACAAACAGGTAGAAAAATACCATTGATATCTCAGTAACTAGAAGATACTTTTGTGATAGAGTAAATCACCTAACTCCAGGTATTTTCAAAATTCACATCACTTAATTTCAAGAAAAAAAAAGGATGGTAGTTAGATATCAATTCTAGTGAAAACGAGAGAGACGATGCTTTTATCACTAGTATTAAAAAAAGGGTATTATTTGAGTCTAGTTTCTTATACACTTGGTAAGAATAAGTATACTATAAATTTTCAGCAAAGTGAGATTTCATGGATTTACATATCGACTGTGGAAAGAAAAAAAGACGTAACCCACACATATCAAATTTTACAGGTGCTAAAAACGTTTTTTGATGATTTTGTGAAATATGCAAATTATGAATTATACACAACCTTAAAGTGCACGGAGACCGCTAAAGTGGTGTTTATTTAACATAATCTAATATTTATTAGAGAAATCGTCAAGAAAAAACCTTTATTTCAGTATTTTTTCATGGTTTTATTTTTTTTACAGGGTCATCTTTTTCAAACTTAAAAGCTAAATTTAGATACCAATTCGGCATTTGCAGCTTGCATCCTTTTGATAGAACGTGTATCAAGTTTGATACATTGTGATTATCGAAAAAAAACTGTGGGTTACGTCCTTTTTCATTTTCACAGTCGATATCTATTAAAATGATGCGTAAAGAACATTGATGGAGAAATGTGTCAATTTTCGCCAAATCCAATGCAAAAGAATGACTTTTTAGTTGACTCGAATAGCAATTACTACTCTTATATTTCGAAGATATCTAATGAAATAAGTTAAATATTAAACGCATTACCTATATATGCTACGTGCATATACTGTATTTTATATGTATTCGATAGATAAACATTGGTTTGTATAGTCTCAATATTGTCATTTTTGTCAGCTCCGTTGCGCAGTGGTCAACGTCTTTGGCTTCCGTAACAGATCTCACGGGTTCAGGTCAAATAACGAAAAGCAATTTTTCAATGTATTAATCGATTTCTGTTCAAAAGCATGATTATTTTTCATCTCTAAAAACTCTCACACATTATTTCAACACTAAAAAAACAGGATTAGTCCTGTCCAAACCCTATAAATGTATCTATATTCTCTTTGAAAACGATAAGTTTAACAACAGAATGAAAAGCAGTCATTTGTGGAGGAAGTCTGTTGAGATATCTCCATTAGGAGGCCATATACTTCACTGGGAGCGGACATGAATTAAAAAAATATAGCTATTTTCTAACAATTTATTTTAATTTCGTTTATATATTGGCTTATTATCATTACTAGTTATTCAAAGCACGTAATATTTGATTATTATATGGAATTAAAAAATAAAAACACATTGAAATTCAATAGGAGATAAATACCAAAAATATACATAAATACTTTTAAATAGTACACCGGTTGATTATTTCAACCGAAAAACTGATTTCAAAAAGGTAATTTCCCACTCAATGTTATCGTCTACGTTTTTTATTTGTTTGTCTATCGAAAAGAGCAGCCGTCACTGGCCGAAACCCTATTTAATCGACGTTATAAAAAAAGACAACTTATCCCGGAGGCGTCACACGGTTGGAAATAAAATGTAAAAAAATGCATTAACTTACCTGTCAGAAGCATAAGGGTGACCGCCATGTTGTTTGAAGGTCTAGCGGCAACCATCTTGGCCGGATGTGGCCGAAAGTTGGCCACGAAATTCGTTAGAATCCTCATACGATTGTATCACAAATGATCCTCCTTGCACATTTCAATAAATTCACACTAAAACTTATTATTTAACCACTGTTTATTTCACTTTAACTTGTCACATAGACGAAAGACGTTTCGAGATCCTTTACATAAACTGTAGGAAAGAATTCTTCACAATATGAATCAAGACACTTGATATGTGATTGTATTGTGTTTATATTGTCAACTGGTACACTTTTTAGTTCTTGTTATTTGCTCTCAGATCTGAAACAAATAAAATACAAATCATACTTTTAATCACGAAGATTCTTATTCGGATATTATTGTATCAACAAATGGAGCAATATACGATATCTCAGCAATACAAAACAATAGGTTAGACATATATAAAATACAAATGAAGCGATCATAGTCACTTGCCAAAAAATATGACAAAAGAAAAAAAAAACATGAAGATTGGTTTACATGGCAAAAATATTAAACCAATCTAAACATCCAACTCAAAATAACGAGGCGTATTTATTAGCTTACTAGTCCTGCCCTAGCCCTACTGTTCTGTCTTTAGTAGAAGTAACAAGAACTATTGTTCAGATATCTCCATTAGAGACCATATCGTCGGTAATTTTCTACAACCTATATCTTACAAAGTACAAGTTTTCAGCAGACACATAGATGTACTTTATTCTAAGTTTGCTTTTACTTTATTAATGGTTTTTTCCTCAATATATTTGAGGATAGTGTTAAGAAAGGAAGCTGAAACGTTTCGGTCCATGCCATCTTCTCCTTCATGCCAAACATAGAGTAAGTGACCATGTGACCATGACCTATTTTATAATATATTTTTTTGGGATACGAGTTAATGGAATGTGTGTATTAAATTTCTGAATTCATTACATCAAAAAAGTCAAAATAGACAAAAGTTGAGATACGCGCTTGTAGAAAATTAACAACGATATGCTTCACATTGAGAGCAGAAATGATTTTTTAACAAATATTGAATATTTAAAAGAAAAAAATATAAATTGTGGAGAAGGTTGTTGTTATTATTAGTATATTAGAATATTCCAGAAGCTTTCTTTACTATTTCTGACTGACTTGATTTATATATAATAACAAACAAAAGGAAAAACGTATTTTAACCAACAAACTAGGTATGTACATAATTTTCATTTCTCATTAATTTATTGAAAATTAAATTTAATAAATACAGTATTTTAAATTATATATTTTGGAAATTAAAATATATAATTTCGTACAAAGCGATTGTCCAACAACCACTTACCCACCCTTGTATTTTAATAATCCTTCAATCAGACCCTTTTCGAAAATTAACTCAAAAGAAGCACCTACAAAATACTATTTTTCAAAACACTGACTAGTAATTCAAAAGTGTGACATGGTCAAAGAGAAGTTCTCAGCTCGTTTAATTTACTAACACAATTAGCTCTTTTAAATTGAAAATTAAATCAAAGCACGTAATTGAAATCCGTCAATATTGTCATTCAGTAATATAAATTTGAGATATTTTAAAGGCGTCGACGGCTGATTTATCTGTCACTGTGTGCAAATATTCCCGAATTATTATTTGTAACAGGAGACGTATTTGTTAAAACGTAATTAATTTAGTTTGAATCAATAACTAACTGGTAGGATACGGCCGCGCAAATCCTGGATAATTTTCATAATCTAGATTGATAGGATTAAAATTTACTGCGGTTGTTTTGACACAACTATACGGGTATACATAATAGAATCCATTATATGCCTACTCGTCTATGTGGTGTGTGTGTAAGCCACGAGCAGAAATACACTTGATTTGAAATTTACCACTATGTGTATAATGTCATATTATTCTTTTAAACTGCAATAAATAAACAATAGATAAATTCACAAATTGTGAGATATTCAACGCGAACAACTAATTTAAATAAAACATAACTAATAAAGCATTTTTTTTATTGATACCAATTTTGTTTTTTTTTTATATACAAAACTATAAATGTTATCATAATATTGTATATAAAGGGTCCGCCATCTAACATTTTTTTTTAACTAGTGCTTTTTTCGTGAATGGTAACACTTAGCTCATGTCTGATTTGACAGATAATTAGTTTTATCCTTCCGCTGAACGAATATGGTTGTGTATACGCTTGACCAACGCTGGGAAATATTGCGACATTACTTTGAAAATCATGGAAATGTTGCAGAATGTGTGCGAAAATTGCGTACGGATTTTGGAAGAAAAGAAGCACCGTCAGCTCCGTATGTTCGTTATCTTGTGAAGAAAGTGAAAGAAACTGGCATCCTCATCGATAAACCAAAGCGTGAAAAGCCAAAAACAGTGCGTACACCCGAGAATATTGCTGCTGTGGCAGAAAGTGTGCGTGAAGCGCCATCAACATCAATTCACCGTCGTTCTCAAGAATTGAACATTTCGGAGACATCATTGAGACGAATTTTGCATAAAGACCTTGGTATGACGCCATACAAAGTCCAATTGGCTCAGGAGTTGAAGCCAACTGACCATTCAATGCGTTTTCGCTTTGCTAAGTGTGCCTGCGATCGACTTACAGAAGATGCCGATTTTGCCAAAAAAATCACCTTTTCAGATGAAGCTCATTTTGATCTTGGCGGGTATGTAAACAAGCAAAATTGTCGCATTTGGGGCACAGAAAACCCGCACGCATACATTGAAAAGCCGATACACCCAAAACGAGTCACTGTTTGGTGCGTATTTTGGTCCAGAGGCATAATTGGGCCATTTTTGTTCGAAAATGAGCAAGGAGTGGCCGTTACAGTCAATGGCGATCGTTATCGGGCCATGTTGAACGAATTTTTGTTCACAAAAATTGAAGAGGAGGATATTGGCAACATTTGGTTTCAACAGGACGGCGCTACGTGCCACACAGCCGAAGCTACACTCGATGTTTTGCGCCCTGTTTTTGAAGATCGCATTATCAGCCGCAAAGCTGATGTCGTTTGGCCACCTCGGAGCTGTGATTTGACACCGCTGGACTATTATTTGTGGGGTGCCGTCAAAGATAAGTGTTACGCCGACAAGCCAGAGACAATTGACGCTTTAAAGGACAATATTCGTGAAGCCACTGGTGAAATACAGCTGCACACAATCGATAATGTGCTTAAAAATTGGACCGATCGTGTAGGCTACTGCATGGCCAGCCGAGGCAGCTATTTGAATGAAATTATTTTTCATTATTAACCGGAAGGATTGTACTTTCAAATAAAAAAAGAAATTTGAGAAAATATTCAGTAGTATTTTTTTATTGCATTTTCAAAAAAAAAAAAGTTATTTGGCGGACCCTTTATTACCATTAAAATATTGGTGATAGTAAATTAAGGTATATTTAAGAGTTTTTCTTTATACGTTAATCAGTTAGTGTTATAATTGAATCATCGAGTTGCAAAAACCACTTTGAAAGCTTTTTTTAAGACCGAGTAATTCACGAAAAACTGCATAAATGTATTACATTTCTGTTATTGCGTTATCAAATGTTATATAGCAATTTAATTTGTATACAGATAACGTGTATTGTTTTTATTCGAAAAAATTCTCAAAATAAGTGGCTTTTTTTAATGATCAAAATTTTCGAAACGATTTCTTCACCAGATAGAATGGAATTTAAAGTTCTCGCCCGCGTTACAAGATAGAATTTAAGCTAATGACAAAGATAGCGTTCACATGCCATTTTCGTAAAAAAAGTTTAGAGTGGTTTTTGGAACTCGATGATTCAATAATCTAATGATTGGATTCTAATCGATCAAAAATTTATTCAAGCATGTATGACAATAGAAAAAAATAGTTATCGAAAATATTTTACTGTAGAATACTGTTAGAAAATGAAGCTCCCGTAATCCAGGTATTGCTATGCATGTTCACTAGGAAGCGAAACGTGTCACAAGCAGAATTTAATAGTGCATAATACATTTTATATTAAATTCGAAGAACTATCGAAGCAGACACTGCGTAGGTATTTTATAATAGTATTATTAAAAAAAAAACAATTACTATCATAACGATAATTTTACGCAAGTTTTATAATAGATGGCTTGTTTAATTCAATCATTCAAAAATATGGTGATTTGAGCAACCAAATTACATCACAGAAAGATCTCAGATGGATGGAAGGCAGGTATAAGTATGTTTTAATACATACCTCTTTCTTAAACAGCTATTTATTGCAGAGCCATTAGAGTAGGTGTGACACCGATTGTACACCAATAAAAAATACACAGTTAAGTTTGTTAATCACCAAATCACGGTTTTCTTTAATAAACTAGACGAAGAAACACAAGATGGTGACATCTATCTAATCTTATAAGACCGTCAGCGATTTTAATTATGGGCCGCGCGACATTTTCGGATAATGCCGTACAAAATGATCTTTGAATTTTCGTAGAATAAAATATTAATTTTAATTTTATTGGAGGCGAATATCTGCTGTCATTCTGATTCCACATTTTATTGGGATTAAAACTGTCAAATGAATTTTCGTAGAATTAATCTATAGAGCATATTATGAAATATGCGGTCTTTTTTATAGGTAAAGTTTTAAGTCGTGATAATATTTTTTTAATACTGACAACGGAAAGATAAAAAATAACTCAATATAAAACAAGAGCCGATATCATTCTATTTCTATCTATTTCAGTAGACGAATTTCACGCTATAACTTTATTGACTACGTGCAACATACAAACAAAACCTTAAATTTGAAACGTTCAAATTATGTGCAATCACACAAATTTTGTCACTAACGGCCTGGCTTTCGTCTTTCGGCATCTTCAGGCGTTCAAGTGCACGGATGAACTTGAACTGACAAACGAAATCTGTCGATAAAAAGGTTAAGCTCAATATCAATTAAATCTAAGCGGTTGTCTCAACATCACATATTGTGTGTATGCAGCATTGTTCCAAAGCCACCTTTCATAACGCAATAACGACCAAGAAAAGAATCAAATTTACTCGTCATTTTCTTGGTCAGAAGCAGAGCTGCACGGGATCGATCTTTTGCCGCCTGTGTGGTCGAGTGGTCAACATCGTTGGCTACCGCTACGGAGGGCACGGGTTCGAATCCCAGTACGGACAGTTTTATAAATTGATTTTTCAATCGATTTATGAATTTCTGTTCGAAGGCATGGATTTATGTTATGTCTTGAATTCCCCCCTCGCAAGCAACCTATTCTATGAACGGGGTGTATCGAGAGCGATTAGCTAACCACTAGTCCTATCCTAGCCCTTTCCTTCTATTCCTACCCTCTTTGGAAAAAGAGAGGTTGAGCAACTGAGTAACAAGCAGTTCTCGTAGAAACATTTCTGTTGAGATAAACTCCATTAGGAGTTCATGTCCGCTTCCAATATGGAGCATAAAAAAAACTGAGAATTAAGAAGAAAAAATGAGAATTGAGAATTGAGTGGCGTAACCTTAGTTTTGGTGGCATTAAGTATCATTTGTATCCGTACACTGAAAATCAGCCGTAATAGTAAAGTTAAATCTGACTACGAAGAATATTCTGCTCCCCACATGATGTTGCAAATTTATCGAATACCTCAAAGCTGGCCTTGGTTAAGAGAAGGTCAGTGTGACCTATTGGGCCCGTGTTAGGACGGACCGCAGGAATGAGCTCTGTCCGCTTGGCATTCATCTCAAGTAAGTCCTACATTAAGTGTTTAGTAACTTTTAATCCAGATTATCTAGACCAAATGGTCGGTTATAAGCTGGCAATCCTAGAGCCTAGTAGCAAGACTATATTGAGTTATTATATCTAATGAAATAAGATCTGATATTTTCCACCATTTGTATTTGTTACAGTGACGATTCATGTTAATTTATTTTATGCTTTTTAACGATTTTTGTATAAATTCTTGTTATGATTCTTTTTATAGATAAGATACCTTGTTTATTAGTTACATTGCATTATATAAAAATAACCCTGTTTTGGATTTATCTTTCATCAGTTGATATTGCTCGCGATAGGAAAAACCAGTCATATTAAATTATGTGGAACTCCTACAAAAAGAGATGTGTTATATTTTAAAATATAATACATTTGACTTAAATCAAGAATTAAAAGTTGTCGCCTTACAGTGATACTTGCAGCCCATTTTAACATTTTATGTTATCGAAATTTACGTTTAATAATTTTAATATATTTTTTTAATAAATTTCATCTTTCTGCAGTTTTCTTCTAAATATTACTCAATATCTGCTTTAACCATTAGTATTTTTATTATTTTATTAAGGATTGACGTATTTCACTAGTGACGTTTCTAGTCTATGTGCCGCCCCTTGGCAAAGCTTAAAATAGCATTCTTTCTTATTTTATTTAAGTGACATTACATATTATTCTCTAACGCCATACGAGTATAAGTATTTTCATTTTTGTCGATAAATATACCTGTATCTGTATAAATATATCTGTATACCCATCGGTCATAATATTACCATTGAAAATGTATTTTTTAACATTTATTAATGCAATACATTATCTAAATATAATATTTATGAACCAAATTTGTGGGTCTAAAATATTAAGTAATTTTTAAAAAAAATCTGTGATCATTTTTCGCTCCCTAGGCATTGCCGCCCCTAGGCAACTGCACACTTGCCTATGCCCACGAGACGTCCCTGTATTTCACGTTCCACCGTTAATTGGTCGTATACGAATTATTCAGGAAATTACACTTGCATATAGAATTTGGAAGTGATTTTAACGATTTTAACAATTTTATCTTTCAATAATTTGCAAATATTATACTACTTTTTATCCTGAAATGACCACAGTTCCACTCCTAATATCACCATACACTACTAACCCTGGTCGAGCTTGCAGTAAGGTTATATTTTTTAAGAAGCTTGATTGAAACTAAATTGACACCAGTCCAATGGTCAATCGAGAGGCCATGGTGTGTTTTTTTATGAATTAACTTACTATTTGCTGACCGGTGAATTCATTTTAGGAAACGAGCGGACAGTTACAAGTTGAATTTGCGATTCATCTGAGTATTAATTACATTTCTATCGACAGATATGGCGGCACCAAAGTTGGATTATACGAGAACGCCCCCACAATTTATCATTAAAGTGACATCATGTCATATTATAGATAAACATTTTTTTTTTTTAAATACGTTATTTGGAAAGAGTTATCTGAATTTCCACAGTTCTGTTAATATGTAGTAAGTCACTTTTACAGTGTTCACTGTCAATACTTAGTGGAAAGGCATTATATTACAAAAAACACAATATACCTTTGTACTTCTTTCCACTTTTATTGAGCAATATCAAGACCGGACTGACAACTCAGTTGACAATGCTTGTTACGAGGGAAACCGGTAATGATCTTGATAAATAAAAGTGTAAATAGGTACAAAGGAATATTGTGTTTTTTTTTAACAAGTTTTACACGATAACGCAAATAGAGTTCAACATTTAATCCATTTTTGACCAGTGTTCCAATATTGGAACAATTAGTATTTTTACTTCCACTCCATTTATGCACGACACAATAAAAGTTGAAATTGTATTAGTCTCAATCAGTCTACAGCTAGCAAGTGTAGGGATCGTTTCGTGTAGTATTTTTTCAGATTTGAACCTGTCTGAGTGAACAGTGTTTTTTTATTTGCATAAATTGCAGGCAAATTCAGGAAAAATTCGGGCAAAAATGGGTTAAATACTAAATCTTGTTAAGTAAAGTAATTGGAAAGTTTGCGGATTGATACGAATGACAATTATAAATAAATCTCTTCAATAATTTAAGATTTCGAATGACGGTGCTTGGTAGGACTTCAATATTAAATTTAAATCACTTGTTATTTAAAAAATGAATATGATATTAATTTTCCGAGTTGGTAAAAACAATGCGTAAAAATTGATATCATTTGGGTTGTTTTAAGCATTCTTTTGCTTAAGTTTAAACTAAGTGTTTTTTTTAAGCAATGTCTGTAATTCTATTTATTTGGTTATTGAGAAACTTTGTATTATTTATCATTAGTTGTAACATATATATCACAAACAATGAAAAACAGCCTTTTTTTTAAATTTACCTGAGTCGTTAAGTTTTCCAAAGTTTACCGTAGGTACTTAAATATCTACAACAAAAGAACAGATTTACAAAGTATTGATATATTCATGAGCTTTTATTAACAGTATTTAATTTTTTTGTAATAAATATCATTTTAAATATTTTTACCATCTATTTCACTGTGAGATTTAATGAATTAAACGTCTTTTCTCCGACACTATTTGAGTTGAAGAAATTAACATAATTTATAAAGTCCAACCTTTTAGTCTTAACTCAAAAAAAGTGGGATTCACTAACCATTTTCAGTAAGTGATTTAAATATTTACAGAAATTGTTACGTCGATCCTGTTTAAAAGTTATGTTTCTACTTAAAATCTGCCATTCAAAATAATTATACGGAGAATAATAGCTTTACATGTCCTTCACTTTTCAATACTCCCACAATAAATCAATTTATATATTGGTAAAAACAAAAATCTGATCTAAGTAGAGTTAATTTTTATTTTATTGTCATAGTTTCTGTATCTTGTAATTTTATTGATTTTTATTCATGTTATCTATTTTCAATTCTTTCCGCGCTGTTTCTTTTAAATAGATTTGTTTTTATGTTATGATTGTATCCCGAGTGCCTTACATCGTTTTGAATAGAAAATAAAACGCCGAGAAGAATTTATCGAATTGGAAAATAGGAAAATCTTTTCAATATCTTTCGCGAAAAGTCACTTTGTAAGTTCGTATATTTAATAAGTGTTTCTTTCTATAATCGTATTTTCTGATGTTTGATTCAAGAAAACAAAAAAAAAACACTAGTAAACAGTTAAACCTAATGAATAGAATATAAAACTTTAATTATAAGTGGACTGGTAATTTAATTTTAAATCTTATTAAGTATACTTTAGTTAAGTATATAATTCGTAGCATATATTTTATAAATTATATTTATTTCACAGAAGTATCATCTTTGGTTAGTTTGGGCGCTGAATATTCGTATAGAAACCAGTCAAGTTTGTTTTCTTGGATGGTGAAAGATTAAAAACCACTTAACTAAGTTAGTAAAAGAATGGTTCATAAATTTTAAAAGAAGTTGATCAATAAAATTACCATTTAAATTATCAATGAAATAAGTGAATGATTTTAAATATATTTACACTCAAATTAACTCACGATGATTATCAGAAAATTGAGTAAAGCATTTTGTTGTACTACCGATAATAAATATTTCCATAAAAAAAAATTGTAAATGATTGTGATTTTAAATATTTTTATTTCAGAGCCGACAGTGACCAAGTACGTATTAACGATTATTGTTAGAAAATACTCCCTAGAATATTTTACACAGAGGAACGTAGATTTAAAATTGTTTGTTATATATTTCACATCAAAGTTTTTTTATAATATATAAATAACAATATAATACAATATATATTTCAGCTTAGTTTTTTATAAGTAATTAACATATTTTACACATTAAATATGTAATTGTTATAAAAATTGTAAACCTAATAATGATATCATGTGTTTGTTTGGGCACAATTCAAATGGTGGTTCTTTTTTAAAGTATGGTGAATAGTTCCACTGATAATGAATTGTAAATACGTACCAATTGTAAATTAATTAAAAAATAATGTATTATCCAGTCAAAAACAACACTGTTTTTTTTCACTGTGTATTTTACCACAACACTACCCTCGGCAGTAGATAGATCTCATTAATTCACAGTGCCTATCCGAAAATGTCATCTCACAATATTTAATTTTAGTTTTAATAGGCGTAACAAGTGTACATTCATATTTTTCACATTACACTAATAATACGCATTCACAAAAACCCAATTTGAGGTTATTTATTACAGATTCACTTCGGAAATCAGATCAAAATGAGAGAAGAAAACGGATTCTGGGCAGATTGTAAACAAGACAGCATTTTTTGAGAGAAGTCTTTGATATATCACTGTCATTGAAATTTTTAACGTTATACATTCACATTTAAGTTTGATTTAGTCCGTTCTAGTAGAATATAAGTAATTTTCACGTTTTTATGTGCGAAATACACGCGCGCTTACCGGTACGATTAAAAAACCGGCAACTCACTACGAAACACGCAGCGCGGAGGCTTTTCTGGGACTAAAGATGGGGTTCGTTGCTAAAGTATCCGAGCTCTATATCAGGCAAGTTCGATTTTTGTCTCGCTGCGTCTCACTTGCGTGTGTGAGAGGAAGCGAGATATGTAGACTCCCGGACGAAAAACAGGGCTGCCTCATATAATAAAAATCCAATAAGATTTGGCTTTTTACTATGAAAGGGTCTAATCGTATAATATTGTCAATTCCTTTACGGAAAATGTATTCTTCATATGAGGTTGATAACCTTCGGTAAATTTTGACTTAAAATTTATATGCTTTCTTAAAATATAAAAAAAAAATATTTAAAACAAGATTTATGTTGTTGAGGTTGATAGGTTTATTTTATGCGTAAACCTTGTTGTGTTCGGTATGATGATCGTTCTGAAAGAGACGAAACACGTGTCACACTATGAAATAACAACACGTGGAATAACAAAGGGATCAAATTTAATTGTGTATTATTAAGGTTGTTATCGTTTTAATATGAAATTATAATTGTTAAAATTATATTATAGTAACAGAAATTTCTGAGAATAAAAAATGTATCTTAATTTGTTTTCATTGATTTGACACGTCTTGCTAATCAACCCTTGTCCGGTAATATCGTCGTATACTCTGTGATAAAGCTTTTTGAAATTAGTATTTTTTTTATTAGAATGTTTATCGTTATGTTGTCATTTATTGAAAAAATTCTTGAATTATCTTGAGTTATAAAACTACAACGATGAAATTATTGTTAAATTAGTATTTTTTTACCAACTTCCATTTTATTAAAAAATTGGAAGATATTAAAATTCTCACAAATGTATGAAATTCTATAAAAAATCTTGTACTTAACTTTTCGTCGAAATATTTGATTTGGCGAGATAAACAATTGGACAAACATAAAGTTGACACCAGAGGCTTCTTCAACTACTGTATCTCTTTTCTATTTGACTAAGCATCTTTTTTTTTTATAAATAACATAATGTTTTCAAATAATGTTTTCTAATTTTCTTATAATTAGATATACGGTAATAATTATAGTCTAATTAAACGATTCGCGATTGCTAACCCTTGCTCCAGCTTCGCACAGAAGCGACTGGAAACGAAGTCGCGCGAGATGGCGCGAACAAACACGAACGGATGCTGCAACGCACGTCAAGCGGGTGAGTGGTATTATTTGTTTTTTTTTTATTACAAATCCATGTTCTTTGACGACATCTACAAAGTCCATGCACTACTATTTACTTTTATGTTTTATTGACCGCATCTAATTGATGACCAGAAATTATTGTGGTGGCAATATTCAAAACCAGTAATACCTATTGGAAATATTAAATTTATAATACGATTACAATATCATTTATTCTGTATTCAAAACTGATATCCAAATGAACCGCTATTTTCAAGGATGGTGTTTTTCTTATACAAAATTTTAAACAAATTAGAATACATAATGCTTATATCAATTAATTGTGTTGGTATTTTCATTTCGGTATATGCAGTGGTGTAGTGGGGCCAGGTCGGCGACCTGGCACCTGAAAATGAGCCCTGCCACCTTTTTGACTTGTAACATATTTTTTAAAATTTTTATTGATTTAATTCTTAAAACATGTGGTTATTTAACTTCGGACGGATATAAAAAAATCAATGACCGACCCGGTACCTATTTATTTACCACTACACCACTGGGTATATGTAAGCTTAGTGGCGGATTACCCAATAAATGTATAAGCGAATTAGGAGCGCGCTTGGAGCCTCCAAATCTTAAGAGCCTCAAAAATGGCTTATATTACATAACTTGTATACTTTTAGTTCAGACTTTAATATATTTTTATTATTTTACATGTAATTTTCTGCGGTTTTTGTGTTATCCGAAAAACGGGGCCTTCAAGTTGAATTGCGCCTGGGCCTCCCATGTGCCTAATCTGCCACTGAGTAGGCTAACCATAATCATGAAGCCTTAAATCGGGACATGAGCGGAAGCTAGGGGCAAAAGAAACAGAAAATACTCTTCATTGTTCTTTAGAAGTAGGTAACTATAATTATTTAGGTTTATAAGTTTAAATCATTTTATTTGTACATCGTACCAGTCGCACTTCTCGCTGAAGTGATATTTTTTTATTATTTACCATTTATAAACTTAATATCATTTTTTAAGTTTTTTTCGGTTAAGCCGGGATTTAGAGTAAACATACATTTATAAGGAGTAGTATATTATTTTATTATGTATAAATTTTGAGAAAGCTAACTAAGGTTATTTATAATAAATCAACAAATACTCGAATATATCTACCTAACATAAAAATATTAGCATGTTTTACTAATGTTTCAAATATTATCTTTGTTTAGACGCAAATCGTATATCTTATAAATTGACTTTTTATGCCATTATTATCATTTTTGATATATCGAAGCATTTTTCAGAATATAGTATATGATGTATTTTTATTATTTTCTATACATAATACTAATTGATTTTATCACATTATTTCGCACAGAAACAGCACCATCAGAAATATTGGCATTATCTATAGAAGTTTAGGGTCATTCATATCTGGCTGGATTCACGTACGATTCTTGTTTGCCAAAATGTATTGCATTGAATTCAATGTGATAAAATTCTCAAATATTATTGGGTATGATATTTTGATAAAGAAATTATTTGACCATACCGCTTATCCGACTCTTATACCATAAATAATTTCAGTATAATGTGTTTGTATGAAACCGATTCGTATGATCGATGTATTATAAATAAATGTGTTGGTCAATCGCCATTTAAATCTGTCATAACATTTACGATAAAAACAACGGTGACTATATGGAAATTCATTTTAAATATAAAATTTAATGTTATCACTTTGTTGTTATACTGATTGTGTTATTATTTATTATCAGTTTGACGATGCTTCCCAGATATACAAAACACATGTTATTGTAAGTATCAAAAAAAGTGAAATAAAATTATCATCTATCATAATTATCATAAATTATGTCTACATATGTCTGCTTGCAAGCACTCGACTTTTTTAATAGTTTGTTTTACGAATATATTAAATTTGTTTGTCAATATAACCTAAATGTATTAAATGAATATTGACACTAAAATTGATGTGGACATTTAATACAATAATTTATTAACTAATAGGGTAAAAATAGCAACGTATTTAGTTTTTACGTTAGTATAATGGAGGTCTACCAAGTAAATGCCATGTCAATGAATAATACAATATTTTTTATCAGTTGCCCTAAATTATCAGGTCAAAATATTGCGATTACTCATATGGGGTATATAAATAAAAAAAAATATCTACGCATTTATTATTAGATGATTTTTAAAAAACGATGATTTGCCATACAAAGACTTTTCCAGTTCATCCAAACACTATTATTTTTATAAGCAATAGATATTTGTTTCGTATTTATTTCGTGCCGGTTATAATTAATATAAATAAAATATGTTATGTGCGCTGCTATATCAACCTACTTCCCTTCAAACAAACAGCAGAACACGTTTGGTTCACGAACCGGACTGACATCCCGCCAGGCTTACGACCCGATCGCGTCCGAGCTCTCGCGTAAGTAGCCGACTCGGTCGCGCGCGTAGCAACCGGTATACGAGCTTTGCGAACGGAACCGATCTCTCACGAAGCTCTCCGACGGACGGCGGAGACCTACGAGAGCTTTTCCGATCCAAAGCAAAGTGTGGCTGTCACACGACCGCTGAGTGTTCGGACAGGAGTGCTCTCGATCTTGTCGTGCTTCCAAAACTTTGAGAGGTAGCGACACGAATTCTATTTAGCCTATTGTTGCTACATAATAATATATACCTACCAGGTTTTCTTTAAGCACGATTTTTTACACGTCATAGAAATGATAGTCAGTGAAAATATACCGTTTTTTAACACTGGAAATTATATTGTTTATATAAGTTAATGAGGATTATATTTGTACGCCAATGAATAAATATATTGTTTTAAGCATTTCCGCTCTCAATGCATATAACCTCCTAATGGAGATATCAGAAAAACATAATCTACGAGAACTGTTTGTTACTCAGTCTTTCAACTTCACTAATAGCTATTGTTACACCCAATTAATGAAGGACCAGAAGGATGGGAGGAGAGAAAATGATGTGAATTGACATCACAAACACTCAGTCTTTGGTCACAACTTTTTTAATTGAATAATTATCAAATTCACTGTGATTTTATCGGAAATCAAACCCAGACATGCGTGATCGGTAGAGCAAGCTCTAACCAACTGGGCCACAGTAGGCGACATGAATTCGGTGTATTTTTACTATGCAGGATCTGAACTTATGAACAGAATATTTTCAATGACTTTAGCGGTAACTTTGTGTAAATTCCATTTCAACATAAAAAAAAATAATAGTAACTTTTTTATCAGTAACATTTAATAACGGTGCCGTTGGTTTTAAACCAAAATGACAAATACATGGGTATATTAAATTTGAATTTTGCACTCTTGAAGATGAAAAACCCGGGTCTTCGGAGGCAAAACTTGTGTGAATGTACATAATTTGAACGATTCAAATTTAATATTTAAATTCCACCTTCAGTCGAAATCTTAAATTAAAAATTGATTTTGTTGCAATAGTTTTGAGAATAAAACACTACATCATCTCAAATATGTTTGGTTATACTAACCATACATGGTTAGCATTATCCCCATAACCTTATGATAGCTTATCATTTTTTTACTAGAACAGTGCTTTCGCTTGTCTGATATAATTAAATCTTCTAGCATAACTCTTTTACAAACGCTGATAAAAGGATTTAATGTACCAAAAGGGTCAAATGCGTTTCACAGTTTGAGGGCATATTCGACAAAGTATTTATTGTTTATCTCGTGTTTAGGTCAAGATAAATACAGGTACGGTGTACCCAACTGCTTCTATGGACAGGTATTTATAGACGTTCCTTTGGTTCCAGTCGTCTTTCACACAAACACTAAGATAATCTTAATAATACAAAGCAGGCAAGTATTTATTTATATATAGGTATTTGTTAATTTTAATCCATTTAAAAACATTTCATTCTTTTTTTTCATATTTTGAAAGACTTTAATTCAGTTTTATGTGAGATTCATAGTTGAAAGGGAAAAGATTATCTATTAAATATTTTTTTTGTAGACAATAAGTCCAGGCCCGAATCTCGATAGTCTTTACTCGTTACAGCTGTTAATAACCGCCCTGATTCCGGTTCGAGGGCCGGACGAGATATCGTTCCAACCAAACTCTTACATGCGAATATACACTGAATCTGTTTAATTCAGAGGCGGGGAAACTTTTCTTCTCTAAAGGCCGCATTCATCTTTCGGATTCGACACAAGGCCGCAGCAAACATAGGACGGGATTGATTAATATTCAATCCCTTACCCTACTTTTCCCACAGATATATCCAAACCTCGTTTTGTTTTTTTAGCTCACCGAAGAAAATGAAATCCTCAATGCGCTATACTTTTCCCCCAGATATCTCCAAACCTGGTTTTTTTTTTTAGCTCACCGGAGAATTTGAAATCCTCAATTCGCTATACTTTTTTCCCAGATATCTCCAAACCTCGTTTTTCCAGAATTGGCCAGAAGGCCGCACCGGAGTTGTCAAAAGGCCTCGGGTTCCCCATCTCTGTTTTAATTGATACTTCAATTAAATATTCTTTTATAAGTTAATATTTTACGTCACAAAAAACATGTTTTATTACTAGTATTATATATGTTTATAATATAAACTTAGTACATCAATGTTAATTTAACATATATTCAGTGGAGGATTACCCTATAAGTGAATGAGGCGCGCGCTTGGGGCCTCCAAATTATAGGGGCCTAATAAATAGCTTATATTTAATAACCCATATACTTTTTAATCAGATTTAATTTAATTTAAAGTATTTTACTTGGAGTTTTCTGACGTTTTATGTTTTGCGAAAAAGGGACCTCTAAATTTTATTGCACCTGGCGCCTCTCTTATGCTTAATCCGCCACTGCAGCTCTTTGTTATTTTGTAATTTGATTAAAATCAACGTACTATAGGTAGAGCATTAGCTTTGATTTTGGCTAGGTTGGCCAATATGGCACCCCTTTATGTCATAATTTTATTATGAGCGTCCGGCGACGGCCCTGAAAGCTTCGCTCCCTTGAAAATGTCGCTTTGCCAATGCCTTCATACGGCCCTGACTATATATCTAACGGATTAATAACCGATGTATAAAAAACTTATTTTCGGATAGCGAAAAAGCTTTTGAAGAATTTTTAATTACTGATTAAATTATCGATATTGTAAAAAAAATACATTTTTTTTTTTTTAGTGATGTTGTGAATTGGACATTTTTTGCGTAACTATTTTTATTATTATCGTTCTACATATTTTATAACAAAATTAGTTATTTTATGCGGAACATAATTTATTCGTTTTAGATTGAGCCTGATATATATTTTTTTTTCAAAACAATATTCATTAATTTTGTTACATTTCGGATAAAAATTATCCAACACTAATTCACCCCACCCTACAGTGATTCAGCTTTAGTGATTCTTAGAGACAGAAATGCATTTATATTTATTTTATGTAATTCTCCCAAAAAATATTCATGTCCGCTACCAGTGTGGAGCATATGGTCTCGGTATTTGATTCATATTCCGTTGCATTAAAAATTGAAAATATTATACATTTTTTATCCATGTCTGCTCCCAATGTGGAGCATATGGCCTCATAATGGAATTATCTTAACAGAAGTTTTTTTCTACCAGAACTGCTTGTTACTCCGTCACTCAACCTCACTTTTTTTCAAAGTGAGTAAGTAGTAAGGGAAAGAAGGATAAGGCTATAACAGGACTAGTGGTTAACTAATCGCTATTTCTACGCCCAGTTATTAAGGGATCAGGAGGATGGGAGGAGAATAAAATATTGTGAATTTGTATTACAAACACCCAGTCTTCGATCACAACTTTGAATTGAATAATTCTTGAATTCACTGTAATCTTACCGGGAATCGAACCCAGACCTGGGTGATCGGTAGAGCAAGCTCTAACCAACTGGACCACATCAGGCGATACATCTCAACAATTAACTACCTACTAAACAACTTTATCTCCTTTTATCATTGATATTTCAATAGTACGGTTTCATTTATTTCTCTTATATTGATTTTATATCGTGTTTCACACGCTAAAAGGAAGTTGTTTAAATGATGCCAGGTCAAGTTCATATTAAACTTTAACGGTAATCAAGACGTGTTTATACGTCAATATATTTGTTCGATTATTGTTAGTTATGGCTTTTATGCTTATTGATCTTTTCGATTTATATTAATTACAAATATTTAAGAATATTTATTTAATATCTTTGTTTTATAACAATAATATCACTTTTTGTTGTTGTGATGGCATACAAAAATACTTATATACAGCGGCAGATCCAGATATCATCCCAGGAAGAGGCAATTCAATTTTAAAATAAACATGATACATAAATTATACATTATAAATTGATGATTTTAAACTAATATACCTGTATAAAAATACATAATTAGGTATGCTTTCTATAAAACATAGTAAACTACACAATTAAACAGCCCATTTCACAATATAGTTTTAATAAATTATACTTTTTAGGGGGCATGGCCCCCATGCTCCTCCCTGGATCCACCAATACTTCATATTACAGCTGTATCAAGTTTACATCTTCATACTCTATTACATCTTTAAAGAAAATATTGACTAATCACAATACCAATATTTATCTATGTTCTCTGAAACTATCGTTAGTTAAAATATTAAGCAAATACCCACTCGTTCAATATTCACTGTAGAAAATTTATAACGAATATGCATTATTATAAAAAAAATCCATGTCCGCACACATTGTGGAGAATATGGTCTAGTAATGGAAGTTTATCTCTAAAGACGTTTTTTCTATGAGAATTGTTTTTTACTAAATTGGTCAAACTATATTTTTGCGAAGAGTGTACAGATATAAGATAAAAGAATATATCTAGGAAAGAACTAGTCTTTAAAGTTTATATTTAGGATTGAAATGGTCGAAGGGAATTTTTTGATCAGAAATCGATATATCGGTTGAAAAACTACTTTTTGTACTGGTACTCGAAACCGTGGGATCTGTCACGGAAGCCAACGACGTTGACCGCTGCACCATGAACCCGACGAATATAATGTTGTAAAGTTTTTTTATAGATTCTTATAAAAATGACAATACAGCCAATAACAATGCACCAAATTGAATCATCATACGAGATATACGTGATGAATTTTTTTTATAAGTCACTCGAGATCAACTTGAGAGGGATAGATATTACAAAAACATTTGTCGTATGAGCTTTCCGGGAGTTGAACCCAGACCCGTCTGTGCGCTATTCAAAGCTCTTACCAATAAGACCACATATGCCGACAATGTTGAATTTAATAACAGTTCTTTTTTGCAAGGAAATCCTTGTCAACAATATTGTGAATGTTTTGACGTCACGTTCGCTCAATATTTATTTGCTCCACTGACCAATAAATTACGAATCTGTGCGAAATGATATTTCAAAAGTGCAATGATACTTGTAGTAACAATGCGTCACTGAATTTAAACATCAAAATACATATTGTGATACTTAGACTTTTTTATCAGTAATAAAAGTTTTCAAGTAGATTAGTATATTTCAGTACAATTTAAACCAGGGCTGAAGAATCAGTGGTTTTCTGTGTACGTTTATTATATGTGGCTCTTTTTTTAAAAATAATTTGAAATGATTATCAAAAATGATTGAACTCCTCATGAGATAGAGACAACAGCTGTTTGTACTAATTCTGCTTTTTAAAATATGCTGTTAATGTTGTCGTGATGATTTTTAAAATAAAATAAATTCCCAGCGATCGCATCGAAAAAAAAACTTATATGATTATATTATAGTTACCCCTTTACCAACTTAACCCCTTAATTGTGACGCATGTTTTGCCTCTTTGAGAAACATTTTCAGACTATGTATATTTTCAATATATTTATTTAAAAATTATATATTGATTGTAACCTTTACTTATAAATTACAAAAGAGCTAGCTAGAAACAATAACAGTACTTACTAAATAACATTAACCTTTCCCTTACTATGCAAAAAAAAGCACAAGCTCCTGAGCTGTGTATCTGTTACATATCAGGCAAACGGGAGTGAATCATGACAATTATATAACACTACTACAACAGTACTACATATAATTGTCATGATTCACTCCTGTTTGCCTGATGTGTAACGGATACACAGCTCAGGAGTTTGCGCTTTTTTCGCATAGTAAGGGAAGGGTTAATAACACAATCGGTGGAAAAACAATGTTATCCAATTTAATATAATATTTCAATTGAATCCCTTGGAATATCATTTTTTACATTTTTTTTATTTAAACAATTGATGAAAACTTTTAATGCGGTCGTGATTGATTATAACCGGCTCCTCAATCGAGCTGTTGGTTAGCCCTGGTTGATACGATCCGTTCACCCCTGTTTCAACTTGACGTAATAATACGGCAGGCGCAATCCTATTGATGTGTGGATTTCTTTATCGTTTCCTGGAAAATGTATGTCGTTCAAACAACGTTTTGTTTTTAATCTTGTTCTCACGATTCTTAATCTAAATAACAAACTTCAAAATCACACTCGGCGCTGATTGGCGTGATTACGAGTTCAATCCACTTTTTACAGCACGAACGAACGAATACCTGCTTCCTTACTGGGCTATTTTTTTTAAATATTGATATATGAAACGGAAGCGGAAATAAGTAAATTATCTTAATTACATATTTATTATAAATAGATAATATAAAACACAATTCGTAGTAATTATCCTTCTTTTTGTGTGATGCATCAAAACTGGTTTTACTCAGCATTTTCAGCTGATGTAAAAATAAAATTGAACACAGTTGTTTATTCATAAATAGTTTATGTGATTAACAACTGGTCCTCTAACTACTCGAATGGGCCTATGATGAAAAAATATTCGTACAACCATTATCACGTTTAAATACATTATTATACAAACATCCTATTAAAAATCTTATTCCAAATATATCAGAGAAAATAAGACTACACGAGAAAAATGCTTTAGATAATTATTGATAACAAATGTATTTGAAATTTTGTATAACTATTTTTATTAATGAAGTAAACATATATCCACCATAACGTCTACACAGCCAAGGCGACAGATAATTTGAAATTTAAAGATCACATGCGATACACTTAATCGAGAATAGTTTTCTGCTATGCACTCATGATCAACACGAGTAAAATAGACGTCATAAACATTCATAAATTGAATAAAATATATTTGATATTGACTATACTAGATCTTGAACGCAAACCAATGCTCCCTCTAAGACAGAAGTTAGCTGCGTGGAAATTTCAAAGGCTGCGCGATCCAATCAAATATTAATTGAATAGTTGTCTTGGAGTGCGCGCCAGCCCGAAATGAGTGCGCGGAGGCTTTCAAACTGTTGTGCGGCCACGCGCAGCTTAGAGGGAATGCTAACGCAGACCTCGATTGCTAGGTTGAAGTTCTTTCTACTAGACGACACTATGATTCACCATTTAGCCTGAAATCTTCTTACATTCAAATGGTATTATCTTAGACTACGTAACATGTTTTAAATGGTGATATAACGTTGAAAAAATCTTACCGTGAAAGATAGTTACGCCACCAATTTACGACCAAAGCCACTCGGAACATTGACTCGTTAACTCTGGCGCCAGAAACCTACTTCGGCTTCCTGCATCTGAAAAAAAAGACTACTAATCGTCGAGCGTTGCGGATGCCTTTTCTGAAATAATACAGGTTTGCTAAGTGAAGACTCACAATATGGATTAAATTAAAATATTATTCAACGCTATATTTTCTGAAGCATCTTATTTGTAAATATTTCAATAATCATTTAAAATAATATCGTCATTCAAGTCTGCGAATTACGTAGCTACGAAAACACTGAAATTGAGTCGTAAAATTGATTTGTATATAGTTTTTTTATTATTCGCTTGCTAAGCTCTACTGCAAGGTAAAACTATCTAAGTATTTAGTTTAACAATAATTGTATGATACATTTGCTAATTTTTTCTGCTTCAGCTAATTCTGGCTATGTCGTGTAGACGTAATAGTTATCAACTTTATGGTGTAATTCTTGTAAGCTTCAATACTTTGATATTTTTTAATGATTATGCTTTTTCTTAATTTCAATTAATATTGAGTATGTACTTCGTTGTTTTACGCCAAGCAGTGAAAAATGTATCAGATTTCAAAAATAAAATAAAAAAATTAAAACTGCTAGTATGCGTTTCGAAGAAAACGAATATTTCTTCATAGTTTTTATTTATTAATGAAAATTACAGAAATACTCACGGAATATTCCCAATGTCTGTTCAGTCACTTGATGAAAGGTGAACCTTTATAATGAAACACTGAAATATTTTAATTTAAAAAAAAATGCCTTATTTAAAAGAAAAATCTTACATTTAAAATTATAAGCTTCTGCATCAACAAGATTAGTATAATATAATAACTAGACAGTATACAAAAAATCTACCATATCTTTTATTATAAACGGTAAAAGAAACTGAATAAAACTATAATTCGCTATTTGAAAAGTACAACATAAAATTTAAATTTTAGCTGTCTCAAAACTAGTATTTTCGACTTATTCCACTGTTTATTTAGAGTAGTGAAATGCGTATTTACGCAATTGATTAAAAAATATGAATTTTGAAATTTAATTTGATGATTTAATACATGTTCATGGATGGTATCGTGTGTTAATTTTTATATACGTAGGCTTTGATTGTCGTTTTTAATATAAATTAATATTGAAATATATATAGCCGGAATAGATTTATATGTCAGGCGGAGGATCGCTTGGGCATTGCTATTTTGAAAATTATTATTCGAGCAGATTTATTTGTACGGCAGCACTGGCACTCAGAACGTCCTTCTTATAAATTTACATTAATCGAAATTGTGTAAAACTTTTTGGAAATTCTAAACACGAAGACCTTTAATTAAAACGCCGCCGTAAAGAAACCAATTCGAGAAAAGGGGACACCAGACCTAGTGAAACTATTGCATTTGTTTTCATATAAAATATTTCGAATAATTTTCTTTTTAGGTCGTATTTACATTTCAAATATCCTGCCAATGGTAGATCCCAAGAGTGATGTTACATAAAACCTATATTCATCTTCGTAACACATTTGGCACATGGCCAAATTCAAAAATAACCTACAATCCAAATGCGACAACCATGTTAGCTACGGCGTGACCAAAAGTTGTTTTTCTTTGCGAATTGGAGATGGGTAACTAGATAAGATACTTATTTATAAACAGTTCATTGTTTGTATGTATTAATATATCACAGAAATCAATTATGAGCAATTTTGAAATGGATATATTTTTTATTTATTCTGTATCCATTCAGAGACTACTCGACATATTCTCCATTATTCATTAATTTTATATTAGTCAGATAATGGAATATGATATTGCGTATCGACCAGTTTCAGAAAAACGCTGTTCAAAAAATTAACTGTGCTCATTTTGGTTTGACAAATGTAATCTATTTTTTAAAAGAAGTTTTACATAATTTTTGACTAAATGCCCAATATTTATTGCTACTATGGTCTCCAATCCTGGGATCCTGTCAAATTTTGGGATTGAGGATAGCAAGTGAAAAAATTTAAAAGTGACGGCAAGCTAAGTCTCTCAATTTCGGAATCCAAAAAATTGTCAATTCCAGGATTAAAAAAAGAGTCCTGATCGGATACTCTAATTGCTACCGAAGCGTTTTTTGTGATGTTCATTATTTTTTTTATTATTATTTGTGTGTAATTTAAAATAATAAATATAAAGAAAATAACGTCACCGTACCAACTGGCAGAAGTTGGTAAGTAACAAATTGATATCTCTAAGCTTCTGAGTAAACAGCAAATGAAAAATTTGAGGGTGTAGGATAAAGCCTCTAGTCTCGATATTTTTTGTTATATAGTTATATTTTCTGTATATGTATGCCTATCTGACACAAATACAGACAAACATTAATATCCTGTGACAATTGTATCATTTAAATCAGCATTAATAATAATAATCTTAAAAATATTATTTTTTTGTCTTACTTGCAATAAATGCACCAACTGTGCTATTTAAAAATTAGAATTAATATCCGAGAATTTCTTTTTGTACTTTCCACATGCCAACGTTTGCCAGTACAATAAATGATTCTTATTTTTATATACCATTTAAAATATCAGACGGCCATTCTCGACCTACATCCCCACTCCTGGAAAATATTGCATAATATTACTGTGCGCTTTTGTCGGGGTTGTACTACGCGCTACCCTTGGCGCACAAACGTCGGGGCGCTAATGTCGGGGTGCCGATATTAATGTTGAGTCAAATACTTGAATGTTTGTTTCCCTTACTACACTACGTATATCTGAAAACGGGGTATAGGCAACGTTCCCTCTAATTTTTGTATTGTGTGTGCGGACCATCAACTTCTGCGAGGAGTAAATTTTCAGCAAAATAAAAAATGTGCGCGAATATAAAAATTTGGTGAAATAAGCTTATTTTTGCAATGTTTCAGTGTGCGGGGATGGAAAAATGTGTGCGGGCACATTTTGGGAGCTGTGCGCGCGCACACGCGCACACCTTAGCGGGAACATTGGGTATAGGGAAAGCGAATGCTCATCCATCTACCAATTTCATCACCCTTACTGAAAAAAAAACAAATATACATTCTTTTTAACATGGTTATATATTATCATCAATTGATAAAAAAGACAATCGGATCATATTATAAAAAGTTCTAGAAAATCTTAAGTTGTTGCTTCAGTGGATTTTTTCATATTAATTTAATTTGGATGAAACACAATATTTTTATATTTCAATTCATTACTTTGAGCCTTTTAAAGTTTTCGCTGAGAACTTATAAACAAAATTTAGTTTTGAAGCTTTTGTGTGGTTGAGATTGTTTTTCTTATTTCAACAATTCAATTTAATTTTCCAATGTCGGTTTTTTGAAATCTACATATTAACTACATATTGGAGAACGCGACTCGCTGTTCGGCATTTCTGCCAGCGTCTAAATTTCAAAGTCTTCCTTTACGGTTTCTTGGTCGAAATCAGTTCTTTACAAATCGTCCTACCACATCTTTTACAAAGTGGTCTGCTGAATTTTAAAATGTCCCTTTCGTGTTACACAGAAACGAATCGAGCATATTTATTATTGTGCGGCTTCAATCATATTCATTCGGAATATATATTTACTGTATATTTGTAGCTTTACACCCACAACATTTAAAAACAAAACTGTATTATTTAAATTTTTAAATTTTTGATAAATTGACCTCCATTATATATCTTTGTCGCGATTGGCTTAAAATCGTCACTATTTCATTTCTTTGTAGGTGATGTTTTATCTCAGAGAATATTCACAATATGGTAATATAAATACTGCAGGGCTTTCGATATATTCCCCGAGGTCTATTTCTGCTACTACGAAAAATGATTGTTAGCAAACTTAAACATTTCAATTATTATAAAAATTATATTATATACAATTTTAATACTGCAGGGGAGGGCTGTCGATATATGCCCTGAGATATATTTCTTTAACTTTTAGAATTTCTAGCTTATTCAATAAATAGGTTTGTAATTTATTTTTCACGCCAGTAAATTTTCTGACTACTTAAAAATGCAAAAAAATCCCCCCGTTGAGCTCAACGGGCTTACAGCTAGTGATTATTAATTACTTTTGGGCGAAGAAATTAAAACTTTTTCTATCGATAAAGTGATGATGTTGTATTGTTCATAAGAAATACGGTATCCAATCAGAATTTAAAAATCATTATATTTTAATCTTATCTTGCCAAATCATTTTTTAATTATTAAATAATTATTAAAAAATAATTGTATAGAATTTGTGAAGACCAGTGCAGTAGTGGGGGGAGGGTATGTGGGAGTAAACGCCGTATGCCTTTTGAAATGACGTATACTCTCTGATTATATTAAAATATTCTAGCATCAGACAAAAGCAACACGTACCGTATGACACAAAATGTGCGTTATCATAAAAATAAGACATATACCCTCTGCAAAGCTTACGACTACACCACTGAAAATAAAAAAAATGTGAATTAAAAATTGGGACGTAGTTCTTACTTAGCCATTAATTCATTCAATATTATTTATTTGAAACTAAATACTTCGCCATTTAAAGTTCCTTTGAATACTAAATTAGCAATAAACATTGGAAAGCTGACTTAACGAAAAGTTTTAACAAGGACTATTTGTGTGAATCGTTACTAAAACATAAAAATTACAGTTAAAATACTCAGGCGACCGATAGTTTTACTTGTTGAATTGTTAATTTAGAGAAAGCGTAGAATAATTTTCAATGGAAATAACTAGATATTATTTATGAAGCCTGCTAAGCCTCAAATGCCGCAATATTCCCGACCACTTGAAATCCATTGTGTCAAATAATGCCGATAATAAATATGGCGTTATATCGCATTGGTGACCATTTTACAATAATCATGTCATTAAAATCTGTGAGCCAATTAAAATTAACTGCACAGTGTTCGCGAATAGAAATAATATTTATTTACATATTACTGCAAAGTGCACTCTGAATGCGGGTCTGTTTTTTTTACTAAGTACTAACTGACATTAAACGATATTATATTACCATTGCATTACATTTTGGTCTAGTTTTATATAAAATTGCCAAACATAAATATACTTTTACAATATTATATATTTATAATACATTAATCGCATTTTAATTGTTGTAATGAAGAAACCACTTTATTTAAGAATGCCTACGCTTTATAAACTAATACTGTTTCAACATTGTTCTTTTGAATCCAGAATTCTCATCGTATTTTGCTTAAATTATTTTTCTTTGGGAATTTTATGGGTCTTAAACTTTTGTTTCTTTTGCAAACTATTTTTGTGAGTAGATTTTAAACTCAATTTATAGACACAATGTGAATACTTTGGTACAAGAGTAAAAGTTGATATAATACTTAATAAAAAAATCCGAGATTTATCTAATGATAACTTTGTTTTTAAAAATGCTATTCAATTAACTAAACAACAGTTAAAATGTGACAACTTTTTGACGAATTTTCGACATTTAGTATTTTTAGAGATATTTTTTATTACAAACTAATTCAGTATCGTATTAATATGTATGTCTAATGTGCAAATTTGATAAATTTCTTGACTCTCTTAAAGATTCTTTCAACTAAGACTTCAGTTTTTCATTATTGTCCGTTGTAATTAATCAATCAATGATGATTAATTACAACGTTAAATTCACGTTAATTGTACATAGTAATACTTTCTATGGTTTTTATCTGTCATTGTAAATACAGGTATGCAGTAAATACCTCTAAATCACTTGCTCGAAATATAAGTTATTTGTCGAGCAATTGCTCTATTTTCAGTAGCTCGAATTTGGCTTTTTAGACGAAAACTGGATTATTGTGAAATACTATTACAAAATAGTAGATTACTCGGCATTCTTTTACATCTAATGTATCGATTAGTTTATTTTTTATCATATTACATATTATTGACTGTACCTTTTATCAAAGATTGTACTATTTGTTTTGGTCTTATGTCAGTCCTAGGATAATGGTAATAATAATGCAGTACATGTTGTTGACTATCACCAGGAGAGCTCAAAACATATACATATATATACACCTACATAAATATATATGGAATAAAACGTTTTTGCGAACGCGATAACTGGTATAATTCGTATTGGATCAAAATTAAACTTTTGAAACAAATGATTTACTAAATATCTCGGATGACAGTTGCTTAATGTTTTCATATATAAAGTCTTTGTATGATTTTTCGTCACATTTCGAGCAAATTCCATTAACAATATTAGTAATTGGTTTCTCAAAAAACTTATACTTCGAGCAATTTACCTAGAATTCTACGTGCACATGCTATCTTTTAAAATTGTTAAGATTGAAGGTGGTGTCGAAGCGTGAAATGTTTGTTGATTCAAACTAAAACTAATTTTATGGTCTCTCTTTCTTCAAGCATGGTAAGTATCAGTGCTTTAATTATTTCAGAAAAATAAAGATTCAAAACAGCGATTTAGAGATGAAATTATTTAGGCAGAGGTAATAGATTGCAAAATGTGACAATCGGAAAAGGGTCCAAAAATCTCGGACGATTATTAATCAAATTAATTATACTCATATCTTTCTACGCCATTATCTTGCGTAAGCGTGAAAAATACGTTCTTCCTTATTCATATTACATTATTATAAAGTAATCTATCTTATGGCAATTTTTTCCCTCTCAGAAGTTTTAGTTTGTCGAAGGAATCATCCGCACTCTGTTGGGAAAACTTCCTTTCTAACTTACTTGTGGAATTCTCATTATAACTTTGTTTAGGTATATTTAGTTTTCGGACAACACCACTTATTGCAGTACCGTGCTAAGACAAGGGTACGTCAAGTAAAATCATTTTGACGTTAAAACAATGAAGAGTCCCAAATCGAGAAATTCAAATTCGTAATATCGTACTTAATTAAACATTAATTGTTTTAACCGAGTAGTTTGAGGTGAACATTTAAAATCTTACACACATGTGTTCAACTATTATATCTGTAACGATATTGGTTTATATTTTTTTTTTTGTTTGCACACTTAAACCTTACAAATATATTGATCTGTATTTACACATTATACTGGTATAACAGATAACAAGGCAGTTTTTTTTATATTGTTGGGTCTCCAATTTGTATAATATCAAATTTTTATTTCTGTACAAGTGAGATAAACTCCACTTCGTCAATTGCTGTCAAATTGAGATATCGAATAAATAAAGTGCATAGTTTCTCGAGCTTTTTGAGATCGTGGTCTCTTTTGAGTCTCATATTTTTCCTTGGCTCCATACCCGTGTACTTATTAGTTTGGGATCCCGGGATTGATGACTTGAAAAAGGTGAGAAATTGAAAGATTCCAAAATAGTTTTCAATTCGCTCGATGACTTTAAAAAGTTGGGAATCGACGGATTCTACAATTATTGTAAAATGTGGGAGGTTTTTTTTTAGTTGTCTTCTCCAAAAAAGTAGCAAATTTACGTGTGTGTAAATTAATGTGATATATTTTTTTAAGCTAATTTATTAATGTTTTTATGAATAAAATGCATTGTTCAAATACAAAATGTGCAATTTATTCCACAGCACAGCTTAGGGCAGAGGTGGGGAACCTTTTCTTCTCTAAAAGCCGCATTCATTTTTCTGATTCGACATAAGGTCGCAGTAAAGATTGACTATTTTTTCCCAGATTATCTCCAAACCTCGTTTTTTTTTTAGCTCACCGAAGAATTTGAAATCCTCAATTCGCTATACTTTTACCTCAGATTATCTTCATACCTCGTTTTTCCGAATTAACGAATTACAGATATTCAAAATTGGCCAGAAGGCCGCACCAGAGTAGCTAAAAGACCGCAGGATCCCCAGGGGATATTTTCTCTGTGACCTCCTTGGAACATGCTGTGGACACTAGTTGAGAAACACTGATGTGGTGTACCACGCATGTACAGATTTTTTCGTACTAAAAAAATAACTGACTTTCAATTTCTATGACATTATTATTTTAAAAATTATATTTTATGAGTTAATTTACAGAAAGTAGATGCAAGAATTTGTTAGTATAAAATTAAAATAACATTGTTTTTTTTTTAGTTTGATATCAGATCAGTCTATACAGTAATACAGATAGAAAGTTAAAGTTTTGTAATAATTCGACTATACCAAACGTTCGATTGATCTATTTTGTCTAAAATTTCTTTGGCAGTTAGACTCATCCCGGTCTCACAATTAACTTTAAAATTCAACTGAGATTTGTACGGGTTATGTGAAATTATAAAAAACAATATTTAGTTATTTTCATGACTAAATAATAAAATAACTACGCCACTGGGTGAATCTAAAACTTTGTTCACTTCATATTAGGTATTATTAGTTCCGGCTACTGCTGGAAACTCTCCTCTTTGTGCAGGATTCCATAAGCAGTAATGCTCGCGTCTACTTTAGTAGTATTCAAATAATTGAAACTACCTCTTTTAATTAAACATTTTTACTTGGGTTTCTTGACTACGCCAATGCATAAATAACTTTTTCTTAGAAATAATTTAAAATAGTTAAAATCATATCCGTCATATTCAAACTCAATGAAAACTTTTAAAAATCGTTTTGATCTGAATAAATGTGATCAATTCTTTCTTTAATAAAATATATTTGAATGCTATATTTATGACTTATTTTAATTCCAGTAAAAAGAATACACAAGTAAAAGAAACAATGATTGGCTTGAACTTTTTTTCCAAAAAAATATTAGTTAGCATTTTTTAAAAGTAGTAAGCTGGACCGGCGTTAGATATTTAGCCGCCCCAGGAATGATTGTTTTTTCCCACCCCAGTTATGAAATTCCATTAGACGCTTAGGTATTTGGCCACCTCACAAAATTAACAATTGGCGGATGCTACAGGCGGTCCCCTGCTCCGCTTGCACGTAGTGCAGACACTGGCAGTAAGTAAGGCAAGTAGTAAGGGGTTAAAACGGTTTCATTGTATAAAATATTAAGGATATGTCGATTGTCTTTTCTAAAACGCACATTCAAATCAATTCATTAACATTGATACTTTTGGGTATCTAGTTGCCAAAGATTGAGTTGATTGTTTGTAATCATTGTTTTTTTTTTAATGAAAAAAAATTCTCTTGATTTTGTCAGTTTCGTAATTGGTCGGTACTGTTCACCAGTGAAGCATTTTTTTTTAAATTGAACAATGTTCCAGTATAAAAAGTAAAAGGGTATATAAGACACTGTTGCCAAGGGTGACCTTGATATTGGGCTCACACGATTCTAGTAGACAAGATAGTTCTTGACCTAAATTACTAGCACAGGCTTTTGACAGTTTACAGTGGAGGGACAGTACGGAGTAAGGTGTCTCGGCAATTCAAATTATTAGATATGTCAAATAGTTTATTTATCTACTGTGCCAACTTCTGAAGTAACTTTGTATCCTTCACATAACATATTATTGTGTGTGCTTAACTTTGCTGTCACGGTAGATTTCATCGTCAACTAATAATAAAGGTTATAAGCAACACTCAACTTTTTGATAGTTTACTTGATCGCAGTGTAATAAATTCAAATAAAATTGTTTTTTAAATAACATATATATGTAAATGAGTAAAGAAAAAAGGCACAAGTTGCATGTAAATAAGTAATTGTAAATTACTGGAAAGAACATACTATTAGTTGAATACCTTCTTCTCGACTACGGCGAAAACGAATATTTGCATTTTAGTTTAACAAGATTTATAAATAAAACATGTTTACTGTTTTTTTTTTCAGAATAATGTAAAATGAATCATTATTTTTAATGTACGAACATATGTTTTATAGCACAATAGGTCAACAGGTGTTGGTTTTCAATCAATAAAAAAAATAAAAACTCTTTTTTTTTTTTTTTGGTGAAGATAGACATCAAATAATACTGCTCTTAGATCTTAGCTTATCTAAAAAATATTTGTCTGTGGTTTTCGACATTTTACCGAGCTATTCTCACCTGGGGTGGATTAATCACATGAGAGGCTCCAGGTGCAATAAAATTAGTAGGCTCGTTTTTCGGATAAAATAAATACTTTAAAAAATTACAAGTAAAACGGTAAAAACATATTTAAATCTGAAGAAAAAGTGTATGGGTTAAATTATATAAGCTATTTTTGACGCCCCTAAGATTCGGGGGCCCCAAGCGCGCACCTTATATAATCCGTCACTGATTCTCGCACGCATGCAATTATTTTGAACGGTCTAAAATACACCTCATTGTGTTGGAAAGTCTGTATACTTTAAATGAGATTATGTTGAGTAGTTCAGACCGTTTAAGTAAGTGTGATGCACGCGAGAATAAAACCGCTGAGCAGTATGCTAATGGTATTTAATTCGTCCAAAAAAATAACGATTAAGGATTTTATCAAAATGACTTTATCCTCTGTCAAGGACCAAGTTTCTGCAAGCACATAGTCGAAGCCTGTTCAGGGTCAAATAAATGATTATCCCGATGTTAAGTCGTATTACATTATTGACTAGTGCTAAAAACAGGATATCTACTTCCCAGTCTCTGGTGTTCAGGCAGACAAAACCAGTTATGGCGCAAATCTGGTTCTTCCGCTTGGCGCGCTTTTAACCCGTCACTGTATACGTTATCAAAAACAGAACAAACTATCTGGGTAAAGTTAAACGTTTTATTTATTTTTTGTCTTGAAGTTTGAAGATGTTTCTCAAAAAAGCGAGCCAAGTGTTGCCGAAAAAAATAAATGCAGTTGATTTTTAAACATTTTGTATCGATATAATATATATTATACATATATAATAGCTATTAGGTTAAAAAAAACAGCAAAGTTCCATGTGAAATGTTCAGGACAACAATTTTAAAATTATTCTGACAACACAAAATATTTATGTATAAAAGAGTTTGGTTGTAATCTTTCGTATATTTTTTCTATATGAAAATTAGAATACTTTGGTAGCGTCAGGTGATCACAAAAGCTCCGTTCTTCTGTGTACAATTTATCGGTTTGCAAACCGTCAAAAGTACGCAGAAGAACAGAGCTAAAGAAAAAGGTAAGTTGGATTTGTAAAAAATATGATACACTTTCGGTAAATTGCATAATATTATTTAAAAAACACTATTGCGACTACTTATTTTGTTTCATTGCACTCTTTTTTTAGTTATAATGTCCGCTGTGTCCACGTCAACTGCTTGTTAAAGTTAAAAACTAATAATATAATGAAATGGCGAGACCAGGCATAGATGTTAGCTTAGTGAACTAATTGAGACATCCATACCTTTAAAAATATCTATTGAAAAAATAATCATTATAACTATCCGTAATAGGATTAAAACCCTTGACCACCGTACCGTAACCGAAGTCAATGTCCTGTAACTGTAATTCTCGATATAAAAATACTAAATACTACAAAAAAAACTATATATCATTGTAATTATTAACCACGTCGATACAAAATAGTATCAAGGGTCTAACTCTGACTACGATTCCGACTTTGATTGAAATTTAATTTATATTTATTTTTTAATGTCTATTAAAATGCATATTTTTTGTATTAATATAATTTTAAAAAGTAGTTAGGAGTCTCGACTCTAAAGCTCTGATAGTATCATAAAAATCGATAAACTGCGAACATTTTTAGTAATTATCTTCATTAATGAAATTATAATTGTATGTTTGGAATGTAAAGGGTTACGTTCACCGGATGTCGGCCATCATTGTGGCTGAGATTCTGTGCGGGAGACGTCTATACACGATTTAATGATTATTGCAGATTTAATCAGAAATTGTATCAGTATTTCAAGAAATACACGACGCTTAGTTTAGGCCGATTTTGAAACCGAATCACAAAATGGATATTTTCTAAGAGACCCCCGCAAGGACTCTTTGGGGTTTAGTTTGATTTGATTATAGAGCGGCGTCAATTGCGACAGAGAATTTACATCTTTTTTATAAGACTTTGGGAATAAGCGGTAGCAATATTGTATGGAAATTTCTCTGCATTTGTTATATTTAAGAAATTCATATCAATATTTGTAAAGTGTATTTTGTAAATCTGCTAAGATGAAAGTGGAATATGTTTCACAATAATTTTATCATTTTACTTATGATATTTGAAGAAATTTAAAATGTAAAATGATAATAAAAAAAAGAAAGATTACCTATTTAATTTCCTCATGTAAATTTTTCGGTGATGGTAACGACCAGGGCTTCCAACCCGGCTTAAACCGTAACCGGTTAACCGGTTTATTGTCTGTTTTAAAAAATCGTTTTATTTTGCATGGTTTCCGGGGTTTATTGAAAACCTCTTTTTGCCTCAAGTACAATTGACTTTTATACAACTATTCTTATGTCGGGTCCGTGGTTCAGGGGTTAACGTCGTTGGATTCCGTGATGAATCTCACAGATTCAAGTGCCAGTACGAGCAGTATTTTTCATTCAAAGGCATGAGTTTTTGGAATTTAAATATTCTCTCTCTCCATTCCAATCCTAAAATAACGGGGCGTAGCGATAAAGATTTGTTAATTAATAATAATTTTCTAGCCCTATTCTCATATCCCTACTCTCTCTGAAAAGAGAGAATAAGTAATAGATTAACAAGTAGTTCTCGTAGAAAAAACCTTTGCCTAGATAAGCTTCATTAGCAGTCCATATGATTCATACTAGGAGTGGATATGGTTAAAAAAAAGTTAATTTTCTATTTTAGACACCTTATTAGCACCATTTAAGTAAGTAGGCCCTATTTTTTTTTTGTGATATTGGTTAGTGTGATACTAAAATTGGTTTTTTGAAAATAGTTCCGGCGTAAACCAGTTAGTCGGCTTATTAACTTGAAAAACAAAGACACCACCCCTCCTTTTTTTACTGTCGAACATAAAAGGGTCGATTACACTCTTTTTTTCAAACGCTTGCGTATAATTTTTTGATCAAAGTGAATATTTTGATCAAGTCAAAAGGCTGCATCAGCAGTGGCGGATTAATCACTTTCGAGGTCCCAGGCGCAATAATTTTTGGAGCCCCTGTTTTTCGAAAACATAAAAGTGCTGAAAAACTCTACGTAGAATAATAATGAATATTGAAAACTGAAATTAAAATATAAATGTTTATATAATATATGGTATTTTTGAGGCCCTTAAAATTTAGAGGCTCCAAGCGCGCGCCTCTTGCGCTTATGTGGTAATCCGCCACTGTGCATCAGAGTAGCCAAAAGGCCGCAGGTTCTTATCCAATGCTTTAAACGATTAGTTGGATGCCCTGGTAACGACCATTTGTACTTCAAATTTCGATATTATATAATATAATACTTTTTGTTATAATTTAAGCTGACAATACGCATTACTAGGTTATTCTAGTTAGGTAGTGGTCAGGCTAGACAAATTCCGGAGTTTGAGTTCATTATTTAAAACGCGATATTAAAATTATTGCGGACTTGAACTCTGATATTTACGATTTCCACTTAGACGCGGCATAAAACATCACCCACATCCGTTTCATTTCATTCATAAAACTTTAATCATTACCGTTCAACTGCATTAGCGTACCTCAATAGTAAAAAAATGTTATAAAAAATACACTAAAACGAGTTTTGCGAATAGTCATTAATTATTCGCGATCTCTTTCAAACGCGTGCAAAAAACTACACCGACGCGGGAAAGAGATAGCGGCCCGAAGTAAATTGATTGTATAGTATGCGCCCGTCTTGCAGTGATGAATGGGATGGCTATCTGAGCATCCTGTCGCTCAAGGATTTTTGCAGAACTTTTCGTTTTAGCTGCCTCTGCTTCTTGAATGAAGTCTAAATGAGTGTTTGTAAATACATATTATGTATTGCTAACATGCAACTACTATTTAAAACTTGTTTGTAAAATGTAATCAAAAGTCGTCTCAGGATTGGTGAGAAAAGACGCTATTAAATCAACTGGCGTTATTGAATATAATTTTGCATATATTTTTGCGAGAGTATGCAACCATCTATAACATTTGTAATAAGGAATAAAAAAATGTTTTTATCAAGGTGTATGAGAACTTTATTAAATTTATTATTAAAGCGTACAGCTTAAGTCTAGGGTTCTAATATAAAAAAATACAATAATTTAACAACACGGATTTGTATCCAACGGCACGGAAGTCTGTGTCACTCATTCACTATTTCTAAGATTTTTATACAGGTACACATTTTCTTAGGTCGTAATTTTTACAGGGACTTATGACATGGGACTCGTGATTTGTCTATTAATCTAGGGACAGTCCCGTTCAAATAGGGACGTCTGGCAACCCTGGTATCACCATATAAAATTAATACAAAGAGACAGAGAGAGAAAAAGCTTTTAAAATCAGATACAATAATAATGAAGGCAAACCGTTTTATAGAAAATAAAAAAGTATTGTCACTTGTCAGTCATATAAATTTGTATTTTGTTCTCATATCAAGCATATGGAATACTAAAATAGCATTTTAACAGAAGTTGTACTAGAAGAGCCTTGTTATAAATCGGTCCCACAACCATTCCTTTTCAAAGCAAACTTCAATTAAAGAATTGTGTACCACTTTTATTCAGTGCTTTGTCTGTCCATGTAACATGGTAGAACGGCGTTCCGGCACCTTTTTTTTGACATTTTTAACGTTTCAAATCAATATTCGATTTTTTTTATTTTTCTTTTTTATAACTAGTCGTAGCATCTTTGACACTTTTCAATCATTTAAAAAGGTTGATAGGTGGTCACTCAGATGAAGACGAGGCTTTCGTGACGGATCTCACAGATTCGAGTCCCAGTACAAATAGATTTTTCTGTGATATCTAAAAAATTCTCCCACCCCCATTCCAATTCTAAAATAAATGGTGCAAAGCGAGAGCGATTAATTGACTACTAGTTCTGTCCTAGCCCTGATCTTATATCTTTAATATCTTCGAAAAACGAGAGAGGTTGAACAGCTGAGTAACAAACAGTTCTCGTAAAAAAAACTTTTGTTGAAATACCTCCATTAGGAAGCCATATTCTCCACATTGGGAACAGAAATGGATTAGAAAAAAAGTTTGACAAGAAGTGAGTTCCGCTACCTACTTCTTTTTTAAAAGGATTGCAGTTTTAGTTAGCAAATCGCTCTCTTTGAACCGCGTTTTAGAATCGAAAAGGAACGAAGTTTGTACATCGATATATATTTAGAAAAAAATCTATTAATCAATCTATGAAAGTGTGCATTCAGGGATACGAACCCTTAACTGCGTCACCGAATAAGATAAAAGACCAATAGCGATTACCACTCGGTCTTTGATCTCCAGATAAACATTCAATAGACAGGTACATACTCAAGTTAACATTGCTTATGAATAACATTAATGAATTAACTGTTGAGCAATTTCACAGGATTTGTCACAGGATCCAAGAGTATGTATGTATAATGTAATTACCATTCAAATAATATTGCCTCAACAAGGACAGTGTTATTATCACACATATATTTTATTTGTGATCTCTTGTATATTTAATATATTATAAATACAATGACATTTACTTGGATTTTGTATCCATATCCGCTCCAAATGTGGAACATGTAGCCTCCTAATGCAGGTATCTCAACAGAAGTTTTTCTACGAGAATTGCTTGTTACTCAGTCGCTCAAACTCTCTTTTTTAAAAGATTAGTAGGGAAATAAATATAAGACTAGGGCAGGACTAGTGGTCGACAAATCGGTCTCGCTATGTCCAGTTATTAAGGGATAAGAAGGATAGGAGATAAAATTGTATATTTGCTTTATTTTTTTTAACAATAACAACATTGTTATTGGCTATCATATCAGATCACAAATATTGTAATAAAAACCATAAATAAAATTTGTATATATTTGTACATATTATACTCAGTAACGATTACTTTTAAAAATGAGACATTACCTTCTTAATTAATATCAATATAAAAACATCGATATTTTTTCAATAAATTTAACGGCCGCCCTCGGGCTATAATACGCACTTTGTTGAGATGGCGAGCGAACCTGATGATAATCGATGTAAACCAGAAATGGAATAATTATAGCACAGCTTAAAAGATTTAACAAAAATAGCATTACAGTTAACAAAAACGAAGTCGTTAGACAGCTTAAAATTACATATGCCAAATCTATTAGAGTTTTTAATGTTACTCGAGGAGAAAACACGTCGCTAACACCCATGCCCAAGATCTGAAATATTAGGTAGAAAAAATACATATAAATAATACATGTAATCGACCTTACCAAGACTTAGGCCCTCATGTTCGCTCTGGTAAAAGAAATGGTGGAGTTTTGAAAAATTTGTCGCAGGCAATTCACCGTCATCAATTTACCGCCAGCAATAGGTCGCTAGCAGTTTACAACCGCATCAATTGACCGATTTAACAATTCATAGGCTACAAATAATTTCCGTACTATCCCCTTATGCTTGCAGTGTAAAATAGGATAGATTTTCAAAAACATGCTCACCTTTGCCTAAAGCCAACACATCTGTCAATTGGCTATCAATTGTCTATTTGATAATTTGTTTTGACGGTTAATTAACTGTTAGCGATTAATTGCTTGCGGTAAATTATTCGTGCTCCATGTTTAAGCTCGTTTTGCTGCACCATAGAAACTTGTGTTTATGTTTCCTAAACTGAAATTTATTGTCAATTTTGTAATTGATATTTTGACATTGGCTTTGCCGAGACATGAACCAAGACCCACTTGAACGTTAGGCTACAGCTCTTGGCACAGTATCGCAGAGTACGACATTCCGAATTACTTGGAGAATACTGAAATAACGACATATACAAATAACGTTCATCTACCTTCATCATCCACCTTGGGTTGTACCTACAATAGAAATGTCTCAGCATCATAGTTGCGTGCATGTGTCGATAAAGTTACACCCCCACCCCTCCCCTACGTCGCTTGCTTTACTTTTTTCATTATATGAAACCGGTTAGTTTACTCTGCCTATCATTGATTTTACATTTAACTTTGTAAAAGACTCGTCTAAATGATCATAAAGTTGAACGAAGGTTTTGAAATCTCATCTCAAGTAGTTTCGGCGACTTTTGTCTTGAATATCTTTTACAATAGGCTCAATTTGATTTTTCTTATATAGTGCACAATATAAAAATATAAATTTATTATTAAATTATGGTTATTCAAAAAGAATAATAAGAATATAGAGAGAATGATATGTAAGGTGTTCACTGTCAATTCTAGGCGGAAAGCCGTTATATTAAAAAAATAAAACACTTTTTTTGGACTCGATCTATATCATTTATTATACACATTATCTGGACCGGTTTTACTCATGGAAAGCATTGTTAACTGGTCAATTGATAATGTTCGCAAAAAAAAATTAATTATTGATAAATGATCATAGAAATCAATTAAAAAAATATTTCAAAAAATATTATTAAATTAAAACTTTAAAGTAATTAAAACTGGGAGATTTTTATAATTATTGAATTTATACACTGTTACGAATCTATTTATGTATTCCGACAATAAGATCTCGACAAAGAATCAAAAAGTTTTCACTGAATAAAACTAAAACTAATATAAAATATAAAATAACTTATTATTCCACGTATTGTGCTACAAACTGTGACACGTGTTTCGCCTCTTTCAGAGGCATCCTCAGACTTTCTTACTTTCACAAATACTTGCTTAAGTATGTACTTAAGCGAGCATTTATGAAATTATTTATATTATATTTTAGTTATTTTATATTTTATATTAAAATGAACTTTCACAAAGTTACCGCCGAATCCATCGAAAGTATTAAAACTAAAACTATTGGTTTTTTAAAAAATTGTATTCGATTTAAGATCCCGCATATTATTTAAAGTTAAAAATATTTGTCGTAATGCCAGTTAACTGTTGCTATTTTTTAAAGAAAAGAAATTAATTTCAATAATAAATATACTTACCTAATTTATCATCAATTAATATGCATATTTAAATCCCATAAGTTTTGCAATACTGTCAAAATCTTTATTATAAAGTTGATACGAATTTTAATTTGATATGGTTAAATTACGATTGACCATAAAAAATACAGTATATATTTAGCTTTATTGTAAAAAAAATAATGATATAACTAACGATTGATGTTTAGGTGGTAAAATTTTTTTTTATCAAAAGTGCAGGCAGTGTCATTCCGTTCGTTGAGACAGAGCTTTTTAATAAATAGTCTTCGCTCAATTCCAGTTGACTCCTTTAACACGAAGCCGTAAATGTGAACAGCCAGGATGCGAACTGCGATATCTTTGATGCTAAGATCAGCGCAAAAAATCATATTCTTATGGATTCAGTCAAGGGTGCAGTTTTTGCAGCGTTCGACTAAGCAACCAATCTCAGATGATTCCATTCTATTGAACGCGTTAAAATTACGATGCAATCATTTTCCAAAGCGTAGCTTAGTTTCTATGCAAAGAGATAAAAGCATTATGGGTTGATAAGTTAAAACATGTCAGGGTAGTTAATTAATTCTTCCACTTCAGATCAGGGTTCGGCAAACTACGGCCAAATCCTACCCAATGCCGTTTTTGATTGAGTCACAAATCATATTGGAAATCAAGTTCGTTAAAAATAGAACTATAATTCAAACAACGTTTTTTAGATCTCAATAAAGTGCAGAAGACAATTCGATTTTCCAGAAATCTAAATTTAAGAACCTTCCGCTTAATTTTCCATCGGAAAAGATTATAAGACAACGCTATGATATGCTGCAAAGTGATACTATAACTTGAATGATAAAAAGTGCTTAATCCAGTTAAGTGATTAGAATAATAATGCTACATTTGTGGTTCGATAGTATTTTTTTTTAAACCATGTCCGCTCCCAATGTGAAGCATATGGACTCTTAATGGAGCTTATCTCAACAGAAGTGTTTCTACGAGAACTGCTTGTTACTCAGTTGCTCAACCTCTCTTTTTAGAGATAGAAGGATAGAGCTAGGACAGGACTAGTGGTTAGCTGATCGCTCTCGATACGCCCGTTCATAGGATAGGATGGGTGGGAGTGGGTAATTGAAGACATCACATACATCCATGCCTACGAACAGAAATTCATAAATCGATCGAAAAATCAATTTTATAAAACTGTCCGCACCAGGATTTGAACTCGTGCCCTTCGTAACCGAAGCCAACGACGTTGACCACTCGATCACACAGGCGGCAAAGTGATATATTCACATATTCATCAGTTTTTTTAAAAAATATTTACCTTCTTTAATTGTTATATAATATAAACCTCAATTGATTAATGTTGATTTTGTTACATAATGATTATTTGATAAGTGACTACAATGTACAAAAAGAACCGCTTTTACAAATATCTTCGATTTGATTCCTGGGTGGACAAGCTAACTTTTTTACGATCTCACCCTTTGCTGAAAAAGTTTCTAAATGCTTCACATTACGAGTGGACATAATTGCAAAAACGTATTCCATAAATGTTGATCACGTGAAAGATCTACCGCAAATAAAAAATTGTGACAGCGCATGACACAGGATCAAGAAAGTCGAAAAGAAACTTGCCAGGAAAAGAATCTCTTCATATAATATTATAAATCACGTTTTATATATTCATTCTTTTAAACCGTGTATAAAATAAAATATGAAATGCATTTTCAATGCAGTAAATCTCGTGAATTTTGTGAAAAATTTAATATCATCGATCTCTCGAATGAGAAGGAATTTTCATATTATTATTGGTAGGAAGTGTTACGGATTTGATATTAATTTTAGTCGCGACAGATATTCATCCGTTCGAGACAGGAAATATTTTTAAAATTGAATATATTACAAAGATCAAAGAACATACTCACTATGTAATAATGTGACGTTATAAAAACTGATGATTTTTCTTATTTTTTGTATACCATATAAGTCGGTGACTTATATATTATATTATCATTTTTCATATTAAGTAATGTATTAAACTTAACTTAAAAAGCAAAATTTCTGCTGCATGACAATTATTTTCTTCACGAAGCCATCAATAATAGTTTGATAATAATATTCTACAAAGAAATAAATACTCAAACTAAAACCTTTGCAGTATTTTATTTTTTGCAATATAATATCGAGAAAAATATTTGATTTAACGTAAAACTTCAGACAATATTTATTATACCTAGTAAAAGACAATACCAGTATTCCATTACATTAATTAATTAAAAGTACTTACTGTAAACCATTCTATTAATTTTAGTAAAAGTTCTGTCAAAATGGAAAAAAAATCCGATCAAATTAGACATTATCCGTTTTCCGATAAAACAACAATTTCCCGTCCCCATTTATTGGTCCTTAATCCTTGAGAGAAACGGTAACGGTATTAGAGATGTCCGAGTAAAAGTATCATAAGATATCCATCTATATCCTGTACGAGCAAGTTTATCGATTATTCCGTAAATCAGGGTCCATTTTTCATCCGCCAGAGAAATTATTCTCCAATGAAGACATATTGAGAATGGCCAAAGGAAGAAATTTTTGCCTCTGTTCCAAACAACATATGAATTTCTCCCGAGCAAAGATAAATAATCCAACGTTCAGTCGGCGTAGAAAATATCAAACGAAGAAAACATCTTTTCATTTATAATGTTTTAACAAACTTATTGAGTAATATAACAAGCTTTATCTTTTTTTTTAATTGCAATACATTTGATATTACTATGACAAAATTGAAAAGAAAATAATATTTCAATAAGATATAAAGAGTAAGTATTTAAATTTTAATATATGGGTATTAGATACTAACTAATGTTTGCTTAGTTACCGTCGTACCGATCAATTTTGTCTTATTTTGCTATACATATTTTTATAACACTGCCAATGTAGACCATTTGTAATCCTAATGTAGCGTTTAAATGAAGGTGAGTTACTACAACCGCTTGTGTGTCAATTGCTAACATTTATTTAAAAAAGGATAAGGATTAACATCACGGCCATTATTAACTTATCACTCCTCCTAAGTCTATATTTACAAAAGTTTGGTCGAATCAACAAAACAGCTACAACCCTTCAACACAGTGGAAACCTGTTATAAATAATAGGGGATTCCAACTCTTCAATCACAAGACCCGAAAAACTTACCAGGCAATCTAAACAAACGTTATTTTACAGATAAAACATAGTTTTATACATTATTGACAATTATATTGATCTGACATAAAGATAAAATTAATCCAGAAAGGATTTAAAGCCTTTTATTTGTTTAATGTTTTACAAATCGATTATTTAAGACAGTCTCCAAGATATCTTTGTAGAGAAAAGATACAGACAAAATAAATCGATGAGCGATTCAGCAGGACTGTAAAGTCGAAGTCGGAATCGTCAAAAACGGTCGACTCCGACTCCCATTTTTAATTGAATTAAAATACAAAAAGGTAATGAATTTAATAAGATATTAAAAAATACGCAAAGACTTTATAATGTTTTACATAATGATATAATATTGCAACTTTTTTATAATGGATTCGTAGTGGAGCCAGAGTCGGAAACGGAGTCGCAGTTTTTAACGACCCACGGCCTTGTTTATGTTTATATTTTCCCATAAATATAATCCACTATATATAAATATGTATATCGATTGTATTGCCATTTCTTTGATAGAGCTCCATACAATATTATAAGTATCTAGTTTCACTCGAATTACAGGTTATAATTGATTGCTATTTTAACACTACGCCACTGCCGATGGAAACATACTGAAATAGCTCCCAACCACACATTCTATTTTTTATGGGACTGGACATTTAATATTATTATATTTCAATTATGAAAAGTTTTTTAATGAATTTGTGTTCCAATCAACCGCCGTCCGAAATTATTACATTCGCTCGGTGTACACATTGGAAGTGATACTTCGGAAAAAATAGAAAAATGACACTTACCCCTTATGATTAATGGTGGCGCGCATAGTGAAGCCGACGAGGCTATGGCAATTTTACGTTACAATATCATAAGGGATCGACTTTGGCGAGAGAAAGTAAGACAGGAATAGATAATAGGATGTTCTTAATGCGTTAGCATTTTCTTCAACTTGAACACAGGGTTTCATTAGTGGAACGATTTATAATCATATTTACTTTTTTGCTCTATTTTATATGTTAACACCAAACATTTTTTTATCACAATATATAAAAAGATACGTTGTTCATATAAATAACACCACTTTATAAAAATATAAAATAAAAAAATATCAGTTAAAATAACGATTTTTATAATTCAATGGCTTGGTGGCGTTATACGAGTTACTAGTAAAATAAAAAGACTTTTTTTTTTTTCATTTTATGAAAATTGCTCCCGAGACACTCCCAGCAAAAAAGTAATACTTTTATCTTATGCAATGTAGCTAGATATTTTCTTTTGAAATATTTGGAGAATTGTGATTTAAATATATTTTTTTATCAACGATTATATTAGTTTTGTATACCAAGTGCTGATTGAAGAGTTCTGACCGTGATGGTGATCTATCAATCATTGTCATATTAAAAAATTGGGGGTGCTCAAAATCCTCCAGGAAAAAAGTGGTAACAATCAGTTTTCATAATAAAGTTATTTGATATGTGCTATTAAAATCATCAAACACGTAAATTTACGGATCTTTTCAATGCAAATAAGCACTCATGGTCTCGTGGCAAGTCTTTACTGAAAATGTAATTCATAATTTTAAATGTATGTTAGCATACATTGTTATTTATATTTTATGGGGTATGTTTTTCGCTCTGTAGCTAATTGCTTTTTACTGCGGCTATGAAAATATTAATTAACCGTTTGGCTTTCTATCCGTTTCATATACAATATAACGCTCATTTCATTCAACATAGATGTTAACTAATTATATTATATTACCCAAAATATGGCTGGCTTATCCGCATTTGTAAATTATTAAATTATTAAATAATTTTCATTAAAATGGATTTTATCAACAAAAAAATCTTTTGTTTATTACTGAAGGATGTTTTTCGTACAAACATATATCTATAAGACTATGCGGAGCATATGAAACAGCTCTTAATTAATTAGTTTTATTCCGAAGTTTTAAATAGACCTTCTTATCATATCCCCAAATATTTAAGGTTTTCAATATGGAATAAATAGTTTAAACACTTACGAATAATGTAGTGGTTGTTCATATTAGAAAAGTTTTTAATTACAATAAGTATCTTTTCTTCATATGATTCTGAATTCTAAGATGAGTTTATTTTGACTTGTGCATTTCTTCTGATTTTCGAGGGTGTTTTGAAGGCAACCACATATACTTTCTACCAGTCGGTTGCGTGTGCAATCTTTTTTCAAAGTTTACGTAATAGTATGTGACTATCTTTCAATTATACAGTAAGAATTCGTACGATTTGGTATGATACTTGCCAAAGAATTTACAATAAGACTTTGTATTTGTCGCGTGCAGTAAAAATCTTACTAACTGTATAACTACTTTGTTCACGGGAACTTATTAATGTTGAGTATCAAGGAAGTCTTTTAAAGCTACGTCATTTGCAAAATATATATGTAAATGATTCTGAATAAAGCTTTTTTTACTAATTGCAGTTAAATGTACTATGTATTTATTAAATTGTATCGTCGTGCACATTATACACACATATAATAAATATACAATATATGACACAATTAATATGTACTTCACTTTACACGAGCAATGGAGATCGTTTTGAGATAATATTAACTCAAAGCATCAATGAAATTTATTGATTTTTTTAATGACTGTGATTGACGTATAGTACAACATTGAGATGCAATAAGATATATCGAAACGATTCAAATATTTATAGTTAATTTAGATATCTGTTAAATTTATAAGTTATATTAATGAATTGGCTCTCAAATATGTTAAAGAATATACAGAGTTTATTTGGGGAGCCGGTAAATTGCTCGAATGCAATTGCTCGAATGTAATTGTTCGAATGTAGAATTTCTCGAATTACAAATTGCTCGAAATGCAAATTGGTCGACATACAATTGCTCGAATATCAATTGCTCGAATTGCTTGGTTATTTAAACGGTTTTAATACAGTTTAGTGTTTATTACATAGTGGTTGATCACTTGGCATTTTATTACAACACAGTGTATACCCTTAGTTTATAAGCTGAACTTTGTATCTAATTGTATATTATTACTGTACTATTTATCATTGCCTCTAGAATTATCATTTTTTAGATAGACATTTAAGAAATACTACCTATGTAAGTTGATCTTAATTCAGTAATATATAAATCAGTATTGTCTACTTTTACAAGGAGAGCCCAAAATCACTAATAATAAGAATGTTTATAGATAAGGGGTGTAACGTATTTGTGATAGCGGTGGTAACTGGTAAAATATAAATTATCGAGTAAATATCCAATATGGCGGTTATTATTATTTTTAAATTTATAGCTGCGTCAATAAGTTAATAAAATTCTTAAAGAAAATATATTATGTGTGATTTGTAAAAGTGGAACAATTAAAATTTTCGAGGAATTTGTAATTCGAGCATTTGACGTTCGAGCAATTGGTTATTCGAGGATCTTGTTATTCGAGCAATTTCCATTCGAGCAATTGCATTCGAGCAATTTACCGGGAATCGTTTATTTGGCATTATCGGTCTAAATTTTAGCTATGAATGTGAAACACAATGTTTTGGAAAATACATTGTTTCAGACATACTTAATTTGATTATGAAAAAGTTAAGTGACATACTGACTTAAATATAAACCTGGTCAAAGTGTTCTCTACGATCAAATATGTTTATTATGATTGTCATAAATATGCGAGAAGTGCTATCTCTATGACAGTTGAGTTGAAATTCGAGGACTTGTAATTATCATTCAAGAGGACGCATTTCAAAACTCGTCAGACAAGTCTACTTTATATGAAAGATTGTACGCGACAACCTTCGTGTGGTAATTATTTAATTTTACAAAAAAAACACGGCGACTTCAACAATAAATAAAAAAAATATTTACATACTGTTATGTCGGCCTTTTCAGAGATTAAAATTCATACACCTCTTTTGATTAAAATCTGAATTTATGAATCACTTTTTGGTTAATTACTTTATGTAAAATCGATGACGTATTAGCGTCAACTATAATTTAATGTTTGTATACATTTTTTTATTTTACAATTAATAATATTTTCCCTACTTGGTATATATTGCTTACATTAATAAAAATACGTTATGAAATAACATTTTTATTCTGAGCAGTAAAAAATACAAAAATTTGTTGTTTCGTAAGTCGAAATATTCGATATAGTGTAAAAAAATGCAAGAAAGATTATGTTTAATTACTCGGAACGTTTATTGATGACGCAATTTTACAGTCAAACTTTCAATTTTTCTAGTCAGAATTTGAATAACACTGGTCAGAATTTTTATTAAATAGTCATAATTTAAATTAAATTAAGAAAAAACCTAACCTAACCTACTAACCAAAATTGTTATTAAATATTCTGACCGTTTAATATTTTTATTCTGACCGTTCATATTTTTATTCTGACCAAAAATTGATTTAAATTCTGACCATTTAATTTGTTTCCAATATAAAATGATACTGATTAACAACAAACGAATGAATTGAATGAATTGGTAGATAATTATTAAAACACGAAACACACGGCAAAGTATTTTTTTTCACATAATAATCGTTGATGCTATTTAAGCATCAGCTAATATGAAAACTGTCCATTACAATTTTATACTTTTTAGTCGCTTAGAATTTATTTATATTGAAAAATTATTACCCCCATTTGACGAGCAGTTTTTTGGTAAAATATGTTCACCCTTCATTTTAATATTGGTTCAATAATGTAACTATAAGCTACCGATTATTGAAAATGTTATGTCTGAGGATTTAAAAAAGCGAATAGTTTAAATAGGCAGGTAATATAAATAATGAAAAGAGATATTGTTAAGTCTTAAGAATTCATATATGCAGTCTGATCAATAACTACAAACTACTGTACATAAGCGAATGAAGGCAAAGTATAACCAATAAGCATTACATCAAAAAAAAAAATGTAAATCTTCAATATAAGATGGCGTCAAGAGAAAAAAAGAAGCTTTTACCAAGTGTCAACATGAAAAGATTGAGAAAAGAATAATATCAATTAAATTCAACGGCCGCCTGTGTGGTCGAGTGGTCAACATCGTTGGCTACCGCTACGGAGGGCACGGGTTCGAATCCCGGTACGGGCAGTTTTATAAATTGATTTTTCAATTGATTTATGAATTTCTGTTCAAAGGCATGGATGTATGTGATGTCTTGAATTCCCCCCTCCTACCCATCCTATCCTATGAACGGGGCGTATAGAGAGCGATTAGCTAACCACTAGTCCTGTCCTTGCCCTTTCCTTCTATTCCTACTCTCTTTGGAAAAAGAGAGGTTGAGCAACTGAGTAACAAGCAGTTCTCGTAGAAAAAAATCTGTTGAGATAAACTCCATTAGGAGTCCATATGCTCCATATTGGGAGCGGACATGGAATAAAAAAAAAAAAAATTCAACGGTATCTTTTTTCTAAAGTAAGTATTTAAACCTGAACTCACTCACATTCATTAGTATCCTAGTTAGTATTGTTTAGATCTGCTAAAACGTATTGGCAGGTTAGTTTTTAACGTTCCTAAAGTAAGCAATATAAAATATAATATACCAATGTTCATTATCAAAAAGATAAAGATTACCATTTGGGAATTCTTGTTCGATTTATAATTTTCTTACGGGTCAGATGTTTTATATATAATATTATGATACGCATGGTAAAAATTATTCAATTTTTGTTTTAAACATACTTTCCTCATACAGAGCATTGTCACGTGTCATGTACGGAATATTTGCGAGAAATTCTTTGGCAAAACTGCTGAGACATTGAAGAATTTTATCAATCGCCCTTCCCACAGGAGCTGTAGAAGATCGTTCACGTCATAGGAGATTGTGAACATCCTGTAGATATAAGAACTAGAAAAGAGACGGTCTTGTAGGAGTGCCTGCGGGAGGCGAGGGGCTTGATATGAAGAAAAAGAAAAAAATATAATAAAATATCGCAAAGGGAAGACACGAACGCCACTTTTGGTTGACGGACCGAACTGGAAGTGTCGTCATGCTATTTTCCCTTTTATTATCTATTGGACACTTCTGGCGGTTGCCAAAATAATAATCATAACAATACATTAACACTTACATTTTTTCATTCAAAGTTTTATAACTAGACAATTATTGTCTAATTATTAGTTAATCTGTCAGTTTTCTTTTTTCATACATATGAAAAAGTTGTTGGTAGAATTCTGGATTTCCAAACATGGACGAGAATCAATTCCGTAGCTCTGCAAGTAATACATTTTTTGGCATAACATTGGCTTAAATCAATGGTTTAAATATAAGTCAAAGAGAAAAAATATGCACACTAACTTGCCTTTCTAGAAATTGAATTCAGAATGGCCTGATGCTGAATTTTCCTAAAATATACTTTACAGTTAGATTAACTGAAAACAGTTATAACAATAAAGGACATATTCCTCGATCTTTCAATAATAATCGTCACTGATCTTATCACTGGAATCAGTGTTCTATATCGACTGTGAAAAGGTAAAACCCGTAAAAAAGGACGTAGCCCACAGTTTTTTTTAAACAGCTTTTTTTCGATAATCACAATGTATCAAACTTGATACACGTTCTATCAAAAAGATGCAAGCTACAAATGCCAAATTAGTATCTAAATTTAGCTTTTAATTTTGAGAAAGATGACATTGCAAAAATTTAAACCAAGAAAAAATACTGAAATAAAGCTTTTTCCTCGACAATTTATTTAATTAATATTAGATTATGTCTACCTAACACTTGTCTCCGTACACTTCAACGTTGTGTATATTTCATAATTTGCATATGGCCCAAAATCATCAAAGCACGTTTTTTGTGCATCCTGTAAAATTTGCTATGTGAGGGGTACGTCCTTTTTCTTTTCCACAGTGATTTTCACTCTATGCAATCATGAACACACGATTAGTTTACTCTTAATTCATTCATAGCGCCCCGCTATTTCATTTTAGCCCATTTTGATTGTGATGTTTAACGGTTGAAATACTATCAGTTGTGTACTGATCGCTAACTGTTTCAATTTTCTGATTAGATCCACATAGGAAGAGAACAAGGCTTATTTATGATAAACTTTAAAAAAAAATACTGAATGTCTTAGGAAGTGCGTCAGCAAACATTAACGTTAAACCAAGGCTGTGGAGTAGCAGGCAGAGTCATAAAAAGTCAATCGACTCTTTTTTATTTTAAGTAATTGAAATCCAAAAAGTCATGCTTTTATTGGATTTTAAATAATTCAACCAACTAGTATGTAATTAGATAGTCAGATTTTTTCTAAGAAATATTTTCTAACATTTCTAAAATAAAATAAAATATCATATAAAATGAGCGGGCTTTTCTCGCGTACAGTTATCCTATTTTTCCACTCAGCCGTCGCTCACAATAATGTATTTCAATATAATACCAGCGGCTCTCAAACAGTATCTGATTGGAAACCCACCGACAAGATATTTGCTTATCTCCATTCGCCGCCCTGACCCCAAAGTGATATTTTCGCGTCAATTTGACAAGATTTTACGCCCGCCTCAATTTCGTATATTTCATATTATATATATTTTTTTTGTTATTTCTTCACACCGAATCTTTTCCAAAAAATTGTGCGAAAAGATATGAGATTGAGGAAAAGATATACCACGTGAAACTTCAAAATATATCTGCGATGATAAGATAACTTCAAAAATAATAAAAAAAGTGTCAGAATTTAAAAAATCTGTATATAAACATTTTTTTTTTCAAATGGTATAGGCCTAACTATGCTTGTAAGCCATTATGATTGTGAGCGTCGAAACGACACTTACCTACATACGGGACCTTAATCCAGGGGTCACAAAACTTTTCGAAAAACGATCCGGATATTTTTTTAAAAACATTTTATGAAATGAATATAACATGTAGATTTATGTAACATAAATGGGTGGCATGTTCTTTGGAGGGTCGGATCCAGCCCGCGAGCCTTAGTTTGGTGGCCCACGGACTAGAAATTTGTCGCGTGTTAAATAACTAACCTTTATAGTGAATGAATGAGAAAAATCACTCCCCGGAAATATTATTTATTAAATCCATGTCCGCTCCCAATGTGGAGCATATGGCCTCATAGGCGGTATATTAGGAGAAGTATCTCCACGATAACCGTTGCTTACTCAATTGGTCGATTTCTCTTTCCGAAGAATGGTAATATTTGGATAGGACTAGGACAGGAAAAATGGTTAACTAATCGCTCTCGGTACGTTCCGTTATTTTCAGAAATCACAAACACCCATACCTTCAAAACAAAAATCGACAAATTGATTTAGTATTTCGTTGAAATTATCCACCTTGTAAAAAAAAGAGTTCAGTGAATTCTAATTACATGATTCAAATAGGTTTTTGATTATTTATAATTATTTTTATCAACAAATCCCTGTAGGGGTTGTGGCTTCGAGTCTACATACATAGCCACGTACAAATTGGGACTTATTTAGGGTTATGCCTGAATTAATCTTCGCTCGTTTCAATTTATCCAGCACACGGTCCGAGCGATGCGCTGCTGCGAATTATAATTGCAAATAAGATAGGACTGTTACCGTAATCTGTTAACCATTTGACTACTCTCACAAGACATTTGTAAAAAAAATAGAAACATTATTAATATATGCAATGAATGCAATACTTTTGACTACGTTTTTTATGCGATTATTAAAATTAAACACAGTCAACGGGGCGGGCGTATCACACAATCTTAAAATGATTAGTCTAAATTCTTAAGCCTGCCTAACGTAAACTTCAGTGAACATGTTTCGCACAAAAAAAGATTACGGTTTACCCAACCAATTCCCACAGTTTTAAGAATCAACGAAAATATACTTATTTGATAAGCTATATGATGAATAACCTATAACAAATTTCATATTTAAAGTAACTATAACCACCTGCGTGGTCGAGTGATCAATGTCCACATTTTCTTAAATATCTATTTTAATATGGGTGATAAAATGTTTATAATTAAGGTATTTTTATATCATAGTTTTTTGGACCTTTTGTAGAAGAAAAAAAATATTCGATCGCTAGTTCCGTCTCTATTAAATAAAACAGAAAAGAAAAAAATCAACTAAATAAAAAAAGATCCTCAAAGTCTCCGAGCCGCGAGTGTTAAAGAACTGAGTGAAAAATATGTTTTTTAAAAATGTATGTCTTGGGTTTTTACCGTTCAACAAAGGGCGGTAAGTGTTAAAACATGTTTTTCACTTGGTTCTTTACGAGTCAGCAACACATCGGAAGTATTTTTAGAACCGTAGGGGAAGTGTTAAGCAACTGAGTAACAAGCAGTTCTCGTAGAAACACTTTTGTTTACATCAACTCTAATACCTAGGAGTCCAAAAAACTGTTTTTATTATTTTCTTTATAACGACAACACATCAGGAGTATACGTACGGTGGCGTAACTAGAGAGTGCGTAAGTTTCAAATAATATGTTATGTAGGGTGTAAAAACTAAAAGTTATCATTGTGATTATGTTTTAAACGTGTAAAAAAATGTAGAATTATTTCTCTAAAAGTGTTGCAAGGAACTGCGAAAAAATGTAGCTACGCCACTGTTGAGTTCATAATACGTTTTTAATTAAATTAAAACATCCATTTTAATGTGCTACCGTAAGTAGGGAATCGTTTTACATTATTCCGTTTATTTCTTGTAAATTGTAAACCATTAAAAATGAGGTTCAAATCCCAATAAATAAAACCTCTGAGCTATTTTTAAGTGACCAAAAAAAATCACCTTACTAAAATGAACAAAGATTGTAAGACCATAACTCGTATGCATTTATTCATAAATAGTTCATACAAAAATGATCACTAGTTTCTGCCTGGTGCGGCCAATGCACGCGAACTGCCTAATCAAGTTTTAAACACATCTTCATACAAAATAGACTAGCGACTTTCAGCCAACGTGGTCTGAAAGTTTCTGATCAAATTTCTCGAATCTCGCCAGGTAAATTTGATTAGATACTTTATGCCACCTTGCGGCGTGGGTGCGCTTAAAGTGGCTGGTCGTTGTTCAGTGTTAGCAGTATACAGAACGGGTCAGTTAATTAAGAACCACGTTGCGATTGGTCAAGTGCAGCAGGTGCAGTGAGAGCCAGTCTCTGATTGGTTCTTTATTCTGTTCCACGCTTTGTATGCGATCTTTTTGAATTTTAGTTGGCTTTATAAATAAAATGATGTAGTATAATAATTATATTTTTCAACAGAAGCCGCGTAAACTTTATTGTGCTGCCTGCCATTAAATGATTTAATAAATTCGTGTTCTTGATTTCATAATAATGGATGGATTATAAAATGAGGATTAATCGAACAATCCCATTTTATTTGCGTATATAACAATAAAACAGTGGCTATCAGAGCAGCTAATATAAATGGCGGGCTCCATGTACCTTTTGTAGAAGAAATATATTTTTGATATTATAATCCTTAAGAACTTATGTGCTACCGACATCTGTTGATACAAATATTTTAATTAAAATTAAGGTTTGATTAAATGTTGTAGCGTTTTGGTTGATTATGGGATAACTTTTAACACTATAGCTACAAGTATGTATTATTTAAACAATTTAAAAAAGATATCCGTTAAATGTCGTGGTCATTTTGTCGAATTTGTTAAGCGTCATTTACTTCAGACCAGGGGTCTGGGGTAGACTGAAAATATTGAAGTTTAAATCGTAATAATAGTGCTAAGCGTCCAACCAGAAAAAAAAATATTATGACATTATGGTACATTTAAATTGATTGACGAATATATAGAACACATATTAAATTTGAACTAGCTGTAAGCCCGTTGACCTCAACGGAGAGATTTTTGTTGCATTTTTAAGTAGTCAGAAAAGTTACTGGCGTGAAAAATAAATTACTAACCTATTTATTGAATAATCCAGAAATTCTGATAGTAAAAGAAATATCTCGGGGCGTATATCGACAGCCCTGCCCTGCAGTATTTAAATTGTAAATTATTTATTTTTGGAATAATGTTCTAGTTTGCTAACAACCATTTTTCTTAGAAGCAGAAATTTCGTTAATTATTTTATTTTTGGTATAATTTTTAAGTTTGCTAACAATTATTTTTCATAGTAGCAAAAATAGTCCTTGTAAATTACTTAATTTTTGGAATAATGTTTAAGTTTGCTAACAATTATTTTTCCTATTAGCAGAAATAGACCTCGTAAATTATTTAATATTTGGAATAATGTTTAAGTTTGCTAACAACCATTTTTCTTAGAAGCAGAAATTTCGTTAATTATTTTGTTTTTGGTATAATTTTTAAGTTTGCTAACAATTATTTTTCATAGTAGCAAAAATAGTCCTTGTAAATTACTTAATTTTTGGAATAATGTTTAAGTTTGCTAACAATTATTTTTCCTATTAGCAGAAATAGACCTCGTAAATTATTTAATTTTTGGAATAATGTTTAAGTTTGCTAACAACCATTTTTCATAGTAGCAAAAATAGTCCTTGTAAATTACTTAATTTTTGGAACAATGTTTAAGTTTGCTAACAACCATTTTTCTTAGAAGCAGAAATTTCGTAAATTATTTTATTTTTGGTATAATTTTTAAGTTTGCTAACAATTATTTTTCATAGTAGCAAAAATAGTCCTTGTAAATTACTTAATTTTTGGAATAATGTTTAAGTTTGCTAACAATTTTTTTTCCTATTAGCAGAAATAGACCTCGTAAATTATTTAATTTTTGGAATAATGTTTAAGTTTGCTAACAACCATTTTTCGTATATATATAAATAAATAGTTAATTAAATTATTATATTTAATTGAGCAGCCCTATATAGCCGTTCACAACCCTGCAGGTGGAAATCTTGGAATTCAAAATCGTTTAGTGCAAGATTTCACCCACAGATGTCATTATTAGTTCACTTAAAACGCGTTCTTTTTTTTTGCTTTGTATTATTTAAATTATATAAAGTTTTTATATCGCTTTTCTCAAGTGGATTCGTAGATCAGTGTGTAAGCCGTCCGAACGTCGCGCATGAAAATTGGGGCATGGTATCGAATCCCACAGCTTGAGAGAATATTTTTTGAAAATTAATTGTTTTTACACATAATAAAATAAAAATGTCATGATTTCAAAAATTCACTCATGACGTCAGAGAAAAATGATGAAATGAATTAATGACGACAGCGGGGCAGGATGGGGGGGAGGGGGACCGTCTTTCTTGACGTCATCGAAAAGGCGAAATCGCGACCATAATATACAAACGAAAAAAGTATCTCTTTAGTATGAATAAAAAAATGGTGACAGCGGGGCTGGGGCGGAGGAGGGGGAGGGAAAATCGGGGACATTTTACAGACGGACGGACATTAACGACTATTAATATATAGATCGTTCAAATTATGTACATTCACACAAGTTTTACCACTAACGACCCGGGTCAGTGCCGTCAGATGCCGAAAGACGAAACCCGGGTTTTTAGTGACAAAACTTGTGTGAATGTACATAACTTGAACGATTCAAATTTAATACTGAAATTTCATCAAGCACTTTCAGTCGAAATATGCTGAATATTCCGCCTGCGTGGTCCAGTGGTCAACGTCGTTGGCGTCGACTAAGGAGGCCATGGGTTCGAGTCTTGGTACGAACAGTTTTAGAAATTGATGTTTCAATCGATTTATGAATGTGAAATGGGACGTAACAAGAGCGATAAGCTAATCACTAGTCATATTCTAGCCTTACTCTTCTAATCTTAATTTCTTCGGAAAAAAAGTGAGGTTAAGCAACTAAGTAACAAGCAGTTCTCGCAGAAACATTTTGATTTTCTTGTTGATATAAATTCCACGTTATGCTCCACATTGCGACCGGATATGGTAATATAAACAAATACATTAAAAAACGTTTGAGTCATCAAAATAACAAAAAAATCATTATTTAGTTTACTTCTCCTCCAGACAGGGACGTCCCGTGGGCATGGGCGAGTAGGCAGTTGCCTAGGGGGGCAAATGATCACAGGTTTTTTTTAATGACTGAATATTTTTGACACGAATTTGGCTTAGAATAAATATCTTGGTTCAAAATCTTTGATTAAATAAAATGCAGACAAATAACATTTTCAATGGCAATAATATTATGACCGATGGGTAAACAGTAGTTTAATTTATCACAAAAATGTTCTTTTAATATAACATTTACCGACTCAACACCATTGGCGCCAGATAAGTTAATTTAAAAAAAATATTTAGAAAAACAGTAAAAGCGCTGTTGGAAACTTTGCCTAGGGGCGGCACATAGCCTAGGAACGTCACTGCCTCCAGGAAAAATTCAAGTTGGATACGAATTTTGGAACGTGCTTCTGCTTATAAAAAATCATTTTTAAAAAAGTTTATGTATTATATATTTTAGATAGGCTAATATTGATGGGATATATTTTGCGCATTGTTAATTTGTCTCGCTGTTCTGAGAAGAATATTTATTTTATTTGGTTTGCATATAAATACACTTTCAGATAAAGCAATAAAGTGTACCTACTGTGGAACAAAGAAAAACAAACATCGTAAAATCGCGATCAAACAGCCGATTGACAAAATGTCATTAATTCAAATTTTCACAACAACGATGTGTACGTAGGACTTCATTTTGCGTTGTTTTATTAATAAAATAAAATAATCAGGATTTTTTATTATTATAATGCGTATAACATACAAGTAAATACTATTTTATTATTATATATTGGGCCCTCGAGAGGTGAACTGAGCCAAGAAGCAAAATGGTCAATCTTTTCCATTGAACTTTTAACAACAATAACGTTTTTACTTAGTAGAATGGCATATTATTATTTTATAACAAAAACACTATTACGGTGAAACACACTTCCCTTTTACGATTTTTAGAATATTATAACGCATCGAACTCAATGTTTTCTAAAAAGCCAATTGGCTCAATTCACTTCTCTGGGACTCAATTATAATCTGAATAACGTAAAGAAAAGCTACTGCGTGGTCGACTGGTCAATGTCTTTGGTTCGAATTCCGGTACGGAGAGACTTAACAAATTGATTTTCAATTGGATTATGAATTTCTTTTTAAAGGTATCGATTGTATATAATGTCTTCAACTCCCTCCAACCCAAAGTATTAAACACGGACGTAGCGAGAGCGATTAGTTAACTACTAGTCATACCCTAGTCCCACCCTTCTATCCCTACTACCAGTGGCGGCCTACCCTATAAACAAATTAGGCGCGCGTTCGGGGACTCTGATGCTTTGGGGCCTAAAATAGCTTATATAATATAATTATAGCCCATATACTTTTTGCTTAGCTTTTTATTGTTTTATTTTATGATGTTATCCGAAAAAGAGGGCCTCCAAATTCGATTGTACCTGGGGCTTGCCATGTGTTTAATCAACCACTGTCTACTACTCTCTTCGAAAAAGAAAGGTTGAGCAACTGAGTGACAAGCAGTTCTCAAAAAATCTGCTGAAAAACTTTCATTAGAAAGCCAAATGATCCACATTGAGAGCGGACATGGATTTTAAAAAATGCAACGTAATGATAAACAATGAATGTATTATTTACTAAATATTTGAAATGCTTGAATTTATGTTACTAACGGCACCTAGGGACAAAATGGTTAAGTATAAAGTGAAGAAAACTACTATTTTTATCATATTGATTTCAGTTTTATTGATCACCGCTAGGGGACAACGTGAATTGACAACTATCATTTTTGCTTGGAAATGATATTATACCTACATGTAAAAATCAAAATTAATGCAGGTTCCTAGGTATTTTTATAAATTGCAATTATATTGTTCTCATATGATACTGAAAGGGTGAGTGTAGCGGTCTACAGCGACACATATAATTAAGACAAACTATTAAATTATTAGTGACTTATTTACAAGCATTCGCGTAATTGATAAAATCATTTTTCAAAACATCCCAGTGAGTAAAGCTCTCATTATTATTCTATTTTAATAATAAAAAAACCCGTAAAAAATGAGCAAGCAGCCATGGGCGTGCTTTTTAGCAGCGACCCTCTATTTATTTACAATAAAATATAGCATCTTACCAAAAACGCAATATTTATATTTTAAAAAATATTGAAGGTTACAAAATTAAATAAAGTAATATTAACGATAACTTGTTATTATTTTTACAATTCTCCATTTGACTGTCACTATTTCAATATTTAATTGGCTAATATTAATATTGATGTATTTTAGTAATGTTTTTTTTTTGTAATAGCGGGTTTGATATTATATTCATCCGGTATTTCAATCTCTTGCTCTGAAAACCTTTATGTTAGTTTTCAGCGATTAGTGTAATTGTATAGCTAGAAAATCTTAGTAATTTGAGACGGTTTTAGTATCATTATAATCATGATGATATCGTTTCGACCAGACATAAAATAACACAAAAAATAGTCTAAATAAATACGAGACAAAAAAGTAACATCATAATAATTATGACATACATATTTTACAATAACTAGTCTGACGGTCAAATTAGAAACTAAACTTTTTAACCTTATTTGACAATACGCAATTATTCACAGTATGTATGTAAAGTCTCCTAGAATATAAATTCTCATTTTGAAAACTTGTATCCCTCCCCTGAAACTCTAAAATTCACCTTTGGGTAAAATTCTTTGCTGGAAGAGTACCCCTGTTATTATGAACCTAATTTTTGTCAAAAAAAGTATTGATTTAATTCTTTTTAATTAGCGTTTAAATCTGCTAAACTTTTAATGCAATTTAGAACAATTACAGAACAAGTTATAAATATAATCATAATTATAAATAGTAACAACCTTTTTGAGGATTTCAGTGGGCAGATTTTGGTTTTGGCTTAATTTAGAAATTTCTCCTTACATAGAATAAGTTCTTAGTAAATACAAGCCAGTTAAAATGTGTAGCCATTATCACGAAATATTTATTGCCTCGTCGACACATGTTTTGTTAAAATAGAGAAATTTTCAACTGGATACTGCAATGTAAACATAACATACCAATGTAAACATAATATTGTATATAATATACCCGCGCACAAAGCGTCAGTGTATCGGTGTGAGTTTGCAAGGGTTTTTCAAATCGCTGTTGTAGCAATACACCCCTGAGGCAGTGCTTAAAATGGAAACGTCAACAAACAACGCTTACCAAAGCAAAAGTATTATTATATATTACAGTTTAACTCAAATTTATACTTTCTTTAGATACAGTAAAGGATTTTTTAATAATTTGTACAGTTAATTTATTTCTTCACAAATGATGCCGGCCAGAACGTTACAGTCAATTAAGATCCATAATAACCGTCAAATCCTTTCCCCAATAATTGAATCTCAATAATGTGGAAAGCTGTGGTTTCAGACGTCTCAACATCCCACACCGCATGCTTCACAAATTGGCTGATGCTGGAAAAGGTGTTAACATACCTCTTAATAATTACCTTACATAACACACTTGTAAAATATGACCCCTTAAGAGGTGAAGTGAGCCAAGTAGTAAAATGGTTAAACATTTTTAAGTGAAGTAACCTCAGTAATTACTAGGGATTCTGAAGTCTCAGGGTTTTCAATGTCCCGGGAGATCCGGGACTCGAGACTTTTATTTCCCCGTCGATGAAATTATAATTTTATTACAATCAAATATTTGCATGTATGTATGTATTACATACACTCGACGCCTTTTAAAAGTACGCACTAGTAAAAATCGCGTTTTTTTAATACAATGTTTAATAATTATTATTTTTCTTATGTTATGGATGTGTGCAATGCTTACTAAAATATGCAATTCACCAAATCACAAAATAAAGACGTGATTGTATTTAAAGTCTAAGAAAAATCTTTTACCATTTTACTAGTTAGCTCACTTCACCTCTCGAGGGCCCATATGTAAAATACATTATATTATATAATATGTATTCGTTAAATTTTCATCCAGTCGAAGATAAACAAAGGATTCTGATGATAAATTAATTTGTTGTGATATATGTATTTATGTATGTATGTTGTGCTATTGCCGCCTGTGTGGTCTAGTGGTCAACATCGTTGGCTACCGCTACGGAGGTCACGGGTTCGAATCCCAGTACGGGCAGATTTATAAATTGATTTATGAATTTCTGTTCAAAGGCATGGATGTATGTGATGTCTTGAATTCCCCCCTCCCACCCATCCTATACTAAAAACGGGGCGTATCGAGAGCGATTAGCCAACAACTAGTTCTTTCCTAGCCCTTTCCTTCTATTTCTACTCTCTTTGGAAAAAGAGAGGTTGAGCAACTGAGTAACAAGCAGTTCTCGTAGAAACACTTCTGTCGAGATAAACTCTATTAGGAGTTCATATGCTCCACATTGGGAGCGGACATGGTAAAAAAAAATTAAAAATATGTACATAGCTTCAATTGCATCTCTGGATTTTTCCTTACCGGGTGTTCCAAGAACGACGTAGGAAGAAGATGAAGAGGAGAAAAGCTTTATGGTGTGGTATTATAGAGCGAGCAAAACGTTTCAAAGCAAACATCTGTCGTCTCCTTTACTTAACAATTTGCGGAGTCGGCAGATAATTATGAGCCACGCTGTTCACAACAATTTTACGGATTTTCCAGAAAATACGTGAAAGTTCTAGCGGTTATAAAGGTAAGGAATTCAATTACTCAGTAAAATATGTGCAGTACAACATGTTGACCATGCAAGTCTCATATGAGCTAATTATCATTTAATGACAATTGAATAATTTTATATAAAATAAAGATTATAAAAATCCACTTATTTTCTTGATAAAGTCACTTATTTCGAAAATTATTAACAACAAAATAAGATCCATTTATTAAAAAATATCTTAATTTTTGACAAAAATGGTAATCGGTCAAGCAATGTGCAAAATTTTTCAATGTATCGACCCGTAATCGGCAGAACAACGTAACCGACATTTCATAATTTTACAGGAATATGCAGGTTTTAATCATAACAAATGGTTTATCGACAATATGTATAATTGTCGCCTGCTGTGGCCCAGTTGGTTAGGGTTTGCTTTACTGATCACGCAGGTCTGGGTTCGATTACCAGTAAGATCACAGTGGATTTGAGAATTATTCAATTCAAAGTTGTGATCGAAGACTGGGTGCTTGCAGTGCCGGCGCGAGGCTATTTGGTGCCCTAGGCAATGATTACTGGCGCGCCCACTTTTTCACAAATCGTTCAATTTTTCTTATAAATAGGAAAAAAACGATTAGGTATCATTAGATTTTTTTATATCCATGTCCGCTCTCAACGTGGAGCATATGGTATCTTAATGAAGGTATCTCAACAGATTTTTTCTACGTGAACTGTTTGTTATTCAGTCGCTCAACCTTTCTTTTTCGAATTATATAGAATACGATACATAATAACAACGAACAAATACAAAAATCAAAATAAAATAAAATGTAGATTATTATTGTTTATTATTATTAGAGAATTTAAAAATAATTTGTATACTCCATTTATACGCCCCCTAATGGTTTGCGCCCTAGGCGGTTGCCTATTTTGCCTGTATGGTAGGCGCCGGCCCTGGGTGCTTGTGATGTCAATTCATATCATTTCCTCTCCTTCTATCCTATCTGATCCTTTAATGATTGGGTGTAGCAATAGCGATTAGTCAACCACTAGTCCTGCTCTGGCCTGATCCTTCTTTCACTACTACTTACTGTGAAAAAAAAGTGAAGATGAGCGACTGAGTAACAAACCGTTCTCGTAGAAAAAACTTCTGTTGAGACACCTCCATTAGGAGGCCATATGCTCCACATTGGGAGCAGACACGGATAAAAATTGTATAATATTTTCAATTTTTAATGCAACGGAATATGAATTCAATCCCTGGACCATAGAGTAGGATAAAAATTATCTAATATCTCACCACAGCAATCTTGTTACGTCATGCAACATTAAAAGCGCTGGGTATTTTGTTTTTAATTATTATTACACTATGGTTTTATATTATTTTCGTTTCTTATTTTTGCCTCCCGTTATATTTCGGGCAGCCGTCCAAAAGTCGTGTCCCGACGAAGTCGTTAGCCCCTTTGTATACAGCAGCACAAAAGTATTGTGCCCACAATGTTGCGTCAACTTATTATGACAGAGATAATAACATAAATATTTTTATGAATGCTGTGTATTTCTGTTGCTTAGTAATTTAGTTTTGCGCCTATCAATCTAGAGACTCGACGTTCTGTTATTCTTCACCCACATTAGGAGAATTGTCATTTTCCTTTGTATACAATCATATTTTGTTTTATCGTTCGTGGTATTGTGCGATTTGTTCATTCTGTTTTTTCAAAATATTTTATAAGGTGGAAAAACATATGTTAAGTACTTTAGTTCTACAACTCGTATTTTATATATGATGGACTTAGTATCAAAATTCATAATCTCCAAGTTTGATGTTCTTGAGATAAGAATGTCAAAAAATAGTTTACTTTGAACACTGTTAAAACCTTGGCTAAAGATCACTATCAGTGTCTAACTTCACATTTTAAATTAATAATATGACATGATTAGAAAGAATCAATCGGTATATATTGCATCTTAGAAAAATGCTACTTTTCACATTTGATAAATATTCATTTTAGTTTGAAACATTTTTTATGGTTTAGAAAAAATGTGCTCCTTATTTACGTACTTTTCTATCTTCCTTTTGTATTACAATGCCATTCCACTTTAGACTACCAGTAAGCAAAATTAAATATAAATATATTTACCTGTCTTTTAATAATGCGCTTGCGCACGATGCGGACACTTAGAAAAAGTGATCGTGAGTACTGAGAGATTCTTGACATGCGATGGTGTACAATGTTACACAACTACTTATATAATATAATTTCAACTTGTTCGTAAAAAGTTGGCCGTAACGAAGTGTAAGCTCTATTGTCTTTGAAGCTTTACCTTCCAAATCAACAATTCGTTTGCCCGAATGATTTATGAAGGCCTTCAAATGCGTGGATATCTGTGACGTTTTCATCGCCTTATCCTCCACCTTATTCTACATATGAAATATTTACATACACTAGTTTAATAAGTGAATAAAAACAATTAAATGAAAAATTTGGATTGAGTTAAACGTTACTCTCGTTCTAAGAGAGGTTAAGCGGTTAGCTTACAATCAGTTATAACTCTGTAAACGTGCTACATTGGGTCGGGTGCTATGGCGAAGAAGTTAGCGTTGTTGGCTTCCTTGCCGGATCTCACGGGTCCGAGTCCCAGTACGAACAGCATTTTTCGATGGCATGGGTGTTTGTGATATCTTAAAATTCCCTCCCACTGCCGATCCTTTAATTACTGGGCGTAGTGAGAGCGATTAGTAAATCACTAGTCCTATTCCTCTATTCCTACGATAGTAAAACCCCCATTTACACTTAAGTCGTGACCGTGTAATTTGGAGTAGTGTAATTCGGGGAGTGAATCTCATACAAAATTAGGGATTTGGTTTTCTCCGCGAAATATGCAAAACTAAGATTTCCCTTAGTTTTGCAAAAAAAAAATATGGATGAAATATTTAGCCAAAATCCAACACATAGACAGTCGCCCGGCTATACGTGTATAGCCTGGCACGTGTTGAATACACATACGGTAGCCAACATTTGACTGTAAGCACCGCACAGACGACCGTCTCGTAGCAACGACAGTGGAATGCGACCGTTCAATTGGGGGATTTGCGGCGAATATTTCAAGTCAGCGCGTAATTCAGGGTAGTGTAAATGGGGGTTCCGCTATACTCTCTTTAGAAAATGAGAGGTTGAGCAACTGAGTAACAAACAGTTCTCGTATAAAAAACTTATGTTGGGATATCGCCATTAGGAGACCATATGTTCCACATAGAGAGCAGACAAGTTAAGCGGATTTATTATTTATTGCATAGAAACATAATTAAATAATTTATCCTATAAGCCAGTCTGAAATTCAACCCGTTGACTGCGTGTCCACGATAATTAAATTTAATGACCCAGTACTATGTAATGAACTAAATCCGCATCTAGGTATATCGCTAACAGTGACATTTTGGATTACCGGATTAGGTACTGCGAAGGGTTTACAATATAATATGCAACTTGCCATGCAACCAATTTGCCAGAAGGGTTAATGATCTCGTGTGCTGCATACAACTTAACATCATCATCAACTGTGGTCAGGAAAATTTTTATTATAGCATATAAAAAAGTATATTTCTGTTCGTTACGTTGAAAACAAAATTCAATTCAGAGGTAAAAATATTAATATATTACATAGAAGTTGTCTTATATTGTTGTAGCCGTAGTCGCTTGAACGTTTTTTTAAATATGATATATATACTATAAAAAAATAAACAGAATTATTTCAAGAATAATTAAACTGATTGTTATACAGTAAGTCTTTTATATAATTGGACACCAATCAGTTGACACATCGTTCTGACGATGTTGTCTTGCATAACACCATATTTAAAAAAAATAATCTTTTATTCATTCTCTCTCGCAACATGCTGTTTTCCCACATTTTCCGTGACTCAACTTAAGTTCAGCATATTGATTTTTTAATACATATAATAAACGACAGTATCAAAATCTATTTCATAAATTCTGTACGTTTTAATGAAGAAAATAGTAAAACCTACTTAAATTAAAAGACAGTTGATATCTAGAAATATTATAACTTTTTTTTGGAAGCATAACAAATACAAGAAAAAAAGATAAATGCATCGGGCCAAGACATAGAGTTTTTTTTGCCGTGAATCACAGGCTACGTATACATGACGGATGGTAGGACAAATGCCTTGTATCTATTTCGTGCTTTTTTATGCGATATAAATATTTGTTGATTAAAATTATCAAATGTAGTCTGTTCAAAATAAAACAATAAACAATAAAAATGTCTCCGAATTTCTCTATTGTTGTATTAAGTACCTATAGGTCAATTATGTTTTTAAAATTCCATAATATTTACGGAGTTACGACTTACTGATGGTTATTACAGAAAAAAACGATAAAAGTACTAAATACATAAAGATTGCTTTCTTTTTAATATGTATTTCAAACTCGAAAAGATTGATTGGAAAAGAATTTACAAATTCTACAATCTTTGCCACACAGAGAATGATTATCAAAACTCCTCGCGTTCTTCTGAGTTCTTCATTAATATATCCCGACCTTATGGTCGTTTTGCACCTCTTCCCCACGTAAAAAAAATATAAATCTTGAGAAAATATTCCCAATAAGAAACTTCCAGGACCCTTTTTTGGACCTATAAAAGTTTTTCTTTTGTTTAATATTTGTGTACACGAAACTAACGTAGCTGTCGAAATGTATAAATCCTAAAACTTTCAGCATGAATGAAAGAGTTTTTAAAAGTTTATTATGGTGTAACATCGATTGCATACAATATAAGCCAATAATGAAAAACTTTGAAATTTACAAAGAATCATACATGATAATACATTATTTCTTAAATTAAGATTCAGAGAATGTAATATAATAAAACACTTTTATAATAATACTATTTTTTGTATGCTTGCTGTAAAACCTTTTTCCATTTTGAAATTGTTACTCATTTAATTCCGACCCGAACTTAGATGAGTAACTATACTTTCAATTACGATTTTTTTTTCAAATATAGTTTTGAAATCTCTGGAATTGATTCTAAGGCTTTGAAAGTTTTGTATTTTTTTTTAATAAACCATACATATCGAATATGTAAAGGAAAAAAGGACGTAACCGACACATATCAAATGTTACAGGAGGCGCAAAAAACGTGTTTTATATTAATATTAAAATTATGAATTATAAACAACTTTGAAGTGCACGGAGACTTCTAAACTGGTGTTTAATTAACATAATCTAATATTAATTAAAGAAATTGTCTAAGAAAAACCTTTATTTCAGTATTTTTTCTTGGTTTTAATTTTTTACAAGGTCATCTTTTTCAAACTTAAAAGCTAAATTTAGATACTAATTCGGCATTTGCAGCTTGCATCCTTTTTGATATAACGTGTATCAAGTTTGATACATTGTGATTATCGAAAAAAAGCTGTTTTGGAAAAACTGTGGGTTACGTCCTTTTTCCTTTGCACAGTCGATATTTTAAAATTGGGTGACAAAACTTAACAAATTATTGGACATCTTTTGTAAAAAGCATGTGCCTTCTTCTGTTGAAATGCATCAATTGCTTGTGTGATTATACTTTCTGTTATCAACTTTCTGTAGGTACAGAGATTTTACAAATTTTCCAAGTTGTAATCATTGTATAAGTTTAATTTCATAAATTATTTAAAAAAAAAACACTAAATTAAATTTATTATTACAATTTATTTTCAAAATATTTTTAATCTTATGCATTAGCTTGTATTTTTTAATTATTACCATCCCTCATATCTCGTCAATCGTATTTTATTTATAAATTGGTTATATTGCAACTTTTAAATGAGTTATTATTATTTATTCGAAGCCAATATACAAAGCAAACACGTCGACCGCAAAAACATACAAAATTCGACTATCTATCATTTTTGATAATATCAGTTTTAGCATGTATCTAATTTATTCGTTTAATTATACAGTCACTCAAATATTTCTGACGCAATGGTTGCATTATTTGTAAAAGGTCGACTGTACGCGGTATGATTTGTTTCTGTGACACAAAGCATAACATCTGAATTTCTATTCAAGTAAATTCATATTTTTTAGAAACTTCATTTTTTAATAATAATTAATATAATTTTTAAGATATCCATTGGCAAGTTTTTTTGAAACGGCATTACGTTAGAAAAATAAAACACTCTTTTGTACTGATTCTAAATTTATTATATATGATCAGGACGCACTATTTCATATATCTATTTATTTAATAGTATATCATATAACTGCGTTTTTTAATACCTTCATATGTTGTCTTGGAAATTAATATCTTAACTCAGTGAGGGGGAGCCTGTGGCCTTTTGGCTACTCTGATGCGGCCTTTTGACTTGGTCAAAATATTCACTTTGATCAAAAAATTATACGCAAGCATTTGGGAAAAGAGCATAATGAACCCATTATATATTCGACAGTCATGTGGCCTTTAGAAATGAAAAGGTTCCCCACCCCTGTCTTAACTCAACGTGAATTGCTTGTTTTCCCAAGATGTAGAATCAGCCTGCCAATGGGGATGCCACTGGGGAGAGCTTTAAAGGTGTTCAACAATATTACTTCGAATGTCGACATATTCCACGTAGACGTGGGTGAGTTCCGACGAATACTATTTTTCATGTATTAAAGTAGAGTTCGTCGGAGCTTACTCAGTTGACTTGTTTGGCATTTTTTTCTACTGCTTTTAATATTAATTTGTAATATTTTTTTTTCTTCATTGTAAAAGTTTTAAATTTATAATTTGTCAACCTTGTGCAATGTTAATTAAATAAACGTTGGAACGAAATGAAAGTAGATGTAAATTGTAATTGAATTTAATAAATGGCTTGAATTTAATATTGTAAAAAGTATGGTATTTTTTATTAAATAGTGACACTCCCCTTTCTCCGAAAGGGAAATCGTTTTTAAAACGGTAAAGGAATTTATTTAACTTTCCGTGTGGTTACCTATAGATGGAATACGGGAGAAAGGTGGGTCAAATGTTGCAAAGATCAAAATCCGTTTTACAAATGGGCAAGGTTTATTAACAGCACGATAACAAGGACATACAGGTTATCACTTACACATAATATAACAGATTACATTTATTTCACCACCGCGTGTTTACTCGTAAAATAATCGATTATTGACAATTAAATTATTTCCACTTATAACTAACTCTTAAGCGTCTAATAAGATGAGTAGCTGCTGCCCACGTGGTCTGGCATGTCTTAAAATTAATGAATTTACTTCCACGTCTCACTGTTCGATTCCACAACCCTTCGGATGCCACTGATCCGGCACAGATTTAACCCTCCCGGGGAAACAAACAAATAATAAATTCTTACTACCTAAAATGGAAAACAAAATAGTTTTCACTGCTTACTCCCTAAATGAGTCAACGGACTCCTGGATTTACGTGGGATCGTCAAGTTGCGAATTAAAATAAACAGCTACTCAAATAGGTATGATCCCCCCGCCGGGGTACAAAACACAGAAATAATACTTGAAGACATCCGCGGTGGTGAAAACGTAAAGACACTTACAGTCTAGGCAGAATAGAAAAATATAAAGACATGATAAAAATCGCGAAACATATTTTAAAGCCCAAATAGATAATGACAAGACAATGATGCATTCCTTACTGCCTTTCACACGATTTTAATACACCCACTTAGTATTTGATTTAATGTAATTATTTGCTTTTATTTAGTTAGAATACCCGACAAGTTTCTCAAGAGATAGCTTTTAATGATAGGTCATTAGTCGACCTGAGCGATACTTTAATAATTAGTGTTATACTCAATAGTATTTAAGTTGATGGATGGTTATTCCCAAACGCATGATGTTAGAGTTAATAATTTCTTTCCAAATGATTTGAATAAATAAATGATGTTAGCAGATAATCGCAGCAATTAGTTCTAGTAAATGATTTAAAAGAAATTGAATACATGAATTTAACAAATCAATGCTTTTAATAAATAAATGATTTTACAACATCGCTTCCGTCTCGAACAATTATTACAGCGGGCTTCCTTAAACAGAACAAATAACACAAATATATGGGTTAGGCACAAACAAATACACAATAAACAAAATATTTAACAAAGTATCTATAATATTTCAAATTAGTAAAATAATTATAAATAAGCTTCTTACGGATCCTGGGGACCTCTCCAGATCGACGCCGACGTAATTGAAGACAGTGGTATTTAGTTTTAAATTGATTATATTGACGGGAAATTCTTACCAGTCTGTATTAATATCGGCGCGATCTGAGAGGCCCCAGCGATCCCTCAGACCTACGGCTTACGGTGTCCCGAAAGACGTCCCAAAAACAAGTGCGAAAAAGAAGTCACCGAATAATATATTTTTAAAACTGAATAATTGGCAACTAAGCGGGGGAGAAGAGAAGAGGGGGGCGGCATATAATTGTATTTTTAAGGGAGGGGGTAGCGTCCTGCATCAGAACGTCCGTGAGGTGGCTCCTTCAAGTGCTCGGTACTTGCACTATGTCTAAATACAATTTCCAAGAAATTACTTCATGTTACTAAATTTTAGAAAGCGGCCGCGATTCCAGATGTTATTCTGCTTATTTGCCGTTGAACGTGCCGATTTCAAAAAATCTTCTAACCATATAATCTACCGCCCCTAAGTTGAGCGGTGACCATTTTATAGAATATTTTGGCAAAAGTAAACAAAACTATTATTTGTGAATTTACATTATTATTTTTGAGCGGCAAATTAGGAGACGGGCAAGGAAGTCAGGGCACCTACAAAATGGAGTCGTGTCAAACCACCCCACTTCCGATGCCCATGACTTACCCGACCGGCTCCAGCCGCTAGCAATGCTAAAAAAAATATATCGATTACAAGCTCTCAATAACGATAAACAAAAATTAGTTATATAACTTTCAAGATAAACCCAGTTAAGTAACAATTAACTCGAACCAATAACAACACCCTACAGACGGTTGGCTCTCGAATCTTTATGATGGCAGAAGCTTTGACGTTCTTCTTTGTCGTCGTGATCAGTGATAAGCGATGTCGGGCATTTTCTTACATACCAGCCCGGCCGAAAGCTCTGGCAAGTAATTATGGTTGATGTCTCGGTGTCGTGATGCAACTCTTCAAATTCAAACGTCAATCGTTTGGCGGGGTCGAGTTTTCGTAACTCGAGCGGTGGCTTGCGCTTGTGCAATTTGTTCCCGGGCGACGATCGTAGACAGGTTACTCGTAGCGCATACGCTACGTCTCGGCTGGTGTAGACTTCTACGTCTAGATGCCTACGTCAGCTATCGTCGTAGTATCGCTCGATCGCTGTCTCGAACTGCGTAGAGGCGGCGTAGCTCGGTCATATCACGCTTTCGTCAAGATTGCGTAATTTTTGAACAGGTGTCCTTTTCGTTGAATCCGTGCATTGGGCCATTCTTCAGATACTCGTTTCGGCCTGAAGTCAACAGGTGATCTCTCATTTGCTCTGGATGATGTAAAGTTACGCACACTGTTGATTGCACCATATTTTTAACTCGGATTACTCTTCACTATTTTACCGTCTGCGCCGTCTGTCTGGTTGGCCGGCATATTTTTAATGTTTTCGTTATGTTTTAGACACTTTAAGGGTGAGAACTCGCCTTCTTTTGGTAGATACTTAAGGCCTCGCCTTCACAAAACTGTCGCTAGATCCCACGGTACTGTGGTTCAGCGCTTACGGCGTCCCTTCGAGATTTGATGACTTCTGTTTTATGAAACTCATCCGCTTTTCGGGCGTGAGGAGGATTCGAAGAAAATAATTCTTGCAGTCCGCACTTTCCACAGTTTAACTTTTTTTTTACAAGCGACTTTTTTTTTATCACGCTTTCACTTATACACGTTACTGATTAATCGCACTCCGACGCCCTCCCGACTCTCAAACAGCGGGCGGCTGTCGATTTCAAGGAGGCAGCGCTAATCGCTGTGTTGATTGCTGCGATGTCTTCGAGCCGCCAACATATCTCATGACGCTCGCCAGTGGTCACATATAACTTCGTTAATATTTCACTGATTACACATATTACACATATCACACTTTATAAACCTTCACGAACAATATTATACATTATTATTTATTTATTTACCTTATATCTCGGAACGGATTTTGATCATGTTTGCATTAAATTACTCCGGGACTGAAAAAAAATGGATTATACTATTATATGGGAGAGAGAAAAATATTAATTAAAGTTACTTGAGCGCCACAGTTTTTTTTCCAAAAAAAACTGAAAAATTTAAAATCCCGGAGTAAAGAAATCTCAGGGTTTTGAGTCCAGAAATTATCAAATTTCTTCGGCCTGTACGTCGGGCGCCAAAAATGACACTCCCCTTTCTCCGAAAGGGAAGAAAGTTTTTAAGTTAGGAAAAATATTATTTAATTCTTGTGGTTACCTATAGATGGAATACAGGAGAAAGGTGGGTCAAATGTTGCAAAGATCAAAATCCGTTTTACAAATGTGCAAGGTTTATTAATGACACGATAACAAGGACATACAGGTTATCACTTACACATAATATAACAGATTACGTTTATTTCACCACCGCGTGTTTACTCGTAAAATAATCGATTATTGACAATTAAATTATTTCCACTTATAACTAACTCTTAAGCGTCTAATAAGATGAGTAGCTGCTGCCCACGTGGTCTGGCATGTCTTAAAATTAATGAATTTACTTCCACGTCTCACTGTTCGATTCCACAACCCTTCGGATGCCACTGATCCGGCACAGATTTAACCCTCCCGGGGAAACAAACAAATAATAAATTCTTACTACCTAAAATGGAAAACAATAGTTTTCACTGCTTACTCCCTAAATGAGTCAACGGACTCCTGGATTTACGTGGGATCGTCAAGTTGCGAATTAAAATAAACAGCTACTCAAATAGGTATGATCCCCCCGCCGGGGTACAAAACACAGAAATAATACGAGGAGACATCCGCGGTGGTGAAACGTAAAGACACTTACAGTCTAGGCAGAATAGAAAAATATAAAGACATGATAAAAATCGCGAAACATATTTTAAAGCCCAAATAGATAATGACAAGACAATGATGCATTCCTTACTGCCTTTCACACGATTTTAATACACCCACTTAGTATTTGATTTAATGTAATTATTTGCTTTTATTTAGTTAGAATACCCGACAAGTTTCTCAAGAGATAGCTTTTAATGATAGGTCGTTAGTCGACCTGAGCGATACTTTAATAATTAGTGTTATACTCAATAGTATTTAAGTTGATGGATGGTTATTCCCAAACGCATGATGTTAGAGTTAATAATTTCTTTCCAAATGATTTGAATAAATAAATGATGTTAGCAGATAATCGCAGCAATTAGTTCTAGTAAATGATTTAAAAGAAATTGAATACATGAATTTAACAAATCAATGCTTTTAATAAATAAATGATTTTACAACATCGCTTCCGTCTCGAACAATTATTACAGCGGGCTTCCTTAAACAGAACAAATAACACAAATATATGGGTTAGGCACAAACAAATACACAATAAACAAAATATTTAACAAAGTATCTATAATATTTCAAATTAGTAAAATAATTATAAATAAGCTTCTTACGGATCCTGGGGACCTCTCCAGATCGACGCCGACGTAATTGAAGACAGTGGTATTTAGTTTTAAATTGATTATATTGACGGGAAATTCTTACCAGTCTGTATTAATATCGGCGCGATCTGAGAGGCCCCAGCGATCCCTCAGACCTACGGTGTCCCGAAAGACGTCCCAAAAAGAAGTGCGAAAAAGAAGTGACCGAATAATTTATTTTTAAAACTGAATAATTGGCAACTAAGCGGGGGAGAAGAGAAGAGGGGGGCGGCATATAATTGTATTTTTAAGGGAGGGGGTAGCGTCCTGCATCAGAACGTCCGTGAGGTGGCTCCTTCAAGTGCTCGGTACTTGCACTATGTCTAAATACAATTTCCAAGAAATTACTTCATGTTACTAAATTTTAGAAAGCGGCCGCGATTCCAGATGTTATTCTGCTTATTTGCCGTTGAACGTGCCGATTTCAAAAAATCTTCTAACCATATAATCTACCGCCCCTAAGTTGAGCGGTGACCATTTTATAGAATATTTTGGCAAAAGTAAACAAAACTATTATTTGTGAATTTACATTATTATTTTTGAGCGGCAAATTAGGAGACGGGCAAGGAAGTCAGGGCACCTACAAAATGGAGTCGT